>FR990099.1:21820170-24220170 GCA_905404275.2 Hedya salicella | reverse complement strand
GCTAAAAATGACGAAAACAATGTCAAGAAAGAAAAGAGGCCCAAGATAGAGAAAAGTAAATCAGATAAAGCAAATGAGAAGATACCACATACGTCCGGTGTTAAAAGAAAACTAGAAGAAGGCGAATGTGACCCAGAACCCAACGAAAATAAACGTCATGAGAGGTAACGTTGCTATGACGTCATAAAACCGCAGTTTATTCATCACTAATAATAGTTATAGTCGTTCCATACTAAGACGTATTGCTCGTGACGCATCCATTTCTTTCTCGTCTCATTTAGTCTGTAAACTAACCTCATTTTACTACTCCTAGTACTTTCATCGCCATCTCGCTTTTTTACATCCCTGCAGACATAAACACAAGCACTCGACCAAGGATAGGAGCCTGAAGCGCGATGATTTGACCTACAGAGAACGTAGTCGATCGGAGCGAGAGAGAGATAGGGAGCGGGATCGAGATCGGGACCGGGATCGGGAGCGGGAGCGGGACCGAGACCGAGAGCGGTCGCGGACGAGGCGCGACAGCGGCGGCGTGACGCCGCGCGCGCGGCCGGCGTACCCCGCGCCGCACGCGCACGCTGAGCACGCGACGCACACGCCGCACGCCGGCTGGACGCCGCCCGCCTACCCCGGCCCGCGCCAGTACCGCGGCGACCGCAACCCGCGCCCGCACGACAAGAGGAGGTAATAACCACCGATACGTTTATTATTACACAGACTTGCAACGTTCATATCTAAATATGTCACTAAATATTGGTTTCTATATACGAAACCCATTTTTCAACCACTTCCTGGTATCAGATTGAGCTGAAGTTTGGCTTACGTAAGTTCGGTCACTGAGATGTAGTGACGTACCGACTAAAACTCCTTGGTATGCCCTCTGCGAGACTGCTACGGGTGTCACGGGATCGCGAACATTTCACGACGGAGCACTAAGGCATAGCCTGTCTCGAGAGTAACCAAATTAAATAATTTACAAATTGATAAGAAAATGATTATGAGATCCCGCGTGTTTGTGTATGTGTGTGCTTGTGAGTGTATGTGTCTACTTAACTACTATCGGACTGCTCTCTATTCCCTCGTAATAAAGTGATTTGTGCCAAGATTGCACCTTAATTTTTACTTCTCTATATGACGGGGGGAAATAGAAGACTTAATATTTGTTGAGTGAGCATATTTTTCCACTTGGTTATCCCATTTTATATATATTCTTTGGGGGTCCATATTGGGTTGAATAAAATTTGAAGTCATACTTATGATACGCATCCGTGCTTTTATCAGAATTGTCATTGCGCATAATTTTTACTAATAATATTTTTCTGTAAACATCTTTTTTAACCATAAACTGGATGCGCATAAAACTGTTTAATCATAATTTGCAATGGCCATAAACCCTTCATTGGTTGCGCAGAAAACATTTTAAGCAGACTGTATATACGCATTTTTGATTTTTTGATTTTGATGAGTCGCCTTAATAGTTTTGTGCATAATGATCTGTTAGCATTATTCGACAACCATTTATGAAGCCTATGTTTTTTATTGATAGTAAATTGCCACATTCACAACATTGCTATTATAAAACTGACTGATGATTAGAGTAGTTATTAAAAATACTTACTGAATAAAATTTTTTGTTTCTCTTATTTCGGAACCCTGACTATCGCAAATCCGTTGTCATAATTTTGAGTCAACGTAAAACGAGGATTTACCTCCGCGGCTCGCTCGCTTCGCTCGCTCGTTAGGGTCGCAGTTCAACCTAACACTCCTCCTCGCTTCGCTCGTCGTCGTACCTAACCTAAACCAAGTCGGACCTGCCTTAGCACTAGATTAATGGGTTAGGTTGGGTAGAAGTCATAGTTCTAACGTAACCTACTTTTCTGACAGCGTTCGGTTCTCTGCGAGGTCATAGTTCTAACCTAACCTAACCTACTTTTCTGACAGCGATTCAGAATAATTGCCTACATTTGATTAGTAAAAAAATACTAAAAGTATCTAATTTGTCTTTTTTTTTCATGAAACCCAATATTTGCTGTCATAATTTGTGCATTATGAGTGTTAGGATAAAAAAATATTATAATCCTTAATGTTATGGCTTGATAAAAGTATGACAATTGAGAATTATTACTAAATAAAATTATAATCATCAAAAACATTACTAGAAAAATTTATGACATTCGACTTTATAGTTAAAGCAATTATAATACACAAAAAATATGACTACAAACAATTGTGACATACCACAAATCATGCCAAAAAATAATTATGACCATCAACTTTATGGTTAAACAGTCATGACAATCGAAATTATGACAAAAGTTGTTATTCGACTAGATGGGCACCTATTCTTTGGATGTGGGCCATTCACAAATTTACCTTATCATTATAATGTTTCCGGTTTGGCCCAATATTAGAATGGCGGGAATAATTCTCTAACAGGAGGTATAAATGCAATAATTCTTAGTATAAAAATTCCAAGAACATTGCATACTTTACTTATTCCCGCCGTGTATGGAATTAGTGTCTGATTGTGACTACATAATTTTCAGCAGGTACGGCTATGGCGGCATGCCGGCGGGCAGCTACGGCGGCTACTACGACGGCGCGGCCATGCCCGGCGGCATGGGCTTCCCGCCCGTGCGCTCCTACCCCGAGGACTGGCGCGGCTACTCCCAGTCTGAATACTACGACGAACGCGACTACGAGCGCGAAGTCTACAGAAGGGACTACGACCGCCGCGCGCCTCCCACTTAACGTACCACATCACTGACACTTTGTAAATATTAGTGTACATTATAGTTTTAATTAGAGATTAGATATATCTTTCCCGTGAACGGCTGAACTGTGAAACTGTAAAGTGTAAGTGACAAATAGTGCTGTGGTTTTTATCTATGTGATAAGCGGAGCGCATCGTCTACGACATGAGACTTTGAATATTACATTGACTGTGTTTTGTAAGTGAGACTGTATAGTAAATTTATTTATTACTGAATCTGTCGATTGATTGTTAATGTACAGATTATAGATGAATACCATTGATTTTTTTATATTACTTCAATTTCGTTGCCGATTTTATCGCTTTAAAATATTTTACTGTAATCTGATTATCTATTTATTTGATGCCTCATCATAATCTTATATTTTTAATTAGACAGAAACACAGGTGATATAGTTCATAGTGATTGTACAAAATTAGCGATTGTTAGTAAGCTTGCATATTATTCAAAATCATGTGCAATTTCAGAATGTATAGCTAGCTCGATGGAATGGGCACATAAACTTTGTCATTGCATTTTAGCAGTGGGCAGGAAAGAGTGTTTTATTTGTACATTCGTTTCCCGTTCTACATGCATTTTCGAGTCCCGTTGGGGCTCATACAGTCCTATTTTTATACATTATGTAAAGTCTTATTCTCTGTTACATGCAATTTAATGTAATAAGAGCGTGGAAAGCATCTTAATGGTATAAACCATGATAATAAACATATTAAAGTTTATTGTGTTTTTCCTTGAACCTAATTGAATTGCGTAATGCGCTTTAACCCCTCATATCCTTAGACACGGATCCCTGCAGAGCATTTAAACTCTGTTATAATTTCATATTGCTTCAACTTGATTGCCAAATTTTTGGCATCGCATAGGAGGGGTGTAGTTATTGAGGATCCTGTCAGTCGGTTGTAGAAAAAAGGTATGCAATAAATTCCCAATCTTAGGCCAACTGACATTCAGTCGGCGGGCAGTTAGCTTGCAGTTCTCATACAAGGTGCAGTTTAAATGGAGTCAGTCTTATTCCTCGTATGTGACGCGTGCACATTGTATAGGTACACTAAACATGCGCAAGATATTCTCCGTCATTGCGGCAGTATGGCGGCATTGTGGATAGTTGAAATACTCTGAATATGTTGCGCAGTATGAGTTGGAACAGTTACTAACGCCCTGTTGTCAAGGCTTTAGGCCCTTGTCAGACTACTATTTTTTAACAATACCATAGGAACCTAGCTTTTCGAGGATAAAAAGTAACTCAGACCTGCATATAAGAATGCAAAAAATATTTCCACCTTTTTCTGAGTGGGTTATTCCCACCTGTTACCACCAACTTGTCGCCAGTGGTAACAATTTTTTTAAATATATACATTACCGGTAATTTTACTTGGATTGCATTTTTTCGAAAACTGATAGATAGGCTCGTGGGAGTTTTACTCTTGCATTAGTGATACATTTCTCCATTCGATAATTCAATAAAAACAGGCTGTCCCAAAATGAGGGTCCTAAAAACACTGTGTGTCGGCTGTCAGCCAGTTATTCTACCAGTGGCAACTAATAGTAATAAAAATTCCCAACTGTTACCACTAAACTAATTGGTGGTAACTGATGAGGTCTGGATCGGACAGCGGAGTGGTGTGCACAATAAACAACTCGATTTCTATTCAGGAACAGCTTTATATAATTAGTGATAGTCTTGGTCTCTTACTAGTAGGCAGCCATTGAAATAAGAAGAAGGAAAAACATAGACAACATTCCTTTTTATATTAAACAATCATAGACAATGTGTAAGGGTGTCTACATTCAATAACAAAATGCCCATGCATTATCAGTAACAACTGGGATTTTTTTTTCCCAGTTGTTACCACCAATTTCTTTAGTGGTAACAGGTGGGAAAAAAATCCCAGTAGTTACCACCGACTACTTTAGTGGTAAAATTTGGGAAAAAAAATCCCATCTGTTACCACTGGTGACAAATTGGTGGTAACAGGTGGGAATAACCCAATTTAGTAATCATAGAAATGACGATGCGGGAGGCGTGACGTATTTTAAGAGCACTGCCGGGTTATCTGGGTTCTCCCTAGAGGAGTCTGCTAGGAACCTGACCGACAAATATTATCTATCCCTTTCATTACGATGTGCAAAGGCTGCAGAAGTCGTCTTGCGTGATAATGATAAAATTAAACATAGGCGCGGTCATAAGTTGAGTTTTCACAGAGTGCGCAATAACTACCGCACGGACGGCCATTTTAGTAATGTTCATCTGATTCCTAATGACATGAGGTCTTGTGTACGGCAGGGGGGCACGGTTCATTTGGGTCCTGAGGCGATCCAACTAGTAAGAACATTAACAATACAATAACAAGCAGCATTGAATCTAATGGCTGTTATAATATACTTAAATCTGTTCGATGTATGCTATCGCTGTGTGCCGTAGTACACTCAAGCACAATAATATCTGATCACAGTCTAATGGTCCTAAAGTCGGAGATCGAATTCGAGATCAAAATTGTAAACAAATGGGTTGCCACCATAAAAAATTTACCGCAAGCGGGTGGTTAATAAAATCGTGGAAAAACTCAACAACTACCATATTCTGAGTTAAGTAGAACAGTACGAGTAATTAAAAAGTTAAACAGCAAATATTCTTTTTTTCTATTACATATTTGTGTAGTTCAAATAAAATATACGGAGATTTAATTTATACCACTGGTAATGATCAGAAGTTGTGAACATTTCGTATAATAATAAAAATAATAACCAGTTTCTTTGTAATTAAATTTTCAAATATTCAGTGACAACATGCAGAAAAGGGAACGCTCCCTTTAAGTATTACTTAACGAATTTGGTAGGGGGTGTCTTTGTAAAACGTTAGGATATGTTACAGGGGCGGGAAGGGTCTTTGTCTATGAGAAGTATAAAGACAATAAAATTTCAATAATTTTTTGTGATTGTATTTATTCTGTACGTCTTATAGATACAAAGTTACAAGGGGGAGAAATTTTCATATTTGAAATTTTATTGTCTTTATCTTCTCATAGGCATTTTTGTCACAAAGTCAACTGTTGAAGCATTATGTAAAAAGAACCAAATTTGGCCTCTTCAATTCAAGATGGTGGCTAACGCTGTGACCCCACAAGGTCGAAAGCTTCCATTTTTCATGTCTAGCCTATACTTAAGCAATACAAATTAAAACATTTTCTACACCACCTTCTGTAGTGCAATTACGTGCTGACTGAGCTATTTGTCGAACGAATATGCTTGTCGTTGTTTGCAGTTTGTTAGTGTTGCATTGAAACAAACATTTGGTCAAAAAAATTCGGATATAAAAAAATAAGAAAAGAAAGATGATTTACCCCTAGCACGTTACTTTGACGTTGACAGTTGTTTGTTTACATTTTTGATCTCGAATTCGATCTCCGACTTTAGTTCTTGAGGAATAGAGTCGTGTCAGATTTAGATATATTACATTTTGTCAGATAATACGTGCTAATTATATAATTATACCTATATATTATTCCTTAGCTAGAATATCATGCTTCATCAGGAAGACACTAATAAAGGTGTACATCTGGAGTATAGCCCTCTACAGTTGCGAAACGTGGACCATGATCCAAAAAGACAGAGAGAGATTGGAAGCGTTCGAAATGTGGTTGTTGGAGGAGGATGGAAAAGATCAGTTGGACAGAAAAGAAAAGTAATGAGGAAAGTTTTAAATATAGTTATCGAAAAAAGATCTTTTCTCAAACATGCAATGAAATGTCCTCATTACATGCGTTAAAACCGGCTTCAAAGTATCCTGTTTCGGGCGGAACAACCTGAGAGCACTGTAAAGGAATTTCATACAAAATTGAAGGCGTAGGCCGGGAAGTATTTTTTTTTAATTTTAATGTAAACATGGCGTCTGTGCCATAAACAGGCTAAACAGCTGAATTATATTTTTTATTTTTTTCTAGTGGCTGAATGGTTATCGGACTAAAAATATCCGCGTTAATGCCTATTACACACGAACTGCTATTAAGAAAACAAATCTGTATGGTTTATATGTCGATGAGTAAATTTTAAATATAGTCTATACGTAAGTCACCAGAGACCATAAGCAATATTTAAAATCCTCTGCATTTATTTTATTTATTATAAAAATTAAGATTCTTATTATGAAGGTTGTGTATAACGCCCCTAATAGGGTCTACTCGAACACCACACTCGCGAAATACGGACGACTTCTGTAAAAAACAAACATTATGGAGGGATTGAAGGGAAAATTTAAAACACTTTTGTCGTGTAGTTTTTTGAGTGGTGTATTTTTTTATTTCATTGCATATGTTTGAGAAAAGTACTATACTTGCCTCTGGCCGTGCAAAGTGCTTGCCGGCTTCGTATCTTCGTCGCTCGGTCGGCCGTCTATACCTACTCACCCGTCAAGCCCTTGTTTCCCGGCGTCTGCAGTAATGTACTATTATTGAAAATAATTGAGAACAGGAGAGCAAATATGTTAGGTCATCTCTTGCGTCACGATAATGACATTAGGACTATAATAGAAGGGAAAAGGAAAAGGGGAAGACCAAGAAGGACATATATGGAGCAAATAAAAGAAAAAATAAATCTCATCATATAAAGAAGTAAAAGAAAAGGAATGTAGAATAAACTGGAAATTACTCCACCGACAAGAGCCTAGCTTTTAAATATATGATCATGATTATTCCTTGTTACTTTCAATAGCAGAGCAGCTACGGTAATAAATAATACTGCACGCAATAGAGGTGGCTTAGTAATGTTCAGTTTTATATTATACCTAGAAAGAACCTTTTGGTCTGCGCATGTGCATGGTTCATTCAGTGAGTGAAGAGCCCCAGTCACCCCGCGCCTTTCGGCTGGAAATATCGTCACCTTGCGCTTTTCAACCCTACAAAATTGTAAGCAGGTAATTGTTTATATTTTATGGTTGCACCTACTTCATATAGTACGTAATCTGTGATGGCTACTGCTGTTTAATTCGCTCAACGATAATTCGGTCATCGTAGTCGACTTATATGTCACTGTGCCTTTAATTAAATTGCTACTAACAAAAACAAATGACTTATCGATCGGTAGAAGTGCTATTTTAATATCGCTAGGCGCTAATTTAAAATGCACTATGTGTCCCAATTAAGTTAGCTTCAGAATTAGTTGAAGCGTTTTCTTAGGCTGTAATAAAATGTAAGTAATCAGGTTAGAAATGTTATAAAATTCCTAAAGAACCTTCGTTCCACTATTGTTGTTAGTTCTAATATAAAATAAATATTTGCAGTGGTTTGTAAAGTACACAAAATGAGGTGATATTCTAATTGTAACGCAATTATGTGCTAGGCATTTTTATTATAGACCAACAGGTGACAAACAAACATGTGGCCCACTTGAGAGGAAGCAATAATCTGTATTCTCGAATGCCCAATGCTACATTGGAATGTAGGTAATACATATATCGATCATTTACCTACTCAAGGCATTTTACGGTTTCGCAAAACATTAATGAATATAGGTACCTAATAGCCTGATTTTTTACTCCAATTTTTTAACATACCATTCTATGACGCTATACTCATGAGTGCAACAAAATTGCGACCCGGATGTAAGTATATAAATTGAGTCAAAAAGGATATTATTTGTTTGTATTTTTTATTTGTAAGCACAACAATATTTATATCTATAATTAGTAAATCGTGAAATCTCACAAAACATATAGGTAGGTAGGTACACGAAAAGCCACTAAATCAATAAAATGGGTACACTATCTAAATACGAAAAATTTTATTCCGATATTCAGAATCACGAATTTTATAATACCGATTCTTATAATTCCGAATATGACAATTCCGATATATCATGAATCCGAGTTTTATAAATCCGAAAATTAAGAATGTCTAATGTTCACATTTCCAATTTTCAAAATTCCAAATACAATTCACCGAACAATAAGAAGTCCGACTGAATAATAATCCGAAAAATCAAACGTACGAATTCTGAATACTAAAATGCCGACTTTCAAAATTCCGAATCTCATTACACCGATCAATAATAAATCCGACTAAACAAAGGTCCGAAACATCAGAATAACCTAACCTACAGTTTTCGGTTTTTATTACAATTGTTAAAAATCACGAACTTTATATAACCGAATGTCAAAATTCCGATTATTAAAAATCACGAACTTTATATTTCCGAATGTCAAAATTCCGAATTAAGTAGCAATGTCATTTCGGGTAATTAAAATTCGGATTATTACTTTCGGGGTAAAAGACATCGGACTTTTGATTCTTCGGGCTTGTCAACATCGGAATATTTAAAATTCGGATTTTTGATATTCGGTAAACTAAATTTCGTGCTTTTAAATAATCGATATTTAAATACAAACGAATTATAAAATTCGGAATTTCGACAAACGGAGATTCGGAATAAAATATTTCGTATTATTTGGGTGTTCCCCAATAAAATGTATGACTTTGCTGATATATGGGTCCTAGTTTGCCAGAAAGAATTAATAGGTAATAAGTGGGTAAAAATATGATCTTATGTTATAGAGCAAGTATTACTTTATCAATATGAAAAAATAAAATAAATTTACATTTTGTTTTGAAAATTATACATGTTTTATGTATGTATACGTAATTACTAGATTCAATGCCAGCACCCCACATGGCTATTTGTATCTGCTTATTTGGCATGTTTGGCAAACAAATACCATTGTGTGGATAGTATTGTATATTTGACAAAATGTAGTCCTTATTTGCCTATTTGACAAATAAGGCCAATACCAAATACGCGTTACCGTGCGCTTGTCGGTTTCTCGATGCTCATCAAGGGGTCAAATAGGCAAATAAACCGTTATTTGGCTGTCATGTGTGGATGGTCTTATTTGCCGGTTTTTGACCTACGTCATATAATTTGCCAAATACAACATACACCCAATAGCGACACAAATAGCCATGTCGAGTGCAGGCATAAGATGTACCATTACAACTAGACAATTCAACAATTATCAATAATTTCTATTTACCATACTATTGGTGTGTAAAATTACTGGAGTGATAGATATCTGAATCTTAAAAAAAAAGAAATTCGTATCCTACCGCCCAGCTCACACAAATACACATTACTCGAGAAGGAGAAAGGGCGGTGCTTCACGAACTTCGAATTTCGAACTCCGGAGTCTTGATCCTGTGATCTCTTTTGAAGTAAGGTTTTGAATAAAACGTCAAAATGTTACAGTGGCAAAAATAACGATGCGAGAGATGGATGCGTGATGTTGGCAGAGTGGTCCGGGCACGTCACTGTCGGAGGATGATGACCGCTCGGGCATCGCTACTCTCTCTGCTGGTCGCGGCCGCAAGCGGTTGCTATCTTTTCCCTAGTGGTACGTATTACAATAACGATCCGAGTGGAGGACGGGTGATGGTGGCAGAATGGTCCGGGCACGTCACTGTCGGAGGATGGTGACCGCTCGGGCATCGCTACTCTCTCTGCTGGTCGCGGCCGCAAGCGGCTGCTATCTTATCCCTAGTGGTACGTATTACAATAACGATCCGAGTGGAGGACGGGTGATGGTGGCAGAATGGTCCGGGCACGTCACTGTCGGAGGATGGTGACCGCTCGGGCATCGCTACTCTCTCTGCTTGTGGTGGCCGCTAGCGTTTGCAATCTCTTCTCTAATGGTGTAAAGAAGATGCGTGATGGTGCGGGTATATGGTCTTCCTTAGTGGTCTGTATTATAGCTGATTGTTTTATATCTATGGTTTTCTATTGAAGGTTCCAAAAACGAAATGTAAAATTAACTACATTTTGTTTAGACGTTGCTGACCCCTGTATCGGGGTAACTTGCGGACCCGGCGCCCAATGTCGTTCGACAGCTGATGCGCAATCTTACACGTGCGACTGTCCGATATCTTGTCCGAGTTACGGCGACCACGAGGGCTCGCGGCCGCTTTGTGCCAGCGACGCCCACGACTACCCGGGGGAATGTGAGATGCGAAGAGCCGCCTGCGAGACCAACACGAATATCACCTTCAAGTATTACGGCAAATGTGGTGAGTTGATGAGCTCTGTAATAATGAGCAATGTCGCAATATCTGTCATGGCATGAGTAATAGTTCTCGCGCAGTCGCTCTATCTATGATAGCGATTGCACGGCTTTTGTAGGAAAAAGGCGTCTAATAATAAGGCTTGTAGGTTTTGATAAGCATTATAGCACATGTCGTTGGATTTATATGAAAATTAAATTGTTTTACCATCACGATGTTCGTAATTTTTGTGTGTGTGTGTGTGTGTGTGTGTGTGTGTTTGTGAAAGTGAATTTCTTAACTAATATACTATATTCTTATAAATACAAATATACTCCGATTGGATTTCAACCAGTGCCGCGTGCCTTGCCGGGGCTACAGAGTCCAGTCATTGCAGTATGTTGTCACTATTTGTTACAAGATCTTAACGTTTTTAATTTTTAACCAGCCGTCAACGCCATAGTGTGCATTTATGGATCTAAATTTTCACCCTGACAGAGCAGACTTTACAGCTTGTTAGTGTAGCGTTGGTGTGGCAACTGTTAAGTTCGCTCTCTAAGGGTGAGAATCTCTTAAATAAATCCAGTCAGAGTCTTCGATTTATTTCATTATGTAGATTTTTGTATGTATTTATAAGAACTCATGTCGGTTGAATGTTTTAGTTACGCAATTTTCAACGGAGGTGTACAAAGCCAATGAAATTCAATATTAAATAAATTATATCATTGCAATATAATGACTTATATTCTCGTAGATCCATGCGCCGGCGTAACCTGCCCAGACCCTGAGTTGTGCCAGTTAGATGAGAACCGCTCGCCGTCCTGTCGCTGCGCCGAGCCCTGTCCGCTCGAATTCTCGCCCGTGTGCGCTTCTGACGGCAAAACTTACTCAAACGAGTGCCAAATGCACAGGGAGTCCTGTCGCGCGAGGAAACAACTGAGGATCATCTTCAAAGGGCAGTGTAGTACAGGTGAGATAGGATTTTTTGCCATCTGATCGCTGCGACGAGTCCTGTCTGCTTGAGTTCTCGCTCGTGTGCACTTCTGACAGCAAGAGTAACCAAACGAGTGCCAAATGCACCGGCACTCCGGGAGTCTTGTCGTGCGAAAAGGCAACTGATGATTATTTTCAAAGGGATGAGTACAGGTGAGATAGGGTTTTTTGCCGTCCTGTTGCTGCGCCAAACCCTGTCCGCTCGAGTTCTCGTCCGTGTGTGCTTCTGACGGCAAGTCTTACTCCAACGAGTACTAACAGGGAGTGTTGTCGCGCGAGGAAACAACTAACGATCATCTTCAAAGGGCAGTGTAGTACAGGTGAGATAGGAACTATTTATAGGGTGGCACTTAGCTTTCCTTTGTTTTAGTTGGTCATGTTTTGTGAATACGGACTAAGTGCGCCAGCAATCGTCTTTAATGTCAATGGGATTTATGAAAAAATCTAGTCATTACATATTGTCCTCTGTTTTTGGCTAAACATAACGAATGTATTTGTCCCATACACTACGTGTATGTGAAAAATCGTCAGTTACCGTGACGAATAAAATGATAAGTCAAAAACCGAACAGATATGCAGATATCTGCATAACATTGTTGTCCAACGTTCCAAGCGAGCCTCATGATAATTCATTGATAACACAGTTAAGTTATAACATGATCACAAATTTAAAATACCAAATATCACCTACTTATCTTTTTTAGGGTTCCGTACCTCAATCGGAAAAAAACGGAACCCTTATAGGATCACTTTGTTGTCCGTTTGTCTGTCTATCAAGACCCTTTATCTCGAGAACGCGTGAAGGTATCGAGTTGAAATTAACACCATATACTCAAGTCTACGGTCCATTGAAGCTGTGTCAATCAATCAAAGTTCTACATGAACGTAAAAAAAAGATACGGCCATTTATGCCGCAAAAACGTATATTCCGACACTCTAAGGGAATCAAAATGATAGGGTACTTCCCGTTGACATAGAACTATGAAATTTGGCAAGTAATATAGTGACATACTTAAAGAATCTGAAAGCTATACATTTGTGATTAAATCAGAAAATTATAGTCTTTTTCAAAAGACATATTTGACAGGACAGCTCGGGGGGTAATATAATAATGTTAAGGCCAGTGAAAGTTTGTACGGAACCCTCGGTGCGCGAGTCGGACTAACACTTGGCCGGTTTTTTAATCATAACTCACTTTGGCAATGGTAACTTACAACAATTTATTCATAGGAGTCAACCCATGTGCTGAGGTGGAATGTCGGCACGGCGCCGAATGTCGCGTAGAAGGCGCCGGTGCCGCGGTCTGTGCGTGTCCGCCGCCGTGCGAGCCCGTGCTGCGTCCAGTCTGTGGGTCCGACGGCACGCACGACAGCGAGTGCGAGCTGCATCGCGCGGCTTGCCTCCTCGGTAGGGAGCTGCGAGTGCTTCATGCGGGTCCTTGTGGTGAGTTGTCAATGAGCTTGTGCTTGTTGTGTGAACCTCATGTAGAAGGTGCTGGTGTTTCGGTCTGTACGTGCCCACCGCCGTGCAACCTCATGCTGCGTCCAGTCTTAGGGTCCGACGGTGGTGACTGTGCCTTCGAGACATATGTGCTTTTAATTGGCATGTCAAATAGCAAGTAGTCCTGTTCTTCCAAAAGAACCTACAGATTCCATATACAGTGCTACGTGATGTAATATGGTGATTGATTGCCCATGCGCAGTCCCTGCTTTTTTTTCCTGTCATTAGATGGAGGCAGTAGTTTTATATCCAACTGTTCTGTTTGTTTGATAGAAGCTACTATACCCTTGTTACTCAAGGCCACCAATTCTACAAACTTCATCTGGTCTGATTATGAATCATAAAATGTTAATTTCTTGAGAAAGTAGAACACACGTCGCCTAAGGCAGAGAATATGACTCATACAATTGAACACATTTTTGAACACCCATCAACGTATGCATTCAGCGATCTTATTGGTGGAACTGCAAAAGTTAACCATACAATTTTTCTTAGGTTCAAACGGCATCTGCGCGGGCCGGGTGTGCCCTCATGGCGGAGAATGCGTGTCCTCTGGGGGCCGAGGCGTGTGTCGTTGCCCCCGCTGTTCCAACGAGTTTGCCCCCGTGTGCGGGTCTGATGGGATCTCCTATGGGAACCGCTGCAAACTGCAGCTAGAGGCGTGTCGGCATCGCAGGGATGTTCAAGTACTCTATGACGGACCTTGCAGTAAGATAAAATTCAATGTTATGCTAGATACCTTTGTACAAGTCGAGGGATCTGTTATTATTCTCGCTGCTCTAATGAATTCGCGCCCTTGAGTTGGTCCGATGGGCGAGTTGGTATCGCAGGGATGTAGGTTATTTATATAGACCGTGCAGTAAGATATAATTAATTCTTAAGTAAGTTTGTTTCAATGAGTTTGCGCCCGTTTGCTCCTATTGCCGGAAGCAGCAGTCAGGGGCGCGCTTTATTATAGCTAGTTGTAATCCTTTATGCTTCAATGCTTCTGCATATTATGGCTCTGAAGGACTATCATTTTACGGCAATAGTTATAATATAAGGGCATGTCGATGATCCCACTTAAAGCTTTGTAAAAGCTGAATACGAAAGTGGACAGAAAGAAAGTGGAATCTTTGGGAAAAAGGCGGGACGAGAGAATCGTACGCTTATTTTCAAACCAGTATCTACCCATCAGCATCGACCAGTTACCGGCACCATTGTCATTATTTTAACAATGTTTGTTTTAGTTTTGTAGTCTGTAAATTAACCAAATTTTACACTGTATTCACTGTCGGTTAAACCACTCTGCACTTTATTTTGAAGGGTTCAGTATTCATTTACAAAGATGCCTCTGTATTTCCAGATGGTTGTGAAAATAAGAAGTGTGAGTTCTACGCGGTATGCGAGAGTGACGGTGTATCGGAAGCAAGCTGTGTCTGTCCTAAACATTGTGAGGAAGGCACTGTTAGTATTATGTACAATAATATTAAACTATAAATTACGATGATGTGTACCTACATTATTATACAAGTGTGCTACGTTTCATACGATGTTTTTTAACACACTTCCGAGCAAAAAGGCAAAAAAAACGTACCTTACTTTCAATGTAAATAAAATATCGACAAGCTTATACTCGGATAAAGAAGAATTACCTCCAGTCCATAAGTCTTACATTAATCCGTTATTAGTACCTCCAATTTACGTACATATTATTTAAACTACACATTATTGATTTTTTTAGAAAATAATCATAATTAAATATGAAATATTTATAAACATGTCATGTCAAATCAACTCGAAACAGTGTGCTGCGGCTGTTGCATTGTATATGCGCGCGCAAGAGCGATGAGGCAAAGGTTAAGACGCCAAATATCAATAATATTAAACTTAATGATTATATCTATAAAATAATTTATAAGTACCGCGTTAGATTTATGAAAATAAACTTTACTGTTTCTGGTAGGTTCCTACATAAAAACTTTTAGCAGACGTTTAAAAAATAACTGTAATGAAAAAGCACTAATGCGATTATGTAATGTTAAAAACACGCGTGTTTAATGGAGTGAATTACAGCTATAAATACGGTGTAATAAGAGCCACTTTACGAACAAGTGTGTTGAAAAATATTGTATATTATTATTTCCCGTCAAAAGTTAACCGTCATGCACTGCCCTGCCGTGCCGTTAAGGCCAAAAGATATCTTCCATGACGGTGACTTAAACGAATACTTAAATATTCGAAATCACCTACCTAACTTTATTTTCAGGAGACAGAGGAAGTGTGTGGCAACGACAATAAAACCTACAGCAGTATATGTTCGCTGCGTAACGTCGCTTGCAAGGAAAAGCTTCGAGTACACGTAAAACACATGGGCTCCTGCGGTAAGGAATTAATACGTAATTATGACTACTGGGTAAGTTCTACAGGCATTTACAACCATTATCAGTTTCCTGTCGCATAGTTTGAATAAATAAATAAATAAATATTAAGTAAAACTATATACTGTGCTTGCGGTACTATCTTAATTTATTAAAATGTTCAGATTATTGTCACCGGCTTCTTCAAAACATGCGACAGGAAACTGATAGCGGTTGAAATGTTGTTGTAGAACTACCCTACTTTAGAATAGATATGTAAGTGTATTTTCCTTCCAATACCTTGTTTACTCGCCTCTTTTTTATACTACTTAGGTGGCACAAACAAGCGTACGGTCTGCCTGCCCAAGTAACAAAAGGTTCTATAACTAAGGCATTATATCACCAAACAGTGACATAGTAGGCCTATAATGGTAACCATTGTGACTGCTTGTACTATAAAGGTTTTTAACAGAGCGTCATGGTTCTATAAGATTAAAGAGCATTTAAGTTCTATAATGTAGCTCTTAGAACGCTTAAAGAACCATACAATAGAATCTTTACAGTGTTGCACTGTAATAGATATGCAAAAAGCAATTATAGTACTATATAATACTATAGACGAATTTACTGACACTCTTATGTACCTAATTTGCACTAATAATGCGTCAAAATAACTTTTATAGTACTAGTATTGTAGCAGTACCGAAAACACTATTACAGAATCAATCTGCACTATAAAAGGACTTTGCACACCCATTACGTAACGTTTTAGCTTCTTAAAAGCTCCCTCAACATCGCTATGGGGCTAGAGTTCTGTAAAAGTCCTTAAAACTCTTTTATAGTATCAAATAGTACTATAAGTTACCTGGTAAAGTTACTAAATAACTTAAATTCTAAATAGCATAATATCTTCTACAAGTGAGTTTGTGTTACTATTACGAGACTAAAGCGTGACATAATAGCACTAAAAATAATAATTATATGACTACTTAGATCTATACTAGCTTTTCAGTATCAAATATATCACTAGTATTTCATAAAAGGTTTCATACTGGTCAAGCGAGTCCAATAAATATAGCACGTGGTTCTGCACAAAATATTTGTTTTGTACCACAATAGGGCTGTAGCAATAAAGTTATTTCTTGTCAAACCAGTAATAATGATGACGAATATGAGAGTGAGGACCCCTTTATCACAGCTCAAAACAACAGATATGGCCAATTTTGTGTTATATTTATGAAATGCCCTAGCTACCTCCTTTTGTGATCGGGATATATTCCGGAGAAGGAAAGCCAACAGATTTAGAATTGGTGTGGTAACACATTTACCACATCTCAAATTATGCCCCATTGTGCATTTAATATAACTCCATTCAAATAAATATATTTTGACTTCACTATTTTATATTTGGACAATGGCACCCTAATCTGTTAAAATATGGCTGCTGTTTTCTTTCGTGATAGCAAATTAGCAGCACGGCTGAAGCCTATGTGTACTATAGCAGCCGCAGTCGGGACAAGTCCTTATTTTATTAATTAAAATTTAATTAAAACACGTAAATAATGAAGGGGCATTGTCAAATTTGAAATCAGCATAACGATTTTATCAATACAATTATTTTCGCAAGTGAAAGTACCGATTGAGTTACGATCCACGAATGTTATTTAGTACGTCCTTTTATTACCTATATAACATATGTCACTTAAGCAAAAATGGCGAATGAAATAAAACATAAATGACTTAGCGATATTTGTTAACAAAATAGCGCAGGAGCAGGTGTGATAAAAAAGAGCACTGGAATCGTTTACGGTGCTGAATAGCACTATAAGCCTGTTTTTTTACTTTTATAGTGCTAATTAGTGACATGATAGTTGCTTACAACACTATATTAGTACCAAAAAGCGTTTTACTTCACTTTTATACTTCAACTACAGAGCTGATTTATCACCGGGTGAGCCTTTATGTAATGTTTATAGAATAAATCAGTGATAAAACTAGGGCCTCTTTGGGGGTCTGTAAACATTTACAACACCGTTATAGTGCTAATCATTAACACTATTTAGCACAACCAAAAACGTTCCCAGGATTTTTATAGTACCAAATTTTGTTACTTGGGAAGTAGTCACCGCAGCTTATGAAGGCTTGCAATGCTGGCATTGCAAGCCTTCTGCTGCGGGCATTACGTGCGTGTTGCTGACCCTTTACAATCCAATTCACTTCCCGGGTCTCATTCCACTTTCGGAGTGTGTGCGGTAGAAAATTACTTTGATACCGCACTGTGCGCGACCATTTTGGTGCCAAGGTGTTTGGATGAATACCCTGCCGACGGCGAGCGGTACGGTGTGGTAAAAGGTGGCTGTAGGCATCATGTCGAACAATTCCTTGGAACATATCAAATCAAATCAAATCAAAATATCCTTTATTCAAGTAGGCTTAGATACAAGCACTTTCGAATTGTCAGTTACAATGAGAGAAGTCTTTGCTGGGAAACATACAATATGATCCAACATTTGTTGCAAGGATTAGGGAAACCCAGAAAAACCTAATCAGATCATTTAACTTAAGTATAATACTTACTTATTATTGATAAAATCATCATTTTAAAAATTAAAATAATTAATAAGATAAATCCCAGAAGGATTGTCAATAAAAAAGAAAAAAATCTAGAATGTGTCTAGAATAAAATTCTAAATATCAGAGTATATAAAACTATTAATATGCGTGTACCAATTAACTATAAACAATATTACAATATTGTCTTAATTATACTTAAAACTTTTACAAATGTGTTATAACTAATTTATAATTGATACACGCAGAGGAGATGTACAAATTCTCCAGATCAATGTTAATATAAAATATAAACTATTTTTTTTCAGAGATGTATAAGCTCTCTAGGCGTCACGACATGCGATAAAATTAAATATAATAATTTGACTGAATTCTACTGAGATGTTTAAGGTCTCTTAGGGGTCAAAGTGAATAATACATTAAACATAATTATTATTAAATCTAAATTTCTTAGAGATGTATATGGTCTCCAGGCGTCATAACATGCAAAAAGATAAAATTAGTTACTTAAAATCCTCAGAAATGTTGAAGGATATACCTCTATAAATAAAACAAAACTCTTAGAGATGTATACAGTCTCTAAATCAAATAAAAAATAAATAACTTCAATCGAGTACAGGATGAAGTCTCTCACGTCATCAGTTCATTAAACACTGGTAGGCAGTTACTAGGTATACAATTAATTTGGCCCTTGCTAGCATGAACAGACCGGACCCCACAAACGGCACCCGTTCACGAGCATGACGCATATCTCAGCCATCGCCTCCCTCAACCATATTTTAGGGAAGGTTGCGACCCGATCAACGTGTGGCGTCACCGTAAGCAAAGACCTTTAAGCGAGCATGACAATGCTCACACTGCCGGGCATTAAACACTAATAGTATTGCCCGGTGAGAAACAACAAATGTGCTCTCATGTTACATTAAATGACAACTATTATTAACTCTTTAAAATAATGCTTACTTTACATACACAAGACTAAACTACTAGCTTAAAGACATCTTTATCGTCTAAAAAGTCATTTACAGTATAATACGCCTTGTTTAGTAGGTGACGTTTTATATGGGACTTAAATTTGCTGCAAGGTAAATTCACTACATCGGTAGGTATTTTGTTATAGAAGCGTACGCGAAGCGTACGAACGAAGTTCCGACCTTGCGGAGACGACGAGCAGGCATGGCAAGCTTGTTCTTATTTCTTGTATTGTAGTGGTAAATGTCACTGTTGTGTTTGAAATCATGTTGATTTTTCCGAACATACATAATATTCTCGAGAATGTACTGAGATGCTACGGTGAGAATATTGGTTTCCCTATTTTTTTCTCTCAGTGATGCACGAGCTCCCAGTGCATAGATTGAGCGTACTGCCCGTTTTTGTAGTACGAAGATGGTTTGTATGTCCGCCGCCTTTCCCCACAACAGAATTACATATGACATTACACTATGAAAATAACTGAAGTACACGAGCTTTGCCGTCTCGACGTTTGTTAACTGTCTGATTCGCCTCACTGCATAGGCTGCGGAGCTTAGTTTACCTGCAAGAGTGGCTATATGCGCATTCCATTGCAGTTTAGAGTCCAAAGTAACACCCAGGAATACTGTTTTGTCTTCAAATTCTAGCACATCGCCTTTCGACGTCACCTTGGCACAATCTACTTGTTTCACATTCGGTAATGTGAATTTGATGCACTTGGTTTTCTTGGCATTTAAAAGTAAGTTATTTGCAGTAAACCAATGTACAATAGTAGACAGCGCATCGTTTATAGTAACGAAGTTATTCTCTCTTCTTTTCACTTTAAAAAGAAGAGAAGTATCATCTGCGAATAACACGATATCATGTTTATCTTGCACAAGGTTTGGTAGATCATTGATATACACTAGAAACAGAAAGGGGCCTAGAATTGAGCCCTGGGGTACCCCCATAGCAACAGATGACCCAGTTGATTGCATCCCGTTGATGACTACGCGTTGCGTTCTGTCTGAAAGATATGATGAGACGAGGTCAAGTGCACCGTTCTTTATTCCGTAGTGTTCCAACTTACGCATTAAATTATTATGATCAACGCAATCAAATGCCTTTGATAGGTCACAAAAAATCTCCATAGCATCTTGAGCGTTTTCCCAGGCATCAAAGTTTAACTAGCACTACTTCAGCATCAGCAGTGGAGCGACCTTTGGTAAATCCAAATTGACTGCTATGAAGTAGGTTATATCCATTAAAATGAGATGTAAGTTGATTAAGAATAAGTTTGAAATAAAACAATTTAACGGATTATATCGCGTATATTATCTCATTTTAGTTCCCGACGTTTCGGAAGCTTTCCCGCTTTCCATGGTCACGGGAGGACTGAGAAAAGATGTATTTTCCTCTATCAAAGTTACAATTTGTGCAAACTACCCATTTTTTGAAAAAACACAAATGAAGGTTGGCATACATGCCAGATGGGCCTAAGCTGTAAAGACAGTTACACATGTGCCAGAAGGGCTTAATTATTTTATTCGAATAATTTACCAAGCAGCATTTCACAAATGAGGCGTACTGAGGAGAAAAGAAACGCTGCAAAGAAAAACTTCCAGGCTACCTCATTACTAATTATAATATTTAAAAAACAGAGACTATTAAACTACTTTTAAACAGATAAGATATTTTACACCGTTCGGAAATTAAGGTTTTGCAGTCCTGTGTCTCGCTTGTTCCTTGATGAGATGTATTACAGGATCCCAAGCTGGTGGTAGTGACAATCCATCTTGTCTATTGAAATTTCAATAGAGAAGATGGATTTGGTGGAGCAAAAACTTTACTCAATGCGGGTAGTATTGATATTGGTCTATAATTTGTGGGGTCTGTTTTCGTTCCTGATTTAAATAAAGGAATGATCTTGCTGTGCTTCATCAAATTAGGAAATATTCCAGTGTCAATACATTTGTTGAATATATCAGCCAAATATGGTGCAATCGCCTCCATTATTGAATTTAACACTTTAACAGAAAGGCCCCACAGGTCTTCAGTCTTCTTCAAATTTAACGATCTAAAGGTTTTGATAATAGTATTTGGAGTAACATAAGTAAATTTGAAGAAGTCTTTACATTATGGTACATACATTTTTAATATTGATTCAGCAATATCTGGCGATGAATTTAAAGATTTTGTTGTCTCTACAGGTATATTAGAGAAGAACCGCTCAAACTGATGCGCAACTTCAATGTCCGCATTTACTGTTTCATAGTTGATTTTTAGGCTAAAATGAGGATTTTTAACTTTATAACCATATACATAGCCCATTATACGAGCAGTAGAACTCACCAAAAAGAGGTTAAAGGTTCAATACCGATTATGAGCTTGGGATCGTCAACAATTCGTACAGTGGCGTCAATGAACCTAGGCAATAGGGCCAAGCTGATATCAGAAGTAACAGCAGTACTCCTAATGGGGCCGGAACTACAATTTGTACAAGAGTAGTTTTTGCCCAGTAGGTAGTGAAGTACCGCTTCGCTCTATTCAGGACACCGAGCTTTTGTGATGTCAGCTAGGCCTTCTCTTCCAAGTGACTTCAGACTTGAAGATCGTTCGAAATATCAAGACGCAGGATCCAAATGATCACCGAGATCAATACTCTGATTGATCTAACTCTGGGAGTGCTTTCGATTTCGGACACACGTTGTTCGCGACTTTGTTTCACAACAGAATGAGGGATGTTTGCTCAGCCCGTCTAAAATGCATCTCCGCTACTGTCGTCTGCATAACAATGAAATACTAGCATGTCATTGATATGCAGCAGAAACAGGTCGGAGATAGTACGAAGCAGTGCGGTACGCCTGCGATTATAACCATGGTTTTTGAGCAGTTGCCACCAACCACATCTTTTATGCTTCTTTTAAAAAAAAACTGGTGACACATTTGCACAAACCGTCGGACAGTCAGTAAGATGGTAACTTTGATAGAAGACTCCGATGCCAGACCCGATCGGACGCCTTGGCTATATCTAGGCTAACTGCCAATGCTTCACCTTGACTCTCAATGGCTGATGTCCAGCGGTGTATGAGATACACTAGAGACCAGTGCAGCGACCATGGCGAAAGCCGGATTGACGATCGCTGATCAATCGTGTCCTCCTAGCTAGATACTTCGGTATCTCAGGAGTTTCGTGCTTATCACACGCTCCATCACCTTGAAAGAAGGGATTTGACAGCGATAGGCCTGTAATTCGATGGATCTGACCTGCCCCCTTTTTTGGGCATTAGATGCACATGGCTAGTCTTTCACGAAAACGGAACCTGCGTTTTGTGGTAAGAAAGCGTGAAGAGGTGCTTTAATATAGGGCAAACTCAGGTGTACTGTACACGTCTTGAGCACTACTGCTGCTACACTGTCTGGCCCACTTGACTTGTGAACATCTAGACTACACAGAGCAATTCCCACCGGACATCTCTTTAAGTAAAAGTTATCCACGGCATGGAGTAACCGCAATACGGGATGGTAGGTGGTACAGCCACCAGCATTAATATCTGCCACAATAAAGCGTGCATAAATATTTGACACGACTCTATTTCTAGGGCCGTTAGGACGTGTCAGATAATTTCGCCCGCTTTGTTATGACACATATTGATGCTGGTGACTGAACAGTGAGAGAGTTGCTCACCAATTCGGTCAGTCGGGCTGCTCCATTTATGAACAAGACATATGAATGTCTCCTTGTGCCCTACTTCACTAGCTTTTTCAAGAATCCTAATGTTTATATCGTCCTAAGTTACGTAATAACGCACATTAGGCACTTATGAAATTTTATCATAGTAGAAACGTCTGCTACCGAAAATCCAAATTAAAGCAAAAAGTGGAACAATTCTACGCATCGAGCGGGATTCGAACTCACCTCATACCCACTCACGTGCTCGTGATGTTGGTTTGAACTCTATTTATACTTGACATAAGAGTAGTGTCATGCAACTACAGTTGCGGAAAGCACTCTAGTGGTTAAACGGCTCTCCCAATTAGTAATAAGGTACATGCATGGTTTTTTTTTCTTAACTAAATATCGAAATACCGTAAAAACTATTTCAAAATGTGAAATTAAAATTAAAATCGGCCTAGAAATACGCATGATATAGGAATTTTAAACTAGTAATTAGACAGAGAGGTCCGATATGCATTGTTATGTCACAGTGCACTCCGGCCATATTAACTCCATATTAAATTCCGTTTTGCAAGAAAGAGATAGAATGAAATGTTTGATGGCTTATATCTTGGTTGTTTTTCCAGTTATTTGGAAAAATATTTTTGTCTACTTATTGTTACATGAATGAGCTTTTATTAAAGCAAAACTAAAAATTCATGCATATTCCCTATTGGTCCATCGATGCTCATGCGTCCAATTTATCAATCAGGTGCTTCATTTTACTATTACGTCTATACTGTGAAGCGATAGTAATGATCTGACACGAGTATTCGAGCTGGTAAGCATTGAATTGTGATTTGCCTCCACTTTCCACCATTAAAAATCAATTTAAAAATTATTCTAGAATCGTGCATTGGCGTGGAGTGTCCGACTGGCACATGGTGCGCGCGCGGACAGTGCGCGTGTGCGAACCCGTGTGCTGACGTGCCTCGCGAGCCCGTCTGCTCCAACACCCACACAACGTTTGTGCATGAGTGTGCTCTACAAAGGGCCGCGTGCGAGGCACGTATGCGAGGCGAGCCGCCGCTGCGGGTCGCGTACTACGGCGAGTGTGCTGAGGAAGAGCACACTGTAGGTAAGTACATACAGAGCTAGTGTGCTCCATCACTCACACCACGTAAGTGCACGAGTGTGCTCTAGATGGGGCCGCGTGCGAGACGCGTATGCGAGGCGACCGGCCGCTGCGGGTCGCGTATTACGGCGAGTGCGCTGAAAAAGAACATTCTGTAGGTAGGTACACACAGAGCTAGTGTGCTCCAACACTCATACCACGTTCGTGCACGAGTGTGCTCTACAAGGGGCCGCGTGCGAGGCACGTATGCGAGGCGAGCCGCCACTGCGGGTCGCGTACTACGGCGAGTGCGCTGAGGAAGAGCTCACTGTAGGTAAGTACATACAGAGCTAGTGTGCTCCATCACTCACACCACGTAAGTGCACGAGCGTGCTCTACATGGGGCCGCGTGCGAGACGCGTATGGGAGGCGACCGGCCGCTGCGGGTCGCGTATTACGGCGAGTGCGCTGAGGAAGAACACTCTGTAGGTAGGTACACACAGAGCTAGTGTGCCCCATTACTCACACCACGTAAGTGCACGAGTGTGCTCTACATGGGGCCGCATGCGAGACGCGTATGGGAGGCGACCGGCCTTTGCGGGTCGCGTATTACGGCGAGTGCGCTGAAGAAGAACACTCTGTAGGTAGGTACACACAGAGCTAGTGTGCTCCAACACTCATACCACGTTCGTGCACGAGTGTGCTCTACAAAGGGCCACGTGCGAGGCATATAAGCGAGGCGAGCCGCCGTATAGGTATTCTGACTAAGTTATTTCGTGGGTACAGTAACAGCATCGGTACGCGATTTAGCTAGACAACCAATGTACAATTAATTAATCAATGTTTTATAATTACAATCTAATATCGTCGTCATCAAATGTTGGTATATATTTCTAATACCGGATCTGGCTCTAATATCCTATCAGAACCAAACTGCTGCACCAAGCGCGTAAGTGTATGCTACGGAGAGCCTCGTGTGCATCTTACGGCTCCTTGATATTATAATTTTAGTAGACGTTGAAGAGCTTCATCTTGCATACTACGATGGCGAATGCTCATGACTCAAGGTCCTTTTATAGTAACCAAATATGTCGAGTCTGTCAGTCAATTTTGTGGACAATCTACGCTGCATATTTCATTCAAGATTATTATGACTTTTTTCTACTCCTGCACTTTTATCTGTCATTTACATAGTCGCTAAGTCATATACAATGAGACCGATAATAAGTTGGCAAAAACTCTATGCTCTATGGTCTATAAAAGCATTGTTTAGCGTGCTTTTATAGTTCATACATTTTTCATAAAAGCACTGTTTGCCAAGATAATAACATTAACTTTTTTTTGAAGTAAGGCTGCTGTTCTAATTATTAAGTAAGTAATTACAGCAGTAACAACTTCTTAAAAAACAATATTACACAAAATAAACTCAAATTTACAAGTTAAACATTGTATACTTAATTATTTTCAATCTTAGTGTAGGTTTTTTACAATATATAAAAAGTAAAATACAAAAAGCCATAACATTGTATTATTATTATGTTATTTACTACTGTATGTAACAAAGCCATCATCAATTCTGTTTTAATTATCAAATTTTATTCATTTTAGATATTTTCATTAAACTAGACAGTTGGCATTACTATCCAGTGCAAACAAATTAAAAAAATAACAGACCATAGACAAACGTCATATTTGAGTTCCCACCAAAAATTGTAACTTTTTAAGTTCCAAGTTACTATTGAAAAGATAATAAACGTTAAAAAAATTATTCATTTCTTTCTTTTTTTCTAATTAAATATAGTACATACACAGATAAAGTATCTTCTGTTTCCATAAATAAACAAACTGTACATACATACCCTAATTTTGTTTTATTTAAAAGTAGGTAGTCGTAGAAAAATTATTGTATGCAATACTGGTCTAAAAACGCTCGTGGCGTATTTACTTGCGATGTTCGCCAAGGCTCACTTCGCAACCCACGCCACTCGCGTTTTAAGACCCTTCTTATAAAGCATTTGCATAAAATACTATTTTGTATATATGCGGTTCGATATCTTATGACTTTTTTTGTATTTATGCCGTTCGATATCATTTGAGACCTTTATTTATATTATTTTTTGCATTATTATAGGGGCAAACAAAACGTCTAAGCTGACGGACATGACGAACGAGCTTCGCTCGGCTGACGACACGGAGGGCTCTAGCGAGCCGAGCGCCGGCACCGCAGTGTGCGCGCGCGTCCAGTGCGCTTATGAGGCGACGTGCGCAGTCGACTTCAACGGGCAGCCGAGGTGATCATCTATACCTACTAATTATAAAGTTGTAAAAATGAATTGTCTGCACATTGAAGATATTTAAAAAAAAAATATTGTAACAGACTATTTGGAGGTCACTGAATCAAAAACATTCTTTTTTGGATTTTATTTATGGTTGTATGTTCGTATATGTCGTTGTGGCTTCATCATTCAAAATCGGCAAAACGGATTTCAACTATTTTCGGTACACGGGTAGCTGGGTATCTCCAGATGGTTGTAGGATACTTTTTACCCGACTACGCTAAATACAAAAAGAAGGGTTATATTTTTTCCTCCTCCGCGAACGAAGTTAAGGAGGCACCCTTCTAGTCTATACTATTATAAAGTTGTAAAAATGAAATGTCGTTACATTGAAGATATTTTCAAAAAAAATATTGTTACGGACTATTTGGAGGTCACTAAAACGATTTTTTTTTTTGGATTTTATGTATGTTTGTATGTGTCGTTGTGGCTTCATCACGCAAAATCGGCTAAACAGATTTCCATAATTTTTGGTACACGGGTAGCTGGGTATCTCCAGGTGGTTATAGGATACTTTTTACCCGACTATGCTGAAGAAAAACGACGGGTGACTTTTTCTTTGCAGAGGGCGGGAAAAGTCATTCGCGACTTGACATTCCTGCCGAGGCATGTATATTGCTTTTCTCCAAATATGCGAGGAAATTTGACACATGTTTATGTAACTTATTTTCGTAAAAATAACACGACAGACAATCTTTGACAAAATGAAAAATGAAATTCATGTTCCCGCTTTATTTTTTTTTTAAAGATATTAAAGTTATAAGTTTTGGGTCCGAATTGTATATTTGGTTCCACATGAAATATAGTTATGAAAATAAATATAAAGAAAACCCATAGCAATAGTTAAAATAAATAAATACATTATCACTTTTAGTTGAATCGGCAATTCCTAAACGCACAACATTAAAAAAAAAACATACCTTCGCTACAAAATATTTATCAGTTCCTGAAGATTATTAGGACTAAATAAACTGTATTATGATTTGGACACAATATTTTTTTTTCTATTATTATTGGCATTAACCATGCAGTAACTAAACGCAGAAAGCAATTCAAGTTTTTTTTAAATCTCGGTTTTTGTATGTTACTATTGGCTGTATGGTGAATTTTCAAAGTCTTGGATGAAATTAAAATAAAAAACCTGCACAATAATGTACACTTCCCGGGCCTGTCCGGGAAGTATGCCACTTTTTTTTAAAATTGATTATCGTATCAACGTATCTAACGATGGACTTCGAGTGTGTTTTTACTACATTAATGGGAACATTTCCGAGCAAGTTGGAGAAAAATAATTTTCTAGTATGGGTTGCATTCTTCAAGAGTGGCATTCAGTTTGAGATAACAGACAACGTTTTCTCCGAAATCTGCATCTCCAACCCCTAAGAAAGGACATCTATGACGCTTTTTTTATATAAAAGAGGAGGAACAGAAGTGACTTTGTTGGTGTATCTCACTAACTGAGGATGTAACGAGCGAGCTCCGCTCTGCTTACAACACGGGGAGCTTGTTTCATTAGGTTTCATGATGAAGAACACCATTTTTGTAAACATGGTCATAGGTGTCGTTTTCTAGGTCATCAGCAATCATCACATTCTGTTTTAACTATAATCTACACCATTCAACTTCTATAAGAAAACGAATTCATTAATGATAGATACATACTTATTAATTTCAGATGCGCGTGCCTGTTCGACTGTGCGGCCGCAGCCGCGGCGGCGGCGTCGTCCGCGCCGGTGTGCGCGTCGGACCTGCGCCTGTACCCCACGCTGTGCCACATGAAGCTGGAGTCGTGCCGTCGGCAGGAGGACCTGCGGCTTCGTCCGCTGGCACTGTGCCAAGGGCTAGAGGTAACTGTACCTAGTGAAAACTGTGATTTTGGGATTAAAGATAGCGGAGAAAAGTTTAGAAGCATTCATAATATTTTCTCCTGTTTCCGCAATTTTTGCTCATTTAAATAAAACATACGGTGTAAAAATTTAAATATCTTATCTGTTAAAAAGTAGTTTAGTAGTCCTTGTTTTTCAAACTATTATAATTAGTAGTTTGGGAGCTTTTCTTTGCAGTGTACGCCTCATTTTTGAAATGCTGCTTGGTAAATTATCAAAATAAAATAATTAAGCCTTTCTGGCACATGTGTAACTGTCTTTGCAGATTATGCCCATCTGGCATATATGTACACCTTTATTTGTTTTCTCAAAGTGGGTAGTTTGCACAAATTGTAACTTTTACAGAGGAAAAGATATCTTTTGCCAGTCAACCCGTGACCATGGAGAGCTGAAAAGCTTCGGAATCGTCGGGAACTCAAATGAGATAATATACGCGATATAATCCGTTAAATTGTTTTATTTAGAAGCAATCGTCATGGGATTCACAGTTTAGGGTTTCGAGTATGCATATTACTAATGTGGATGGAGAATAGCGGCTCCTATTAATACATTTTTGTTTACTTTAATTGAAATCTAGACTAAAATTCAAATTATAATAATGATTACAATCGAATCACGAAGAACGTGAACATCAATGGAAAATTGAATTAAATCAATTTTAATAACATACAATGGAATGAGATAATGGATATTTAAATTAAATTAGCGGTTGGTTACTCACGTCGTTATAGCCGAGTACTGCTCGACTTGTTTCGGTCCACTCCGAGGACCTCTCTTTATTCCTCGGAAAGTACGCGAGGCCATTGAAATAAGTCATCATCTGAATTTCAATCGTGTTGGTGCCCCCCGGTTGGAAAACAGTGTGTTAGGTTAGGTGCTGCGTCGGAGAGTGTAAACCTGGCTTTAGAATGTGACGTAGGCAGTGTCGTGTGTAACCCTACTACTGACAATATAAATGACCTCGCCCGATGCGTTAGCCGAGCCCCCGGCCCGTCATCACGGGTCGCGACCCCGCCACAGCCCAAGGTGCCCAAGTAGTAGCACGGGCCCCCCTGCACCCCTCCACGGGGGTGCAAGAGAAGACACGGATTGAGTAGCCGAGCTGGGTCAGCAGCGCCTTAGCGCGCAGTGCGAGAAGGGAAGCGTTGCGTTCCATTCGTGCTCATGATAAGTTCCTCAGAATGGGGAATGGATGAAAATTTTCAAAAATCTTGAAATTTTGTTTATCTCTTTATGGACCTATATATTTATTTATTCATTTGTATTGTAATGTCATGTACATAAAAGATGTTATAATTTAAAAGTACTGCTTCATGACACCCTGCAAGGGCACACAATATTACTAACCTAATATTAAATTCTTAAACACTTATTTAAATATAATTGTAATATAATATGTAGCTATTTAAAATGTCAACTCTAACCAATTATTTTAATAAGTATAATAATAATTCAATTTAATTTAATTCATGTCAATACATTTGTTAATCTATGTTATTTGTATAATAAATGTGTGGGCTATTTTTAAACTGAGGTCAGAGTGTGAGATCCCAAGAAACTACTATAATGTATATACCTACATTTTCCAATAATTTATTTTATTTCGTTTTACAATACGATAGGTTTTCGTCACTCAGAAATGCGTCAACAGAGTAATAGCAGTTTTCTATTAAAAGTACTTTTAATTTAGCTTGAAACAATTCATCATTTGGTTCGAATTTAATGACATCAGGAATTTTGTTGAATATAAGTATACATTTGTATTGCGGCCCTTTTTTATATATAGCTAAATTAGATTTCAGCAATAGCAATTTATTTCTGTAGTGGCTTCTTGTTTTAGATACATCCGTTTTTGCCGGAAATAGTTCTGGATGTTTTCGAACGAAGACCGTTGCCTCCAGTATAAATATTGAGGGCAGCGTTAAGAGTTTATTTTCTATAAAATAAGGGCGGCAACTGTGTGGGATACGCACATTCGCTAGTATCCGAATACATTTCTTCTACATGACGTATACCTGCCTTATCACCGTACCGTAGTGAAGAATAATAGTACATTTACATCCATTATATTCGAAAATATTAATGCTGCTCTTGCCGTACCGTATAAGGCGGGCATATAGGTCCACCAACATCTTTTCATCTTTTTATTTTTTTCTAAGCCACAGAAAAATCTGTTTTTTTTTTTCTGACAATAAGGAGGCTTATTCCTACCCATAAACAAAATTTCAAGATTTTTGAAAATTTTCATCCATTCCTCATTCTTCTCGCACTAAGTAGCTACGCACTATTGTTACAGTTCCGACCATGTGGCGATGACGAGCCCCTAACCGACGTGGAGGGGCGGCCGATGGACTGCGGCGGCGGCCCCCACCGCAAGGACTGCCCCGTCGGCAGCTATTGCCACCACACCACTAAAGCAGCCAGGTGCTGCAAAAAAGGTATAATTGACAACTTTTTTTTTTACCGGGTTTTTTATGATGACATTGAATAGAAGATACTTAACAAATGACATATAACAATTTAAAAAATTTGAAAATATTCCGATTTCATACAATAAGAAACCAATAGGGAATATTCATGAATTTTAATTTTTGCTTTATTAAAATCTCATTCATGTAACAAACAGTAGACAAAAATATGTTTTCGAATAGCTATAAAAATAACCAAGGTATAAGCCATCAAACATTTCATTCTATCTCTTTCTTGCAAAACAGAATTTAATATGGAGTTTATATGGCCGGAATGCACTGTGACGTAACAGTGCACATTGGACCTCTCTGTCTAATTGCCAGCTTAAAATGCCTATATTATGCGTATTTCTTGGCCGAACTTAATTTTAATTTTACATTTTGAAATAGTTTTTACGGTATTTTGATATTTAGTTATCAAAAGCGATAAAAAAAATTCCTGCATGTACCCTATTTTAAAAGTTTCTCAAAAGACCGGAGACGACAACAATAAGAGCGCACATGTACAGTCATAGTGTCGAAGTCATACAAAAACACTAATTACTAATAGTACGAGAATATTAGATTATACAAAGGAGTCGGAGACTAGGAGTAGTAGTGTAGTCTTCAAAATTGGTTCATGGCTTCCTTCAGGTGTTCTGATAAACCCCCTAAAAGTCCTCGGGTGTGGGGGCTATAAAAATAACCGTGTGTCGTCAGGAGTTTGGTTTAAATGACACTTTTTTTAGGTGTTTTAATATAATAATAATTAACTACAAATTCGGTTACATTAATTTTTACTATTGGTACTCGTATAATATTTTCGGAGTGTTAGCATTTCGTAAAATTGTTATGATATTGAAGGCAAAATCGTTTAAAATTAATTCTATCATTTTATATTTTGATAAACAGTCCCAAGACTATTTATCAAAATATAATCCTAAATTAGGAAACGGAAGTTTGATTTGATGTAACGCGCGCCATCTCCCAATTCGAGTGATCGCTGGCGGCCATGGTGGAGGGGATGGGGAGTTGGGAAATGGCGCGAGTCAGTCGTTGTGACGAAGCGAGACTGTGAAGGTGTTTCTATTATATTTGCTGTGCTTCTATTTTGTTCGTTTGTTGAATACATACAACTTATTACCGCATAAGCTGTTTTACTGAGCTGTCGCTCATAGGAGGAAAAACGTGTTGAATTTTACAAAACCTCCAAAAGTTGTCATGCCCTTTTAGATCGGGGGCCCGTTTCTCAAAAGCTTGTAACTTGTATTACAAGCGGAAGTCTCCTTTTAATTCATACTGTTGGAAAGAGGCTTCCGCTCGTAATTTATAAGCTTTTGAGAAACGGGCCCCTGGAGCTGAATTTTGGTGAAGCTAATATATTCTTTTTTTTCCGAGATTACCACTCATTTAAATAAAACAATTTAAACGTGTAGTATATCGCGTATATAATCTCCTTTGATTTTACGATGTTTCAGATGCTTTGCAGCTTCCTTGTTCACGGGGTCGACTGAGATAAGATATAAGTGCAGAGCTTATTCTCCTCTGTCAAAGTTATAATCTGTTCATCGAGAAGTTTGTTTATTCGACAATGTTCTTAGCATTTTCCCTTGGAGTAGTATGGCTATGGGTCTAAATGATGCACGGTGGAATCGAGCTTCACACTGCTTTCCCCCAGTGGCGTGCATAGGGTTTTTAGTTAGTGTAGGCAGAATTTGACATAGCTTGTCTGTGTCATTCCAAACATTTGGAGACTTCCCGAACAAAATGCACAGACAGCAAAGTGTGCACAACCAGTCAACCAGCTAAAACTTTCGTAATACTTTACGTGAAATTGACGAGTAATATTGCTCTGAGTTTGAGTTAAATGCAACATACCTACCTTTATTAAGTAGGTACTTTTACCTTATCATCGAACGCTAACTTGCTAAATTGGACGAAAGTTAACTTTCGCAAACACTATCAAAACACCGATCACGGCTAAAACACATATTTAAGCGTTAGATACAACAATAAACAGTATTTCACGGCAAATTAAATTGATAATGAAAGAAAATCGCTCCGAAGTGAACTAAGTAGTACAACTATACAAGAAATTTACATTTTATCACGACTCGGTCGCACCTGTAGCAACAAAGAATCCATTATGGCACCAGAATACCAAAATCAAAACAACTTAAAACGAAACAAATTAAAACGCCCCACATTACGCGTACTAATTACAGCAAAAGGGGGACTTCTTTAATCTGCCGCATGAAATCAATGCATCTGATTGGTCGCAAACTTTTGCCAGTGCTGCCAACAAGGCTAATATAAAATCTGCTAAACTGCAGGTCGATTTTTGATAAATTTATGCTAAATACTATTTACTAATACCGAAAATTATGCTAACAGTTTTCTATGTCAAATAAAACGTCACTTAATTTTTACATCTATTTACTTATTTTTTTGTATCAAGCAAATTTGAACTCAAATCGTTTTATTCGATTGATATTTTAAATCATATGTCTTTATTTTCGTCACCATGTTATCTGTAGGTGCGGTATTATAAAATGAAATAACTTAGCGACACCAAAAGCGAAAAATTATCGAATCGAATTTATTAACCTCCCGGATACGTTTCAAATTACTAATAAAAATTCGAATATCATGATTTTACTTTATTTGAAAATTTTTTATGTATGCTAAAAACTATACTAAACGACAAACAAATGTGATAGACAACATAAAATTTAGCAAATTTAGCATAAAGTATGCTAATTTGGCAACACTGACAGGTTCGGCGGCCGGATTTGTAAATATGTGTGCGTGTGACTTGAGTATAAGTGTGTGTGCTCAGCAAATTCGTACATAGTTCACGGACGATATTACACAAGCGCATTGTGAGCGTGTGTGCTGTGGGTTAGGCGCTGGACTGTCTTGCCTGACTTGCGGTTCAGGCTCGCTTAGCTGGATTTGCGCGCAAATTTAAATCGCAGCGCTTTCCTTAATGGAAGGTGGCAAGTAGGTTTTCTTTTAAGAAATATAATAGTTTTATTATAGAAAAGAGAAATATACGTTCTGGAGTCATTTTTGCTAGGGTAGGCAGTGCCTATTTGCCTATATGGTATGCACGCAACTGCCTTCCTCCCTGTAGCCGTACGATGGTCCTCGATGGTTATTGGTGTTATTCTACTCTTGACTATCTGATAAACAATTCCACCTTCAGATCTTAATGTGCATGGCAAATACAGCAGGTCACAGAGCACCCCGACTTTTATGGGTTTCATAAAATTGGACACTCTTTTTCTCTGCTACTATTATACCAACAATAAGAATTATTATAACCCAAGTAGTTTTACTGTAGTTTATTTTTGTCAATGCAACTGTGCAAGTATTATTGAAGGTTCGTGAGATAAAAGCAAGTAACTGAAAAAAGTGTCATGTAAACCGAATTTCTGACGTCAGCACTCAGCACAACCCCCACACCCGAAGACTAGAAGCTTTATCTGAACACCTCAAGGAAGCCCTGTGAGCTCAAGAAAACTACACGAATTATTTATTATTTCCCCTGATTGGCTTAATTGATGCTTTTCCTGGGCTACACGAGTAAGATGAATTTATTATAGAAATTGAATTGCTTCTCGTGCGCTGTGAGTGTCACAATTTTGTTAATTAATTACATACAGTGAATGTGTACAGAAAACAGCTCAGTTGCTTGATTGGACAGGACAGGACATGAATAATTTGCGTAGAATTTATCGTCTCGAATAAAGTTTTCGAAACCTTCGATTCGTCCTTATGTCGTCATAAAATATAACAGACGGATGGACTACCATGGTAATAGACTAGCCTATAGGAGAACATTTTAATTTCCAGATAAGACTCAACCCGAGAAAAAAGGCTGCCAAGAGTCGTGGCACGGGTGCTGCGCCGACGGAGTCACGGCGGCGCGCGGGCCCGGAGGCAGCGGCTGCCCGTCTCAGTGCGGATGCCACCGGCTCGGCTCCGTGTCGGAGCAGTGCGACGAGAGCGGCCAGTGCGACTGCCGGCCCGGCGTTGGCGGCCAGAAGTGCGACCGCTGTGAACCCGGCTACTGGGGGCTGCCGAGGATCGGGACCGGCCATATGGGTTGTATACGTAAGTGCAGAGTCTTGTTCCTCCTAGTGCTGCGACCAAATTGTGTCAAATACTAATCTTTATTGATAACACCATACCTAGTTCCATGCCAAGTACCTAGTTAGTTCCTGTTTATAATAATGTTTTTTTTTTATATATATACATTTTGTATGTTTAACTGTGTAACTAGAACGGACTTATACAGAAATACTTATACATGTATGTACTTTTTATGTGGTAAAAGAACTGTTCCTATGTACAAATTCAAGTCCAAAAGCAGACATTTGCGTAGCTTACATTTAAAAACTGCGGTAGAAGTTGCATCGGTGGTGCATGCGGTAGAAGGTGGGTAATCTAGAGTAGACAGATGGGCCAATTATGTAAACGGATCTCACAGATTCCGATAGTTTGAATTTAGAAGTGATAAGGCGTTAAAGGAACTTGTTTTTGCGTCGGCGGCACCAAGCCCGAGTAGTTATTCGATTAAATGAGTATTCCAAAAAACTACAAGATTCGACATAATTTTAAATTTTCAGCATGCGGGTGTTCGGCGTTCGGATCAGTGCGCGAGGACTGCGAGCAGATGACGGGACGATGCGTGTGCAAGCCCGGCATCCAGGGGCAGAAGTGCACTGTGTGCTCCAACCACGAGCACACGCTGGGCCCCAATGGGTGTTTCGATCGTACGTACTAGCAGTACACATACATATAATAGATAAGTCCGCGTAAGACTGAACATCATTCGTTTATAATTTTTTCAACACACTTGCTCGTAAAGTGTCTCTTATTACACCGTTTCTATGGCTGTAATCCAGTCCATTACACACGCGTGTATTTACATTACATAATCGCACGAGTGCCTTTTCATTACAGTTTTTTTAAACTTCAGCAAATAGGTTTAGGTACAAGAAACATTTTTGGTTATTTTAATCAATCTAAATTGGTACTTGTAAAAAGCAATTAATTTCAAAAAAATATAAAGTATTCTAAATAAAATAACATTTTGATTGTATTAAATTGATATAATTATTCAGTTTATTATATTATTAATGTTTCGCAGATTGGCCCGCGTGCGCGCGCATTGACAAATGCACCGGTCGCAACGCGCCATTTTGTTTTGATTTGACATATTTAATATTTACAAATAATGCGTATTGAAGTATGATTATTAAAAAAAAATACAATATTGTGTACATAATTTTGAGCAATGATGTTTAAAATTATAATCATTATGTAGGTACGTACATTTGAGGTACTGATGACGGATTAATGTAAAACGACTACAGGATTGGTTACGCACGTATAACCTAGACGAAATTTTAAGTAAGGTACGATTGTTTTATGCTCTTTTCCTCGCATGTGTGTTGAAAAACGTCGTATGAAACTCGTGTGCATTGGTCATTACACTCTCGGCTTTATACAGCACTCGTCTACGACTCGTGCTACAAGATATAGCCTCGAGTGTAATTACCAACGTACCACACTCGTATCATAATGTAGTGAAATTGTAAGCTGTCAATAAATGTGTACTATGCTGCTTAAATACCCGTACTTACAATACAACGTAACGTAACGGCCCCATTCGTGCCCCGCGCCGCCCGCCGCCTGCGCACTCATTTTAAGAATTAATGAAAGTAACATTGCCTCTTTTAAATTACTATATTATTAAATTAAAATTAAACACTTTTTATCAACGGTTATTTAAAAACGGTTGTTTGATAAACATAAGTGTCTAATATTTTCTTCTGTTTCCGCGATTATTACTCATTGAAATAAAACAATTTAACGGATTATATCGCGTATATTATCTCATTTTAGTTCCCGACGTTTCGGAAGCTTTCCAGCTTTCCATGGTCACGGGTGGACTGAGAAAAGATGTATTTTCCTCTGTCAAAGTTACAATTTGTGCAAACTACCCATTTTTTTGAAAAAACACAAATAAAGGTGTACATACATGCCAGATGGGCCTAAGCTGTAAAGACAGTTACACATGTTCCAGAAGGGCTTAATTATTTTATTCTAATAATTTACCAAGCAGCATTTCACAAATGAGGCGTACTGAGGAGAAAAAAAACGCTGCAAAGAAAAACTCCCAGGTTACCTCATTACTAATTATAATATTTAAAAAAAAATAGAGACTTAAACTACTTTTAAACAGATAAGATATTTTTACACCGTTCGGAAATTAAGGTTTTGCAGTCCTGTGTCTCGCTTGTTCCTTGATAAGATGTATTACAGGATTCCAAGCTGGTGGTAGTGACAATCCATCTTCTCTATTGAAATTAGGATGCTTTTTAATCTCAATAGCCTCGCGTAGCATTCTGGGAAAATATCTTTTTTCTTTGGCAAGGATAGAAGGTTTATCAAACTTAATTGAGTGGTTTGGTTTGTCAATGACATGTTCACAGACTGCAGACCTATTACACCGACGGTGCTTGACATCTGCTATGTGCTCCTTCTCCTTCGGGTTGATACACTGCGTTTCGTTTGACCAATGTATCAAAGACCACACTCGCAGTCTAGCTTATAAATGCCTGCACTCTGCAAAGGGGTGCTACTCTTCACGGGTCTAAGGTATTGAGACACCTTCTTCAACGGCTTGAAATATGTTTTTATAGAAGCACGCTTCAAGATGTTTCCGATCTTGTCTGTGACCCCTTTCACATATGGTAATACGGCAGGTTTACGCTCGACTGTTGGTTTCTTCATACTGGGATTCTGCTTGGAACGTGGTATCTGGAGCTCGTTGGCTCGAAGCGCACGTTTGACATTCTGCAACTCAGCAGTCAGATGTTGATTGTCGCAGATACCCCTGGCTCTCTGAAACAAAGATTTACCCACTGTAGCAAGTTGACAGGGATGGTGGTGAGATTTGCCATTCAAATACCTATCTGTATACGTAGGTTTCCTTTATACAGTATGACCTATGTCATTTTTAGGACCTCTAATTACTAGCACATCTAAGAATGCAAGTGAATTTTGATTTTCCAACTCCATAGTGAATTTAATTTTACTATGCATGGAGTTCAGATGGTCTAAGAAAGCTGAAACACTAGATCTAGGTAAAATAGTAAAGGTATCATCTACGTATCTTTTAAAGATCCTCGGCTTGACAGGTGCCAATGAAAGCGCTCTCTCCTCGAAGTCTTCCATGAAAATATCGGCGACGACAGGAGACACCGGAGACCCCATTGCCACACCATCAACTTGCCCGTAGAATTCACCATTCCATAGCGTATAGCCAGATGTAAGGCAGTTTTGTAATAACTCAGCATATTCTATTGCCATCTGTTGTTCACGCAATCTTCTTTTCACAATTTCGATACATTCTTGAACTGGTAGGCATGTGAAGAGAGACTGGACATCAAAACTGACCATAACTTCATCATCAGTTAGTCTCAAATTCTTAATCTCACTGACAAAATGGTATGAGTCCCTTGTGTATGCTTCCGTCTTCCCTCGTAGTAAAGAAAGCACACCTGCTAAGTGCCGAGCTAATCGATAGGTAGGAGCATCGATTTGACTCACTATAGGGCGTAACGGAGCACCAGGTTTATGTATCTTTGGTAACCCGTACAACTTTGGTGGCACCGGGCAAGAAGGCACTAAACTTTTCACATCCAGATTAAGATTTTCAGATTGCTTACTTATCAGCTCGGCTGTCGTTTTTACTACTTTCGCCGTTGGATCTCGCTTAACAAGCTTGTATGTTGTAGCGTCTGACAAAAGTACTTCCACTTTCTGGTTGTAATCACTAGTATCCATAACAACCGTCGCATTTCCCTTGTCAGCTCGAAGAATGGTGATGTCTGGGTCTTCGCGCAAGCTCTTCAATGCTGAGATAATATATGCGATATAATCCGTTAAATTGTTTTATTTCAAACATAAGTGTCATTTTCAGTCGCCGCGAGTCTTGCCACTTGCCTATCGTGTCAAATAACATTCTTTCCGCACGTATATCAACAACTACCAGTGGCGTGGCGTCCATATAAGCCGATTCCCACCGGGTTGCCCAAGGAAAGGCTTGTAACCACCTTTTTCTTTAAATATGAGTAAATGAATACGCTTCGGCTTCCCTTGTAATTTTCCTGACGCCACGCCTCTGACAACTACTATTAACATTATTTATGGTTACACAGCGGAATCAACGCAGCTGCCAGCGACGAGCTGCGAGCACATGGCCTGCTACTTCGGCGCGTACTGCGTGGTGCGCAGCGGGCTGGCGCAATGCGAGTGCGGCGGCGGCGACTGCGGGCCCGGCGAGGCGCCCTCAGTCTGCGGTAGCGACGGACGTACCTACCTCTCCGCTTGCCACCTCCGCACGCACGCCTGTAGGACGCAATCCGACGTCGTGGTCCAAGCCTTCGGCCCCTGCGGCGACGCCCCCCACGTTAGGCGAGGTAGTCGCTCCACCGGCAGAGTCACATTCACGCGCCGTCCTCGCACCCCATCCGCATCGCTCGCGTCCAAGCGCACCGTCGACTCCTCGCACGACGACACCACCGACAGCGGCAAGCCCGACAGCCCCGAGCCCCGACTCGCGTGCGTCGACATCCTCCCACCCGTCGGCTATCGTTAGAACGAGCTAGTTCATTATAGCCTTATTCGCACAATTTTCCATTAAGTACGATTCGCTAGAAGCACATATAACTCTAATCTTAAAACGTATCATGATTAAATTTGCAGAGAATATCAACAATGATACTCCTTTTCAAACGAATGAAGTCCAGTCCCATTGCATTCCGAAGCTAACGACGGACGCGGCGATAATAGAACAGATCGAGGAAGAGTTGACGAATGAAATAGGCGAATACTCAATTTATGATGAATTTGAGGACGTGGAAGAGATATATAGGATGCCCCTGTTCGACGGCTACGCGAGGATGACGGCTCGAACGAGGTTGCCTGCGAAACGTTTTGATATCTGGGCTGAAGTATCTGCAGTGTGCGACGAAGGAACTTTACTTAGCGCTGCAGGGTCGAGGGATAATTTGTGGCTCGGATTTGGCGAAAATAAGGCTGTGTTGCGTTGGAACGCTGGCAGTGGCCCGGGAGAACTGCGGACCGGGAAAGTGAGGTTTGACGGCCGGTCGAAGATTTCTGCTAGAAGGTACAAGAAGGATGGGATGTTGCGGATGGGCAAGTCAACTGCGAGAGGCTCGACGCCAGGTCGGATGAGCTCGCTGGATGTCGACCCGTTTATCTACATCGGCCGACCGCCCCAGAATGTCACAAAAAGGTAAATATTGTATCCCGTTGGCGTTAAATTATTGTCGAGCCTATTTAGTTTTGCTATTTGAACTTGCATACCTAATTCAAATGGCATGTAGTTTCGAAATTACAACGAGAGACGAAAGACATACGATAGCAAATTCTATTCTAAACTCTTTATGTGAAAGCCTACACCAGTCTTTTAAATATGTTGATTTGTCGTTAGAATGGACGATCGATTGTTCACATTGAACTTCAATTATTTTTTAATTTATATATTTACAGACAGACACATGATAGCCTAATATAAATAAAAAAAAAAACAATAAAATAAAAAAAATGTAACTATGAATAGACGGGCGCTAAACTAGGATTCCAGTGTATTATTCTTTCCAGCTTATTTTTTTTTACCATTCTCGACACTAATGTTTTTCCTCATCAGAAAATGTATTGCACAGGCTACCAGGCGCGCCGACCCTCTCCGGTTTCGTGGGCTGCGTGCACCGGCTGCGCGTGAGCGGGCGCGACGTGATCCCTCCAACGCGTGGCCTCCATATTAGAGGACAGGGGCTACGGGCGTGCACGCCCCACAACATCGCGCAGGTCGTGTGCCCGTAGCGCACGATCACGACGGCGGCCATATAGATTGTGTTCCTGGTTGGTGATGATTATTAGTACATTATGTTTACCTGATTCTGAATATGGTGCTTGGCAATTTATTTCTTGGCTACGTGCATCCATATGGACGTCAAATTAGCGCGTGCACGGCTCGCTATCTTGTACTGTGTGTGTTCACAGGCATAGACTTTACATTCGTCTATCCTTGTTCCCTAGTTTAGTATCTTTTCTTCCATCGGTTTCTTTATGCTGAGCGTGGTTCTGGCGACGATGGACGAATGGAGCCGCCGCATTAAGGACTTCTGCACACGCTGGGTGAAGTCATTTACCACCAAAACCTGAAAGGACAAGATGTGCTGTCACTTATGCATCAGCTCTGTACCTGGACGTGTGAAGCCAAGTGCAAAAATGTAGTCTAACGTCCGCTTGCCAACCGGTGTTTCAGTCTGCACAGTATGAATTTTTTCAAGTGCCCACGCTAGACAGCTTTAATAGCTTACCGTACGCCGCTGCCGTACACTTGTTTGTCAATAGCGTATTGTCACAAAAGTGGAGGTTTCATTACTCGTAACGATTGTTATATGCCTGAAATTAATATCGGTAACTGCTCTTTTAAAATAGAACTTCACAAATGTTGTAAAGAAAAAGTTATCAAGCAACATGACGTTATAAGATAATATTTTCCCATTCGACGTTAACTTCACTTTAGGCGTCATTTGTAATTTCATTCATGTAATCAATATGTATAATACTGGATCGGCGTTCTTTAATAAATATGGTACCTATTGTACAGGGTTATTAGACGAAATTGTGAGTCAAGCCCCACCCTATTTTTTATCTCGTGTATAAATTTATGTCAGCTCCGAATTATAAGGATTGATTTGTGGACATAGTTTTGTTTGAAGTATCAATACCAAGTAAGAACATTACTTGATCATGCAAAACTAAAATATACATTATTACGGTGCCAAAGGAGTTTGGGAGTTTGAGAGTTTTAGATTCCGCCAAAGGTTGGGAATGTGGGAAGCAGTAGATTATAAGAGGTTATAGGATTCAACGGCTTATATTTTAAAGCGTCGTTATATTCACTGTCAAAGTTACGCAATAAATATAATTATTAAATTCCTGTCGTTGTTGGAAGCGACATTTCTCAATGTACTTACCTATGATGAAAAATGTGATAATGTTTATCGATTCTTGTAAAATATCAATATATTGTATCACTATTTTCTATAACATATCTAATACTGTGCATTTTTAATAAAGTATCTTGTTATTGATAATGTGCATTATATCATTTTGTAGGCACCCAGTATCTCTACCATGTGTTATTTCTCGTGTTTCAATGTTATCCTTTTAAAACTTGGATATCTATAGATACTTACTAAAAATTTGAAAAGAACGGGTCATGAATTATTGTTTTCCAGCAGCGCTCTATGCGTTGATACGTTAATTCTGATGTAGTTACCAAAATCAACTTCAATGGATACTTTAGGTTGCTTTGTCATAAAAATAACTATGTAGACATAAAGTTTAACACAAAACTGTCCACTAAAATTAATTAACTAATTATTACCTATAATTATCGTCTTACATTTATGTATGGCTGTGATCTTAAATAAGTATTTCTGGCAAGTCCTACAAAATATTGGATCTTTTTGGGTCTTTGGTTTCAGAAAATTTTGATTGCTTCAACCTGGCCAATATTTTGTGAATTGAAAACCAAAACATTTTATTTAAAAAAATGGTTTATACCTGCCTCGTCAGCCTTATACCTATATCGCCTTTCCTAAAAGAGCACTGGTTTTCGTACAACGTGCAAGGTAGGTTTTAAACGTAGAGTACTAAACCACGGGAGATAAAGACGCATCATGTCAGCTTATTATTGTTAATGGTTGTGTGTTTTTAGGGGCCGAAGCTAAAATGGCCAAAGCGGAATCCTTATAGTTTCGTCATGTCTGTCCGTATGTCACAGGTATTTTACGCAAAAATAACAAGATGTAAATTGGTAAAATGGGAGGATGAAGATACGCTCTTTTTCTAGTATAACACTTTACCACTTCAACTTCAGTACACTGCACTGAGGCCGGCGACTATGTAGTCCTTATGTAGGTAATATCTATACTGATATATAAAATTGTAAAAATGAAATGTCTGTTCGTATGTACGTGTCTTTGCAGCTTCATCAGCACGTCATAACAGCTGGATGGATTTCAACCATTGTTGATAGTAGTAGTCATAGGTAGCTGGTCAGGTCATCTACAGATGGTTGTATGATACTTTTTACCCGTATACGCTGAAACAAGAAAGAGAGTTAAAACTTTTATTTCCGAGAGCGAAGTTGTGGGCATTTTCTAGCCCATACTAATATGTACTTAATATTAAAAATGCGAAGTAATTCTGTCTGTTATGGAGATTGCAATCCGGTCCAATTCTCAATCCAGCCGGATTAAGCCCAATCCGATTTTGTTGAATGGAAGTTTTTCTATTGCATCTATCCAAAATTATGCTTTTTGTTCAGTTTATTGGCCGTAAAGTAGACATGCGAAGCTGTTTTTGCAAATTAACTAATTAAACTATGGTTTAGCGCTAGAAATAACCCTTATTGAGCCAAAAATCAGTCTCACTAGCTACTTATTTTACAGTAATATGGAAATTCAAGCATCTGCTTCAATAATATTTAGCCTTCACTGAATATAATAAAGGGCTGTTTCTATGGGGAATCAATCAACAAAACATTGACTAATCAGTTGTTGATAACGCGGGCTAAGCCACGGGTAGGAGCTAGTGATGCAATACATAATTATAATTCGAGCACGTATAGCAATTCCGAGCCTAGTTCACTCACCCTTACTCTTCATGGATTTAATAATTTATAAAATACAGTAATTTGGGTGGCTTATTACTAAATTTCATCTAAATCGTTTCAGCGGTTATTGATTCCCCATACTTATAATGCTTATCATTACGGAATATTATCGGCAGAAACATCAAACGCTAACGTCAGGTGGTGTAGCGTGTAAAACTAGTCGCAATGAACCAACAAAATATACAAATAAACATATCTATACTATTATAAAGTTGTAAAAATGAAATGTCTGTACATTGAAGATATTTAAAAAAAACATTTTGTTACGTACTATGGAGGTCACTAAAACGAAAAATTATTTTTTTTGGATTTTATGTATGTTTGTATATGTTGTTGTGGCTTCATCACGCAAAATCGGCTTAACAGATTTCCACAATTTTTGGTAGCTGGGTATCTCCGGGTGGTTATAGGACACTTTTTACCCGACTACGCTGAAGAAAAAACGACGGGCTATGACTTTTTCTCCTCCGCGAACGAAGGTGCGGGCATCTTCTAGTTCATAATATATAGGGACATTACGGCAGAGACCAGTATAAGTAAGCCATACTGATCAAGTATGAGACTCGGGTCTTTCCTATTAGACGGATCGAGTCGTAGGCCAGGACGTTTAGCCAGGACGGCATTAACGGTCGAAGCATAATATACATATATTGTTTTTCTTAAAAAAAATACTTAAATAGAATAATATACTAAGCGCGCCTTATTCCGCATCTCATTTATTAAACATGGACTTTGCGTTTAGTTATCCTCACGGTCTTACCATAGAAATTTATTACTTACTTTAAAAATAATGTTCATATAATAACTGATACCTTTCTAAAGAATAAAAAAAACTTACATTAATGACAGAATTAACTTGTTTCTGCCATTTCACACGGTTTAATTATGAACTAATCACAGCTTATAAACTTTTTCCGCGCAAACCTCATTGGTACATCAAATTGGTTTTTGCAATAAGCATCATGTGTTTTTTCTTATCTGTCAACACTGTCATCTCTTTTCTTAATTTTTTTCCCGGATGGAAAATTGTTGCAGTTGTAATTAATAATGAAAACAATTAGTCGTGTGCATAGTAAAAAGAAATATTATTATGTTTATACAATAACATGTTGACAGTACGTAATAAAATAACGTTTAAGATTATTTTCTCCAACTTGCTCATAAATGTTCCCATTAATGTAGTAAAAACACACCGCGAAGTCCATCGTTATATACGTTGATACGATAAACAATTACAAAAAAGTGGCATTACTTCCCGGACAGGCCCGGGAAGTGTACATTATTGTGCAGGTTTTTACTTTTAATTTCATCCAAGACTGAAAATTCACCATACAGCCAATAGTAACGTACAAAAACCGATATTTAAAAAAAACTTGAATTGTTTTCTGCGTTTAGTTACTGCATGGTTAATGCCAATAATAATAAAAACATTTATTATTGTGTGTATACAGTTTATTTAGTCTTAATGATCTTCTGGAACTGATAAATATTTTGTAGCAAAGGTATGTTTTTTTTTAATGTTGTGCGTTTAGGAATTGCCGATTCAACTAAAAGTAATAAATGTATATATTTATTTTAACTATTGGTATGGGTTTTCTTTTTATTTATTTTCAATACTACATTTCATGTGGAACCAAATATACAATTCGGACCCAAAACTTTTAACTTTAATATCCTTAAAAAAAATTAAGACAGGAACGTGAATTTAATTTTGTCAAAGAGTGTCTGTCGTGTTATTTTTACAAAAATAAATTACATAAACATGTGTCAAATTTCCTCGCATATTTGGAGAAAAGCAGTATACATATAAATGCCTCGGCAGGAATGTCATTTCCTGGATTCGTATCTATTGAAGGACTCGAACCATACTCATCCACGAAATGACTTTTCGCGGCCTCTGCAGTAATATACTATTAATTAACTTTTTGAATTCATATACGACCTCGCACATCTATCTTTAGTGTTCGTACATATCGGTTTTGAGAACAAATGGAGAATAATAATAATTTCGAACATCAAATTGTTTTTCGACGCTAGCGCGGAAAATTGACTTTTCCACACAGATTTGGTGCTGTAAAGGGATAATTTCGGAGCGAGTGAGGTGAAAATTCTTCTTTTCATTAGTTACTTCAACTATTTCAAGGAGACTTAAACTTATTTTTTCTATATAACTATATAACTGTAAAATTTTCTAAAAATTTAATAAGAAATCATTCTCCTTATTCTCTAAGTTAGTCTAAATAGATATTGTTAAAGTGTACTTAAAAGTCTCAATAACATACTCGTATCGTTACTACATTCATAGCAAAGACTACTATATACATACAATTCATAGTCTGATAAATATCTATAATCAAAATAACTATCCCTGAGTAGGTATTTTATTTCATCCATCTTTTACAGTCACCAGCCAGATACAGTTTTACGATTCGGAGCGGCCATCCAAACTTTTATTACATTTTACAAGTCAAGTTATAATTTACGCAGTGTTGATACGTAATAATAGACTAAGTAGATAAATTTCTAGTCATTTCGCTCAGTTTTCATCGTCGTCGGCTGCCCATTATTTTCTTATCTATATTTCGGCCCCTCTTTCCTTTATAATCCCTCTTATCGCTGTCTACTTCATAAAAGCCAAGGACTTCAAATTTAAAGCTATTATTCCGTTAGAAGAACAACTGAAAGCAAGTCGTAAAAAGTTTATTTTTTCACAGTTTTTTTCCTTATCAATAATGAAATGATAATAACAAGGTCCGCGTCGTCGTCTAGCAGCTTTATTCAATGTAATTGTAACCAAGCTTGTAGAAATTTTCCTGTCTTTGAAGATTTCTTTTACGTACTCGTATATTAATATAAGTTATATACTGTAATAATATTTTGTTAAAATTTACACAGAGCAAACACATTTTATCTGTTTGTATGTAGGTAAAGCAATATCAAAACCAGTCGGAAAAACTTGTAGTGCGAAGCCTTAGAAGTAATTGGTTCCTTGGAAGTGGCTGGATATCGCTCTAAACTGATTTTCGAGCTGCATCTATAAGATCTCACAGAGTCCGATAAGACTGAAAACAAGTTTAAAATGAGTTCTCATTCAATTAGTTCTTTACTAATTTCTGCGAATGGTCGCTGTAGGTAATCAACAACTTAACTTTGAACGTTGCCTACGCACCAGAAACTGTCGCGTCGGTAAGAACAGATGGCGTGATAGCTCACGCTTGCAGCCATATGAGCACTCACTTAGGCCTGAGGCATTAATTTTGTCATAACAGTCGTTTGCTTAATCGCCTTCCACGCAGTAATATCGCTAAAAGCTACCATTCACGTCGCTCCCCTACGTCCCTGTGAACGCTCTCGTCGTTAACGGAGACTTTTTCTAACCGAAATGAGATGAAAATTAGGGTGAGAGATTTTGAATTTCAAATCAAGCGAAAATTGGCGGTAGCACAAGTGGCCTAATAAAGAGCTGGTGTTACTTAGTAGCTCGAAAACTTATTTCCTTCTGGGAATAGGAATAGCTAATTTAAATGTTTCGGGATTTTCTTCTTGGACTATATTCAACGAGTGTGGGATAGCATTTTGCCGCATTACAAACAACGGATTAAGGATTTAGTTTATCATCAGGGTTCCGTACCAAAAAGGTAAAAAGAAACCATTATGGTGCGACTCTGTCTGTCTGTCTGTCCGACTATTAGAGCGCCATATCTCAAAAACTACTTATGCTATCTATTTGAACATTGGAATATTTGAAATAAAACAATTTAACGGATTATATCGCGTATATTATCTCATTTTAGTTCCCGACGTTTCGGAAGCTTTCCAGCTTTCCATGGTCACGGGAGGACTGAGAAAAGATGTATTTTCCTCTGTCAAAGTTACAATTTGTGCAAACTACCCATTTTTTGAAAAAACACAAATAAAGGTGTACATACATGCCAGATGGGCCTAAGCTGTAAAGACAGTTACACATGTGCCAGAAGGGCTTAATTATTTTATTCTAATAATTTACCAAGCAGCATTTCATGAAATTTCGTGAAATGCTTGCACAAATTGTAACTTTGACAGAGGAAAATACATCTTTTCTCAGTCCTCCCGTGACCATGGAAAGCTGGAAAGCTTCCGAAACGTCGGGAACTAAAATGAGATAATATACGCGCTATAATCCGTTAAATTGTTTTATTTCAATGAGTAATACTCGTAATCGCGGAAACAGAAGAAAATATTAATTGGAATATTTATAAACATGGTCTGCCCACATGTATTGCAAAGGAAACATTCTAAAACATATTTAAAAATATTAAAAGTTTAGCCACTAGGTCATGAATGGTATCATATGAAAGGGCTTGAACTGCACATTTTTGAAAATTTTACTTCAATTTGTTCATTATATTGCGTTGCATAATGTGGCAAAAATTCCATTCCCCCTTTATGGCCGAATGTGTCAGTGTCTTCAGGTACTGGTACTTAAATCAGATAAACCAGGTGAGATGGACAAATGGTTTGTCAAAAGAGTACAAACTGGAGTGCGGCGTGAGGCAGGGAGGAATTACGTCTCCTAAATTGTTCAATCTCTATGTCAACGAGCTGATTGGGAAGCTGAGTGGGATGCATGCCGGATGTTATGGGGGCGGTACCTGTGTCAATAACATCAGCTATGGTGATGATATGGTCCTGCTTAGTCCCTCGGTCAGCGGGCTTGAACAACTGCTTACGACCTCCGAGTCGTATGCCCTGTCTCATGGCCTTCTATATAATGTAAAAAAGAGCGACGTCATTGTGTTTAAGGTGGGTAAGGTTAAGCCGTACTATGTACCTCCTATTTTGTTAAATGATATTGCCCTGAATGTTGTGAATAAGGTGAAATATCTGGGTCACATCTTGACAGACTCTCTGAATGATGACTCTGATATTGAGAGAGAGCGGAGAGCGTTAGCAGTTCGGAGTAATATGCTAGCCCGCAGGTTTGCTCGATGTTCTACCGATGTAATGGTGACTTTGTTCAAGGCATACAGCCAGTCCTTTTACTCGAGCAGCCTGTGGGTCAAGTATACGAAAGGAGCCTATAGCGCCCTTCGCGTTCAATACAACAATGCATTTAGGATGCTGCTGGGGCTACCTACCTGGTGTAGCGCATCGGGTATGTTTTCCGAGGCCCGCATAGATAGCTTCCAGGCAATTATACGGAAAAAGATCGTCTCACTGTTGAGTCGGGTTCAAACAAAGCTCTAACAGCATCCTGAGTGCCATAGCGGTAAGGTTTGACTGCCCAATATTAATGTTTTCGGTAAGGCAGATCAAGGGTGTCGCTGTATATGTGTTGTAATTGTAATTGTATATATATATAAGTTGTTAATTACTAACCTAGATATAAGCTACTTTGTTACTAATCATTTATGGATAATTACCCGAAATAAAGAGTTATTATTATTATTTTTATTTATCTCCGAAGTTTACCTATAACAAACTCTGTTTTTTTTTTGCAAATATATAATTAAATGTGAATATAACACGAAAATTATAACCACATATTTGTCTATGTTACTTTTTTTATCACCAAAAAGCATTATTGAATAACGCGGTTTGGTTAAGTTTGCCCCTCATTTGTATATTTACCAGAGGCAAACTTAACTCAACCGGCAAGTTAAGTCGAATAAATGAAAGTTTGTACGGAGTCCTCGGCGCGCGAGTTAGACTCTCACTTGACCGGTTTTTGGGGTGGATATTTTCGGAAATAATCGCTCCGAAAGTAGCATAAATTGCGCCCCCCCCCCTCTATTTTCTAAACGGTATGTCTCAAAAATATGAAAAAATATATAAAGATGAAGCTTAATAAAATACTTTCAACGAAAATTGTTTTCAACTTGATCCGATATACCGTTTAGGGTTATTGCCAAAAACGGCGCTTCTCAACAAAAGGACGTAAGTGCCGTGGAGATACCCTCTTTTGCTAGTGCACTTTTTCATATCGCACGTTTTTCATCTGTAGTGTGCATTTTTGGTATGAACGGCTGCGGAACCCTACACTGAGTATGATCCGACATGCTCTTGGCCGGTTTTTTACAAATATACTTTCTTGTGCGCCTTATTTAGGCCATTTAAACTCAATATCAAAAAATGTGCTTTTCTGTCTCATATCTTTTAATATCGAGATTCATAAGTTTAACGGACATCGTAAATTACATTTTTAATAGCAGTCCGTTTATAATTTTGACTTTTGCGACGGAAATCTTGTTTCTTCTGAATACACATACACAGTAAATAATAGGGGGATTTGTTCGCTGAGCCGAACCGATGCTTCTGAAATGGACTAGCTTTACGATTCCGTCTTCGAGCGCCGAATTTCAATGACGAAATAAGACGGAATGAGTGAAATATGAGGGTCTATGGGAGGTTACGGATCAATATCTTATGTGGGACGTTAGGTATGTTTAGTGTTAGATTTCCTGTGCTAGGAATTCGATTTGGAGTTGAATCGGAGCGTGAGCACGCCTATTGTGTTGACGTCGAACTTATATCCTGTATGCGCAAGTTCTAGGCAACTATGTCACTGATATTTGCTATTGAAATATATTGGAATAATTAAAGCCAGAGCATGAGATGCAACTATTGTTATCGCGATTGGTTGGTTTTTGTGTAGTAAAGACGGACTGTCATTCAACAATTTGCGTGTATTCATAAAGTATACTTTGCTGCAGTGATGCGATCAGGCGTCATGTAATTTTATATTATTTATTTATTTATTTATTTTATTTATTCGGAGAACCAACAGCTAAAAGTAATACATTTGAGGCATAGAATAAGTATCAGAAAGCCAATTACAGGTTCCCACCGGTAGTAACATGATACATTTTTTACAGAAAGTGCACTAAAGTGAAGTTTGAGAATTAGACATATGTAATATCTAACGTTGTTAAAGTTATATTGTCATCTAAAGTGGCAATATTGGAGGTTGCGTCCGGCTATGAAAGTCGAATAGTCACGCTACTCACTTTTCTTTGCTTTGAACACGGATCAGAATGTCGGTTCCCACTCGGAATTTCCTCTCAAGTGTTAACTTCGTCCATTGGGTTATCTAGACTAGCAACAAAGTATTTATTTGGCATGCTTCTAAAGTAGTTTCCAAACGAGCTTGGAAACAATAAGTAGGCGTATCTCTGGCGTGCAAAAGGTAAGGGTCGGTGTCATGGGTCGAATTACAGAAACGAGCCGGTGTGACAAAGGGAAGTTTATAAGAGGTGTTACTGGGGCCAGCGGTGTCATGATTATGGGCTTATCTGCACATTGCTTTACCTATTTCCTTGTATTGTGGGACGGTCTCTATTACTGATATTATATAATGAGTGTCGTGTTACCTATGATATTCGTTGTTTTTAAGAGCTATCAATGAAACACGCTCCCGAGGTACCGGGTGAAGGCTCTTCACGCGCGTGCAGGCTAGTAATTGAAAAATATCGTTCTATATTTGTTTTTTTTTTTAATGTAATGTACTATGCACTGTAATGTACTTTACTTTAATGTTATGTACTATGCATAATATTAATAATTCAACGATAATGAGAAAATCTTTACCATGAGATTTTTATGACAAACAAGCTTCTGCCCGCGACATCGTCCGCCTTAAATTCGTTTATCGCGGATAAGGGTATTTTCCGAGATAAAAAGTAGCCTATGTCCTGCCCCAGGACTCAAACTATTTCCATACCAAATTTCATCCAAATCGGTTCAGCGGTTTAAGCGTGAAGAGGTCAGACAGAGAGGACAGACAGACACACAGACAGACACATTTTCGCATTTATAATATTAGTATGGATAGTATTAAAAGTATGAGCGATTTACAAATTTATATATTCAAATAACAAAAAATTGAGGCCCCATGTAAAAAAAGATAAGATAAGATATGATAAGAAAATTTTGTTTCACGATACAAATTACAATACAAATTTTGCTTATTTCAAAACTATACGAATTTATATCATGATCATCAAAATATAAGGAATATTGAAAATGAACAATGTACGTAACGTCAAAACAAGATAAAATAATAAGAAAATATCAACTAGCATTCAAATCGAATTACCCGATGAGGATAAGAAAAGAATAGGTGGTAACGATTAAATGCAAATATACAATTTAAACTGTAGAAATACAACTATCAAATCAAAATATCTCCCAATAACGATCGTCATCAATACATTATAAAAAACTTACAATATCAATCATAATAATATATAATATCAATAATAATATATCCTTTTTTTTACACTGCGGCCTCAAATTCCGGTTGTGAAAAAACATCGCAACAACTAGGTTTTCATATGACATCATAAAGTTACAAGGGCCGAAACCTATGACTTTGCACGCTCTTCAGAAAACTACTGTCGGTAATGGAGTGAATTTAGATAAAATATTCAGTCCTCGGCTGCTACGTAAAAAATAAGAAACTGATTTATGTAAATAACTAATCAAAATTATTTTTGACGCTTTTTTAAGATTCTGTATACCTCACAAGGAAAAAACGGATCCCTTATAGGCTCATTCGTGTGTCTTTATGTTTGTCCGTCTGTCACAGCCAATGTACTCCGAAACTACTGCACCGATAGAGTTAAAATTTGTTACTCATGTGTAAGTCAGTGACAGTGACCTAAAAATGGACACGACTGGCCAAGATCGCGGGAAACCAATGGATGAGGGCGGTGCACCAGTCGTTGTGGGGATTCTTGGGTGAGGCCTTTGTCCAGCAGTGAACGTCTACAGATCATCGTGATATGATGATGACGATGAAGTGACAATTTGCACCCTCGCTCGGTGCACGAGTCAGACTCGCACTTGCCCGGTTTTATACTAAAAATACGAATGGGCTCTCAGTGATATCAAAATGTTTACCGGTACAGTGTCCACATTTGTAAACACTCGTGTTTCCCGATAAGCAATCAAAATATTTTCGTCTTAAAATATAATAAACCCTGTTGAAATATTGTATTCCATATACATGGTGGTGGTGTAGGTGCGGTGCAGTATTGAATCGTGTCAAAATATTAAATATTATAAAATAAAATTAGTAATTCAAAACCACAATGCTGTATTATATCTAGCTAACAAATACCAAGAGCAGAAAGCAAAATTACAAGGAGGGTAACAATGTATGACAAAATAATGTGCAGTTTTCATTAATCCATCTTTTGATTTCCTGTAATATAACAAGAACACATTTTACTCGTTAAACGAGGATCGTATTCCCAGTCGAGTGTTTAATGACGATTGTGGCAGAAGATCGTAAACATAATAGAAGTATATTACGAGGGGTTTGTACCACATTAGGACCATCCACTGACATATTTATTGTACCGGTCTGCAGCAGGTTTCCTGACGCTTAACATAGCCGCATAAAATCGAATTAGCATTACAGCAACTATTTACCAATTACAAGCAGACGGAATTTAGCGTTTAAAGTTGTTTGAAATAACTGTGTGCGCATAATAATATAACGCGGTGTTTATTGCGTATTTTCATAGGAAGCGTCTAGTGCGCGACATTGTTAGAATTTTCAAACGGGTTAATATCTAGAGGGTGGAATGTTTAATTACCGCTGTGACACCCGCCGGAGACAGTCGGCGCAGCTTCCATCTTGCAGGTGCGGTATATGCGTTGTGTAGTGTAGCTCATATGTCTAAGATATTTCGGTCCCAGTCTGATAAAAGACAGGCGACTAAAGAGGGTCCAAAGGCTTTCTACCGTTTTATATTGTATATTTTAATAAGTACATTCGTATCGTATCACTTGGCAAACTATTCAGTATTATTTGTTACTAACAAACGAATTATCCTGTTGTCACGTTCGCTTGACCGTATAAAGATATTTATTTGATATTAACATGGCTTCGATAGTGTAAATTTTGGTAATCGCGCCCGCGTTGAAAAAGTTGTTTTATTTCATGATCACTTTAGTAAAACTAGAGTCTGGCTATAATATCTTTACCCCACCAATTTTAATTGTTTTATATGTGCTTTGGTATATGGCAACACTGAATAAGGACACTAAATAGTCTTAGGAATAATAAATAAGTCACTAACACCACATAATATATTCTCAGTGCACTTAAGAGGCTGCTAAAAGCTAATTGGCTTCACTTGAAAATTATTTAATTTTACCAGCCAAAGACTTAATGCAATGTAAACATTGCCGCTTTTCAGCGATAATCGCTTCTTGCTGTTGCTTTACAGCATCGAAGTTAATGATCATGCGGAATAGCAGTTCCCGCTGGCCATTTTTATATGGTTATCCCACAGTTAAACCATTATTTTTTATAATACCAACGCACGTAAAGATAAATTGTTTCTTAAGACACATAAACAACTTGACGTCTGTGACAGATACAAATCATTGCCATTTTGAGTTTTTATATATTTGACAGTTCATTTGCTTGGAAGAGATAAAATGGACCGACTATATTCAAATGACACTTACCTGCTAAATTTGCGTTAATGTAATTTGACGTAGTTAGTCTCAGATAAAAACTAGTGCTTTTATTTCACGATGAATTCGTTATTATTATTTTAAAACCATTCACGATTAAAACAAATGCGACAATGACGCCTTCCACGAACAATAAAGTCGTCTAATTACAATTCGTTCCGAGTAGGAAGCCCTGAGAGCTAAATTATGTACCTAGCAAATAAACGTCTCCGATTTCCATAATAAAGCTCGTAAGTGATCTCATAGATTCACTCTTGGTGAGGAATTAACGCTAAAGCCACGACAATTATTTACGGCTCTTCCCTCTCGGAATTACAGCTCGCCGCGCCTTTTATGTATTCACGGGTTATAATTCGCGCGCGCACAGGATTATTTGAAAACGTAAACGTAGGTGCGGTCATATTTCACACAGCGCGGTCGGGTGGCAGTTGCGAAACTAATCGCTGCAAACATGTCGGAAATTATCCTGGTTGTAGGCTGCTCGTATTGTAGACACGCGCCGCGGGCCGCGAGCTCGTTTGCAATGCACTGACGGAATGTATTATGGATTCCGGATTTATTTCAGCCTGATTGTCCCGGCGTGCTGACAAATTTTAGCTGAACCGAGCTTTCCATTTTGTACGTCGAATGTGCCTCTCGATATTTATGTCACAACTTACTTGTCTATTTTCAAAGCGTTTACTGCATTAAGTACATTTTACATAGTGAAATCCTTTAGCAATTCTTATGATAGTAGGTAAATCATCTGCCGATGAGTATAGCGCATAAGCAATACTAAACTGAGGTTGTTACGACTCCCCGCCGGAATGCGTCGTACGGCGCGGCGGATGATCAAGTGTCAAATAGCGACCATTACATTTGGATAACGCAGCTTACGTTTATATTTCGCACGTAATCCCCTCGTCCGTAAAATATGGCCGTCAGTAAATATTAAACTCAGCTATAATTTCGCCCGTGTCAGTGTCATAAATATTGTCCAGAGATTTTCATATTAATTGCAACTCCACTAGGACGCCTTTGTAGCCATGAATTTTAATTATTTGACGCTTACGTTGACATCGTACACACACGAGCTGATGTGTCTGCGATGGAATGAATATAAATTTGCGTTTTTGGAAATGAAATTCGGAGCTCAATATATTTTCATAGCCTCGAAGGCGAGTTACCTCGGCGATCAATAACGCTATAGTAAATCCTGGTAAAATTGCACAAGATCAGTGCCGGATCCCAGTCTCAGGTGTCGGTCTGGCCGGGCACGGTAACAGATAGTCCTAATTTATAGCCTGCCCTCGGTCCAAGAATGTGCCCACGAGTATCTGTGAAAAATGTGGTCTCAAATCGTTCTGCATAATCCTAATTCTGATTTAGTAGAACGGCTTGTAAGCATAAGCGCATTTCGTGTTTTAGGTTAAGGTCCTATTTAGGTGAAGCAAATCATCTGCAATTGACTGTTAAAAATCGGTGTAAGTTAAGTAGAGACAAGGAACAAATTGATTGATTTCTGATGTCGCTAGCTATACGACAGTTATTCTCGACCTATCGTGATTCCATATTATATTAGCTGATATTACGTTTCTTAGTGTTTGTCTTTACAAAACTATATTCGCTTATATAAGGTCGATAAATCGATAAACAGCATGCTAATCTTACATAAATATTGTAAGTGACAACAATTATTTAGCGTAAATAATCTTATTGACACTCGTCCAATTACTGGCACAATCAATCTCATTTGAAAACAGTGGATAAGCTTGCAACAGCCACATTCCACTGGTGGTATTTCAGGTACCAATAAAAGGGATGTTTCACCCTAAATTACTCAGTACAATTAGTTACTCAGTGTAATTGGGTATTCCCAGATAACAACATTTGTTTAAAACTTTCACGTTGATGTTCTTACTTGTACGCACTTGACATGTCACTTTATTCCTTGGCAATTCATCTGATAGTAGATTAACACGTTAATTTCTAATTGCTTACGTGTTACCCATTTTCTCTGCACACACCCATAATCAAGCACATTCAATCAGCTTTACGTTCCTCTGGGGTACACGCACATTACCGTCGCACCGTCGTGGGCGGGAGTCTGCAATCAAGATTATGATTTAAAGCCTGAGTGAAAACGATAAACGTGAAATTTTGATTTCACGTTAATGTCTTCCCACCTTCCTCTTATTACGGTAAGTACCTTACAAAAGTTCGTAATAATCATGTATGGGTCTGGATTGTGAACAGTTTTGCAGGTGGGAATTTGTTTTTAACCGACTTCCAAAACAGGAGGAGGTTATATGGACCGAATTTAAAAATTATTTTTAATTTGAAAGGATATACTCCCGAGGTGGTCCCATTGCCACAAAGTTGGGATTTGATGATGGGATCCCAGGGAAATCGAGGGCAATCCTCAAATTTTATAGGCACTTATAACGTTTTTCATATATTTTCTTAAGCTATTTAAGTATTTGCATATGGTAGTCATCATTTCATTATGCTGAGCTGATGATGGAAGGTACAACTCCTTAATAGTTACGAGATAGAGGATAATTCTTAAAAAAATCATTTGTTATAGGTAAATACGTTAAGACTGTTAGTCATATTCTTTTTAGTGTGTCCCTGAAGTAGTCTCCTTATCACCAAGTCTGGATTAGATGATGGAATACCAGGGAAATCGAGAGAAACCTTCAAATATTATAGGCACTAACAATGTTTTGTATATATTTTTCTAAAGTTATCAGTTGTTTTCCTCTGGTTGTCATCATTTCATGCTGAGCTGATAATGGAAGGTACAATGAACTAACCAACTTTTACATTTATTACTTCCAAAGACTCGAGATGCGTGCAAAGTGCCTCCTCAATCTTCCCATTTTGGGCTCTAAAATATACTTATAAAATAAACTAAAAAGCCATAAATAATCTTTTATGTACGGTACGGATCACATTTGAATTACCTTTTAAAGTCGGTGCCAAACCTGAATTAAATAGAGTTCTTTATTCAACACCTAAATATATATGTAAGTAGATAATAACTAAAGGCTCGCCGCCGCGGTTCTTAATAGTAATAAATGAATGGTTTGGCACCGACTTCAAAAGGTGATTCAAATGTGATCCGTACCGTACATAAAAGATTATTTATTCCTTTTGAGTTTATTTTGAAGTCGGTTCTTTTTTTATTTAAATATTTTTATTATGATTTATTTTGGTTTTTCACGAGAAGCTTACAACTTATAAACTTACAATTATACATCATTATCAGTAAGACCTCCCTAAAATTAAGTTAATTTATGGTCCGATTTCATTACGCTCCGTTAGTTTTAGCGGCTGATGACGCTTGTCTATATATCGCCCATTTGACAGGCATAATCAAGCATCAGCAATAACGAATAAAGCATGATGAAATTGGGTTTAATTCATTGTATTCCATGGAACATCAATTTAGTATGTGCCTGATAGGGCGACCAATACATATTACCTGCAGTTGCGATGAGGAGAAAACTTGATGTGTTTTAAGACGTCTTTAAAATATAGGACTTAGTTATTTTATTGATATATTTTATACTATATTACGTTTATAGAGACATTCGTGTAACAACGGACGTTCTGTATAGACGTGGAAAAGGAAGCATTAGTCGGTTCAGCGACAAATCAAGATGGTGTCGCGATAAACGTCGCATCCAATCGCCGGGTGTCCTATTACAAGGTGCGTGGTGTTATTTACGCGGGACCAATCAGTATGGAAATATGTGGGGTAGGTGAATGATCTGGAGTGAGTGGGAGCAGGCTGCTAGCGCGCGCGCAGCCTTCGGCGCGACTTGCGCTCGAGCGCACGGCGTCCGCTGAACCCCGAACGGCGCCTTTTTTGTCACGGAAAGTCTCAGACAACTTACAATGTTCTGACATACTGAACGCATTTCCTATTTGTTTATTTACCCGAGATGCGGGCTGTCGCAGTGTTTGTATTTTTGACGCTCATATTTGCGACCGTCAATATGGATGTGCAATTATCGGGGGCAAGAGGGCTTCACGGGCGACAACGATCGGTTCCGCTCACCTGTGACAGCATTGTTTACGATAAAGTACTTATGAAACGGATCACTTTGATGTCGAAGTATATATTTACTGGGAAAGTTTATGGAGTGAAGTTTGGTTTTAATGATACGAGGACTTATAGAGTGTCGATTCGGAGAGTTTTAAAAGGTGATTTGAACGATGTAGGTGTAGTGGTCAGGTTCGGTGCGGCTAGGGCGTTGCGGTTCAGTGGTGCTACTGTTTTGGTGGAAAATTCCCGGGGATTTGCGTGCCCGCCGCTACGCCTTCGGACCTACGCCATATTTCTAACGGAGAAGTACCGGGGCACCGGGAAACCCTGGCTGGATTTAGTTGTTGAACCTGTACCGCTGCTGCTACGGAATCTAGATATGATCGAGGCCGCTATTAAAGGTAAGTGTACTTATATTTTAATTACAATTACGTACTTAGTAACATACTCGTAAAAAAATTATAATATTTATGCGCCGCTAGTATGCTGAACATAGCGTCGCAACTGCGACATGATTCATGAAACTTAAAAGCACCTTTTTACGGTTAAAACAGGGTATGTTTTAATGTAAGTGCGTAAATAAATAAACAAGTGGGCGGCTATTAGTCGTGGGGCGGGGCGGCCGTCAGCGGACGATGACGGGAATTACTGAGGTGCCGATCGCTCTGCCCCGGGCTAACATAACTGGCTGCGACTACGCTTGTCACGTGACTTATTTTTCCCAATCTCTCTCGTTCTGTACTGAAAATCGTTCTGTATCGTGTGAGAATAAGTCGCATGGTGCAGTTGTGCTTAACATGTAGTTATATAATATTTTTACTCCTATGGGCACGAGGTTTGACTGTGACTGGTTAGGCTTAAACTTCCTGATTTTCTAGCGCCGTTCGTACGGAGGTTCAAAAAACGACCAACGTTTCGCTATTTTCTGTGAATATTTTTTTGTAATAAATATTCCCGTCCATATGTAAATTTATTTATTTATTTATTAACATGTAAATTAACAGTACAAGTACTTAAACATTTACATGGCATGCTACAAATAAAATATATTAAGAAAATATCAAATTATCAACCGGAGGAAACAAACACATCGACAAAAATCAGGTTTGACCACATGAAGTTATGTAGGCCAAAACCTTCCGATAAAAAACCCCGGGGCTGTCAGAGAATACGTCAATATCCCCAGCATCCACTGCGATGCGGTTTAAAACGGGAATTGCTCGGGATGTAGGAGCGTTAGCGCCACGCTGGGTGCGCGAGTGGTGCGCCGCAAACAGGCGCCGGCGCCGCCGCGCCGCCACCGCGCCACCGTCGGCGTTCTCCGGCACTCGCCGAGCCGGCACGAGCAGTCCCTTTCGCTCCAGCACCGATGGATTATCCACTCTATTGTTTAATAGGTGGTAGTAATGCACTATATGCAGTAATTTGCGCCTCGATTCGAGCGTGTGGAAACCTACCATACCCAACACGAAAAGTGATGGGTATAAAAACGGATAGTATCCATACAATCATTTGTACATATATCTGGCGAACTTTTTCTGCACTCTCTCCACCATAAGAATATACTTACCCTCATGGGGATCCCATACTGCAGCACTAAATTCGAGCCTACTACGGATATACGCATTGTACAGCATAACCGCCACCCGCACAGTAGAGAACTGCGATGCGATCCTCATGATGAACCCCAGGGTTTTGGACACCTGTCTACACGTCATCGTCACGTGTTGACGAAAGTCCAGTTGTTTGTCTAGAGTTAGTCCAAAGTCACGTACTTCGTCAGTTCGTTGCAGTTCGACACGTCTAAGGGTGTGTAGGCGGTGGTAATTGGCGAGCGCAGCCTGGAGAATGTAACACACACGCATTTGGCACGCAAATTCACATTATAAGATAAGATAAACGTTTATTGTGAAAACTGTGTACAAAAGGTCTTAAATATACGGTTTAGTGTCCAGTCTGCCCATTTCGGACGTACAACTAATGATTTGCATGATTATAAAAACAATTTTCTACGTGCAATATTCATTGAGATTATAAAAAAAACATTTGTAATTTAAACCATTATCTTAGTTTCCTTTTGAAGTGTAAAACATCTTGGGATTTTGGCAAATGATTGATATACTCTTATTCCAGAGGCATAAGTACTCCATTTAACCGACTTCCAAAAAAGGAGGAGGTTATATGTTCGATAGTTTGTTTGTTTTTTTATGTATGTTCACCGATTACTCCGCCAATTGAGGACCGATTCTAAAAATTCTTTTTTTATTTAAAAGGTTATACTCCCGAGGTGGTCCCATTGCTAAAAAGTTGGGATCTGATGATAGGATCCCAGGGAAATTGAGGGCAATCCTCGAATTTTATAGGCACTTATATCGTTTTTCATATATTTTCTTAAGCTATTTAAGTATTTGCATATGGTAGTCATCATCTTATCATGCTGAGCTGATGAGGGAAGGAACAACTCCTTAATAGTTAAGAGTTAGAGGATAATTCTTAAAAAATCATCTATTATAGGTAGATACGTTAAGACTGTTAGTCATATTCTTTTTAGTGTGTCCCTGAAGTAGTCTCCTTATCACCAAGTCAGGATTATTAGATGATGGAATACCAGGGAAATCGAGAGAAACCCTCAAATATTATAGGCACTAACAATGTTTTGTATATATTTTTCTAAAGTTATCAGTTATTTTCCTATGGTTGTCATCATTTCATGCTGAGCTGATGATGGAAGGTACAATGAACTAACCAACTTTTACATTTATTACTTCCAAAGACTCGAGATGCTTGCAAAGTGCCTCCTCAATCCTCCCATTCTGGGCTCTAAAAAATACTTTTTATCACTACTAAAATCCTTCACTAAAAAGCAAAAAATTTTTTTTTTAAATAATAAAAAAAAAACCGACTTCAAAATATAGTAAAAAGCCATAAATAATCTTTTATGTACGGTACGGATCACATTTGAATCACCTTTTGAAGTCGGTGCCAAACCTGAAGTAAATAAAGTTCTTTATTCATCAAAAATACGAATTACTATGCCTAAATATATATGTAGGTAGATAATAACTAAAGGCTCGCCGCCGCGGTTCTTAGTAATAATAAATGAATGTTATAAATGAATGGTTTGGCACCGACTTCAAAAGGTGATTCAAATGTGATCCGTACCGTACATAAAAGATTATTTATGGCTTTTTAGTTTCTTTTGAAGTCTGTTCTTTTTTTATTATTTTTTTTTTTTTATTAGATATGTAACTAGTTGGCCGAACGGTACGTAAGTCATATATAAATTAACGCCTCAAATTTTTTGTACAGTCCATTTTTTATACATTTTCTAGTGTGTAGATACAGGTCAGCCTTAAAATGTCGAAATACAGTTTTTAATGAGTCGGAATGTTTCAATTTAAAAAATAATTCGTAGGCATTTTTCTGAAGAATAAATGTCGATTGAACATTTACTGAGTTATCCCAAAATATTACACCATAAGCCAGTAGAGGGTAAACATACCAAATATGCATTTTTAGTCACCTCTACTGATGATATGTTGGACAAAAATGGTAGTGCATAGCAGTTCTTGGAGAGAGATTTTTTTTCTATGTGTGACTTCCAATTTAAATTATTATGTATTGTCATTGTGACCCACAAAAAGTTTGTATTTGTTCACTTGTTCTATTTTTTATTTCCAACAATTACTTTGATGTTTTGTTGTCCTTGTTTTGTTGACTAGTACTTAAAATGTACAATTTTGCTTTGATCTAAATTTACTTTTAATTTTGAACATGATAGTTTATCACAGTCTTTAATGTATTATATACAATTCACTATTGATAACAGAATCATTATATTGAGATACAAATATAGTAGCATCATCAACAAACATAACGCACAAGTGGTCAATTATTAAATGAAACTCATTTAGATATTATGCACAAACTTTATGTGCCCACCTCTATACTACGTATACATATATAATCGGTAGTTCCACTTGCGGCGCTTTAGATCAACATTCCAATTCTCGACAGCATAATACGAATGAAATGATTGACCCTGCTTGTCACCTTTATTCTTACGAATGCCAACTAATGGCATTGTGTCGGACATTTCATTTACCTTATTTTAAAATATATGTATACAAAAAAAACAAATAAACGACTTGGAAATGAAGACAAGAAAATTTCCCCAAAGAATATTTTCTACGGTTGCTGCGAATTCAATAAAATCAAATATGTTTTTCATTTGATTTATTAGTTGTATCCCAAAATAATTTAATATTTTTACACTTAGCTATGTTATAGGTACAATGTGCATCTATGCAGTGCACACAGCATATTACAATATTTACCAAGTTGTGTCCGTCTGGCTTCGTGTATGTAACTACTGACTACAAACCACGGTGGAATATTAAATTTTCTAGTTTCATGTCTCCAGGAAGTTTCTTCTCGTTTTGAAGTTTCGTTTATATTGCCGCTGCGCCATGAGATATTAATTTTATGAAGTTCTGGATAGTAAACTTTGTTTTACGAATAGAAGAATCTATCTACTTACATATTTAATACTTACGTAGAAGTTTCATCAAAGCTTTATAACTCGACTTAGGCCACAACCATATTAACGACTGATGATTTCACAATGGTTCAAAAGAAAAATAAAAACTCAAGCGTACATTGCTGTAACAAGTATATCATCAGTACTCTAATATAAAAAAAAAACCTGACTGCGGATATTTTAAAGTATCAGGAACGTCAACTAATTGAACAATGCATGCTACAGGGATATGATAATTCAAATTATAATTAGTCCGTCTGTTAGATACTAAGAAAATATTGGACACGTATTTTTTTGTTTTTTTTTCAAATTAATAAAAAATCACATTAAAGTTCAGAAGTGCGCGAAAGAAGAGCTCGTGACGTCATAACTCTGTATAAACTGTAAAGAGGCGTGACGTCACGCGACATTTTCACTCAATGTATCGCTAGTATTTTTTTATTTCCGTAAAAAAAGAAAAATAATACGTCTCCAATAGTTTTTATTAATCTACATTACGAACTAATAATTACAATTCTCGACATCCTTGTTACACAGAAATAACCTTGTTTTGTCCACGTTTTTAGGAAATTGATCTGCTACACGAAATTAGAGACCATATAATTTAATTTGGTTGAAAGCCTTTATGGCTTTTATTTTTGTAATAAAAAAATGTAAATATCAGAAACTATAGACCTATGTTGCAAGCAAATATGACTTTAATAATTTCGTGATCTTCTGGAACTCGATCAACAAACTTCACGGACATCAATCTCACTCTCATCTAAGACGAATCTAGCGACATCTACGTGCTGTTAAAATTAATCAAGTTACTTAGGCTGCAGTCATACAGACACACATACATACTCGAAAAACATGAACTTCCTACTGATACAGTCGGGTAAAAAGGAGAAAGAAATGGTGCTAATCCATAGACAAGAGGTCCTAAATTCTGATAATGATAAAATGATTTGACCGGCTGATAATGAAATTGGATTAGGATTCAATTATTTTGCAAGTTTATTTAAATGGAATTAGTGTTTACTTATGAGTGAATCTTATTATAACTCTAAATAGGATGAAAGAGGCTTTGACAACAATAAAACATTCAATTTCAATAAAACCGAGCGAGTTGCGTAGAGCTCGCTTGTTTTTACGACTCGATCATGGAAAATAAACTCCCAAGCTCTGACAATGACTCATTTGCCGGGTAATACGAGATACGACTTTATGTTTATTTTACCCTATTTCACACTTATTCTGGTTTATAGGTGAACTTAAAAAACATTTCAGGGATACCTGCGGATAAGTGCGATTTAAAAGAAAGTACGAAAAACTGAGAAACTTTCTTTCAGTGCATGAAAGTGATCCGGTGAACTATGAGAAACTTAACATTTAATGTAAACATACCGCTTTGAATAGCATAGATGAACATCGCTACTGCGGTAAAAGTTACACAAGCTAATATGAACTTCACTTTAGCGTAGCGTTAATATCGCTAGGTTCACAGGACGCGCTAAATTTATCAGCGATAAATTCCTATATCAAGTTACAGTCCTGAATTAGTAATGTAGAACTTGACAGGGCCTATAATATTCCCGACACTTAGCCGTTACGTAATCAAAATATTGATAACTAAGTAAAAGTAGAGTTTAATGTCTAAACTTTGCAGGTCGTTAAAGTTGATGATCGAGTTCGCTTCAGCTTAGGCTAACTTCGGATCCTTTGGGGAAACAACACCGGCTTCAAACTCCGTTGAGTCGCAAACATGCTTATGGGGCAGGCGATCGTTTCATTTAATTATTAAATAAATTGAATCTTATTACCTGAGGGCGTTTTGGAATTGAATCGTAAAGTATCAAGCCTTGATTGTAATTAACTTGTCCCTCATTTAAAAAAAGGTGACGGTTCGGTGTCTGATTCGTCGAATTTATCGAATATAAATCGGTCTTCGTATAAATTGTTTATGTGGGATTAATTGTCCGGTGCGGGTCGGCCGCCAGCGCGGACGGCCGCCGCGCCTCTCGTATATCACGGCTCTGACGCGCGATTCAATTAAAGCAGCAACTGACAGAGGCCAGTCAAAAGCATACAATTTCATAAAACACTACACACAAGAGCTGTCATATCAGACGGGCGCATGCATTTGCTTTTTCACGGTGCCCCGGTGTTCGCGCGAGGTTTTCTAGCACTTTAAAATGTGACTTTTAAATTGAAGGTTTAAATTGTCCACGAGCGTACACGTATTAATTACGTGTTATACGATTGTTACGGTACTTAAGTTTACCCGAGGTCCCTCGTAACGTCGTTAAATCTGGTACAGATAATAAAGTGAGCCGTACCTATTTACGGGACGCCGTCGCAAGTTATAGGTCGATTCGATTAGCGCAGCACAAAGTTTACTGAACGTGCTTACGGCAGCTGAGCAGCGGCGAATTAGCTGTTTCCCGCTTCTACAAACAATTCTTGTCTATTAATGACATCACATAAGATATAAGTACGTCTATTATTAGATACATATTAATAACTTCTGCATTATCTATAGTCGCACTTCTTAATTGGAATTTTACATTAATAGGATTGATACATTTAAATAGTCACATTCGAATCGGTGCAATCCCCGTAAGTCTTCTCTTGTATACATGAATATTCTATTAAGTATCTGTTAAACATCCCTGCCTTTGTATTTTTAAGGGAAATGAGAAGGAAACAAAAGTTGGTCATTTTCAATTAATATGTTGTCAGGGTTCAGTGCTCCTGTTGACTTAGTCCTAAAACAACACTATGAATATTATAGCCGGTACGTAAGAACGCACAAGAAAAGCTCCTACGTGGGTACAATCCCAGTTACTTCGCTAGAATCTGCTTCATTATTTAAATCTGAACAATGTATTTTTATCTGTCCATCAGCCTTTGAAGCAGCGCCGATTCGTATCTATTTCTTACCAGCTGGAAAATGGTTAGAAATAATTGGAAATATAGGTACGCTATATAAGTAAAATAGGATTTTTTTTTAATAATTTGCAAGATAACTTGTTTTACTTTACGTAATTATCTTACTTAATTTTTCACGCAAGCCAGTTTTAAGTAGCAGTAACACTTATTTAAATAAAACAATTTAACGGGATATCTCGCGAAAATTATCTCATTTGAGTTCCCGACGTTTCGAAAGCTTTTCAGCTTTCCATGGTCACGGGTTGAGTGAGAAAAGATATATTTTCCTCTAACAAAGTTTGTGCAAACTACCCACTTTGAAAAAATAAATAAAGGTGTACATACCATACATGCCAGATGGGCCTAACCCTTAAAGACAGTTACACATGTGCCAGAAGGGCTTAATTATTTTATTTTAATAATTTACAAACTAAATAAAATAAGCAACTAAGTTAAATTGTTTTATTTACATGAGTAATAATCGCGGAAACAGAAGAAAATATTAGCAATAACACTTTAAGCGACTTATGCTTTTACATCTTACACAATTTACAGCACACAAATGTACTATACATTTACAAATGTTACCTTCACCTTTATTTATTTTAATAAATGCTTAATTCCAGGGCTGTGGGAGCCATAAGGCAAATGATTAAATGGATTTGTCAATGATTAATGAATTATTAATCTCTTTAAATTGTTTTATCCTGCCGAAATTGCAGAATAATTATATTGTGGTTTAGGTAATTAGCGAGGGTGTAGCAAAGAACAGGAAAATTAAACAAATACAGTAATGGAAAAGCGTTACAAGCGACAATGTGAATAAAATTATATGTGCCGTTCCAATCTTTTTTTTCCGTTTATCGCGATGTTGTAACTCGGTATTATGTCGACTTGATTTGGTGTCGCTTACGTCTTAAGTTAAGAGTCGAAATTCTTGTGACGTGTCCCGTATTATCAACAATTTTATGCCGGGACTTTATCCGATTTTAGGAAGGATTAAAAACATTACAGATTAACGCGTCGCGACTGAGTTGTTTATAAAACTTTTTATTGTATGGCGTCGCTTCATAATGTAGCTAACTCATGTGACGAAGGGACAGAACATCGATAGTTTAAAGTGTTTATACTAGTATATGTTTGTCTGTATATTATTATCAAGCGTTTACCTAAAAAGCGTGTGCTACCTTTTGTTTCACAATATTACCTTTTTCAGTTTTTATTACACAGAACAGAAGTGTACATTTGAACGGAAAAAATATTGCCCTGAATTTTCCATTCCTGATCGTCACATTTTTGTATAAATGTTTTTTCTCAAACATGCTCGGAAATGGTTGGCTTTCTATTTGAAAATAGAATACGCAAAGAGCCTCATTTTTGCAATTTAAATAAAAAAAAAATCGCTACCTAGGGGAAAAATAAATGTATGAAAATCCGTTTTTGCGTTTATAAATTGAAATGGACATAGGACAAATCCTATACAGCCACGACAACCACACGTTTAATTAAGCGTAGCTTCGTCCGTTAGACACTCGAAAATTTTGCCGATCTGATCAGATTGGAATTCATTTCTGACCATGTAGCGGCCGATTAGTCAGCTGATGGAATCGGTAACGTGTTTATGAGTTCGAGCAAGTTTTTTTTTAAATTTATTGTATAGATGTGAAAAGTCAGTTTTAAAAAGGCGGTAAAATTTATAAAATTAGTTCATTGTATCGAGCGCATCTGCGTAAACAATTTTCACGTGAATGTTTTGGCCATATTTTTTAAACAATAAGTTCGAATGATGAGAGTAGTTTTGATGGCACACCGCCTAAGTTAGAAGCAGAAGCGAATTTAGTTATGGAGAATTGGCTTCCTGTTAAATCAAGAGATAAATATAATCGAGTGTATGACTAATTTATGTTATGGAAAGAAAGCAAACATGTAAATTCATTTTCTGAAAATGTGTTTTTAGCATATTTCAGTAAGCAATCCATAACCAAGAAGCCACCTACGTTATGGGCTATTTATTCTATGCTGAAGTGTACAGTTCATATCAAACGCAATGTCAACATAAATAACTTGTTATTGTTTAAACGTATTTTTATTATTTCCTCGCATCTGAGAAAAGCACTATATATACCTCGGTGAAAACGGGGATTACCTGACTCGCATCTTTTGCAAGCCGAGCATCGCGAGAAACCACCTCGTCAGGCAATCCCCTTCTTTCCGGGCCTCGACAATAATGTACTACTATATTTTATTTGCGTGAACGTGACGCTTTGAAACCATTGTAATACATAATTTTGGGACACTTTTTCTTTTACAAGTACTTATGAGGTTCGAATGTACAAATTATTCAGAGTAAAAATCTGAAAAGGCACTGTCGGGCTTTCTTGTAAATATCGGTCTACTTAACAGAATCTATCTCTATTTGACAACGTATTCCTGTATATCGATACGTACTTCTAGCCTCACAAATTTCCGGATTATGACATTGTCACTCACTAGACTCGTTTTCTCCTGTCATGAGACATCTATTTTCGTACTTAAATTACATTTTGACTTTAGTGAAAGATACGTATACTTATAAATACGTGCACAAGCCGTGCAATACGAATCGAACATTACCTTACTTTATATTTTGTAACATCTTTGTTTCGTACTGCTTATTAATATTTAAGCCAAACTAGTCTATACGGCTTGTAACGAAAAAAAACCCAGCCAAGTGAGAGTCGAACTCGCGCACCGAGGGTTCTGTGTAAAATATACGCTACAAACGGCCGTGTCTATGAAAAATCCAGTGTTAGCAGAGCCCTACTCCTAAGGAAAATGTACGCAGTGTTCGATCATTTTATATTGGTTGTGACATAGACAGACGGATATAAAATTGTATTGTTTAGTATTTGTTATTTTAGCAGCAACAGAAATACATCATCTGTGAAAATTTCAACTGTATAGCTATCACGGTTCATGAGATACAGCCTGGTGACAGACGTACAGACAGACAGACATACGGACAGCGGAGTCTTAGTAATAGGGTGCCGTTTTACCCTTTGGTTACAGAACCCTAAAAACTGAAAATATTAAACGGCTGCATGGTCCAAACCATCGAAGACTCTACATTAAGATTATCAAGTAAATTTGGCAAAATTTAAGCATTTCGGTCAGAGATATAGCAAAAAAAACAGAAGAAATGCATCTTGGACGTAATGATCTATGACAAAGGATAGTATGCAAACACGCGCGAAAGTCGAGACCATTAAAGTTACAAAGAAACAGCGTTCTGTATCAAAATTCTGTAATAAAAAGTCGAGCTCGAAAAGTACTTATATGATTTCTGTACTTCAAAATTTGATAATTGACGATAAAACGCAATAAAGCTGACTTTACAACACTTTCTATTCAAATTGTTATACAGCAAGTAAAGATGATATTCTCCAGACTGGAAAACCACCGTTTAAGATCGAAAATTCGATAACACAATCCTTGTGTCACAGATCATTTGCGAATGTAGCGATAAATGCTCTATTTTTACAAAAAGGTACCGTTAATCCAGATATTTCTATTAATGAGTGCTTAAAGAAGCAATTGCTGCCATTTGTCAGAAAGCACAACGTCTCTACGAGTACGTTGTAATGGTCTCATCTCGCTTTAGCTCACTATAAAAATAATACTTTAAAGCTCCTTAAGTACAACGATATACATTCTGTACCCAAAGAACCTCAATCTACCTAATGTCCCCCAGCGTCGCTTAATCGAGCTTTATTGGGCCCAAGTCAAGGGTATCTTAAGCAAGACGGGTAAAGCTGCCAAAGACATGAACGTCTTCAGCAGCAAGTATCATGAGGACAAGAACAGTACAGTGGCGACAAAAACCCTTAAATAATCTAAATACTAGTGGTTCTGTGAGCTGTAGACCTTGCGAGTTTGTTTCAAAATGGTTGTATTTTGTAATTTTATCTTTTTAACCCATGGGGGTTGAATTGAAATCCTGACCATTTTGTTATCACAAAACTGGATTTAATCGCGTTCAAAAGGTTGTATATTTAATTACCTCGACATTCAACGTCTTTTATCATTACCTTTTATAATTGTCTTTTACATTTGACGTTTGGCGTTTGACATTTGACATTTGAAGATTGACATTTGACGGTTGACGTTTGCCATTTGACATTGGATATTGGATATTTGACACTGGACATTGGACATTTGACATTCCCTCATTTCCCCATTTCCCTCATTCTTTGATTACCCCGATTCCCCCATTTCCCCCATTCAATGTTACGAAATGCAAATGAATGAAACGAACAGGCCATACGACTTAAACCTGATGTAGGGTTAGTAAAGTCTTACTACCACCTTTTTTCAGCCTTGTATTATAATCGGAGTTGAAGATACAGTGGACGGAACGTAAATTTGTACCAAATCAGTAGTCAACCTTTCTTTTAATTTTTTAAGTTTTCAACCCATATCTCCGCCATTTTTTTAAATTTCGATAAACTGGCTTGAAAACAAAATCTACATACTTACCGAACCTACTCACAAAATTTCATGAGCATCGGTTGAGAAATGCGAGCTCTAGGCGAGAAGAAGAAAAACGATTTTTCGTCCACGCTGCAGCATAGACGCTTCGCTCGCTCGGTCGATAATGCTCGTGGATATTGTTATCATACTAGAAAACATAACTAGCTATAAATTCAAATAAAAATATAAAATATCCTTAGTTCAGACTTCAAAATTAGTTTGTTAGTAACAATGGGGCTTATAAAGCTACGTTAGTGAACTTAATACTAAAAATAAATAAATAAATAAATTGCGTGGCCGGCTTATTTGGCTGTCCGATTAGATATTGCTTCGATTTTTCATTTCTAAAGTTTTTTATCTTCTAAATAGCCACCCGTCTTGTACAATTAAATTTTATTCAGTCCACGTAAAGTTGGATTAACTGGATTAAAAAATTAAATTCGGAATTACGAAAAACGGACTAAGTACATTTTAGCATGTAGATAAACAAAACACGGCATTAAACACATTAAAATAACTATAATTCAGCACGCGTCGCCGGCACCGCCGAAACGAGACCCGCCACCAATCGTAAAGGTTTAATGGACGCGGGGTCCACAGTAACATTCTTCATCAGTATGATTAATCCTACTAGGCCCTTTACCAAGAATTGGGAACATTAAGTTTATGTTATATTTTTTCTCGATATGTATTTATACGTTATGTGAACTCTGAATCTACAGAAAGTTTATTTTTAAGATATATGTTTTGAAACACTCGTTGTACAGTTCCCCTGTATGAATACATTTTTATTTCGGCCTGCACACATTAGTATGAAACATAAAAAGAATACATGAAGTGGAGCTAATTTAATTTTATTGTTTCTAATCTATCTAGACCAAAGTAAATATATATATCTATAAAAGGAGACTGTGGAAATGACAGGACGTGTGTTTAAAAAATGATATCCTTATTTTTATATCGAAAGATATAAATCTTGCGATATAAAAATAAGATATTTGTAAATTTTGAGTTCGCATAACGTATAATATCAGGAAAAAATATAAAAGGCTCACCTCTAAGAAACTTAATGTTACCAATTTTGAAATTCAACTGGCCTACACTTAAAAATTTTTTTAATGGAAATAAAGCGGATTGGAAAACATAGCAATTGGGTATCTCATTAACTGTTATAAAAAATGGTTTGTTTGTACCACCTTATATATTTTTTTTTACATTTCGTGGACTGCATCGAAATGGCACGAAATGCCGGAACGACCCTGGAACGATTTTCATCACATATTAGTTTCCGCAATGATTAGATTTTATAATGGCAATTAGTTTATTCCATCTTAAATATAATATAACTACACCCACATAAAATACATTAATGTACATTTGCAGATATTATTCATAAATATCATCGAACGTTACTGATAACGTACTGATTGGTGACTGTATACTGTGCGTGAACGCCATAACACTGGCTGTTTTCAATTTATGCGCCGAAACACGCTCCCGACTAACTCCAAAAGTGTAAAACCAATGAACGCGGCGAAATGTTCAACATCATAATGAACAGTGCCAGTGTGTGTGACAAATTGAACTTTAGAAAATCAATATTAAATCTGGTTAACCAAATACGGTAATGAAAAGCGGCAGTAAATTAAAAAAATGCTGTGTTATGTACAGTGACCTTTTATTACAGCTTTGCTTGACTAGATACTTTTTCCCTGAGATAATACAAAAAATCATGAAAATCGGGAGTAGTGGTATTTTACTGAAATAATAGTAATAATCAGGGTACACTATTTCAAAATACCTATTGGTAGTGAACAGCTAAAAAAAAAAAATCCGGACGGCTTTAAAAATAGTAATAATCCTACATTACCTCTAGTCTTTCGAATCGATTACCTATCTTAACACAGAAAAATGTTTGCCCGAGTTTTATTTCGTCAAAAATGATTCAACCTATATTGGCTGCATTTTTGTCGCTTCTCCGAAAAATAAATAAAATAATATTTTCTGTTCATTGTCATTTGCTTCGGTTTTTACTAGTTTGTCAAATTATACTCCATTACTTATTTAGTCGAAGAATCAGATGCCTAGGCATCGTCAAAATTTTCTATTTCCTATTACTGATTTTACTAGAGTATCAATTGCCACATGTAATGGTACAATTTATTAACGTTTCGCCTTTTTTCAAATTTACTTTGTTGTGTTTTGACATACAAATATAATTGGTTGGGAGAGGCGAGGTCGGTAAGTGTAAGCTGTTAAACATGGTTAAATTAAGCACTTCAAAACCTCTTCACAAACCCTATCAAAACTCTAACCTAAAAACTTTTGGGTTGGTTACCCTTAACTCAGACTCAGTCACAGGCTTACCCTATATATGAGTTAAGTTAATCCGATCTAACCCGAACAAAATGATTAATATACTCGAACTGCTTAAGCCTTTCGAATGGCTTAATATTACGAATGGGTTTTCCAGTTTGTTGTTTAGCTCTGTAGACTCTCAAATTGAACAATTTTACTAATAATGACGATTATAAGGGCAATGTATCAAATTGTGGACCATAAAAGTAAAATAAATATATTATTATTGCATAATTGTAGTATTAGTTATTCTGTAAAGGGTCACAGTTTTAACCTAACCTAAGTCCTAACCTAACCTAACCTCGTAAGCTACTTTTCTGGCAGTCATTCGTTTCTGTAGTGCGTCGCAGTTCTAACCTAAACTAACCTCTTTTTTTTGCAGCCTTTCGTTTCAGTAGAAGGTTGTGGTCATAACTTCTGAAAATATAATTATCAAAGATCATAATCTTTTTGTGCATGATATTTATGTGTAACTAAATTACAAATTCATTTGATTTTTGGTCGTAGTAATGATAAAAAGCAGGATACACTGAAAGAAAGGTAAGTTTTTCTGTGAAACTGATTTGCTCCGGCGCTGCGGGAAGGGCAGTTCTCCGTCCCGGCATAAGAAAGAGCGTAAACCGAGCTTCCTTCCCTCCGCGCCTTCGCGCATTTTATATACACTCTAGAGGTACTGCAGACAAAACCACGTGGAGAGAGGGTTGACAGATTTGGTTCGGTGACAATTTTTGATACTTGTTTTTTAAAATTTTTGGAGTAATGTTATAAAGGCAAATTTGACGTACCAGAAACCAAATGTAAAATTGATTGAGTCAACTTGAGTCAGAAATGGCATTTGAAATAATGTGTAAATAGTAGCATTGATTTGATGAATAAATGGACCACGATAAAAAACCGTATGTCAATTGTAGCATTGGATAAATGAAAAATAAGCTATGAAACAAAATACGTAGCAATTTAGAGGGCAAGTGACTGATGGTAAAAGGTGTTCGGAGAAATGATACATTTATATAATGTTACAAGTTAAAATAAAAAAATGACGAATCTCAACGTCTCGAAGTTGTGTTGTGAACTATTTTGAAAAACTGCACATGGAAAACATATCCGATTAAAGGTTACTCACGATGGATCAAATTTATAAAATTAACTTACAGACATTCGATTGATGTTCAATAGTTTTTTAGAGCATGACTGGTAAATGCTCGTACAGTATCATCTCAAATGGTGCTGTTAAGATGTAGTATCTTAATTCTTAATAGCACAGTAAAAGTAGCAGTAATTATATTATGGGAAGGGCATAACAAAATTTAAGTACGGGACTTATATAAATACTTAATAACAAGTACGCTATCTAGTTAATAATGATCTTATTTCTCCTTATGGTTGTCCTATACCTATCTCTTCTGATCGTTCAAAGTCACTCAAATAATTTAACTGATGGGTTTTATAAATATTAGTTACTAAATTATTTATCAATTTTAGTGATCGATCCTTTGTTTCTTTCCCATAATTGAGATGATATTTTTTTAACTTGGCTAACGATCCAATGTTTTGTTGGGAAAACAATTAATTCCATATAAGTCCCGGGATAGGAAGTCATTAGCACCTATTAAACTATTAACAATAGGGAAAATTGACGACCATTTGACGTAGTTCCTTGTGCGTGTAACATATTTATTATTGAGGGCTGAATTGTTTGCCTAACGAGAGCTTCGCGTGCGTCGCGGCGGTGCACGTTGTTTGTATACTGGTCATATGCTTTAGACCAGATTGAGTCTTGCAAGTTGTAAGATATTTTACGGAATCAACATATTTTCATACAAAAAAAGAATTAATAGAAATTTAGAAATAAATAAACTGTGATTATACTCCGTGCTTTAATAAACTTAATAAATAACCCGTGATTCGGATTATTCAGCCAACCAAAGTTCTGTTTTTTATAATATAACCGTGATAATTATAAATACCATTAGCAAAATGACTTGAGTTACGTTTACCTTTAGCTTTTATAAGTACCTAAAATGAGTGAGTATGAGTTATAGGGCCTTAGGCATTTTGTTAAAAGGAAGACATGTCAAATGATCCCAGCAAACAAACTAAATACCTAGTCATTTGCCTAAGCTTGCATATTATTAAGCTTGAAGTATTTAGTCTTGTTTTATATGTAAGTATACAATTTGGATTGGGTCGATTTGTAAACTAAATGCCACAGGAATTTGCTCTGAATGGGTTTTCAGTGCGTAAATTTGGGTTTTATATTTAGTAAAGCGACCAGATATCGAGGCAGTGTTGGTGACAGCTTCTAATTTGTTAGAACAGTATTGGAATCACTGGAATAGTTTCATCGTTATAAATGCGTCCGGAACATGTTATAATTAACGTACCTTCATTTTAAAGAAGATTGTTCCCAGATATCATAAAAATACCAATACTTGGGGATAATCTTACACAAATTGATCTAGTACTAAGCTATCGGTATCAGGCTACGATATACATACTTAAATAAATAAATACTACACAATCCAATTCTTAAAAATACATTGACAACATCCAAGACCCAGTAACAAATATTGGTGCTCTTCGCACAAATACTTGCGTTTAACGCGGTTCTAACCCGGGACGCCAGCTTCGTAGATTTGTCAAACAACTTAGCTATACGTATATGCAATAAACTTAAAAATATAGGTACTTTTAAAATACTGGCACATGGAGCCACAGGTCGTGCAGCTTAGCTCGTATGCTCACTCCCCCAATGCTCTTTTAATGGGGTAAAGTTTAAACAACTACGGCGGGACACTAATCTTCGTTTAACCAGAGCGCTTGACCGAGCAAACCTAATTTACCTGCAGGTGCCGCATAAGGGTAAGTTTTGGCAAGTAACTGCACATGTATGTATGTGAAATGAGCTGAAATATTTTTGCCATGAAATAAATAGGGAGCGCTATACCAGTGGCTTTGTAAGCTGAAAACCTCCGAATCTTTCAACCACCAAAGGAAATATTGAATGAATGCCATTTTGTGAAGAAAAACATAAATTGAGTCCACAAAGAAGCGTTAATATAATTATCGAACCTGTCCACAAAATTTCACAAAAATTGGTAGTCACTTGCGATCTGTAGAGGAGAACAGCCGGACATCCGACGGACTGGCAGACATGGGAAAGCATTTCTGCTCAAACTGAAACAGCCTCTGTTTTGCTCACTGCGCTCGCTCGGTCAAGTCAACGAATCCGTAATCGGCCTTTTCATTTACCGAGATTTAAAATATACAATTAAACAAAAACAACATTAAAATAATTATCAAACCAATGCTAATTGAATCGGAATGAAAAAGGCATGAATGAAAGACGAAGTTTTACTTGTAATAACTAGAATTTTTTAATATAGCATCGGCTGCCAACATCCAGCCAAATGACAACCAAACTGTTTTGGGCTGTCACATGGTAATTTTATTAAATTTATACATAATAAAAGCGATACACATTCTTTTATCGTATTATATTTACAATATTTGTAAATACATGTAGTTTTTATTGTAAGTGCGTTCATCCATAAATTCATAATACATATTTGTCTTAATCAGCGCGGCGGTCACTCATCTATACTATTATAAAATTGTAATAATGAAATATCTGTACGTTGAAAGTATTTAAAATTGAAGGTCTCTGCATCATAAAATATATTATATTCCGAAAATATCTTAGATAATAATGGAATCTGTGACAAAACTCTTTTTTATAACCTTTTAGCTGGCGGTCTCGCATAATACTCATTTCTGGTCATTAGTAATACTTAATTAGCCAACATTATGAAAATCGCTTTTGTGATTTTTAAACATTAAAAAACCTTTAAATTTAAACAAATACAACTTTAATATTTTAAATATAGTTACTATTATTAGATGTATGTACTTTAAATGCGAAATGACGTAAAAACAAAGATAGATACATAATGTTATTGAACGTTGCTTTGAATTTTACGTATTGGAACAACAGTAAATTAAAAAATAAATAGGAATGTAAGAAGCACTAGTTTGAAAAATAGTACTACTAAATTTTCGCACAAAAATAACCACTTTTTGAGCAACTGTATAAAAAAAAGATTATTAAGGCGTAGTAGGTACGAATAGGAATAAAGCCGGACAAGAACATGTCGGACCATGCTCAGTGTAGGGTTAAGTAGCCGTTACTACAAAAAACTGCACTACAGATGAAAAAAATACGATGTGAATCGTACAAGCAAAAGAGCGTGGCAGTTTCGCCAACAATTGCAAAACGGTCTATCTTATCATCTTGAAAATAATTTTCGTTGAAAGTATTTATTAACGTTATTTTTGTAATTTTGTTCGTATTTTATGGGCATACAGTTGAGAAGATAGAGGGTTTGGGGGGGGGGGGGACCAAATAAATGCAAGTTTATGATCGATTATTACGGAAAATATTCTTACTGAATTAAAAAGTGTTTTAAGAGCTGTCGAAATATGTGTTGTTCTTTGCTGAAGAAAAAAAGGTTATTGAGTAGAATACCTATGCCCATGATAAGGATGGCCGGACGGATATGATATGACGAAATTATAAGGGTTCCGTTTTTGGCTACGGAACCCTAAAAAATAAGCTTGTTCTAACTTCTTTCTTCATTATTGGAAAATAACTTTAGCATCGTTTTAGCTCGTTTTCATTCTACAATATTTTTTCAAGTCGCATTACTACGAGTATACGTTATTGGTCTGCCCACGCACTTTCTTTACCGAGCGGTGTAAAAAGAATTCCCTTAAAGATTCCGTACGCAACCTATAACAATATTTTTTATGTTATCTGAAGGTTTGCCTTTATAAGTAACCCGCCAGTCTAAATTTAGAACAAATGTTGTTAGTAGGTAAGGAGCTTAATTTCGTAAAGTAAATGTAATTAAAGCGTAAAAAATGAGACATCTCAGGCAAGTTTCAGGGTGGTGAGATGCTATGCAATAAAGAATTAATGAAATTGATTACTTAATTAAAAGTATTTTGGTTGTCTTTGAGTTGTGTAAGATGCATTGCGGTAATTTTGAATGGTAAAATCATTTCAAACTACCCTAATGTGTGCAATTTTTTTTAAATTACTATGTACGAAATACAGAAGGCTCTATAGTGCCTAGGAATAGGCAATTTCTCAACTTTTTTGTGGTATGTTATGAAACGACTCAACGACACGACGTCTTAATAATAGAAATATTTGTGAAAAGACTACTCCAATCTCTTCAAAACTCCCTGAGATATAACAATGTTAAAGTCACATTTTTGAACGTACCCAAATAAATAAATAAATATTAAGGGACAATTTTACACAAATCGATCTAGTCCCATGGTAAGCTCAATAAGGCTTGTGTTATGGGTACTAGACGACGATATATGTAATAGATATATTACTTATGTGCATAGAAAACATCCAAGACTCAGGTACAAATATTTATGCTCATCACACAAATATTTGCCCTTACCGGGATTTGAACCCAGGACCTCAGCTTCGCAGGCAACGTTACTCCCAAATAACGCTCCATACTAAAGCCTAGGAATGTGTGACGTCACACACGTTCCTATGTTGAATGGGGAAAGTAAGAACTTTGTTCTGCAGCTATGTTCAAACTTGCGTTTATCGAAACGGTTTCTTAACAAAAGTTACCATACATTTCATGGGTTATTCAATGGTATTATTAGTCATTAATATTTTGGTACTTTAAACATTTACTTTCCTAGCCAACTTTAAAGACTCGAACTCAAAATTTTAACGTAGTATTTTGCTTGTTTAATCAGGATCTGATATAATTTTTGCAAATTTTTACTACCGTCAAATACTTTATTAGGAGTAGCTTTCAAAATTAGTTTTAACCCAAATACCAAATTATTCCAATGCATTATTGAATATAATAAGATATTAGAAATTTGCATTGTTATATTTTATTATTGTTTCACAAATAAAATATATAAATCTATACAATTGATTAACATACCAATTATACAATAGTTATAACTACAAACTAACAACAAGGGCAGATACACATAAGCCTGTACTAGGATTCCCTGTCATTCAGGCAAGTAGGATTAACATAATCTAGCTTAAATATTCGCAAGCCATACAGTATATACAATTAATCTTATTTTGGCGTCGGTGCCATAATAAAAGTATATTGCATAGACTGAGTAGACAAATTGTAAGAAACTGAATTATGTAGTAATTTATTACTTAGGTATTAGTTCTTTTTGAAGTCGGTTAAAAAAAATATTTATTTCACACCCTTTATTTAATCATTACTTAAAAGTGTAACTCGTGACGATTCTAACATGCCCAAACGCGGCTAGGATACATTATTTTATTACAGAGATCTGGTGCCTACCTTCCGGCTCCATCATCAAATCAATTCGATGGTACCATTCTCATCAGGACCATTTCAATTTGCGACTATGAAGAAGCCGAGCTATTTTAATCGAGAGGTATCTCGTCGCCACCCGTAAATCACTTATCGTTGAGGAGGTCCAGTGACCTTCTGTGGTCTTCTTCATCAGTTCCATTTCACCAATGTACACTTCCTGAATGCAAATGCTTATTATGTTTCTTATAATACCAAAATCGCCATATGTATGCCTACAATATTTGAGGAGTCCGTTTAATTCCTCATGAATCCCATGATCAGATCTTCACCAAAATGGTATGGGACCAACTTGGAGATACTTACTATGGAACAAAAAAAAAAATCGGTCAAATAGTCTTAGAGTAATCGGTGGACATACATAAAAAAAACCGACGAATTGAGAATCTCCTCCTTGTTTGGGAGTAGGTTGAAAATAAATATAATTTAATTTTTAATTACTTTCACTTACTACTTAGTAAGAATAACTTTGCTTTACATTTCGTATTGAAATAAGGGCCTTCCCGTCGCTACGTCGTCCTGTACGCGGTCGCCCCTCAATATTGAAACAAGTATTGTTTCTATTTTTGAATTATTGTTACTTGCCACTAAGTTCAAAAAACATTGTATTTAATACATCTTGAAATAACAATTGATTTATATAATAAGCTTTCGTTGGTAGTTATTCGACGTTTCGGTCATTAATTAAATTCTTTTTTTTATTTGTATAAACAAGTGTACAGTCAGCGTCAAATAGCCTGTAGTATCCAAAGCACCAAACATATCGCAACACATTTTTATTACTAAAGGTACAATAAGATCTTATAATAAACAAATCAGTCCATTCTTTTATTATAAACAAAGATCAGAAACAAATGAAAATTTTTTTCGACGATACTGGACTTGAACCAGTGCCTTGAGCCAGACCGGGGCAGCACGCTCTACCATCTGAGCTAATCGATTAGCTCAGATGTTCAAGTCCAGTATCGTCGAAAAAAATTTTCATTTGTTTCTGATCTTTGTTTATAATAATAACGCTAGTGGAGTGATCCACTAATAAATTGCAAAAATTGTGATTATTATCATGATATTTGTAAAACAAAAAGTATAGTCCATTCTTTGTTTTACCATAATATGGGCCTTCACGTTACTTTGTACACGTTACTTCACGTTACTTTACGTATTTTCATTGTTATGAGGAACTAAAGTATGCTGTTTTAAAACTATGCTCAATATAAATAATTGTCGAACCATTATTCATACATCGATTCAATAAATACCTATTTTTTTACAAGTCTGTAGGCCCAGAAAATATCACAACTACTTACTTAATAATGGAACATCTTATATGACCATATTACATATATGTGCATAAACTATTAATTGATGTGATTCATTCGTTCGAAGAAGCTAAGCAGAAGTTGGAGCTATATATAAAGTCATAATTAGTTTCAGACTAGCTATATAAAATATAAATGACGTTTATTTAGCTAAAAATGTAAAACAGTTTAAACGGTGCTAAATCAGGGAATTCGGTAACCGGGTACAAAATCCTCGTAAATCTATTTCAGTAGGGATCTTTCCTATTCGCAATCTCGCTGCAGCACAATTGTACAGAGAAATAATGCTGTCTCAGTGATCCTTACTATGCGACGTACGAGGGAAAAGGACGTAGGATAAAATCTCGTCATGGTCGAGTGGTTATGGGATTAGGTAAAGCCGTTCTCGTGCATTGACTGAGACGTATGCAAAGGGATCAATGAGACAAATTGCTAGCCTCTGCCACTTATTTCACGGCGACAGGAAAGGGGAGCGTAATGGTGCGCGTGGGCATTACGAACCACTCGACTTAATTACACTTTAAGACAATGGCTTAATGGTTCGTGTGATGCAAACGTCATTTGCGAGTAAGCTGAGCTCGTTCTACCACTTAATGCATCTATTTTAACACTTTAATGTACATGAGAGCACTAAATTACTATTGCTTTGTCTAGGCACGGATTTGTTAGTACTGAATTAGAGCACTACAGTAAAATTTTAATCAGAGTCCTCTTTTCAAACTAGGTTCCTACGTATCTACTTTTTAATGGAAAATGAGATGAAAGCTATACTATAAATTGAACATATTTTCAATTCTTTTGTATCTCGTGCTAGTAGGTTTGTCATGCTGGTAAGGTACAACCGGGGAAATGGATGGACGAGATTCTTTTTTTACAACAATCATTTGAATGATTTACATCAATAGAGTGACACAAGGTTACATCTTATCTTAGAAAATACCCTTGTCCCGTAGGCAAAGCAACGGTTAAAACAGTCATTAAGTGTATAAATGACAAATAAAAAAAAAATTGCCTGCATTGATTTATATGTGGATGTTAAATAGCTAGTAGGCAAATTGGAATCCAATGTTACTAACATAAACAAACCGAATATTTTCAGGTTGTACCTATTTCAGCAATTGAGTTGACAAGTTTCCAATTTCCCATAATATATTCAGGGCTTACGTTCGCTGATTTTCAATATATTAATAGTATTAAGCCGTCCTTTGTTCAGGATCGCGGAGAAATTATTTATTTTCCCGATATTTTATCTCGCAACTGTGGCTGACACAGCGTCGTTGAAATATCGGTTAAAAGGCTTAAGCCAGCTTTATTTTCGTGTGACAAAGTCGATTTATAAAATAGCTTAACTATTATAATTATATAAATCTTACCTTTAGGCAAATATTGATCTGATACAAATTAAATTAGTTCAGTAATCAAAATGGATAATACATCAGTAATCAAAACAAAATAAAAACACATCTGAAGGTCCTGGAAGGCTACTGAATGCGTGAACTACAAGACCTGTCATTATGGATATCCAATTATCCATGGGTTGGCTTTTGTTCACTTCACGTTGGCTTTTTCGACTGAGATTGACATAACAGTTACCACGCGTGCCTCAATGACGTAATCCGTCGGGCCCTTGTCAGTGTCCACGTGCCAGCTATACTAGAACCAACTGGCCTGGCACGTGACTATGGCAGGAGACCCGACGGGATGGTCCTACTACCCTGGCAGTTAGGACGGCTACGACACCTTGTCACCGTCCCGTCTAGCCACAATGTCGTTGAGAGCGCAGCGCCCGAAGACGCCACGAAACGCCGCAAATACAATGGGCTTACAAACAACGGCGACGTTAATTGCTGCGTTTACAGTGAAGACCTTTGGGCTGTAGAGCTAAGATGCCTACAACATTTTTGAGCAAATAAAAAAAAAACTTGCTACTGAAAAGTATTATAGACCCGCTCATTTCTCGGCCAAAGGATCAGCATTGATACAACGCGCTGTCTATATTTATTCTTTGATTTGGTCCGTACAGGATCTTCTTGGTCTCCGTATCTTTGTCGTTCCCTCCATTTCCCTTCTTTTATGGTTTTGTTGTACTTATCGGGTAGTGCATATGTAGTCATTCTGAACTACAGTGCCTAAAAATTTTGAAATAAATACAGAGAATGTTTTTTTTTATATAAGTGTATTTAAAATGACATAGGAAAATATTTTGCTTAGGAAAAGAGCTCTGCTAACACTGGATTTTCATAGATACGCGTCTATGTCGACACCTCGATTCCCGTGACATACGAACACTTGTTGTATCTAGTATAAATTATATCTTATGGTCTGTCAATATAAATATTTATTAAAGGTGTCCACAACTTCGTTCGCGGAGGAGAACCAAGTCCCTTTCAAGTCAGTGCTACGTAGACGGATAAAAAGTATCTTGACGCAGCTTCCCGTGTACTAAAAAAAGTGTAGATCTGTCCAGCCGATTGATGATTGCAAGAAGAGACACACATACAAATAAGCGTACCAAAAATAAAATAAAAATATTCTACGTTTCAGGGACCTCATATCATAATCGCCTATTTCACTTATTTTCAGTAAAATATCTTCAATTGTGTACAACTTTGTAATATTGTAGATGAAGTAAAGGCGAAACATTTTAAAATAGTACTATTACATATTTAGATGCCCTTCAGATTATATCGTTTTATATATTAAATTAATTAATTTATATTTTGTCGTTAACCTCTTAATTCCATAACTCAAATGTTAAGGCATTTTATAACTATTCAATAGCATAATCAAAATACTTCCCGCACCATTAAATACGTACGCGCCTAATATTATTACCGAAACATCAAACGAATAGAAGCGGGAGCACTTAAACGGTGTTCCCGCAAATTACGCCGTTATGAGACTACAAATAACCGCAAATTTATGTAGATAGGTAGCAATCAAGTGCTCGGCATTATGTAAAAGGCGTTTAAGATGGTGGTGAGGGCGATAACACGACACTAGTGTGAACATCTGGGGCCGCCCGAGCTGAGGCATAAACATCGGATCGACGTCATGTCTTAATTTGCATGTTTCGGCCTGGCATCACCCGGCCCGACGCTGTCGGTAGGCTGGGAATAGGTACCTAAATTTATTCAATGTAACCCTGGTATAAACCTCGTGAATTCTGTAATGGACAGCCAACATTACCTTTAACGTGTATCTAGTTACTTATTTTCTTAGAAAAGTAAGGTTCGCCGGCATTGCGTTCGTGGAAAGAAAATATTTCTGTCTTGAATATAGTTATGGTTTCTGTATATAAATAAATAATGACGAAGATATTCAAAAAGTTTTAGAATCAACGAAAATATGTAGTAGTTATTGGTTCTTATTTTTGGTGTCGTACCGTATTACTAAAACAACTTAAGTGATTTGTGATAAGTTCATTTATGTATAATCTTTTCTATTTAACTTCTGTTTATACTCGTAGTACTTTATGCTATAAACGGCAGCAAAATAGAAGATAATGAATAAATAGAAGAACTGCAGTAAAATAGAAGACACTAAATGAAAGAAAATGAATAGAAGACACTTCTCTGCGAAACGAAGACTGAGTGCAACGCGGAATCAGTTCTGTAAATTACATTGAAACTTAACTTATATAAGATCTAAAGAAGACCATCTCTAAATTCAATTCCATATAGCCGGTACATTCGTAACGACGAAATCAGAAACGTCAAAACGTTATTATTGCCTGTGCCATCGAAATAGTATATTTTGTAGAGCAAACCTATGCAATAATATTTCGTAGCCGTTTTTTCATGTTATGGAGCCTCCGGCTGCAAATTGTGGCCGGTTACAGCACAATGCGGGCTTTAAATCGATAGCCATCCAGTCTTAAACGGCACAATGGCCGCTCGTTTGACCAACTCCATAAAACTGAAATATAACAATAACCCCAACGAGGGCTTTTCAGATACCAAGCGATTAAAGTCCTCGTCCAATGGCCAATCCTGAATCTATTAGATGGGACATAAAAAGATGTTCCATTTGGCAATAAATAACAATTACTCGAGTCAGTATTCGTAATGGAACGCTGTGTTGACGTCGCCAACTTTAACGACTGGGGATGCGCTTTTTATTTGCATTTTTTACTGCACTGTCAAATGGCGAATATTTACGATGTTATTTCTAAGCTTATTTATTTATTATCGACAGTTAAATAAATACGGCTTGATAACTCTATGTTTCATATTAATATGCTATGTACCTATTTGTTTTTTAATATGACTCAATTCTCGTTATTATATTCGTTATAATAATATTTTGTTCATTAGTTGTAAATGTTTATATGAGTACCGTATTTCTTTACAGCTTCCTTTAAATTCAATTAAAAATCACACAAAAAACAAATATATACTTATCATTTTCCACAAATGTGTGTCTCTGTGTTTTTTAGTATTTATTATTCCTGTAAGTTTTTGTTTTAGTTTATAAGTGATAAAAGTTTAAAACGAAATAGAACTAAAATGCACTATATCTTTTAGGTACTTTGGGGTCAAATTCAGTTTGCGATTCTCTGCCTTTATACTGGCGATGCCAATGGAGTAGTAGACGTATTGAAATCCAGCATCAAATCAAAACTACTTCTTTACATACATTAGGCATTGGAACTTAAGTTTGTGGCCAGCCCTTCCTGGTATAAGTATCACAATAATAAATATGGACATAATAACCTGGAGTCTTCATAACATACAATTGACTAAAACGTGGCTGTTGCATAATTGGCTATAGAACCTGATTAAAATCGAAACAATGCGATCGCTTCGCTTCCAGCACGACAGAATTTCCAATAATCCTTTAGTGGCGTAAAACACTATTCGTGCAAACTCATTCTACCTTGTAAAGCTATGGTGCCGTAAAATTTTCGCTGAAAATAATGCACTGTAAAAGCTATGTCACAACACAGCGGAATTTTAAAATGTATCGGTTGGTAGCAAAAATTAAATTCTTTGTTAACTTTCAATATTTTATAAGTAAAATTTTACAGTTTTTGCCATGACGCCGCGTCAAAGTAGGCTTTGAGTACAAAAGAGAGTCTAGTGGGAGTTGCACCACGATCCACGGGCTATGATAGCTGTGTTATTATTATGATAGTGATAGATAAATGACAACGTAGCCGTTATTTTCTGACAAATATCTAAGTATGAGAGTTACGAATGTCCTATCATCATATATTTATCATGCGATAAACTCGATCATCTTTAAGCCCGCAGAAGGGTCTGAAGGTGAGTCCAGCGAAAACCACAACTTTACCTAATTAAAAATGGTAATGGAAATTGTAGGAAGTAAAAACCCGAATGTAGAAAGTTAACCACATTTACTAACCGAAATTGTATATTCTTTGAAATAAAGTATTGATTGATTGATTTAACATATACATACATATACAACAGGGCGTCCCATCGCTTTGCAACATCAAGGTAAGGTAAACCCTAAATATTGCTTGAAATGAAATGAAATAAAAGTTATTTGCCTGAGATATGGTTACGTTACCAATAAGGTGGAACAACTTTGTTATGATCAGCACATCTCGCCAACATTTGGACTTGCAAACTTGCAAAGCAATTGTAATTAGATAAATAATTATTATTACTTATCTAATTACAATTGCTTACTATTTTAATTTTCATTGATTTATTCTAGTATTAAACATTCAAAAATCTTGTATCGAGTAAAAACATTTGTCGACTAACATACATTTGTTGATATGATATTTTGCTGAATAGAGACATTACTTAAAAGTAAGTAAAACTGCATTCATCTTTTTTCTAAAACTTGCTTGCGCATTTAAAATACTATGTGAGCTTGATTGGCGACTTTACGCCAACAATAAATTACATTGGTTGATAATGGTAATGCGGAATTTTCATATTTTCCGAGCAAGTGTAAAAAACTGAGTTAATGTGGTTTATTGTCTCATCCGAATCAGTTTTCCATTTACTAAAATATGCAGAGAAATCTTATTGTTACTATTTACAACCTTTTGTTTGTCGTGTACCGAAATCTTTGACGACTCCGACAGATATCAAAGAAGTCCTATGAAACTAATTTCCATCATTCAGGGCATGCAACTATAAGCCAAATTATTATGAACTCTTGTGTTGATAATACTTACTTTTACTCGATTTTTTTAATTATGATGTGGTGTATAGTATGATTTGTACACCTAGTTGACTATAGCTGACACACGCAACAAAACTAAAACTAGGTACCATTTCATCGATAAATGTGTACTTTGTTTCATCTAATTTACATTTTATCGACTACTTTTTCCCCTGAAAGCATACAATTTTCATGAATTTGAAAAGATCATCATGTCGAAGCCGTTAATTTCGGTTAGGTTTGTGTTATAATAATCTCAGATTATGAACGGTTTTGGAAAAAAATGCTCTATGAAATGATATATCGACGAAATGAAGCATACGATGACAATGACTACATACGATTGATATACCTACTATAGTTGGTAAGTTTTACTAAAAAGGCAAATCATGGTCGGTATGCTAAGTGATTGAGAACGCAGCCAGTCTAATGCTGCCGTGCTAGTTTAAAACACCCGTCTTTTGATAGGAGTTTCCATATATTATACGTCGTTTTTCATTGGCACGGCAGAATGGGAACCCTGCCCATAAGTTCCGGTGTTTTTATATTTTTTTCTCTGAATATCTCTGCCGGTCTACATGTACTTAATCTACCTATATTTACTCGTATATACATGTAAGAAGAACTGACCCTAACTTACCTAAAGTCGCAGACGAAGTTGCGGGTGTCAAAAATCAATTGAAGAAATTTATATTCACCCGTCACTTCAAAATGGCTGCACCTATTTAGCTTATTTTTTTTTGTTGTGTTTGTAATTTAGGTTACAAACTTTGTCCAGACAATTACAGTGAAAATTATACTGAAAATTGCATCTATCTATCTATCAGCCACGAACATCCGCTGCTGAACATATGTAAGCCTCCCCTATAGCTCGCCATAGGGTGCGATCCTGTACAGACCGCATTCACCGACTTCCCGCGACCCTTACGAGGTCATCTGTCCACCTAGTCGGTCCCATAGGAAAGCGCAGCGTAGGACGGCCCTGGACTAGGTGGAAAATTGCACGGGAAATGAAAATGTCGGGTTTGAGAATCCATACTAATATTATAAATCCGAAAGTGTGTCTGTCTGTATGTCTCTCTGTCTGTTACCTCTCCACGCTTAAACCGCTGCAGCGATTTGGATGAAATTTGGTATGGAGATAGTTTGAGTCCCGGGGAAGGACATAGGCTACTTTTTATCCCGAAATTTAAGGTGGACGAAGTCGTGGGCAGAAGCTAGCCTCTATATAGGAAGTGAGTGAGTAAGACAAAATATATAAAGGAGATCTTCTAAAAAATATTTCATTACATGGTCCATACAGTAGAGGGATGTTTAGGTCTCATCTTCTTTCTTAGTACAGTACACTCCTGCGAAGCTGAGGTGGGCAGCTAGCTGAATATAAAACATACATAACATATTCTGTATAAGAATTCTCAAAAACATATCTTTCTCACTTGTCTCATCTAGAATATTGTCGTTTCAAAATATTATGGAAAAAATACTGTAGTGAAGGATCGCTGGACGCAGACCAATTGTCAGAGCCATGTTGCCGAGAGAAATGCATCTTCCGCTCTCTTCAATTAACATAATTGAAAACCTGACGCGTTGTTAAATAGGCGAGAGTAAAATATTGGTCTTGTCAACAAATATGCCGTTAAAACTCACATTAGTGACGGTATGGTATTTGTACTTCACAAATAATTTAAATGGTTTGAGGTCATCGGGAACCTTTCGATGTGCATATTTAAAGTATCATAAAATAAACATCAATATACTAACTTATGCCTACGGCTTCTCTCGCATGGCAAACGTTTTTGAAACTTTGAGAAAGAACAGTGTAATGTCACACTCCGTCATATACTGTGTCTATGCAAAAAAACCACTTAGATCTTTCATTATGGTGCTTCTGCTATATAGAAGACACACGAAGAAATCAACAGACGTACATCTGAATCCCACCAAAACATAAATGTGAAAAATAAGCTAAGTTCTCATGTTCCGCCAAAAGTAGTGATATCCCAAAAGGTGCCATTTATGGCACTAGATTCTTACCAGTAGAAAAAAAAAAACAGCTTGGTATTGTGATATACTGAATAGGAAACTAACAAGTTAAGGCTTGAAAACGACTAAGTTAAGGCTGGCAAAAAATTGGTGTGTTGACACCTTTTCAAATATCACTATTTTTGGTGGAACGTGAAAACTTTGCTTATTTTACACATTTATGTTTTGGTGGGATATCATCACTTTTTGCTACGTATCCGTAGTTGATGTTGATACCAACATACTAAAGATATTTTTGGATTTTTTTATTTTATTTTTACCACTTTTTTATATATTGTTTGTTTGTATATGTACACAAAATTATCCAGCTGAATACGAAATTTTAATTTACTAGGTTTTCTGGAAGTGGGTTTAGTTTTTGATCTATAAATCAGTCAGTAAGTATGTCAGTCATAAAAAAATCCTATTAATAAACGTTAATATAATAACTGTATGAGCTACATTAATGCGATTTGGGATTATAGACAAGCTAAGGGGCTTAATAAATCTATGTAGGTTGAATAGGTTTCAAATTATGAAGGGGTCAAAAATAGCTCGAAATATTACACACGGCTGCTGCCGCAGCCTGCGCCAGCGCCTTTTTGTTTGTTCTTAACTGGAAACGATGCCGCCTGTCTAGATTTATAACATGGTTAAAGATAAAGACTTGCTTTTCACGAAGGCCTCCCCAAATATTCCCACTGTAAAGGGGACTATGAACCGATCCTCACAATATCGTCAGCCACCGTTACGCTATCTTTACTTACTATAGAAACATATAGTATCCAGATGACTTTTTAAATAAAGAATACTTTCATAAAATATTTCGTGAAAGATGAGGGAACCCTGTCTTTAACTGGTATAAAAGCAGCATAAATTCTTCTGGATAGTACATGATTTACCTGCATGCAAAATTTTATGGAAATATGTTAAACCGTTGAGCCGTCAATATGAACAAACATAGTGATAAACCATCTAATAGTCTGTATCCAATTTACTGGTTTTTGTATAAGTACGTATATGTATATCACAATAAGATACTTAACAGTTAATAAAAAGAACAGATTTAAAAGGTATGTTAAATATATGAGTCGGTTAACTTCAAACTCAGATAAATCCACTCTAACCACTTGGGAGATTATTGAAAAAAGTGATAATTCGATGATTTGAAAGGCAAATTATTTGTATTATGGCTAAAGCATTAAAAAATCGATCCTGTTCGACAAACTCAGCTTAAAAATCATCTAAACTGGTGTATTCTTTTAAAAAAAAACACATTTTGATAGGATTTACCTTCATTTGATATAATCGTTTGCATTTGAAATAAACTGTCATATGGATTTACCTGATTTAAAAAAAATATTGTGATCTTAACTTTATTTTTCTCAAAAACTACACGAAATTATACTTAACCCATGAAATAGAAACAAAACCAATTTCTTAACTTTTTATTATATACAAAAATCTTAAAAAATGACAGAAATGGATTTACCCGAGTTTGAAGTTAACCAACTCATATATACTCAATAATTTTAACATTTAACTACTAGAGCACCTCTTTTATTTGACAGCGTAGACGGGTAAAAAGGATCCCATAACCATTATTGGATACCCAGATTACCCAGCTTTCTGTGTACCAAAAATAATTGAAATCTGTTTAGCTGATTTGGCGCGACGAAACCACGTGACGAATGTATGTGTCTTTGTACACACAAACATAAAAAAATAAATATTTTTCGGTTCAGTGTCATTCGAATAGTCCATATCACTTAATTTTTTTCAATATCTTCAATTGAAAGACATTTTTACAACTTTGTACAGTCAGCGTCAAATAGTTTGTAACAGCCATAGCGACAAATATATCGTCATACATCTTTGTGCCTATAGTAATTAAGATGTGTTGCGATATATTTGGCGCTTTGGATGTTACAAACTATTTGATGCTGACTGTACTATTTAGTATAGATATTGGGTTTAATTCAACTATTCATCGCATTCGCCTTTATTTTCTTACAAGACAAAATATAGACATGAATTCATTTTTAGAGCTTTAGTCGTGGCAATATTATGAAAATTCGCATTGTGACAGCTAACTATCCAAAACGTAATAATGTATTGAAAACATGAAATATCCATTGAGATGTGATGACCAGCAATAGGGAACATGCATGATTTTTTTTATTGCTTTTTTAAATTAAATACCAAAATACCGTAAAAACTATTTAATTAAATGTGAAATTAAAATCGGTCAAGAAATACGCATAATAAAGGCATTTTAAACTAGCAATTAGACAGAGAGGTCCAATATGCACTGTTATGTCACAGTGCACTCCGGCCATATAAACTCCATATTAAAATTTTGTTTTGCAAGAAAGAGATAGAATGAAATGTTTGATGGCTTATATCACGATTTTTATACCCATTCGAAAAATTATTTTTGTCTACTATTTGTTACATGAATGAGCTTTTAATAAAGCAATAATTAAAATTCATGCATTTTCCCTATTGGCACTATCGGAGTCGCATTATTCTCGCTTTAATAATATAGTTTTTTCAACCACCTGGAAGACAATGTCAAAATAACTGATAACGTACAATCATTTCAGAAAAAACTAAAAAAATATCTTCCACTACTACTAGGCCCTTTTACAACCTAGATGAATATTATGGTTTACCCTTGAAATTTCGACAAATGTTTAATCGAATTTCAGTTCAAAGTCAACGATACGCATTTTTTCATTTGATCGAATATTTATTACATCGAACAATTAATTAAATGGTGTATTTTTATAACACCGATTTTTAATCTGTAGAAATATTATTTACTTTATTTCGCAGATCTTTATATCATATTTTTATATTTCATATTTTGTTTTAAATTTTACATTGTAGAAAATCGACTACCTTTTTTGAACTTAGTTTTCTAGTAGACAATTATTTTTGTTGGGGACGCAGTTCTAGTTATTAGGCGGAAGTTGGTTCTGGGGCTTCGCTCGCTTGCTGCGCTCGCTCGTTAGGGCCGCAGTTCAACCTAACACTCCTCCTCGCTTCGCTCGTCGTCGTACCTAACCTAACCGAAGTCTGACCTGCCTTAAAGTAGAATTCGTAACCTACTGTTCTGGGAGCGATTTTTTTTAATTAGGGATGCAGTTCTTACCTAACCTAACCTACTGTTCAGGGAGCGAATCAACTTAACCTAATATAGCAATAGTAAATGTATTTATTTTATTTTTCAGAAGAATACAAGCCTGGAAACATAAGTTGTCTATACTTGCTTGTGTTTTATTTTTTATTATTTTCTTATAATGTGTTATTAAGTATGAAATGAATTAGTTGTGTAATAATACGTTGATGAAACAATAAAAAATATTTTATTTTCTGTCTTTAAAATAATAAGCATTTACAATTCCTTATATCATTGCTGTAATAATTGTTATAATATGTAATGAATATTCGATGAAGCCATAATAGTTCAAGAGATAATATTTATACTGAATATTCTATGAATCGTTTTCGATGAAATGAAATTCGATGAAAAATTTGTCGAGATTTCAAGGGGCACCCGAATATTATGTTAGACTATTTGTCTGATGTTCTGATTTTTTCTTTTATTTGTAGGAAGTATTCTGTGTCATAAATAATAAAATGATAATCTACTTAATTGAGATCATTTTATTACCTAACTGTTATAAGCACTTTCATAGTTTTAATAATCTGTTAACATAATTGTATATCTTGTATGTGAATTATACTATTTAATCATTTTGACTTGTTTTCCTTTTTCTGCGCACTTTGTAATCCTATTTGTATCTTTTATTATTGTATTTGCATGACGTGGCCGGATATTGGCAAATAAAGATTTGAATTGAATTGATGAAGTTACGTTCATAGCTTTGCTTTAAATGCTCATAAATTTAGTATATATGCTCAAAAGCGAAACATGTCTTCGCTAGTCTAGTGAAATCCGCTGGATGTGGGCGCCGCAGGACCGGTCCTAGTGGCGCTTTTTAGCGGACGCCTATGCCCAGCAGTGGACGTCTTTTGGTTGATGATGATGAAACATGTCCTGATATTTTGGCTGCGTTACTTTCTTGCGTAGAATCCATAGGTCTAATATTATCTATATTAGGATTGTACCGAAGATTATAAAATCGATTTATTGTAGATACCTGTTTTTAATTTTTAATAAACAATTGCGTCAAACATCACTCTTAATTGATTAAAATTAAAACGAAAAACGGGTTTTCCTTTTATATTGCACTACGCTTAATAAGAAGCAATTAATAGTATCTTCATTACTACCTTTAACCCCAACATTTCTTTATGCATACCTAGTTCTGATTCTCGCTTGCCGAGTTCAATAATGGCGCAAAAATCGAGTCCGAATATTGATATTTCGATGCCCTCCGAAGATATGAAACAATGCTGAAGGCATTAAATGAAGGTCCAAAATCGTGTGATTTTCAACACAATTCCGCATCAAACTTAAACACTCCACATGTTGTGTTATTGACCCGTTAATGCACTTGTCAAGCGGTCTATCAATTATTTTGCAATAAAAGACTTGTAAGGCGTATCAACCCGTTCTGTTTTTACTGGGCGTGCCGACACTGTTCTGATACTTGCGGTCGTTCGGTTGCAGAGTGGATCTAAGTTGGGTGTTAATTAATGGAATGTCTGTATTCGGGCGGGACGAAGCCGACCGCACACGCTTCACGCTTCTCTCTAATAGACCACTCGGAACGGGTGGTTTGATCAAAGCCTCAACTGGACGCAGTTATCGCCAGGGGGTCTATTATGCGCTCGATATTCCGTCTCTTGGGACAGTCTGTGATTTCTGAGCGTGCGACTTTGGGAAATGGCCCGTTAGGTCACATACAGCTTACATTCGTCGATGCAACGTCGTCCACAGACTTCATCTTTCGTTTGGTCACATAAATCGATTATTGAGCCTATCGTTTAATCTGGAACGTTATGTTTTATATGGAAGTTGACCAAACTTGTACGAAATTACTTACGCAGTTTCTGTTATACGCTCCAGATGATTAGAAAAGATATCGCTTATAACCTGGTGGTCTATTATGCAATAAATATTCCGTATCATGCGACAGGCTGTGATTTCTGAGCGTGCGACTTTGGTAAATGGCCCGTTAGGATACGGGAGGATGATGTCGTCTACGGACTTCATGTTGCGTCTGGTAACATCAATCAATTAATTCAGCCTATCGTTTAATTTGGGGCGTTATGATTTATATTGAAGCTGACCAAAGTTGTACGACTTATGCAATTTCTGTTATACGCTCCAGATAGTGAAGAGAGGAATTGAAGATACTACTTACAACCGAGGGGACCTATCCAAAATTAATAAAAAATATGTAGGAAGTCAGTCCTAAATTTCATTTCAGTTAATTCCGAATAATATGCTCGTACTTAGAATAGAGGCTGCTAGAAATGAGTAAGGATGGTAAGAATTAACTACTAATTTCATTCAATCAGTAAATTTATTACACTGTAGACGTGCGAGACCGGGCGATCTGGGACCCCTCACCTCAAACTCTAAGCTAGTCGTAGCTTTTGCGTCTACTAGTACTGATAGTGTGAACTCGTCTCAGCATTTCTCACGGTAACATGTTATTAGCAGGAATTATAAGATTCGACACATGTTTATCGAGTTTTAAGTCGACGTTTAAACCTACGCTCACTGTAAATCAGTGTTAGCGCACTTTCCATCTATTACCGCCTACATTATCTGGATAGTAGATAGCGGAGGAATGCTATTCGCTGTAGGCGCCGTGGTTGGAATCGCTCAACGCATTTCTGCGATGCAATGGACACGGATGTCCAGGCTTTATATTTGTTTGGACACCGATCGATGCGATGCCGATTTAAACCAGGAGTTTAGTTATTTGACATATTTTTGCGATATACTGAATATTCGCAGATGATGGAGAAAAAGTAAGCGGAAAATTGATGTTGGATGCTACAAATCCAGTTGAACATCTACTTTTTTTTGAGATATGGCGCTCTAAGAGTCGGACAGACAAACGGATAGAGAGAGAGTCGCACCGTAAGGGTTCTTTTTTATCTTTATGGTATGGAATCCTAAAAGTATAGGTGGAAAATATTAGATCGCATGTTTCACCGATGGATAAAATGACATACATAATGCTATATCAAAATGATGTATGCCATTTTGTCCATGCCATATGAAAAAAAAACGGTTTTTACGATAGGTTACAGTTTATATTAATATTCATTTCAATATAGTTCCTATTAAATAAAAAAAAAACTGTGTTACAGGTAGTCCTGAACCTAAAATGGCTATGACTAAATGAAACTCATTATATATTTTTTTAATTAAATCGAACTCACTTTTAATACAATTAAAATTAAATACAATAAAATAATCATTAAACAAATATATTAAAGTATAGTACAACTTAACCTAAAACTAAACTAAAACAAAATAAATGTAAACTAAATCTAAAAAAAAAATAAAAAAAAGAATCGACTTCAGAATAAACTAAAAAGCCATAAATAATTTATTTATTATCTACCTATATATATATTTATTCATAGTAATTCGTATTTTTGTTGAATAAAGAAGTTTATTTACTTCAGGTTTGGTACCGACGTCAAAAGGTGATTCAAATGTGATCCGTACCGTACATAAAAGATTATTTATGGCTTTTTAGTCTATTATGAAGTCGGTTCTTATTTTATTTAAAAAAATATATTTTTTGCTTTTTTGTGATGGATTTTTGTAGTGATATAAAGTATTTTTTAGAGCCCAGAATGGGAAGATTGAGGAGGCACTTTGCACGCATCTCGAGTCTTTGGAAGTAAGAAATGTAAAAGTTGGTTAGTTCATCAGCTCAGTATAATGAGATGATGACTACCATATGCAAATACATAAATAGCTTAAGAAAATGTATGAAAACGTTATAAGTGCCCATAAAATTTGAGGATAGCCCTCCATTTCCCTGGGATTCCATCATCAGATCCCATCTTGGTGGCAATGGGACCACCTCGGAAGTATATCCTTTCAAACGGTCCACAATTGGCGGAGTAATCGGTGAACATACATAAAAAAATAATACAAACTATCGAACATATAACCTCCTCCTTTTTTGGAACTCGGTTAAAAATGACCCTGTGGCATTGTACAGAAGATGTTGCCGACGTTTCCTCGCTGAATCGCCAGACTGATTATTTGAGCGAGGAAACTAAAAGTTAAATAAAGATATATGACCCAATATCATCATTTCATTTTGTCCGTACTTTCCCTATACATAAGATCAGTACTTCCTTTCTGCGGGACTTCTCTCTTCTAACTTGGCTGTTTTTATAGCGAGAGTAGAGTACAGACAATTTTTTTTAGGCAAGCATTAGATTAGACTTCATTGTGGTCAAATACTATTACGTCGTTTGTGGTCTATTTAATGTTTAAAAATGCGCCACCGGTGTCTGAGCGGTGGAACCAAAATATTATCTACCGTCGAATTACTCTTTAAAAAATAATGTGCTTGCATGTAATGTACGTTTTTAAATATTTTTCTTATGTAAGTGAATATTGTAATTCTTATGAGAAATAAAATTCTTAAACCCGAAAAATGTATGGCCACTATGCGCCATTTATCAGTCACGTTAGAATCGTAATGAAAATATAATGCAGACATGTGCTTTTCAGTCGTAATTTAATGAACTGTTAAAAATTCATGCCATGCAATTTAGTACCGGCGCGCCATATGTAACCGCTCGCGATCACTGAATTACGAATTATGGAAAGATTACGGAATATTCGGGAGGGCCATGAATATACGGTTTGCACTTGCTAACGGTTTGAAATTACGGTATTGTATTTCTTCAGAACGGGTCGGTCGGTAATAGGCATAAATATCGGTATCAGGAATCTATTGCCAGCGGGGCATTGTCTGAACACCTGCCCGTCGTTCGCCGGCGGCGTGAGCAATATCCGCGGGCACCCTGCATAAATATCCATGATGTTTCAATTTATATTCATGATATTAGTAAGTCAGACGGAATGTACGTCACATTTGATTCGCTTTGTTGGGTAAATAGCGCGAACGCGTTCGTTTGTGTACAGTCTAGTGTAAATTATGGGAGCGGTTAACATTCGCGGAATAAATCGCTTAAGAATTTTAATTGATGCTTAAAGTTCATAAATGTTTTAGAATTATCTGTTAGTTGTTAATTAAAAAATATATACTCGAATATACTAACCTTAATAATTATTCCATCTGTATATTTCTTTTGGGTACCAATTTGACAGTTTTAAAATCATACTCATTTATTACAACTACTCCGATTATTGAAACTACGCCACCAATTCTACGAAGTATTGTGGTAGGCTGTTACATGATATATCTGCCCACGCACACTCAAGCTCTCCTTTTTAAGTTACGATTCCAAGAGCTAGGTATATTCAGTTTATCATCAATCGAACATCACGTCTACGTATTTAAGTAGCATTCGAAAAATAAAATATAATATTTATGTTTCAATCCAATTGATCATAAACGGGGCCGTAATCTGATTGCGCAGAAAATCGGCTTACAAGTGACAGTTCTGAGAAATTCACGGTTTGTTTAGGAAACATTGACTTTTGTTAAGCTTTCATAGACTAAGTTCTTATTATATTGGATGAAGAATTGATTTATAAAGTTTAGTGGAGTGGTAGATAAATGTATCGTATTGTATTAATTGTTAAACGCTGTAAAAAATATAAATAAATCATTTAATTAAAGTATTTTTTTCTAAATTATCCTTACAATCTGATTCTTCGTATTATGACCAATGTATAGCAGCAATAGCCGAGCGTGTTTTAATTTCTTGAGTTCCTTACCCTAAAACCACCCAACTTCAAAGTCCGGAAATGAAATAATATATGAGTAATTATTATTAAGGATTTGGACATAACATATTTAAGAATTAAAATAAAATAATTTTGGTTATAAACCTATTTAAAGGCGCCGCAATTACGTTTGTGGGGAGTAAACAATCAGTACCCTCTGTTTTGCTTCAGCGCTATCGGGTTCAAAGTATCCCAATAACCGCGTGAATGCCATGTAGTAAGTAATAACTATAGAAAATTTAATATATTTAAACCCCCCCGACACAAATGAACATAAAAAAAATTTGGAGGTCCTAGCTTCAATATTGGCTGAGTTGAGATCCGGTCGCTTGTTCCACTAAAAGCTGAATATCTTGAAGACGAGTGCTCCGATTTTCATCAAACAAAGCTAAAGACACTCCGGATAAAATTATCTATGATACAAAAAAAACCGCACTCAAATCAGTCGATCCGTATGGATGCTAGGAAGCCACAGATAGATACAGAGATACACAGAGTGTCACAGACACGTTAAACTTATAACGACCCTCTTTCTTGTCGGGGTCCGTCCACTCGTTTTGGCGTGATGAAACCGCAAAGACATAGGTATACAAAATAGAAAAATAATATTAGTTCAATTTTGTGATTTTCAAATAGTCCTTTTTACTTATTATTTTTTTAAACATCTTCAATGTACAGACTTTTCATTGTTGCAACTTTATAATAGTATAAGATTCCGCATTTAAGTTACTACAATTTGAATTGATTTCGAACATAGTTGGGTTATTTTGGAATATATTTGGAACGTTTTACTGTAGTATTTTTTTTCTGTGTGTTACCATGGAAATGGATAGGTACAGTGTACATTGATAGACAGACAGACGGGACACAAAGTGATCCTATAAGGGTTCCGTATTTTCCGTGTGAGGTATGGAACCCTAAAAATAAACCAAAATGCGTACAGTAATCCACGAGAATTCAATAAATTCTTTTCAAAAGAGACAACAGGCAAGTTGGTTCCGTAATGAGAGCCAGATCTCAAAATTGCAATTTGGTAGTGTGAACACCGAGCACTTTTTTGCTGCGGCACGATGTTGACGCATCGCCGCCTTTCAACCGGCCCGGGTGTAGTTCCGTCCGGTTGCGAGTTGACACCTTTGTGCTTTGAGCGCTTCGTGTCTGAAATCTGTAAGACACTAATGATGTCCCCAATTTCCGTTCACAGTCGATGCGGTGGTACTTTTGTGCCTTTTTAGTTGCGGAACTAAAATAAAGGCAAGCGTTTTAGTCCAAGACTCTTGTTAGAGTTTTATTGTTGTGTGTAGAATTGTACCAAGTATAGAAACAGGTCTGAAAGTAAATATCTATACTACTATAAAGTTGTAAAAATTTAATGTATGTACATTGAAGATATAATAAAAAATATTGTTACGGATAGTCCGTTCTAGGTGGAATCGTTTTTTTTTGTATGTTTGTATGTGTCGTTGCGGCTTCATCACGCAAAATTGGCTACACACATTTCAACTATTTTTGGTACACGGGTAGCTGCGTATGTACAGATGGTAATATGATACGTTTTACCCGACTACGGTTTCGAAAAAAAGACGGGTGTTGACTTTTTCTCCTCCGCGAACGAAGTTGCAAGCACCTTCTATGCGAAATAAAAAGGTCGTTAGATAGCCTAATCTATACTATTATAAAGCCGTAATTTAATGTCTGTACATTGAAAATATTCAGAAAAATGATTGTAACGGACTATTGGGAGGTCACTGAATCGAAAAATATTTTATTTTTCGGGTTTAAGAATTTATTTCTCATAAGAATTACAATGTAGTGAACATTGAGAAAAAATATTTAAAAACGTACATTACATGCAAGTAGACACATTGTTTTTTAAAGAGTAATTCGACGGTAGATAATATTTCGGCTCGACCGCTCGGACACCAGTGGCATTTTTATCTTTTTTGTATGTGTCGTTGTGGCTTCATCACGCCGAAACGGCTAAACGGATTTCAACTACTTTTAGTACACGGCCGCACAGGTAGCTGGATATCTCCGGATGGTTATAGGATATTTTTTAATCGACTACCCTGAAGAAAGAAAGAGGGGTTAAGAACTCCTCCGCGAACGAAGTTGCGAGCACCTTCTAGTATAGAATAAGATGAAGGTAGTTTACGGTCAACAATTTCTCGTTACCAGAGATGAAGCTATGAGTAAATTTACTCGGCCGAATTTGTATGGATTTTCCCATCTCCCGGTATTCGGACAGGAAATTGAGACATTGATCATCACGCCGGACCGCGGCCCACCATCCGTTATACCCGAGTGAAGTTGCAAATTTCACTTAATTTAAAAATCAGTTTATACGAGAAATTTTAATTAATTCTCATGTACTCTAAAACAAGATTGTTTTACCGACGATGTCGCGTGCAGAATCCGTTGGAGCATTTTTTAATAAAATAGATTAGAAAAAAGGTTTTCGTCCTTCTAAGGGGTAACGTCATCATGTTTATAAAATTAATATTAAAAAATAGAAGGTAAGAATTTATACATCTATGAGTTCCAAAAACAAACTGAACATTAGGGCGTCAATTAAACTCCTTAGATGATAATTAAAGTAAATACGTTTATAAATAGGTACAATAGGGAATATGTGAGCAAATTTAGTTAAGAACACTTTAATGCTCTTATCACGCCTTAACACCTCATATTGAACGTGAAAAGCGCTTAATTAAAACTGAATGAAACAGAACATTCATTCTAGTTCTCAATGAAAGAGAACTAGAATGAATCCTTAGCAAGTGCAAATTCCTTTAAACATTTTTAAATGAAAGATACTATGTGATTTAACATTTAATTGTTAAACAACTCAAAAGGAGTGCCCTCAATAATCTGATTTTTAATTCAACATGTAACAGTTCCTATCTTGATTATTTAATCAAAAAACATCTATATGTACTATTATATAGTTGTAAAAATGAAATGTCTGTACTTTGAGATATTATCAAAAAAATGATTGTAACGGACTATTCCTACTGAAGTGAAAAACATTTTTTTAAATTTTTTTGTATGTTTGTATATGTCTTAGTGGCTTCATCGCGCCGAATCGGCTCAGGTAGCTGGGTATCAACAGATAGGTATAGGTTACTTTTTACCCGACTACGCTGAAGAAAAAACGACGGGTTATGACTTTTTATCCTCCGCGAACGAAGTTGCGGGCATATTCTAGTTTAATTATAAAATCGTTAAATGTTTAGTTTCGAAGCGCCATCTAGTTTTTGCCAGAATATCTCCTTTTGATCGGAACTCGATCCAAAGTATGGCAAGTGACAGTCGTCTTGGTTTAATGGTCCTTGGTAGGAACTAATAATGGCATAGAAACGGCAACGAATAATAATAACGAGACTAAGATGGCCTCGTCTTGTTTTAGTTGTTTTCTTTTCTCGACCAGTTTAATCTTTCTATAAATTATATTAAATAAAAATGAGAAATATTATCAAGATATTGAAATAAAACAATTTAACAACATTTGTTTTATTTCAATGAGTAATAATCGCGGAAACAGAAGAAAATATTATTATCAAGATACATAAACATTGCTAATTAAATTTTACCCTCCTTCCTGCATAAACGAAAGCGCAAAAGTCCCACAGAGAATTAGCTCTACTTGTGTTTATCGTGACTCGAATAAAGGCTTCGAGCCGTGCAAAGCCGATTATAACTTAAAGCATAGAATCAAATGTCAAGTCTTGCATTGCAGTTCTAACGCGCCACACTCACTTAAAACTCATAGAGGGATGCCGGTCCAACTAGAACTTTACGAGTGTTCTGGTGGCCTGGTACCTGCAGTCGATTCAGCGAGGCTTTGCAGACTGCGCATAAATCGAAAGAGGCTTACGCGGGTGACTGTTTCAGCTCCAATTCCGACGGGAGGCTCTCTATGTTTCTATTCAATAAATAGCGTGGAATGTAACTTAATAGTGTTTCATTTTTAAACGTTTCGTTCATTCATTGATCTCGCCAACCACTGAATTTCATAAAAGGCAAAAAATATCAAGATGTTGCAAACAAGGGTAAAAAGGCACTCGAATGAATCGTGCTTAACTTGTTTGGCTGCCTACTCAATGTTTCATCTTTTAATTTGCTCAATATTGTTTAAGGCGACCACCCATTAAGTCGAGCCACAAATTACTTTATGAAGAGGAAGCTGGAAGGAAATTGACAACATCATTTTACGATAATTACCGTTGAAAACGCCCGTTAACTGGCGATACGCCTCTGGTTATACGTTGTCCGCTCTATAAAGTATACTTTACAAGAAAGTAATCTTAATAAGCCTACTGTTGTCGATTTGCATTTTCAATTTAGTTAACTCGCGGCATTAAAACCTTTAATATTATTGACGGGAAAGGGGAGATTCGTATGTGTGTTTTTAGTTACACTTAAGACTCTGTGTGTGCTTGCGTTGGTACATTAATTGAGTTAGTCTAGTATAATAGGGGTGTATCGGTATTTACTAGGGGCGGGTGTAATGAGCGGCTTGTTGTAGTTTGACAGAGTGATTTAATATCGCGGCGTGATCGTTTCAGTAAATCGGGATTAGTGGGGGAGACCGAAGCGTGAATTATTGCGGGGAAAGTGCTGTGTACTCGTTTCGGGAATTATTAATCTATGTCAATATTAATGCTGGCTGAATTTGGATGTAAATTACAATATTAATTTAGACTGTTTCGGAGGCGCGTCTTATGCAATTTAACTTTGGTTGGCATATTTACTACGCTGAATAATTATTCAGGCAAAAAAAGATAGATCAAGGCAAGTCTTTTCACAAAATATCCAAATTAAGCTCAAATAGAGATATAATGAGAGAAAGATGATAACTACGATTATAATAATTGCAGATGATGTTTGAACTACAGTTTGTTATATCTTGGGAACAAAAAAGTCTCACAATTATCTAAGCAACATACACGACATTCTAACCAGTGCAATTATTTATGTACAGTACTTAATTGTTCCTTAAGAGCAATCTGAACCGGCTCTTAAGTTTCTCTCCTACAGACATATGTAAACGCTCATAACTTAAGTGGCCCATATTAAATACGAGAATATTAACTCCAGTACACGAAACAAAAGCATGCGAACAAGCCTTGCAAACATAACAAATGCGGATCCCACCAAACTCTCGACATTGTACGGGAGATATTCACAAAGATACCTAAATCTGTTCAACACAAGGTACATATCATAAAGTAAAGCACAAGATAGATATGAGGTTGCTTGCTCAACAACGGATAATGCAGTTATAATACGTGCAGACGCGTGGGACGACTTGTAAGAGCATATCTATTTATCTTTCGTGCTCTTTGTAGCATCTATATGATAAGTTTGGGAACAAAAGTTGCTTTAATTTAATAACATTTTCATAATGTTTTGTTTGTCACGTTTATTCAGACCTTAGAAAAATGTTATTACTCCTTGCAGTTAGCATATGAGTTTGCTGAGCTGGATATATAGGTACGCATTCTGCAGCGCAGCTATGTCGTATTAACATTGAACAAACGAAAACGAAATAAAAGTAGCATAATAATTGGAAAATCATGATATCTATACAATTATAAAGTCGTCTAAATTAAAAGTCTGTACATTGAAGATATTTTCAAAAACGTCTTCTGTTTGTATGTTAAAAATAATGTGTCGTTGTGGCTTTATCACACCAAAACGGCTAAACGGATTTCAAGTATTTGCTTATGGTGCTCGGGTAGCTGGGCAGCCACAGATGGTTATAGGATACTTCTTACTCGACCACGCTAAAGAAACAAAGAGGGTTATTTTTTTCTCCTCCGCTGACGAAGTTGCGGGCATCTTCTAGTTATTATTATCTTTTTGTAATATCGTCAATGTACAGTCCTAACATTGTTACAACTTTATAACAGTATAGATGAATAAATTATTCCATTTCTATTTCAATGGTAAACAAATCTAGTCAGGGTCTTAGTTTTATTTCATTGTTTAGATTTCCTTTTATTTAAAAGAGATTGAAATTTAAACGTTGTAGGTTTTTTAGGGTTCCGTACCCAAAGGGTTAAACGGGACCCTATTCGAAAACTCCGCTGTCCGTTTATCAGTCTGTCTGTCTATCCGTCTGTCACCAGGCTGTATCACATGAACCGTGATAGTGAAATTTTCACAGATATACCTATTTATACTAAAACAGTATAATATTATGTCTGTTCTGACAATGTCATAAACCAATATAAAATGACTGAATACCGCGTACATTTTGCTTATAAGTAGGGCTCTGCTAACGTGCTAACACTAGATTATCATAGATACGGCCGTTTGTAGTGTATATTTTGTACGGAACCCTCGTTGAGCGAGTCCAACTCGCATTTGGCCGGTTTTTTAAAAATAATATTGAATATTTATGTCTTAAATTGAAACAAAAAAATTGCGTTAAGTAAACAAGTTCGTGTCTATAAATTTCTAGTTTTAATTTCATGCGGTTCTTATTCGGGGTAATCAGATTACTATTTGGGTTAAAGAATATACCCTTTTCTCAAACATGCAATGAAATCTCGTCATTACGTCCGTTAAGACAGGCTCCAAAGTATCCCGTTTCGGGCGGAACAACTGAACTGAACTGTAAAGGAATTTCATACCAAATTGAAGGCCTAGGCTGGGAAGTATTTTTTTTTTAATTTCAATGTAAACATGGCATCTGTGTCATGAACAGGCTAAACAACTGAATGTTTTATTTTATTTTTTTCTAGTGGCTGAATGGTTATCGGACCAAAACTATCCGCGCTAATGCCTATTACACACGAACTGATATTAAGAACACAAATCTGTATGGTTCATATGTTGATGAATAAATTTAAAATATTGTGTATGCTTAAGTCACCAGAGACAATAGACAATATTTAAAATCCTCTGCATTTATTTTATTTATTATAGGAATTAAGACTCTTATTATCAGGATGTGTATTACGGCCCTAATAGGGTCTACTCGAACACTACACACGCGGAATACGGACGTCTTCCTAAAAAAAAAACATTATCGAGGGATTGGAGGAAATTTTTTAAAAACTTTTGTCGTGTAGTTTTTTGAGTGGTGGATTTTTTTATTTCATTGCAAATGTTTGAGAAAAGCACTATACATGCCTCTGGCCGTGAAAAGTGCTTACCCGCTTCGTATCACTATCCGAAGTCTATACCTACTCACCCGGCAAGCCCTTCTTTCCCGGCGTCTGCAGTAATGTACTATTAGGAACTTTGATTCTGACCTTTACGGTAGATATAAATTTCTCTCGTAAATTCCCCGCCAAGTCATAAGTAGGTGTGACGGCAGCCAGCAACGGTCGTTCTAATTGTGTTAATCCAGTTTTCGGTCCCTTACTATTAAATACCTGTCTTATGAATATTTAGATCGGTATTTACTTAATTCATATTTCATTATCTAACCACCCCAGGTACATGGATTTGCCATTTATGTTTTAGTAATATCTAAAGGAGAGTGTCCATTTAAAGTGATGAGCTATGTAATATTGAAGTTCAATCGTAAATATTTTTAGCTTGACATTTGAGTTGAACGGCAGTGCCTATTTAAATATTAGAGAGGGACAGTGGTACTGGGTTTTAATGAATTGGGAACTTTAGCGAAATTAAAAAGTCTAAAGTTTGTTTTGCAAACATTCTACGAGTAATTTACTGCTATAGATAATATGACAGTTAACAAAAGAAACGCTGCAAAAAACTGCCTACTCATAATAACTAGAAATTCAGGCGTTTTAAACCAATCCGAAAAACGACTACAATGTTGTCTATGAATTATTTTTCAAGTTCAGGATGGCTGTTCTAGTTGGTAGAGAAATCTTTAGGCTAGCATTTACTGTAAAATTCTCTTTGCTTAGATATCCAACACGGTTAGTAATGTATAGTTTGCCGAGTGATAATGAGCCATTCACCGTTGCGGTAAAATGAAAGTTAGTTAGAAACGAGTAATATTTTTAGCTCCCAGTGGATTGCTGGCTTTATCGAGCTGATAGTACTCGTATTTCCGTTAGATGTGCCACCGCTACCACCGCAACGTACACTGCAATAACACCTTTACAGATTTGTCAGTTGCGACTCCGGGCTGAAAATACAGGCGATTACCTCTTAACACGAGATATTTTGTAACTAACTATGCTTATTGAAATAAAACAATTTACCGGACCCGTGACCATGGAGAGCTGGAAAGCTTCCGAAACGTCGGGGACTAAAATGAGATATTATACGCGATATAATCCGTTAAATTGTTTTATTTCAATGAGTAATAATCGCGGTAACTATGCTTAATTCACAAACACGTCAAGGGAAGTAATTATGCTTATTGTAATTCAAGATAGGTATAGCTTTTCGTATAAGTATTAAAAAACTCCAATTTTTAAAATACATGATTTTATTTTACATTTTCTGTGTACGTTACCTTTATAACTTTAGTATGTCTAGGGATCATAAAAGCTGTTGATCTTGTATAGCTTGTGTGTTACTTGGGTCACGTTTACGGAACTTAATGGACGAGTCTGAACAGTCTGACTTACAAGCTGATAGGGTCGTATGTATTTGTAACAATTATAGGTAAATTGCATAATTAATTTAAAATACGTATTTTTAGTCCGATTAGTGCGTGTCCCTAATAATCCTCGGTCAGTAGAACGCCTACAACGAACATGCGTGCGCGTGTGACGTAATTGCGGATTTGATGACAGAACCATTAGCTAATGTGCGTATAAACATGCTGTAAGCTTTAACCTTGCACCGCGGTGCAGCGAGCGGCGCAGGCGCAGCCAGTTCGCCCACGCGCACGCATCGCGAGCTTTCACGTCGGACCGACTCGCGCGTCGAATGTCTCGCTGCCGCGGTGCGCTGTCACTGATATAGCAATGATACCTATAGTTGTGGTTGCCAAATCAGCTGTATATTAAGCCCAGGAAATTGCTCTACAAGTGGAATTTAGTATTCAAATGCTTTAATAAGACAAGCCAATGGGAAACTAGCCTAGTCACTGATGTACATTGTACATGCTTATTTACGTCGGTTGAGTAGGTACAGGGATTAGCAAAAAAATACCTATAATTATCACTTTTCTCAATAAATAATCTGTTATATTTATATTTAAAAAAAAACACTTAATACCGAACGTCCCGTTATGATAACTGAATAGAGATCAAGGCGATTTGTTTGTGGCTATGAGCCGAAGGATCTTATCTCAGCTAAACATGGTTGAAGGATGGATCGATTTGTTATAGGAGTTTATATCTAACTGTAAGTCGAACGATAGTATATTTATAACCCATTAGTATGGTAAAGCAATGCATTGATTAAATTCTAATTGAAAGTGTACCAGACATTTAAATTCATGAACATAAAGTTGTTTGAGTTGTATAAAAGCAATCAACAAAACTAACATAATAGTGAAGTTAAGTGTTTAGGCACAATACTTGTGGGTCGAGCTTATTCTCCGGGAGGCTGATAGCCAGTCGGCGCCGGCTTGATGCGCGAGCGCACGCGTCCACAAACGGGCCCTACGATTGTTTACTACCACGATATCATCGATCGCTACGGGAACTGCCTCAACAACTATGCCTTCCAGTCTTGCATGGACACTTGCATTTTAAACAGATTACATCTGAGAATTAAATATTCGATTGACGACATTCTGTTAGTGAGATGTCAACGCCTCGGCCCTTTAATAAACCGCCGCCGCTACTTTACGCCGTTCGGCGCACATAAATAACGGATATAATGTGACAGATACATTTGTAGCACCCGCATTTAGGAGTGTTTAACCAGCGATTGTGCGACATGAAGCTCTCGAAGGTTATTGTTTATGTTATCGCGGCGGCGATCGTCGGCGCGGAGATCAGGATCCGCGGCAAAGTGAGAAAAAGGTCCAGCGCGCGGCGGCACCGCGCGATTCTGCCACCTTGTCCTTTTAATGAGACGATTATCGAGAACGAGTGGTCGTTGATGGAGGCGATAGGGAAATCGAAGTATATATTCACTGGCAAGGTTTTAAATGTGAAGAAGTACAGATCGTTGAATAGTGGGAAGCGTTCGAACTTGTATAGAGTGCATATGCGGCGAGTGCTTAAAGGAGATGTGAGTGAGTTAAGAACGTTTGTGAAGTTAGAAGGGCCTTTTGAAACATTGAGTGGGTCTACGTTGATGGTGGAGCGGCCTCGGGCGAGAGAGTTCTGTGCGCCGGGGCCGAGACCGCGGTTGTCCGCTATTTTCTTCAGTGGCGTGAGCGACAGCCCTGCGGTCAGGGGACCCGCGCCGCATCTGCAACTGCTCACTGACCCAGTACCCTTGACTCTTTATCACCTCGACCGCATCAATGCAGCTGTTACAGGTAAGAATTGCCGTTCTTAATACAGCTATAAGAAATCCAGATTATACATATAGGTAAAGCGCCGCCTACAAGCAGACGAGATAAACCATTGCATGAGAGAGAGAAAAGAAGGGATAAACTATAAAGATGTTTTTGAATTCATAAATAATAATAATTAATTAATAACGATAACTAATAGTGATTCAAAATCAAAATCAAAATATTCTTTATTCAAGTAGGCCTAGTTACAAGCACTTTCGAAATGTCAGTTACATGAGAGTGAATGTTTGCTGGGAGAAATACAATATGATCCAACATTTGCTGCAAGGATTAGGGAAACCCAGAAAAACCTAATCAGATCATTTAACTTAAGTGTAATATTATTGATAAAATCATCATTTTAAAAATTAAAATAATCAATAAGATAAATCCCCAAAGGATTGTCAATAAAAATAAATAATCTAGAATGTGTCTAGAATAAAATTCTAAATGTCAGAGTATATAAAACTATTAAGATTAAAATAATAATAATACCTTAGGTATTCGTTAAAATAATTATTCATATACCTACATGACGCTACTATCTACATTAATCCCACTCGGATCATCATTCATGGAGTCTTGTGTGCTATAATAAGCTTTAGAAAATAATTTTCGTTTCACAATATTTTTGAATTTACCAATAGACAACTCAGTTATGCTGCTAGAAAGTTTATTATAAAATCTCACACAGTTACCAATGAATGATCTCCTTATTTTATGGAGCCTAGTAGCAGGCACTGCGAGCTTATGCTTATTTCTAGTATTAATATTATGTATATCTCAGTTCTTCTTAAAGTCGGTAATATTTTTATGTACATACATAATATTCTCATAAATTAGTCTGATATGGACAAAAAGAATGTTCTGTCCTTGTCTTGTCCAGTTCTGTATATTATACATATATATATATTATATATACATATATAATTTTTAATTTAAGCAAAGGACAATGAACATTAGTTTAACATTGATTTATGATGTTGCAGGTTCATACCAAATAGTAACTTAGGATTATTCTTGTACAAAAAATAAATAAAGTATTAAGAATCACCATGTGTTATAATATAGTTAACCAATTTGAATCCTATTGCGTTAACATTATGGCCATTATAGGCCATAATGTTAACGCAATGTTTCTGATGTCAAAATCAATAAAAAAAATATTTACGGCGATATGGTGGCCTTAAGTGAAATACGAATCAGATTTGTAAACTGTATGGTCAGCTAACAGCGTGGCATTAGCACTTATTTGTATGTTGCTATACGAGATATTGTGCAGCTGTGGTAGGTACATTTCTATGCAACTTACCGTACCCGTCAGCGTATGAGTAAGTCAACAAGAAGTAATCATTACGACACAAGTATAGACAAAATCCTTTGTGTTACAATACTGCGCTGTGTTCAATATCTGAAATTTATAGCATCATCTCCCGCGTAAATCTGTTCCACGCAATGACCCGAATGATTCATCAACTAACAGCAAAAGCGCTTAACGCACAGGACATTAAGTTTGACAAGTAGTTAACGACCTATACTAGTAAAATGATTATGGCCACCTACGATTCAAAACAAGCCAAAGCTGAATTTTGCTGAGTTCACGAGCCTAAAAAATGGTTTAGGGTTCCGTACCAAAAAGGTACAAAAGGAACCCTTATGGTACGACTCTGTCTGTCTGTCTGTCTGTCCGACTATTAGAGCGCCATATCTCAAAAACAACTTACGCTATCTACTTATTTTGAATATTTATAAACATGGTCAGCTCGTATGTATTGCACAGGAAATATTTAAAAATATATTTATATTTTCTAAATAACGACGAATATGAGGGGTGTGGGTTTATTTATACAATTTGTATAAAAAACATAAATATTACACGAAAGTTATAGCCATGTCTCTAACTACCAATTTAAATAATGTTAGGGTAAGTGAAAATTTGTACGGAACCGAGTCCAACGGGCACTTGGCCGTTTTTTTTCTATAACGACTGTATTTAGCGAGTAACACTTAAAAGCTCGTTTGATTTGGGAGTCGATCAAGTGTGCTAATCCTAAGTCAGAAAAGAAATAGTTAGGAAATACAAATTATTTGTCTACCTACAAAAGTTAAATTTCACGATGTGCCTTAGTGAGTTATTATTTTTACGAAGGCTGACTTATACAATTCTGCGCCCTCTTTGTACATTGTTACGTACCCAAGGTTGAAAGCCACTGGCTTATTTAAATATTTTGCTTTGAATTTACTCGACATACACAACATGTTTAAGATTGTTAATTTGCCCTTTAAAAATAAATATCTGACAGGATAATGAGGAACGTCAGCAATAACAAAATAGAGCAAAACGGTACTGCATACAATCATTGGTTCAAGATCATATATATTGTAATGAAGTGTGGGTGTTGTACCCGTAAAGCACGTACGCTGGGCAACTGGGCAAGGATTATTGCATCTTATTCCGATGGTATGTAAGTGTAAGTGGAGCATGCAATCGTTGCCCAGGGTACGCCGTGGAGGCATTAAGATGTGATTTTGATCGACATCTCGACAACTGTTCGTTAACTTAATGGAGTGAACGCGTTCGCTTCGTTTGTGTTTGCCGACAATGGTGAGCATAAACATTATGCTAATGGTTTAAATTATGTTCATTTACCTCGAAGCATCGGCAAGTAATCTAAATGTAAAATGTACACTAGACATTATTATTGATAAACTAGTTTTCCCCTGCTATTCGCCACTTGTCAAAGGCATTTTACTTATCATTCGGAAAATACGCATTTTTTGCCAGAAAGCACGTCACTCTTTGGTGCAAAAATCAAAATCGGTTAATTAGTTACAGCCAACAAGGAAGAACAAACTAATGAACTAACAAATCAAAGTATATAGCATGAACCGCTGAAAGCCGCTTTGCTACGTTATATGTAAGGGGAGGAATGAATGATAAAATAGATGAAGTATGTCAGATGATAGATGCGAGAAATATTGATATTCTGTGTGTGAATGAGACAAAGCGAAAGGGTTGTGACAGTACAAAATGTAGAGATTAATGAATGTTGATGAAGCGGCAGTTGTATGCAAGGACTGTAGCAAGTGGAAGGAGGTAATCTCTGCCTACCCCGTAAGGGGAAAAAGGCGTGATTGTATGTATGTATAGAATGAAATTTATATTATGGGCAGAAATGATATAGTTTAGCATATATCTTGATGTTAATAGATTAAACAGACCTTTATTGATCAACGGTTGACTTTGAAAGGATGAACTTAATTCCAAAGTTATATATTTAAACATTCAATTTCTGCACAAAGTAATAAATATCCTCAAAGCCATTTAGCCTAAAATCCATATCCCAGACATATATAATCCCCCGAGTAGATTAGTATCTCACTGTCTCAACTTTAGAGTCCGGCCCTCTTGGCCGCGCAGTAATCTTAATACATCGTCTTGGCTGTGTCTGTGCGGGAGCACGGCATGATAAAGTATTTAAATAACCACGATCTGCATGAAAATCTTGGAGCTAATACATTAAAACGTTCATATAAGATTAGATTATGTCTAGGGTTGGAAAACCCTACAGCCATGTCAGTATATAAAGTCAGCGATAAAGTCTAAAAATATATATTTACTTACTACTCTGGCGCAGTGACCCAAAATATGTCTGACCTCTGATCCCGATCTTAAAAAAATAAAACAAATAAAAAGAAAGACTAAAACTGTAAAGATAAGTTTTCAATAATTATATATTGTTATAGTTTAGCCTTCGTTGCTTGTCTCTGTGGATTGAGTCCAAAATGGGCAACATTTAATTTTTTCCCTTATTTGATCAAACTATCTCATAATTTTGTATTTTTTAATTATTTTTCTTTTCTAGCCACTGTTTTTAATAAAACAAAACTACCTCATTATATAAGGGCCTAAGCGCAATTAGAGGAAGAAAAAAAATAAAAAGAAAAAAATATTTTGCATCTGTGTGTAGGTACCGGTTGAAAAAAACTTCACTGTGATTTTGTTACCTGCTAATAATTCTGACTTGCCAGGTTCAAGTTACTTACTGGAACGTAATCAGATTATTATAACAATTTTACCGTGATTTTATTTGATACTCACATAACCTAAGTGATTTTGTAACGTTCGTGACGACTGTGACCAGTCACAGTTATATTGTTCTAGACGGCTGATCACTGTGATTTTTTTTATCGTGACGTTATTATTTCCCGCCACTAGTTCTGACACAAATATAAACTGCCAATATGACACGTTAACACTTATTTTATAACTACCAAAAATTATAAAATAAACTAAACAAAAATTATAAAATAAGCTAAAAAATTATAAAAAAGGAAAAGGTACCTTTGTACCGCCTCGCCTACAGATCGCAATTTGTAAATCAATTTTTTTTTCAAAAATTAGTGATCCCAAAAATTCCAAAAATAATGTTAATATGTTCAGAGGGCCCAATTCTAACCGTGATATTTCAAGAGTAGACACTTTCAATAAGTGATATGTTGTCCAGTGTGTTATAATCGACTATTACTACTTAACTTTGACATTCAAACTAACTATTAATAAACTCGTGCTAACGTTCGTTAGAAGTTCACCAAAAACATATTAAAGTAACGCTACTAAGTAAATGAATAGAAAATTATATTTTAATAAAATTCAGTCGCATTGAAGCGGCTCTGTGATTTGTTGTGTTTCTTGTCGCGGTAGTAATCTGGTCGCGGCGCGGGCGCCGCCGCGATGGTATCACTATCAGCCGAGCTCTCCGTGAGAATCCCTGCAGATAAACCACTAGATCTAGACACACGCGATTTAATCTGTTTCATTAGACATCAAGACACTGCATAGTCGAGATGCACACAACAGAGAGAAGACAAATAGGTTCGCTCGCGACAGAGCGCGCCGTGATTAAGAGAATATGGGACGCTCTACGAAAATTAAGAAACATTTGTGAGAAAAACTTGTAAGCTCATCATTATAAAAAAATATCGCTGCTTCATCCAGTCTACCTCAAACGCCATAACTTCCACGTTATGTCAGTAATGTTCTATTTTCTTTCAGGGTACAATTTTAAACTGAAACAATGAACTATATTAGCTTCCTTATTTCTCAATAACAAATTGGTACCTAAGGAGTAATCTGTCATTATGTTTAAAGCTATAATTAAATGAGTAATTAAGCGTAATAGGTGATACTACCTACCGCATCGATTTATCGGTAATTTACCAGTAAAATGTGTGGTTGTTTGATATCATCGGCCAACATCGCAGGAGGCGTGGATCGGAGGGAAAGTAATGGTTTAGTTCTGCCATCGCGATAGTACTTTACCGCACACGAAGAAAAAACATAACGTTTTATTCGCACCTTTGTTGAATTATAATTAGGCTCTTTTCGCACTGTGCTATCTGCGAGTAGTATTTGGATTGCATGCAATAGCCAGTGTGTGTTAATATTATCTTTCTGGGGAATCAATTGCTGTAAAATAAAAACTGTATTTGAAATTCCCACAGTAAATCAACTCCGAATACAAGTTAATATGAAATATTCTGATAACCTTAACCTTATCAGTGCTTAAACGACTTGCATAATATGACGGCATTTTATTTTAACTCAACCTATTTAATTTCTCAAAAGTCGTAAGATTAAAACAATAACAGTTTTAACTGTTTTTTATGGGACAAAAACTGTGTTTACCATAATATTCTGATTAGATTGAATATTGATTAGATGACCTTCAGTCACTCGTGGTATTAAGAAAGACAGTTAAATTAAGGCAAATGAGAAATGTTAACGACGCGACGCTAGAGCAAGAGGTGGAAGATCCGTCATGCGAGTGGCGAGCGGCGAGCGAGTGGCGCGACTCGCCCGCCCACGCGCACCGCTTTCCAAATTCCTCGTGTAAGCACTTGCAATCACTTACTTACGAAGCGTTAGCAAAAAGTAACAGATAGAAACACTTTTTAAATATTGGCATCAATTGATGGCAGTGGTAACCGGCGTTTGTATGTAATTGCAACTAGTGGTTACCCGCGCCATTCGGCCTCGTACCGGGAATTAAAAGTATCCTTTATAAAGAAATGTCAGGGACAATCTTAAACAAATCGACCTCGTCCCAAACTAAGCATAGCTTGTAATATGGGGTATAATGCGACGATATACATGAAATTACAGATAAATTATAAAGCATCCAAGACCCAAGAAAAATTCGTGCTCATCAAACAAACACTTGCCCTGGCCGGGATTTGAAACCGGGATCGCCAGCTTTGTAGGCCATTGTGTAATCAACTGAGCCATATGTGCTGTCAGTTTGTGTACCTATTTAAAAATTTTGGCTTCTTATTGTAAACCTCGACACTGAACGAGTTAATTCATGGCCTGCTTTTAGTTTAAGTAGTTTCCATATTTTTGAGTAACACATATTTTCAAAATCTTTCGCATTTACATTAGTATGATTGAGCGGATATTTGTTTCCATTTGAATGCCATATCATTTGATTTTGTCCTAATTCTTGTGTATTTTGATTGGGTTACATAGTTAGGGATTTCATTTTAATTGTGAGATTATTCCGTTGTAATTTGTTGTTAACTGAAATATTTAAAACAGGTAGCTCTAAAAGCTTGTAAATACATTTCTTAGCCAGTCAGTACTACTTAGTAATAATTATAAAATTATAGTTTCCTCCTGAATAATTGACGAAGTTTGAGCGGAGTTAGCACAATCAGCGGAAGCAAAGCTTAGTATGCAAAAATTAAGAATATGTAAAGAGCATTTCACATCGGGAAAGTTTTTATCCACCCTTCGTACAGCTGCAGGGGGCGCTCCCGCTTGTATGAATATTCAGACGAGTAGTCAGCTGGCGTTTAGCAATAACTGTTAACTTGCACCCATTTAGTCTGCGGCAAGTCTCTTACAGCATTAAGGCTAACTTCCCAAATTAGGCCGGCGGCGGCAGTCTTGTAAATTGGTTTACAAAGCTTTTAGCCATCTCCGCTGCTCACTCGGGGTTCGATTGCGTAATAAACTCCTTAATTAGGAATGCCACAATAGTTTACGGTAAGTCCACGTTTGTTTACGTTGCCGAAGGTTGCAGCGAATTGCGAGGTCTCCAGTCTACGCGTGAGGCTGCGCTCGCACACGCGTCTCGCCGGCGCCACCGACTCTTGCGCAACCTTGTATTCGCCGCGTGTTTACGAGCCATCTCAATCAAAAGCTTCCAAGTAGAAACACTAAAATGGCTTTTATTTACATTCATATGTACCGACACACAAAAAAGCTCACACAATAAAAATGAAGCTACACTTTTTAGTGCTGTTACTTTACATCTTCACGATAATTCATGCCCAGCTCCGTATAAGGGGAGCTGTAAAGAAGCGGGACACGATACACCGCAAGAAAAATATAAATGCTCCCAAATGTGTTTTAAACGAGACGATTACTAATGACTACGAGATTCTGTCGTCTGCCGTGTCTGAGTCTAAGTACATTTTCACAGCTAGGGTCTTAAGTGTGAGGAAGATAAGGCATGGAAGCAAACCTAATCCCAAAGTGTTTATGTTTTACAAACTATACGTCCGTTTACTTATGAAAGGAGACGCAGAGGAGCTGAAAAGTCACGTCTTTTCAGGGGACGCGCGTACCTTGAATGGGGCAATTGTGTTTGTGGACTGGCTGCGGACGAATAAGTGCGCTTACAAGCTGTACAGACATTCTTCGGGAATATTTTTGAGCGACGGATTCCATAGAGGCTTCACCAGTGGGAACGAGCCTCGACTGCGCCTGTTGAACGAGCCTCTTCCACTGTCACTTTACGATTTGGACAGAGTAAATGCCGCCTTGAAAGGTAAATATTTGTCGTCAAGTACGAATAAGGTGTCGGCATGTTCGAGCGTCGACGCTATAAACTGTCTTCGCTTATTTGCTAGTTCTCATTATGTTATTTGTAACTGTTACGGCATTCTTTTGGGTGTCAATATAACTTTTAGGTGCCATTGAAAAAAAAAGATATGCTCCACAAAATAGACATAAATTGTAGAAATGTATAATACCTACTAAATGACATCTCTTTATTTCGTAGAAACCTTGAAACGCGATAAAGGGAGGATTTTTACTAAGAGATAGAATATTCTAAACTTTTTCATTTTTTACTAAATGTTTTCAGGGTAAATAATAATAATACTTAAGTAAATGAACATCACAGACAATCTTACACAAATCAACCTAGGTCCTAGACCCAAACTAAGTAAACTGTAAAGCTTGTACTATGGGTATCAGGTGACGATACGCAATACTTAAATAGATAGAATAGTAGAAGATATAGAAATGAACAGCATCGTCGTTAATCAAAATCTTGTTTTCTTAACTTCTGTACGTGTTTATGGCAAATGTGCTCATTTTCAGTGTAAGTTTTTTCGTTTACGTCGTATAGAAGTGGATTGCTCTTGCAGTGTCATGTTTTTCTCAGCGATTGATATAAAAGAGGGGTAAAAAAATGTTTTGGCATTGAAGTTAATTGAAGGTAGAGATCGCACCTTCATCAATCAGGATAAAGATTAACGTCGCGCCAGGTAAAATAATAGTCAGATATTTAACACATCTTAAACAAAACAACATAAACATTGTTTAATGGTCACCACCGGCGTAATACTTTATTTATACTACGTGTGCTTTAAATATAATCATTATTACTGGTCGATTCGAGTAGACCTTTGACCTGTCACTCAGTCGACATTTTATAACAGAAATAAACAATCAAACTTTTTCGATTATCTTCTGAAGTTGGTTTGCAAAGTAAATATTCGAAATATCAATTTATCTTAATCTATTTTGTGTTTGCCAAACTTTACATACAAAGGGTAATTCGTTTACTCCAGAGTTTGACTTGGAGTAATTTAGTCACGTTTTTTTACGGTCGAAATATATTCGGAAAGTTCTTTCGACATTGAAATGACCGAACAATAGCTTGGTTCTGTAATTGAGGTGCTCAGCACTATTAGTGCCATAGTTGTGGATGCGTGGGCGCAAGTCTGTAGATACCCCATGCAATTTACTCGGCAAGAACATAAAAAAGCCAATGTCTTACGACCCATATGCATATTAGGTGCCCACTTTGAATAATTTTTAACATTTCCAAGAATAGTGTAGCAACTAAATTATCCTAACCATCTGTTTATTATCGGCGTAGAGTTTGTAGGTTTTGTATTAAACCGTACACAAAATGCAAATTATTGTTGTGAAGGTTGAACGTAATTTGAACGAACAAAATATAATACCGTTGCATTGGAGGTTCTGTTATTAACACGTACATGAGCGCACTTAGGCAAGTAACCACCTAATGCTCATCGTGCATTAGTTAGCAATTAGGTTGCGTACTATAGGTAAATGTAACCTATATGACTTTGGTAGGAGGCAGACTAATATGCATGTGCAAATACACACACATATATGTATATATATATTTTAAATATGTACTATATCTAATAAAAACGTGAGATTTTGTTTGTCTAATATGTATATACTAGCGATTCTATTGTAGATCCGGAACAACGATATAAGATATATTATACTGAATGAGTCAGCGCAGGAATGTGGGATTATTTGATAGAATGATATTAAATTTCGTCTCCTGCTCTCAATTTGAGTATCTTGGGACTTTCTCCTGTCTAGTCCAATATTCATTCGTTCTTCTTTTTTCAACAGATATCAGAATGTACCTTTATATTAACTACGGTAACCCTCACTTACTATTCGGGATATTTCGCCGTATGATAAATATTATGTACCTATGTCTGTCTATTAAGTAGATTACAACACATGGGAGATACGTAATGTGTCGTGAAAAGCAAAATCATAGTAACGCTTGACTGGCAGTCCCATTAAGCCACAATCTGACCACAACTATTCATTGCAATAAATTTTCATATCGTTCTCGATTTGCAATTCCCATTCGCCTTGTTGTTGTGGGACTGAATTATAAGCATTGTCACACGCATGCAACTAATTTTAAATTGATACAACGGTAGCCATGTCGATCCTACCAATATCGATAAAAACACGAATGGATTAAAAAACGGGACAATACACTTATTAATAGGATCGCACAGCAGGCATCGCCGCGGGACATAGCTAAACAGATATAAAATATAGAAGAGTAGCAATAACTTGTAGTATATAACGAGACATTTCGAGGCTGGTTTTCTGCTTGCTCCTGGCTGAATCGTTGGCGGTAATAATTTCGTCATGCATACGTAACTCGGGTCGCGGAGAAGCAAAAATTAAATGAGATGGGTCAGCTTTGCTCAGCTGGGTGGGCTCGTTGTTCCCCGCAAATAAAACGTAAGAGCCTTATGTGGCGATAGCACAGCGATTGCTATTTATTTTCTCTATTATTGCTTTTAACTCTTTTTTCAACCTGCCCAGTCCTTGGTCTTCAACCAAAGGTTAAAGTGGTATAAGTCCAACAGTTTAGTTAGGCCGTTGGTCATCACATCGTGTCACTTTTATATTAGTTCGAATGTGCATAGGTAAATTAAAGTACTTACATTTTGCCAAGGGACTAAAACTGGCTGTTATAGTAGGTAACTCACATCGAAAAAATTTCGTAATAGATTTAAGATTCCTAAATTTATATAGCAAATCATAATATATAAATAAATACGCGACTTTTGGAAGTGGATGTAATTTAATTTCTATAAATGCAAAACTTGCGAAAGTACTATAGCGCAGTAAATATCTTCTAAAACTAAATTAATAATGAATGAAAAAATATTTAAAATGCCGACCGTATTTTCCTTAAATGTGAAAAATTAACTACTGTTTTTAATTAAATTGTTTAGTTTAGGGACTTGTTTGAGAAGTCTCAAATAGTTTCCTCATCTATAGATTAAAATTCTGACATAGAAGTTTCTGTGGCAAAAATGACAATTCATGATAAATAACTAGGGATAACGTCCAATATAAAATTTATTGATAACTCTTTGAAGTACTTACCCATTTCGAAGTGACATTTCATACCACATACTGACCTCATCGGGTCAAATAGAAATGAACCTGTATGATGATTGATTTGACGGATTTTACGGAGCAGAGACGGGGTTTCTCACTATGGGCCTCTTAAGGAAGCTCAGAATCACTCGCGAGCGAGCTATGGAAAAGGGCTATGCTCGGAATCTCTCTACGAGATCGAATCAGGAATGGGTAATTCGTAGACGAACCAATATCACCGACATAGCAAACAGGGTAAGCAAGCTGAAGTGGCAATGGGCAGGGCACATAGTTCGAAGAACCAATGGCCGTTGGGGCAGAAGGGTTCTCGAGTGGAGACTGCGTACCGGCAAGCGTAGGAGGCCGCCCGCAAGGTGGTTGGACGTCCTAGTTAGGGCTACGGGGACTCGCTGGACGCGGGTCGCCTCTATCCGGCCCATGTGGAAATCTATTAAGGAGGCTTGTGTCCAGCAGTGGACGCCCTATGGCTGAAATGATGATGATGATGTATGGTGATCACTATCGATGTTATTGTATATTGATATTATATTATATTTTACTTACTTTGAGAGATTTATTAAAAAGAGAATATATAAAAAAAAAACAAGAAACTGTTTTACGCGGCATTTGTTATACGGAACATTTAGTTCATTTTTAGATTCATGGCTTCTGTCCATTAGGACAATTTTGCCAGCGGGAAGTTTTAGCCTGGGTACGGTTTCATATTAATAATAATAAAATAATGAGTTGTTCCGTTGCGATTCATGTCGCCCGTCCAATATGGACGACAAGAATCCACACGTAAAATTATTTATATCAATAAGACATTGACAGTTTTGTCTCTGCTCAGTGAGACTACTCACTGAGCAGAGACAAAACTGTCAATGTCTTATTTTCTCATTAAGGAAGAAAACTTTATCATCTTTCATGAATCAACCGATACGGACTTTATACTGCCGGGAACGAGTAAGAAACCCCCGCTGTCTTTCCCCCCGTTGCCCGCAGACCATGGGAGTGTCATGAAAGACCTTGTCAAGCTATAATTGATCCTCCTCTTGAGTTTAGTTTTCACAGTGACATTCTAAACGGGGCGGTATGTCAGTCAGTAAAATCGAAACACTTATATGACACTTTGTTGTCCGTCTGTCTATCTATATCCCGTAAATCATACCTATGGTTGTGACGTGTCGCAACATATCTCTGTTTCTATTAAACTGTAACTTGTTTTACTATTGTACTTACAATAGATGAAACAATGAGACATGAAAACTTAAACTAAGATGAGGAACGAGTTAATCTTCGCTAGAGAATGGCCGGACGAGTTAAAGAAGATGATAAAGTTTGCATATCTTACGGCGAACTTTGTGCAATTTCCCATGTACACAAGATCTGAAGCTTTGTCTTTTTATTAGAGCAACACTGCAGTAAGTGTTATAAGTTTTTATAAAATCGTTCTCATTACCGAAGGTCGCTTTATCATGAAGGCCAATGGTAACTTCTGCCTTCAGTTGACTCCATTCTATCATATCCCAGCTTTTCGTATTGCAGCCATTAGGTAGACTTGCGAGCGCAGCAGTCTAGCCCGTCCATCGGTTAGAAAATTGGCCACGTGGCATCTCGCCATTTATTTTTCCAAGCATCACGTAATCATGCCAATGATCCACGATCTAGCATCATGAAAGTAATTTTTTGTTCTAATTTTAAAATGTGCGCTAGGCTTAACTAAATTGAAGCATCCAAAAATTTCTACCGTTTCGTTGGAAATTGCTTTCATCCGATCATACCTTTGATCCGGTCTTACCCGGGTATACTCTATCTGAAAGTACCTCTCCTGTACCAAACGTATCTCCACTGGCCGCCCGGAGCTCATTTTACGTGCGTTGAGTTAAAGATGTCGTTGTTGAATGATGTGACGTCTAAACAGATTGCAACTATTTTTGAGACACGGTTAGTTGGTTATCCGCAGATGGTTATAGGACACTTTTTAATCAATTAAACTGAAGTATAAAAGAGGGTTATGACTTTTTTCTGTTCCGCAAATGAAGTTGTGGGCACGTTCTAGTAATAGTATAATTCTGTCATGTTAACTTTTCTGTGTCGACCAATGTCGGGTAGCATTTGTTACTTAAGTAACTTTGAAATGACTATTGTCATTGTATAACATTATAGTTGATTATTGGTGGAGTTACTGAAAATTTAGGAATTAGCCAGTGGTATTATATTATGGTTATTGTTCATAGTGTGACCAATGGTTCTCTATCGTTTGCCCGAATTTCATCTGTCTATAATACATATAACAAAGCTGAAGAGGGTCAAAAGTCTGTACATGGAAGATATTCGATAAAAAAATGGCCGGGGATACTTAAAATCAATAACAGAACACGTTCCAACAGTTTTTAGAATTTTTGTCTGTTTGTCTGTTTATCTGTTTATATACAATGAAATTAGTACAAATTAAACTATGGGACATGAAGGGATCCCGTGACCAATACCGCTGTACCGCGCCTTAGGTATGCGAGCGGCGAGACGGGAGGGCAGACGACGGCGGAATGACGAATCAGCGGCTGCTCTGCCCCCTCGTCTTGCCACTCGCATACCTAAGGCGCGGTTCAGCGGTGTTGGTCACACTATAGTACTAGTACTCGCTCCTGACCGACTTCAACTCCGTAGTTAGCTACGCTCATGTGCTCTCGTGTGACTCACATAGCCAATCATAGTTGTGAGGAACTGTACACACAATGGGCACGTGAGCATTGGTTATTTTTTATAGACAATACAACGCGGCGATTCCGTCAATATTCTAGGCACCTTTGAGCTAGGGACCTACGGGAATCACCTTTCGAATCTTTCTTTACATTCTATAACCTTTACGCTAGTTATAGTTTAGATATCGTGTATTATTGTGTTTATACTTTGTTCTTTTCTTACTATAAATAAATATATATTTAGTGGAACTGATATAGATATTACCTATGTATATGTACCTACTACGTATATTATAAAGGGCTTTAAAAAATATTTTCGAGGAGTTTATTTCGGTGTATTTTCTCCTGACGATGGGTATTTTTCTAAAATCTGCTAATTTTATACATACAACTTTTAAAATCATGAATAAATTTCAATCATCAGCATGTTTTATTTATAATTATATACAAAGTTTGAATAGAATAGTGTACACTTTAATAATTTTTTCAGACATATATAACGCTATTTCTAATCTATAGCTAACAACTATACGAAAATGTCGACATTGGTGGGCTGCCAAAAATTAACCTTTCCGGTTTTGTAGAATGCTGTGTATGAGTCAGCAAGCATGTCCGGCCACGACTTCACATATCGCGCTACACAGCATTACCTGTCCCTCTCGCACTGTACTCAATATAAAGGATAGAGACAACATTTATTGTGCGATAAATAGTCGGGTCTCACAGTTGTGCCGAAGAACAGGTGACGCTAAAGTTAATTGTTGGTCAGTACACTTGTAAAAATGTATACCATACGGGATTTTTAGTTGAATTTAAAAACACACAATTTTTCTTAAATTAGATTTTGCTTTTTGTCTTGAGCATGTCACGCAATATTCTTCGGAGTATTTTACCGCTCCCGTTCTTTGGTATCTCGCTGATGAATCTCACGCCGCCACGCAACTGTTTCCAAGGTGACACCTGCGTGCAGAAATAATATCGTCCATTATTTAATAATTTACTATTTACAAAATAGTCACGACAGCTGCTTTTCTTGATTATCTATGTAGATCTAAAATGTTCTAATTTCACCGAGGGTTAAAAACACAATACCTACTCAAAAAAATAAACTATCGGTATTACATTCTGAATTTACATAACTTATACTCATGCGAAAAAATACTCAATATTTCCAATTAGACAAATTTTCCTCAATATTCCCATTACGCGATACAAAGTCGTATCCTCGCATGATGCAACGATGCTGTGCGAAGTTGAAAACTGCACTTTAATTTGTGGATAAATAATTTTCCACGATACGAAGCCGCATACAACGCCGCGTACAATGCCGAGCTTTTACGTCTGTACATGTAATGACAAATGTTATGTTATTATTAAATGGCATGTTTGCGTAGTTCAGGTCTTGGGACACGCGTAGCCGTATCATCACATCCGACGTGCCGCCATTAAGGTGCGCACACACTACGGTTCGACCACGGCAAAACCGTGCCAATAGGAAATTATAAAACTACACACGATATATTAGCACAAACTTTGCCTAGATGTACCAATGATATGACTTGGTGGTCAGTACACCTACAAAAATTAAAACTCGTTTCATCAATGAAAAATAAAAAATCTTGTTGTCATGATGAAATGCCAATGTCAGTGCTTAAGGATTGTATAGACATATTGGCTGGTCTATTAGCTTATTTCTACAAAAGATGTTACGAATTAGAGAATTTTCCTGACCAACTAAAAATTGCAAAGATTTTACCTGCCTTTAAGAAAAATTCCAAAAGTTTTCCAAAAAATTATCGCCCTATTTCTTTGTTACCAGTGATGTCCAAGTTGTTTGAAAAGCTGATCAAAACAAGATTAGGCAAACATCTACGAGTCCATAGTATAATTAACTCAAGACAATTTGGATATCAAAAGAGTATTGGAACTAGGGACGCAATAGGCACCTTACTTAGTGATGTAGTAGTAAGTTTAAACAAAGGTTCAAAGGTAGCGGGTCTATTTATGGACTTGAGCTCGGCCTTTGATACAGTTGATCTTAATTAATAAATTAGAATATCACGGTATTCGAGAAAATGATCTTAATCTATTCAAAAGTTACTTGCAAAATAGAAAACAATATGTAGAAGTGAGACATGTAATGGAAGGTATTGAGAGTGTCTGTAAATCTAAGGTTACTGCTGTTACTAGAGGGGTTCCACAAGGATCAATTTTGGGCCCTATTTTATTTATAATATTTATTAACGATCTTGTTACTTTTATGCAGAATTCGTTGCCTGATTTAAAAATCATCAAAGTCTTCGCTGACGACACAAACGCAATAATCTCTGCTGAGAGTGAAGATTTTCTTAAAAATAAGGTTCATGTAGTCCTACTTGCTTTTTAGAGATGGTTTATTGTGAATAACAAAAGTAATTATATTTAGAAGTAACCTTAAAAATAAGAGTATTCAGATTAAGATTGACAATGACGTTTTGCATTCAGTGGAAGTAGTTAAATTTCTGGGTGTGAACATAGATTGCTATCTAAATTGGAAAAAAGAACTAGATGAAATGGAAAACTCTATTTGCTCAGCTTGTTATGCTTTAAGAAGCTTAAGAGATGTTGTGGGAATGGACCAATTGAAAGCTGTATATTACGCCCTAGTCGAATCAAAACTGCGATATAGCATAAAATGTTGGGGAGCTACTTAAAAGTACAATATGAAAAAAGCTTTTACCATCCAAAAGCGCGCGATTAGGATAATGTTACGTATCGTGGGATACGTAACATTATCCTAATCGCGCGCTTTTGGTGTGGGAGTCATGTAAAGAACATTTTACTAACCTTAATATTCTTACAGTACCAAGTCTAAGTATTATAATACTGGTGACGGATCTAGTAAAAATTCTGGCAAATAATGAATCAGAGACTGCTAGAAATACTCGACTTGCTACAAGGACAAACAATCTTAACTTCCCTTTCTGTCCTAAACTTTGGTTAGCTGAACACTGTGCAGACTTCCAAGCAGTTAAAGTTTTTAACATATTGCCAACTGACCAAAAAGTGTTTATAGTACTATTATATTTAAAAATAAAATTAGACGTTTTCTCTTGCAAAAGTGTTTTTACAGTACAGAAGACTTTTTCCAGAATGACATTAAATGATAATAATAAATAGATATAAAAATATAAATTGTTAGTAGTTAAGTAGCGTAGCATTATTTCATTAGTTCCTGTTATAACTGCAATATGTCTCTTCGTTATTAATTATGTATTCAAACACAATGTATATTGTTATTGAAATAAATTGAATTGAATTGGACACACTGGCCTCGGGCCTGTCACCGCCGATTGCGGTGTTTGCTTGGGTTGGCTCAGGCCGAACTAGTATTCCACTTTGAATCTGCTAATTTTAGCAACATCAATGATCTGTATTCCATTGAAGTTGTTCGATTTTTGAACGTCGGGATATTTCCACGACGTTATTTCACTTTTGCGATGTGCTATCAGTCCAGATCTAGTTTATCCCGAACGTAAGAAATTTACACGTAAAAAATAATGGTACGCGTTCAAGTTTCGAACTCAAATACTGGTCGGTCAAGCAAATTGTCAATTCAGATTTATGGAAACGAAATGAAAAATAAGATTTATTTCTGACTACAGTAGCGGTGGTAATATCACCAAGCCAATACAGAATGAGCCCCTGAGCTGCGATAGGCACCTGCGGCCGGCGACCTGTCACTCACAGAGCTAAGATCCTTTTAAGATTGCCTTAGTGCGACAAATGGGGGAGCGAGACCTATAACTAGCTAGCGAAGTCCATTCTAGGCGGCCCGATATAAAGCCGTTATTTTGAAATGGCAATTTTGCTTCACAGAGCAACAAGTTTCTTAAAACTGTATTTTTTTACTGACTCCCAAAAAGAAGGTGGTTCTCAATTTTTTTTCTTTGAATGAAGTTTCTTTCTTCTAGTGAAGATTTTATGTGGGATCCATGAGGAACTGAAGGAACTCCCCAAATTTTGTAGCCATACACATGGCGATTTGTTATTTTTTAAAAAGAAATTAAGCATTTGCATTAGTGTATTTGCTATTTTGTGTATATTGTGTGTATTGTGTATTATGTGTGTATTTGCAAAGTGTGAATTGGTGAAGTGGAACTGATGAAGAAAACCACAGAAGGTCACACTTTTTAGTGAACTTCTGTGGTCCTCAATAAATATCACAATTAAAATAGCTAAACTACTTCATAGTCGCAATTGAATTGGTCCTGATGAGAATGGTGACATCGAATTGATTTGATGATGGAGCCAGAGGGTAGGCACTGGATCTCCTTAATAAAATAATGTATTCTAGCCGTGTTTGGGTTAATTCAAATTGCATTTTTTTTTCTTGAGAGAGATCTATTAGTGGGTATGAATGTATGATGCTATTTCGGATATTTTAGAGCTGAACTCGATACGAGGTTAAACAGGCTGTCTGAAAAGGTACCAGCCTCTCACAAGGCATTTTTGTAAAAACTCCAGTTAACATGCTATTGGTAAGGCCAAAATGGTTTATCTCAAAGACATCGTTTTGTAAGTTGTTGAAGAAAATTGACGCTACCTATTTAAATACAATTTAAGTTTCACTTCTTTACTTGACTATTACATGCTATTTTTTGCCCGAAAGTAGTACTTTACTTATTATAATTTATGATCTTATTTATAGAGTCAGATAGCTAGTGTAAACTGACTTACATATCGTCGGCTAAAGTCTCAAACCTCGTAATTCCAACAAATCAAATTTTACAGGAGGCACAGAAAACGTAACTTAGTATGGCGGTCGAGTATTGCCAAGTTTTCTATTTCGATTACAAAACTTAAACAGTTTATTCCTTGCATTTAAAAGTTTTATACTATTATAAACTTGTAAAAATAAAATGTCTGTACATTGAAGATATTAAAAAAAAGATTGTAACGGACTATTCGTAGGTCACTGAATTGAAACTTTTTTCTCTGTTCGTATGTGTGTCGTGGTGGCTTCATCGCGCCAAATCGGCTAAACAGGTTTCAACATTTTTTTTATACACGGCTAGCTGGGTATCCACAGACGATTATGGGATACTTTTTACTCGACTACGGTAAAGAAAAAAAGAGGTTTATGATTTTTTTATCATCTACTGACGAAGTTGCATCCGCTAGTACTGATTTAAACAATAAAAAAATAAAGTAGTTCGTTTCACTCTTTAATAACACCATTCCCGAACAAATAAACTCACAGTACAAACTTATTTACTCTGTAACGATTTTAAAATAAAGCAATTTCAGGGAATATATTCGTAATAATCCGGGTCAAAAGGCTCCACGGGCTCAACCGTAATTAATTTACCTGGTTCTAAGTACATATCATGTAAAATATATCTAAGTGATACAGAAAACATAATTATTATTCAGTGCGCAAATTTCCTGCAGGTAAATTACTTGGGTGACATCTATTTCGCATATTTTTTGTGTCTGAAACGTATATAGGCTTGATAAGTTTTGCGTAATTGGTTTACGCTGAATGTTATTTTTTAGAATACACAATTCTCCGAATCTTACTTGTTTTGTTCAAATATTGTATTCGCATAATACTGACTTGGCCGAGTTTCATTACAAATAAAGTCGTTTCGCATATTTGTTAGTTGGCATAGTTTTGTTAGTCCAAAACATCTTATTATGTGACGGAATCGGACGCGAAATGAAAAGCTACCACTGAATTAGGCATAGGGAAATTAAAGAAATGCATTAAAAAATCTGGATCATTTTACCTAGTCTGGTTAGGTTCGACTCACCTTGCATCCCTCAGATTAAAATAGAAGCCCCGCGAAGCGGGATTCGTCAACACACGAATTCCCACAATATTAAAAAATCATTCGAAAACAAACATTATTTGAAATTTCCCAGGATTAAAAGTATATTTGATTAAGTGTATATGTACTTAATCAAATATATTCTAATCCTGGGAAATTAGATTATGCAAGAGTAACTTTCTGCGTAGTTAATTTATGCGAATTTATTATTCTGCATTCAAACCATTTTGGATTCGCATATTATGCATAAAAATATTTGGCCAGGAATGGTTATCCGTAATACATAAATGCGAAGTTTGGTTATGAGAATTCAGTTTATGCTCAATTACAATTATGCGTATACTTATTATGCTATATAAAATTATTGCAAGAAAAACTATGCGTAAAAAGAAGGGGACCCAAATTATTTTAATCAGACGTGGTTCTCGATGGTACAAATCATGTAGCATTGCAAATTTTCAAAAGTGTACACACATTTTTATTTTAAACTAGATGGTGGACACAATATAGTGTGCGAAGGAGAAAAATCATAATAACTATCATTTTGGCTTTTCCGTAGGCGGAAAAACATCTATAACCATCTCTAGATGTTCCGCTGTAGCTGTACTGAAAATTGATGAAATCTATTTCCTGTATAATTTGTGGTTTAAGTTTTATAATACATACAAAATACAGCGACAAGTGACGTTTTCATGAAAATATTGACTAATAGTTTATTTAATAATAGATAACCAAAAATCTGACGGGTGACTCTCCGAGCGTTTTTATTACCGCTCGGTCCAATAGTCATTGTTGTCTCAACATTAACATACAAGTCATGATAACTTTGACCAAAATAAACTAAGGCTCGGGACTGTCTGTTAGTTTCATAAAAAGTCAATTCTGGATATCATTTATTTGAGCGATATTTGCTGAGACGAAAATGACGAGAAATAAACACCGTAATAACGCTGAAGATTGCTTACCGAACATATGGTTCTTCCCAATTACTGAAATACATTATGGCGAACGATGTTTTTGTTAAAGGCAAATGAAATTAAGGTAACCTGCCTTGTAGGTATGAAATAAACGCGCTGTACGAAGTACAAATAGGCACGTTTGGTGTTGTATATTTTACCGTAAGTAAATAGGGTAAAGCTCAGAAGTGTTTCAGCTGCCCTCACTTGTGTGTTATTTATGAAAAGGATAACATTCTGTTTGAAGTCCGGTACAAATTACAAATAGCGTTAATTTATATTATTATAATGTTAACACTATTTGCCACTTATCAAAAGGTTTAAAATCGTCGACATTTCATAACTCGAATGGCGGTTGAAATGCTCCTGAGCCTAAATGCTTAACATTTACTCGCTTGCTGGCAGCTTGGATACTGTCTCTTATCATACCTTAGTAATACTTTGATTTTAATATGAAATATCTTCAGTGCCGCAATTTCGGTAGTTGTGAAAATGAAAAAAGCATTGGCATATCCATACTATACTATAATATTATAAATGCGAAAGTGTGTCTGTCTGTCTGTCTGTCTGTCTTTTACCTCTTCACGCTTAAACCGCTGAGCCGATTTGGATGAAATTTGGTATGGAGATAGTTTGAGTCCCGGGGAAGGACATAGGCTACTTTTTATCCCGGAAAAATACCATTATCCGCGATAAACGAATTTAAGGCGGACGAAGTCGCGGGCAGAAGCTAGTAATTGATATAATTATTCTCTACAATGTGCACGCTTTGCTCAGTTGCGTTGCGTTTGTCTAATAAAAAATTAAAGCTGACTGGAAAACAGTCCAAATAGACTAGCATAATTTTTAGAATTTTCGTTAAATATACTGGCTATTAGGGAACAATGTTCTGCTGCGGCAAAATAATTAATTCCATCGAAAACATAATTAATAATATAATATAGGCCAAATTATACCTAATATGCTGTCAAAAGCAGTGATGTCGGCAAATGTGACATAATTGGCCCTGGTTATTGCAGGCAGGCAGTTAGACGTATTAAGAATGTGTTGTATTGTGTCGACCTTAGTTGACTTCCAGTGAGGGATTCTAGGCTTTTTCTTTGACTTGGTCGGACCATTGCTATGATTCTTGTTATCATTCCAGATATTTTTAACCGACTTCCAAAAAAGGAGGAGGTTATATGTTCGATAGTTTGTATTTTTTTTATGTATGTTCACCGATTACTCCGCCAATTGTGGACCGATTCTAAAAATTCTTTTTTATTTGAAAGGATATACTCCCGAGGTGGTCCCATTGCCACCAAGTTAGGATCTGATGATGGGATCCCAGGGAAATCGAGGGCAATCCTCCAATTTTATAGGCACTTATAACGTTTTACATATATTTTTTTTAGTGTGTCCCTGAAGTAGTTTCCTTATTACCAAGTCAGGATTAGATGATGGAATACCAAGGAAATCGAGAGAAACCTTCAAATGTTATAGGCACTAACAATGTTTTGTATATATTTTTCTAAAGTTATCAGTTGTTTTCCTCTGGTTGTCATCATTTCATGCTGAGCTGATGATGAAGGGTACAATGAACTAACCAACTTTTACTTTTATTATAATTACTTCCAAAGACTCGAGATGCGTGCAAAGTGCCTCCTCAATCTTACCATTCTGGGCTCTAAAAAATACTTTATATCACTACTAAAATCCATCACTAAAAAGCAAAAAATATTTTTTTATAATAAATAAAAAAAGAACCGACTTCAAAATAAACTAAAAAGCCATAAATAATCTTTTATGTATGGTACGGATCACATTTGAATAACCTCTTGAAGTCGGTGCCAAACCTGAATAAATAAATTCTTTATTCAACAAAAATACGAATTACTATGACTAAATATATATGTAGGTAGATAATAACTAAAGGCTCGCCGCCGCGGTTCTTAATAGTAATAAATGAATGGTTTGGCACCGACTTCAAAAGGTGATTCAAATGTGATCCGTATCGTACATAAAAGATTATTTATGGCTTTTTAGTTTATTTTGAAGTGGGTTCTTGTTTTATTAAAAAAAAAATGTTATAAATTTGATTGTGTTTTTTTTTTAATACTAGATCGCTTACTTAGTACAGTTATTGTGAATGAATTCATACTCTCAACCGAGTGGATTAGATTAGCGATAAATTGAGTCGTATATTTGAAACTGTATCAATTAACCATGCGCCGCATCGAGTCCAATCACCGAGGACGCCCATTGCTTGTTAGGCGTATATGGATATTCATTCCCACATATTATCTAATAGTTTTTTACCAACAAATACGACTCTTAAACACAAATCAACAGCAGTCAACTGACAATTCTTAAAATTGGCTTAGAAATATCCCTTACCTCTGAACATTAAACTGTCCGAGTGAGTTTCATACCGCTAACCGTTTACGAATCCAATTTGCTTGCTTTGATGTAGGTGTCGAAGTACTCGCTAAGTGATGGTTCGATTCTACTAGGCCAGCCTAGCCGATGCCTGCCTAAAGGGATGCAGGTCAACCTGGTATGTTACCTTAGCAGCTACGAATTCAATGATCTCTTTCTCCGTTAAGCTTGCGCCCGGCTGCATAACCACGAAAGCTGTAGGTAGCTCGCCGGCTAGGGGATCAGGGGTGCCCGCCACACCGGCATCTCTCACTGCCGGGTGTTCCAAAAGTATTCCTTCTAATTCTGCTGGGGACACCTGCAATATATTTGATTGTGTAGGATACTTTATGATTCCAAAATAGTAAAATAATAGATGTTATCGTTATAATAATAGATTTGTGATTAACTATCGCAGACAAAATAGCGTGTAAGGAAAAATACCAATATATTTTTTTATTTTACCGACTCCTTGTGAGTTTTTTTGTTGCTTATTGGCTTTCGTGAACCGTGTATTTTCTGAGATAACATTGCGATGCACAATCACATTTTCATAATTATGCAATTAAGTGGATTGAGTTGTAAATCGTCAATTTAGTACATTATTTGTACTATAATGAGTGGCAAATAAGGCGTATTGATATTATTGAGAGATTACTAATATGTAACTTAGAGCGGCGATATCCTGAAAATGAAATATGAATGAAAAGTATACTAAATACGAGTACATGTACTTCAAGGTCCGAATTGTTGATCAAACCTAATCTACCGAGGTACGTTAGATTTTGAAGAGATTATCATACAATATTCTATATAAAAAATATATATATATTACTCTGAACTTATGCATCTGATAAGATTATTTTGCTCTGGATTAGTAAGTTATCGGTAAGATAGCTTGCTAGCGCCCGGAGCGTGGACGTGTCAATAAAATATTGATAAACATGATACATGCAATGTCCTCTTTTGTTATGATGATTAGTCTTCTTTACGATGGATTATTATTTACAGTACTAGAATAATGTTAAAATTTATTTAAATAATAAATGTAGGTAGGTACTTGATAGTTGTATAAATAATATTTCACACATTAACGTACACTTTCACACTTTGCAAGGTTTAGTCCGTCATTTTGGTGCATTATAATTGAATTCACTGTGCGGTGGTTCCCAAAGCCGAAAATATTCCAATATTTCTGCACATACAAAAATAAAGACCGAAGAAAAGAAAAAGTGTGCAATCGAAAAAATCGTTGAATATTTTATTCGCTTGTGACCCATCATAAGTCACCCATAGTTAAGTAATTATGTATCATTTGAGTATATCATAAATACGTGTCGGTAAATGTAGTAGCTTTTAATTCCGTGTAACTATTACATGTAATTGTATTATGTGTAATATTGGTTGCAAATTATCTTACGACAGTGAAAAAGTTCAAACTGTGGATCACAACCTACCTGCCATCCTTTATATTTGATTAGCTCCTTTAGCCTATCAATGATGTAAAAAAATCCATCCTTATCATAATAAGCAACGTCTCCGGTTCTATAAAACCCGTCTTCATCAAAATCATCGGATTTGGATCTTCCGATGTATCCATCAAATACTACAGCTCCGGTGACGCACACTTCCCCTGGCTGGCCTGGGCCTAAAATCTTCCTAGATTCAACGTCGACCACCTAAAGCGCAGAGAACAAAACACAAGTACATAATATAAACAACATTTGGTAAATTTTAATTTAGGTTTGAAAGTAAGATAGCCAATGGAATTGCATGCCTACGTGTTGATACGAGATAACTGGACATGTAAAAATTGTTATAGGATATTTCCTAACATATTACCATGAAGAAAAATAGGCTTTATGATTATTTTCCCCTCCACAAACGAAGTTGCAGGCAACTTTATTTTCAATTAATCGTCGATTAGATGAATAAGTGAATTCGTATGTAATTTTAAACTACACGATCTGATCAAGTTATTTCTGCAAATCTGCAAATAAAATGCCATCACAGCAATGCCCGCGTACACGAGGTTAATATTGAAATCCATAATTTCCCTGTATAAAATTCTTTAGCCAGGAATCCTATGACATCAACTTGTGCAATAAATAGTTAAGTGATATACGAGTAGGGCAGAAATAAACAGCTACACAAAGACGCAGGTATTTTGTGTAAAAATCCTAAACATTGAAATATGTAATATTGAAGTAATGCTCCTTATTTTGTGTATAATATAATAATAATACGATCTGTTATCTGTAGATCATTTTTATTCCATTCAAATCTGTAATATCAGCAAAATTCTATTCAATATCAATAAAACTCTTAACAGTCACTGGCTAGGCTTGATTGGAATTGGGCCGGCTATATCTATCGCAGTGCATATAGATGGTCTAGCAGTGCCACCAAGGCGGTGTTGCAAGATGGACGTTTGCAGACGGGGTAGACTCAGATGGAGATGGCGGGACAAAATGGACGTATTCCTTGGCAACTGATAGAAAGAGACATCAAAATTTTAAAATCTAAAAGAGAGGCACACACAGAGAGGCATAATAAACACATACAGGCTAATAAAACAATATGTTGTTGTTGTGTTGCCTTACCTTTATAACATTTCCCTGGGCAACTTTTCCGACACTACCCTGTCTAGAAATAAATACTGTTTCTTCAGTCGTTGCACCAGTAGTTTCTGTCATTCCGTAGCCTTGTAATACAACACGAACTTTCGGTAATCTAGAAGAATAATGTATAGAAAGTGACTAGTTTATGGTGCTTGCCAAGGTCGGGTTACTGTTCCGGTAAAACAGGGCCACTTTTTGAACCCAATTTAAACGCCAGAAGATAACCTTTAACTTTTTTTTATCAATATTGTCATACAAATTGAGCTGTTTCCATGTTATCCAATCCATAATCAAAATATTTTTCTGATAATGTATTGGAATTGGGAAAACGAAGGTCAATTAAATTTTACGACGCTTTAAATCGTATGTTTCATATTTTATTTGTAGAATAATTTCCTTTTGATTTCGCCATTAATTGAAATATTATCGCTAACGAATACTTGGCTCCCTTAGCATTATAGTGACTTAACTTAAAATACTAAGTTTTGGTCAATCCGTCATTTAATATCTTTTTCGGATTAAAAGCCGAATTTCTAAAATTTTGAATTACGTCACTATAATTCTAAAGGTGCAACTTGTGCGTAAATAATAATTTTCTTTAAAAAATTAAAATATACATATGTGTATATAGAATAAATTTGGCGAGGAATTATTAAAATGGGATTTTGTAAATGACTATTCTGTTTTTTTCTGAAAAATGAAAATGTTCTTTGTGAAAGTATTATTGTTTGTGTGTTAAAGTATATAATTAAAGCCCATTTTCAGCATTCATGTCAATGTCAACCAGTTGACAGAATGTCGGTAATCAGCCGTTAAAAAGATATGGAGAAATTCTAAGATTCTTAATATTGCTAATAATATATCTATTAAATATATCGTCGTCTAGTACCCATAACACAAACCTTATTGCGCTTACCATGGGACTACTTCGATTTGTGTACAATTGTCCCGTAATATTTATTAATTAATTAATTAATTAATTTATTTATTTATTTATTGCTTAAAGCCGAAAGGGTTTAAAGCTGAAGTTTATTTAAAACATTACAGATCTGAACTTACCTCTTTTTGACTTGTTGAATGACAGTCTCATCTAGTGCTGCCCCTCCGGAATAAATTACTTCCACAGATTGTAAATCGTAGTTGTCTATTACCTCTGATTTACTCAACCAAACCACTAACGGCGGAGGAACTAGTATTGATTGAATCTAAAAATAATATAAGCATTTAGGCACGAATTAATGTACGAGTAGTATTGCTGAGGATAGGTTTTTAGCAACTTGAATTGATCGTGTAAATATTATAGGCCTACCGTACTAGGGTCACACTAATAGTATTTTATGCGATCGTTATATTATGTATGTTTTTTCAGTCGAGTAGTACCGCGACTAGGCCACTAAGTTTGCTGAATGTCCTAATTAACGTACGAGACTTAAAAACTTAATATATAACTACGGTATACTATAAAAGTACTATAGCAAAAAAAACAGAGGATTTTTTAAGAGGGAAACACTGCGTTCTTTTTTAAATTCATTACATTTCTGCTCGGAGTTGTATAACATTGAAATATATCTATTAAATATATCAGGGTCTAGTACCTACACCTAATCATAACACAAGCCTTATAGAGCTAATCGTGGGACTAGTCCGATTTTTGTAAAATTGTCCTGTAATATTTATTTACTTATTAAGTCTTACCTTATATTTTTGTATAGTTTCAAGATAATGCTTTTCTTGAAATTTCGGAAGATACACGACCATTTTATCGTTTAGTAGAGCTCTCATCATGGTCATAAATCCTAAAGTATTGCTCCAAGGTGCGATTGAAAGCAATGACAAGTCGGAACAGGGGCTGCAATACAATTATGGATATTGATATTAAAAAATAGAAGCAACTGATTAAAAATTGCGATGCTTGCGTAATTAGTTTTGAAAGCCCAGTTAGTAAAGCTCCCATGTCAGCCCAGATAACCGTTGGAAACGTGTGTTTTAACTCTCAAAAAGCCACTTTGCCCTTTATTGTATTGCTCAAACCAATAAGTTAACAAATACGCTTTCGCATTTCATTTTTCGAAAAATAAACTCAACTAACGGTTGGCTTAAAATATATCATGTATCTGGGTCATACAGATTTTTTAGTATGAGTTAGCGTTATGCGTCTTTCCTGTGGACACCCGAAAGTTAAGGGCTTTAGATACAAATTTTTCTTAGGACACTATAGGTGATGTACAAATCGATTACTACTCTAAGTCTACACGATAAAAATATCTGTTATATGTACCCCAGCCCTTAAATATTGCGTTGTCCACAGGAAAGACGGCTAAATTCTAGAATCTGTATGACGCATCGCAGTATGTACTCTGCACCAAGATATGAAGGTTTGTAGATTAGGGTCCATATTTGTTGGTGAGTTTTGATTGTCTACAGATAATTTACATAAGTACGGAGCATTTAAATAAAGAAAAATACTTAAAGTCAGAATGATACTCAACTTTACTTATGCTTAACTTACTCTCTCTGCTGACCCATGGCTATCAGGTTCACATGAGTCACCTTCGCTCCCTTTGGTAGTCCCGTCGTTCCCGATGAATACATTACTAGGGCTGTCTTCACTCGTCCTGTATTGAATTGTTTTGTAAACATTTGCACTATTTCTACCTACTTCATTATACAATATTTTCGATGAAAGCGTGCGTGCCGATTGGATTACAGCTTATGATAGTCGCGTGATTAGAGCTTGTGATAGATACATGATAAAACATCTCTATCTCGTCTCGCGATATACGCAACCATCACCAACCATCGCATGACACTAAAATGCAAAATTTATACAAAATGCGCTGTTTTATGTAAGACAATAATTTTATTAGATAGGAAATATATTTCAGATATCTGAAATTTATAAAATAAAATGAAAAAGATGTAATACTTTACCATAATAGTCCGTGAAAGATGAAAAATCTGTTTGTTTATTAACAAGTTCATTGTAACTTGTTAGTTCACTTGACGGAGAATCACCAAAGATAAAGATCTTGTTTACAAATTCTAGATCTTTCAATGTTTTGTAGTGGTTTTTGTGTGCAAATGCCGACAAAAACACATATTTCGGTTTTGTGATCTTAGCCGTGTGAAGCAATTCACCTAAAATTAAACAGCAGTTTGAAGATACAGTGATTTTAATACATAAGAGGTGTGCGTATATTCATTGCCAATTCATTTTATCTTATCTAAAAAGATTTACTTGACTTTGATAATGCACGGATAATGAGATTTTGGTAATAGTTTTACATAGTGATAAATTGTGTTGTTACACTATATGTTTTACTAGTTAAGTAATAATTTACAGATTGCATTCTACAGATTATATATAAGCTACTAATGTAACAGATGATTCACGTGTAAAAAAATATGCCTGGGCAGCTATTTACAAATTACAATAAATGTCGACACAGCATTTAAAAGTCTCGTTCTGACTGGTATTTTTATTGACGATAGATTCTTATTTACTGGCATGTATAGCACGGTCATTCGTATGGTTTGCCAGGCATTGGCATGACTTAGTCTGATGATAAATAAATAATAAGTAGTATAAATTAAATAGGTACTAATAGATATTTACCAGCGGTATAAGCGCTGTTGATAAAAGTAACAACAGCCCCGGCGCACAAGGCCGCGAGGGTCGCGGTCACGACTTCGCTTCGGTTCTCACTGACCACTGCCACTAGATCGCCTTTCTTCACTCCGAGATCCGCCAGAGAAGCGGCAACGCTGACGACTTGTCGAGCTATTTCAGTAAATGTGAGCTCCTCACCCGTCACTCCATTCACCTTTAACGTTTACACTGTCATTAGAGCAATTATTATCTGTAGATAGTTTATAGCTGATGTGTACATCAGCTATAAACTTCTCTACTTTACGTGTCTCACTGGCTACTATACGCTTATGATCGTTCGTGAGTACTATATATAATTATTATACAGGGTATATACTTGAACATCATGTAAACTTTGGTGATAACACATTATTACTGTTTTTACGATGTTATAACATTAATTATTCATTTAAACTTTACTGCAAAATAATAAAGTGAGTAAAAATGGCAGACTTAATGCCAAATGGCATTCTCTAGCAATAAACCATAGGCTCAAACAAAGATATACGAAATTGGTCAAATATGTAGGTATTTTAATATTTTAAGAAAGTAAACTTACCAAAGCTTTTTTATCTTTGAGTTTTAATATCCTTTCGACAAAGTAAATTCCGTAATTCATATGAGCTGGAAAGCTGAAATCGTGCTCTCCGCAAATAATGTCTTGTCGGTCTTTGGAAGAGGCGGACATTTTAAATTGTGGTCGTCACAAAAAAACGATATGGACAGGTCACCGCGTTGCCAGATACTGGCTAAACTCGTTATGAATCTTGACATAACAACGATAACATTATTTTATCTTATCAAAGTATGTACGTCATCATCATCATAGCTTTCTTGATAGTCAATCTTCAGCTGCAAATAAATACAACCGTTGATAATTCAACAATCCTAACCTTGTCCAAGTTTATAGCATGTATGTAAAGTGCAATAAATTGGTTCAATTTTGTATTTCATAAATAATTATAAGTTCAATTTTCAATTCCATACATAATTATATAATTGCATCGAAACATTCAAAAGGCGGAATTCTTCTCTGAAAATATTATAAAATAATGCGAATCATGAGTATCATAACTCTTATCAGTGTATTTACCACGCGAATGTGATAAAAGATTATGGTTGGACTTGAAACGAGAAAAAAAAAGTATCTTCGGTTTCCTCGAATATTAGTCATTTGAATAAAACAATTTAAACAGATTACCTGACCAATGAGATAATATATGCGAATAATATCGATAGGTACGAGTAATTAAGTGTGTATATTATATGTTTTTATTATTTTGTTTATCTTTTGCGAACTGTGCATTCTTCATAGTTTAATTACCACTCCTTTGCGTCGCGCAGTCGGGTAAAAGGTACGGCAATTTTTTCAAATATGAATATGTTCTATGTCGATTCGCAAAATCACGTCGATCCTTGCTACGTTGCTGCGCTGAAGCATGTAAAGCGAAGACATCAACAAACACACGCTTGGATTTAATTTGTGTCTTTTTTGCAGAAATTATTATAGACCTTAGGGACAAGCAGCGAGTGTAAATTTAAATTATATTTATTTAGGTTAATAATTGAACGTAACAATGAAAGATTTTCCGTTAGGAATAAAATAAATTGTTCCAATCTTTGCTCTCTTCGAATTCATGTCCTATGGATACATGACACACGAACAAATTTTAAAACTATACAGTTTTGGTACGTAATATCGATACTATTATAAATTTGAAAAATGGAAATGTCTGTACTTTGAAGATATTACCAAAAATGAAGTGAAACTATTTTAAGGAAGGAATTTTGGGATATTTAGTATATTTGTATGTGTCGTTTTGATTTCATCACGCCTAAACGGCTAAAAGGTTTTCAACTATTTTTAACCGACTCCTAAAAAAGAGAGTATCAGGCATCCACAGATGTTATAAAGTACTTTTTACTCGACTATACGTTGATGAAACAAAGGGATTTGTTTTTTTTTCTCTTCTGCTGACGATGTTGCGGGCATCCGTGTACACAGTATAAATGTTAAAGTGCGGTATAAGTGTTTTTATTATATGTAATACCTAGCTCGTCTCCTCGTGCGGTAGAGGTACAGTGTTTGCAATCAACAGCTTAAGTCTTTATATTAAAAGCGGAGTATCATAAACAGTATGCGCATTTTATAATCTAGTCTACGACGTATTAAAAATATTGATACTATAAAAGATATCAGGCTCTTAAATTTAATTGCAATAAATTTTCAAGAGTGCGATGCTTCGGTAAGTAATATTTAATGGCGGCTTTAAGATTTTAATGTTCCTCTATAAGAGGTCGTTCATGTAAACATGATAAGTTAATAGCACTTTTTACTCGTTCGTCCAGTAGTGACAGGCTTAATATAAAACGGGCCAGAAGCGTTACTTACATAAATGAAAAAATACTGCAATTAAATTATACATGAGTAAATATTGTGCCACATATTCATTCAGTAAATTTAGCTGTCATCTTGGCACATTATGTATGTTCAAATATTACTAATATTATATGTAAATTAACTAGAAGGTGCCCAACTTCATCAGCGGAGTAGAAAAAAATCATAAACCTCTATTTTCTTCAGCGAACAGGAGGTAAAAATATGCTATAACGATCTGTGGGTCGAAATCCGTTTAGCCGTTTGGTATGATGAAGCCACAACGATACATACAAACTTATAAAAAATATATATGTTTGGAATAGACCTTCAAATAGTTTGCATCACCATTTTCGTAAATATGTTTAATGTACAGACATTTCGATTTTACAACTTTCTTAATAGTATAGATGTGAAAGTATGTGAATATTTCCTTTGAGACTATGGACGTAACGCAACGTCCGAAATTTTGAAGAATTACCAATGAAAGGTACGATATCATATTATATAATCATATTTGGTGACAATTTAGCTCAGCGGGACTAAAGTTGCTTGCGAAGCTGAAGGTTCAAATCCCGATTTCCCGTTTGATAGGTAGGAATAATATATATTTATGAAACGAAGCACTATCGAGACCATAAAAGGACGTTTTAGCTTACAATTGTCTTATATGTATAGATAAATAAATAAATATTACACGATAATGTTTACACCAATCGAACTAGTCCCATGTAGATATTCTTATTTATATATTCTGAAGTACGCATTAGATATACTCATACGGGGTTTAATGAGTATACTATAACTAGGCTTGGAAGATTTTCATTAGAATGACATTAAATCAAAAACTTTTTAAAAGTAGGTAGTTCATAGCATCAGCATTCACTAACTTCACTCGTAATTAAATGAAAATCGTATCTTAATTCCGATTACCCTTTTCCGTTACTCACATAAGAAAAGTTGTTCCAAGAACTCGCGCTCTATATTTTGCCAGTGTTAGGATATATAGCGTGTCCCCACCTACATCAATGTTTACGGTACGCCAAGTTTACTCGCAGGCTCTGCGGAGGTAAACGTAATTTGTAAGTGCGCCGGCGCAACTCGTTCACCCACGCGCGCGCGGCTCTTCTCACGAGGTGACTCACACAAATTATGTTGTATACAATTATACATGTATACAGGTAAAAATGCGTCGATTGTCTTGAATGTATTCAAGCGTGTGAATTGATTTAATTATAACTTGTGAGAGAGAGTAAATAGAATCGTATATGTAGGTGGTAGTATTTAAATCATACCACGTCTAAGTTTACCACTTGAATAATAAATTTACCTCTGGATTTCCTTAAGAGGGTTGCTAAAATTAGTTATTATAATTACAAGCTTTTATTTTACTTGCTGTATTAGTACGTTAGTTTGAGTAAACTTTTGGAAGCTAAATCAGAACCACTTAGCGTTCACATGGGCTCAATTTAGGTATACTTGCTACTTTGGTACCATCGAGCTGATCTCATAATGGAGCCGGCTGATTGTCATAGGAAGTCTGTAAAAATATAACGCAATCCTACCAAGTATTTAGAATCGTCTGAGAGTGAGTAGTTAATGGGTGTTTAAAGAAAAGGACAGTCGGCAATAAAATCTAATCCCAATAATTTAAGGAAACTTATAAATTAGTCCTTGTGTGTTCAATTTTAGGAGAGGAGAACCATGTATTTTAAACTATTAAGGCTTGCAACTTTTTAGTATACGTGTTACATACTAATAAAAACATATACTTAGTTATTTTATTGCACGTGTAGTAAGAACAAAAAGAACTGCGGTGAATATGTCAAAAACTTACTACTAAATTACAGTGTAAAATATGACGCTCCATTACACCTCATTGGGTCGAATAGAAGAAACACGCATGCGCATGTTTATGCCTTTAAACTTTTAGAAATTATGAAAACTTTCTTTGCTACTTACATTGTTCAATTACTAGTCGTGAGGAAAACCTTCAATATCGACCAATTCACTGAGGCCAATAATGACTCGTATAAAATGCATGCCTTCAATAAACAGACCTCCTGTAGCGGTCGTGAAAATATCATCCTTGTTGCCTGTCACGTTAAGAAAAAATAATCAAGAAGACGATGCAATTTTGCATTTATGTATGTTTGTCAGTTAATTAAATATTTAAATTAGTATAGGATTTCGTTTTATTATAGGCGTTCATGAAAATGGCAACATTTTGTCGTAGATACGAGTACGAGGCTTTGTAACAGCTCGTGCTATATTAATTTTAATAAAAGGTGTACAAGCGGTCTGATGGTCTAACGGATAGGGCGCTGTTCCGGTATAACAGAGACGCTGGTTCGATTCCGGGTTAGACTGCAGTGGATCGCAATTAGTTTTTCTTTTCTGCTTAGATCTTTGTATCAATATTGTATAAAAAGGTGTACGAGTATATTATTTAGTAGAAATATATTATTCGTTTAAAAATGTGAGCGGTAGAGTTGTAAAACTTTTCTAGACATAATTATTAGAGTTTCGTACCAAAACTGGTAAAAAAGGAACCCTCATGGTGCGACCCTATCTGTCTGACTGACTGTCTGTCTGTCTGTCTGTCTGTCTGTCTGTCTGACTATTAAAGCGCCATATCTTAAAAACTACTTTTGATATCTATTCCAAATTTGGAATATTTATGAACATTTATTAACATCATTTTCTAAAAAAACGACGATTATGAAAGGGGGATGGGGAGGGAAAAAATTAAAGTTTAGCTACTAGGTCAAGTAGTCTATATCATACGAAAGGCTTTTCTGCACATTTTTAAACATTTTTTTATTTTTTTTTGTTGTTATTAGATTTTGTTTTATTAAGGAAAATGTGAAAAAAAGCCCCCTTTATCTCCGAAGTTAACCGAATGAAAATTTTCACAATTTGTATTAATAAACGTAAATATTACACGAAAATTATAACCATGTCTCTAACTAGAAAATATTTTATTTTGTTCTCAAAAAACCTATTTAAACAACCCGGTTGCGTTACGTTTGCCCCTAACTTGTTTGCGGTTCTGTAGATATCAGGTGCAAGTTTAACTCAACCGGAACAGGGTAATATAATAATGTTAGGGTAAGTGAAAGTTTGTACGGAACCTTCGGTCTCCGAGTCCAACTCGCACTTGGCCGGTTGTTTTTTTATTAGCCGTGCTCAATACTGCCTGAAATTATTCGAAATTGAGATTAAATAAATACTAAACTGTGCCACTTAATTAACGGAGGAAAATGTATGAAGAACAGTAGCCTATAACCATCTTTGCATATCCACCAATTGTTGTACAATAATAATGTTGCCAAAAATATCTCAAGGTATCTTTCTTATCATTATCACATATCGCAATAAAGTTGAGCGGGTACTTCAGTAATATTTACATATAAAACCAATTATTATTAAACTAAAAGATGCCCGCAACTTCGTTGTCGGTTGTTCTTGTCCGCCACTCGCGGGGGAGAAAAAAGTCATAACACTCTGTTTTGTTTCAGTATAGTCCAGTGACCAGTAGCTTATAAGCTTATCCTCAACATATTCGCAACCATTTGTGGATGCGCAGTTACTCGTACCAAAAATAATTGAATTCTGTTCAGTCTATTAGCCGTGATGATGGCACAAAGACACTTACATGCCTATTAATAAATACTTTTTATTCGATTCTGTGACCAGTTTCAACTTATTTTAATAAAATATGTTCAACATTTAATTTTTACAGTTAAATAGTGCGAGTATGTAATTTTTACAACTATATATATATATAACGAGGACCGGTTTGACTCAGCGGGAGTAACGTTGCCTGCGAAGCTGAAGGTCCTGAGTTCAAATCCCGGAAAGGGCAAATATTTGTGTGATGAGCATAAATATTTGTTCCTGAGTCTTGGATGTTTTCTATGTATATAAGTAAATATATCGTCGTCTAGTACGCATGACACAAGCCTTATTGAGGTTGCCATGGGGCTAGCTTGATTTGTATAAAATTTTCCAGGTTTTTTAAGCGTTTACAGGAGAGGGTACGAAAATACGTTGGCGAAGAATCAAGATAATATATGTATTTATTTAGACGAGTTTAAGAAACTACACTTTTAGAATCTACTTTACGTAGATACTAACGAAAACATTTTAATTCTCGACTTTACTATCTTACTAGTGTGTCCACTCGACGCCTCTTTTTGACATACTTAATAAAGGCTCTCTTACACACTTAATACTACTTTATTGTGTAATGTTCTTGAAGCGAGCTCAAACATTGTTTGGGTCAGTTAATTCCACCATAATAGATTGGAATACGTCGACGATCCAAATCAAATCAACGCCATTGTCCCTATGTATCATATTACAACGAGCTTAGCGTATTATGCATGCTTCGGCAATATAATCTACATTGAACCGTTGATTGGCAGTTTAAATAACAATGATCTCCTCTTAATCAAAGCTATGTACATCGGAATCCTTTAAGGTTGGTATATGTGGAGACAAACATATAATAATGTAATTGTTTAGCATATGCTTGATATTTTTCTCTAAGTTCAGCTTTGATAACTAATAAACTGAATTAAAAAAGCATACCCTAATATGTACTATGTTTTAAGGAACTCAATATAATGAGGTTTAACATAGCTATACAATATTTCATTTCATCAGTCCACTAGTTTGCAAAGATATCACGTCCCTAACAAAAAAGTAGAAATTATAACTTTTTCTTTTTCGAAGGCTGTTGAAAATATCGATATAAAAACACTCAAGTACGACCGTTCTTGTTCGCTCCTTCGTTTTCATTGTATAAGTATACCTACTTAAATTGAAGCGAAACGCTAAGAATCTAACAAATGTTTTCTTAAAGGGAAAAAAGCATTAGCGATAAGAATTTCCTTTCAGTTACTTCTCAAAAAGGCCTTCAAGCCTTTTATTGGTTTTCTACTTGTTTTTCGTATGCCGTCCTTATTCAGAAGTTTTGAATGATTGCGGCTCATTTAACATGCTGTCTAGCTGTTGGGAGATGCTATTAACAGTTCTTACCGATGGGACACAATTTATTACAGTGCTTTAGCGCGCTCTAAGTGGTTGGCCACTTATGGTGTATGCACGCCTTACTCGGCCGGTATTCTATTAACAAATGTGGTGGCGCCCAAACATAATTATAACGTTCTGGTCGGCACGTTTACAAAGTCGATCGTGATTAGTATTACGTGTCTATAACGCGACTGCTGCCACTCCGGAGTGTGAATGCTACTTTCGGCTGCGCCACTCAGCCACTTATACGTGTCGGGCCCACATGCACTTTATAATACTTTAGCTGGTTATGTAAATCTCACTATGGATTTTGCCGCTGTAATAGATATGTATAATTAATTGAGTTTTATCAAATTATCTCTCCGAATAGAATTTGCGTTACCGAGCTTGAAACACAATCTATGCTACAACTATATCTGATTAGTGTTGGAATTTCATAGATTTAATTAGGGGCATTAAATTGCTTTGATATTTAGGTTGGCTTCGTTTCAATATTCTGCTCTGATGAAAGTTTTAAAATGTTCGTATACACTAAGGCATACCTACTATTAATTTTGAAGAATAGTTTGTTATTTAAATAAAAAAATGTTTTGGTACCCAGACGACGATTGTGATACTCACTTTACAAGTGTTTTTATAAAGTGTACATTTTTTTCAATATCTGATAATACCTTTATAAAATCGAAATATTAAAACTGCTGGAAAATTAGGAATTGAGCATTTTTTACTCTAAGGAAAGTAGTTTTTCCTTAGAGTAAAAAATGCTCAAAAAGACCCTGGCTTCTTTTTATTGTGAAAACCCCTGCTCAATTTCTATCTCAAGGTAAATAATATCAATCCGTGGCTACGTAACAGTAGAACCGATAAACACACACACTTTTGCATTTACATTTATATAGGAAAGGGGGAAGGTTGTCATTAACTAGAACCTCTGTTACACAACATCTTATTGGCATCAGTTGATTGGATTGGTGGATGTAGATATTTTTTCAAGACGCCTATTTCGACGACTTCAGTATCGCCAAGTGATCATATAATTACAAAAGTCCTCATTACTCCATAAAATAGTGATAGCATTCGATCACCCCAGGTTTTGTAAAGCCCGTGCCTGTTTGATCTCACCCTAGCCTCGTTAGCACGGACCAGCAGTGGGCGGCGCGACCGTGAGAAACAAATAACCAGTGTCGCGCTCACGGACCCTCGAGCCTCAAAGAAACGTCTAATGGAGAGCGCAGTTATAATTGCTTTTGAGTAATCAGTTTTTATGGCATGTCACGCGAGGGCTCTTTGACTTGACGCGCTCGTGTTTGAGATGAGCAATTATCAATAAACCCGGAATTTCTAATATAATATTTAAAAAACTCTACGCATTTTTGAACTATTTAGTAATGTCACGGCATATATTTAGATACTATATTAGTTGTAAAAATTCAATGTCTGTACATTGATGGTATATTTTTTTTAATAATTGAAACAGGCTATCTCAAGGTCACTCATTCGGTTTTTTTTCATTTCTCTTATTCGAATAGTATTTCGCTTTAGCTTGTGACAAATTTTCATGTTGATCTCCATAAATTACTTCATGGATAGAGATATTGTAATGGTAGACAAAATAAAGAGACAAGGGAAGATATTATACCCTTAAGAATTGTTACTTACAGAAGAATGGATTTCGATCAGGGCACAAACTCGTAAATAGCATTTAAAGAACTAGAAAAAGCATTCGATAAAGTTAATTGGAAAAATATGATGTCAATTTTGAAGGAAGCTGGAATAGATTATAGGGACCGAGGAATTAAATTATTTTTGATCTCTACAGAAATCAGAGCATTAAATTTGAAGTGGGAGTGGAAAATAGAAAAGCAAAGTTTAGTCAAGGAGTTCGGCAGGGTTGTCCACTTTTGCCTCTTATTGATAATATTTTAATACAGTGTGCCATTAGAAAATTTGTAGAATCCGGTTCGTTCATTACAATAGGAAACAATCGAGTGTATTCGTTTTGCTGACGACATTGAACCTTTTGTCCAGATATCGAAAAAAATAGAAGAATCAGTTACAGATATGAGAATAACATTTTCGAGAATTTTGGACTTAAAATAGATATTAAAAATTGAAACACTCCTAACTTCAAAAAAAAAACTGAAATCGTAGACCAATCAATCTTAACAACGTTATACAATAGAACACTAAAACAATTTCAATATTTGGAAAGCATAATCACTAATGACTCTAGATGTACACCGAACGTTATCGCGAAAATATTTATGGCCAAGAAAGCTTTCAATGCCTCGTAAATTGAGCGATCTTAGTGATAGATGTATGGACCGAAATGGTACAGCAGCGTACTTCGGATTATTATCGTTTGCCTATTTAGATCTTAAAGCGCCTGAAACAGCTGGTACAGATAATTTAACAACCAAAGCTAAACGGAATATTGATTCGACTTGCAGTATTGATTCTATTAGGGACATAAATGTGGAGACGGTGGTATCAAAAAAACCCTCAGCCCTTAAGACGATTGAGTGCAAAGCGTATGATGGTGATCTCATAGGGGCTGCGCGGGTGCTTATGTTGGATGACGGACTGGCAGTGTAGAGTCCGTCATCCATCATAAGCACCCGCATCCATCCGACTCTTGCCATCTTGTAGTCAAAGGACCCGGCCCAATCTTGGCCACTAGCATTCGCACAGGAACCAGACCGGTCTATTCCCTCTTTGAGTGTGAAGAGCGGAGGACGCGGTCGTAACTTAGGCATTTGCCTCATTCAATAACAGTCCGGCCATCGGTGTGTACGGTATGCGTGCTGTTCATTTCATGGATCTTACGTATGGCTTTGCGGTGGTTAACGAAACTCGCTAAGCTTTGCAAGTTTTTGCTAAGTGGGCAAGTAATTCCTGCTGCCTGCTGCTTACCCGTATATTTATGGAGCTTCAGTGTGTGTACTGTCAAAAAAAGGCGGGGGTATACTACACGGTCCATTTCTATCGGCGGCACATTTTGTCGATTGACTGCAAAACTTGGGTACCGTGCAGTGGGGGACGAAATGGCGGCATATCTACGACCTTTTCAATTTGATTTTGGCACAGAATTGGGTTGCGTGGCTGCTTTTCACTTTTCTCGGGCTTGGGAGATACCAGGAACACGAAATAAGTGATAATTTAAAGTCGACAAACACGCATTTAACGCTACTGAACATGATAATCTGTTGTTTGACGTTAAGGAGAAGGTGCCGTCGCTCTATCCTTTCCTTTTCCAAATTTACTCATCCCCATCTTATTGTTTTTATAATGGTTCCCTTAGTCTTGGTCCTCGGGTGTTAGGTCTTGCTATAAAAATAAAATTTTCATTTTAGACCAGTTTGACCCATACGTAGTTACCTAGAAAAAAGGTCACTCGAAGAAATAAATATACAAAAGGCAATTTCAAGCTTAAATTCCCTTTGAATGTCTGGTACTTAGATGACCGTAATCTCAGGAATAAGAAGAAATTTGAACAAGATCTACTCACACTTCTTCCATGGTTTCAAGATCTGGGACTAGAAGGGGACTAGAGGTTAACTATATCGTTAAGTACGAATTCTGCTCTTGCGGTGCCGACCCATCTATTTTTTTTATTATTCATATATTATGCATATATTATTCATTGCCTTGCTTTTCGGACTGTACGTAACTGTCTTAAATAGCGTAACTTTTAAATATTTTCGTGATATTGAATCGCCAACCCCATATCAGCGGCCGCGTGTTTGCCGTAAATATGACGCCCCACGTAAATACCCATGACTAGTGTGACTAAATTGCTTTCACCCCAAGATAACTGGGCAAGATTAATGACGCTAACGTGCAAAACGTTTAAACCCGCTTCCAACTGAAATCCGACGAGTCAGTTCCATATATTAGTGCTAACGAAAACGTTTCTGGCACAAATTTCCCTCATTAACATTTTACAAATAAGTTACCTATTTGGATAACTTTTGCACACCGCATCGTGCGTATTGTTGATGATGTTCAGTTCACAAGAAAAGTTCCCGTGTATATGTGTGCTATAAACTTAGCAGTTGGTTTTTAGGGTTCCGTACCCAAAGGGTTAAACGGGACCCTATTGCTAAGACTCCGCCGTTCACAGATGATGTATTTCTGTTGCCGCTGTTAGTATTTGTTGTTATAGAACAACACATACTAAAAACAGTATAACTTTGTGTTTGTAAAATGTATAAATATATAAAATGATCGAACACCGCGTATATTTTGAACAGCCCTACCCCGAGGGTCTGCTAACACTGGATTTTTATAGATCCCGCCATATGTAGCGTATATTTTGTACGGAACCCTCGGTGCGCAAGTCTGACTCACAATTAGCCAGTCTTCTATAGGTATTTAAAAAAACCAGCAAAGTGCGAGTCTGACGCTTGCAAACTTATTCACTTATCCCAACCTAACCGGCCGGTTAAGTTAAATCTGCACCTGCGGGCCTAATGCTGGTTGCCTTTGTCACGAGATAAATAAATGACATAGCTGCCGTCACCTTCTGACACGTATGTCAGTGCGAGAGTGACAGACGCGTTATCATATCATTTATCGCGTAATAAACGCGAACATCATAGGCCCGCTGGTATCTATAGTATTGCATAAAGATAAGGTGCAAAGTTAACGTAACCGGCTTATTCAATCCAAGCTTTCAATAAAAGTTTTATTTATTTATTCTACAAAAGTGAATAAAATACAAACCTTTTTAGATTTTAAAGGTTTTGATTTAGTTGCGAATGTTAAAATTTGTTATTATTTTGGTCACAAAAGTATTTTTTGACTACGTTAAATTAAAAGCTCGAGTTCCTTTAAGAGACTGCAGATCTTCGTCTGCAATATTAATTTCAATAATTGAAATTCGATTATTGAATTAATAATCTCCACGCGTACCGAAGGAAAACGGTTTTGACAGACAGACAGATAGACAACGAAGGGATCCTGTTGGGGTTCCGTTTTTTCCCTATGAGGTTCGTTTGTTCGTTACATAAGAGCTACGCTTTTGTAGTGCAGGTGTAGTAACCGCCACTATTCTCTATACATTCTAATAAACCTTTGTTTGTATTCTGTTCTCTGTGCAAAAAGAAATATATTGTCTATCTACGTTCTCACACTTAAACGGTTAATATATTCATATATTTTTAACTTGTAAGAACGCCGCTGTAAATATCAAACCACTAAATTGAAAGGAAAATACTAATAATATTTAAAACCACAAACAAAATTGTTTTACCACCAATTATTTTAACAATGGAGGAATAGTATTTTATGCAACTGTTGTATAATAGGGGTCAAAAAAGACGAGTGGCGTGGGTTGCGATGCGAGCCTTGGCGAGCATCGCAAGTAAAGATGCCACGAGTGTTTTTTGACACAATTGTACAACGTTGCATACAATAGTTTTTCTACGACTAAAGGGCCATTCTTTAATTACGTAAGGACAATCGCCAGTTTCGCAAAGGAAGACGCCACGAGCGTTTTTTGCCCGAATTATACAACGTTCTATAGTCTTTGGTTTTTAAACTGAGCGAATCGGCCACTGTACTCTTTAAGCCGATTAGCTCAGCTTAAAACAAGTCTATATACAATAGTTTTTCTACAACTAAGGGGCCATTCATTAATTACGACAGATTTTTCGAACCCCTTCCCCCCAGGGTTTTCTACGTAATTAATGAACGACCCCTAAGCACTTTTTAATAAAACACAGAAAGTCTAAATATTTATATTTGCGCCAAAATTTTTCTAGCAGCAAATTGTTTGATACTTCTTGCGCCACGACGCAAATTTCTTCGGTAGTAAGTACAATTAGGCTAGTCTTCCTACATTTTTCTCACTTTCAACAGTTTATAACAAGACAACAACCAATAACTTCAAGATGAATAAAATTTAGCGCCACGAAGAAAATTAAAAAGCGAGCTGTCAATCAATATCTATGGCTTTCTTATTTTTTAAATTCGCGTTTTTTGCCAGTTATGAACACATGTTATGATTTGAAAAAAAATAGGCGATAAAATATGTAAATTGTAAAAAATGATTTTTTTTTTTTTTTAAGTTGCCAGCAATTTACGTACATTATTATTTTTTGATTTAAAACTGTATGAATTCGGCGGTTTGTGAAGTTTGTAATATAAATTATTTCATATAAAACTTCATGACTCACCAAATATAAATTATTAGATTGAAATTTTGTACTCTGTGGCATCAAGGAATACGTTAATAGCGACGTTGTGACACGCTTAGTAATGCTTTTTTGGGAAATAGACTATGTTTTGCAAGTCTTAAGTAATGTATGTCTTTATATTAGAGTTGGTAACCATTTCAATGACAGAAAGAAGTACAGGAGTAGAAAAAATAATTTACAAGAGCGAAAATTAACTCTAATTTGCCGCTCTGACCGCTGACGTCGTTTTTGTTTTTATTCCAAAGCTTTAATCGTACCGTGTACATTCGGAAATTTAGGCAAGCATTTATAAAGTTTGCATTTAATCAGTCATTCTTTTAAGAGCGAAAAAATATTTACTTGCAACGCAAACGAGGGTACGCTATTGTACCCGACACAAAATTGTGTTAAATTATTTTTTTCTATTCGTGAACTATCTGTGAATAAGAACTCCGCGAATCATACTAAAAGGCATACTTTTAAGACTACGCTATCACTTATGGTTTATATTATATGCCACTGAACTATAATACCTATATTATACAACTCCGCACACAAATGTAATGAATTTAAAAAAAGAACGCAATAATTTTGCAATAATTTTTTAGCTGTTTCATTTACTGTAGTTTATGGGTTACTCGTAGAAAAAGTATTGTATACAATAGTTATATACTCAGCTTTTTAGTCTCGTACTTTAATTAGGCCACTCAGCAAGCTTCGTGGGCTAAACGCAGTACTCGACTGAAGAAGCATACATTATATTACGATTGCATAAAATACTATTTCGATTTAGTGACCTCCAAAATAATCCGTTACAATATATATTTTTTTAATAATTTCAATGTAATATAATCTTTATAACTTTATAATAGTAAGAATAGATTAATAATTTAGGCAAGTAATTTTTATGATTTGAGACGGAATAAAAATGCGTGTTTTTTTTTAAGAGTCTGTTATGTCTGCTAATTAAAACAAAATCCATATCAGCGCTCAACGACGAAACGCATATACTAACGCTCTTTTACTGGTACACTTTTTCAAATGGTATATTTTCACCTGTAGGTAGTGCATTTCTTTATAAGTAACAGGTAGTGAACCCTACACTAAGCATGATCCGACATGCGCTCGACCGGTTATTTATTGTTACCTTAACGAGTAAAGGTTCGACCAAACCAATGCTTCAAAAACGCTGACGGCGCGTTTTTTGCGGCTGAATGTTTGGAGAAATCGTGACGCATAAGACACGCGTCACCGCGTATACGCAGCGTTAAGCGTTGGTGTTGGATGCATGAGTAAAAATCGTGACGCATAAGACACGCGTCACCGCGTATACGCAGCGTTAAGCGTTGGTGTCGGATGCATGAGTAAAAATCGTGACGCAAAAGACACGTTACTGCGATAACCCACCGTCAGCGTATTTAAGCATTAGTTTAGTCGAACCTTAAGTCTAGGTATAATGCGCGATTATCTCTCTCTCACTATTTGACATGATGGCAGTGGGAGCTTAACGGATAGTTTATTTTATTATTATTATTTATATAAATATAACTAAGGCTATAGGATCCTATATACTTAATTTTATAATTTATTCTTTAAGGGGTTTAAACGGGCGTTGCAAGTTTGTGTGGGGAATCAATAAAAACCTCATAGGCGAAGCCGTAGTGAAATTCTAAATAGTTAACAATAAAAATGATGATAAAGTAAGCGGAACTCATTTACCTACTCTTACTTTCCACAAATTCTCTCAAGGCATTTTGATGTCAAGACTCATGTGTGCATATCTATGTAAATAGAGGGAAAACGCAGTTGGTTACATCACTAATTACACCGAATGATTACGATTATTGTTGAGTTTGGCTTCTCTGCGGTATGCTGCGGTGAGTAACTAGCGTGTATTAGCACTACGTAGCTATAGATGTTGCGGTTGCTTTTGATCAGTGTCGCTAAAGACCTAAGACGACAAATGAGATGTACATCACATATGAATATGGCGTATTCAGACTACGTCGCTTTGGAATATTGTTATGAAAGCGAGAGACACAACGAGTCGACGAAACTGACTATAAGATCAGTATTGACCATAAAAATGTGCGAATGTTGAGTAAGTTCAGGCCCATGGAAACAGATTTTTGATACCTTGTGAGTTTTTTTTTTAACAAAGAGGTAAGAGTTATAAAGAAACTGTTTTCAGTAGTTTTATTTATTTTTTTATAGATTACTTCGTACGCGGAGGAGATAAAGTCATAACCTCTCTTTTTTCTTCTGCGTAGTCGAATAAAAGGTATCCTATAATATAACTATCTGGAGATACCCAGCTACTCGTGTACCAATATTAATTGAAATCCGTTTAGCCGATTTGGCGTGATAAAGCCACAACGACACTTACTAACATACAAAAATATATTTCGATTCAGTGACCTCCAAATAGTCTGTTCTGTCCAAACTATTGTAATAGTTTTTTTGAAAATATATTCAATGTACAGACATTTCATTTTTAAAACTTTATAATAGTATAGATAATTTACACTACACATTGCATTTTATATAAATCTTTCCCAAAATTTTTCTTAAATACACAAACACGCTGTATACGTTATCATATGGTATTTACTACAATCACGGATCAGATAAAGAGCGTAGTCAAATTATTTATTCTTACATTTATGAGTATTTCAATCATGTTGCCACTTATACCGTCCACGTCATCTTTTCAGAGCGCAGAGCCACTTTGTTAAGATAATAAAAGCATGCCGTAGGTGGTCTCACACTGTGTGGCAGATATGTTAACATATTTTTATTAAACTATATACAGTTTTACTGTTCTCACAAATCTTTAGATGCGTTTAGATTTAGTTTATTGTACCGAGTGTCTTTCCTTTGTTCGTTGAAAGCTTATTATTTTGGTTTTTCAATAACATCAGCCCAGGCAAAATAAATTTAAGGTCAAAACCTGTGCGTAGGAATTTATTTCGACTGACTTACTTTATTGTTAACAAGGTTTTCATCGCAAATACGTCAAAATTATCAGACAAACCTAAAATTAATTTACTAGGATCTGTTGAGGAGGAAGCGCTGGCAAAGAAAAAGATGCAGAAAAAGAATTGACATTTAGTTTTGCTCAAAGCCGTCAAGTCAAAACTCGCTTAGAATTAAAACTAATTTCTAAAACATATAAATAAGTATATATGTGATTCATGATTTAAAAAAATATGAATAGACTACAAAAATGCTTATTTTCTTAGTTTCATCATCATCAATCAATCAGGTTCTTAACTACCTACGTGAAACCAATAACTACCTATATCGCTGCTTAGAAAAATGCCGTGAGAATGAGATATATTTATATTACATTAGCGGTTACTCACGTTGTGAAAGCCGAGTACTGCTCGACATATTTCGGTCGATGTATTATAATTTATCTATATATTATGTATATCGTTGCCTAGTTCCCATAGCTTTGCTTAGTTTGGGATTAGGTCATTTGTGTAAAAATGACACTGATATTTATTATTATTATTATTACACGGACCTTAGTCATGATCATGAGCGACGACGCCCACGCATGAGGTACGCCCAGAGTTCATGTTGACACTCATAGTTTATTTCATTTAAGCGTGATTTTTGTGTCACTTTTTAATTTACTTTTTAGACGCCGCTGGAAATCAGCTCCGCCGCGGCTTGTCGCAGCAAAATGCTGAGTCGTGTAAATTTTAGCACAGTTGGTGGCGTTTTAATTTGTATATGTATTTCATTTTTTTAATTTGTTGGTTCTCTTAAACTTTTATTTATATTCTGTTCTCTGTACTAAAAATGTACCTATATTGTATCTAATCTACGTTCTCACACTAAAACGGTTAAATTCATAATTTTTACTAGTAAGATCGCCGCCGCTGTAAATAACAAACCACTAAATTGAAAGGAAAACACTAATAATATTTAAAACCACAAACAAAATTGTTTTACCACCAATTATTTTAACAATGGAAGAAAATAATTTACAAGAGCGAAAATTAACTCTAATTTGCCGCTCTGACCGCTGACGTTGTTTTTGTTTTTATTCCAAAGCTTTAATCGTACCGCGTATATTCGGTAATTTTGGCAAACATCGAAAAAGTTCGCATTTAATCAGATATTCTTTTACGGCAGGTCTTACAACGATTTAATTATACTCTACCTCCTTGTAACACTCGTAACCATGGTGATGGCTGTCTTACAAACTCTATCTCTTCTAGCGCTTACAAGAGCTATAAATTTCTACACACACATGTTCAGACACATGAATGGAAGTTATATTGGTTCTTCAGACGTAGTAAAATTAACTCCATTGTAAACGCAGATGTCCACACGACACTTGTACGTAGGTACTCGTAGTATGCACCGTGCACTGTCTGCTCAGACCGATTTATTGAGGAATTAAGCAAGATATCACTGGCGATTTATCGGCTTATATATCATACGACGTGTAGACAGAGTACGCGTCTGTAAACAAATGGCTCTTTACTAGAATCGACAGCACATAGCATTAATATTCATACAAGGAAACACACTTAAAGGTGGTGAAACATTTGTGCAATAATTACTGTAGTTGCAGTGTTGCGTTCTAACTCATTTCTTTAGAAGGGAATGTGTTCCAAAAATTCTGCCAGAGCCAGGACAAAAAAAATTATCTATATATGTATCTCAGCGATCTTATAACTTTTTTCCGTCTATCTGACTATCAAAGGGCAATATTTTTTTAAATCGTAAAAGATACTTGAAGTTTCACAGACAGAACTTATGTAAGTATTACTGAGGCCGCTATATACCAACAAATAAAACAAGAAGAATAATTAAAAGAGGGTCCCCATAAAATAAATGTGATTTGAGTAAGGTGGTACGACACCCTATTTGCGCGAGTCCGACTCGCGCTTGGTCTATTTCTTTACTGACACTGGTTGGTCGTATTCATGTATATAAGAAATTATCATTGAAGCGCTTAATACTTTATGAAAGTTAGAAATATACTTAGGTACCTATAGGAAGATTAATAAAATAAAAAATTATAAAAAAGTGGTCGCTAGTTCCAAATCCATTTCATAAGCTTTGTGATCCGAGAAGGTGCAGCGTCTGTAAATTACTCAATGCCCTTCGGCTACAGCTTAAAGCCTTCATAATAATTTAATTGCACAAAGCAATGCTAATTTCATTTTCCTACCTTGCGCCCTGTTACAGTGCGAGCCGGGTTCAACGTTTCACGACGAAGGTTAAGTAGTCCGCTGTCTGTTTCACTTAAACCGTAGCCCGCAGCGTCGAGTAAATGGTAGCCGCTACTTAAATTGAAAATTATAATATCGTTTCTACGGAATCCCCGCAATCTAATGAGGACTACGTAAAAAGAAATAACTCTCTTTGTATTTCGTCTACCTCGAACATTTAAGAAAGAATGGAATTTAATTTCTTACTTCTTAATCCGGCGCTGGAACGTTAAGCGTTACTCTAAAATTTTCACTAACGATGTATTTTTTATTGTTACGTAAATAACAAAAGCTCTTTTCTTAATTTGTGGCGTAAAAAGCGCAGCGGTGGAGCTGGACTAATTAGAAGATTTTATGTAAAAAACTAGAATCCTTGTATTTTCTTACGTTCTTTACATTTTAGAGTGAGTGGTGACCCATCACTAACTTCTGATCTTGTACAGACTGACAGTGTAGGACCGATTCCAAATGAAAGAGAATAAAATATCCCACCAAAACATACATGTGAAAAATAAGCTAAGTTCTCATGTTCCACCAAAAGTAGTGATATCTCAAAAGGTGCCAATTCTGGCACTAGATGGTTAACAGTAAACCAATTTATTGCCATAAAATTGCCACTACTTTTAGCTAGGTAGTCGATACCGACATACTTAAGTAATTAGATAATTATGTAAAAAATATTTTTCTAGGAACTTGGCCCAATCTTTTCTATTTTTTTTTCTGTTTTTAATTTTTTTACTTTGTAGACGCTTAATAGTCTATCTTGATATCAAATATCAAGTTTCCAGGTCATCTGGAAGTGGGTTAGGTTTTTGATCTATACTTAAATCAGTTAGTGAGTGAGTCAGTCAGTCATGAAAGTGCTGGTTATCGTTAATATATCAATAACTGTATGAGCTGTTGTTAATATATCAATAACAGTATTTATGTCATTTTGAATTGTATACAAGCTAAGGGAATTTAATAAATACGCTAAATTTCATGTCGGCTCAAAATGGTTCGTGTAATATTACATACGGCTGCTGCGTCGCCAGTTCTTTTTTCTCTGAACTTAGCTTGACTCGCTGCTGCATGTCTAGATCTAATTAGCCGAAAGATGTCCACTGCCGGTCAAAGGCTCAATCCCAAGCATCTCAACAATAACTGGTCGTGCGCTGCCCTCCAAACGGTCATCGAGCCACCTTATACTATGCTACTGTTAGACAATATTTCATATATTACTCGCAGGTTACAAAATATTCGAGCAGCCTTTGCGAAACTGGACATAACTTCATACATTCCTCTTTCACGTCGATCGACATCATCACTCAGTCTGTATAATAATGATTTAATGATAAGATTTTTGTGTATTTTAGTTGTTTATATCCACGTTTTAACTGGAACTATAAAGAGGAAAACTTCCTCGGATGCATGTAGATTTTTGTAAAACTATTTTGGTTCATAAATAGTTTCATTTCGTCCTGAGATGTCAGTAACAATTCAGTGGAAATCTACTCATCATAATAGGGCCTAATGTTTTTTAAATCATTATTTCTGGAACTTGATCTTACAATATGTTCATCACATTATATGAAAGTAGTTATTCATCATAAATTACTCTTAAGACTACAAATCAAATAACAATGTAAAGGTATAGTTTCCATGTCAATCATGCATGCCTAACGATAGGTATCATGAAAAAAAATCGAAATTTCAATAAATCTTCAGTCAAACATACATTTAATACCTGCTTATAACCATAAAATCGTTTCAAGTAGTCCAATATTTGTCGCTACTTTCAGAAATATTTGTTGGATGAGTAGTCCGCAAGGTGAGGGCTCTCGGCGCCCGGCCGCCGGTCACTCGACGCGCGGCGCACTTGTCCCCAATCGCTTTCATTGCCCACAAGATTGCTTCGGGTGGTTGCTTCTGATTGAATTCACGCTTTCGTCTGACCCGAAATTAACCCAAGCAGACACATATAACGCCCCTAACCGAGTCAAGTGTTTTCAGCGGGTTTTTTCGTCCTCGTTATCAGTTCCAAGACACACGGTTTAAGTGGCACTCTTATTCCAATCATTTCAATTCCCACGACGTTAGCTGACAAAGTCGCAGCAATACGTTTAAGTGAATAACCAACGCTTACATTCAGTAGTAGTTGTACAAACGGAGCGTAAGGAAATATGGACGTCCATAAAAGTAACATTGTATGAATCAGCCGTTGCAGCGAGCTATTAATCTACAGAAGAGGTTCATTGGATAATTACTAGTGTGAAATCAGAATGGTTTTAGTGTGGCAATAATGGGACAATTAGCGCCCTCCAACATAGCGGTTATTGTTCTGGTATATTGCTGTTTTTTCGCTAATTTTATTACTGTTGCAGCTAGGTATTCCTTTGTATACGACTATTTCTAAATGCGAATAGTTTGTGGCAACAGAGAAGTTTAGAATAATTAATTGTATGCAGTTATTTGTAGCAAACACACCTCCTCTTTGTGTTTTAATATAAGGTAACAAATTCTGTCATACAAGTTCGAGCTCATTTTTTAAAAATGAATTTAGAGAATTTCCTTTGTTATGTTACATTTTTTTAGAGGAAGATCTTTGAAATTGTTTTAGGTTAATATCATATATATATATATATATATATATATATAATGTATCGATTGTTTTTTGTTTCGCAGCAACGGAGCACTGTATCCACGTGGTTTTTTGTAAAACATACTTATTGTTACTCGCGATGTGACCTATTTACTTTTTTGCGGAATGTGTGGTTTGCTGTATAAACAAAAGACGTACGCAAACCAGTGGGAAATAACTACTGATAGAATAAAGTAATATTCGTACGTACCTACTAACTAATCAGCCATCCACAAACTCAACAGTTGTGTACGTTGTGTTCGAGCATACTTACTTTTTATGAATATGAAAACGTAGTTTTTTTTTTCTTCGTCGCACCTATTGTGGCTGGAGATGTGACCTACTTCCTTTTTTTGCAAAATGTGTATTTACAGTGGAATAAGCAGCTGGAGATGGAAGAAAGCAATGTTCATACTAATTAACCATACACAAACTCAACAGTCGTGTGCGTTGCGTTTGAACATGCCTTCACGCAACCCCAAGCTCTCAAAGTTGCAGTCTCGTTAGCGCCGTGAGCCGTTTGTCACCTCCATAAGAGCTTTTAGTTCTTGCATTTCTCCCTTTTTAGGGTTCCGTCCTGAAAATGTACTATAAGCCCTATTACTAACCCTCCCTTGTCTGTCTGTTTGTCTGTCAGGCTGTTTACCACAGTAATTTATCTCTTATACCGTAACAACTGCTTCACTTGAAATTAACACAGCACGTCCTTAGCCGCTACAACAGCAAATAATAATAAAAATTAAACTAAAGTAGAACGTAACCCTTCATGACTTCGTTTGACTGGTTTATTAGGTTTTAATTAAGCATATTGGCACTAATGGTACCACTGTGTGTCTGTTTGTCACAGGGACACTCGTATCATAATTTGTATATAAACATTTGAAATGCTCACATAATGTGTATTTCTGTAGTCGCTATAAAAACAAATAATAGAGATAGTACAACAAACGTGTTTTTAGGAATTATTTTCAGATAACTTTTGAACCATAACCAGTGTACTTGAAAATTTAAAGAAGTATGTACCTATTACAATATACCTTGTCGTTATAGCAACAATTATATAAAAAATAAAAATGTTATTATAAACAAAGATCAGAAGCAAATGAAATTTTTTTTCGACGATACTGGACTTGAACCAGTGTGCCATGAGCCAGACCGGGGCAGCACGCTCTTACCAACTGAGCTAATCGTCCATACCAGTCCATTTCCAGTGGAGTGATCCACTAAAAAAAATTGCAAATATTGGGATTATTATCATGATATTTGTAAAACAAAAAGAAAAGTAAACATTTGTTTTTTTGCGTTCGGTCAGCCAAGAAATTGGTCTAGGAGTTATCGACATTAGTTCATGTGTATTATAAATAAGGTTCAAAAATAGTAGACCCATTTCTTAACTGCCCGTACAATACGGTGATACAGAACTCTTCATGTTTGATTCCGACTGGCACTTGGTCAGTTTTGAGGGTTCCGTAGCCAAAATGGAAAAAACGGAACCCTTATAGTTTGGTTAAGTCCCTCCGTCCGTCCGTTCGTATGTCACAGGCATTTTACTCAAAATCTACAAGGTTTATATTAATGAAATTTGGACTATAGGCGTCTTGTATAAGCGGCTAATTACTTTAATAATTAAATACCAAAAAAATGTAGCCGAAACTGAAAAAAAAAGTTGTTCAGCAGATATAAATATGAAATATGTTTGTTTACAAAGATAAATACATTCAACGAAAATTATTTTCAAAATGATTGGACATATCGTTTTTCAGTTATTGCCGAAAAACTGCGCTGCTCAGCGAAATAACGTAAAGTGCCGTGGAGATACACTCTTCTACTAGTGCACTTTCTCATATCCTATTTTATTCATCTGTAGTGCATTTTTACGGCTGCGGAACTCTACACTGAGCATGGTCCATCATGCTCTTGGCCAGTTTTTTACTCTCGCATTTGCTTACGCATATGTATAAATTGAATGCGGCTTACGCAGATCGATTTATGAGGCTGGCTCACCGCATATCAATGAAATCTACTTTAATTTTTCAGGTAATGCCGTGACTTTTGCATCCATCGAGGGTAAGCGTTTTAATACTTATGCCCTATTTGATGCGGTGACGCAGCGCACAATTTCGCATGGGAACGCTGTGACGATGTTCTCAGTGAATCTGCTAGCTATTATACTTCTAATTTACAATTACTTCTTATAAATTATGTACCTATAAAAAAAATTGGCTGAATTAAAAACATATAGACCGTACATAATAAATTAGGAAAAATTTTGAGGAGAGTTTGTGATGGAGACCTAGAATAAGATCGAGTAGTCATCTTTATTCCCACGAAAGCGAAACGTCGGGAGAAACCGTGTGTTATTGCTTAAAACGAGCAATTCTTGTATATATACATACATATGTATAACTGAGAAACTAGTTACGTAACTAGTTTCTCAGAAACTGCTTTATCGATTAGAATGATACTTGGTAACATAAAGTTATGCCTGCTAAGATTACAGAGATACGTTTGTTCTTCTAAAAAACAAAATTCAAATGCACCACCGACACCGAGAGCAACGCTTGGTCGTCCAGGTTCTGTAATAAGGTAGTTCTAGAGGCGTTTTAAACGCTATCAGTTTCCTGTCGCATGTATTCAAGATCTGAGCCACAATCAGTGTAACATTTCAATAATTAAGAGTTTACCAAATATTTACACTCGGTGTGGCTCACTTGTTCATAATATGCGACAAAAAACTGATAGCGATTGTGGAACTACTCAATTATTAACATATTATTATTTTTGGCTACCCCTTATCTTGCACAATCTCTATTGTCCAAAATACATCTCGAATACCCTTTTTTGCACAATAATTTTTAGCCGAATGATACTATCGCATAATTATATACTTACCACAATTGTTACGTCGCATAGTATTCATTTGGCATAATTTTGAATAGCAGAATACTAATATCGCCAACTTTTATTTCACAGAATTTTATGTAGCACAATATAAGTTCCGCCGAATTTATTTCGGCATAATTGTACCATAGCATACCCACAGAACCGAATCGCTGCCAGAAAATTAGGTTAGGTTAGGTTGAAACTGCGTCCCTCACAGAAACGAAGGTAAGGCAGGTCCAACTTGGCTTAGGTTAGGTACGACGACGAGCGAAGCGAGGAGGAGTGTTAGGTTGTACTGCGACCCTAACGAGCGAGCGAAGCGAGCGAGCCGCGCAGGTCCGACTTGGCTTACGATTCCTAACATTACCAATTTCACCTTAAGACAGATCCGACTTGGCTTAGGTGAGGTACGACGACGAGCGAAGCGAGGAGGAGTGTTAGGTTGAACTGCGACCCTAACGAGCAAGCGAAGCGAGCGAGCCGCGCAGGTCCGACTTAGCTTACGAACTTGACTGCGTGCCTCACAGAAACGAATCGCTGCCAGAAAACTAGGTTAGGTTAGGTTGAACCTGCGTGCCTCACAGAAACGAATCGCTGCCAGAAAACTAGGTTAGGTTAGGTTGAAACTGCGTCCCCCACAAAACCGAAACGCTACCAGAAAACTGATGGAGTAGGACAGTTAAAAAAACACAGAACTTGTCATTTTTATACGTAAACAACATCTAAGAAATATTGAATAGAAATATTGTGACACATCAATAAAAATATTATTGTGGTACCCACACCCACAACTAAGCATGAGCTCTTACTAAAAATATATGAGCAATTAATGCTTTCTACATTACTATAACATAATTACACTCAAGGATGCAAACGGAATATTATGCCATATAAATTTCGGCGACACAATTATTCGACCATAGGAGTATTGTTCTAATAGACATTATGCTAATGTACTATTCTGCCAAAGAAACATGTGCGAAGTGATAGTATGCCAAGAAATTTAGGCAAAAAGCAATTGTGCGAAATGATGATTGTACCAATGGTTGCTATGTGAAACGAAAATGCCAATAAATTTTGTGCAACACATTAGTAACCCATTATTTTGTTCAATTTTGAAGCTTTTTACACGTTGGGCAAACTTGATAAACTGTTACGTTGGCTAGGAAATTGTAAACCTTTACGAATATCCTTTGTTGTGTAAACTAAAACACTTGGCTGAGCAACGTCAGAATTAAGCCAAAATGTCTTGTGCATGTTAGTAGAATCTTGAGGCGAGTTTCGGAAAATAAGTTGCTAATGCTGTTAGTTTCATTATCGCCTACGGCTTGTTCGAGATTCCTCTTATGTATCGGCGAGGAGATTAATGGGTGCAATATGTCAGCACCGAAATTCGGTGTGCACTCATGGACCGTCGTGTACTAGTCGATCTGTTAATATTGCGATAAAGTATGAGCTGTTATGAACTTCATTAGTGTTAATGGCAGATCACTTCTGTCCAATTTTGTTACACATATATATTATAACTGCCGTTAATCAGCTATTAGTAACTAACAAAGCATGGTGCAAAGCATCAACTTAAACCGATGGATTCTAGATATTTTATATTGAAATCACATTTGACACATGGCTTGTATACTATTATAAAATTATAAAACGCAGCTGCCTTACCGGGCTCATGCTTCCAGGAAATTAATTGCATGAGCATCACAAGATGTACGGAAATTGGAAATAGACTCTATTGTAACGCCATTTCTCGGACATTTTGTATCTTTGTGTCCTTATCACTCGAAAATGGCTGGATGGAGTTTAACAATATTTGATAGTCACGGGGGTAAAAGGACATCTAAGAATAGTTATAGGACACCACTACGCTTAATCAAAATATGAGAATACCTGTGCATTTGAATGCACTTTTGCGTGCATTTGACGACACGTTTGGCTCAGTGGGTTGTACAACGGCCTACGAAGCTAGCGGTCCCGGGTTCGAATACCAGGCAGAGCAATTGTTTGTTTGATGAGCACGAATGTTTGTTCCTGGGTCTTGGATGTTTTCAATATATTGAAGTATCATAATTTATCTATATATCATGTATATCGTTGCCTAGTACCCATAGCACAAGCTTTGCTTAGTTTGGGACTAGGTCGGTTAGTGTAAGATTGTCCCTGTGTTATTCAGTGTTATTCATTTTTATTTGGCCTTAGTCTTTTTTATTTAAGGTTACTCAGAAAGGTAGTTAAAACACATGCACTCTAAGAAATGTTTATCGTTAATTAAAATGGACATGATCAACTATTAAAAGAATAAAAGAGACCCTAGAATAAAATTTTACTGGACCTTGGCAAGAGTTACCGATGGTAAAATTGTACCGTAGGTTGTTACTCGTTTGGACTCTGGGGTCACATTTAAGGACCTGACAATAAACGGGTGAGAGCTTCCACACGTTGATAAGACCCAAGGTCCGATAATGCGCTTAACTGCGAAAGGAGATGTTGCACATAAATCATTGCTAAGTGAGATCGGGCCCGATGTGTGAACCCGTAAATCACCCGCTAAATGAGGCCGGTCGAAACCGACGTTGATGGTGGCCTGTCTTTAAAGCGCATTATAATAATTAAACGGCTTAGAAGCCGGTTAATCCTGGCCTGGTAAATTTGTCCTTTTTCTTTATCAGAAGAGCGGCTCGATCTGAGAGGCCACCCGTAGATATCTAACTGACTAACATTAAGCCAGATAGACTTGCGTGAGATTGTATAATGTACTACTAGACTATGCCTGTGGCTTCGACCATGTGACAAACAAAGTTGACCTATCCTTCAATTCAATTTCTGTTTTGAATTTAATTCCAGCCCATATATTAATATATATATTATTATTTGAAGCGTGGAAGGTAACTTAACAGGTATAGGTAAATAAACATACTGTTACCGATATAAAAAAATCGTATGACATTAGAGTTAGGAAGGAAGGTCATTGCTTAGTATTTGTGTGAATTTAGTACAGAAAAATGTATGAATGAAGAACAAACGAACACACTTTAGCATTCATTATAATCTTCTTTCTTAATAGCATCCGATCTTGGCGATTCTACTTTAGACATCAGGGTAGGGTTTATTATGAAATCATAAAGTGGTATACTGCTCTCTAGGAAGGCGTATACGCGTAAGTCATAAAACGCTTCGTAACATCAGGTACCGTTGATTCGAGCCGGTAGCTGGGTAGAGCTACCTAATTGTTTCGTGCTAATCGTAGGAAGCATTGCGTTACTTCGGTTAATTTATATTAACAAATTGCAGCTTATAACCGCTTACTGGTTATATGGTAATATACCCGTAATTATCCTTCTACCTGCCCTTAATCCCTCTTATGTTTTTTTTTCTTAGAATGTGTCGGTAACCAGAATGTTAGGTAGTTGATTTAACATACAGTTTGGACATTAATATTATATATTACGAACATGGATACTTATCGTTTTTTGCTTCCGATATAAAAAAAAAGTGGTTTAGCTGAATTAACTAAAACTAAACTACTAAAAATATATGATGATACTATTTCAATCACTAAAACTCTGTACTTCTTATAAAAATGCCATTAGTCCAATATAATATTAATATATGGAAAAAAAATACAAAACATCAAAGCAACTCAGTTTAGTGCTTTCAACTAATAATATTCCAAAAAAACAAAATTAATAAAGTTTTAATCCATATCCCAAGCAAAAATAGAAGCTAATTGGGACACGCGAGCGGCCGCAAGGCGCACTGAATCACCCGAACTACAATAAGCCGATCATTAAGCTAATGACGTTGTCGTAAATACCGATACGGCGTTATTAAAGCTTACTAACTCAATTAATACTGGACGCGGGATGAAGGACGCTTCTCATGAAGAAAAGATAAATAATTTGAAGAGATTTGGGATGTTTGTTTTCAATGACATTTAAACCGCTCAACTAATTTAGATAAATAAAAAAATTACAGTGTATTTAAATTAAAGGTCAAAACTGATGACTACCGACCGTCAGCGCGTATACGACCATACAAAACACGCCCGATCGACCGTACGCACGTACCATCGGTCAAGCACTGTTTCCAGCCTAAGAATGGTCTGATGGTACTTGGTACACAGATAAGCCGACAACTTTAGATTTCACACTTAGGATACTTAATATTTAAGAATATTTGTAACACTGGCGAAGCCGCGGGTAAGTCGTAATCATCATCATCCTCATCAGTCTTTATACGTCCCACAGCTGGGTACAGGCCTCTTCTGATGGGTGAGAGAGAATGGGCTGTGTAGTCCTCAGTGCGGATGGAGACTTCACATCCTTGAATTTCTTCGCAGATGTATGCAGGGTTTCTCACAATTTATTCAGGCGGCTCATATTATAAAATTGAAAAAATTACATGTCTGTACATTGAAGATATAAAAAAAAAACTATTGTTACGGACTATCTGGAGGTCACTAAGGCGAAAAGTTTATATGCGTCGTTGTGGCTTCATTACGCTAAATTGGCTAAACGGATTTTAGCTATTTTTGGTACATGGTAGCAGGTATCTCCAAATGGTTAAAGGATTTAGGAGTTAAAGGATACTTTTTACCAGAATACGCTGAAGAAAGAAAGAGGGGTTTTAACTATTTTTCCTCCGCGAACGAAGTTGCGGGCGCCTTCTAGTGTAAATTGGTGTTCATGTTTTCATAATCTTGGCAAAATACCAACAACATACCCACGAAATAATGGTCACAAATAAATACCATTTGGTGTTTGAACCAATGATTGCACAGTTGAGTTTATTTCAGATACTTAATTACTGCGAGCATATTTTAGATATTAATGAAATGTTAATTTAATATGTGAACGATCGTTGTCCTTAGTTAATCGACCGCTCTCTCCCGGCTGATTGCACGAACGGTTTCAGAAGCATTAAGTGATACCAACTGCCTGACCCACATTTACAATTACATTTTGCGTTTACCGAATCCACCATCCATCAATTTATACGCAGAATTATGTGAAATGCTTATCTATGTGAAATAAACGTGTTCATGGCCAATTCGTATATCGGTATGAATGACGATAACGACTAAAATTATACTGAATTTAAGAGTTGTGCTCTTCTTGGTGGAATAATCGCCTTAAGATATAAATCTTCAGCCTTTTGGTTTCCTGATATGACACAGTGCCTCATTTCGTTCATATGGTTGAAATAAGTTAATCTTGACTTTCCATAATCCAGAAACTTCAAGACCAGAGTACATAAGATGTTTCTGTTTATTTATTTTTGCTACGGGCATGATTGGTATCAAAATCAACCAAACGCATAAAAAAACTAAGCGGTCGGTAGACTGGATGAGAGTTGCCAATGTAATAAAATAAGCACCAAAATATTTTGAAATTGTATGTTAGTGACTTCATACATTTATATGTGCAATGATGCTGTGATCCTGAGATTAACTACGTCGCATAATATTATACTACGGCGACATCGCGAGATGCAAACTATGAATCCATACTAATTTTATAAATGCGAAAGTGTGTCTGTCTCTGTTACCTCTTCACACTTAAACCGCTGAACCGATTTGGATGAAATTTGATATGGAGATAGTTTGAGTCCCGGGGAAGGACATAGGCTACTTTTTATCCCGGAAAAATACCCTTATCCACGATAAACGAATTTAAGGCGGACGAAGTCGTGGGCCGAAGCTAGTTGGTTATAATTACTCGAAGACATTGGAGGGAGTGGAGTTCAATTATCTTTAAGTGGATTCACAAGTTGAAGGAAGAACATCATTCTTTATCACTTCATTCGGATAGCTAAATTAGCTACTACTGGAAACTGATGAAAAAATGTCGTTCTTTGTAAAAATGAAATTAGCACTAGGAAAACTTGCAACAGAATATTCCATTACACTGGAAAGTGTGGTTACCATTTATGATTAGTTCGCGTGATGTAGGACACAAACTAGCGAAGCTTTATCGTAGTCATTACACTTAATCACCTAGTAATTATTTACGGTAATTACAGCTAGGATGTCATAAGTGTGCTAAGGTACAACTGCAAATATATTTCATAAATGGCGTCCAGGTAAATTATGTATTGCGATGGTATCACTGGGTTTCTACTGAATTTCAAGCAAAGTGACATTTGACAGTCATTCAAATATTTATCAAGATAGGAGTCCACCATTTTATTAAGTGTATTGTGTGCTGGCAAAATATATACTCTAATATATAATATGAATATGTAAATGTGTAATAGTTGCCTGAAATTTTAAGAAAAGAACTCTTTTTATTTCACCGTATTCAGGCAAAATGTACACTCAAGAGCAAAAAATTTGGGTCGGTAAAATACCGTTATAATTCCGACAAGAGTGCGGGGTTGCAAAGTTTGTTAGTCATGTCATGATCTTTATTTAATTATACATCTTCACTTCAAAAATAACGGTTAAAAAAAATAAAGTTTCCATGTCTAAATCGCACTCGTAAAAACCCATGATATAAAAATAAAAACGTTAACGGACCGAGATATTGTCAAAATCGTCATTTTTCGATGTTGATATTTTAAATACAGTTGATTTAATTGCATTTTGAGCAACAATATTGATGCACTTTTTTACAGAAGTGATTTTTTGGAAACTGAATCTACCGTTATTACAGGGTGACCACACCAAGTCGGGCAGGCAAAATATTAAAGTAAATAAGGACAGTCCCTGCACTTTATTTACACATAGAATGAGTTTTCAAATGACATTAATCTTTTAATCAGTTCCTCGCACGATCGTACTTTTCCTCCAATACGGGTCCGAGGACCATCACGTCACAATACCTTTTTGTCACCCAAGTCCATTTTACCTCTCCGCTTTTCTTTTTCAGATTTAGTTTCATAATACTCCAGTATTCTTCGTATTCTTCAACGGTCCAGTTCTGGACTATTTGGTGCATTGCTGTCTTTGGGTACCACAATGATGCCGTTTGGTAAAAACTGGCCAAAACAACGGTTGGGAGTTATGCCTTCTTATATAGAAAATATCATGTTCTAGCTAATTTTACTGTCGTTTTGACTGCTATATGTTTCCTGTAACATTGAAGAAGTGAATTACAATAATCGCTACCATTTTCCTGTTGCTTATTTTAAAGAAAACAGACGTCACAATTAGACGTTAGCGGATACTCACGTCATAAAAGAAGAGTACTTATTCACATGCATTCAGTCCATGACACATGCGCCAGGTGAGCAGCGTCGGAATCAAGTTTATGCCTTGCGTACAGTAAATATAATCGTTTTACAGTAGTACCACAAATATAAGTTACAGCGATGTACCTGCGCAGAAAGCATTTTTTGAAAACAGATTAACCATTTATAAGACAGCGCGTAAAAATCTTCAACGCCCATTGGCTAAAATGTTGCGCGTGACGCCGGCGCCCACTTTTTTGTCCGGCGCCGCGTCAGTTGCCATCAGCGAGAGTACGAGTTCACATGTCATTGCATATGTACCGGACGTATAGCGCAACAAGGTCTTTATTGAAATAGTCACACGTTTGGTTTCATTCGGTAGTTGTTAGCACTCGTCGGCGTGGCCGAAGATTGCCGATGTAACTTATATTCGTGGTACTACTGTACCGATTCTACCTAAACTGTTGTTTGTAACTAGAAAACTATCGTGACACTCGCACATGTGTCGTAAAAATTGACCTTAGTCCTGAGAAACGAGAGGACTTCGATGCACCTCGCACATGTTTCATGGACCGAAAGATGTCAAGCAGTACTTTTCTCTTATTATGTGAGTAGGTATCCGCTAATGGCATAATTGTGACTACTTCTGTTCTTCAAAATATCCAACAGGAAACTGATAGCGATTGAAACACTAGTAGAATAATAATTCTTCTCTCCTACAGATCTCACGAGATTTTGAGATACTATAATTAGACGAAGTGGGTGAAATGTTCGTAGAAATACCTACCTTCGACCCACACATATCTGTGCCCCGAGTAAAAGCCTGAGTCGATACTGATTCGAGTTAGATCAAACCTCTTAGTCAGATTAAATCATGTACGTATTATTCTGCATTGCGATCCCATCCTCGTAATGCATGCCACGATGAGTTATTGATCAGAGTGCCAGTATCTTACATTTAACTGTGTAGTCAACTTCAAATATTACTTATTAAATAAAATAAATTTAAACGAATTATATCGCGTATATTATCTCATGTGAGTTCCCGACTTTTCGAAAGCTTTGCAGCTTCCGTATTCACGGGTTAGATTGAGAAAAGATATATTTAAATGAGTGATAATCGCGGAAACAGAAGTAAATATTATTATTTATTTTTGTGTTTCATTGATTTTGATCCGATTTTAAACAATCCTCTGGAAATGAATAAATATCTGGGATAATCTTAAATAAATTGACCTAGCCCCAAACTAAGCAAAGCTATGGGTACTTGACGATCATATACTGCATAATTATACAGTTAGATAAATATAAAACTGAAATATATTTAAAAAAACATCCAAGATCCAGGAGTAAATCGAGATTCTTACAAGAACGCTTGCCCCGGCCGGGATTTGAACCCGGGACCGCCAACGTTGGTATTTTAGTGGAGCCTGATTTTGAACTAGGTCTGATATCCCGCACCAATAATTTCTCTGTTTAGCCTAACAATAATCGCCCCTTCTCCTATATAATCATTATTTAAAATGTTAAATTATCATTACAATACTACGAATGTTATGTCATACTGACTTTGCTTTGCATTTATATTTTTATTATTTTTTCAAAATTAGCGCGACATCACACATACGCACGTAACACATCTTTAGTTGGTAGGGAACGATTGTACACAAAAAAAGAACGATCCAAGTACTTTACATGTTATCACATTAGCTGTAATAGTACGAACAATTTTCAAGTGGTTACTCTATCAATACGTGTAAAATTACTGTAAACTATTGATACTTTAATTTGTTATTCTTTAAATAAATTAAACATAACAGTGTGACAGATGCAGACATGGCATTTTCGGAATATAAGATACATCGGAATATGACAAATTACTTGTACTCGGTCTTGTTTGCCCAGAGAATTTTAATCCATATTTGTGATTTTTTAATACTTTATAATTGATCTTCATGGGACCTTAATTGATCCTCAGCAAAAACTGTAATGTAATGTGTAATTAAAAATGGAATTAATCATTATAGACCGCTTGCTCATAAATCAGATCCTATATATTATCTCATATCAAGTCTATGACTATTATTGCAAATGGACTCCTAGAGGCTTAACTGTAACGCCATAATTAATAATATTACGGCCGTCAGTTGGAGAAACGCTTAGGATTCGTTAAAAGGTGATATTTGACTGACAGGATGATAGGCAGTTGTTAGGTCTGCGCCCACGCAAAGACTTTTAATAGCATCGGCAGTTAAGCACAACCTTTATTAGGTCATTTTACAAGATGTGTTTTGATAATTTGCAAATATTTGGTATTTAAAAACTAAAAATATAAAATTGTGGACGAGTTTCGGATAAATTGTAAGAATATTGTTATTTAAGACATTTTGAATATTTCACCAAAACACTTTACTATCCATACTTATATTATAAATGCGAAAGTGTATCTGTCTGTCTGTCTGATACCTCTTCACGCTTAAACCGCTGAGCCGATTTGGATGAAATTTGGTATGGAGATAGTTTGAGTCCCGGGAAAGGATATGGGCTACTTTTTATCCCGAAAAAATACCCTTATCCGCGATAAACGAATTAAGGTGGACTAAGTCGCGGGCAGAAGCTAGTTTGTTATAAAAATATGCGAAACCTTCGTATTTGTTATAATATTTTTGTGGTAACATATGCGGCAGAGAATGTAACTAGTATTTAACCATAAACTTAATACATTTGCCACACTGGCAAACTTTTGAAAAAAAAAATTCAATAGTTTACTTTGAAATTCGTAGAAGTAATGTGACGTAATTTAAGAAAACATTCCAATCACAATTACTATATGCACGCTCCGAGTTAAGTATAGCATTTACAAATACAGAAAGGAATCGGAGTCTATAATATTTTAATAAAATATATCTTAAAACAAATGTTCGGGTTAGGTATTCAAACTTACTTATAGAATTAACATGTTTTTTAATCGCTGAAGAAATTATATAGGCATAATAAAGCTCGTTCCATCAAATTAGCTTTCATCAGCAATACCCATAAATTCCCCCGTTAGCCCAGTCTATCATCTGAACGATTAGTTTCGCTTTCACATTGACCGCACCCTTAGATCACAGGCCGGTCTCGGTCCATTAATTAGACGTATCATTTAGTTCAGAATCAACTGGTTAGTTAATGAAGCTCGAATCTTAACCAATAGGACGATAGAAAAGCAACCGAGTTTAATAAGACATTGGGTATGTAATTCAAAAGAAGGTAAGGGACTTGGGAGGTTGACAAAATAAGGGTTGGCTTGCTCCCTCTGTCTCAACGGGTGTTTTGGCGTGCAGTCCAGCGCACAATACTAATCAAGGATGTAGGTACCAATTAATTGGACGTTGGTTTGTTGACTTGGTTGTAACGAAGGAATCTCTAATGGACGAGAAGTGGTTGCTGTAGTTTTTTTTTATATCTGTACCACAGTAAAATACGTACCAGACAAACAGACTATCTAGTTTTTGGAACGAAATAGTATGTGGATATTGTGGATTATGTCAATATTATAAAATATATATTATGATACCATTTGAACTAAAATGTCTACGTAGCAGTTTTCTTATAAATTAATCTTTGTTTTTGTAAAAGATATTCTATATTTTATAAAAAATATATGGTTATCGCTTAGTTCTTTAGGCGAGACCTTTACGCAGAAGAAATCATAAGGCGGAGATGTTTTTTTTTACTCTCATTTTTTTATAAGCCATCATCGTCATCATCATTTCAGCCGTAGGACGTCCACTGCTGGACACAGGCCTCCTCAATAAATTTCCACCGCATCCAGCGAGCCCCCGCAACCCTAACTAGGTCATGAGGCCACATTACGGGTGATCTTGCCGGTACGCGGTCTCCACCCTAGAACCTTTCTGTCCCAACGGCCATCGGTTCTTCGAACTATGTGCCCTGCCCATTGCCACTTCAGTTTGCTTACTCTGTTTGCTATGTCGGTTTTATAAGCCATACATCTTATGATTAAGTCGGCTTAAAAATAATTACAATGTTACTTAAACTTTAGGTGTAACTATAAGCATTGGGATAGGAACTTAAGGATTATTTTTATAATACTCAAATCTTATGTTCAGTGAGTGTATAATGAAACTTAAAAATGTATCAATGTTCGCAACACTATATGTCAGTTTTAGAAATAAAAGTGAGCAAAACTGATGACCATAATTTACGAATAAATACGAGGCCTTAAAAATGAAATTTCAGTACAAAACCATAGATGTAAATGAGGAAAACCGATGCTCGGTGGCAATCGCCCGGACGCATCCGGCTACGTCCGCCGAGCCAAATCGTGTATGATTAAATTTGTACCAAAGCCGTTATAAATGTATATATAGTACATATGTTATGTACAATTTAATAATATAAAGTTGTAAAAATGAAATGTCTGTAAATTGAAGATATTTTCAAAAAATGATTGAATCGGACTATTTGGAGGTCACTGAACCGATTTTTTTTTTTGGGTTTTTAGGGTTCCGTAGCCAAAATGGCAAAAACGGAACCCTTATAGTGTCGTCATGTCAGTCCATCCGTATGTCACAGGCAGTGTAATGTAATTTGAAGAATAAGTGTCTTGTGTAAGCCGCTACTTAGTTTAATAGTTAAATAACAAAAAAATATATTTGTAGGAGGCGCACTCCATACATGTAACCGGAAACGAAAAAAAAATTAGGAAATATCAACGTGTGGGACACTTTCGACAGTTCTTCTAAAAACACTATGAGACTTGTAAAAAATGATTTTTGATTTACTGAATATTTTCGGAAATAATCGCTCCGAAAGCAGCATAAATTGTGTCCCCCCCTTTATTTTCTGAACGGTAAAATGAACACGAAACATATTTTTTTATAATTGTTTCCTATTATATACGTAAACAATGTTTTTTTTTATTATTATGCATGTTAGTAATAAGTATTTGTCTGCCCTTACAGGGCGTCATGGTCTGACCAATCAATGTATTTAACACCTTAATCAATGTCCATGACTTTACAACTAAATAAAGAATACTGTAGCTGGGTATCTCCAGATGGTTATAGGACACATTTCATCCGACTACGGTGAAGTAAAAAAGGAGGTTATGGCTTTTCTTTCTCCGCGAACGAAGTTGCGGGTATTTTCTTGTTAAAGCTAAAAACATTTCAGATACCGAAAATCTGTAACAATATTTAACTAGTACAAACTCTTAAAACAAATTTATCCTAATGACTTGCAAATCACATTCAAATTATGAAAGCCAATTAAGATTAAATCCGACTTGTACCGTTCTGGGGTTAATTCTGGATGAAGTCTTATTAAAAGGCAACAATCGCCATTGTGGATGCAGCTTATAATAATGAATTGAAGACGTCTCAATGGCTGGGAACGACCAGTCGGTACCTGGGGTATGAATATTCAGATCAAGGCTTCTCGGCACTATGCAATATCAATTACCGTTTCCGACGCTTCCCACGCGTGGGTATTGGTTTAAGATCAAATTTAATCAACGTCTCTATTTTTGTAATCTTTGGAACGCCTTATAATGATGATAAATATATTTTTAACAGGTGTTTTAGATTAAATTTAATTGTTTAGTCTTCTCATGTAACCGTAACCGCATGAGTTGAGTGCAGCAGTAAAACCAAGCTAGTGCTACCGAATCATGTACATAATAGGGTACTTGACTCACAGATCAAATCAATTCCTTTTTATGAACTGTCAAAACGGTCAGAAAGTATGAAGTTTGAAAGGCAAAAAGGTTTATGATGTCTTAATTCTAAACGGTCCAATTGCCTCCTTATTTTTAGTTTTTGATTATTTGAAAATCGCAAAAAGCTTAAAAATAAGTATTTATGAATGTTTTCTACGTATTTTCAGAAATAACATTTAACTGCAAGCGTGACATGATTTATGTTGACTACAGGAAGTACCCAATTACATGACGTATATCACAAATTATGGAATCAATCAATACTTATACCTACTGACTCTTAACGTGCAGTTAGAAAAACATCCCATTACTTTAAACGAGTAACTGTTAAACAATTAAATATTATGTATGAATGTATGTAATCTAGGCAGAGATGGCGGAACGATCTGGATGCGTTTCTCAACAACTGGCCGGAGGTGCCATCTCATAGGGAGTCGTGGAGATCTAAGAAAGAGGCCATTGCCCAGCAGTGGGACTGGGATTTGGATAAAATTTGGTATCGAGACAGAGTTTTGCTTTCTAAGTTTATATCATTATGTTATAAATTAATAAGTGGAATAAATTATTAGTAAATTAAATTAAAACTAAAATAAATCTAAAAAGTTGTGCCCCCGCGGCATGGTGCCGAAGATGCTGGCAGCATTTCCACGCTGTATAGCAATACTAATACGTTGTGCAAGGTAGCTGCCAGCTCTTCGGTCACCAGTCGATTCGGACACTCTTTTTTGGAGATCTTTAAATAGTTTGTGGGCGCTGGGACCCCACGGACCTAAGGTCTGGACCCCGAAAGGAGTAAAATTATACTCGGGGCCGAGATCCCTGTACTTATTTTTCTTAAGTTTTTCGGCCGCCTCTGCTGCCGCCCCTGCTCTGCACGATGTTCCGTGGAGATGAGACGGGGCCAGTGTATCGACGCAGGTCGCGTCCCTCACTAGCACCCAGCCCAACTTCCATGGAATCAGCGACATTCCGTCAGGTCTCTTGCCGTCATCACGCGCAATGCCCGGTGGCTCTAGGATGGCCGGTACGTTGACGGTGGCAAGAGACCGGCGGATTATGTCGTTAAGGGCGGCGTGTCTGGAGAAACGGCCGGCGCTTCTCTGACAGGAAAGTCCGTGGTGTCCCAGCGAATCGACCTCACTGCCACAGGGGCATCTATGTGGACCACAAATCTGAACTCCAAGCCGCAGGCAGGTCGCTATCCGGAAGGTGTCGGGTTCCATAAAGGTTCCAGTATTGGTAGACGGGTATGCCTGAAGCCAATGACCTGATTCCTTGGAGCCAGCCGCTAGAAGTCTGGCTCGTTCTGGACCTGTGCTGCGGCTTAGAAGGGAATCGTAAGTTAATTTAGAAATAACCTCGTCCCATCCCTTTGGGATTGTAAATTTTGGGGGAGATCATTACCCGGGCAAGCAATGGACCAAGCATTCTTGGCCTCCGTTAAGCCCGCAGTCTCATAGTTTAAACGAGTGGCCTTTAGTATTTTACCTATGATATCTGCCGAGCTGTGGACGGATGACAAGAAGGCTGGTGCGGATATGGATGAAATTTTGCGCGTCCCTAACCCACCAAAGCGAATAGGAAGGGACGCCTGAGTCCAGGATTTTTCGCTTAGCTGAATATTCAGGATGGATTCCAGGATCGCTTTGATTAAATCGTCCATTTCAACTAATGCATTTTGGAATTTGTTAAAGGGACAGCAGCGATGTACGTAAGTAAATTTTGGGACGAAAAGACAGAATTTTAAAATTGAAAATGCGTAGTGAGGGCTAATTACGAGAAGACACTTTCGTGATTTTTGAATTTAATAAAAAATAAGTTTATATCTAGATATGTTTCTCCCAAGTTTATAGGATTAAAAAAACATCTTTACTTAAATAAATAAATATTACGGAACAATTTACACAAATCGCTCTAGTCCCATGGTAAGCTCAATAAGGCTTGTGTTATGGGTACTAGACGACGATATATTTAATAGATATATTACTTATATAGATAGAAAAACATCCAAGACTCAGGAACAAATATCTATTGCTCATCACACAAATATATGCCCTTACCGGGATTTGAACCCAGGACCTCAGCTTCGCAGGCAACGTTACTCCCACTGAGCCAAACCGGTCGTCAACTTTACTTATAAAACCCGAGTTATTTTTAATCATAACAATTATCTACATCGATCATATATCTACATTGACATTGACAACACATGCAGTATATTTCTTGAAACAAAATGTTCACTGATTTCGGTGACGGCATCTCTCTTATCTCGTTAACATAAAACGCATATATATCGAGTTATTATAATACGAGTATATCCTCACGGAGGTGGAGCCGGAACACATTTTACGACCCGTCTGTGTGACCAAGATTAAACAGGAAATAGAGTGTTTTCTGTATTAACCCACAAACGTAAAGTCTAATAACAACATTTTACTACTAAAATTAATGTTTGAGTATGTGGTATTTGAGTATTTGGTTTCAAGAGCTAAATCCTCGAAGTAGCTTGGAAATAGACCAAGTTAAAGTAGAACTGGGCTCGTTATAACTGCTGCATGCCGAACGAGTTGTGGGCCAAGAAAACCACAGAGTGGAAGCCCAGAACCTCGAAACGGAGACGCAGCAAACCTCGCTGGCGATGGTGGGACGTCTTAGATCACTTCTTGGAGGACTGGCCAGAAGTAGCTTTAAACCGGGATCAGTGGAGGAAGAGAGACCAGAGGTACAGCACCTAGTACACTAGCAGAGGGACAGCATAGGCTTCATATAATAATAATATGAGTATATAGTCAAGAATGCATTTTAGTCCAATGAATAGAAGAGTTGACCCCAATAAAGAGTAATAAATTGAAGTTTTGATAAGTTTTTGACACAATAGCGCAATTTGCTACAACGCGCACATATACAGGTTGTAATCGTTAAGTGTGACTAGGCGATTATTCCGTAAATATTACCGATATAAAAAAAACTAATATCGAGAGTACGTTACCTAATTAGTAAAATCATATCGTTTGTAATCATAAAATATGAGTAAGGTAAGCTAGACCACTTAAAATAAGGAAACTAAAACTTTCTACTAATCGTTTGATTAAAAAAAGTTATTGATATCATTTTACTCATTGGGTATGGTAGGTTATAACGTACTTTCAATATCAGTTTAAAGTTTTTTGATATCTGTAATAGTTACGGAATCGACTGGTCAAACTTAACGATTACAACTAGTATAGTCAGGCCGCCGAATTTTTAAAATCGAGCGCTCGAAATGACAGCCGTGAAATAAAAGGTATAACAAAAAATATTTCACAACTATTATTAATATTGCAAACGCTGGAAAGAGTTTTTACATTATTTAATTTTATTCCCCGATATACAATGCGTAGATAATAACGATTATAATACTAACAAACACGAACGTCTAAAAGTAGTATGTCATACTCTCAGACCAAGAAAAAAAGATAGACATGACACCGGGAACAATCTAATGAGGCCACTTAAAACCATGCTAAGTTTGTACTTACACAGCTCACGCACACAAATACAATCAAAACCATGCTATCTGCTCCTCAGTACGCGTCGCGCTGCGGTGAAGTTAACGTCATTAATTACTGTAGGAAAAATGGTCTCCTCCGCTGTAAAAGGGTGTACAAAACACAGTGCGTCAACCAAAAAGTCTGACGGAGTAACTTTTCACTTGTAAGTATCAAAATAATACATTAAAAACATTTTTAATAAAAACACTCAAAACCTCAACAGTCTGTCAAAGTGGCAAAGCATGAGTGTTACCAGAGTAAGATCTCTAATTACCCCAAACGATTACGGACCGTACATGAAGTCGTCGACAACGCCATCTATATACCCTCTTTGATTTGCTATCTCTGTACCTACTTTAAAGTTTGTCAATTTTTATGTTTTACACAGTTAAGGTTCCCAACTAATGTTGAAAGAAAAAAATATATGGATAGATTTTGTAATAAAGAGCCGAAACGATCCACAATGGGAAGCAAATAAAAATAGCGTCGTTTGTTCGAATAATTTTGACAATAATGAACAAGATTAAAATACTGGATTGCTTTTTATTTTCTTCATAATTTTTTCAACACCTGTGTGGCCTGTTTCACGTAACTACAAGTTCCAAATTACAAGCACAAGTCTCTTTCTATCAGAAGGCATTCAAAAGAGACTTTTCCTTTTTAACCGCTAGTTGGTCCCATTTAATTTTGATGGAATCCATGAGGAATTGAAGGAACTCCTCAAATATTGTAGGCATACATATAGCGATTTTGGTATTATAAGAAACATAATAAGCATTTGCATTCAGAAAGTGTAAATTGGTGAAGTGGAACTGATGCAGAAGACCACAGAATGCCATCGGAACTCCTTAATGATAAATGTTTTACGGGTGGCGACAAAATATCTTGATTAATTTAGCTAAGCAACTTCATAGTCACAAATTTAAATGTTCCTGATGAGAATGGTACCATCGAATTGATTTGATGATGGAGCCGGAAGGTGGGCACCAGATCTATGTAATAAAATAATGTATCCTAGCCGTGTTTGGGCTTGTTCGAATCGTCACGAGATACAATTTTAAGTAACGTTTAACTAAAAAGTGTAAAATAAATAAACTTTTAAACAAAAAAATAAAACCGACTCCAAAAAAAAACTAAAAAGTAAAAAATAACGCCATAATTCAGTTTCTTCAAATTACTTACAAGTAAACGTTTGTATACTTAATCTATACAGTATATACAATTAATGTTATTTTGGAGTCGGTGCAATCGTGTCACAACTTACTAAAATCGTCAATTTTCAATATTTTACACATTCTTTATATGGCACCGACGCCAAAATAACATTAATTGTATATACTGTATAGATTGAGTATACAAACGGTTACTTGTAAGTAATTTGAAGAAACTGAATTATGGCGTTATTTTTTACTTTTTAGTTTTTTTTTGAGTCGGTTTTATTTTTTTGTTTAATAGTTTTAACTTGTAGCTTCGTAAACCGGGCTCGAGTTGTAAATAAATAAATAAAAAATATTTCATAAATATACCTTAATCAATCTAGTCCCAAACTAAGCTAGATTTGTACTAAGTACGCTGTTAATTGTTATCGGAGCATGTTAAATGACGTATTCTTTTTTCACTTTTAGAAAATAAATTTGCATATAAATTCATACAAAATACGCCGGATAGTCCAATTCTGTTGCCGAAGCTAAAATATTTTTTAAAAATTTCCAAAATCTTTACCTAATAATCTTTGGTCACTAATGATCATTAGCTATTATCATTATTGGCCTATTTTGAGGGTGTTGTGCCTAGTACCGTCCATTATGGTTTACAAGCTCAAAATATCATTCGATTTAATATTTAAGAAGAAATCATAGACAAGATAGAGAACTTATAACAAATTACCCAAATTATAGGGAGCTCTTCTTTCAGATGGTAACACTTACACGCACACACCTTTAAAAAGTCGCCTCATTAGATTGTTCCCGGTGTCATGTCTATCTTTTTTTCTTGGTCTGAGGTCATACTGCACAGTATCAGGAAACTGTCGGGGCCTTTGCTATAAAAGACTGCTCATTAATTGGGTATAAATAATAGGATTTATTTATTTATTTATTAACACTGGCTAGCTACTAAAGTGAACTTATTATTGTAGAAGCATATTCCACAGCAACTTGATACAACCGATCCTGATATAACTTCTGACTAGAAGGTATATTATGTACTTATATTGTTAGCTAATTGCGGTTTTATGGCGTGAAGTAAATTCCTACGTTATCGGCGAAGCTTCCACAGGTATTTATTATACTCCATGGAGTATTAACCGAAATGATTTGTTAGTTTATCCGAAAATGCACTATACATAGGTTGATATCTCCTCGGATTTCAGTGAATTGTGAGTCGGAGGAGATAAAGTCCCACATTAGAAATGGGATCGATCGATATATTAGAAATCTCCCTGCCTATGTTGCCTGACTTAAATCATCACATTTATTGTTGTACACTCTATTACAAAGTTTTTAAATAGCTCTTCTATATGAACATTGTTTTAAATGCTTAGGTTAGAGAAATTAATTAATAGCAGTAAACTCCCGCATAAACTTGCACATTCTTGGTGAAAGGCCGGACACACAGACACTACAGAATAGTTAATATTTATACTGCATCTTAAAAACCCCGCTGGCGGGGGCGTCAAGACTGTAATTAAGAGGACACGCTTTGTACTATGGTCCGATTCTCGCTCCCACTCCATAAGTCTGGTTGAACCAGTTCAAAGTGCCTTAGCTGTCCTTTATACCTTGCGCACCGCGTCTCTCTTCTCTTGTAAATGGCCACGGTTGGCATTCCCATTCGTAGGTTTACGCTCCCTCCACTGTAGCCAGCCTACAAAATTCAAAGTTAAAGTACGCGATGAAACAATTATCTTGGATATTAAGTAGGCAGCAAGAGTACCTGCACAATTTTACTTAAGTTTTTTTTCCGCGTAGTTCTTAACGAAGCGTCTTTATCCTTAGCTCCTCGGGATGCGCCAACTTTTGCTTCCTCCAGAAATTCAAAATGTCCGCATCTTTATTAACGACCAACTTATATTCTAATGCCCAAGAAAGTACGTACACGGCAATATTGTAGTTCTATCTGCAGAAATTCCGGCTCGACTACTACGAGACTGTTTAGTATTAACATAAATTCCCGCTTCTAGTGGGCAGTTGTAGTTCTTGTATCTTGTACTACAACGTAGTAAAATGCAAAGCGAGTATAATTTTGGATGGAATTGAAAGGTTTATAGCTGTTATAGCACTTTTTTATTTCCTATTGCGACAAGGAAGCTATGTGGGCACTTAATCACCAGCAATAGCGCAGGTCTCAGCCCATACCCATAAATGTAAACCAAATTTACTATGCCCTGAAGTTCGACACAGATTTCAATACATAGAATCATTCTTGCCCACTGAGGCATATTGGAATGGGATAATAAAATGTTTTCAGGAGCAACTACCGAAAACGTTACATTATTTTTGAAAGCGATTTTCACGATAAATAAAGTTGACTTTTACTTTAAATACTAATATAATACTTACTCTTCTTTTATATTTTGTAAACCAAGATAGTACATTTTAATTTATTTCTGAGCGTATCAAAGGTTAATATCCCCAATGCACTTCTTGCTCCGTAAGCCTATTTATATTAAATTTATTCAAAATTCCCAACATTTAAATGTTGAAACCTTCAGTTAATGAAACTGTTCTTTGAAATCTGTTTGACAATAGGTATTAATAAAAAATGTAAAATGTAAAAGTTATCTTCGGTAACTATCCACATGTAGGGCTAGTTATATTGGTGATATGTATTTCATTTACACCTATGTAAATTACATAATAGACTCTAGCATCTTATACAGGGTGTCCCAAGAAGTAGTGATATACTGAAGCTGCGAGGTAGACGACTTAGAGGGCTATCTAAATCACCCCCATGTATGTTCCGCGATTTTTCGTATTTTCGGTGTTATGACTTATTTTTTTAATTTTTCACCTATCGCCGAGTACGATGAGATTTGTATTTATGGTGACGTGAATTATTGCGGTAGATGCTTGATTTTTTTTGTGTGCTAAGCTGATAGATAGGCCAATTCAGTTTGGTAACATTTACTATCGTTAGATCTTTGAATATAATAAAAAAAAAATTAAATGCCAAGAATGATAAAATTACCCAATATGTTCCAACTTCAAGGGGCTTTAAAAAGACAAAATCACATAAAAAAAAATACCGTTTGGCTTTTAAAAACTTGCTCCATCTATCAGGTAGCTACTCTGAAAATTTCATTTTATTATTCATAAGGCTTCAATCAAAAAATTGAAATCTAAATGCGGTAACTGCAAAATTTTAATTTACATGATGATTAATACAAACAAAGTAAAACCAATTACATGGTGTTTAATTTCAAGAAATTTTTAAAATGACCCCCCTGTTGCTCAATGCAAGTGCGACATCGCCGAAAAAAGTTGTCCTTTAAACGTCTGAATGCACTTTTATTATTTTTAATGGTTTCTTCTGCTACTCTCAATTTCCGGGTTAACTCGTCCAAATTGCGGCAATCTCTTGAGTAGACGAGGTCTTTGTAGTATCCCTATACAAAAAAATCAATGGTGTTACCCAGCTACCTGATAGATAGAGCAGGTTTCTAAAAGCCAAACGGTAATTTTTTAATGTGATTTTATCTTTTTAAAGCCCCTTGAAGTTGCGAACATATTGGGTAATTTTATCATTATTGGCATTTTTTTTTTATTCCATTCAAAGATCTAACGATAGTAAATGTTACCAAACTGAATTGGCCTATCTATCAGCTTAGCACACAAAAAAAATCAAGCATCTACCGTAATAATTCACGTCACCATAAATAAAAATCTCATCGTACTCGGCGATAGGTGAAAAATTAAAAAAAAAGTCATAACTCCGAAAATACGAAAAATCGCGGAACATACATGGGGGTGATTTAGATAGCCCTTTAGGTCCTCTACCTCCCAGCTTCAGTATATCACTGCTTCTTGGGACACCCTGTATAATATTTGTAGTTATTCTTCTCTTTGTATTATCGCTATGGAACGAAAATTATACATTATATTATGAACATCGTACAAAACAACTCAAAATTGTCATATAAACAAGATCTCGATTCAATTGTCATATCCTTATCCATATTAACTATTAACATACATGCTAAAATGAGTATGTACTCGTAGTTTGATTAGTTTGTCTACCTTATCAGAGACAAACTTCCCAATTAAAGAGACAAAGTTTATTCAATAGTAGTGATAGTCCTATCTTCTATATTATAAACGTGAAAGTATGTATGTACGTTCCACTTAATCTCAAAAACTACTGGACGAATTTTTATGAAAGTTTCCAGTTATGTACCTTATATATAAGAATAGGAAATAGGCTATGATTTATGTCAAAGTTCATCCCTTTTAGGGACGAAAAAGGGGGTGAAACTTTGTAAGCTATAAATTGCATCTCTAAGCGGACGTAGTCGCGGGTAACAGCTAGTATGTAATATGTAAGTATTCGTTCCATAGCGATAATACAAAGAGAAGAATAAGACTATGAATATTATATAAGATTATATTTTTGCAGATTCAAGTTCTATTTGAATTATATTATGAACATCGTACAAAACTGTCTTATAAACAAGATCTCGATTCAATTGTCATATCCTTATCCATATTAACTTTTAACATATAAGCTAAAATGAGTATGTAGTTTGATTAGTTTGTCTTCGTCTAACAGAGATAAAGTCCCCAGTTAAAGAGACAATTTTTTTTCAATAATAGTGATAGTATATAATTAAAATTGAATTTGAACCTGCAAAAAAATATCCTCGTAGATTCAATTTCGATTTTAATGACGTTAGCGGTTACCTATACTTTCTGGTCAGTGCTGGTTGTATACTCTTAAAAAAATATTTCTTTTTAATAAAAAAAGAACCGACATCAAAATAAACTAAAAAGCCGAAAATAATCTTTTATTTACGGTACGGATCACATTTGAATCACCTTTTGAAGTCGGTGCCAAACCATTCATTTATTACTATTAACACAAAAGGCACGCAAGAACCGCGGCGGCGAGCCTTTAGTTATTACCTAAATTTAGTTATAGTACCTAATTCGTATTTTTGTTGGATACAGAACTTTACTTCAGGTTTGGCACCGACTTCAAAAGGTCATTCAAATGTGATCCGTACGGTACATAAAAGATTATTTTCGGCTTTTTATTTTATTTTGATGTCGGTTCTTTTTTTATTTAAAAAAATATTTTTTGCTTTTTAGTGATGGATTTTAGTGATATAAAGTATTTTTAGAGCTCAAATTGAGGAGGCCTTATTGTAAATAAATAAGACCAATTGTAGATAAGACCATTGTAAATAAAATCTAAATTATAAGAATTGGCTACGTCAAAATGGTTAAGTCCAGTAGCTTGCTGGTTATAAAAGAATACGACTAACAGTCTCAACTGACCCATAATATTTAATGAATTATCTCGCAGCTCAAATTGGCGTAGAATCTCGAGTGATGATGAGATGGAATTCCGTCTCTGCTGGACTAGTGAAATGGCATAATAAAAAAATGGCCGGCCCTAAGACGAGATCAGCTAGAGGACGGGGAGCTCCCGGAAGCCGTGTACGTAAAATTTGACGATGAAACTGTTGGTCTTAGGTTAAAAGATAGTGACGGTTGCATACCCATACCTCCATCATGTACTACGTTTCAAGCGACAAGGGGATACGGAGATGTGGAGCGTCGTATGTTACCTTTAATATTTAGTTGGGCTGTTACTGTTCATAAGCTACAAGGTACCACCTTCGAGAAAGCTGTGATAGACCTTGATAAAAAGAATTTGGCAAAAGGGCAAATATATGTTGCACTAAGCCGTATCAAAACTTTGGAAGGCATAGCGTCGTTAGTTTTGGATGCAAAAAAATTATTAAATTGACCACATGATGAGAGATCGTTAACGGAATTAACAAGACTACAAAATCTGCCTTCTGACGATCGATGCCACACATAATACACGACTTTTATGACTTCTACAACTTTTATACGGCACTTACAGCCATAATGCATTCTAATGTCAATTGCTCATGACCTTTAGCTGAACGTTGGTATTTCAGAATCAGGGCCGTTAACCGTTGAGGAGTTCTCTGGTTCTCCACTATCAGCTCCACTTTGCTACCCTGATCTTAACCAACTTCTGCCTCTCAGCAAAATATGATTAAGAATTATATTGCGATTAGTGAATTAAATAACACTGGTTGAGCCCTAATTAGTGACTGGTGTCTTGTGTCTTCATCATCAGTTTTTCTTCACCAAATGATGAGTTTCGAGTGTAAATGCTTGTTCTACTTGAATAAACACCAAAATCGCCATAGATGTGGCCATAACATTTGAGGAATTCCTTCGATTCCTTATCGATCTCATCATCAGATCTTCACCAAAATTTTATGGGACCAACTTGGAGATTCCGACTCTTAATTGAAGAAATATTTTTCTTAATCGACTTGCGATCCGCGAATTAAATAACACTGGTAGAGCCCTCAGTGGTAACTGATGGCTTGTGCCTTCATCATCGGTTTCTCTTCACCAAATAATGATTTTCAAATGTAAATGCTTAAACTACTGTTATAAATACCAAAATCGCCATAGATGTGCTCATAATATTCGAGGAATTCCTTCGATTCCTTATGGATCCAGGCATCAGATCTTCACCAAAATTTTGTGGGACCAATTTGGATATACCTACGCATGAACAAAAAATATATTTTGAAATCGTCGTGTAAATGACCGAGTTCAGAGGTAACAAACATAAAAAGAATACAACCGAATTGAGGAGCCCTCCTTTTTTTGAAGTCGGTTAAAAAAGATGATTTAAGATTATGCCGCTCTAGATGAGTTCGTTCTTTCAATTCCCGCACTTTTTGTACAGGTGATACTGGGATTCCGGGATGGCTTGTAAAAACAATTCCACGATTAGAGGATTAATTAGTTCGATGATAGACTTCAGCCATTAGGGGCCATAGGATATCTGCGGTGAGCGCGGATTTCGCGTTTAAAGTCCTGTTACGGCACGCACAGCGTATTAGGCTCACCACCTCATTCTTAAAACTCGAAATGATTGAATTTCTTTTTTAATGAAATATATTGTATTAGAGAAATTTTCAGTAACACCGGACAGAAAAAAAACCCGAGTTCCTCCGGAAACAAGCAATGTTATATAAAACATAATGGTTTTTTTTTTTCAAAAATGTGGTTTGGAACATGTTATTTCAGAAATTTGGGATTAATATACATTTGACGTGATAAAATTCTAGTGTTGCAAAAAAAGGCTGTTGTGTTTAGAACTTATTGCTAAGTACTTTTTATTGGGTATATGACTTGGAACAACGAATGAAGAGCGTGGGCGGTATTTAGTATACTTCACATCAAAGTTTATATTTAGATACATTTATGTGGTACATATTTGCAATAAATAAATTAATTTTCTTATCAAAATAATATGTATTTAAATTGAATTCACATAATAATTCAGTTTAATTCTATTATGAATGTTTGGCTGATTGGCGACTTAGAGCCTTTGACTCATCGCTCTTGCGCGCGTGTAAACAAATGCACCGGCCGGATCGCGCCATTTTGATTTGATTTGACATATTTACAAATACTTCATACTGAACGACAATTAATAAATGTAAATAATTTCAAGCAACGGAATTTAAAATATAATTATGTACGTACATTTGAGGTACTGATGACCGATTAATCTAAAACTTACGATCTACAGGATTGTTTACCCAAGTAAGTATAACCTTGACTAAATCGTATTTACTTGAAAATAACGTATGACTGTTTTAGCTTTTTACCTCGCTAGTGTATTGAAAAATGTGGTATGAAACTCGTGTGCATTAATAATTACGCTCTCGGCTTTATACAGCCGGCATCTTCGACTCAAGCTCCAAGATAACCTTAAGTGCCAACCAACGTAGCTCACTCGTATCATAGTACTAAATGGTCGGCAACATGCCTGTAACACTCCTGGCGTTTCAAGGGACCATAGCCTAAGGAGACCTCTTAATATTAGGCAGGCCGTACGCTTGTTTGCCACCTTCGTAGTGTTTTTTAAATGACCCATTTACAAATAAAGAGACTTTTCAAATTCATACGTAGTTAATTTTATGTGTAGGTATGTATAAATCGTAAATTGTGTCTGCAAGATGAACAAATCACAGCTCCTAAAGTTTTGTGTCATTAATGTTTATTCATAATGTGTTCTCTTATTTATCCTTGCGCCGGTTCATGTGAGGAAAGCCGTTTCTAATTAGCAAACTCCATTATAGGGAGTGCGTGTATTAGTGTGTTTATGTTTGCTCTGTTTGCACGTACATATGTGCTTTAATTTATACCTCAAACCTTTATTGGAAATTTACAAAGCTAGTCATTGTTTTATGGAAAAACGGTAGTTTTAAGAGTTAAAAGTACGATATTGTAAACTGAATGCAAATCTAAATTCGTTCTATTCCAAATAACATTTATAACTGTCGGTATAAATGTTGTACTATGAATATTTTTTATACAATTAAGTTTGGCTGCATAGGGACTGTATATCTGGATATTAAATCGTTATGTACCTTTACTCTTCTAAAACTGCTTGTCTGTCTATCCATCAGCCACGGACATCCACTGCTGAACATAAGCCTACCTATAACTCGCCACAGGGTGCGATCCTGCGCAGACCGAATCCACCGACTCCCCGCGACCCTTACAAGGTCATCCGACCACCTAGTCGGGGGCCGTCCTACGCTGCGCTTTCCTATGCTGAAAGTACTTAAGGTATTTTTTAATACTAAACACTATATTTTGGTGTTTTTTCTGCTATGAAGAAGCTGAAACTAATAATTTCGACAATATAAAACAATAAACCAGCTAATATTTTCTTCCGTTTCCGCGATTATTACTCATTGAAATAAAACAATTTAACTGATTATATCGCGTATATTATCTCATTTTAGTTCCCGACGTTTCGGAGGCTTTTCAGCTTTCCATGGTCACGGGTGGACTGAGAAAAGATATATTTTTCTCTGTCAAAGTTACAATTTGTGCAAACTACCCATTTTAGAAAAAACAAATAAAGGTGTACATACATGCCAGATGGGCCTAAGCTGTAAAGACAGTTACACATGTGCCAGAAGGGCTTAATTATTTTATTTTAATAATTTACCAAGCAGCATTTCACAAATGAGGCGTACTGAGGAGAAAAGAAACGCTGCAAAGAAAAACTCCCAGGCTATCTCATTAATAACTTAGCCCATCTGGCATGTATGTACACCTTTACTTGTTTTTTCAAAAATGGGTAGTTTGCACAAATTGTGACTTTGACAGAAGAAAATATATCTTTTCTCAGTCCACCCGTAACCATGGAAAGCTGAAAATCTTCCGAAACGTCGGGAACTAAAATGAGATAATATACGCGATATAATCCGTTAAATTGTTTTATTTCAATGAATAAACCAGCTTCTATATAAAACGATGCGTATGTTCTAAGTACAGCTGTAATTATATATATTTACTCTCTTATTCATCATTTATAAAGTTTTAATCTGTTCACTACTGGTCTAAAATTTTTCTTAGCTAAAACTTGTTTTTTTTTTTTAAATGTGTTTGGCGATTTTACACTGTTCTAGGATGTATAATACGAGTAACAACTTAACATCATTATAATTTAGTTAGCCCTCATTCAGAATACGTGTTAGTAGAATTAAAGCACTGAAATTACAGATAAGTTAGGACAACTATTTTATTTAAACAAGAATTAAATTAAATTAAGGAGACACACACATCCATCCTCTCGCAAAACCTCAAACATTCATCACGCAGAGCAAACACATATTACATCAGGGGCTGATCTGAGGACCAGGTTGCATTATGAACTTCTTACACAGTTTCTATTTATATATTATTTTTAAAGGTATTTAAAATAATGTAAACAAACTATAAAAAGGTTATTTATAGTGCAATTCAGTCGTTATCTAAAATCTCATTAATATCTGCAAAATAATAATATCGTTGTTTCGTATTAATTTAACAAATACAGGTATTTATTCTTCTACAACAATACAATACAACCCTACGCAATTTATCAGATAAAAATAATCGCTAAAATTAAAAATATTTAAATTTTGCTAAAACATGATGCCGCAGGGCTTATGAGTTCTCAGCTTTTTTCCCATGACTCGAGAATTCGCGAGTAAGGTATGAGTAAGGCCAGATTTTTTGAGAAGCTTCAAGAAACCTCGACAGAGATAGATACCCTACGATTCTAATATAGTAAAATTTAATTCAGTATTTTCGATGTATTTTTATATGCAGGGAACAGAGTCACAGTTTTACGAACACTAAATTACAGTTTTTGGTTAAATGGAATATAATAGTAGAGTTAACGTACGTCACGAAATATAAATCAAGTTTATGTGGCGTGTTCTGCCCCGGCCGGATTTATGTGAGAGCAGGAGGTGCTCTAATGTATTCCTTCGCGGACAAAAATGTTACTAAAATATTACCTAAAACCACTTCGTAGTTTCAATTAGGTATTGGAATTCAACCCAGTGTTATTTATTTAAAGTCTACCAGGATGTTGTAGCCCGCGTCACATTCAATTTTATCCTTCGGGAGCCATACAATTTTCTATGATAAAAAGTATACCCTATATCAGTCTCCAGTCTTTATTCTACCAGTATTTTATTCTTTGTAGTATTTACATTAATCCGTTTCCCTGTTACCACGAGAAAGATGGACAAACCACTAAATATACTTTTGCATTTATAATATTGATATGCAATAAATCTAGGACTAATAAGTTCTTCTAACTTTACGACATTTGTTTGGTAAAACAGACGGACTGTATCTAAGCTGTATCAACGTATTAAATAAATATTAGTGCCTCTGTGAGCTCTAGCTCTCACTAGCCCTGTAAACCCCATATTTCCGCCATTTCCCTTTGGACTCGGGACTACGGGTGTGATCTAGCGTTTGTACAATGGGGAATGTTCCGAAGAACTTTCTGAGTTGTTCCACCGTCACGTTTTTATCATCGCACCTCCTGCCTCAGAAACAAAGTACATCCCCATTATCTGTGTTGCACATATTCATGGGCGCCGATAACCTCTTTCCTTTAGGTGGCTCGTCTATCCGTTTGCCACTTATAAAATTAAAAAAAAACGGATAAATTAAAAAAATGAATCGGAATAAAAAAACAATTGGATTGAGAAATGCGACCTGTAGAAGAAAACAGACAGTCGGACAATGCCCTAGCTGAAATGAAGACCTTTGCTCGCTGCGCTCGCTCGGTCAATTAGGCGGCAATTTTACACAAATCGAACTAGTAACATGGTAAGGGCAATAAAACTTGTGTTGAGTACTAGATGACGATATATTTAATAGATACACTTACTTATATACATAGAACATTCAAAACACAGGAAGAAATATGCATGCTTGTCACACAAATAATTATCCTTACCGGGATTTGAACCCAGGACCTTTAGCTTCGCAGGCAACGTTACTCCCACTGAGCTAAACCGGTAGTCGAAATGTATATGTATATGCTGCAAGCCAACTGCCTGCCTTATGCTGCCGTGATCATCAGATCAGATCAGATCAGATCTCATTGAAATTGCAACGCAGTTGTGTTGTTTTAACCCTTAGACCTAGAATGCGAAATTGTGTGCATAAAGAGCCTTTTTTCTGTCATTACACACTAAGTATAAAACTGGGTTTTAGAAAAACCTCATGTTAGCGAAACATACATAAATCTTAGTTATTTTATTAAACTAATGCATGCAATGTATTTATTGAAATAATATGTTTCTCATTGTCGCTGTATACATTAACAGATTTTTTAATTAATATATTGAGGCTTAGAAGACTTGATTTTAATATTTTATCGGATTTATTCATGCAACAGCTGAATACCATCGAAATATACCGAGTAAATTATAAAACAACAGTTCATAACTAAATAGTCTGTTATTTAACTCAGCATATTAACATTGTTGACTTTCCATTAATTGCATCAACAAATAATAAATCTCATAGGGGTTGTACCCATTTTCGCCGTTATTTACACTTTACACGATGTGAGTAAAGCAAATACTGATAACCCAAATTTACTTAATTATAAATTATTCATAACTTATAGTACATACAAATAATTTGACCGCGGCGGCGTGTACGTGACTTGATTTAAACACAGCACGATAAAAAATGACCGTAAACACAGGGTGGGTTCCGTAACTGAAATTAACAGGACGGGCAAAATATTGGTTTCGAGTTGGGAATAATAAGTCAAGAGTTACAATTTATGCTGTTTATACGTGATGACCCTTTTCATGATAATTTTTTAAGTTTCAAGCGAGGTACCAATAACGTACAAAATGATGACAAATGTAGGTTTTTAAAGTCTACACTCATTACAGATATTTGGGCCATTCTATTGTAGCACCACTATTTTTTGCATCTTTACGTAAAAAGCATATTGTGCAAACAGTGACAGTTAGATTGTTTTGTGGCTATTAATCTAAAATATAGCATTGTTAAACTGTCATTTTCAATTTGTTTTTGTTTTTGGTCACCGTTTATAATTATAAAGCAGCTAATGCAGTGGTCATCAATGTCCTCAGTATGAAAATAAGGTATTTACCGCTGCTTTACCACTTTTTTACGGCTATAATGATCAATGTATGACTTTCCGCGTATAAGAGTCTATAAATCGGTTACGGAACTTATGCCTAGCATGTTAATTTTATCTATCTTATCTTGAATATTGGTTATTTAATTGAAAAACTAAAGTTGTTAAAGAAAAAAATATCCCATCAAAAACAAAACTTGTAAAATAAAACCAAGTCTCGAGACTCAGTTCTTGTACCATAAAAAGTTGTGAGATCCATTTAATACCAAGATGATTAATTTATTCAGTCCCTATTTAAGGGTCCTTCTGTCTTAAAATAATACGTAATTAGCTAACAACACCTAACAAGGTTTATGCTGGAACATATCTTCAAATGTAACATCTTGTAAAACCCATAGATGCAATAAAAAAATATGAAATAATTATGAATTAATCTTATAGTGACCATATCAATATTAAAAATATTTTATGTTTTAAATAAATAGATTGACTTGACCATTGCACTTAACAATCTAATTTAATATAATATGCATTACTTGTGAAATACATTGTGTTTTGAGCAAATATCAATGTGTGGTACATATTTTGACAATTCTTTTAAAAAGACTTTGAAATCTCTAAAAAAATATGTTTGATTTAGTAAATATTTTCGAAAATAATCGCTACGAAAGTTGCATAAATTGTGCCCCCCCACTCTATTTTCTAAGCAATATGTCCAAAAAATATGAAAAAAATTACAAACTTAAAGCTTAATAAATACTTTCAACGAAAATTGTTTTCAACATGATCGAATATACCGTTTTTGAGTTATTGCCAAAAAACTGCGCTTCTCAGCGAAAGGACTATAAGTGCCGTGGAGATACGCTCTTTTGCTAGTGCGCTTTTTTATATCGTATTTTTTCTTTTATCTTTAGGGCATTTTTTGTATGAACGGCTGCGGAACCCTACACTGAGCATGGTCCGACATGCTCTTGGCCGGTTTTTTTTTTTATAAAATCCAGATGCCTTTTAGAGGTCATGAATCCAAGAAAAATCTTCATAGCGCGATCTGCATTTGAGCCAAATATAGTATGAACATTGGTAACAACACCATTTCTCGGCCGGAAAAACTTCGTGGCCTCATCATCTCAACGGCAAAATGACTGAACGAATTTTTGTAGATTAATTACGTACGCACAGTGGTTATATGATACTTTGCACCCGACTACGCTGAAGCAAAAAAGGGGGTCAAGACGAATCGATACATTTGTTCAGTCAGTGGATGGCCAGCTATCCTTGTACCAGAAGGTGCGTCCGCGTTTGTATCATTTGGCCGTATCCAGATCACCGTCGCGTGGCGTGACTGCGTATCGAGCTGCTTGGATGCTCACTGTCGGCATTCCGTATCATTTGCGCCGCCGCGTGAAGGAACGCGTCCACACTTAGCCGTAGCGTATCACCGTATCGTATCACCGACGGATACGAGCAAATGATACAAGTGTGGACGCACCTAAAGATAACTGAAATCTGTTGAAATAAAATAAATAAATAAATAAAAAGACATTTATTTACCAACAACAAACAAACAAACTTATTTTGTATTACAAGATTTTGTAGCTTATAAACTAGTTTGTGAAGTAAATTGGATCTCAGCGAGACCGCTGGTTTTCAGTCTCCAACCATGACTTAATATCTGCTTAATTAATACTAACATTTTAACTAAATAAGGTAAATGAGGTAAGTTCGCTGGCCGTTTCGTTTAGCCGTGTTTTTTCATGATGTAATTTATACAGACATTTAATTTTCACTACTTTGTTATAGTGTAGATGTAGTTGAATAATCCCGACAGCGTATATTCCATCAGACGATCTGCTTGCTCGTTTGCAACCTATAACATAAAAAAACCGGTCAAGTACGAGTCAGGCTCGCTCGAGGGTTCCGTATAAACTTGAATTTACCCTAACATTATTACCCGGTTTTGGTTAGGTTAAGCTTCCACTTGAAATCTATAGCGTTGCATACAAATGAGGTGCAAACTTAACGCAACTGGGTAGTATCCACATTTTCCTTAATAAAACAAAATTTAAGCAAAATAAGAAAAAAATGATCGAAAATGTGCAAATCAAAATTTGACCTTTCATATTTGTTCACCAGCTTTTAATTTTGGCCCCCTCATTGGTCGTTTTTATAGTTCATAAAAAATATTTTATAATGTTTTCGTTGCAATACATGTGGGCTGAACATGTTTAATAATATTCCGAATCTCAAATAGACAGCATGAATAGCTTTTGAGATATGGCGCTCTAATAGTTGGACAGACAAACAGACAGACAGAGTCGCACTATAAGGGTTTCTTTTTATTTTTTTTGGTACGGAATCCTAAAAATGTCCATCTAGCCCCAAATAGATGCAGGTATAACTTTAATTCCATTTTAAAAACGTTTAAAGCCAAGTAATGTCGAAAGGATATTTGGATTATCCTTAATCCTGTTTGAAGAGCACAAAGGTCAATAATTAGGTCCTATTATCAGCTGCACATAGCGCACTATGTAAATGGTTATGATAATCAAGTGTAACAGAAATGGAGCGAATTCTGTGGAGTCACGATGCCTGTAAGCCTTCGGCGTTGAGCGTCACATGGCGTGTCGACCGTGACGCAGCGATATATTTGTCGTTTGGTACAAGTGACGGTACGAGTATGAACTTAAGATATACAATCAATATATAGACAATATGCATGCAGTTAGAAGACATTACTATTATAGGTAAATCATTTCAAAAACGGTAAATTAAATCAATAAACCTTCACAACAACCCGACCTTAGCGTAAGGGTAGCATTTCATTATTAATTATTTCTAATCGTGCTTGGTAAAACTAATGATGTTATCAGATCCTTAGAATAATAGAATAATAATAGTTTATTGTTAGAAAGTGAGTTCTTACAATAAGGTGTTACAATAAGTACATGTCCGTCACAATCAGCCAGAGTCGGCGTACAATATGTATTTGTCAGAGTTCCCTCTGTGCATGTAAAATTATTAAAATACATCATTACATCAGTTTCAATGTCATGCTACAGAAATAGTAATCAAATTTAAAAATATATTTATAGTTAAGTACACAAATAAATAAATAAGCACACAAGCAAACAAATATGTCAGATGATTACGTTACCACATGTCTAAGTATTCCGGGCATTGCGATAGTCAAAATGTTCATTTACATTATAGCCTTAAATATAACCATTATACCTTTATATATAAACGAAATGATTTATCCATGTGTTTTATAAATGTTAAAATGAGTGACGTAATTAGCTGTTTCTTTAGGACGTTTTTAAAGCTCAGTAGACAAGCCTAACTTTGACTCCCATTTCTGATGTTTCTAGTGACTATCCTATCATGTATGGGACATTTGACTGTCTGGAAATTTTAATTTGATGATTATTTTTTTGTTAAACATCCCCTATTGTTTAATTAAAAGGCTTTAGCAACAGCTAAGCGGTATCCCGTAAGTTGTTGATATCTTCAAGGCAAGAGTGGAGATTGATACTGAACGATCAGTTGATATGAGTAGCAGGTTAAATTTTGAATAATATAGCGTCTTGGGAAAAGTGATCGTTTTTCTAGCCAACAATACGAACCCAGTTTCCAACGTCACATGGCGCGTGTGTGCTGTCAAAATAATTAACAATGTATCTGTGCTAACCTGTTCCTAAGAAACCCTTATAAAACAACGTTCATCTAATATAATCTGAATGTTAATCGTCGTGGTGAGATTCTCGCTGAGCACAATATTTCCGCCCCTACAAGGCCGAGGAGGTACTCCCATCGTTTTAACGCCGTCATTCCAAACTTCAGTCTCATCCTGTTTTAATAAACGTGGGTCTTGGCGTCGCCTTTAATATTTCCGTCCTTTGTAATTCAACAGCCTCTTGTTATTTCTACTGTTAATTAATAATATCTCGAACCATATTTAGGTGAACAGAATGAAAAGCTAGAGAGAATCAAATTATTTGTTAATAATCACAGGTTAATTGGGATGTTAACAATTTTTGACAAGTTTTTTCTGAGGTATTTTATAGAATGACCTCTAAATAATAGAACAATTGGTGAAAAACCTACGTCAATGTCATAAAAAAATCACGGAGTTACGACAATGTTAAGATCACATTTCGTACTCTAAAAAAATGCTCCATATTCGAGTACCTCACACGTTCCTTCTTTGTATGGGGAAATTAAGAACTTTGTTCTGCAGCTATGTTTAAACTTGTGTATAAGGAAACGATTTCTTAACAAAAGTTACCTTAAATTTCATAAATCATAATTAGTTATTAATATTTTATTACATTAAAAATGGACTTTCCTATCCAACTTTAAAGGCTTTAAAGTTACTCGCAAGGTATCGAACTAAATTTTTATTTGAAATTTCTATCATAGAAACTGTCATTACGCATCAAAATTCTATTTTTAATTGAGTACAGTCAAAATCCCAATAAAAAAAACTGTCTCTGAGATTAACATTGAATAAATCTTAAGTGATCTTGTAATAAGCGCTCAAAAGAACAAATTTAAATTTTTAATGAGAAAAATATCACATTTTTGGGGATTTTTTGTCAATCCTGCGTTGAAATTGTTTGAAATCTATTATGTTTTCAGTTTAAGTATGTTTTAAACTGTACAATTGTCTTTAGCTGTTTAGTTCTTTAGGCGTAGTAGTTTACGGCAATATCACAAAAGTTATTTAAAGAAAATGGAATATAAATATAATAACGTATTCTTCTAGAAAACGAGAAATCTCCAATATATTGCCTCCATCTCACGAGTACTTATGCGTGAGAAAGTGACTACATCATACATAAGTAACGAAAAAATCTGTCCTCTTTCATAAGTGTCGTCTCGCCTTCTACATTATAATATTTTTATGATCATTAGATTCTCATGTTGGGAAATGACATCAAACTCAACATTAGTGGCGGCTTTACCTTCAAGAAATCATAATTAAGTCCCTATTAATTAACCATTTTCGTATATTATTGGTTGTTTTAATTTTGTGAATTACCAATCGATAAGTTATATAATAATGATACGCTTTAATTGATGTTATAAGTCCTAAACGATGTAATGGTAATAAACAGGGTTAAATTATTTGTTTTATTACAGTTTATCAAGAATGTATTTTTTGTATAATTTGTGTATTGTGTAACATGTGTAGTTCATCCCTTTATGGTTAGATTAATATTGTACTAGTACTTATAAGTATCGTATACGAACGAATAAGTTACGTTTATAGAAACGTAAACAAGAGTAATTATTACAAATGGCCATTTGTAATAATTACTCTTGTTTACGTTTATTTTCATCTACTTCGCTATTGTTCTCAGAAACGTCCTAAGTTCGTTTTGTATGGGAATTATTCTCAATCTACATCGTTATTGGCACAAAAAGGGAAATGGTCTAGAGAAAGGCACTGCTGTATCTGGGCGTCAGGTTTTTAACCGCTTATTACGGTAATTACATCTGCTGTGTTTCAATGGCATTAAATGTTTGTTTCTTTTCTTAATACCTTGTGCTGTGCAATATAACATCATATTTTTGGTTTTGCCTGTAAAAAGTGAGCATTAGGTACAGTCGATCGCGTTCGCGCCAATTATCCACAACGAAGAACAGCTCCCGCAATGTTTTTATTGAAAACTCTATACGATCTCGTTTTTACTTCGTTTTTCGCAGCTATTTATTCCTCGTGTCGTATTTTGAGAGCTGCCGGTGGTTTGATCGAAATTTGAAATGGCTGTTACGTGCGTTGAAAATATCGGTCGTTCGTCCGGGCAAACACAAATGGTATTTATGTGCATAACGTTTTCAGGAAAGCACTTTTTCAGTTGAGACAATATTTATTTATAGCATAAATCATGTTGCGCAAGAGTAAATAGTCGAAACAAACATCGAAAAAGCTTCTAAATGTGGACACAATTTTTGTTTATTCACGTTGAATGCCAGTGACTAATATTTTGAGTTATGGCTGGTTGTTTTGTTTTCAACATCAATAGAGTGGATATCCGTGTGCCACCCACTCGTGGGTTGCTTCTCTATTTTTATGTTCGCCGAGTGAGGTTTGTTTATTGTCCTTAGAACACTTACCAGTAAGCGCCTAAAAAGCATTCGATTTGAATGAATATGCGGTAGATTCTCAACATTATTTCATAAATGAATTTTACGATATAAACTGTTATAAAAAATCTACGCGGGCAACAGCTTGTAATGAATAATGTACGATTAAAGTGGCCAGATTAGTTAGAGGAATTTATTTAAAAAATACCTAGCATGTATGTACCTAATATTTTCGTAAAAAAAACAAGACACACAATGAATTGCTTGATTAATCTTACCAACCCTAGTCTAATCTTCTTGACAATGCAGTGTTATCAAGCTGAATAGATGCATTATACGCAACAGAGACGATCTCAACTAAACTCGAGTACAGTGGGTGTATACACCGATCCACGAAGCCCCCACAGCCGTGCGCTAGTTCCTCATTGCGTGGTTACATTGTGATACTAGCGAGCAAATCTCTACAGGATCGGTGGACACTACTTTATGATGACAGACCGACAAACCGTATAGTTGGTACTAGTTTAGTTTCGTGCTACAATTTACATGCGTTGATGCGCTGCTTTGTTATTTTTTTCAGCAGCAGTTTTTTCAGTTCTCTTCACCTACCTAAAACTTGATTTAACATGTTCACTGCGGCAATTAAGTTAACTTGCAATTACCTAATAGTACGAGGTTCAGGTGACCCCTAGAGAACGTGTAAATTTTATCGCGGGTTAAATAAAAGAAAAACTATTGGATTAAAAATTAGTCATTTTGAAATTACAAAAAATGCAGCAAAGATACCATCTTTACCACCCTTGCATTTATCTGTATGTACCTACGTACGTACCTGCTCCTTTAGCACAGACAGTATCATTACTTACCAGGTTTTCTCATAAGAATGTTATAGATTTCGTGCTCCTTTTAAAGATCACAGGAGCGTTTGAAGAATCTGTCTGAATGTTTGATCAAAATAGTGTGAAGAGGAGTAAAAACCACCTCCTACAAATGGATGCTTTCATTGGATTCATTCGCTCGAAAGAATATTTCATTGAAGTGGAAATAGATTAGACCTTAATAAAAGTGTGTATTAGTTTTCAGAATCAGGCTAACTTTTACAAAAGTTTGTTATAAGAAGTGATAAACGAGTAGTCGATGTGATGGAAAAAAGAAACTACGTTGTTTACATACTGGCCAATATACAGACATATGATGTATACTGGCATATAATCATTTTAAATACCTTGCCTTATTTATCTTTGAAAATAGTAACATAGATTAATTCACAGGATGGGATGAAACAAAAACGCATACTTTTTAATTCTTTTATAACACTGGAGAAAAGAATGCATTCTTATTTTTGACGGAAGATCCTTATTAACAGGTATAACAACAATGAATCATAAACGGCTTATGTCAGGCTGACCGGACTTGCTGTCAAAAGAGGAAGGTATTATGTAGCATCTGGCTCTTATGTTGCTAGTACTTTTGTCAATTAAAGTGCATCGTAGTCCTGCTTCGTCGTCAGAACTATCTGTTTGGATTACGTGAGCTCATGAACGTCATGGACAACATTTTGTTTCGGTTATTATCAACGTAAGATAAATAATTATATAAAAACGGTGTATATTAAAAAGTTAGGAAATGCCATTAGTAAAGGTACGTGCATCATTAAGATGGGAAATTGTAGAAAAACAGAAATCCTTCCTTCTCTAGAAATTGTTTCGAAATCAAAAACTTTTGCCGACTCTTTTTATGCATCTGTGAAAAAGTAAAAAAATAACCGCTATCCATTTGAAATTTGGAATTGTTATAAATATGGTTTGCCCATGTACTGGAAATGAAAAAAAAAAAAATAGTTTTTCATATGAACAAAGAAGGACCAAAACTTCAAATTGATTCATATCATATCATATCATATCATATCATATCATATCATATCATATCATTTATTGCGTACCATGTTCATTTTACAATGGATGGTAAGGTAGTAATTATGTAGGTACATGAGACCCTGCTAGGGCATTGCAATTTCTTACATACTAAAAACATTATTCATTTAAGATATTATGTACAACTGTTTTACATACATAAAATGTTGTTTATATAATTATATTAAGTATAATAAGATTATTAATTTACGTCTCAAGACATATGTATTTACATTAAAATTTAACATTTGAAAATAATTGAATTGAAAATGATAATTGGACATAATAATAATTAAATTTGTGAAAATTCAATGTCAGTGCTTATTTTAATTTATCATTTAAATAATCGTGAACAGTGTAGTAGCATTTCGATATTAATAATTGTTTCAATTTTTTAATAAACTTTATGTCAGAAATTTCATTGGTCAGTGAATTCGGTAAATTATTATATATTTTTATGGCCATTACGTAGGTGCTGTTTGAATGTATTGTTAGTTTAGATGCCGACAGGAGAAGTTTGTTTTTGTGTCGCAGAGTATGACTTGTGGGAAGTTCATGTCTTTTCTTAAAAATACTATTTTGTTGTCTAACGAATTTACATATTTCGAGAATATAGATGCTGATGCTGGAAGTGTGGCTCGCATGTCACTGTGTTATCAATCTTTGCTATTATTCTGATGAGTTTCTTTTGTTGAGTAAACAAGGAGGAGGACTCTGTACTGTTTCCCCAAAGAATAATACCATAGGTAAGCCATGAGTTGGCATAGGCATAGTATGTAGCGAGCGCCGTTTTCATATCTGTAGTCTTTTTTATTTCACGTAGCGCATATGCGAAACTCGATATTTTTCCTCTTACTTTTTTTTATGTGAGCTTTCCAATTTATGTGTTTGTCTATAACTAGTCCTAAAAAGGGGAATTCATCTACAACTTCTAGTGGAATATTATTATATGTAAAGTTTATGTCTAAGGGTGAAATGTCATTAGTTTAGTTTTATTGTAATTAATTTCGAGGTTATGGTCGTCCATCCAGTTTGTAATTTTATCTAATAGGGAGTGAAGTGTGGAATTTAGATTCATGTTATTTTGACATGCTGTGAGTAGGGAGATATCGTCTGCAAATAGTACGCACGTTTCATCTAATATTTTGGGAAGGTCGTTTATGTAGAGAAGAAATAATAAACATCCAATAACACTTCCCTGAGGAATTGAGGCATTAATTATTTTCCTATGTGACCGGACTATATGGTTTGGCCAGTATCTTTTAAGTAGGATGTGAACCAGTCGTAAGCAGGGCCACGAATTCCAACACCGTATAATTTATTTAATAATATATTGTATTTGACCTTGTCGTAGGCCTCAGTCATATCAAGTAGCACCCCAACTGCGTATTTTTTTGCATTTATGGTGTTTATGGGGTCTTGTATGTATTTGTAAACGGCTGCAGTTGTCGATCTTTTTTTGCGGAATCCGTTCTGGCTGTCGTCAAATACATTATATTTTTCACAAAACGCATGAAGGTAAACGCGTAAAAAAATATACCCCCCCTCCCCTTTTTCCAAAATTTACCAACCAACAAAAATTCAGATAAATATTACAGGAAAATTATAACCATGTATGGGTAGTTAGTTGTTTTTATTTCCAAAAAATATTTTTGGACAACCCCGTTCTTTATTACATGAGGTGAGCATTTAACACTTGTTGAATCGAATTGAAAATGTATACTATTAACTTCAAATAAAAAATCTTATACTCATATCTATTTGAGAATCTTCTGTTATGTATAATAACGAACGAACGTGAATTTGATTGACGTTTATCGCACTACATTTTTATTTTAAGAGTATTCAATTAAATCACTTTATAAGTTTGCAATCGATTTATTACCTTTTCAAAGTCATTATGTACGATGATTAACGACCATGTCAAAAGTATAAACAATAACTGGGCCTTAATGTAATAACGTAGGTTTTGTTTACCAAAAAGCTATAATTTAATTAAAATCGCAATTCTTTAACATAGCTTTAAATCATGTCAGTGGGGTTTGAGGTGCGGTCGCATTGTTTAAAAGATTAACCTCGCTTTTGTTCCCCTGAGAGCCGGAGTCATAGAGTAATGGAATTAATTGTATGTAGGACCTTTAAGAAAGCTTTGTGGGATTCGTCACGGTTCTTAATAGCTATTATGGGTCACGGGTAATTTCCATGCATCACGATTATGGCCCAAAGTGTTAGCTGAGAGGCGGGATTGTCGGCAACACTATTGAGGTGAATTACGGGACGCATATTAATCATTTTGTCAAAGGAAATATAAAATGCCAAGAAATTGAAATGGTTTTTCGTACTTTTATCGGAGACGCCTTTGTTAATTTCAAGGATATATATCATTTTACGACTGGAAAAATGGATAGAAAGTTGTGATTATATTTTAAACTAGAAGGGGCCCGCAACTTCGTTCGCGGAGTAGAAAAAAAACATATCCCACTTTTTTGCTTTTGCGTAATGGGATAAAAAGTATCATTATAAGTACCCGTGTACCAAAATAATTTAAATTTGTTTAGCCGTTTTGGTGTCTTGAAGCCACAACGACACATACAAACAAATAAAAAATAAAAGATTTTTTGTATTTACCTTATGGTCTATTTGAAGGTCCTAACTTTTACAACTTTGTAATAGAACTTATAGATATATTGAGGTATCTTTTGTTTCATAAATTGCTTATTTGCTCAAAAATAATTGTATAATCTTAGCTCTTTTGCATACGTGTTTCATATAAACATGCTTACCAACGCAATACTATTACAAAACCTTCGCTGTCGATAGGGCTCTGCTAACACTAGATAGTAAGTGGATACATATACAGGGTGTTTGGTAACAGGATGCAAAGTTGAAAGGAGGTGATAGCTTAGGCCATTTAGAACATTTTAAGCGATATATGTGTTAGGCATTACTATTGTCGATGTAGTCTGACATTTTGGAGTTTTCCCAGAAAAATCTTAAAACTTAAATTAAAATAAACTAATAACATTTGCCTAACACATATCGCTTAAAATGTTCTAAATGGCCTAAGCTATCACTTCCTTTCAACTTTGCATTACTATTGTCGATGTAGTCTGACATTTTTGAGTTTTCCCAGAAAAGTCTTAAAACTTAAATTAAAAAAAAACTAATAACATTTGCCTAACACATATATCGCTTCAAATGTTCTAAATGGCCTGAGCTATCACCTCCTTTCAACTTTGCATCCTGTTACCAAACACCCTGTATTTTTAGCGTTTTTGGCGTATATTTTAAATGGAACCCTCGGTGCGCTAGTCCGACGCACATTTGGTAGTTTTTTTTAAATATATTATACGGGTTTAAACGTATTATGTAATATGTTTCTTAGATTGTGGGTAAGAGAATAGGCACAAAAATGTGACAGGACCCTAACTTTTCAACCGTAATTTTTAGATATATGCAATTTTTATGGAATATTTATTACGTGCTTATAATAATAATAATAATGTTGGATCCATATCCCCACGCAAGCCTCTCAAAAATCCGGGACGTACGAGCCCGTGACTCAATGCGAGATACAAATAATAATAATAATAATATGTTTCTTAGATTGTGGGTAAGAGAATAGGCACAAAAATGTGACAGGACCCTAACTTTTCAACCGTAATTTTTAGATATATGCAATCTTTATGAAATATTTATTACGTGCTTATAATAATAATAATAATGTTGAATCTATATCCCCACGCATGACTCTCAAAAATCCGGGACGTACGAGCCCATGACTCAAAAAAAAAAAAAAAAGGTAAACCGCTGACGTCTGACAGCGCACTTTTTCTCCGTGTCATTGTAAATATATCTTGTTTTCGCCACTTTTTCTACTCTCCTTTAAATAAAATGACATCCTTTTATACAATTATACAAATATTTATGTGCATTGTGACCTGCAAATACTTAATATGGGAAGGAAAACATACTTTGACATATGTCAACAAGGCGAGCAACATCTATACACATTGAAATTGCAAACTAACGATGATTACAAGATCGCAAAGGCGCTTAAAAACGGCGCTCACCGCTGCCGGCACGCTTGGGGCCTGCGGGGCATCCTGCTCCGCCAACGGCTTTCGCTACCGGTGGTGTAGTGCGTCGCATGCGATGGACTCAAGCAATGAACGAGCACTGCATGCGCGCATACTACGGGGCTACAGAGGGGGGAACCCACCTGTCTGCGTACCGGGACAGAATGCTCGTTCTGTTCCAGACCCTCGAACCGGCCATCGCCGTATCTGCGCAACGACTATCGGATCAAGTGCGCGCCATTCAACGGCGCAAGTTGCTGGACGACGCGACACTTGATCGACTGCGCCTGGAAGTACTGGCTGCTCGCGCGGCCTCCACGTTGTCTCGGAATACACCTCCTACTTCGCCGGTTTCGGCGCCAGCACTCGACCTGGTGCTGGGGGCGCCGCGGGTCGATCCCGACTCTGACGAGGAGCACTGCGCGAGTAGCGTAAGTACCCAGGCCAATGAGCCATTGAGGAGGACTCTAGAAGAGACGATTGAGCGGTATCGATTCGCACCTGACTCTAGGCCGCGATTACCACGCTTGCCCACGAATAGACGTAACTTAGCGCTAGTGGCAGCCCTGAACGCTTTGGTAGACCCGTATCTGCGGGCTAGCGAAGATTTAGCTGATACCCACTCGATCATGTACTGCGGGGCCATCGCGGCATGCTGCGTTGCTCGTGTCAAGTTCCCGGACGCTGACCGAGCACCGCGAACTGCCGCTGGTGTCCCCGCCTGGCAAGTACGGATCGAGCGGCGTATCAGCACGTTCAGGATTCTCATTGCAAAGCTAATCTGCTTCAGGGGGGGACACCACCGGCAGTTCGCGGTGCAAACAACCGCCCTCGCGTCATGCGCTACGTAGCACAGGCCTTTGCGGGGACTGATGTCAGACCCCGTGATTACATGGCCTGCGTCACGGAGCGCATCGACTTCCTGAAGCAGAAAGTCTATGCGTGGGCAAGCCGTATCCGCCGCTACAGAGAACGTGTGGATCGATTCCAGCAGAATCGCCGTTTCCAGAGCGATCAGAGGAAGGTATACCGAAAGTGGGAGGGAACCGACCAACGAGTGATCGATGGACAGCTGCCAAATCCTACTGCCATAAGTAATTTCTGGCGTAGTATCTGGTCGGTGCCAGTCGAGCATACCAAGGGTGAGTGGATGACTGTTGTCGAACGTGAGTGTGAGCCTATCGAAACCATGGGGGCTGTTACCATCAGAGCTTGGTTCCCTGCCATCTTTCCTAACAACTGGTATTACCTTCCTGCTCTATAAGTCCGGTAGTACCACGGAAGCGAAAAACTATCGACCCTTTACGTGCTTGCCTACGCTGTACAAGCTCCTTACATCTATTTTGAGAGCAAAAATGAACACGCACATTGTTGCGAACAACGTTTTGGCCTTCTCTCAAAATGGATGTAGGGTTGGGTCCCGTGGTACAAGGAGCTCCTCCTCGTTGACACGACTATTTGTCAACAAGTTCGGCGGAACAGGGAGACTCTTTCGGCCGCTTGGATTGACTACAAGAAGGCCTATGATTCGGTGCCTCATTCATGGCTTGGGAGGATCTTGGAGCTGTATAAAATCGATACAGTTTTAAAATCCTTTATAGGGTCATGTATGAGGCAGTGGACCACAGTCCTTCGTCAACCAGGTGGCCGAGATGGCCCCCCTGATCCGCAGGACTTTATAAGGATTAATAGGGGTATTTTCCAGGGCGACAGTTTGAGTCCATTGTGGTTCTGCCTAGCCCTGAATCCACTCAGCACTTTGCTGAAGGATTCAGGATAAGGTTGCCGGCTTCGCAGAGGGGGTGAGATCATTTCTCATCTGCTGTACATGGACGATCTCAAGCTGTTTGACCCAAAACGACCAGAACTGGTGGAGCTACTCAGTCACAGAAACTTTCAGTAATGCCATCAAAATGGAGTTTGGTGTAGACAAGTGTGCGACCATGCATGTACAGCGGGGGAAAGTCGTAAATTCAACGAATTTACAGCTTTCCGAGACAATGTCTCTCAAATCTCTCTCCAAAGTTGAAACCTACAAGTATCTCGGTATGTCACAGTCATTGAGTATTGCGGACGGAGACATTAGACAGGCGGTGAAGGAGCGTTTTTTTTGCCGCTTGACAAAAGTACTGAACAGTCTTTTGTCGGGTGGCAACAAGGCGCGCGCCTTCAACGCTTGGGTAATGCCCCTGCTCACTTACTCCTTCGGCATACTAAGGTGGACCCAGACTGAGCTGGACGCCCTGGATAGGAGGGTCCGTATGCTGCTCACTACACACCGCATGCTACACCCACGCTCGTCAGTAATGAGACTGTACATCCCGCGCAAGTGTGGGGGCCGTGGCTTTTTAAATGACAAGGACCTCCATAACCGCGAGGTGTGCAGTCTCAGGGAGTATTTCCTAAACAATGAGTGTGGGATACATCGCGATGTAGTATCAGTAGATAAAGGCCTCACCCCTCTATCCTTGGAAAACGAGAACTGGCGCAGATCAACGGTGCTTAGCACTGTAGACCGCAAGGACGTATGGAGGAGTAAAGAGCTACACGGGCGGTTCTACAAGGCCCTTACAGGGCCTGATGTAGATCTGCTCGCGTCGGTGAACTGGCTACGTTTCGGCGATCTCTTCGGGGAAACCGAAGGTTTTGCCTGTGCAATTGCGGACGAAGTTATCATGACGAACAACTACCGGAAGTATATCCTGAAGGACGGTACGGTCGACATTTGTCGGGCATGCCGCCGTCCCGGAGAGTCACTCAGGCATATAATTTCCGGATCTTCTCATCTTGCTAACGGCGAGTACTTGCACAGACATAACCAAGTAGCCAGGATTATTCACCAGCAACTCGCTATTAAATACGGTCTTGTGGGGTCTGAGGTGCCGTACTATAAGTATGCACCGATGCCAGTTCTTGAAAATGGTCGTGCCACGCTTTATTGGGATCGATCTATCATCACGGACAGGACTATTGTAGCCAATAAGCCTGATATCGTGCTGGTAGATCGATCTAAGCGCCGGGCAATACTCATCGACATCACCATTCCACATGACGAGAACCTCGTGAAGGCTGAGAAGGACAAACTCAGCAAGTACCTCGACTTGGCTCACGAGGTGACCGCCATGTGGGATGTTGATTCGACGATTATTGTCCCGATAGTGGTTTCGGCAAACGGTCTTATAGCGAAGAGTCTCGACGAACATCTTGAGAGACTCTCGCTAGATGGCTGGATCAAGGGTCAGATACAGAAGGCAGTAATCCTGGACACGGCCCGCATTGTCAGGAGGTTCCTCTCTGTGCAGCCCTAACCACCGGTAGCTTGAGCCCTGCCCCGCTGCCGGCGGCACCCTAGGTTAGGTTTTTTATAATGTGTTTATATTTTGTATTTGCTTTTTGTATTTTACTTTTTATATATATATATTGTAAAAAAACCTAGCCTAAGATTTTAAATAAATAAGTGAATAATAATAATAAAGCCTTTATTCCGAATAATAAGAAACAAGTTGAACAATTTTTATGTTTTTTGATACAATTATGTTTTTATAGAATGTCTCTTAATTTAGAGTGCCTGTTGGCATAGGCCTCCTCCAACTCTTTCCTCTGTTGCCTGTCCAGTGCCATCCTAGTCCATCCGGCGGGGTTATTGTCTAACGTATTTTTGACACTTGGTGTCGGAATCAACTGTCATAGCCCATACAAAATCATGACACTTGATTCCGATTGCGAGCGCCAAACGCGTTAGGCAATACGGGGGCGCGTCCCAGTATTGCCCGGATGTCATCTTCCCAGCGTCTTGCTTGGCGACTTCTTTTCCTTGTGCCATCTCTGGGGTACCAGTGGGTTACTTGTGTATTACGTGCTTATTGCAATACAAATAAAATAAATATAAAAATAAGTAAAGGGAGCCGGGCGGTTTTCAAGTCGGGGCCAACTGTGTGTGTCGGAGACAAACGACATAGATATACTTTTTATTGTATGTTATAGTTGTCTATGACAACCGCTCTTCCTTTTAACTCTTGTAGCAAACGTTGACTCTCGAATATATTTATTTATATTAAATCATACAAACTTGTTTCCTTAACATGGTGCCGAAAAAGATGTTCAGTTATATTAGTTTATCCCGCGTGTGTAGTTACGAGTATTTCGTGTAAATATGCAATGATGTAAGTCATAGAAGTCTCGATAAATCTCCTATGAAAATTCATATATGTCAATCGTGACAATTTTGTTTATGTGCGCGCCGACTTAGAAACACACTTTACACTTTGAAATTCGACATAAGTGACAAAACATCAAAATTGACATTCAATATAATTGATTTGTTTACAATTGCAAAATGCGTTTTATACATGCCTACTATAAATTAATAAACTGGAGAGCGATACAGATTCCATTTATAGTAGTGCGCGGTCTAATTGCTCATGCAATATGTCGGAATTTGAAAAAAAGAAGTGGATTGCGGTTCTAAACCAAAGCAAATTATCAATTAAACGTGTCGAAAGAGCATTGACACGTAATCAAGATTTTACAACAGAGGATACGAAAGAAGATTTTAACAGAAGCTTACGCGAAATACAATGAGTCAGTCGTAACACTACTGGCCTTAGAAGAACCCATGCAAGAAGATGACACGGATGACTGTTATTTAAGTGTTCTATCAAACACTGAGCGACAGTTAAAATTGCACGTCCGTCAAGTGGAGTGTCGGAATGACTGTCAGAAGTCAGCAGTTCTTCAAGGTTCGCAAGGCATAGCAAAGCTACCATCTCTAGATATTCCGACGTTCGACGGAAAGGAAATATCTAGCTACAAGCCATTTATCCATATGTTCCGTGCTGTAGTCCATGAAGACACCCGGATATCCAATATATAAAGGCTCTGTTTCTTAAAAAAGTATTTAAAGGGAGAGCCATTATACATTATTGACAGCCTACCGATTGTGGGTGAGTCTTATGAACCAGCCTTAAAGTTACTGGAAAAAAGGTATGACCTTTACTTATCAACAGTCATGTCACCAGCCTACTGGATCTACAAGGTTTGCAAAGAGGCACAGCCCAGCAATTGAGAGAATTTGTAGCGTCTGTCAGACCGCGTGTTAAGGCACTTGAAAACCTAAGCCAACCTGTTCATGAGTGGAATGCTAAGTGCGCAAGCGTGACCCATTTACCATACGGTTATTTCACTCGGATAGGGATACCACAACAGTTGTCACTGTTGATGAGTTGTTGGGTGTTTTAGATAAACGAGCTGCTTCGCTCGAGGCCAGTCCGATTTTCCACGAAAAAATATATAAAACAGTAAATAAATCGGTGAATCTTGCGACAGTTAGCAAAACGGGTGAAAACTCACAACCACAATGTTCCTTTTGCTCTAGGGATCACAAACTATTCAAATGTCCCGAATTTATAGCTCTTAGCCCGCAAAAAGGAATGATTTTATTGTAAAAAGTAAATTATGTAAAATTTGTCTGAATCCTCACGTCAAAAAATGTAGATAATTATAATTTTAAATGCAATGTGTGTCATTCCAGCTTTCACAACACTTTGATACACTCGCCTATCAACCAGCCTGCACCAACGACACAAGAAGGTGCATGTGAGAAGCCGCTAAGCATGCATGTTGCTCAGTCTCTTAGCGATTGCGTGCTGTTACCCACGGCCAAGGTAATGGTAGTCGGTGCTGATAATAAAAGACACGTAGTGAAGGCGCTTTTCGATTGTGGGAGCCAAACTTCCTTCTGCACAACTACATTTGCTAATCTGTTAGGGCTGCCGCAGTTTGAATTAAAAAAATATAGGAAATTAGGTGATAATTACAATAACAGCTCAAACAAAGGCATCAATTTGACTGTAGAGTTTATGGTTCGTGAATTAAAAATAAATGTTACTTGCTCAATTATACCGTAAATTACATCAAGGTTGCCTCAAAAACCAATAAACTTGAGCGGCTTTACAATTCCCAAGCATGTAGCTTTAGCTGACAGCGAATTTTATATTCCAGGAAAGATATCACTGTTGCTTTCCAGCGAAGTCTTCTTCAAAATCATACAAGATGGCACAAGGTGGGCCAGCGGATCCCATCCTGGTCAATACTCAGCTGGGATACATCGTTTCGTCCACCAGCCAGACCGATTCCAACTCGGCCATTGCTATGCATACAGTCATTGAACCCGATCTTGATCACTGTGTTCGTCAATTTTGGGAGGCAGAGAAGGTTCCTGATTTACATTATGAATTCCTATCAGAGCACGAGTATAGCGAAAAGGTATTTCAGGAATCAGTTACTTTAGAAAATAATACATTCGAGGTCAAGTTTCCGCTCAAAGTTGAATTGCAGGATGTTGGGATGTTGACCCATCTAACTCATACGCGATTGCTTTGCAACATTTATTTTATACAGCTTGGAAAGGCGATTTAAAAGGGATCCTGTGTATCATGATTTGTACAAAAAAAATATACACGAGTACCTAGAATTAGGTCATGCAAAAATTATAGATACAAAAAACAGTGACCCCCAGAATGATCCATTTTTTTTTGCCTCATCATGCAGTGTTGCGGCCTGAAAGATTAACAAATAAATTGCGCGTTGTTTTTGACGGAAGTGTCAAGACTAAAAATAGTCCTTAGTCTAAATGACATAATGTGCAAAGGCCCTCCAGTACAAAGGTCTTTATTTGACATAATAATGCAGTTTCGTACGCACAAGTACACCTTGCAATGTGACGTTCGGCACATGTATAGAATGATACTAGCGCATCCAGATTATAGACGATTGCAAAACATTCTATCGTCTATAATCTGGATGCAATTACAAACCATAACTTATGGTCTAACTTCATCGTTTGACGACCGGTTTGGCTCAGTGGTAGTAACGTTGCCTGCGAAGCTGAGGTCCTGGGTTCAAATCCCGGTAAGGGCAAATATTTGTGTGATGAGCATAAATATTTGTTCCTGAGTCTTGGATGTTTTCTATCTATATAAGCAATATATCTATTAAATATATCGTCGTCTAGCACCCATAACACAAGCCTTATTAAGCTTACCATGGGGCTAGTTCGATTTGTGTAAAATTGTCCCGTAATATTTATTTATTTATTATTTATTTTATTTATTTATTATCGTCATTTTTGGCAACTAGATGCCTCATTGAACTAGCCAGAAAAAATGAAAGGGACTATCCACTCGCTAGTGCAGCAATTATACAAAGTTCCTATGTCGATGATATTCAAACCGGGCACAATACCATAGAGGGCGCGCTACAGCTAAAAAAGGAACTTATTTCAGTCATGGAACTTGCTAACTTTAAGCTTCATAAATGGATTTCCAACAGCTCTGAGCTTTTGTGTGACGTGCCTGAATCAAGCTTAGGTTTTAACACCAAATAAATAGATCTAGACAAATCAGTGGTCAAGATTTTGGGTCTATCTTACGATGCAAGTGCCGATGAATTTCGTTTGAGTGGTCGAGTTGTTAATCCGGTTGAGACCCCGACGAAGCGAAGTGTTCTAAGCGCAATCAGCAGATTATTTGATCCCATGGGATTCGTTGGTCCCGTCACTGTGAAGGCTAAACTTATCTTGCAGGAATTGTGGCAAAATAATCTCGACTGGGACACACCTTTACCCAATGAATACTGAAAGTATGGGAATCTTTTCATACAAATTTGGTAAACATGCCTACTATCTTTATACCTAGGCATGTACAAAGTGCAGATGCAGATGAAGTTCAACTCGTAGGCTACTGCGATGCTTCAGCCCGCTCTTACGATTGTTGCATTTACATTAAGGTCAGGGTCAAAGGTATCACTCACATTCACCTACTTTGTTCCAAGTCCAGACTGGCGGGAATTAATTCTAAATTAACGATTCCCAAATTAGAGCTTAACGGAGCTCTATTGCTAGCTATGCTTATGCGTAGTGTAACCGCTATTTTAAATAAAGCAAATGTCCATTTGTTTTGTGAGTCAAAGGTTGTGCTTGGCTGGTTGGAGACATCCACTGTAAAGGTTCCTGCTTACATAGGCAATCGAGTTGGCGAAATATCAAAATTGGCTGAATGTATGCATTGGCATTTTACACAGGGATTACTCAATCCAGCCGATATTCTTTTCAGAGGGTCTGATCCCCAAGAAATTGCTGAAAATGAACTATGGAAGCATGGACCCGAATATTTACTACATTGTGATAGCTATAACCTGTATTTATCCGAAGTTGAAAGGCCCTTTCAGTCATGTAGCAACTGCGACAACGAATACGATACCTGTTTAACAGTTACAGATAATGTACCTATACATCCATTCTTTGAGAAGTATTCAAGCATATTTAAGGCTACTATAGTGGTGGCTAATGTATTGAGATTTATAAATAAATGCAGGAAAATTGACACTGAAATAGGAAAGGTTTCTCTTGCTGAATTCAAAACAGCTTTCATGACGATTATTAGTGGTGTTCAACTTCATTATTTTGCAAATGAACTTAAATGTATTGAAGAGAAAAGGCAAATCAAGGGGCAACTTAGTCGTGTTTGTCGGTTTGTAGATAAAGCGTCTATACTTCGTGTGTCAGGACGATTGCAGAATTCTAATTTAGACTTTTCAACAAAGTTCTCCATTATTTTGCTAAAACACTGCCATGTAACTACATTGATTGTAAGGCAGGAACATTTAGCTATGCTACATGGTGGGTTAAAGATTATTTTAGGCAATTTGTCTCAAAGGTATTATATTGTTAACTCTATACGGGAGGTTAAAAATGTAATCTTTAACTGTGTCATTTGTCGTAGACAGAGAGCTGAGGCTTCAACACAGTTAATGGGCTCGCTCCCTAAAGGTCGTGTGACTCCTGATCGAGCTTTTAAAAGGGTGGGATTGGATTTCTGTGGCCCATTTGACATTAAGCAGTCTTCAAAACGTAATATCATTGTCACGAAAGGGTATGTTGCTTTATTTATCTGCTTCGCCTGTAAGGCTATTATTCATTTAGAGGTAGTCTCGGACATGTCAACTGAAACGTTCTTGGCAGCTCTTAAAAGGTTTATTGCTCGCAGAGGAGTACCTTCTGATATCTACTGTGACAATGCATCGACGTTCAAGGGTGCAGACAAACAATTAAGGATTCTATATACTTTACATACAAGTAAAGAATTTCAAGACACAGTTCATAATTATTCACTTCAAAAATAAATACAAATCCATTTCATACAAAAATATAGTCCAAATCACGGAGGTTTTAGGGAACGTGGTATTTGCTCGTTTAAATATCATTTAAAAAGGATTTCCTCATGTAAAAGGTTTACATACGAACAGTTTAATACGATTGCAATAGAAATAGAGGGAATTTTAAATTCACGTCCACTCATGCAATTGACAACTCAAGATCATTCTGATTTCTCTTGTTTAACACCAGGTAGTTTCTTAATAGTCCTATAATGGCCATTCCTCAGAATGATTTAACTCAAATTGCCATCAACAGATTGCGCTTCTGGCGAACCTGTGAACAGGTCAAGCAACATTTTTGGAAGGTTTGGTCAAAGGACTATCTATCGTCTTTAAATGAACGTACGAAATGGAATAAAGATCTACCTAATCTCATTATTAATAGAAATGAATACTCCACCTCTTCATTGGCCTCTGGGCAGGGTCACTAAGATATTTAGTGGTACTGACAACAAAGTAAGAGTTGTAGACGTCCAAACAGCAGATGGTAAATTACATCGTCGTGCTGTATCTAAGTTAGTTATTTTGCCAGTAGAATAAGTACCTATCCTAGGTGAAATTTTCTTTATGTATTATTTTAATATTGTTTGAAGTGAACTTTTAGTTAAGCATTTTTATATGAGAAATGTACTTGATATTAGTTAGTTAATTTAGCTCACTGTCCCTATCATTCCCCGGGGCAGTTAAGTCGGAGACAAACGATATAGATATATACTTTTTATTGTATGTTATAGTTGTCTATGACAACCGCTCTTCCTTTTAACTCTTGTAGCAAACGTTAACTCTCGAATATATTTATTTATATTAAATCATACAAACTTGTTTCCTTAACAGTGTGCCTCTTACTAAAAACGTCAATTTTGAACTTTTGCTAATTTCTTTGGGTGTCACTGACTCCAAAATAACATTAATTGTATATATTATATAAATCTAGTAAAATAAAAATTGCAATTGAAAGGAAATTTAAAGAATTAAATTATATATATTTTTTAATTTGAGTTTATTTTTTAGAGGGTTTTTAGTATTTCTTATAAAATATATTTATGTTCTATTGGGTATACACTCATTTGCTTTCGGTAACTAGAGCTACAAACTTTGATAACCTACAAATTGCTTCCGGTAGCCAGAGCTACCAGATGACCTTTATACAATTTTTGATTTTTAATCTGTGAAGGGCAGTTTCGGAGCGGTTTAAACTATGACCAAAACATACCCAAATAAGATGGCAACGCAGAAAAAAATTGGCAGCCAACATGATAGAACAAACATATTTTTAAATAGCGATCGTTCTCAACGTTGTGAAAAAGTAGTTGCGTAAACGTGCACAGTGTTTTAAAAATGCCGTCAGTATGCAAATTTATATTTTACTCTTAAATATAGACATCAAACGATTCAGTGTTTATCCAACTATCAGATTATAGCTATATTTCGGTCCCAATGAACAATTATGAATTACAATCTCACTTCAAAGTAGTTAAGACAGAGATTTTTTCGGTGAATTGCGATTGAAATGGCCAACATTTTTAAGAATAAAGAATATTTCTCGTAATTATGTAGTCATTAAAACAGTTTCAGTATTAAGTTTCATAAATAAACATTAAATCATTAACATCTATGACTTATTTACACAGGATTAGCGAATAAAACAAGTAACGGTCCATGTAAATACGGGTACGGGTGGTGGTAGCTGTAGCTACCAAAAGCAATTTAGCCAATTACTCGCTTTGACGTTGTAAGGCATGGGAGCACACCTGAAGCGCTGCGATCGCGTTTGGTACATTTAGTGATTTGTTCCTAATAACAGGTAAAGACTCGAACATAAAGTAAATGAAAAGTAGCTAAAAACATTTGCAAATATTACGTTGCTTATATTAAACTATTTATGGACCGTAACACTTAAAATAACGTATGCTCAATTTCTAAAACACTGCATAGACCTGGCGGCGCCCGTTGTGTTCGATCCTAACGGGGCGCCATGTTCGGCAGTTGCCCCGGTAACATGGCAAGTTATTAGTTTTTTCCGTAACGGCTTTGTTTATTTACCTTAAAATCAGTGTGATTCTATGTATTAATGGTTTTCTTTGTGTGATTGTGGTTTCCTAGGTACAGACTGTGATTTATAATGTGTTTGTGTCGTGTGGTATTGTGGTTTTAAGAGTTTTTAGGTCGGCTGAAAACCAAAACTTCGTTGGTACGTACATAATTTTTGTTATTTAGACTCCTAGAACCGCAATTAACGTTATTACTGCAAAATATATATTTTTATTTATGATTACTAGTTGCTTGTTCTAATTAGAACTATATTAGCCACAAATAAATCACGAATCAAAGAAAAAAAATCGCCCCGTCTTGCGTCAGATATCTAAAAATGAAATGATGTTTATTATACAATTTTATTTGAACAGTTATACAATATTTGGCATTAAATGAAAGAACAACAAGTCTTCTTTTTTTTTTGCATGTAAACAAAAAGGATGTTATCGCTTTAGTTTTTTTTTCTAAAAATATATTTCTGCTTGATTTCGTCAACTTTATCAGTGTGTCAGTTTTACGCATTTTTTATAATTATTTTCAATATTGTAATCCATAAAATAAGTAACACCATCAGATTCTTTGTTTCATTGGCTTTTTTGTGTAAAACACATAGCAAATGATTTACTAGAAACCAAGTTATGATTTTTTCAATAAAACACGGCATCTCGCGGAAATTTGCACAAAAAGACAGAGCAATATAGGCCACCATTTTTAAAATCCAAAAGCAAGTGAGTGGGTATGCTTGTGTTCTCGCTGCAATTTATATAATTGGTTTTCTCTAAAACTACAAATTAAATGTTTTTTAATTGTATAAATAATGACGTATACATGAAAGAAAAAAAAATATTTTACCCAACGTAAATCTATACTTTTTGGTCATTTAAAAGTCAACAGAGAAAGACAAAACGTAATGGCGGACATGTTTACATAACCGAGAACCGTTAAACTACGAAATGAGCTCGTAACTGCAACTCGCATACGAAAACGAAAAGCCAGCAGGCGCTCTTGCAAAAATAACAGAATGATTAGTATAAAAGGTAAGCGTATGTATAAGTGAGCGCTTCCTTTCCGTCCAATATTTATGAGAGATGTGTAAATATTTTTCCAAGCGGCGTTTACTGATGTTGCGACGAGATGGCAATAACGTCGACAGACGTAATGAGGAAGACTGGTTGTAAACGGTGCAAGGTTTGGTGTTGCCAGTAGGAAGGCAGCTGGCAGCACTTGGAACGTAACGTTTAAGGTTGAAATTGCTGTAGTTCGTGTGTTGTGAGTGCGGAGCGGGAGTGGTGCGCCCCAGGGCTCGCCGTAACAAGCCCTTGCGTAGACGGGGCGCCGGCGATCGCGACAAACCGACGTGGAGTGCGTCTCTTTAAAGAATTAGTTCTTGAATTTTTAACTCCTTAAGAGGCTTTCTTTGAGATTTTTTTTCACAAAATCATATTTGGAATTTTTATAAAAGTACTTCTAAAATGCTTCGCTCTTTCAGTATTTTGCCTTTTCTTTATCACTATAAATGACGCTACAAAACATTTTCCGCCTACATCAATACCGAAGGACCGAGATACTTGCTTATAGGAAAATTGCACTGAAGTATTTATATTTTTTGGATGTTCAACTCAAGTTTTTAGGAGTTTTAATTTCAATTTATCACTTTCGTACTTACAAATATGAGATAAGGAAAAGATCCTTAATGATTGTACATGTCAAATTATATGTTTTATGAACAATACATTTCATATGCACACACACATGTGTACACAAAATAATAACCACACAGAGAGGTAGCAAATAATTTCGCATTCAGTATTTAAATAAATGGTGTAAACTAGGTTAAACTTTCGTGCCTGCTAAACTTCTCCAGTCAGCACACACCCTAAACTGCACGAGTAGTTTCAGCGAACGTATGAATTAGAAAACATGTAAGCAACATAGGTACGTATGTACCTAAGTTCCAGCGAGGCGCTCTAGTTCGTTATTTATGATGTTTCAAGTGTCTATCTGGAATAGTTGATGGTAACGAGAGTTCCGCTCGCAACTTATAATTAAACTGACGATGTCTTCCCCACTAACAATTAATTAGACCATAACTGAGCAGTGCAATAACTGCAATATCCAGCGAAGTGAAGGATGAGCCAGGCGCTTAGTGCCCGGATAGCAATATGCATTTATTCGGCAAACTACAGCGCCCTGTCCGGCTTTTGAATGCCAAGTGGCAGCTTTTGGGATTAACGAATTTGCGTCGTTCTATTGAAGACTTAGCTGTAACTAAGCGTTGCGATTGAATAACTGATAGAGTTGGCTCGTTGTTTCCATCAATTTTTCATTTGTTTGATAAATACTGTGGCAATTAAGAGAGGATTTGGAAACTGAAAAAAAAACTTACGTTCCTCGTATAATGCATTCGAGAATTCATTAAAAAAACTGACTGACAAGAACTTGTGAACAAACTTTCATCATTCTTTTGCCATCGGTTTAGGTTGCGCGCCATTGAAGAATTTTGTCACAGAAAAGTTGCTTTTAATAAAAATACACATGTGTCAGACATACCAGCAGACCATATCTGAAAATAACAATGGCGAAATTAATGTCAGAACGCGTAATATAGTGCATTCTTCACTAGTCAAACACTGCATAATTGGCTTAAAAGATTTAGATTCTACTAAAGCGTCTCTACTATACTAGAAATGTATATACAGTTCCTTGGAGTTATTATTTTATTGCTGATAGCACAAAATACAGGACAATTAAAAAATGGGTCCACGACGCGCTTCCGGTCGGAAAAACAAAGAAATCGGACGACGTGCCTCAATTTGTTAATATTAAATCTCTGGAGAAGAAAATGCTATTCTGTTGTTTTATCTTTTTATACCTACGGATATCACGAATTTTAATATTCAGTAATTTCGGTTTGCGTTTAAGGAGATAAATTGAAAACCTTTTTGTTATAATTTGCTTTGGGAGCATAGGAAGTAGCAGTAGCACTAATAACTATTTAAGGAAAATTAATGAAGCTGTTGACTACAAGGTGCCCGTAACTTTGTACGGGAAGGAGAAAAAGTCATAACCCCTTTTTTTTCTTGAGCGTAGTCGAATAAAAAGTATCCTAGAACCATCTTAAATGACCAGCTACCCGCGTACCAAAAAAATAGAAATCTGTTTAGCCGTTTTGAAGTGATGAAGCCACAACGACACATATGTACAAACAATAAAAAAAAACATTCAGTGACCTTCAAATAGTCCAATATACTTATTTTTTGAAAATATCTTCAATGTACGGACATTTAATTTTTACAACTTTATAATAGTACAGAATAATAAGGCTCATTTAAGCAACAAAATGGCACTTTTTGCTTTTGTAGGCTCGGGGCGCGGGGGTGGCGCGACCATTACTTCATTGTAATGTGCGGAACCCAATGATTATGGCTTCTTCTGACTTTCTTTCCCACGCTCATGCAAAACTGAAACGGTTTTGTATAGCCACGACAAACTGGTTTCGACAATGGTGTAATATTTCATCCTTTATTACCATACGACGGGAAGATTTTTAGACCCCGACTTGTTTTTGTTTGTGTCCGGAAAAACGCGAGGGCCGCACAAAAAATAATGATGTTGCAAAAAAGTGTGTCGTCCTCAAATATTTCGTACCTTAAATGTCAGATTACTCAGCTTTGCGTGCGTCGTTGATTGTGCGAATAATAATCTGAAGGAGCGGCGTAGTTCAGGACAGCGTCAAAGCCGAGCGCAAAGGAACAAAGCCTCCAATTACCCGAGCGGGCACGCCGTGGGCTTTTAGTGAATAATGACCCGCTTATCCCGCGGATGACGGCTTCACTAAAACTGTTCTTGAGGGGGCCACGACCACCGGCGTGGCCACGTGCGCGTGATGGCCACAGCCACGACACGTTAAGCGTGGACGGCACGTCGCGCCACGTCGCCCCGCGTCGCTGCGGTCACTGCGTCAACACAATTTTGCCCTGGCTCTTGATTTCACCCTCGCTTTGACATTTTACACAAAACGGACGCGGTCGCCGCACAAGTGTCTTTTAATACGAGGCTTTCTCAGTAAACAGATAAAAGATTTATTCGGAAGTCTTTTTAAAATGACGCAAGAATTCGCAGCCATACAGATTTAACAAAGATTTTTGTTGGTATATGAAATTAAACCGAAATATTGTATAACGATTATCAAGCAACGGAGCGTATTATATACAGTACATACATAAATGACTTAAAAATAACTTGCATGTTAAAAACAAGAACTCCTTAACTACTAAGAACACAATCATAATTAACATAAACTTATGTTAACAAAATTGTACTAAAACAGCATCTAATAGCCTTGACGTTATTCTAAGAAAGTATTCAAATATATTTATATTGAAAAAAATCTACAAGCTACAAAGTAATATTCAAGTCGCATAAGCGAAATTCGAAGTACAAACAAGAATTAAAGGCTGCTGGATTTTAATGGAGCTCTCCTTAGTCCGCGGTAGAATTAGGTTACTTATCTGCAGTTAGCTATTTTGAAATAAACGTACAAAGATTAAACGCGCCTTTTAAAAAGATGGAATCGTTTATTTGTCTCCAACATAGCGTTTATTACTAGAGTTGTTTAAAAAGTACAAACGACTTCACATTTAGCGAAATGACACTGCTTTATGTGATGCCGGAGCAAGAACTCAAGATCGATTTACGTAAATTTAAATAAGTATCTAGATTTAGTTTCGACGAGGTGAGTACTAATTTCCTATTATTTATTCACAAACACATCGAAACGATATTAATTAACTATCGTGGTATTTATAAATGCTCTTAGTATGACTACATTGCCGGTATCTTATTAAAACTAGCTACATTTTAATTTTAATACCGTTGCAATAAATATAACGAATCTAGTTCGCTTGCGAGTAAGTGGGGCCCGGAGAAGATGTCTTCTTTACATAATTATCACACCGGCTGCGATGTGAAGATATGCCGATCCGAAGTATAAATTGCAATTGTACTTAATTTGTTAATTAATTTTCTTCGCTTACATAGCAATTTAAAGAACAATTATTTTACAAAGCCCGTGGCATCGCCTGCAAGACAAACGTATTTTTTAAGTTTTCTTTTGGAAATCATACTCGTGGTTTTTAAAAATATCAGTCTTGGATCATATTATAACGATACTTACTTATCTATCTAAAATCACATCGATCCGTTGTTCCGCTGTTGTATGAAAGAGCAACCAAAAGAAAACAAAATTCGAATTTATTATAATGAGCAAGGAATCTGATGCCCCCACCTCTCCATTGCACTGATTTTTCCATTACTTTAAAAAGCATTATGACTTTCAATATATGTACCTACCGGCCAAGTTCGAAAAAGTATTGCGATACCTCCGATTGAGCAATATTGCGTACAACTCACGACCAGACCATTTTGATAAAATTCATTAAGTGACTTTGACAAGTTGACATTTGCAGTCGATACTTTAAATGTCAACTTGTCAATAGACGGAATTGAAAATCTGCTCAATATAGCAAAATTAGCTATATTACACCGCGATATGGTTCGCCATCTGGAATTTTATGTCATACGAAAATTATATGCTTTTTAACCAGAAATAACACGATTACTTCGAATAAGGCACATTCCTAAAGTAGGCATCGCTCGGACAAATGTCATTTGCAACGTGGCCTCAAGGACTGATTTATCAGCTAAAGGCTATAGATACTTAGCTGTCGTATGCTTCGCTCGTCACACGGTATATCCTTATTCTCAATTTGCGTAAATCCTACTTCGCATCCTGCATGACAACGCGAAGGGTTTTTAGGAGCTTCTCGCACTTTACACGCTGCCTGAAAGTTTCATTTCGTGCGTAAAAACGTGTTGGCCATTGTACTGGCCGTTGCCACCTTGGTACCGGCCCGCGCTAAACATGTAATAAAAATTTGTGTCAGCATTAAACCCATACGGCTGTTACACTGTGGTTCTTGAGAAGTTAACCAAGTTTAAAATGAGCTAGGGCTACATTTTTACAAGGAAATTGGTAAGTTTGTATTCATATTGGTATAAAAAAAACCACTTCAGCTATTTTATGTCGTTGCAATCAGAAATTTAAATAACATGCTAATTCAATAATATTTTCTTCTGTTTCCGCGATTATTACTCATTGAAATAAAACAATTTAACGGATTATATCGCGTATATTATCTCATTTTAGTTCCCGACGTTTCGGAAGCTTTCCAGCTTTCCATGGTCACGGGAGGAGCTGGAAAGCTTCCGAAACGTCGGGAACTAAAATGAGATAATATACGCGATATAATCCGTTAAATTGTTTTATTTCAATGCTAATTCAATGTTTGTATAGTTTCACGATACCGATTCTAATACGGTGCTCAGAGCTATTTCTATACCTAATTTGAAAGTTTTAATCATACAGGTGATGTCATCTTTGGAAAGTAAAGTGGTCTTTAGGACCGTCTCACATTTTCCACGCTCCTTAAGAATGTGCTGGCCATTGTACTGGCCGTTGCCATCTCGGCATACCGACCCATGCTAAACATGTCATACAAATTTCTGACAGCATTAAACGCAAACGGCTGGTCCTTGAAAGTGGTTCCGGGAGCTGTGGACCTCGCGAGGATTTCAATCCCATATCAACGCTATTTAAAAAAAAAACATAAAAACCGAATTACCTGAAATTATAGAACATGTTCACAAAATTTCACGAGAAACAGTTGAGAAATGCGACCTGTAGAGGGAAATAGCTGGACAGTTGCCGGCCGGAGAGACAGAAATGTGAAAGATTATTTCCCACCTAAATATAAATACGAGAGCATTTTTGCCCAAGCTGAGTCGAAGACGCTTCGCTCGCTGCACTCGCTCGGTCAATGAGCTTGGGATTCGTTTGTTTAAGAAAATGTGAAAGAGTATTACCCACCAAAACGTAGATACGACAACATTTTTGCCCAAGCTGAGTCGAAGACGCTTTTCTCGCTGCGCTCGCTCGGTCGATGAGCTCGGGTTTAGTTTTTTTTTAAGAAAAAATGAGATTTTCCCATAAAAACACAAATAGAAAAGCATTTTTGCCCAAACTGAGTCGAAGACGCTTTGCTTGCTGTAGTCGCTCGGTCAATGAGCTCGGGTTTCGTTTTTTTTAAGTGAAAGAGTACTGCCCACCAAAACATAAATACGAAAGCATTTTTGTCCAAGCTGAGACAAAGACGCTTCGCTCGTTGCACTCGCTCGGTCGATGACCTCGTGTTGCGTTTTTTTAAGAAAATGTGACAGAGTATTTACCACTTAACATAAATACGAAAGCAATTTCGCCCAAGCTGGAACGAAGACGCTTTGCTGGCTGCACTGGCTAGTATTCATCATAATCATCCCTATCATCATCATTTCAGGAGATAGGATGTCCACTGCTGGACTCAGGCGTCCTCGAAAGATTTATACATGGGACAGATAGAGGCGACTCGCATCCAGCGAGTCCCCGCAACCCTAACCAGGTCGTCCAACTACCTTGCGGGTGGCCTTCCCACGCTTGCACTAATCGTCACACGTCTAGTAGAAGGTGCAGCATAGTCGGATAAAAAGTATCTTACAACCATCTGTGGATACCCAGCTACCCGTGTACCAAAAATAGTTGAGATCTGTTTCGTCAATTTGGCCTGCGTTACAATATTTTTTTAAATATCTTCAATGTGCAGGCATTTAATTTTTACAATTTTATAATAGTATAGATGTGCGAGATTATATAAACACGAAAAATAAGTTTTTTAAAATATCCAACAGCTTATAGTAACATACGGAATAGAAAATTGCCCAGTTAAGGCTCAAAATGCGTTAAGTGGCGATAAATTGGTTTTACTGTTAACAATCTAGTACCAGAATTGGCATCTTTTGAGATATTCCTAATACTTTTGGTTGAAGTTAGCTTTTTTTTCACATTAATATTTTACGAACTAGGCCAATTTTTAATATTTCAGATTTTGACTTTGTATACACCTAATACCTACCTTTGTATCAAATATCAAGTTTCTAGGTCATTTGGAAGTGGGTTAGGTTTTTGATCTACAAGTCAGTCATCGAGTGAGTCATAATAATTCCGGTTTTTAAACGTTAATATATCAAAAACTGTATGAGTTATATTTATGAAATTTTGTATTCTAGACAAACTCAATAGTTTTATTTAATTTTCCGAATATCATGTATGTAAGTTGAATAGGTTTCGAGTTCTGAAGGGGTCAAAAGTAGCTCAAAATGGTTCGTGTAACATTTACACCCGGCTGATGCGTCGCCAGTTCCTTTTTCGTTAAATTTGGCTGGGTACGCTGCCACGTGTCTAGATCTTAGTGGTATAAAAATAATGAATGAATAACGCTTCTGCTATCATATAATATCCGGAATCAGCAAGCTAAAATACACAATGGTTTTTGGTATGAGAATGTCAAATTTTGTATTTTGTACCAAAATTTTATTCCATCTTGTATTCAGAATTTATCTGAAAGCTCAAGCATGTTATTATACGAACGAATGTGTCAATTAAATTAAACTACAAGCCTAAAAGTGTATCCTAAATTTTAAAACTTATTTCAAAATTGTTAAATTCGATTAAATTTTAAGAACGTTATTTGCATTTTGTACTTTACGATATCAAGTGACGGAATGCGTTCGAGTAACAATGTATTAGTCTAAGCAACTTTCAACAGAGTGTTATTGTAATGATGTTATGACTGTAACTTTATCAGTAGTAAAGTAGTATAACTAGCGTCGTGTTTTTATCTAAAGGCAATTTTTAACTCGTTTAAACTTTTTGAATATCAAGGTGAAGTTACAGGCAAACTTCAAAATAAAAATGCAATACGGTTAGTTAAGATTTTCATTCCTAAAAAATTTTTTGTAAAATATTTGTTTTTATGGAGGACGACTGTAGGGACTAGGGACGTGTTGTCAGCATTTTCCGCCTCAGGTGTCGAACCCCGCTTTCCGCTCGCCAGTCGTCTCCCGTTCGTGTGTGTGACAATACATACATACAATAATTAGTACTTGTGATCTTCTTATTTAACTCTCAGTAGTACCCTAAACTAAACTTTAAAACACTACTTCTCATAGAATTATAACTAAAAAAATACTTATCACTTGGAAAAATGTTTCATTAAAATTTCTATAGGTACACTTCTTAATGAAAAAATAAATAAAATACAACATGCTTTGAAAGTAGCGAAAGTGCGTACAAACTGGTACTAAAAGATGCCCGCAACTTCGTTAGCGGAGGAGAAAAGGTCATAAGCTCTTCGTTTTTTTCTTCAGCATAGTTGGATAAAAAGTATCCTATAACCATATGTATATCCAGCTACCCGTATACCAAAAATAATTGAAATCCCTTTATTAGCCGATTTGGCGTGATGAAGCCACGACGACACATACAAACACACAGTACATAAACACAATATATTTCGCACGTCAGTGACCTCCCAATAGTTCGCTATAATAAGTTTTTTGAAAATATATATAATTTACAGATATTTCAATTTTACAACTTAACAATAGTATAGATTTGAATCCCTCTGCAACCAAAACTACAGTATAGATAACTAGATAAATAATATTTTTTCACCATACATTAGCTTTCACGATGAAACTGCACATACATTTCCCTCCTAAACTTCAGAAGGCACATTGTAGTTACATATTATTTTCCATTTAATTCCCACGTTAAGCTTTAAGCAAACAGCCGTAAAACCACAATCTAAATGTCGTATCACCAACGTCGGCCAACGTTGGCCCCAAGCCTATAGTAGGTGCTTACGTAGCACCTATAAAGATAGCCAACAACCAAACGGTCTCTTTTACAACTGGAAGTGTTCCAGACACAATTAGCTTTAATTTTACATTACTAGAGCAGGGTTTCCAAAGGTGAACGCAGTTGTTAAAAGCCGGGTTTACGACGACAACCTGTCGTGGTTGTCGAATTATGTTACGACTAAAACATAATTTGTAAAATGAGTGTGATTCATTATCACTGAGCAGATGACTGGAGTCATTTATGTTTTCATCAGTAAGACCTCAAGTTTGTATTGCTTAAGGTATAACCTTACTACATATTAGGGGTTAATTTTCACTAATTTAGTTTCTCTTAACGGTTTTGGCTATGTGATATATCTGTCAATTCAGTGATTGACTCACTGTTTTATATGTACACTACCTAAATTATAGCCTATGTCCTATTCTTCATGTATAAGGTACATAACTGGAACGTTTAACAAAAAATCGTCGAAGTAGTTTTTGAGATTATGTGGAACGTACATTCAAACGTTCACGTTTATTAAATTTATTAATGGGATACTGTAGGATGGCCGTATGATTTATTTCAGTACAAGATATTTTCAGAAATAAGTTTATTTACATTTAGAAGTTAAGGTTTTATCTTAGTGAGTATAACATCCCAAAATAAGTTATTGATTAACTAATATAGGTCTTATTCCAATAATAAATCATTAATTATTTACTCACGAGTAAGCTCATTTTACGTTTCACCAATATTTAACCTAAGGATAAAATCTCTACACTAGAGTAAAATCTGATACCGCCAATTTCAATTGAGTAAACTGTTAGACGTAGATTAATATTGTCATTGTCACTGTCAAGTCAATTCCATACTTATTTCCCAATCTATATAGTGCCCGAACAAATTAAAAAATACGCAGCACCATGGCTCAAGCATGGGGCAAACTGTCAATCTTACTTGGGTGCATTACGATTTCATTAAATACATTCGTTCAGTTACTGAGGAACACTGCGAGAGTAAGTTATCCGTAGTCTAGCGTGGTGAAACGAAATTGAAGTTATAACCATGGAGTAAACCATTAGAATAAAGTTATACTCTCGTGTAAATTATTTAATTTACACGAGATTTAGTGAAATCGGCCGTAAATGGCTCCAAAGTTTATGTGTCAGCGGTTTATTTCATGGAAATCGTTTCCAGCCGATTTTGGCACTTTTCCTTCCCCGTAACATAAACAAAGGCGTTAATGTTAATATTCCCCCGTGGACCTATGACACAGTTGGGGTTGGCAGAACATGGCTGCCGCAGAAACGAGATGCCCACGCCCAGAGGCGAGATTAAACGGTGTCCCGCCTGGCTCCGACATTCGCAAAAATATTGGACTGCATTCAAACACTATTAAAATAAACTTTGGCTACGTGAAATTATTCAAGAAAGAACCCGGAGATTTAGGGAAAATGCAAATTTATTTTGTTTTTATGTGTCTGTATCTGGGTAATCTTTTAAATACCTGTTGAGTACCTACTAAAATGCTATAAGCATAAATATGTTATTATTGTCATCATCAAAACATCCTCTACTTATTATCAACTTATTTGAATTTGCAATATTGTTCTACTTGGGTGCTTACTACGATACAATATAAGTCGGTACACACAAATGAAGCACCAAGCGTTAACATTTTGTCACATGTTTCACACTGAACATTTAATTTTATCGTAATCCGTGCAGTTATAAATGAGTTACAGCGTATTTATCGAATAGAACAAAAAAAACTGTCTGGAACGTTAGTCGCAATTCTGAAACCGAGTGTACAAGCACATAAAAAATAAAGGTTGCCGGCGAATAATAAGAACAAAGGCACTAATTCCGCACAGTATTATCGATAGTTTCGCGTCAGCTCGATTCGTAGCTTTGTTACGGCGACACACAAGAGAAATGTCCGACAAATTGCGTTCCACGACTGCAACGCTCGAACACAATGCTCGGTTGCATCGATGGTTATTTTATGCAAACCGGCACCGCCAGTAGCCTTTTGGTCTTAGGAATATTCTTAACAATGTTAAGCGAAGTTTTTAAATGAAGAAACTGCAGTAAAACTTAGTGCTCGTTAGGGAGACGCTACCGGGGAAATTATCTTCTGGTATTTCGTGTTTGCCGGGGTGGAAGATGTTTTATGGGAATTCGCCATTGATCTTTTGCTTTGCGGTTTATAAAATTTGCCCAGAATATTATGCAAATTATTAAATAGTAACAACAACCAGGTATCTGACGGGGACTGCTGGAGTGTTTGGATATTTTCATGAACAGTTACGGAGATATAAACGAGTTGATATCCAGGGAAGAGGTATTTACCCATTGCAACGGCAATACGCTTATAAAATAACTTTCGATTCCGTATGATCAAGATTCCGAAAAAAAATCTTAACGGTGCGATGCAGCTTTCTTCTCCGCGTGACCTGTCTCGGGCCAAGATCAAAATGAAGAATGATCGTGAATGAAGTTGCGGGTGATTTCCAGTATATTATAAATGACGGTGTGTCCATGAAGTGCTTTCGCTCCAATCCGCAGAAGTGTCGCCGGGCATACGAGAGAAATGGTGTACAAATTGCGTTCGCCTGACTACGCGGCGCGCGGCGCTGCGCCCGGAGCCCGCCCGGGGCACCCGATTTATTACATAAACAACACTCCTAAACTTACACATGTAACATACTTTCCTTAATCTCTTACTTAAGACAAATTATGCGGCGTATACCAGCACTGGTGAGTAACACAAGAATGTCTACAGGTGTTAAAATTCGAGCAAGCCAGTAATTTGTTATTTTATTCTGAAACTAGTTTTTGCCCGCGACTTCGTCCGCGTTTGGCTCTAATTTAAAAAAAAAAACCTCTTAAGTGCGCCTCTACATACATCTTCGGGTGATTGAGATTTCGCAGCAACATTACTCCAGCACCCACTTTTAAGATTACTAAGATGTGATTATATTTAAGATTTGAGAAGGTGCTGGGTGGGCTAAGTGCATTTAAAATCCCTACGCGATTGTTTATGGCATCATCCGTGTTCACTACACACTTTCACTGTATTCGTATTCTGAACCTCCGAACGACTTCAATAAAAAGTTATTAATAACGGAAGCCTGGTCGTTCCCAAGTGTCAGAATCGCTCGTTCACACAACCACTCCGTGGACTTACTGTGTAGATTTTCAACATGTGGGTAAATTTGAGAGATTAGGTTAAGATCCGATGGAATTGTAATCCTTCCCTCAGCTTTGGGATATTCTTCATTTCCTATTTTAAGGAGAGGGTCGGAGAATTCTCCAGCGCAAACATCGCCCTTAAAGTGCACTCGCATATTGATCTGAAGTGGTGGAGTTTTTGATTTAAGGCCAAATATTTGACGCGTTAATGCAAGTTTTAACTTCATCAGCTCGAGTTCCCTTCGGAACTACGGGCAGAGTCTGACGGAAGTCTCCAGCTAATAACATAGTGACTCCATCGGTCCACTCATCATAACATCGTTCCCTCTAATGTCATTCAAAGGTCTATTCAGCGCTTCAAAACACCCTTTATGCGCCAGTGTACTTTCGTCCTAGACTGTTACTCCTTATTTCACACCTTTCAGGGATGAATTTCCAAAAATGCTGAAATAAGTTTACTTAGTTTGAAATGAAGTCTATATGCGAAATATTATAACATTTACTCAATTAATTACAGATTTTCCATACAAAATTTCAACCCCAATTTAACCCCGTTAGGGGATGAATTTACAAAAATGCTGAAATTTACTTTCTTAGTTTTAAATGGAGAGTATACTATTTGTATATAAATGTTTTACTGTCTAATGCTAACACCTATTTTAAGTACAAACTTTACTAACAAAATAGGGATCCTTGGTCTGAGATAAAAATATTATTATTATTATTATTATAACAGTTACTCAATTGGTTACAGGTTTTTTATACCAACTTTCTACCCCAATTTAACCCCGTTAGGGGATAAATTTTCAAAAATACTGAAATCAGTTTTCTTAATTTTAAAAGAAGAGTCCGTACGCAAAATATTATAACAGTTACTCAAATAATTACAGATTTTCGATACCAACTTTCAACCTCAATTTAACCCCCTTTAAGGGATGAATTATTATAACAGTTACTCGAATCGTTAATGGTTTTCCATACAAACTTTAAACCCCAAATTTAACCCCGTTACAGGATGAATTTTCAAAAATGCCCTTATCTATGTTTTTCACTGTAATGGGCTGCATAAGGGGATGGTTGTTAAACGCGAATGCCTTGAAGCAAGTCGAGATGCTTACGCTACGTGCTTATACTTCATTAGTTTCATGAGATTCCAATAGATGGCGCTGATAACAACGTTATAGGAAAAATAAAATATTTTTTCCGTTGGTAAGCGGAGTCAGTTTGTTTATTTTCGGTGTTGTCCAAATCCAGAAATTATAGAATTTATCTTCGATTATTTATTAAATGTTTCTAAGGACAGTCTAAATTCGAGTCATTATTAATCTACTACCGATGATTTTACGCAAAATACAAAAACACTTGGTAAACAGTTCCTATAACTGTTGCCAGGATTCGAACTCTGGGCCCCTTAGACGTTATAAACAACTGCATTCAGCCTCTCAGCCATTGAGACTTGTTGATAGTTAATGAAATTTATTACCATATTCAGAATGGCGTAAGTTTACAAAAAAATCAAGTAATGCGTTTTGTATGAATATTTTTAATTGATTATTTTTTTTAGGTTTATCAAAAAGTAATTGTAATTTTACACAAATATTAATAACAAATAATAAATTAACTTGGTGTTCGTTGCTGAAAAGTGCAACAATACTTATTGGTTAACACTCATACTTAGAGGGTAGACTTAAAACATTAACCGTACCGTTCTAGTTTTTATTGCAAAGAAACAGCTCGTCCGCTAGCAATAGTTATTCCCGTCGGTTCGATTATCTTGTTTGATAGCGTATCAAGTTTTAAAATGAATTCTCATTATAACATCGATTTAGTGAAAAGGTCACAGATAATGCCTTGCATAATGAAGGCAAAAATATGGCAGAAATTGCCAGAGAAACCGGTGTAAATGTAAGTATTGTTTTATATATAATACAAATATAATGAATATATTTAAACGATATCTGTATTATACCATATTTCTAAATATTGTTGCGGAGAAAAACGGTTGCTTTATGGGTGCAACGATTCGGAGAAGAAGGGTCATTATTGCACCGCCAAAGAACTATTGACCACGGCTGATTGACGCACAGCAGCGTCGTTAGTCCGGGAGTATGAAGTAAACGGTTTTCAAACAAATAACCATTACCTACGCCCGTTTATATGACACAAAAGTGGATACTATATTTATTGTTTTATTATTGCATATCTATTAGTCCTTTAGGTTAATTTTACGCACATACCCATTTATCTAACTTCATAGTAATAACATAAAATACACTCTTTATTCATTGGGGTTTTCTACAAATAAACCCTTATTTTTTTAAACTAATTTATATAGACCTAAGTTAAAATGTATACAGCCGAGACAACTGCACAAAAATATCATATCAGGTTAAAAAAATAAGTTTATCAAAAAAACAACACAACTTACAAATAAAGTGTTTGTTCATTCCGAGTCCAAATAACGTGCACTATTTACAATATGAACACTACACAATTGAATATAGATCTATCCCTATTATAGCTATGAATTCAGTCATGTTTCAAATTGTTAATTGTAAATATCTGAATGCTTTAACATTAAATATTTGAATACGAATATATGTCTAAAATTTGTATTTTCATTATGAAAACTTGTATCATAATATTTTTAGAGCAGCCCTATGTTTTGATTGATAGCCCATAGCCATAACATAGGTAGATATTAATTGGTTTGATAAATTTATACAAATAAATGCAGGAAGTAAAACAAATTATTTTCTAATTCTTAATCACAGCCAGTTCATTTATTTATTATTTCTTTTAAAATCCATATAGTTCGCACTTGCAATACTCATGTTCTCGTATGCTATTTTAAGACAGGAATAATAAACATAAGTTGTTCTTTAACTATAAGCCCGCCTATTGTCATTATTTATTTAATTCTTTAGTTTTTTTTATTTTATGTATTTAAATTTTGGTATTCAATTAATCACACTAGTTGTTTATAACTATATAAAATTCATATCCGTTCAAGATCTGTTTTTCGAATAAGTTTAAGACCGTGAATTCGTCAATAAATTCTTCATACTTACGTTGTATAAAATGGTGGCAACAGATTTTGTAACGATAGTTTCTTTGACATATCGCCAATTGCTTTAGGAGGGCAATAGGCTATCTAGCGTGGCAACATTACACAATTTGTTAAAAAGAAGGGTATACCACCTGTTAAATATAGATGTCGTTGTAATTTCGGTGTAAGTTTTTTTCAATTTGATGAATAATAGTAATCATATTATATCGAACATACATTTTAGTAATACAAGACTATTAAATTTAATTAAGTCATTAAATTAGACAGTTTTGGTCACAACGACGCCATCTAGTTATTTTTTGCAAAGTTAGCCTGCAACCGGCCAAGCCATTATCGCCCGCAAGGTGACCATCCAATTTTGCTGTCGATAGTACATTAAAAGGTGGTGAACAAAGTTTTAAGCGTCTAACTTTAAAAACGACATGTTTCCTATACAAAATTTCAACTCTTTTTCATCCCTCTTAGGGGATGAATTTTTATAGCAATTCGTAATTATTTGTTTTGTTTCTTAGTAAGAAACATTTATACAAAGATTCAAGTCTATAGCTTTTCAAATGTACGATTTCTATACTACGATTCAACCCCTATTTCACCCCCTTAAGGGTTGAATTTCAAAAAACCCTTTCTTAGTACGCGTGCACGTACTTTGAAGAATATACGTTCCAAATTTCATGCTTATATCTTTAGCGGTTTAGGTTGTGCGTTGTCTGTCAATAGGTCAGTAACGCAAGAGTTTTATATATACAGATAATGTCGCACCTACAAATTTTTTTTTACAATTGCACGTTACTGGGACGCAATGAATTACACATTTGATTCAATTATCTGTAACAAAGTATTGGCAACCCTGTAGAAGCGGTACACCCCTAATGGTATGTATAGGTATGTTAGCACTCACTATCAAGGAAAATAACCAAAATTACGATGTAATAAAACGAAAGTGCCTTTTAATTTGTATTTTGTGTCAAGGAATCACAATAAAACCGGGCGTACAGCAGAATTTCGTATTGGTCCTGAATGGTTTTAAGTATCTTTAATGTGTTGGTAGGAAATTAAACTCATACCCCTATTTGCACAAAATTTCAAATAAAACGTTAGCGAGGAACATATTTTTATTAGCGAGTTGGTTTTGATGTTTAATTTATTTAATAGAAAGAGTTTAAGAGCGAAAAACTCACGGTAAAAGTAAATTTTTAAACAGCTATAAACGATTTTATCTTCATATTTGTTTCAGTTGGGTTTCAAATTCGTGAAACCATTGCGTTTATTGTAGGTGCATACCTAAATATAGAAATAGTTCCGAATCCATTACCAATATTGCTGAGAGCAAATTGAAACAGAACAATGGTACCGATATTTGCCATACGCGAAAGCATGAAAGCATTTCGCAGCTCAGTCTAACCGGAGTGTTTATAAGAATGAATTTGTGCAAGGAAAGCGAAGTTTGTTTGCGTTTCGTTCGATCGCGCGTGTTAGCGGGCAAGTGGAGCGCGGCTCGACCACAAAATGCAATTATCGATCCCTGTCTGCCGCAGCTATGCTCGAATTGCATTCCAATGCTGCAGCCAAGTATGAGACCCGGCCGGCGAACCTGCCATTCTTACTCTTACCCTAATGTACGGAACTTGCCAGGGATTTTCGTGCGGTCTCGCTCTTCATTTCCGATTATTTGCAGCTTCTCGGGAACAGCATTTGCGGAGAGGCAAAGGGGTGATTGAGGTCAACTTTACGTTCTAAGTAGCTTGTGCTGCGTCGTCTCTTATTACATTTCTCGCAATTCCACAGTAAACAGTTTTATTGTATAATAAGAAACCGTTACGTATTTAAGCATGGTGAAAACCAAAACTATAAACGTTCGTGTTTCACTTGTAGTTAATAAATAAGGGGTGGCATTTATTATCGACAGTTGTAGTTAGTTATGAACTAACATAACTTATCTGAAGTTAGACGGCCGACAATCGTAACGTAAACATTGTGATTTATTGGCAAGTGGCGCCATTTTTTGCCAGATGAAACATAGGTGCTATTTTAACATTTACGTGATGTTAACTACAACTTTGTAAGTCTGGACTTTTTTACAGGTATCTTTGCACAAAAAATTTGTGCCTGTCATTTTGGTCACATATAAGTATCAGCGGAGTTTATTTTGTTTATTGATTAATTTATCTTCTTTCTTATTGTGATCAAAGCCTTGAAATAAAAATAGTTATACAGTAAAAATGTGAGTAGGATAGGTTAGAGAACCGCTATATATTCTTTATATTTTCTTAGTAGAAAATAAACAGAAAGTACGGCCGACATAGAGATCTGAAGACAAATATTAATTTTAATATTAATGAGTAGGCACATATTATACATAGGTAGTGAGTCAAAGGTATTATGGAAAACGGTAAGAGTAAGAAAATATTTACATATATTGACAGCGACAACATTGGCGCAGCGCAGTGGGCAGCCCACTGCCTGTTAAACAAGATTCCTGAAATTTGATGAACCAGTGTAATCAATATGTTTAAAATTTTTCTTACTTATAAGAACTTCGTCCGCGTTAGATTTACCTACACTAGAAACAGTTAGAACACATAAAATGCCGACTTGCTAACTATATAACGATGCCTGAACATTCCTGAACTTGAAAAAAAGTTAAGCACAAAATAAAAAAGATATAAAAAAAATCTAATTAAATTGATCATTGTAACTTTAATGAACACTTGAAGATGCCAGTTTGTCAGCGCAAGAAAAAAGTACTAATGCAAGGTAATTAAACAAATCATATATATTCTCGTCTAAGCCACGTTTTTATTATGTTGTGATTAAATTAAATTCGAATTGAATATTTTTTTTTCACCGTAACGATTAATCCGCAAACTACGTACGTACGTACGTTTTTAATGACGTAACTGATGCTAGCGAGTATCAAATCAAATCATTATTAATTATTTCCTAGCACTTCCTCGTAATTTTAATTAAATATCATTTCACGCGTTATGTCCCAGTAATAGCTTATTAGAATATGCATTAGTTGTAAGGAGTTATACTAGACTCCTACGGGCTTACCTTAGGTCAAGGTATTTCACAGGTACTACTGTTCCCAAAGAAAACCTGCCAAGTGCGAGAGTTTCTGTAAGATTGTCCCTGAGATTTATTTATTTACAATAAATAGTTCGTCTATCACGGGAACAGTTCAAAATATACGCTACTAGCTTTTTCCCGTGGCTTAGCAAGCGCAGAAGGTGATAAAGTTAGTAGTCTGTTTAACTATCTAACCTTCCAAATGAAAATAACGCCCTCGCCTTGCTGAATTTATTTTGATCTGTTGTACCACTAAAGGAAAATAAAAGTTATAAGCTGCATGGGAAACAAAATCATCTTATTTTTTGTCCCATAAGAATATCGAATAAGCGCTTTGAAGATATAAAAAAACATTATAACGGTCTAATTGGAGGTCACTGAATAGATTTTTTTTTGGATTTTTGTATGTTTGTATGCCATTGAAGCCACAATGGCATACAAAACATTGAAGCCACAATCGTCCCGTCAAATCGGCTAAACGGGTTTCAACTATTTTTGATACACAGGTATCCACAGTTGGTATACGATACTTTTTACCCGGCTATGCTGAAGACAAAAAGAGGGGTTATGAGTTTTCTCCTCCGCGAACGAAGTTATAAAACCACTGTTTGAATCTTATATTCCGACGAGCTCATGCATTCCCGGACTCTAGTAATCACATAGTTTATCTTTTGTTCGATTGTAATTATTTACGTCGCGACACCGTCCGTTGCTCCGGGCTTGCACCACGAACTGAGCTATCGGACTACTTGTTCGCCCACACGGTTCCACGTGCAATGCACGTAAAGCAACGGACACATTCTTATATGTAATGATTATTTAAAGAAGTTTGCGTACAAAAACTTCGTTTAAAAATAAAATGTAAACTAGGTCTTGCTAGTGATATCTTATTGTTATTATAAATAATCCATGTCTACCTACTTACCAAATTTATCATAAATCCAATATGTGGATAGGGATACAGGTACATATAGCTTTCCGCTTTCATTAGGTTCTATATGCTGTGCCATATTTTAATTACGATAACACTATATGTCTGTTAAGTCCTGGAGTGGTGACCACGCATAGGAAAGCGCAGCGTAGGACGGCTCCCGACTAGGTGGAAGGATGACTTCGTAAGGATCGAGGGAGGTCAATGGATGCGATCTGCGCAGCTAAAGGGGAGGCCTATGTTCAGCAGTGGACGTCCGTGGTTGATAGATAGATATATATGTCTTTGTACGTGATCCAGCAGTTACAAACTTACAAAAATACGAAAACTTTTCATGACATTCGTACCAAAGAAGCTCGATGACATAAATTTATATTATAATATTTTAAGAGGAATTCACCACATAAAACGGTTTCCAATTGCACTGCATCGCACACTCGGCACACTTTGACCTGTTTACTATACGCAGAGTGCTTTCACTGGTACCAAATGTATTCAAGGCCTAATACACACAGTAAACTGCGTGGTTTGTCCACCAATCCGTGATTTCAATGATACGAGCGTTTGATGGCGTTATTACCTTGTTTTCCAACTGTTACTCTGCAGTTCGCGGCCGAGGCCGGACGTTGGAGCAAACTGTATTTGAAATGGTACAAAAACTGAGGGCACGTTAGGCTTTTGTTAAGGGTTACGGGCTAATACAACAAGCTAGTCACGGCCGGCACCGAGTTTATTGGGCCCCCAATTATTACAAACTTTTCGGGGTTCAAGATAAACTACCTCTAGCCTTTACACTTCCGTTCAAAATGGCTGCGCGTTAGCTCTCACTAATAATACACCCGTACGTTGCTTGCTTATTTGAATCATGTTGATTATGTTTGTCATATCTTATTCTTCTCAATAAATATGTGCCATTGCTAGACATATGTCTTTTGCTGGGGCTTTGATCAGGTGTGGCGTATTTAATCCAAAACTAATTGCCTGTTTTATTTTCGGGAGCATTGCTCTGGAGATACGTTGGAAATGATATCTCGAAAAGCCTAGGTGGTTATTTTTTCAATTATCACTTTAAATAAAAGCATTCAGCAGCCAGGTTTATTCAGTCCTTTAGCCAGGTATCCTTTAATTTCAAATTCATATTATATTAGAAATGAACGAACGAAATGAATACTACGATATTAATCTGTCCATTAATACGCAAGAGATTAAAATTTAATAATATTCGCAGGTCCACTGCCTGTCAACTCCAGTTTCTTATTGGCATTTAATCGAACAGTGCGCGAGCTTTAACCGATACCTTACCTAATAAATTGAGCAAAGGCTTATTGCAATATTATTATAGAGTGTTATTTACCTACAAATTAGGGCAAAATATGTGCAATATTACAAAAACTATTTATATATAGATCACATTTAACATGTGAGACATTCCTCCATTTGCAAGTCTCCCAAATGAATATTAAATAAGTAAGATGTTCCTTACAGATTGCGTGTTTAAAAAAGGCTACACCTACATAAAACGTCAGTTTTAAAAATGGCATGGACAATAAGTGTTAAGAGATGGGATAAACAGCTTAATGTTTGCTACGGCATCTGGCTGCAAGCTGCATCGATAGAGCCTCCAGTCGATGTTGGCACGGCGGCCGGCGCGCGCGCTCCTCAAAACGATAGCGCCTTAAGACGTAACGAGTGAGGTTTCACACCCCGCAATAAAAAAAACATATGGCGATTAAAATATTCCGAGTATCTTATACAGTGACAGTGTAGTTTACACTATGTTTCCTAATTCTAAATTTACTGTATCAAAATGACTGGAAAAAGTATTTTCGCAATCACAATTGCTGTAACGACAGCTGTAGTGCTTTCAGTTGCCGCGGAATTCGTAATAAAAGGGAAAGTCAATAAACGTAACACGATAATAAACGTCCACAATGACCCTCCACCGTGCTTCCACAACAACTCAATCTTCAAAAACAAAAACGTGCTAAAACAGATCGTCGCCGAGTCGAGGTATATCGTGACGGGGAAAATATCAAGTGTTTTGAAAAGAAAAGTTAGTAAAGCAAAGTTGTACGTGTTCAAAGTGTTGATAAGGCGAGTTTTAAAAGGTGACCTTGGTGTGTTGAGTGAAATATTGAACTTCGAGACGAGGACAACTAACTCGACGAATCGTGCGTATGTTTTGGCCGAGGGTGGGGCTTGGAGGAGGGGGTGCGCCGGCGCTCGCGGCTGGCCGGCGCTTCTCTTCACTACTGACGAGGCTTCAAGCTCCCTCAAATTATTAATAGATCCAGTGCCCTTAAGTCTTGAACATGCACGGGAAATAAAAGCTATTATAAAAGGTAAGAATTTTAAATGGTAATAAAAATATAACCAATTGATTACAATGCAATAAATTATGAATTATTTAGGCAATTGAGCGCTCAATGCTCTCTAGCTCAGATATTATAAGTGGTGCCAACATATTTTGCCGGACCATTGACATTATAACATATAGATTTAACCACTTAAGGTAATATGCAACGTGTGTGATGTGCAGGGCATAAAAGCAGAAACAATATTTTTTCACGATTTAAAAATGGGTATTATACCCATTTTTAAATGTGGCTGAAAGTTTATATAAGAGACGTATAAAATCGATAGCTGATCCTTATATATCTACGTTCCGTGCTGCCTAAGAGAAGAACAACAAGTGAACATAAGTTCAATTTATAAGTCAAAGTCAAAATTTTGTTGATTTAGGTAGCTACAAGCACTTTTGAACCGTTATTTACAACAAGGTTTTAGAACAATTAATTGACAAAAAAATTATAGAATATAAAAAAGAACCTTAAAATCACATTAGTAAACATAATACAAATTAAATAGTAAATGAAAAAATCCCAAAAAGGATCGTCAAGAAAATACAAAAAATACAATTTGTATTTGTCTTAAATGTTTCTAGAATAACAATCCAAATGTCAATACCTGTGTAAACAATAATAATAATGTTATTTGGTACTTGTTATAATAATTATAGGTATACATGTCATGATTGCTTGCATTTTAATTAATACCACAAGTCTTTATCATTCATGTAGTATTGTGTATAAGCTTTGGAAATGAGTTAACGTTTCACATACTTTTTAAATTTACCAATCGACAAGTCAGTTATGCTGCTAGGAAGTTTATGATAAAACCTCACACCCATGAATGAGTTTTTATTTTATGGAGTCGAGTAGCAGGCACTGCGAGCTTATGCTTATTTCTACTATTGATATTATGGTGTACATCACAATTCTTTATAAGTCCGTTTTATTGATTGGATAGACTAAATTGATTTGTTATAAATATCTCTCTGTTGTTCCCATTTTATTTATTTATTACTAGAATGCCTTTCTAGATTTGATAAACACTTCCAATAAGGTTGTATGGGAAATGAAGCGAAACGTTGCCCGGTAAACGTGTGGTTGTATATATGGTGTATTTCTGTGTAATTAACAGTGATGTGCCGGCGCCGCTTATCTCCAAGATGATTATCGGGTGTGAATTGTTGTGTCCAAAGCTGGACTGCACTTGTAAAACCGTTAAGTTCGGAATGGATTTTTGGACATGACACTTACGACAGGCTCCTTTAGACCGGTGATGGGGGGAGGTTTTAGTGAGTTTGTGGATTCGAATGCATTCACAAACAGCTTGTAAATATCAAACTGTATGTGTTACATAAACTTAAAAAGATATTTTTGGTGTAACGTAAATGTAATAAATTGTGTAATGATATGCATTTCGAAAAATAATAGTAGATTGTTTGACAAGGGGCTAAGAGAAGCCATTATGACACGAAGTGATTATTTGGACGAGCTCACGAAGTGAGCGAGGACAAATGTGTCTGAGTGTCATAATAGTTTTTAGCCACGTGTTTAACACTGCTTTTCACTACGAGTGCGAGAAAATAAAAAAGACTTAACATTAAAATTGTATATTTGATGAAAAACTAAAAGTACAGTTTGAGCAATTCTATCAGAAAGTTTGGCCAATTTGATCAGGTTCGTTTGTTTGTTTTTAATTATTCATAAAGAGTATGTAACTGGCCGCGAGTTTTGTTTTCAGTGTCATAGAAATTTGTATGGGATTATATGGCTTTCTTTTAAACTGTAGGGGCTAAATGTACTATTTTAGTCTCGCTTCGCGAAGCTAATATGACGTACTTTTTCAGCGGGAGGAGTGAGCAGTGTTTTATATATTTCACTATAAGACAATGTTAAACGTTCGATATGTGGCACCTTGAATATACCTTTCTTAAATTGATCTAAATGACTAATGCCTTCTTTATGTTTTATCTAGAAATATTTTAGTAAGTAGTTTAATTCTAAATGAAATTTTACGCAGTGTGTAATGTAAAAGTAACAGCGCTACAACGATAACGTTATCTAAAAAAAACAAGTAAGTTTATCACTTCACTGGACATTTCAATGTAAGCAGAGATGTAGATTTACCTAATTACCGACTGCAAATTCTATCCGCTGTACGTAACTTGCAACGTTAAGGTGCGTCCATATTTGTATCATTTGCTCGTATCAGATCATCGTCGCGTGGCATGATCGCGTGTCACGATCACGCGTTTGGACGTTGCGCCGATCGGATCGCTCGAAATCCATTTTGCTACGCGTATCACACAGTTATATCGAACGAGTACGGCATTATCGGCGCGCCGACAGTAAGCGTCCAAGCAGCGCGATACGCAGTCATGCCACGGCACGGTGATCGAATACGAGCAAATGATACAAGTGTGGACGCACCTTTAGATACATCTATATAAAGGAGAAGGAAAACAAAAGCTAGTATGTTGTGTATGAATTATGGAGACTTAAATAACTATATGAAACTGGCATAACGTACTATGGAAAACATATAACTTTAGCTTACCTTTTCTAAGCTTTCAATTGTATTATGCCGCATCCACATTTAAGTACGCTTCATAAATTAACATGAACTCTTTAGTTCCAAAATGTATTCGTAGAAGCGAGCCGTGGGCGGGGTCATATCGTGAGAAAACAAATCCCGATTGTATGACTGGGCATCTAAACAAACATGAAAAACACATTATTTCTGTTTGATGAAATTTATAGACTCAGTTCCTATCAGTAAAAGAAGCCTGTGTCCATAATGTCACAGTAAAATTCAAATCACTGCGGGGTGAGACAAGATAACAAAAAGATTTGTTTTGAGAGATAAACCCTTTGAAAGATATATTATTATAATGAAGACAAGGTCGGCAGCAGATAAAAACAAACGGTCGTCCTTCGAAACAAGGGTCCGATCCTACGGGATTTGTCGCGCGTCCGGGGACGATTTAGTTTATCGGGACCACCGACGGCGACCGCCACTAACAAATTTATTGACACTCTTTCAATTAAGCTCACCTATTATTACCACGAACAAGCGCAGCGGTCAAAACAGAATAGGACACGATAACTCGCCGCATGATTCTGTTATACGTTCCGCTTGATATCGCCTGCCGCCCGCTCCGAAAGCCGTAAAAGGAGATTTATTAAAACTATTTGGAAACTGATTCGATCGAAACCGAACGATTTGACATTTAGATAAAGAGTAAAATTTATTTTTCCCTTGGTTGCGTCGCTTCGCTAGAGTGACAATGGAATAAAAAGGTTATAAAATGCGGCGGCTGAGGCCGGTCGCCCACGTCCCGCGGGTGTTGTTGGATGTTCATAAGCGACGCTGCATATCGGGCGGGGACCAGTCGCAGCTGCCACGCTGGCAGATAAAATGCGACGACTGTGTTATTACGGTTCCCCGGCACTCGCGAGCACGTGTAAATTTCTATGTGAGAATACGGCAGATAAGGCGCCGCGTGGGCGCAGAGTGGCGGAGAAAACCCGGCCGAGCGCCGCGAGCCGCAGGCGCCGCCGCCGTCGCGTCGCCAACTTGCGTTTTACAAAAAAAAACATACAAATTTAACGACGGCATAAATTTTATGCGGTTATTCTTTTGACATATAGACCGTTCTTGGGATCGATTAATACGTAACAAGCAATAAACGAAGGCCATTTGGTATATCTATTGTAATTTATAACGCCCACACTGCAAAAAATAAAACTAGTTTTTTCCCTATTGTTATTTTGTTAGTTGACATAATCATTTTATTAAGACGTCGTATTAGGTAGACAATAAAAATCATTTTATTAAATTAATTTCCGTATGACAACACATAACACACAGTCATGCCATTGTTTTCATTTGGCCGGTCCAGGTAAGAGCGATAAATATAATCTCCTTAGAGGATGAGGGGACGTGACTTAAGAATAAGACAGTTTCGCTGACGCATTGTTAGGAGACTCGGCTAAAACTACTACGTCATTTAAGTACGGCTAAGAAGTTTGTGGATATCCTATTTTACTCTTATCTTTGCCTTGTCGCGATTCCGTGCTTGAGAATAGGGTTACATTTAAATGCAGCGGGAATGCGGTCACGATTCACAATTTCCAAAATGTGCTTTCAGTGTACGTAGGTATCTACCGTACGACAAAATGGAATGGTTTAACTTGGTAAGAAGCGGGTTCAATACGGCGCGCTTGAGTACGCCGCAGTATTCCCTGCCTGCATTTAGCTGAACAGCGTTGTGAATGGTAACATAACATGAATTCCAATTTAACGATGGACCGCGGACTCTTTATTCCAGCTCCCTGTATGGCGTACGTGCTACATTCTTATTCTGCCCGAATGTTATGGACAATCCCGTTTACGAGACGCCTTTCTAACTGGCCAATTTCAAAGGCTTCTCACTGAGTACGGTAACTTTAGACGTCCGCTTAATTTACATATTTCCATTGTATCCAGTAGAGTTTCCATAAAATTTAACAACACCCGACTCCACGTGTCCTCCGAGAGCCCAAGATGCTACTTTACGAGCCTTCTCAAGACCGAGTTAAGGTTATAGCTATAATTCAGTTTTATGAAACCCCTTTCAGGTAACAAAGTGTATAATATTCGGAAAGTTCTCACATAACTTATATAAAACTAGTCAATAGAACAACTGTAAGCTCCCAATATAGAAATATGTGACTTAACACCAAACTGTATCCTCTAAAATTCAATTGTTTATTGTTATACGGGTAGATAACAATCTATTACAAGAAAATGGATCCGTTTAATGATTACAGGTATACGAAACGGTTATTAAGGCATAGGAAACTTGGATGATAGTCAAGTAATAAGTACGAATTCAAAGTTAAGGATCTAATGTAGTCATTGAAATAAAACAATTTAACGGATTATATCGCGTATATTATCTCATTTTAGTTCCCGACGTTTCGGAAGCTTTCCAGCTTTCCATGGTCACGGGAGGACTGTGTCCTCCGTCTATAATCCGTTAAATTGTTTTATTTCAATGAGTAATAATCGCGGAAACAGAAGAAAATATGATCTAATGTAGTGTTAATTTTTTAACCTCCAAATTCAGATATCAAGTTGAATAGCACAAATCTAAACTCGTCCTCTTGTCCACTTCACTTATCGTTCATGTTGGTAGCACGTTTTATACGCGTCGCCATTCCTCTCTTACAGCTGTTTTTCTTGTACATTCGTGCTAGGTATCATCGGCCTGCACAATTTGGGCTAAACAATTAGAGACACAACAAAACGCGAGTGCGTTATTGTTTTAGCAGATTTATTTGCATAGCATTAGGTACTAAAATCCTGTATTCATTAACTGAATCCTTAAAAAATATTGTAGTCTGAGAGAAAACGTTTTATAGGTAAAAAAGGTATTACTGGTAAAGCAAAGCGAAACTTAAGAGGATTACTTATGTTGCTTTTTAAAGAGCTGGAGGTAACATGGAGGAATTTGTTTTATTCGTCAGGGTATTACGGCATGTTATAGCAATGAGAAATTCTTAACACAGCTTTACGACTTCAATAACGACTGAAGCTCTAATCTGTTGTAAACCTGTGACCATTTCCCTTTGATATAAAGTGAAATCTATCTAGAAAATAATCACAATATCAATATTTGATGTCAATTTGCCATACTGAATTTTTGGACGTATTATAAAAGTGAAATTACACTGTCATTTTTATAATTTCAACCAAGAGCAGTAAGCTGCTGGATAAAGGTTGGCATTTTCTTCCAGAACAAACATTTGCGCGCTTTCTCCTCCATCCTTTATGGGTCCGAAGACCTTGGCCTTATATCCCGTCTATCATGTAGGAGACCTACCAAGTTTTCCAGCTCACGGGCCGCATTGGTCCTTCTCGTCCATTGACCTTGGGTTCGATTCGGGATCTACGCACACATCGCCATTTCAATGTCGGTAACATTGACTCTTTTGAGGGTTTCCTCATTTCTGCTCGTAAAAAACCACCGACGTTTTTTTTTTTTTTTTATCAGAGCATGGAATTACAACGTTGTGTTACTCTGACACTATTGATAAAACCACGATTCTGTTCTATATGTCATCAACAGTACAACTGCTAAATCTCTCAAGAAGTATTCGGCTGACAAAAGGCTAACAAGACTACGGCATGGGGACTATTAGGTAATATTTATATGTCTATAAAAAATGGTAAATCGCCAATAACTGGTCAGTTTAATTAATTACTGGTCACAACTAGGTACTGTCGGTTTTTACTACGCAATTTGTAAAAATATTTCAGGGGTATTTATAGGAACATGTAGTTAAGTTAATAAGAGTTAAGAGGAACCTTAAATAATATGGATCCCTATCTACCTTGCCCACCCTATAGGAATCTCCTTTAATAAATCTGAACGGCTTTTGAGAGAAACGCGAATTGGGAAGTGATAGAAACATAGTTATGCAAAAATAAATAGCCATTTCCGAATTTCGAATAGCACGTAAATTGATTCATTTACAGTTTACAGTTTTCCGAACTAAGCCCAAGTTGAATTCAACGAACCTTCTTCTTGGTGTTTTACCTACCTAACTGAACCAGCCATCTACACAAGCAGCCAATATTGCAATAGAAAATCTTTCCCGTGGTCAAATTTTATAAAAATAACCACAACTTTGCATGCACAGTCCTTAAGCACAGCAAAAAAGTATACTTATGACAAAATGTTCAATATCTTAGGTATACACCGCCACTAAAAACTTCATCCGCACCTGAGACAAGAGACGCAAACAAGATTCTGTCTTAAAGCCAAACTTCGTCTAAGGCGACATGATTCCATAACGGTATAAAGAAATACCTTTAACCGTTTTAGTTTGAAACTATATGCCAGAAAGGGGATGTGGTGGTCGTAAACCGTAGTAACGGCGTCGCAGGGTGCCTCTGTCATAAACTCGACGGAACAGTCTTGCCTGCCTGGTGGATTCAAGAAAACTTCAATTCAATTGGATTGAAACGCTGCGCGCACTGTTTTCAATAGCTAAGTGAATTGCATCCAAATTTACTTGACTGTACACGCCACCGGAAAGTTTACGATGAAATCTATAAAGAGATTAAACAACTTTCAGCAATCTTGCTACCGTAGCTTACTTGTATTGTAAAGTTCTATATTAGCCTACAAGTTGCAGTGTCGGTCCGTTTACTGGAGTATTGTTTGCTTTTTAACCGACTCTAAAAAAAGAGGAGGGTTTTAAGTTTGGCCTATGAAGCTGGCGGTCCCGGGTTTGAATTTCGGCCAGGGCAAGCGTTTGTGTAAGTGATAAGAATTAATGTTGCTTCCTAGATCTTGGATGATTTCCATATATATAATTAATTTATCTGTTTAATATGTACTAGAAGGTGCCCGCAACTATATTCGCGGAGGAGAAAAATAAACTTTTTAACAAAAACATAAAACCGACTCCAAAAAAAACTAAAAAGTAAAAAAATAACGCCATAATTCAGTTTCTTCAAATTACTTTCAAGTAACCGTTTGTATACTCAATCTATACAGTATATACAATTAATCTTATTTTGGCGTCGGTGTCATATAAAATTATTGTGTAAAATATTGAAAATTGACGATTTAAGTAAGTTGTGACACGATGGCACCGACTCCAAAATAACATTAATTGTTTATACTGTATAGATTGAGTATACAAACGGTTACTTGTAAGTAATTTGAAGAAACTGAATTATGGCGTTATTTTTTTACTTTTTAGTTTTTTTTGTTTTATGTTTTTGTTAAAAAGTTTATTTATTTTACACTTTTTAGTTAATCGTTACTTAAAAGTGTATCTCGTGACGATTCGAACAAGCTCAAATACGGCTAGGATACATTATTTTATTACATAGATCTGGTGCCTACCTTCCGGCTCCATCAACAAATCAATTCGATGGTACCATTCTCATCAAGAACATTTAAATTTGTGACTATGAAGTTGCTTAGGTAAATTAATCAAGATATTTTGTCGCCACCCGTAAATCATTTATCATTGAGGAGTTCCGATGGCATTCTGTTGTCTTCTGCATCAGTTCCACTTCACCAATTTACACTTTCTGAATGCAATTGCTTATTATGTTTCTTATAATACCAAAATCGCTATATGTATGCCTACAATATTTGAGGAGTTCCTTCAATTCCTCATGAATTCCATGGTCAGATCTTCAACAAAATTAAATGGGACCAACTTGAATGTACCTTCTATAAAACCAAAAAAAAATAAAATTATTCGGTCAAATAGTCTTCGAGTAATCGGTGAACATCCATAAAAAAAAAACATTCCGTCGAATTGAGAACCTCCTCCTTTTTTTGGAAGTCGGTTAAAAAGTCATAACCCTTTATTTTTTCTTAAGCGTAGTCGGGTAAAAAGTATCCTATAACCATCTGGACGTACCCAGCTACCCGTGTACCAAAAAATAGTTGAAATCCGATTAGCCGATTTTGCGTGATGAAGCCACAACGACACATACAAACATACATAAAATCAAAAAATATATTTTTCGTTTTCTGACCTCCAAATAGCCCATACCAATCATTTTTTTTAAATATCTTCAATGTAGAGACATTTCATTTTTACAACTTTATAATAGTATAGACATCGTCGCCTAGTTTGGGACTGGGTCGGTTTGTGTAAGATTGTCCCTCATATTTATTTTATTTATTTATTAATGTAATATTTGTTCCTATCTTATATCCCATTTAAATTTGAACTACGGATTTCAAGGAACTGCCTTGACTCCAAAATAAAAATGATTATAGATATTGCATTACTTTTAAGTAAATGAGGACACTATGCAGGTACATTACATATTTAATCATTTTTTCTCTTTCAGAAATTATCACTCATTTAAATAAAACAATTTAAACGGATTATACAGCGTATAATTATCTAATTGGAGTTCCGGACGACCACGAGAACACGGATGCTGCAAAGCTTTCGAAACGTCGGGAACTCAAATAAGATCATATACGCGATATAATCCGTTTCAATTGTTTTATTTAAACATAATGTAGTTTCATTTCCTTTTATAACTCTTCAATACTTGATTGGTGCAATCGGACCATTATGATCGGTTAATGTTAAGGTTTAAATATGCTTATAACAAGTATGACAATCCTAGAATCTTTGTTTTTATTATATATATACCCGTTGAATCACTTAGTTGCGTCACAACACTATCCAATCATGTCTTAAAAATCCTAATATCAATAGGAAAATAATATCAATCATTTGTCCCATTCGTTCACTTCCAAGACAAATGTTTTGTTTTAATTCTAAAACACTCTTTATCATTCTTTTCGATCTTAGTAACACTGTATTGACAAGTTTATCATATAAAATTGAGCTCTATCTCTATTCGATAAAATCTTAGTTTGAGGGAAACGTTCTTGGAGTTGTGTTCGGATCGCACGCAGGTACGGATCGGCCGACATTCCTTCACTTTGTTGTGAACGGCTACCCACGTGTTTCCGGATGCAACCGATCCGTTTATTAAGGTTCCGTCCCGTACCCAAAGGGTTTCAAAGAAACCCTATTACTACATCTCTGTTGTCTGTTTGTCAGTCAAAGGGCCCTTTCTTTTGAACCGCAATGAGTGGACTTTTGTCATTCTGACAGAATCTGTATAATTGTTGCCGCTGTAACAACAAATAATAAAAATAAAATAAAATTAGATTAAGACCTTATACTAGAAAAGTTTTTTAAGGCGTTTTTCTACGTAATATTTTGAAAAGTAATTAATATCTTTTGAACTGTAACAGTACGACCCTTTAAATGTTCATAATTATAATGTGTATGTCGATATAAAAAGACAAACAAAAACCAAAGAGTGAGAACGCTTTGTGTCTGGGTCCGACTCGCACTTGACCGGTTTGTTTAGTCCGTTGACTTGAATCCGATTGGGTGTTAATATTTAATGTCATTGCAATTTGCATAACAAAAGGTATTTATGACTTTGCTTTCTACTTCAAAAATGCATGGGTGGCAATGACATTTCGTTTGAAGATCTTAGTCGTAAACAGCGTTCCCAGTTAACCATAAATCGTAAAAGAATAGCGATCTATTTAATTTATTATTTGATCTCTAAAATTTGAATATCTCGAAGAAATTTGAAATAAAGAGATTGGCATTTATTGGCACCAAAGGGCCGGCAGCTTTCTTGCCCAGCGTGTAAGTAGGTATAGCGAAATAACGAGTAAATACTGCCAACAACTTTGATGGCCCTTTTTAGTTTTAATTTGGCATTTATATTAGTTGACTTGAATGGGTCATCAATAGGTACTTAAGTTTTCATGGCATTCCGGGGAAAGAAGAAATTTTACCATCATGTAGAATTTGGTCAAATGTAAATTCACGAAATAAAAAATCCATATATCAAGTTAAAAACAAAAAAAAATGCAAAAACATAAATTATTCATACTTTTTTACTTTTTTTTTGATAAAATGCTTTAGGACAAATATATAGTTCTTGTATGCTGAAATAAGAATAAGGTTAAAACAAAATGAAGCATTACATGAAGGTTCAAATGAGCACGTCATTGCCACTCACACGCAAGCCAGCCAAGTGAGTTTTCAATGATGCCATCAATAATTAGATGAATATAAATATAATGATGTCAAGACCTGGAGGTTCCTTGTACCACGCCCACTGAGAGGTGGGTAGGGACATGATTTATTTGTAACAATGCTGCGGGGGCCCCATTATTGTAGCGTTTATAATGATGAAGTAATAGAGGTGTTTACTAATTATTATTCTTTATTGTTACAGGTACGGTAGTGTCTGCTCTTGAAGTTTAGTATTTTTGTTACGAGGACCAAGGTTTATGTTCGTGCGTGTCGTAGTGTGGTATGATCAATGTTATTTGATTTGCATCTAAAGTATTTCCCGCACATGTCAAATAATATTTCCCGCACTGCAGAAAAGCGGGGTTGGTAAGTTTGTGTTTAGACTTTTAGGTGCATTCAATGCTTGTTTTAACGCCGGCTGATATATTGCGATAGTACATTTACCGGGCTGACTATTGGTTTCAGAAAACTGAATTCCCTTTCGTTCGAGGTTTTGCGGCATGATCAGACTAAAAGCAAGTGATATGTAAACATGAGTATTATCATTGCTTTATTTGGAGCCTAAGATATAACGAAGTCTAACTAGTTTACTATACCATCGTACCATTCTCTATCTTACGTAATAAATAAACAATAGCTTTGATAAGATTGAATTATATATAGCAGTTGTATATCATAATAATTAATAATTCTGTTTAGTCCAATTCCATTTCAAGCTAGAACAGATCTTGGCGAACACTAATCCGATTGGAGGCTTCCCACGCAGTAATACTGCTTTGTGCACCGTTTCAAGCAGCCCGCTAATGAAAGCCCTTTGGATTGGAACATTACAATGTATTTTAACGTTTGTGGGCATGCACCCGTGAATGCGACCGTCGCTGCCAGGAGTTCGCTTGTTTAGTCTAAAGCAAAGTCTTCGCTTAGTAAATAATAAGTTAGAGAGCTGGGGCTGGCTTTCGTGGAGTTGTGTTTACGCGCGGCCCCCGTGTTGACAGTGCGGCGCTGTTGCCACTGCGGCACCGGGCTACTCTTGCGCGGACCTACAACTTTTAACCCATGTTTACCAATCGCCAAGAGGGCTTGCACATTCCATCCGATGCAAAATCTAACGTGAAAAACGGCGTCAAGTTTTATTTTGTACAGCGTTCAAACGTAGAAGTACTTTGTCCAATACATGTTGGAAATAACAGCAATGTCCATGAAATATAAGCGGTCATTCATAGCAGTTGAAAGTAGTCATGACGGTGTGCTTCAAACTTCGAACACGTAGCGCACTGCAATGTTCCTTTGTTTTCGCTTACGCTTGAACAATCGTCACCTCAGAGCTGTCAGCAGCATGATGAAATTCCAACGAGCGGTCAAGCAATACATAGATCGTTCGTACAATATGAATCATTGTCAACTGCTCGGGCACTCATGTACATTTCCATTTTCACAGATTCCTTGTACTTAATACATCCAATCCATCTGGATATGACTGTTTGAAGATAGTTGATAATTGTGTGGTTTTTCCACTGTGAGTGATGTACGAGCAGAACGATTGTTATAGCCCGGCAACTTTGTTTGTGATACTCTCATGCAATGATATAACATAAAAAGAGTTAGATAAGTTATACGGGCTCTAAAAACACAAGTCCAGTGCCCTAGAAATTTGTTAAGTTATAATGGAAATCTTTCATGATTCATGATCGACACTCACAATATAACAAATAATAAATTCTAATATGGAACATAGCGATTTTAAACAGTCGAGACCCATAAAAAATCTAGATCGACGCAAATCTCCCCAACAATGGGTCCCGACTGTTTAAAATCGCTATTAGAATTTATTATTTGTTATATTGTGAGTATCGATCATGAATCATGAAAGATTTCCATTATAACTTAACAAATTTCTAGGGCACTGGACTTGTTTTTTTCTTTTTAGTTTTTTACGCAGTCGGTTTTTTTGTTTTTTTTAATTATAATTTTTTATTAAATTATATCATTGCTCCCATGTCCCACTTCCGTCATCCGCAGACCTTGGGAGTATCACGAACGAACCTAGTTTGCTTTTGCCTACCTCTCAGATACTGGTTACTACAGTAACAAAGCACACTAGTTTTGCTCATCTTCACATTTATTATTTACTTGATATTTTATGTCTTTTCCATTGTTTATTTATTCCATGAAATTCGATTAGCATACTTCCAGTGATCCTCTTTAAAAATAGAACGATATCAAAAAAAATACATTTTTTTGTATTGAAAAATAATTATTATACAACAAAAAATTACACAGCTTCATTCGTGGTCAGAGATCGGAACACACCAAAAACCCAAACCGGAAGGCAATACGATCCGCAAATATTGCAAAAAAAATTATATGACATATGTTTTAGCCAAATCAGAATTTAAAGGGCAATCTCATTGCGAGGTGTTTGCATAAGCCTTGCCTGTGCATGGGCCCGTCACATAGGACAACAATACTCGACCGTGTAGCTGCGTATTGGATTACAATATCTCAGAATGGACAACAGCAATATTCTGCAACGTTTAGGGTAAAGATAGCTTTTGTAAACTAGAATTTGAATTGGTTTGCTCGAAAGACATGGTAAATAACGAATACTTCTAAGTTCATTCGATCAAATTAAAAATATATCTAGGTAAATGTCCCATTTTTATATACCTTAATTCCAATGTCATAATAATTATATTATTATGAATTTGGGTTGAAGGTGTCAACTAATGGGTAGGGATCGGAAATTCCAATGCCTATTTGAATAGTATGGAGGCAGATTCATTATAATTTTAGTAATGAATTTCCCGTGATATTAAGGTATTTAAATTAACTATTTGTTTTCCATTTACAGACGTACCAGATATTATTTGATTTACCTGCAATTAATTTAAGTAACGAATTAACGTTATATAGCTACTATTAGTAGCAAATTTACGTAAAGTTGTCGATAATCGAGTAATAAAACGAATAAATGACTGAATTAATTTACACTGCTGCGGCTACTTTATGCATTAAGCACATAAATCGTTTTATCTGAAAATGTATTCATAATAATTTATATATATATATATATCTATATATATTTACTTTTTCTGACGCCCGAAGACCGTTTACATCTCTGTAAGTATAGATTAACTTATAATCTAATGGACCCGGAGACAATGTACGATCTCCCTGTAAAGTGTGCCCAAATATTTGTCTGTTGCATTAATATTGCTATGCATTTTAAATGTCATTATATAGATTGTAAATGATTTTTCTGTTTATTGTAAAATCAGTCATGTAAAAGGGTGTACTGCCTTTTTGCCGAATCATGTTTCGTCAAATTTCATTTGTCAACCAACTTTTGTCCGATGTTTTATTTGGCAAACCATTCCTGGGCATAATTTTACTTCGTATTTTTAACACGCTTTTATTAGGTCGACCTGTATGTAACTAAAAATGTAATGGAATCTAAGGTAACTAATTTAACCATCTTCCAAAGATCGTAGCGTCATGAAAATTAGCAGCTGTGTGTAGTTCTGATGACAATACAATCATATGGTACTGTCAAACTCATCTGATGATGGAGCCGGAAGATATGAACTGGAATTTCATGATGGAACATCATCATAGCTGTGTTGGACTTGTTAGAAAAGTCTTAAAAAGCGTGTTTTTCTCGTGTTTTCTTAACTATTAATTTATTTTTCGCTACGTTTTTATACTGCAAAATTTTACTACGTTAAATTTTATGTGGTACTTAAATAATTGTATAGCAAATGATTTGATAAGATAAGATAAGATAATATTTATTTTGTTAAACATAGGTATGTTACATTGATGGAATATTACATGGTGTCTCACTATGTTTTACCCGTAGGTGTACAACATTTTATAAAGTGGTTGATTTATAGACCTAGGCTAAGGACTTATTAATTATAATATCAATAGATTGTTATACAACAAAAAAGAACGTTTGCTAAGGCAAATAACAAATCGGCAATTGTCATTTAGGCAAATATAAATTTTGCAGAATTACCACGACTACTAGAATAGAACACAACACAATATACAAAATGGAATACGGGTCAAAAACCGAAAACTGTAGGTTTGTATTCTGACCATGTATAGCGGAGCGTCAAAATGCTTGCTTGCATTTACACATTCTAACAAACTAGGTTAGATTTCATAATGCCATTTAATATGTTGCTATATCAAGGTGTGCCAAGCAATACATTTGACGAATAAATGAGTGACATCTAAAAAAAAACATTTGTATTTGAATTTGTGTCCTTACAAAAATAGAAAAAATAGCTTAAACCTAAAAAAATGCGATATCACATTTTCGTGACGTTTTTACACTCCAAAATTATATTATGATTTTTGTTTTAGGAAACCGACTCTATTGTTATTAGGCTTATTCCGGGAACTCGACAAGTTTAGGTGAATAAGCATTAGAATTTCCGATTTTTGCTAGTGGGACAGTGTCAAGATGAACTGGAACATTTACCTTATTATAACTCTATAATTATACTTTACATGTTAAATATCTTATTCAGTACATCGGCTTTCGGAAATAGATAAAGAATAAATACATTAAATCAGTCATATTATCTACATAAAAGTACTAAGTCTATAGTGACGCTGGAGTTTTAAATCCCTTTGTTATTTTGGTACAGTAAGTACGAAACTATGCAAAGCTTCTAACACGTAAAAATGTTCAAAACACAAAGCTTGACAAAGCTTAAACATTACTGTAGAAATATTTTACGTATCATACACGTAACGTAAATGAAAGTTTGAAATATTTAACTCTACAGTGCATCTGGTGCTATTTTTGGCACAACCATAAAAATCGCTTACTGTTTGTTCGACATAGCTGATAGTGACTTCCTTGCCTGAAAATGAATACGTCAACAAGCCTACAGACCCTTAAAATACAGTATAAATAAGAAATTAAAATATGAACAAGGGTTAGCAAACACCTATAATAGTGAATTATAATTATAATAGATTTTATTCATAATCAATTAAATGGTAATTTCTTTTTAATGTTCCAAATATGTCACATCATGCATTAATTATGAAATGAATACTTTTTCTCACAATAAAATATTGTTTTCTTGTGAAACCTGTATAATAATTTTTTAATTATTAATTTCATTACATGAACCTATGATTTTTTTTCTTGTGATAAAGAAACTGAAAAATACGTTTAGATAGGGTTATTTTAGTAAAACCAGTACAATATATATATATATATATTCTTTTACATTATGTTGGTACCCAATTCTTTTTACTTGTACCATGGTTATAAAATAACGATTTATAGTAAAAAAGCCATGAACTATAGTGTAACCAAAACATTTATTCCAGAGCTGCGTATTTTAGAAGCAATTGACCCCGATCAAAAAGCAAGTACGTACGACAAAATAAATTAGGATACGTGAGCATGCTAACAGGGGCCGACAAAGGGTGACAAAGGTGAGACGTGAGCAATCCATAATCAACAATAAAACTACCGGTATTGGTCCTAACATGGAGAATTAGTTGACAAACCCTGCATCGCTAAACATTGCCAGTTCTCGCGCTCCTCTCAAACTAATACCGTAATCAAAAGCAGACCTTCAGAAGCATCAAATCATGAGCAACTTGTGTGGCCAGTTACGCATTCTAGGACACAATTTTCGGTATAGCTGAATTCCACGTCTGTAATTAGAATTCATAATTTATTATACGTACATTTTACACGACCACGATGAAGCAAAAATAAGTTTATGATTTTTTCTTCAAATATTTAGTAAAGCATTTATTCGGGTGCCAAGTCTTTTAGAAGCAATTCACCCCGATCAAAAGGCAAGTTCGTACATCAATATAAATTACGAAACAGGGTGAGCATGCAAACAGGAGCCGACAAAGGGTCGAGGTGAACTATCAGCAATCACTCTCAGACACAACATGGACATTACTTGTCAAACGCTGCACCGCTAAACACCGCCAGAGTTCGCTCGCTGCTCAATCTAATACCTAAAACCGATCAAAGGATGGTCACCTATTGTGGCTAGATTATTCTTTTGACACAATTTTCGGAATCATTGAGTTCTACGTCTGTAAAATAAATCTTACTCGACTACTGTGAATCAAGTTAAATAGGCTATGGCTTTTTCTTCATTTCTTTTTTTAAAACATGCATTCAGATGCTAAACATTTTAGAAGCAGTTGACCCCGATTGAAATGTAAGTACGAATGTCAAAATAGATTGGCATACAGGCTGAGCATGCAAACAGCAACAGCAATCACTATCGGACACAACACGCACATTAGCTAACGCCGCATCGCTAAACACCACCAGTTCTCGCTCGCCACTCAAACTAATACCGTCAACAAAAGCAAACCAATAAGCATCGAAGCATGAGCAACTAATGCGGCAGTTTAGCGTCCTGGGACATAATTTTCGGTATACTTAATTGTGTTCCACGTCTGTAATAAGAATTCATAAGTTAGTATGCGTAAGTATATTTTAATCGAATACAGTAAAGCAAAAAAGGGTTGCTGACTTTTCCTTCAAGTATTGAATAAGACGTTTTATTCGGGTGCTGGGTATTTTCGGAGCCCTCTGAGATTGACTCGATCAAAAGCCATGTCAACAGGAGCCGATAAAGAGTCGACGTGAGACGTGAGCAATCACTCTCGGACACAACATGGACTTGTCCATTTGACAAATACCGCAGTTATCTTGCGGACCGCTAGTATGGTTAAATGGAAATAATTTATGTTAGCTGAGTTTTCCAGTGTCAAGGGCACATCTTAATTCTAGTAATTACGTAGATATATGCAACAAAATATGAGTCAAGTATTTAAAAAAAACTACTAAAAAATGCGGTTTTTTTACATTTTATATATACCTAGTTCCGGGTCGAAAATTTTTGGACTCATGTATATAGGTGTCTTCGAATATTTTATAAATTTGAAGTCAGGTGATTATGAATTACTTCTGCGGAACCATAATATGATTGGAGTAAAACCGCATTGCTAAACACCGCCAGAGCTCGCCTCTTAAACTAATATGTACCGTAAGCAAAAGCAAACCAATAAGCATCAAATCATGAGTAACTTGTATGGCTAGTTTAGCCTCCGGGGACACAATTTTCGGTATGATTGTGTTCCACGTCTGTAATTAGAATTCAGGAAAGTTGGGTATGCTCTGAGTTTTCAGTATTTATAATTATTTTAAAGATAATTATGTATTGTGTCGTTGTTTCTTTTATTCGATTATGAGTTAAGTTTTCATAGATATTTTAGGCCTTTAACAAATATTTCCATTAACTGTGACATTTACGGGTTATGAATACCTACTACGCTTTATTAGACGATGTTTTATAGTAATTAATTACATTTTAATTTATATTTATTTCAAATTTAATACAAACAGTGCATAAATCAAGCTCCTTTATTACGTTGCCTTTTACCAAAGTTAGATCATTACAAGTCTACAGGATTGCTATGATAGGGTTTATCACTTTGATAATCCGGTCTAAGTTTTAATAAAATGTACCAGTCTTAGTGCGAGAAAAACCCTTTATAGGTACACGTCGATTAACGACACTTTCCAGAAAAGCTGTTCAAGAGATAAAATAAGCACTATGACCGTAGAAAGAGGAACTTTTGTCTACGAAATCAAAGTGCCGCCTAAGCCATGCGGGTGTAAGTCCTGCCAATACACTTTTTACTTTTTCTGTTGGATAATACGAAGATAAATTTACTGCAAAGTTACACGAGTATTCAGGAGTCCTGACTTTTAACTAAGAACGATCAAAGCGTCAATTCATCATTGCACGTATATTGTTATTGCTAACGTAATATAAATGCTGAATTAAAAAAAAAAAAACTTATTTCAGCCTAGACATAGCAAGAATATAGTAGTAGAGTGTACACTAATTATCATCCCCTACTCTCCAACTTAACATTCTCCGAACACTATAGTCTGATAAAATTCAAGAACTTATATATATGTCTTGTGAAAAATCCTTGTATGTAAATTTTTAGATTTGAGCATGATAAAAAAATTACTTAAACGTACACGAATTAAGCAAAAAGTTCTTTCGAGACTATGGATGTAATGCGAAGTCCGAACGTCGAAGACTTACCAACGCAAGGTAATTAAATAAATCATATTTATCCGCGAAACTCTTTTTGTTTTGTGGTGATAATATAGTCTAATAAGTTTTATATGTACGTAAGTGAAGTAAGTCCTATGTGAGTCACGATAAGATCTTACCCAACTTCAAAGACAATGAAGTAACCCGACTTGACCCAGTCAATCTTGCAAATCTGTTCCGCTCTATTCTCTGTCCATATAAATTGACACCAGGCGTCAATCACACAAGAAACTAAACAATCATTGTGTGGTCTCGTGACCAACGCAAACCGCACGACACGGGCTTGTCTGATGAATCTGATACGCTACTAATTATTTTGAGGTACTTTGTACAGGGCAGCATACAATCTTATCTACACTACTAAATAACACTTGTTGTTATTGGTATAAAAAAAAACTTATTTTTAACCGACTTCCAAAAAAAGGAGGAGGTTCTCAATTCAACGGAATGTTTTTTTTTTTATTTATTTTTTTTATTTTTTTATGGATGTTCACTGATTACTCAAAGACTATTTGACCGATTTCAATTTTTTTTTTGTTTTTATAGAAGGCACTTTCTAGTTGGTCCCATTTAATTTTGGTGAAGATCTGATGATGGAATCCATGAGGAATTGAAGGAACTCCTCAAATATTGTAGGCATACATATAGCGATTTTGGTATTATAAGAAACATAATAAGCATTTGCATTCAGAAAGTGTAAATTGGTGAAGTGGAACTGATGCAGAAGACCTCTAATTGCCATCGGAACTCCTCAATGATAAATGATTTACGGGTGGCGACAAAATATCTTGATTATTTAGCTAAGCAACTTCATAGTCACAAATTTAAATGTTCCTGATGAGAATGGTACCATCGAATTGATTTGATGATGGAGCCGGAAGGTAATCACTAGATCTATGTAATAAAATAATGTATCCTAGCCGTGTTTGGGCTTGTTCGAATCGTCACGAGATACACTTTTAAGTAACGATTAACTAAAAAGTGTAAAATAAATAAACTTTTAAACAAAAAAATAAAACTGACTCCAAAAAAAACTAAAAAGTAAAAAATAACGCCATAATTCAGTTTCTTCAAATTACTTACAAGTAATCGTATGTATACTCAATCTATACAGTATATACAATTAATGTTATTTTGGAGTCGGTGCCATCGTGTCACAACTTACTAAAATCGTCAATTTTCAATATTTTACACATTCTTTATATGGCACCGACGCCAAAATAAGATTAATTGTATATACTGTATAGATTGAGTATACATACGGATACTTGTAAGTAATTTGAAGAAACTGAATTATGGCGTTATTTTTTACTTTTTAGTTTTTTTGGAGTCGGTTTTATTTTTTTGTTTAAAAGTTTATTAGGGTTACGGAACCCTAAAAATAAGGGAAAGACGGGACCCTATTACTAAGACTCTGCTGTCCGTCTGTCTGTCTGTCTGTCAGTCCGCCTGTCACCAGACCGTATCTCATGAACCTTGATAGTTACACAGTTGAATTTTTCACAGATGATGATGTATTTCTGTTGCCGTTATTACAAGATACGGCCGTTTTTAGTGTATATTTTGTACGGAACTCTCGGTGCGCGATTCCAACTCGCACTTAGCTGGTATTTTTTTTATACTATACAGTCATTTATTTCACTGATTAATCAACTCGGCTAAGTAGCCGAGTTTTTTTAAGCACCGGAAGAGCACTTGCTCATACACCTGTATGAGCAAGTGCTTTTCCTCCGGCAACCATGAGGCTGGCGCGTTCGTTGCTCAACGGATACATATTACCATCCAAAGCGGCAACTGTGGACGTGTGTATAATTATATACTTTAGGTCTCAATAGATTAAGTTTTAGTTCATAAGTATATTAAATCAAGTGAAATACATTTTTTAATCAATTAAATCTTGTCTATGTATGCAATTTCTTTAAAGAGGTTCTAAATGGGTTCTTGGCAGCCATTTAACATATAACATCAAAACCATAGTCAGGAATTACAGATGTATGATTTTTTTATCGGGACGTTTCGGAAACTTACCGAGAGTTTAATTAACGTTTAGAGCTGGGATTTTTGATAAATTACAAAAATCTTTCCCTGTAGACAGTTTTGTAATTTCGGAATCAGCACATCAGTACTCGGGTTGTAAATGAAAAAAAAAAATACCGTTTCTTTGCAATTTTTGTCTTAATAACAACTGCGTCTAAATTCAACGTATGTTTTTAAACAAAGCTACAATTGTATTTGATACTAAGTATTACTCCTACCCCCACACCGTTGTCGGGAAGTGAAAAATGGTTTGAACGATAATGGTAAATAAATCATTAAAGGGGATACACATACGATGGCCTCTCTCAGCTATGCCGATCGAGCTATATTAGACCTTTTTTGTTCAATGTATCAAAGAGAATTATTTTTTTATATGATATTAGTAACTTTTATATAGGCCTTCCGGGGCCTAGAGTATTACAATGTCTCTGGTACCAGAAAACCCAAATATACAAAATGTCAAATTGAAAATGTCCACAGAAACAAAAAAAACTCACCAGGTTATCGAAATTACCATATTATTTAAATGACCAGATTTTATTATAATAAGTAGACTGTCAAAACGACTAATTTATCGAAATTACCATATTATCGAAATAACTACATTGTTGAAATTACTAGATTACGGAATGACTTAAAAATATTTCTTACACACGAGGGAGTCTCTTGTTTTACCGACAGTTAGGTAATATACGGTAGTAGCGAAGGTGCTGGACAGTTTGCTTGATGACATACTAGGGAATAATGTTCAGCTTAACGACGCCCAATTCGGCTTCAGGCCGGGTTTATCTACCGAGAGCGCAATTCTATGTCTCAAGCAGACTGTACAATACTATACATCTCATAAAACGCCGATATTTGCCTGTTTCTTGGACTTGTCAAAGGCTTTTGACATGGTGTCGTATGACCTATTGTGGCAAAAACTGCGTGATAATACATCTGTTCCGCAAGAAATTACCTCTTTATTCAGGCACTGGTATAGTAATCAAAGAAATAGTGTGAGGTGGGCTGGCGCTTTCTCTGATTCTTATGTCTCGCAATGCGGGGTTAGGCAGGGGGGCCTGAGCTCGCCTAAACTGTTCAATGTGTACGTGAACGGCCTGATCGAGGAGCTTAGCAGTTCTCATGTCGGATGTCACATAGAAGGGGTTTGTGTAAACAATTTAAGCTACGCAGACGACATGGTGCTGCTGAGCCTCTCGATGGGGGGGTTAATAAAAATGTTACGCATTTGCGAAGCATACGCGGAGGCCCACGGGCTGTTGTATAATGCTTCTAAAAGTGAAGGTATGCAATTTAATGCGGGTAACAAAACGTACCGAATGGAACCGGTCACACTCTGTGGTTCCCCTTTAAAGAGAGTGGACAGGTTTAAATACTTGGGCCACTGGGTGACCGAGACGATGTCGGACGTCGATGACATCGAGCGCGAGCGCCGCGCGCCGTGCGTCCGCTGTAACATGTTGGCCCGCAGATTCGCGCGCTGTAGTGTAGAGGTTAAGCTTACTTTATAAGGCTTTTTGCCAAACCTTCTGCACATGCGGTCTGTGGACTAACTTTACTCAGCGGGCTTACAGCGCGCTGCGCCTCCAATATAATGACGCGTTCAGGATGATGTTCGGGCTGTCACGGTAGTGCAGTGCGTCGACAATGTTCGCGGAGGCGCACACGGACTGCTTTTTTACCATCATGAGGAAAAGGTGTGCGTCTCTCCTCAATCGCAGTCGTGGCAGCTCGAACAGCATCCTGAGCATGCTAGCCCACCTCTGGGATTCGCCACTGCTGCCGCGCTATGTGCAACTGCACGCGCCTGTAATGCCGGTGCCGAGGCGCCTTTAATTTAATTTAAGTTAAAATAATTATAAAATACTAACGATAGCCCTAAGTTTGTTGCCTCTAACACTATGGATTCAAAGACCGAAATAAATGATTTGAATTTGAATTTGAATATAGAGTATACGCTCGCATAGACATTTTGCAATATTTTATTTGTATTGTTTCATTATATTCATTTACGTACCTACTGCACATTTAAAATAATACTTGTCATTGTAAACCAAAATGTACCGTTCAACGATAGTGATAAATCTGAATATGGTAATGATATTGTCGAAGTGTTCTAATAGCGCTGTTCCGCCACCGAGTACAAGTCGATGTTGTGAAGTAGCGCACCGTAAACACGTAATACGGTAAGACGTGTGCAGATTGCGGCGGTTGATAGGTACAATGAAGTTACAGGGCTACTGTACCGCAACACTATACGTGATATCGTTTACTTGGTACTTAATACAATAAAGCGATTATGTTACCAAGACGAGTTGTTATGATAACTGTTTGAACAACAAGATTCTGAATATTAAGCAAGCGAACTACTTATTTTACACTTATTTTTTTTTAATTTTGGATACTAGAGTGCGCTCGTTGAGAACTTCGTGTGCTTTCTAAAATTCTGAGGCACAGCAAAGCATTATATTTAATTAGTTATATTATTTGCAACAAAAAAACTAATTTCGTTTTTTGAACGTAGCGAGGGATCCAGACACATCTGACTTTCGCCTAATACCGATTTGCTATTCACAAGTGGATATCGTAAAGTGATTTGCAGCTCCGCAAAACAACAGTTACCGAAACATAAACACAGTTTGACCGTGAAGAATTTTGATTAATGAATCAATATAGTTTTCCACTCATTACTTGGCTAGTCATATTCATGTTACCATCTTCAAACGAGTAAGAATAGGTTTGGTTTTCTTACCGACAGCTTTATCAATATTCAGTAACTTCATGAAACTTCATCAATATTCATGCAGTATTGACTTGTTGCAAAATGTTTACTGTTGTAAGCAATACCCACGAATATGGTACTAGATGACATTTAAAGGCAAGATTTATCATGAGATGGTTTTATTGTTTTACGTAAAACTTTTGTTAGTACGCATAAAGTAAAGAAGATTGGAAAGCTAACAATTTCCTAACAATAAATGGGTCACACTGCACTAAAACAAAATTTCTATACAATAACTTAACTCTCATATATGAAAGGAATCATAAATCAAGTGACACAAAAATAAATTGTAATACCTACTGACGCCCACTTTCAGCAATTAGGTAGGTACAAAATAAATCGTCGTATTGTTGGGTTACAAACATATAGCGTTCGACTAACGTAGCTTTTCCGTTTTAAACTCGCTGGCTTCGTAATTGGTTTTACTGTATACAAGATACATCTAGAGGCAACAAGCCTCTTGAGAATCTGGGTTGTGTAAGTAAATGATTAAATAGGTAAATGGTAAATAGGTGTACCTATTTAGACGGGAAATGGATTGGTCTATATTTCATGCCTATATTACCTTAACCTGTGCTGATGTAATGAACGATTACGAACGAAATTATCAACGACAGCTCCACGAACTAAGCTCAGTGGAATATTCTATCCTATAACTTTGAACAACAATTCGTGCATAAAGATAAACATTATTACATAATTGTTGTTTTTTTTTTACAAAAATCTTGATGTTTTACCATAGCGATCTTCGTGATTTTTAAAGTGAATTTCTTCACTAAGAACCTATAATTATATTTTTTCAATATTTAGATTTTGTATTTTAAGAATATATATACAAGTAATTGGTTTTTCGGAAATATCTCTAACGATTAGAAGAGTAAAGTCAAAGTTTTGTTAGACAAATGTATATTTTTTAGTGCACTTTAGTTTTGAATTTGCCAAGTTTTAAACGGAAAGCATTTTTATCACTCGTCTACCTAGGATATATCTATGTGGCATAAAAGTAAATTGACTGGTCAGCTGGTCACCTAAGTGACCGTCACCTTCAGGTTTATTTAACCCTGCTCTATACTATCAGTTTTATCTATTTTGTTAGTTATTATTAAGCATGCCGCACCCGCGCACGGGACAATGGTGTCCTGGACCTGGACCTTTGAGAGCCGTGCGCGCCTGCGCGGAGCTGAGAGCAACGCGTAGATCCCCTTTCGACAATGTAATGAAATGTGAGGGGTACACCGCTACATGCTTATTATTATTGTCTTCATTTATTTACTTTCTTAAGTTAGGTAAGCATATAAAAAGGTAACACAAAAAAATATTATGATTATTATTAACGTATGATATCGGTTGATTTTGCAAGGAGTGTGGCGTCACATTGTAAAATAGGCCACTAACTGTTATGACACCAACTACTCTAGTAAGTGTGTGACTCTGAAGAAGACCGGCAGATTTGTCCGTAAAATCATCGACCGTAAATACCATTGGTCCTATAGCAAATTTATAATAATTTCACTACAGAAATTATTTTGTGTGTTTCATGATATGATAATGCGACTATTTATAGGCAATTATCGTGCACTTGTATGCCGAGCGCTGGAGATTTATATTTATTTGAACGATCATTATTACGTACTTGTCCACGGCCCAAATACATTCAGATTTGCGGGTTTAAATTATGCTCTTTAACGCAAATCCGTTATCTGTTCACAAGATTCCAGTATTGTCCGTTAAGCTCGGATTCCGAGCAAAGCGGCTCCAACGTCAGTGACGCGACGTCAGTAGCGCGGTGATTGAGCGATAAGTAGAGTAAAATCAATCTTAATCTGAACAGCCCTCCACTAACCGACGTATGAAACATGCATCTAAATGTAGGGTGAACTCAGTGGAGGGGCGTTCATTTTAAGATCGGTATACTCTACAAGGTTCCATTAAATTATTTAACAGCGATACTGATGCTGCAGCGTCAGTATCACTGTGTTCTTACATGCTGTTATATAGTTTAACAGAATCTTGTACAGCCGGTGCCCTGAATTATGTATCCAGGCCTGTATACTTCAGTCTATGTATGTTTGGATACTTATGTGAGGACATCGACTGTGCTGCGAGTATCAGTCTGTTGCCACCTTACGGACATGGTGTCTCTGACGCCGGAGTCGCGATGCTCGGAATCCGAGCTTTAGTATAACATTGTATGTTGGTCTGCAACTAAAGATGGGTACTTATTAATTATACACACTTGACTTTTACTAAACGCGTGTTTCAAGTATTGTTATCTATGCATATATTAAACGTTAAACTCGCTTGTGGTAGGAAAAAGGCTCGGGGAGTGGCGGTTCTAGGAAATTTCCGCCCGCTATTTCAAGTTTTTTACATTAGAGACGGCAACATCCCTACTATATTGTGTAACTAAACTATACCTAGTCATACCTAAAACATTTTCATTATTGTTATTAATAGGTACTTAGTTGTGGTTATCCATATAATTTATTTCCATAGCACATTTACTTACTATTTGGCGCCAGTGACGATTATTTATGAAATGATTTTCAATTGCATTTAATCATTCGACAGGTCCGTACGCAATGCACGAGCAGTTAATCACAGACTTGGGCGATTGGACCACAGGGCACAAATTTGACATGGCAATGTGATATATCCAATTATGGGCATGCGTATGGCTATGATACGGCCTCGTAATGGCATTAATATCACCTAAACTTCATTAGGCAACATGTCCTTAAAGCTGATATGATATGTCTGCCACTATATTATGCCCATGTGCTCGTCAAAAATGCTATTAGCCCGTTTTTACAACTTTATAATTTTATACATTATAAGATGCCCGCAACTTCGTTCTTGGAGGAGATAAGTCTTAATCCTCTTTTCTGCTGAAGCGTAGTCGGGTAAAAATATCCTATAGCCATCTTCGTATGTTCAGCTGTCTTTGTACAGTTTGTACTAAAAATGACGATACATACAAAAACATATACATGCATAAAAAAATTAAAAAAAATTACAAACATTTAACCCGCAGCCTCGCCCGCGTTACGGAGAATTGAGGAGCCTATTTTTTTATGATTGATTACCCATACAAACTTTACACCTCCAGATTTCAAGAATAAAAAGTATCCTTTAACATTTCCAGTCACAAACTATCTTCATACCAAATGTCATCTAAATCGGTCCAGCGGTTTAAGCTTGAAAAGGTAACAGACAGATCGAACGACAGACAGAGTTACTTTCACATTTATAATATTAATATCATAGCATCGATATCGATGAAAGAGAAATATTTTCTTGAGAATAACAATTTCTAGACTTCTAAATTATATCTAGGCCAATCTGGTATTGTATATACTCGTATACGGATTTTAACTATTTTTGGTGCACAGGTAGCTGGGTTACCTCCTCCGCGAACGATATTGCGGCCACCTAGTCATAGAATACAATTAGTCAATCGAATAACATTTTTAGCTCAATTTCATAAGGAAAAAAATAACATATATCCTTTAAAGCCATTTTTCTTAATGCAACTTGAATGACATTAATGTCATTAATGCCATTTCATTCACCGTATTACGGATATGTTCGATTGTCAATATATCGCTAAATTAGAGATATCGCAATGTCTCATCGAATTCGGACCGCCTCCAGTCCGCCCACGCAGCTAGAGTGGCGCCAAATGCTAGATACCAGTCAAAGATACGGTATCATTAAAACTGTACATGTCGAATACTGTATAAAGTGGAAAGACGGCGCCAATAGCGTATAAAATAAGAAGCATAACTTACGTAACCTTTCAATATTTTAAAGGAAGTTTTTCGCACGGTATGGTTCTCGTCGGGACTATTCTCAGAACCTGCGACAATTTTCACAGGAACTATAAAATATGAAAACGTATACGTTATGTTATTTATTACAATAAATCGACTTGTAAAATTGAATTTAAAAAAATGTTAAACTGTTAAGTATAAAAAGTTCTTACTAAATACAATTTGATTAAGTACCTATTAGATTTTATAAAATTAGTGTGACAAATTATAACATAAGCTTCTTTCTGCCCGCGACTTCGTCCGCCTTAAATTCGTTTATCGCGGATAAGGGTATTTTTCCGGGATAAAAAGTAGCCTATGTCCTTTTCCGGGACTCAAACTATCTCCATACCAAATTTCATCCAAATCGGTTCAGTGGTTTAAGCGTGAAGAGGTAACAGACAGACAGACAGACAGACAGACACACTTTCGCATTTATTATATTATATAAATATATAAATAATAAATATAAATATAAATATAACATAATATATATAATATATCATATATATATATATAAATTTATAATATTTATAATATATATTAGTATGGATATCTAAGAATTACGAGTGAAATAAAATTAAAACAAAATATTTTATTGTTTAGTGGATCTTGGCCTCCGGTACCAGTTGGCATTGGCACCATCGTGCCCTGTCTTCTGAGATTTCCTTTCAGTTGTCTGCATGCAGGGCGCAAAGGTCCTTTCCAACTTATTCGTATCTCTTGTGGTACATTGGAGGGACCGGCCGGTCGTCAGTCACTAGGAGGTCCCACGTAGGCCCTTTTTACTGCCTTGTCTGCTAGCGTTCTCGACAGATGTCCAAGTCTAACTGAATTGGGAATTACTCTTTGTTCTATACCCTAGGACACGATACCTAGTTGAATATTCTAACTGTAGAAGCAATGGGACAAATATGAAGCGTGATACGCATATTGTCAGCGACAACCGGCGGTGTAGGCCCGGACAAGGTGCGTGGCGCGTCCAAGAGGGCCAGTTGTCGTGGGCTGACTGGTGATGGCAGGCGACGGACCAGTCTAGGCGAGCTGCACTCTGGGAATGGGTCCTCCAGACGCAATTGGCTTCGCTTCGACACGATGAAGTTGCCGGCGTGTAGTGGCGGGAACGGGTCCGTTGAAGGGCGAAATAAAAGTGGTTCGGGTCTTGCGACTGGGAACTGGGGGCCTCTCTGCGGCTTTATTTTGGTTGTAGGGACGTTGTTTGTGTTGTTTTTGCTGCTGCCGCTGCGGTATCTTGATTTTTCGCTAGTGACGGCGATGACGACGACTGTTGGCCTTTCTGCGGCGTTGAGGAAGTTGGCCTGTCTGCAGCGTTGTGGGATCCTGGGCGAGCAGGGGACTCGGGTGGCGGAATGAGCTCTCTTGGAAGAGCCTAGCTTCTTCTGTACGGGGGACGCGCGTGGAGCGGCGTTATTCCATCGAGCGACGGGACTGTCGAGTTGTCCGCACGGTGGAACATGGCGCCGGATAGCTGGCCGATGAAGTCGTCCAGTCCTTGCCACTTGAGGTCTCGGTGGATTGTCTCGGTCCGCATATAGCGCGGAGCCGAGACAATGGTGCGCAGGGCCTGGATCTCCTGCGCACGCAGCCTTTACTTGCTGGAGTCTGACGTCAAGGCGTACCATGCGGGTGCCGCGTAGATGAGACGAGACCGCAGGTACGTCTTGTAGATCCCCAGCTTTGTGTGCAGAGGGAGGATGCTGGCAAGGACTGATCGGAGAAGGGTGCGCGCAGACTTCGTCCGCCGTGCGGTGATCTCGACGCGTCGGTTCATGGTGAGTCCCCTGTCAATTGTGACGCCCAGGTACTTTGTCGTGTGCGTTCACACGATTTCTTGTCCGAGCAGTTGGAGAGGGGTGGGTTGCTTGCATCTGCCTGTTATGATGGCCTGCGTCTTCCCCACATTGACTGACATTCGCCAACGGGCAAACCATTCGGGCAGGGTGTCAAGTGAGCGCTGGATCTTGTGTGCCGCGTGCGTAGGGTTCAAGGACGACGCGTATAGTGCCGCGTCGTTGGCGTACAGGCCCAACTTGACGTCTTCCCGCACTGGTAGGTCGTCAGTGTATAGGGCGTAGCAGGCCGGGGACAGGCAGCTTCCCTGTGGGACACCCGCGAGGATCGGGCGCTCCGTGGATGTGGCATTTTCAACCGCCACATGAAATCGCCGCTCAGACAAGAAGGATGCGACGCGCCGTGGAGCTGGAGATGTGGACAGTTTGAAGAGTAGGCCCTCGTGCCATACTCTGCCGAAGGCTTTTTCCATGTCGAGGAATACTGCTACTGTGGCCTCTTTCTTGTTCATGGCCGTCGCCATGAAGTGCAGTACCGTCGACAGCTGCAGAGTCGTGGAGTGGTTCGCTTGAAACCCGAACTGTTCTGCCCTGAGCTCGATGTGGGGCTGGAGGAGGTTCAGCAGGAGCTTTTCAAACACCTTGGAGAGGGTGCTCAAGAGAGTGATCGGGCGATAGCTGTCAGGTTTCCGGGGGTTCTTCCCCGGCTTTGGCAGCATGATGACCCTGCCAAGTTTCCATGGTGATTGAAAGCGTCCGGAGCGCAGGATCCCATTGAAGAGGCGTGCCACCGCGGCGGTTGCTCGCGGTGGCAGATGGTGAAGTGCCATGTTCGGGATCGCATCGGCGCCCGGTGCCTTTCTTGGCTTCGTGCGTCTCATGGCTCGCTGCACTTGACCGGGTGTGAAGTAGAGAGGGTCCTCTCCCGCCTCGATCGGTGCCGCAAAGTAGCTCTCCAGGTGTTTTTCGACTGCTGAAACGTGCTCCACATCGTCAGTCGGGTTCGGTTGAAATTGCCTCTCAAGGCAGTCGGCGAAGAGTTCTGCCCTGTCTTTCGCCTTATACCTCGGGAGGCCGTTTTCATCGTTGAGACGGATGGTTGCCGTTGGTGTCAGGCCGAGTTGACGGCAGATACGATGGACGGAAGGCATGTCGCCGTCCACGGCTTCCAGATGTCTCTCCCGCGACTCCGCAGCGTGTGTCTCCAGCTCCTTTCTTACACGCTCCACCATGGCGATAAGGGACGCCTTTAGAGTGGGGCATCAGGACCTCTGCCACTCTATTCTCAGATGACGTTTGCGCTTAATAAGTTCCTGGATCCTAGCAGGGAGCGGCTTTCGCCTTTAGCTGGTAGTAACGGTGTGCGCTGCAGCATTGCGTGCCGCCTGGATGTTGGAGGTAAGGCTGGTGGTAGCGTGCTCGACGTCGTCTGCTGTGGTGACCGGCATGGACTGGGATTTCTCCTCCATGGCCGCCGAGAAGGTCTCCCAGCAGATACGTCGCCCCGGTTTCATCGGTGTAGTGGCTGGAAGGTCTCTGATGACCATCAGGACCGGGCCATGGTCCGAAGGTAGGTCGGGTAAGACTTCATGTGAGATGGCGGCGTTTACGTCCTTGTGAATCGCGAAGTCTATGACATCTGAGGAGTTCCCGTGTGCATAGTGGGTATGGTCTTTAGGTCCTGTGATGTCATAGTTGCGATCCACTGCTGCTTGCGCTATCCTCTGGCCCGTCGCATCGGTCTTGGTTGAGTGCCAGTCTGTGTGTTTGGCGTTGAAGTTCCCTGCCAAGATGGTCGGCGTAGGGGACTGTAACAGCCCGCATAGATTGGTGACTATGCATTCCGGCGGTCCAGGGGGGCGGTAAACGGCGAAGAGGCGGAGGTCGTGTCCCGATAGTTGGAGTTCTATACCCAGTGCGTAGATAGACACCTAGGGGTGGTACGGGATCTGTTGGAGCACGATCCTCCTTCTCACCAGAACCGCTAGGCCTCTGTAGGCTTTCCCCTCAGGTGAGACCTCGTCTCTGCGGTATACAAGGTAGCCACTGACCTTGAGTGGAACGCTCTTTCTCAAGTATGTTTCGCTGACCAGCATAAAATCGATCTCCTGCTCCCTGATGAAGTTGCGGAGCAGGCCGATTTTGCCTGTCAGCGATTGAGCGTGCCAGTATACCACTCTCAACCCCTTAGGGTGCTGGTTGAATGTTGCGGTGGCGAGTGGTGACGGCTTGTAGGTCGGCGCTTGTAGTGGCGGAGTCCTGAGAGGCGGCTAGGCTCAGTAGCTGTGTAATAAGCGCCAACATGTCGGCGGCGGCATTGGGCGCGGCGCTTTGATTGGCGGGTCTGAGCAGTTAGGGTTCCGCTGGCAGTCCTTAATTGTGCCGAAAAGTCAGTGGTCATCTGCACGTACCTTGGTACGCAGGTTGCCATATCAGGGCTTTGCCCTATTTTGGCCGAATATTCTCCGCCCGCTACAGCGGGTGGGTCTTTTTTGGTTAGCCTCTTGGCCGGCTTTTTTTTAAGGTTGCAGGTGGGGTCGCTGTCTTGGTCTGGGTAGACTGGGATTGGGCCCCTTCTGCGGCCTTAAGACGATGTTGTCGTCGTCGTGGGCGTCGGTGTAGGCTGGGGTGCCGGCTCCAATGCCGTGTGACTTGCGGCTTCTGCTGCTGCTGACGAGTGTTGGCCTGTCTGCGGCGTGAAGGATTCCTGGGCGTGCAAGGGACTCAGGTGGCGGGATGAGCTCTCTCGGAAGAGCTCTGCTTCTCTTTTCGGCGGGCGTGGAGCGACGCGATCCCAACGAGCGATGGGACGCTCGAATTGTCCGCGCGGCGGAACATGGCGCTGGTGAGCTGGCCGACGAACTCGTCCAGACCTTGCCATTCCAGGTCGCGATAGATCGTCTCGTTCCGCATGTAGCGCGAAGCCGAGACGATGGTGCGCAGAGCTTGGTTCTCCTGCGCACGCAGCCCCTTTTTGCTGGTCTCGGATGTCAAGGCGTACCATGCGGGTGCCGCATAGGTAAGACGGGACCGCAGGTACGTCTAGTATATCCCCCGTTTCGTACGAATGGGGAGGCTGCTGGCAAGGACTGGTCGGAGAAGTGTGCGCGCTGACTTAGTCCGCCATGCGGTGCTCACGCAGAGAGCACGGCTGCTTTAGGGTGAGTCCCCTGTCTATGGTGACGCCCAGGTACTTGACCGTTTGCGACCATGCGACGGTCTGGCCAAGCATCAGGAGTGGAGGTGGCTGCCTTGCTCTGCCGGTGACGATCGCCTGTGTTTTTCCCAAGTTGACTCCCATTCGCCAACGGGCCAGCCACTCTGGGACGACGTCAAGCGTTCGCTGTAATTTGCGGGCTGCGTGTGTTGCGTTCAAGGACGTCGCGTAATCAATCAATTGTGCCGCTCGGGCGCGGCGCTTATATTTATCCCCACCGCGGACACTTCGTGCCTGATGCGCTCCGCTCAGGTGGGCGGAGCATGCACGTGCGCTGCGAGCGTACTCGTCTCTGGTTGGACGCGCATACTCCACCGTTTTACAAATTACATGTTTACGTACAATATTTGTGACTTATTCCTAGTTTGCTTATTTCTACCGTAACAACGTTTTTATTTAGACGTAATGGAAATATACATTTTATCTTAAGCTAAAACCGTCGCTAACACATATCTTGAAGTATGGCTACTGCGCTTGGCATTTATAAATAAGAAAGTTACAGAGGGCGCTACTGCGCGCTAGTGCGGGGGCGCTAACTAGATTGTGTTCTAAAATTTCAAGCCACGTACGTAAAGTTGCGATAGCTTAGCTGATCGGAGCACTTCTGCGTTAAAAACGTGGTTGCATGTTCAAATCTTACTTGCAATTTAGTAGGTCGCATTGTTTTTTTCCTTTATAATCGAACTCTATGTTAAAATGTTAATTATTATCTACCGAATTTACTTATATTTAAGTTGAGCATCTTCTAGTATAACTATAAACTTCGTTCCCAGAGAAGGAAATAGTATATTACTGAAGAGGGCGGGAGAAGTCATTTCGTGGATTGAGTATGGTTTTGAAGGACGAGGCGTAGCGGAGTCCTTCAATATATACGAATCCATGAAATGGCATTCCTGCCAAGGCATGAATACTGCTTTTCTCCAAATATGCGAGGAAATTTAACACATGTTTATATAACATATTTTCGTAAAAATAACACGGCAGACAATCTTTGACAAAATGAAATTCACGTTCCCGCCTTAATTTTTTTTAAGTATATTAAAGTTCAAAGTTTTGTGTTCGAATTGTATATTTACTTACAAAAAATGTAGTAATGAAAATAAATAAAAAGAAAACCTATAGGAATAGTTAATATAAATATATGCATTATTACTTATTCTATTAGTTGAATCGGCAATTCCTAAACGCACATTAAAAAAAACATACCTCTGCTACAAAATATTTATCAATTCCAGAAGATCATTAAGACTAAATAAACTGTATTATGATTTGGACACAATAATTATTGATTTTAATTTCTATGATTATTGTCATTAACCATGCATTAACTAATCGCAGAAAACAATTAAAGCTTTTTTAAAATCGCGGTTTTTGTACGTTACTTTACTATTGGTCAATTGGCTGTATGGTGTATTCTTAGTCTTGGATGAAATTAAAAGTAAAAACCTGCACAATAATGTATACTTCCTAAGCATGTTCGGGAAGTAATGCCACTTTCTTCCACGTATATATCGATGGACTTCGCAGTGTGTTTGTTGTGGAACATTTCCGAACAAGTTGGAGAAAAAGTAATAATGTAACACTCTTGTTTTCTATAGCGCAGTAAGGTCAAAAGTACTCTGTAACCATCGTTAGCTAAATATTTTAGCTATCCTTAGACCTAAAATTGTTGCGATCCATCTAGCTGTTTTGATGTGATGAGGCCTGAAAAATATTCCGGTCGAGAGTTGGCACATTTATCTATATGTTCGTACTTTTTAAATTATTCGAGGATCTCGCTGTTAAGGTTTTTCGTGGAATGAAACCTGCGGGCCTATGATTGTCACGTTTATCACGTGATAAATGATATGATAACGCGCCTGTCATTCTTGCACTCACGTACGTGTTAGAAGGTCACTTATTTATCCCGTGACAAACGCTACCATCGTTGGCCCGTTGGAAGGCAACTGGATATAATACTTAATATAATCGATTTCAAAACATCAAACAAGTTAATCGTTGAATTGTTTGACGCGCTAATTCAAATCGATAATTGACAAGCTATTTATCACTTTAATAATTAAGTTTCAAGCTGGCAACTAATGGGACCATGTCAAACATTGGAACATTTACCTACCAATAGCACAGATTATATAATACTATACTTCAATAGTTATTGTTGACCAACGATGTCGAACATTCGTTACTTGAATTTCCGTGGAAATCTTTTCCGTGATTTTTAAAGTGATTTTTTTTTCATTAAGATACCATATACTTATAAATAAAAGTCATTACTTACTAGTCAAAAAGTCTAAATAAAATAGTCAAATCATGATGGCCCATCGACAAAAACCTGAACAACACGGTATACAAATTTAACAAAATTTTAGGTCCAATAGCTTGCCTTAGGTCATTGGATTGCAACATACATGATTATTTCGAATAAACTGTCCAACAAAATAAATCCGATTGAAAATATATTGCAATTTTATAAATCCAATTAATTTGAAACGTCCGCTGGCTCAGCTGTCCATGTTACAATATAATCAAATGCTCCGTATCGCTGATTCGAAAATTCTATTGTGTACTTTTAGACGCCTATTCAAACCGCTCAGTTAAAGAAAGAAATGTTCCGTACTCAATGATTATGCTCGTATTCATGCAATCTAGATGGGAGACGCTTTAAATTGCAAAAAGGCGAGCCTCGCTTTTGAGAAAGCGATTTCTTGAAACGCTTTACAATACGCTGCCGAGCATTGTGTCGAGAACTGGGCGTTTCCTTCGAAGCCTTTACAGCCTTTATTCTTAATATATTTTTATCTCTAGGATGAGAAAATTACAGTAAGCGTACGTAATTGTGTAGAATAGATGAGTTTTCGATTTAACTTCGTTGCCTTTTATATTGTTACTTTATTTTCAAATATTATGATTAAAGTACATGGTAAATAATTGAGTGAGAATAGTTAAAACTATCTCAGCGATCGGCCCATGTTTCGCCAAGACTACATACAATACACGTAAGAAGTTAAATTTAATTTATATGCTAAAATTATCCAAAAAAAATGAAGCCACGCATTACAGAAAATCGAGTCGAAGGAGTCGTGGAGATCCATGATAAAAACAAAAAAAAACAGAACCACACGCCACATATTCCTTGGGCAACGCTGGCTATGATTAATGACAAAAATCATAATTTCATACTTTAAAGCCCATTGTTAAAAAACGGAATACATTATGAAATCGTACGGCGGAATGGCTATCTCTATATCTCAGATGCTCAGCCTGGGTTGATTGCGGCGGGGAGTAATGACTTAATACAATGCTTTCACGGAAATTGTGCACCATTATGGAACCACGACATGTCCTACCCCATCATTAAGGCGTCATCAACTTAAATTTTAATCTAGAGTCGTGTTGCATTTGCTTACCTTTTATATTTTTAGCTGAGAAAAATGTTTACATTTCGGACAAATAATTTTTAATGCAAGCTAAGTTTACGACACTTAAAAATAAATCAAACGAACTGGAACATGATAGGTTTACCATGTCATCTTTAAGAATTCCTATTGTAATGTACCATTTCTATCATAAAACTATTTTCCAAAATATTGAATTATCACCGAACTGAAAAAGGTAAATATGCAATCCGCTCTTAGAATAATATTATTAAAGGATTTGCAAATGAAACGGACTACTTATAAGAACATTGCAAGTAAAAATAAATGTGATATTTTTCAGTTCCTTAAAAAAAAACGATCTTACAGTGAACTACATTAGGAGTAAGACGTGGACTATATTTAGAAGTCTCCTAAGACCTTAAAAGGTTTAGTAGCTGTGGTAATCAGCAACTCGGCCTCCTTAAGCTGAGGGGTTGTATAGCGCCGCCCATGAATATTAAATACATGTATCTACGCCATACCCCTCTAATGTACACTGCGAAACCTATTAAAATGTGTAATTTATGTGTCGTGTTAATGCATGTTCATACGTACATATTCGCGCCTAAAGAATTTGATTACGCTCACATGTCGCGCGCGCTGAGTAAGAGATGGTTTTAATTTGGAAAAGTTGAAACTGCGAATATCCATGAAAAGCATTGCTATCAGATATCAGTGATGTCTATTTTTTTCACAAATTGACCAAGTCAAATAAGTATATATATTATTTGATAACATAGAGGCGGCCATTGCTTATTTAACAACTGGGGAATAACGATGTTTAAAGAGCAAAACTGCTAATAAGTTGTACGTGTTTTAAACAGTCTTGTGTAATATTTAATATAATAGCAAAAACCACATTCGAACTAAATAGTTCCAACTTTTTTACAGTCAAAGCCATTATTCATATCATCTTTATTAAAGAACACAATTTACAACTTTATTGTTGCAAATAGATAACTACAAGATAAATTTCTAATTCAGTTATAAAAAGGAAATTTAAGTTAACATTTTTAGAGGTAGGTACCCAAGTTCTATTAACCCCGTATTAATGCTTGTACCGACATATTCGCGCCTAAAGAGTTTCCTAAGTACTGGGGCTCGTAAAAAGCTTATAAAATAAACTTGAACCATTTCGACGGTCTAGTGCCCTTAACTCGGCCAGGCGTGTAATTTTATGTCAAAATATCATCATAAGCCAAGTGGAAGATGGAAATGGAATAAATGTGTTGCGCGAGAGCAAATTGAGGGTTTGTTTTGATAAAATCTTTCAGGCAATGCGTGGTTTCATCAAATTATACTTTAAGTTTGTGATTTGTTTGAAGCAAAAAGAAAACAATCGTAACGTACTAAGTTAAGAATACATTACGTAAGTGCATATAAATGATACAGACTAAAGTATTTTTTGGTTTTATAGTGCGACTGGATATGTTATGTATGTACGTATCCTGTAGCTAGACTAGTGTAATTACAATAGGTATGGTATAATCATTTAAGAAAGTTAATATATATATATATATATTGTACCTTATTTATGTATTTTGTTTTTTTCATATGGTTGTTTGATATACATAAGTTATGTCCTCGATATACGATATCCCATTAGGTACATAAAATGTATACGAACTCACAAGTTCGAGAGTCTTGATCCTCAGCGACGTAAACTAGAACAATGTTATAAAGCGTGTTATAATTATAAACTAACGCCAATGATAATTAAGAACTCTGAAGTAAAATTTAATAACGTCATCAAATACCTGACTGTAATAAAAAATATAAATATATGCAGATTTGCATCTACGAATAAGTACGGTCAGCTGCAGAGAAACGTGACCCGGGGTGTACAGTACATATATGTTTGTATAGCAGAGGGGTCAATTTACTCTGCAGCCGACTGTACCTATATTTTTTTTTACATGCAGTTTGATATATTTTATAAGAAATGATTAAATCAACGATACGAGTGAGACGGTATCACGACTACCACACATCATGTATTTGCGGCAAAATAGGAATATCTAGATAATAAAAATGTTGCAGCGTGTACCGCTACCCGTTGTATTTATGAAGTTTAGATAATACACAAGTGTAAGCCGAGTTTAAACGTCCCATAGCCGGTCTCGCGCGTTACGTACCTTATCCGAGTATTGCAGCGTCAAAATGTTCCAAGTTTAGAGAAGTTATCTGCAAAGTTCCGCAATCTACCTCGTAGGTCGGGCCAATCTCTCTGCAAATGGCTCTCTAAGTAGCCAAGCAGACTCAGTCCCACTACAACTCGCCAAACGTTGTTATGAAAATCCCTTCAGTATAATGAGAAATAACGAGTTGTACGGTTTGGCGTAGACCCATGGCTTGACCACTTCACCGCATTCTCTCAAGAGGACTAGGCGCATTGTACGAGAAACTTTGTTTTTATTCGGCTCGGATCCCGTTTCGAATTCGCTATACGGAAGGGATAAAATGCAGAGAATCCTAACGCAAACTTTAAATGCAATTTACTCGGGGTAAGATTAATAGCCGAAACGTTTTAACGCTCCGCGGTGACAGTGCCAAAAGTCTACTTATTTCGCCGTGTGTCTGCTAACAAAAACGTCTCTGCGGAGAATTCCCTTCATTAGCGCGGTGGAAATTAGTGGACGTTAGTTAGAGGCGCACTCGCAAGGGGTGGCCACATGCAAGTCATTATGCGGACGATCATTGAATTAATTTACGCTAACGCTACGAAGCGGAAGCGTGGCAGACCCGCGCCGGCGTTGCCTCTCCGCTCCGGCGGACACTCTGCTTTGCGTCAAAATAACGCCCCCAAGATTATAGCTATTTGGTGTAAGGCTGTATACACAAAGTAACTTAATTTAATCAAGCTCACCTGAAATCTATATTGAAACTTCACAAGTAAATAACGAAATTCCAATTTGTGAGACGAGGTAACGTGATCGATATAATCTTTTGCAACGTGCTCAAAGTTACCTATCGGCTCAGGCTCACACGTTCAAGCTCAAGGTTTGCCGACGGACCATTGCCTCTGTTTGCTCCATTAAGCACAAGAAACTAGTTAGAGTAGGAGGATTATGACATCCACCCACACACCTTACTCGAAAACTTATCGAAAGAAAATTGACAAATTTGTATTTGACACGTAAGGAAAATTCAATAATAATTATAATATAGTTACGTACCTGATCCATAAGACAAATCATTTATTTTGGTTTTGTTTAGTCAAACTTTCATTACCAAACACGTCTTATAATTTATAATAAAGGGTTATTAGTTTCTTGCGACGTCCCTCATGCCTAAAAAACATTTTGGCTGCTTATAGAACTGAACAACTACACTATTTATAGGTACATACCAATCTACATTGTAAAATTGAATCATGATAAAGAGTATAATTTTATTTTAGTATATAGATTTTTTTTCATAACTTATTCTAATTAGAAAAGTTACGAAGTTATAATTGACAATTTAGTTGCTACTTGCGTAAAGCAGTTCGCAAGAGAGTTTGTTTAGTTTTACCTATAAAACAAATATTTTTGATACATATTATTAGAAAGTTGTAAATAGTTAAATATCTTCTTTTCCTTCTTCCGAAATGAAAAAAGAAAAGGCCTTATTACGTCAAAACCGCTAAACGGATTTCAAATATTTCTAGTACACTGGTAGCTGGGCAACCACAGATAATTATGGGATACTTTTAACCCAACTACGCTAAAGCGCAGGAAAAGAGAGTTATGACTTTTTCGCCTGCGCAAACGAAGTTTTTTATAAGCATAAGAGTTCGACCGACTTCAAATTCGTGCTACCAAGGCGAACAGCTTAAGCCATGCTAATTTTACGCATAAAAATGAAATAAGATTAAAACATGATAACGGTAGCACTTCGCCCAGTGAAATTGTGAATTGATTGTCGTGATCCTCAGCAGAGTTTGCATGTTTAAGCGTAGATAAGGGGGTTGTAACATTTCCCGTTGGAACACGGTCGGGCGGTCCGTGTCGGAGACTTGGCAAGATCGCGCGGGCAGCCGTCGGCGGATCGAATTAGGTCGGGCACACGATGCTATCTTACTACGCCACCCTGTGATAAAAGTATTAGAGATGTGCCAACACATCATTTATTTGCAAAGTTTAGGTGGGCAAGAATGTCTAGCATGTCGTTAATTAGTTTTACTTGATTACTAATTACAAAAACTTTATTTTTAGTCGATTGCATCATGTGCTTTTGGCCCACTAGATTGTATGTCGTGATTTCGAACATTCTTGTAAAGTAGAAGAACAAAGAAGATGTGATATACTTAGGGGAGTCTGAGCACTGTGAATAGTCCCGGCAAAGTGCTGGATACTCTTTACCATTTCGCTTATTACAGCTATTTTAATATTTGGTGAAATTTTAAAATCCTTTCGTTCGTGAGTTGGATAATCCCATTAATTAAGTAACAAAGCAATATCTCGGATTTATAAATCAAGATTGGAGAGTGGCATAAGTTCATTGTCCCAATAATGTACACTTCGAAGAAGAAGCCTTGTCAAGGACGCGAAACTGCAAACTTACTTAGGAATTTTCTAGACAAGTAAATCAAGTACACAGATCCATTTTAATCGCCCGTCTGAATACCAGGTACATCACTGAGCAACTCCACAGAGGAGATAGCGCGCGGTCATTTACTTATTGCTCGGTATCTGATGACTTTTTTTAATAGTCTAAGGAAATGTTCCTCGTCTTCGTGGTTTATCTACACTTCCTTTTCGAGTAAACTAGATGCCTTTGTGCCTTTATACTCGCCGCGTCCTTTTATGCGGTCTATTTGCATTCAACTCGATATTCGGTCACAGAAAATCTGACTTTTAAATATAGCAACGTAGTTTTCGGAATTCATTAAGATTGCTCCAATTACTTGCCGGTTTTGCAACGAAATTGAAGGAGGAAATACGATGAAATAACTTTGCAGTAAAAATAAAGTTCATTAAATGAATAAAAGAAAGCCGTATAAGTAGATGGCGTACTATCATATGTGCTATTTTAAGACTAGATTACTTTCTGAGACTTGACATCATATCAAGAAATTAAATTTGTCTGGAATAAATGTCAAAGCTATCTAAGTTAATGATATATATAGTTAATGATTATAAGAATCGCACTATAAGTCTAATTGCACTTTGGTTGAGTTCAGTCGCAAACAGTGACACTAACAGGTGATCTCATACTTTCTGCTGAATTGCTGCAACGGCGTGTACGAGTATAAAGCATACGTTTAAAAAATACATCCTAAAAATTTCCGGAGGCAGAGTTGTCATGGTAGCAGGTGAACGCTCAATATTTGTCGCCTGCGGAGTTCCGGGCCCGTACGCCTTTTCGCTGTTCTACGAGCGCAATGCGTCACCCGTAAATTTGTGGAGGTATTTTTCAATTGACATGTTTGTGTTGCGTCATTTGCCTAGCTCGTTCTTCTCAGAGCTTATAGCATTAAACTACTTTTACCATGAGGTGAGTTATACACGTCATCACACAATAGCTATAAACGCACAAACTAAAAAATCTTACAAACAAAAAATAACACACACACACACTGTCAATTTATTGTATTAAATTATGTCACATTCATGGATACAATTTGGCAAAGGGGAATGCATGAGTTTACATTCTCCTCTGGTTTAATACAAGCGATGGTATAGTGGAGGAGATAGGCTCTAAGGTTGTGTCATGTACCCAGCTTGTTGTTTCAATAGATGATCGCGAAGCGTCCACGGTCCCCGGAATAAACGACATTTTATTGGAATGTTGCTTTGAACCTCTTTCGTTGATAGAAAATTATTGTTTCACAGATCTATTTCGCGCTATACTGAACAAATGGGTTGGCCTTAAATATGTTTTGTGGATCGTGTAAAGCTTTGGTATGAAAGTAAATGAGGTCAAATAAGGAAACGTTTTATCTGTTTACAGATAATGTTTGAGAAAATGATATTTTTCTTTAAGATAAAAAAGTTTTCATTAAATTTATGTCTTTTGTTTCATATCAGATAAGGTTGACAGAGTTGCAAACATTTTTGCACATAATAAAGAAATATGGCAATATTTACATTAAGTTTTTTTTTTTTTCACATTAAATACATAAGAGACTATTAGATAATGACGACATCTCTTAATCATTTGAAGGGTAATTTATTATTTCCCCCCGTTATTGAAATAAATAAAGAGCATAAAATATGTAGCAATTTTTGGTTTTAGACCTGTATGTACAACATGATTTTACAATAATGTGAATTACTCAGTACAAACATACAACGGTGTTATAATACCTCTTAGGAATATGTGAGATAATGTAGTAAAATATCCCTGAATTAATATATTCCTGATAAATGTTACTAAGTACTACGGAAGGTACCCAATTAATATCGATTTTATAAATTAGTAAATCGAGTGGTTATAAAACTCTTCAGCTAATTCACGTTTATTACATTTATTATCGACTTATATAAAGCACTTACAAAACTTCTCAAAATCCAGGAAACAATACAGCAAGTTTTGTTATTTGGGGTCGCCGCCGGTTTGATCCGACTCGAGTGCGTCTTTGTTACCAGTTTTACTCACTTCAGTCGCACCCGGCGCGACAGGAGTTGACATTTAGTCGACTATTTACGAAATCGAACCCCTTCCTATAAACGATATTTCTTTAAGGAGAACATTCTATTTTTTCTAATGTAACGTTAAAAGGTGGAAAGTTTCAGGTACGTAATACAATGCCTTGATTTTATATCAGTAATTTTATAATGAACGTCAATTTGTGTACGTGATCCAATTCCGATAGGCGATATTTCAAGCTATTATTTGTATACTGTGTGTATTACAATTTTAGGGAAAAACTAATCCGTGACATTTTTACATTTTATATATGTAGTTAAAGTTTGGTAATGTTGCAGTTCGTTATCTACTGTGGCTATCTAAAATGTTTAAAGTGAAAAGTAGTACGTAACATATTTTAAACGCGTAGGCTTGTAATTAATGGTTATCATTTATTTATAAGTCATTTATTACCGAAAGGTCGCGGCTCTGTCCAAATGAAATTTTAAAATGTAAATTGTTTATCGCCTTTCAGATTTGACTTCAGTAATGCAGATGCCGTTAACATTTATATATCTCTATACAACAACTTGGTTCGTGGTGGAGAACAAAGTAATAGTTGTTCAAATTTGTGTAGCAGGTTACAACAATATGCCGATATACTTAAATTGCTCGAGTGATAAAGCATAACTAAGTAATTAATCTGTTCATCACTAATGAAAAAGCATAATAATAAACATCAGCTAAGTTATGTGAAGTTAAAGCACTTGTAATTTCGGACGATTTTATTTAAGTAAATTTCATTACGAGTTTGTAGGTGCTAATTTCAAATAAGCGACAGTTACCATTATAAAGTGATACATTTTTAATTTACCCTGGGCATTTATTCCATAGAAAAAAATAATTAGGCCGATTTACGAATGACCTAAATATTATATGAACATTGATATCAACACCATTACTCGATTAGAAAATCTTTAATGCCCCATCACGTCAAAACGCCTGGAGGAATCTCAACCATTATGGTACAAGAATACCTAAGTATCCGAGGATAGTAATATGGATACATTTTACTCAACTACCCTGAAGCAAAGAAGAGGGTCATGGTTTTTCCTCCTCTTCAAACGAAATTCCGGGTCCCTTCTATTTCGAAATATAATCTAAAAATCGTAGTAAGGGCTACGAGAAGTGCTCTCGAACGAACTAGACCAAACTAAAGCCTCTTGATCCGATGTTGGGGACCGACGGAAAATATACTTTAGCTGGTTTTATAAAATATGTTATTGATTTTTTAAACGTCCAATACGACCGATTCATTCACAATTGTAAACGCAATTTCTGATCTAGACGCGTGTTCTAACAAAAGAATTACCTTACTCATTGGAATCTGAAAGCCCTTATTTGTATGACAAATAGAGGTAATTGAAAATATATTCTCGTAATAGAAATTGAGAACATATATTTCCAGCGTAAAAATATATTATTTACGAGAAAAGAGTTAGAAACTTACGAGTATATACCAAAATTGTATCAAACATTTCTCCGTGAGAAACATTATTCCATATAGGTACTGTCGGTACCCATTTAGGATTTCGCACTTTAGAACAAATGAGTTTGAGAAATAAAGTCGTTTTCTTATACTGCGTTGACTGTTTCGTTCACTAATTTTCTATTATATAACAAAAAAGTCCTTAGGATGCAATGGCGCGGGCGTCAGAAAAATTACAAGGGAAGCCGAAGTATATTCATTTACTCATATTTAAAGAAAAAGGTGGAAATATCAGCCTTTCCTTGGACAACCCGGTGGGAATCGGCTTATATGGAAGGCACGCTACTGCTAGGATATCTCATTGAAAATGGACATCTTTGGATTTTGCGATCATTTCGTAAAGGTATTTCATTTTCTTTCCAATTAAACTTCAAGTGAGGATATAAAAAACTAAATATTTGCGAGTAATCCTTCATGTTAAATAATTGGGAGGATGTTTCCAACTTCCAAAACCCATACAAATGCATGATACCTCCAAGTATTTAAAATGTTTATCTCTAGTTATTATCTTATCTATTACAATATTTGTACTCAAGGCTTAGTCTTATATCTTAAATATATGTTTTTAAGTAGAAACTCAATGTGTAGTTCTCCAAAATCTTGGGAAATACTGTAGGGTCAGACTTGTAACAGTGGCCTTGCGCCTTACTTTCAGAATAAAGATCATTATTTCATTATACTTTTATAATATAATAAAATCCAGTAACTTTACAGGGGGTGATGAGGGGAACACCCACATAATCGAAAATAGTTAATTCCGAATTTCATATTTCCGTTTGTATTAAAAAGCCCGAATATCATAAATCCGAATTATTAATATTTCGATGTTTATAACTCCAAAGAGTCAAAAGCCCGATGTTTTTTTACCCCGAAAAGTTATAATCCTCATTTTAAGTATCCGAAATGATATTGCTAATTCGGAATTTCGACATTCGGTACTATAAACTTCATGATTTTTAAAAATCGTAATAAAAACCGAAAACTATAGGTTAGGTTAGGTTTGTATTGTGACCATGGTCAAAATGCTTGCTTCCGTTATTCCGATGTTTCGGACTTTTGTTTAGTCGGATTTATTGTTGTTTGTTATATTCAAATTCGGAATTTTGAAAATCGGAAATGTAAACGTAAGACATTTTTTTATTTCGGATTTATAGTTTTTTTTGATATATCGGAATTGTCATATTCGGAATTTTGGTTCATTCAGAATTATAAGCAGCAGCATTATAAAATTCGTGATTTTGAATATCGGAATTAAATTTTTCGTATTTATGTAATGTACCCGGACATGAGACCTAGAAAAATTTTAACAATGCAATTTATGAGTGATTTAAATAGTAACATTGATAACAGTGTCTTCTCTCTGTCGGAAAATCTTTATAAGCTCATTGCCAAATTGTCTCATAATGTTTATTAAAAAAAATCTTAAAGCGGATGTTTTAGGACATCTGAGGATGGTTATTGGATACTTTTTATCGGACGACACTGGCTGACACAAAAAGAAAATCACACCTCTTTCTTTGCTGCGAGTGAAGTTTCGCGTACCTTCAAGTGTATATGTAAAACATACTTGCTGGCCAATCACATTGGGACTGCTATACGAGTATTTGCCAAGTCGCATAACTAAACAACGTACTGGTAATATTTTAGTAGAATGATGGCCTGGTTAGCCGGCAAATTCGTCAAATATCGCAAAATTCAATTTAGCCTGCATTTAATTGTATCGCTAATTGCACTTCATCATTCAAGCCTATTTATGACGTTTCCCGGCCACGTTGGTCCAATATCGATTGTTAAGGCACGATGGCATAAATTTCCCATCAAATTGGTAATGTGATAGGTCACAGACGGCCGACCCGTATTTTCCGTAGGGGTTATCACTATCATTTTCTTCTATATGATTACCGTAATATTCGGCTACGGTTCTGCCTTGTGACAGGTCGTGTTAGACGTGAATATAAATTATGTATAAAGCTGTACACATTCTGGATATAAGTGTAGCCACTTCGCCCTTGTACCACGTTCGTGCGTTCAACTCGATATAGTAGTAAATATTTGCTTACATGCCTAAGTGTTAATTGAATCAATATTTTTCGAAAGGTTTCTTTCAATTTATATCAAAAATACGAAACCGTACTTTAATATTACGTCTAAATAATATTGTATTTAGTAACTAAACGGCCGTAGAGTTCTTAATATAAGAAATTATTAGTCACTTGATAGAGAAACGACTATCCGTGTCTGCTAAGGTAGAGTTTTCATAACTGGAGGGCACTTTAGCGACTCTATGAATTAGAAGCGACCTCATTAACCCACATAAGCCGGTGCCTCCACTTAGATCACTATGGCATTAACAATTAAACGAATCACCCTCCGGGCGCGCCGCCAACGCAAGGGAGAACACTTTTAGCTCATTTGAAGGGTTTATGACAATACCTACTTTGTGCCATTACCTATTGGGACCTTACGTTACCTTTGTTGAAGCTTCGAAATACTTAGCTTTTCTTATCCCATTTCTTGTAAGTCTAATATAAACTTTTAAAACTATTTCATATATCTATGCGGCCAAGTAGTCTATGCCAGATGTATCGATTTATAACTTGTAATTTTCTGTGACTCTTGAAAATTCTTATAGTATGCAAGGAATTTGAGCTTTACCACGATGGACATTAATTTCTATATATAAAATACTAAAATATCAATATCTGTGCATTAAAGATATTTAAAGAAAAGTCATCCTGACTATTTGAAAGTCAATGAATAAAGAAATATTTATATCAATTTTTTTGTATGTTTGTATATATCGTCGTGGCTTCGTAACGTCAAAACACATGTGGGTAGCTTGGCATCCACAGATGGTTATAGAATGCTTTTTATACGACTACGCTGAAAAAAAAAAGGGATGTGTTTTTTTCATCTCGCTGACGAAGTTGAACATAATACTTTGTTATCGATCCATGGTTACTAATATAATTGAAATAAATTACGCTCTGTAAACACTTACGTTTAGTTTACTACTCTTTACCAATGGGTAGGTAGATATTAGGCCATTTTCCTGCCCGGCTCTGCAGTTCTGGAGAAATTTTAGGTCAAAGAAATGGTTGGCATAAGGAATAAATTTGTCTTCTGCCATCCGCTGCGGAATGCCGTGTCAACAATACAAGCTGCGGCTTGGGCCAGTGGCCGTGGCAATAAAAATGAGGACGGGAATTCTTGCATGGGCCCGGATCACTTTGCGTTCAGTGTACCTACTTACGGACGTCGGACAACCATTTTGGTAAGCTGACGTAAGAATTAACATAAATGTATACGAAACAAGAAATGATACACGTATAAGTGGTTACTTTGTTAACATTTCAGCAGCTTAAAATAAATCAGGAACGATGTGATCCAAGTTCTAATTTTCTTAAACATTATTCTACGGTATTTTTTAGGATTAAAGTATTACGAGACCGTCTTTTTGTAAATCAGGACCTGAGCTATGTTTTAGGCGTTATTTCTTTCAAACGAAAGTAGTAGTTGTAGAAATTCTGTTTGTGTATAATATATGACATTTTACTACCACAGAAACGTCTGCAACTGAAATCGAAATGTAAATATCCAAGCAAAAAATGAACAATTATATGCATCGAGTAGGATTCGAACCCTTGTCTCCAACGGCAAACGACAGCAGCAACTTCATTTTCATTATCCACTCGACGCAAAGAATTTGCCAACTTTTCGCTTAAATATTTACGTGTATAGTGTATGTAGGTAGATTTGTAGTTTGGGCGGCTTTGCCCGTGGGCGGGGAGCTATCTAGGAATGTGGCGTGACTGTCGCGAGCCTGTTCTGCCGGCCGTAAAGTGCATGTTTCGAGAAGTTACGTTACGGCCTGTCCGCGGGTCTAAGCCATTCGCAGGTGAGAATGGGAATCGATCCCACGCGGATTGCGCATTTGTATGACCGTCTTCAATTTATAAACTTTTAACCATAGTAAGCGGGTTGTTTTTTTGTCGAATAGTCAATAATGTATCCATGATCTCACCAGATGTTAAGTGACGATGAACTCTAAGATGAGGCAAGCTTGCCCTCAACTTTATTACTCGAATTGAACTAGTGAGAAGACTACGCAAAATGCTTCTTACAAGATAACAATGTTCATTACATAACAACGCTCGCGATTTTGGTTTTAACCTTATTTATACTTGAAAAAAAAATCCACTCTAGTGGTTATGGGTTTTTTAGATATAAATGCGTAGACTGTCGAGAAATAAATAAAAAAAGAAACCATTCTGGGGAAATTGGTTATTTTTAGGGTGCCGTAGCCAAAATGGCAAAAACGGAACCCTTACAGTTTCGTCGTGTTCGTCCGTCCGTCCGTCCGTATGTCACAGACATGTAAATTGATGAAATGTTGAACATGGGTTTTTTTTTCATTTAGTGAATATTTTCGGAAATATGACACTCACTCACTCATGATCATCAGAATAAAAGTAGTACTTCCCATTAACTCAGAGAGCTGAAATTTGGTACAGAGTTAGGGTTTAATGCCCACATAAAGGGAAAACTATAAAACTAGGATAATCGAAGATCCGGAGTACCTGGTGACCCTGATTAGAAAACACGAGAGCCCAACCAAACTATTACAAATCGACTACCGCCTTTACAAAAAAATTTCAACTTTGTGGGCCGCTTCATATGATGTCCAAAATCGAAGGGTTATGCCCACGTTTCTACAAAAAGAAGTGAAATCCCACCAAAAACATTCTGTACAAAACTACTAACACCGTCCAACGACGTCCGACCGTCAACGATTGGTGCAATGGTGTCATGGAGCACCTGGTTTTGTACCCTTGTGTACCCTTCAACGGCCGAGTCATAAAACATTAACTATAATCATAAAAAAAACGCAGTAAACAACCTTAGACTTGGCACGACTTCGTCTAGATTTCATTACTTTTTAGAGATAAACAAACAGCTCCATCTAGACTTGGCTAGTTTTTACAGAATGTTTTTGGTGGGATACCGTTTTTAAGTTATTGCCAAAAAACTTTTTTCATATCGTATTTTTTCCATCTGTAGTGTATTTGTTTGAATTAACGGCTGCGGAACCCTACATTGAGCATGGTCTGACATGCTCTTAGCCGGTTTTTTAAATTAGGTTATTAAATATTTTTAGATTTTTCTGAAATATTTTTTTACACGGGCAGCTGGGTTTCTACAGATGGTTATAGGATACTTTTTACTCGACAACGCTAAAGAAAAAAATTGGGTTAGGTATGATTTTTTTCTTTGCTTATGAACTTGCGGGGCAATTTTGAGTCAAGAAGGTATAGTGAGAACATATAAATGCGTAAACTTTGGGGAAAGATATAAAAAAGAAGCCAGTCCGGGGTTGGTCTGATCTTTTGCTTTAATAAAACATATGAAAGTAGTTCACATTTTTTAAATTAGGTTACTTAATATTTTTGTTCATTGGGGTTGTCATATATTGTTATGAGATTATAATTTATCAGTTTCTTTTAGGTGCGATTACGTAATACGTTTTTCCTGGTGTCCGGATGTTCTCGCCTAGAGCTCGCATTTCTCAACCGATTCTCATGAAATTTTGTGTGTACATTCGGTAAATATATAAACATTTTGTCGAGCCAATTTTCCGAAATTAAAAAAAATGGCGGTGATATGGGTTGAAATCGTAAAAAATTAAAAGAAAGGGTTCAGCGTTGACTACTGATTTAGTAGAAATTTACGTACCGTCCACTGTATCTTGAATTCCGATCATAATGAATGAGACTTTGTTGACGTGATAACGTCTTATAAATTCCACCAAAATTATTACATGTAAAATGGAAGCCTAGACTCACTGCTCCGTTTTCACTGTAAAAAAAATATCAGATCCCAGGAAAAGCCAAATCCCTAAGCCCTGACTTTACTAGCCCTACATCAAGTTTAAAAAGTATGACCTGTCCGTTTCATTCATTCGTATGTCGTAACATTGTATGGGGAAAAGGGGCAATGGGGGAAATGGAGAAATGGGGAAAATGGGAGAATGGGGGAAAAGGGGAAATTTGGGAATGTCAAGTATCCAATGTCAAATGTCCAATGCCAAATGTCAAATGTCTAATGTCCAATGACTTCGAAACGTCGAGGTAATTAAATAAACACCTTTTTGAACTCGATGGCCACGAACGAAAATGGCCACGATTTCAATTCAACCCACATGGGTTTAAAAGGTATAAAATTACAAAATTCACCCATTTTGAAACAAACTCGTGAGGTCTATAGCTCACAGAACCACTAGTATATTGGTGTACAGATAACTCATAATATTGAAACTAAATGTCATCCTCATTCTCTATCACATTCCAGGCATTAGACAAGAGTAGGTTGCGGTGCGTTAGCAGTAAATTGTCAACGATTTTCATAATTTGCGCCGACAGAGCCAATTATGTGGCATCATTTAATTTTAGCCAACACTGGACCGGTTACTAACTGAGCCGTTTAAACCCTAACTTGTACATTAAGTAGCGGTTGTTTCAATTACTTCACGCGACAATAATTCTCCAAGCTAGAAATAAGTACGGTCTGAAACATCAAGACGATGAAATTCATTGTAATAATAGCTGATATAGTATTTAATTTGAAAATACGTTCAACTCATTTCAATTTAATGGAATGATAGTTTATTTTCTTAAAAGTGTCTAATTTATTTATTTAGTAAATAAATTTTGCTTTGAATTTATCTTGTAAATATTATATGGCCATTAACTTCGTCATTGCAAATGATATTTAATAAGATTTTTTTATATATCAATTGCGTAATCAAGCCGTGACTACAATATAAATTAAGTTAAGGTATATGCGTAATAGATTTATAGAGTTCCGATTAGCTTATTGAAACCGGTTTATAAGTAAGTATATAAATGTAAAACAAGCAATTAACCTATCAATAAAACGGTTCCGAACGTAACAATTTATCGATTAGTGAACGACAAGTTTTTCACTGGTTTCCGTGCTGCGGTACAATCTAGGTGGCACTAATTACCGTAGGGCCGGGGAGGCGAAACAAACCAAAATATAATGACCTACCCCTCTTCCCATCCTCGGTTGGAATTTGGCCTACGAAAGGGAAATCAAACCAGGAACAGGGGTCGCGGTAAGTGGTTACGTTACAGTTGTAAAATAAAGGGCTGTGCGTGCGGAGTAAACCATGTATAGACCAATAAAATATGGGCTGGTTATAATGTGAGTGAGAGAAAGCCGCCATGTGGATTGTGGAGTGATTTTTGTAGGCTTATTGACGCAGCCAACACAAAAATTACTAACGTAAAAGTGATTCGCTGGTGTGGTTGTAATATTTCAATTCTGTTTTTCCCATAATCCTGTAACCAAATATCACTGAATAAAACATCATAATTTAATAAACTGAATGTAAACTTACTCGCAGCTTTTTTTAGGTCAATAAAAGCGAATAAACATCAGAGGCTGTTCGAAAAACAGAATCAATTGCCAACCCAGATTCAGAAATGTATCGCTAGAGAAATCCCCAGCTACCTCGAATCGTCAATAAATAAAAACCGTTTTTAATAAAAGAGCTGCGTCCAACTAGCGGCGCGATCCGGCGGCATATTGCATCCGTGCAGTATAAATTCGCTAATATGCCTGAACTCGCACGATAAAGCCTAAAATCGTACAAGTTATTTTACTACTGGAATAATTCTTGGGATTTTTGACAGCGCAATCGAAGTTTGCCGCTAGGCGCGCCGCCGCCGGCGTTTAATTAAGAGCACTGCAAAACTCCAATTGCTACGTATTGGAGCTTAGCGGGGAACTGCTCTTACTTTATGCTAGGAGGTGCTAGCTAACTCCTTATACCACACACATATAAGTTGAATGCCCTCATTGAGGTATTAAATGTACATGAAAACATATGTTTGCATGTTTCTTCGTTAGATACACGGAATCTAATTCAAATCAAAGTAGGCATTACAAGTTTGTTTTAGCGAAGACTCTAGTTCTAATCGAAGTTGCCGATCTGGCTTACACAAATGAACCACAAAGTCCCTAGGTAGCTTTTAGTTTTCCAGACATATTTCAAAGATCCGCAAGAAAGTTTAGAAATATCGATTAAGCCAATTCCACCAAATCCGCAATCCTTCCAAGGAGAGCTTGCACAATCAGCTAAAAAGGAATGAAGTTTTTATCGGCTGTCCGAGTCCCGTGTCCGGGCTGATTCTAACGAGCTCATTGGAAATTCAAATCGGGCTGGACCGCCGCACCCTGTAATCAATAAAATTACATGTACGTGCGTCCTGAAGGCCTGCTTCAAGACCGGCGAGTGCCGTAATCAACGCCCGTAACTAAGGAGCGCTATGGACCCGTGCGAGGGTTCTTTCACGAGCGCGCTGGTTGTTAATCTAATGTTAGCACATAAATACTACATGTTATAATAGCTACTTAAGTTTTGCATATACATGTTACAAAACTTGTTTTCCCGACGTTCTTATGAATACGAATTACTTAAAAAATAAGGATTTGGGCCGATCATTATGCTATTTTAAAAATTCCCATAAAAGTTATCCAATTAACTACTTAAGTCAAACTATGCGTCGTTTCATAGCCGCAAATATCCATACATACATAATATCAAAGTCCGTTCAACTTAATTTCCAAGTCAGAACCCAAAAGTAATTACAAAGTATCATTGATCCCTTCCATAACACTCGACGATAGCATTCATGTACGCGATGCGAAGAAAATTGCAGTAACTAATGATCATATCGTTGGTTGAATACAAATCTAGGTCTTTCAACGAGGGAGGCCAGTGGGCAACGGCTGGCCTATTACTGCCGTGTTAGACTCCGTAAATTGAAATGGCGTTATGATTTATAGCAAGACTTCACGAACTAGTATTACGGTCAGCTTCCTTCCCGGACGTGAGTAGAAACTAAATACCCCGCTAGTTGAAATTTTTACAAAAGATAACTCAGTTATTTATTAACACGGCCTACGGAAAGTTTTACGCTGTCTCGTCAATTAATGCGAAGTGGCACCTTAACTTGAGCAATGTTTAGTTTAAATATTAATCCAACTCCATTCGTTAAGTGGAAGTGTGTGGAACAATCGACCTACGCAGAATATTATATTGAGCTTTAGAACGTTTAAATGGGAACGTTATAATGTAATTACGATGGCTGTAAAATAGGTTTATGATATTTAAGTGGTTTTCGCTGTTATAATAAAATATCAAGTTTCAGTAAAAATTGAGACCTTTTTTACAAAAGCTACTTAACTTTTCACTCGACATGTGATACAATTTGTCATGAATGTAAACTTGCTCTGAATATTGTAAGCTTTTATACTTTGAAAATCCTGTAATAATGAGGTCATTATAGCCTTGAGAATGTTTTCTGTAAGTGGGTAAGTATGAAAATGAAAATAGCGTGCAGCCAACCTGCAACCTATTGTTGCCCAAAATCGTAATGAGTTTGCTATGTATAGCAATTTAATGAATAAAACAAATGCTAGCCTGTGGACTAATTTGACACCGATTAAACTTTTCAAAGCGCGATCTGTCTACCCCTGCGAATTGTTTGTGCAGACTGTTGACTAAAAGCCGTTATGAACTAGGGGTAACATTTGTTACGTACTCGTTTCGATTTTTTTTCTAGTTATTTAGCAAGATAATAATAAATGACAATCCATGCCAATCCATATGATGAAAATGCTAACCTCTTGGCACACGTGTAACATTTTTTTTACACTAGACCCATTTGGCATGTATGTATGTCGTCTTTATTTGTTTTCTCAGAGTAGATAGTTTGCACAAATTGTAACTTTGACAAAGAAAAAATATTTTTTCTCAGTCGAACCGGCAACCACGAACGCTGTAAAGCATCCGAAACGTCGGGAACTCAATTGAAGTAATATAAGTGACATAATCTGTATATTTTTATTTTATTTAATTAGTGACACTCGCGGAAACAGAAGTGAATATAACGTTAGCGTTCTACCGTTAGACCGCTACCGCCGCGTTAAGCCTCTAATGAAAATGTGACAGATTCTACGGCCTATTTAGGTAGGACTAATGCCAGTAATTAGGTGCACTTAAAACCGCAACAACAATGCAAGGCATTGCTGCATCGTATTCTAAGGATACGAAAACGTTCCTTAACTTCTCATAATAGCTGACGATAAAAATGTACAGCGCGTTGTGAGTTTGCGGCGCGGAGCCCAGACTTATGTGTCGGTTCACTTTTCACACCATTTGATTTTAAATGTTGCAAGTAATTTTGTTCCTATAAGTTAAAATAGCCCGCCTATCCGCTGCCCACTTACCTAATGGAAACCCAAAAAGCCTTTTCTCGTACATTTTTATTCGCCGAAAATATTCACACCAGTCCGTCGTACGTGGAAAGAGAAATATTAAAACGACATAAATATTTCAACGAGTTAGTGTAAACTTTGGTATAATTTTATTAAAGTCATTTGGGTACGTGGATATGGTGTATATGAAAAGGTTGTTAACGGAGGGTAGCTGGCTGGTCATATTAGCTAATTAAGTTGCGGGTGGCACCGAGTGCGCTGCGGCCGATCCGTGACACCCCCTACTAAATGCTGCGTCTCGGAATACTAGCGTCTACATTTTCAATGGACAATGAAAGCTGGGCGCATACCTATGTACATTTATTGTACCATGTGTATGCAGTTGTATAATATTGAATTACTCGACGAGCAATCGTATTGTTGGCAGCCTACACACGATTTGAGAAAGTTTGTTTGGCTGGATGGGCCCTAGATTAGGCTAGCTAGCAAACTATGTAAGAGGATTACGTCTAGCAGCGTTTCAGCCGATCCGTGCCACCCCCTACTAAATGCTGCGTCTGAGAATATTAGCGTCTACATTCTCAATTATTATGTACGCCGGGTGGATACCTATGTACATTCATTGTACCATGTGTACACAATTGTACAATATTTAATTTTTCGGCGGGCCATCGTATTGTAGCCAACCTACCCGCCGAATGGACAGGACAGAAATTTTGTTGGGTTGGTTGATCGAGGTCCAAGTTTTGGCCAGCTGGCGTTTTATATAAGAGGAGTCTTTCACATTGGACATATAAATACGTTAATTATACTATAAGTATACGCTGTAAAATATTAAATTGGAGCTGATTAAAAATATTTTATTCAATTTAGGAAAACCCAAAATCGGGTCAGCTGACATACTCATGCATTATATTAGTAAGAGAGGACTGCTTCATGCTAAGGTACGAACAATTAATATCAAACGAAATAGTACATTTTGAAGTAGGACGGTCAATAGTAAGTATGATCAAAAGCTCTTTTATACATAAAATAGCTGCGGCAGTTTGTTAACTACGTATGCGGCTAGGCTAATAATATAGCTTTAACCAGATGTTTTGGTCAGTGACGTGAGTGAGCATTACGAATTTAAAATTGTATAGAAACATAAGAATGTTACAGTGCAATAATAAATAAATACAAAATAGATAAATACTACGGGACAATTTTATACAAATCGAAGTAGTCCCATGGTAAGCTCAATAAGGCTTGTGTTATAGGTACTAGATGACGATATATTTAATAGATATATTACTTATATACACAGAAAACATCCAAAACTCAGGAAAAAATATTTATGCTCGTCACACATATATTTGCCCTTACCGGGATTTGAACCCAGGACCTCAGCTTCGAAGGCAACGTTACTCCCACTGAGCTAAACCAGTTGTCAAAAAAATAAGCATACACAAGCCTTATGATGCTTAAGGAAGAATAATAAGGCCTATGTATGTACGAGTAGATAATAACAATCACTTATTAGTGATAGACTGATACATACAGTTAGATTCTTCACTAAACGTAAGGCTATTACAAACAAGAACGTACTCAAATAGGAGTAAAAATGTGAAGACCGATTCAATTTGCGCTCTTGTCGTCGTTGTTCGTTACTCTAACGTAATTTCCCAGCAGTGACATAAGTTTTCAAACTGTGGGACGATTATCTAAGGAAAACGTGGACTAAAACATTTAAGGTTCCAATGTTTGCTGTCTTAATTATTATAATTGACCCATATATTGCAACGAAATAACGATAAAGATGCCAACTAAAGGAACATTATTAAATACTGGGATATTTTACATTCGGTTTTAGTCTTATCCCCTTCAAAATGCTGAGTAATATAAACTGGTAATGGAGAAACTAATCTGTATAGTGTACGTCATCGGTTTTTTAGAGTACGTTTTTAATTACCTCAGGACACAATACGGTGACGATATCCTTTTTATATTATGAAATTGTGTGGTAATGATTATGAATTTAAAATTACTTCATACTAAAATAATATTCATAAGCGGGATACAATACAATAAAATAATACCAGTATTTAGTCGCTGTACGAAGAAAAAGTGATAACGATGTTTGGGAACCTCCAAGTAGGAGACACTTGTACGTCCGTAAGTTCACAAGTTATGCAAAAACTAAAAACTCATGGACGTGCCCCTTGTTTGCACTGAACTTTAAAATGCAAGTTATAACTTATTGTTCATTTTTCACCGTAGTTTATGATACCGCTACAAATTTAGCTTCTTTACCTTTATGATAGCCTTTAAGGATAGTTTAGCAACCTTTCATTTTATTTTATATATATATATGGGTATGGCACATCTCTGGTAAACGAAGCTTTCGAAGAAATAAAAATTAATCAATAATTGACCAACATAATATGGCCTAACATACTGAATACCATTATAAGGTTTGGTTAATAGATAGAAAGTTATGGCATTTGAGTTCCCGACGTTTTTGGAAGCTTTTCAGCTTTCGTGTCAACGGGGTTGGGGCAGAGAGTTGCTCTTGGAGGGGATTATTCGAGAGTTATCTTCTAAGAAAGTAAAAAACATGTGCGATGGGACCGCGGGGCGGGATCTACACTCAATGGAAAAAAAATCGGATCCGTAAAATATCGTTATATTTCCTACATTAATTCGGGGTTGTAAAGTTTTTTAAACCTGTCATTATCTTTATTTCATTTTACATCAATACAGCTGAAACAAAACTTAAAAGAATTACTTTTTCAAGTTTAAACAGACTCGTAAAATCTCATAAAGAAAAAAGACGTTAACTTAGCGAGGTATCGCAAATATCGATATATTTGGATATTGATATTTTTATGGTACTGCGAACAATAGTATACTATGTACATACAACTAGTGTCAAATAATTAAAAAAAAAACCTGTTGGTGTTATTTAAATTCAGGTGACCCGACATTTTTGTCCTCGATTATAGTTTGTGTAAATACGTATAATGAAGCTAGAAGGCGCCCGCAACTTCGTTCGCGGAGGAGAAAAAGTCATAACCCCTCTTTTTTCTTTAGCATCTTTGGGTAAAAAATATCCTATATCCATCTGCAGGTACCCAGCTACCCGTGTAACAAAAACAAATTTGAAATCCGTTTAGCCGATTTAGCGTGATGAAGCCACAACGACGCGTACAAACATACAAACATTTTATTTTTACAACTTTATAATAGTACCTATAGATGACAAACATGCAAGAAATCTTCACAAGGAGTATTAATTTTAGGTGGTGTGGATTGTTATGTTATTGTCTGACTTTATTTGAAAGTAAAGATGTTTTCATAGGAACTTAACAATACAAAAATACTAGTAGAGTATTACATAAAGCAAATGAGACAAATTGTATAAAAACAGAAATGGACAAAAAATAAAACTATATATTATAGACTAGCTTCTACCCGCGACTTCGTCCACCTTAAATTCGTTTATCGCAGATAAGGGTATCAGCGGTTTAAGCGTGAAGAGGTAACAGACCGACAGACAGACACACTTTCGCATTATAATATTAGTATGGATATGGATTGAGTAGAAAAATGGTTACTTGGAAGTAAATTAAATAAACTGAATTATGCAGTCAGTTGTTTACTTTTTAGTGTATTTTTGCAGTCGGTTTTATTCTTTGTTAAAAAGATTGGTTGTCTGTAAACACGGTTTACGAACGGTAATTTTACTTTATAACGTCATAAGAATTTTTGGGGTGCTAAAGATGACACGATGGAATAAGTAGGCACTTAGTCTTTTCACTTAATTATTTAAGGAGTACATACATGTGAGAAGCTTGTCGACTAGCTAGCTAATTAACTAATTTAACTCAGAGTTACATTAGATTAGAGAATCACACCAGTTTTGCAGTACCAGGAGCACATACATACGTGCACAGCAGGTTTTATTGTAACGAGCTGATCGTGACACTTTTTCATGTCTGCAGCCGGTGTTCATCGATTTACAAGATGTTATCACATCAATAAAAATGTACTTATGTATGTGCATAGTCTTTGTGCCTTTATAACGGCAAAACTGCTGGACGGATTTTAATCATTTTTGGTATAATATAAGGTCAGATATCCGACGATGTCTCTATGTTTATTTTACTCAACTACGTCAAAGCAAAAAAAAATGCTTATATTTTTTTGCCTTCGCGAACTGTGGGAACCATCTAGTGTTTTCAACATGTCTAGTTCCCTAGTCATTTCGTTGGAGATACATAGTTTATTTAAAACATCCCATGTTCCCTACCTCGTTTTTTATCGCGCGACATTTGAATTAACGCCCCTCCTGTGTCGACTTATCTGTCCTTGGGTAGCATCATAAAAGCTTCGTTTTACCAGAGACTAGGAAATGGCAATAGAGCGTCTAAGTCTAAGATATATTCTTTGTCTTAAAAACCCAACATAATCATGACCCAAAAGACGTCTGTTACTACTACTGTTGAACACGGAGGCCTAAAGAGCGCGATTATGACCGGTCCTGCACAGCTCATATCCAGCGGACTCCAACGACTTTCATCAGGTCATCGGTCCATCTTGTGAGGGCCACCCACGCAGCGTCTTCCGGTGCGTGGTCGCCACTCGAGAACTTGTCGGCCGTCGCTTCTACGAGTAACGTTCGGCACAATCTTAAGTACCATTTCTTTGGAAAAATCCGTTGTAGATGATAAACAACTTGTAGGTAATTAATACAAGTATTAACTAGGGTATGGAAGAGTTGCTGGCTGTCTGATCTTTTTCCAACTCGTTCGGCTTTTCTCCAACAACTCAGTATTCTCTATTTTAAGTGTGACTAAAACGGACGAATATCAAGCTGAAAGAATCGAACGTCGTCTCGTAAACGCGTTCATCGGATCGAGCGATACCCCGCTTGTTTTATTTTTTCGTTCATTCAATTTTAAACTTATTCCCAAGGCACTGATTGCGAGCTTGATTAAATGGTTCACCAAGGATAGGTACCACTATTTTGTTAACTAAGTGTACATGTAAGGTAGACAGTTTTCAATTCGCTATGTTGTCATGATTTTAATTAAAAGTCACATCTCCAGGAAATTACCATTACTTGAATCACCAGTATGTTGTTTTTTAATACATAGTTAGATATTGATTATTTCGAGTATATTATATCATATAAATGTCGGAATACTTACATTAGATAAAAATCCGACTAAATTGATTTGAGCTTTTATGATTCTCCAAAAATTCGGTCTCTTGGATCATATCGAGAGCGGCAAAAATTCTTTAGCCTATTATCACTAAGTAACAGAAGATGGGATTTTGACCTTATGATCTGTTAAAGATCATTCATATTACCCTGCCTAGAAGATTACCTCGTAAGGGCACCTATAAGCTGTTCACGGAGCGTTTCAGAAGGACAAAAATCGGTAATAACTCGCCAATGTGTAAATTGACGTAAGTCCTATAATCACATCCCAGGTTCTAGGGAAGTTGATAGATCCTACGACAATAAAGCAAAATTCTGAAAATTTATCATTGCATATCTATATACTTTCCCTGGAACGGGAGGTGACGGCATGAAATGCATTTTAGGCATTGTCATCATTTTATTTTTTCATTACTTTTTTCTTTCCAAAACTTAGTCATTATCGTTGGTATTATCTTAACTATTATAATTAATATCTAACCCATTAATAATGTATTGACTGCTGTTACGGTCAACATTGATTGACGAGTTCTAAACTGTCACTATTTATTACTGTTTAGTATTCTTTAAAATGCCTATTTGTAAGCCGTGGCTACCTATAATTGGGTAAACATCTTGTTTAGTTTAACCTTAGGGTACTTGTTATCCCACCAAAAACAATCTGTAAAAAACTAGCCATATCTCGATGGAGCTGCTTGTTTATCTCTAAAAAAGTAATGAAATCTAGACAAAGTCGTGCCAACTCTAAGGTTCCTTACTGCGATTTCTTTATTATTATAGTTAATGTTGTGTGACTTGGCCGTTGAACATTCTTTATACGTTAGTGGGTACAAGTCAATTTTGTTTACACGTTATGTTATATCTGTTGTAACTACCTATGTTTATTAAGCGAGATGATAGCACATACTGGTATTTGTAATTTGACGCTAGTGTCTCATTTGAGGCTGTTGTTGATTGTGCAACACATGCATTCAGCATTGACAATGCTGAATTCTGCTTTCTTCTTTTTGGAGCGTCAAGTTGACCACCGATCTAACATAAAATAGACGTACAGACGGACTTCTATCAATGATAAGATGTCCATACTGAATGATGATGAAATATACTGTTTGTTTCAGGCTCGCCTATACATAAGTATTATTGAAATACGCAGTTTTATGAAGCCTACAATTGACTGGTTATTGAATAAACATTTTCCAAGTGGCAATTCCAATCGTGCAATCCATCGTCAATGGGTAGCGGTTCTGGCGACAGATTGGTGCAATGGTGTCATAGAGCACCTGGTTTTGTACCTTTGTGTACCCTTCCACGGCCAAGTCACACAACATTAACTATAATAATATAGAAATGGCAGTAAGGAACCTTAGACTTGTCACGACTTCGTCTAGATTTCATTACTTTTTAGAGATAAACAAACAGCTCCATCTAGACTTGGCTAGTTTTTTACAGAATGTTTTTGGTGGGATTTCACTTCTTTTTGTAGGCCGACCCATCAAGTTGAATATTTTTTGTAAAGGCAGTATGTCGATCTCTAATAGTTTGGTTGGGCTCTTGTGTTTTCTAATCAGGGTCACCAGGTACTCCCGATCTTCGATTATCCTAGTTTTATAGTTTTTCCTTTATGTGGCTATTAAACCCTTACTCTGTACCAAATTTCAGCTCTCTGAGTTTATGGGAAGTACTAGTGTCATAAATGCGAAACTTTGCTTTCGCTCAACTTCAGAACTAAATGACCTACAGACTTGAAATTTGGATTTTAGGTATGTGATTATAGCTTACTGGATGACGAAAATTTCGGCGTTCTGGTTTTATCCAGAGGTTCTCAAATAGGGGCCTGAAATGCGGCGAAATGGATCCAGTAATGGATGGTACGCCAGTGTTTGCTTCGCGCTCGACTTGGCGGGGGCACTGCCGTGCCCCCCGATATTTTTTGTGTGATGTATTATCTGTTGGTAATCCTTAAATAAATAAGTTGTTTTATTGAAATGATAATCGCGAAATCCGGTGAGAATTTTTTTTTAATAGTGAACGTAAACGGAATTCTTCATGATAGGGTCCACTTGCAGTTGGCCGAGTTTTTTTCAACAATCGTTCTGAGATCAACTAAAAGGACCATGCGTCCTTAACGTCATTAACATTAAAACCTTTTTCGCAAACAAAACAGAGTGGATGGACTTTTTGCACGATCGGCGCCCTTGCTAAGGCTGTTATCGGGACACTTATCTAAACATTGACAGAAGGGCTTAGGAGAGATCCATTTCAGACTTCGTACCCTAATAAATTTATTTAAGAATAACTTTGGCTTTGACGTGATATAGAAAAATCCTGGCATTAACATTCAAATATAATCGTCATTTTATGTGATACTGGAATATTGAGAAAAGAAGATAGATATTTATAATAGAACTAAAAATTTGCACTATTGTCGAATCACAAAATGTATATTACCAAGTGATTCGAAAACTTCACATTTTTCGCGGTATAAATGGAAACAAAATAACACATTTTACCCAAGTAATATATTTCATACATTATGGAAATTTGCATGTATGTTTCAACAAAAATGTTTAAATATCTAGAGAGTTAACGTGGATGTGTAAGTAACGCGTTTTGATTGAAGTGCACAATGGATTTGTAAATTATTGTACGAATAAAGTAGTTTCTTGACCAGACCATATCAGCTACTTTCTAAAAAAATTACATGAAATATTACAGATACAAATTATGACGTCACTGATGATTATTATCAAATTGCTATATTTGATTTAAGTTTCGCTAATTTTAGAATATTTATAAGTAATGTTTTCTTCTGTTTCCGCGATTATTAATCATTGAAATAAAACTATTTAATGGATTATATTGCGTATATTATCGGCAGATGTCAAGCACCGTCGGTGTAAAAGGTCTGCAGTCTGTGAACATGTCATTGACAAACCAAACCACTCAATTAAGTTTGATAAACCTTCTATCCTTGCCAAAGACAAATTTTTTTTTCCCAAAATGCTACGCGAGGCTATTTAGATTAAAAAGCATCCTAATTTCAATAGAGAAGATAGATTGTCGCTACCACCAGCTTAGGATCCTGTAATACATCTCATCAAGGAACAAGCGAGACACAGGACTGCAAAACCTTAATTTCCGAACGGTGTAAAATATCTTATCTGTTTAAAAAGTAGTTTAATAGTCTCTGTTTTTTTTAACATTATAATTAGTAATGAGGTAGCCTGGGAGTTTTTCTTTGCAGCGTTTCTTTTCTCCTCAGTACGCCTCATTTGTGAAATGCTGCTTGGTAAATTATTAAAATAAAATAATTCAGCCCTTCTGGTACATGTGTAGCTGTCTTTACAGCTTAGGCTCATCCGGCACGTATGTACACCTTTATTTGTTTTTTCAAAAAGTATAAGGATAGTTTGCACAAATTGTAACTTTGACAGAAGAAAATATATCTTTTCTCAGTCCACCCGTGACCATGGAAAGCTGAAAAGCTTCCAAAACGTCGGGAACTGAAATGAGATAATATACGCGATAAAATCCGTTTAATTGTTTTATTTCAATCTTTACAAGTAGGCAAAAATAACTGTAACTTGGTAGTTTTGTGTATACTCGTATTTTGAAAATTATATTTAATGGTTGGGTCACTTCAATTATATTTTCTTCAGTAAAATAAACTATATACAAACAGGTTGTATCCATACTAATATTATAAATGCGAAAGTGTGTCTGTCTGTCTGTTTGTCCGTCTGTTACCTCTTCACGCTTAAACCGCTGAACCGATTTGGATGAAATTTGGTATGGAGATAGTTTGAGTCCCGGGGAAGGACATAGGCTTTTTTTATTCCGGAAAAATACCGTTATCCGCGATAAACGAATTTAAGGCGCCCGAAGTCGCGTGCAGAAGCTAGTAAGTCTATATAGGTTTTGCCCACGATTACGTTTCTATGGAAATATGTGTTTCACATATTTCGAGGTTTAGACAACGCACAGGCGTTCACTGTCAACAGCTAAGTCACGTTACTGTATAGGTAAATAAGATAAACAAGCTTACATACACATGCAAACACTCGGTCGAGCCAATTTAGCTGTAAACATATTTGAAATATCCCTAAACGGCAAGTTCCAATAACCGTTTCTGTTATTAGGTTCCGAACGGTCCCGTTTATAATCCGCGATGATCGGACTGCGTCGTCACGTGGCGCTAATCGGCGCCGTAAAGGTTTACGTTTAGGGTACAGGGAACATGTGCATGCACGTCGGCACTTGAGCGGCTGCGTAGGCTGGAGCTACATGACCCACTAGACAATCGTGGTGTAAACTACAAGCTGAATTAATGAAAGTACCGGAGCTATACCAACGGAATTTTATTTTACCCTCAAAATTTAAACTATTGAAACACATTTGAAAGTTGCAGTTATAGGTTCCAAACGGTTCCTTATATAATCAGTAATGATCGGCCTGCATCGCCATGTCGTGTTAATCGGTGCCATATAGGTTCACGTTTAGGGTTCAGGGAATAATGTGAACAATGCACGCCGACACTTAAGCGGCTGCGTAGGCTAGTGCTACATGAACCACTAGACAATCGTGGTGTAAACTACATGTCATACTAATGGAAGTAACGTAGTTATACAAACGGAATTTTACTTTCCAATTTTTCACAAAATGAAAAGAACCATTTGAAGGTTTCGGTTATAGGTTTCAAACTGGCCGTATGTACTCTACAATTATCGGCCTGCGTCGTCATGTGGTGCTAATCAATGCTGTTAAGGTTTACGAATAGGGTTCAGGGAACAATGCACGCCGATACGTGCGTGGCTGCGTAGACTAGAGCTACATGGCTCACTATACTACTTGACACTACTACTACGACGTGGTATAAAGTGTCTACCTGAACAGCGAAACTTTTGGTTTAGTTTTATCCTTTAGTGATTTAAAAAAGATTCAGGAAAATATATTGAGAAATTTGAGTTGAGATAACTTTTTACGTATTAATCAGCGATGATACATTTACGGCGTTTATGTTTACGTTTAGGGCACAATAAACATGTAATTAATGCACGCTTTTACACGAGCGGCTGGTTACACGGCCCATAACAGCAAAGTTTGAAATACTTCTATTATTACTTATATTACGTATTTATATATTGAAAATACTTCTTTTTGTGAACAAACCCAGCGGGCCTATGATGGTTGCGTTTGTCAAGCGATAAATAAGTGACATCGTTGCCGTCACCTTCTCACACGTATGTGAGTGCGAGAGTGACAGGCGTGTTATCATATCATTTATCGCGTGGTAAACGCGACCATCATAGGCCCGCAGATTTTAGTTCAATATGATAAAATTTACCGACCTCTTAACCAAGACCCCAAGTGCCCAAGCAAGCCCTAGTGGAAAAGCGCTAGCTCCGACATGGCAAGAGATACCGACATAAGTTTAATAAAGTTGGATCTCCATATTCAAGGATAAAGTTATACTAACGGAATCATTTAAAAGTTGCCTTGTAGTTTGAAAAGGTGTCAGTATGCACACAAATAACAAAAATAAATCAAAGTAATTGAAATAAATAAAAAAATTTGTTGAATGGTATAACATACTAGAATATATTGAAATAAAACAATTTAACGGATTATATCGCGTATATTATCTCATTTTAGTTCCCGACGTTTCGGAAGCTTTCCAGCTTTCCATGGTCACGGGAGGACTGAGAAAAGATGTTTTTCCTCTGTCAAAGTTACAATTTGTGCAAACTACCCATTTTTTGAAAAAACACAAATAAAGGTGTACATACATGCCAGATGGGCCTAAGCTGTAAAGACAGTTACACATGTGCCAGAAGGGCTTAATTATTTTATTCTAATAATTTACCAAGCAGCATTTCACCAATGAGGCGTACTGAGGAGAAAAGAAACGCTGCAAAGAAAAACTCCCAGGCTACCTCATTACTAATTATAATATTTTAAAAAACAGAGACTATTAAACTACTTTAAACAGATAAGATATTTTACACCGTTCGGAAATTAAGGTTTTGCAGTCCTGTGTCTCGCTTGTTCCTTGATGAGATGTATTACAGGATCCCAAGCAGGTGGTAGTGACAATCCATCTTCTCTATTGAAATTAGGATGCTTTTTAATCTCAATAGCCTCGCGTAGCATCCTGGGAAAATATCTTTTTTCTTTGGCAAGGATAGAAGGTTTATCAAACTTAATTGAGTGGTTTGGTTTGTCAATGACATGTTCACAGACTGCAGACCTATTACACCGACGGTGCTTGACATCTGCTATGTGCTCCTTCACCCTTTATACTAGAATATAATTAAAGGTGGTTTCAAACAATCAGCGCTAAATTCGTGCTGATAACTTTTCGACGCCATTAGCCGACTGCAAATAGCGGTCCGAAATATCAACGGATTATGCACGTTTATCTGCTATGATGATTAAATTGAGCACAAATTGCAAACTACGAAACACAAGACTCGGACTAAAAGGAAAGTTAAAGCTGGAAAAGGTATTTTAATGCCAAAAGATATTCAAAGCAAGCAATTCAATCGAGTTAGTGTGGCAGCACCTTTACTGCCGCCGTAGCTTATTGCGGTCCTCTTACAAGTGTCTAGGGAAACTGTGAGCTGTTATTACAAGGAAATTTATGAGGTGAATTGCTCCTAGTTAGTTCCAAGTTTGCCGTAAACAACAATATGGAACTTATCCAATGTTTGGCCGGAGCCTAAATGTCGCAGGAAAAATGGAAGAAATCTGCGCTTGAAAAATTTGTGTGACGTCGTGTTACCGAACTTTATTCCATCTGCGAGAAAGTTGTAAGTTAAGTATTTGAGATATTGTGGGAGTATTAAAAGTTGGCCTTCAGAATATTTTATGGTCGTAAAACTGAAATGTGACTTCAAAAGTAAGCATTTATTTCCTTTATGTAAGAAAGGTCTTAACATTATTATTTCTAGAACTGCAGTCAAAAAAGTATAGGGTACAATGTCGATCAATGAAACACCTAAATTTCGAGCCTCCCTATATCTGCAGTTTCTAAAGATACAAGTCTGATATTTTGCACCATGATAGCCAATTTATTAGTAATCGCATGGTATTTCAAATGACATCTTCACTTTTACGATATCTGAGTTATTACTTTTTTTTAATTAATGACCTTTGTTTCATTGTGTCCATATAATGAACCCCTGATTTTTTTAACAATGAAACGAGGGTAGATGGCACAATGAAACTGAGAGCTTCACATTGGGTTTTTACCAATTAGATGTCTGATATTTTGTACTATGATAAACTATTTATTTAGTAATCGCATGGTATTCCACATCATAGCTTCCCTTTTACGGTGTCTTAATTATTATAAGTTTTTTTTAAAAGAAATGACATTGGTTTTATTGTGTCCATATAATAAAATTATGATTTTTTTACAATGAAACTTAGGTTTTCATATTGGGTACCACTAGTACTAATAAGGTGGGTATGGAAGCAAAATAAAGTAATTGAAAAAAAAAATGCTTTATTAATGGTATATATAATCAATAAATTTAACCAAACGACCTGTCTTACGGGTTTGAACACCTATCCATTATAAATGAATACACATTATGATGTATCAATCAATATTAATCCAACAAATATCTATACTATTATAAAGTTGTAAAAATTTTAATGTCTGTATATTGAACATATTAAAAAAAATATTGTAACAGACGTATTGACACTAAATCGAAAAATATTTTTTTTTGGATTTTTGGTATGTTTGTATGTAAACTAAACGCATTTTAAGTAATATTTTCTTCGGAATCAGAAGAAAATATTACTCATTGAAATTACTCATTTAAATAAAACAATTTTAATGGATTATATCGCCTATATTATCTCAATTGAGTTCCCGACGTTTCGGATTTCAACTATTTTTTGGTACACGGCTAACTGGTATCCCCAGATATAGGATATAATCCCCAGATATAGAATATAGGATACTTTTTACCCGAGTATGCTGAAGAAAAAAGAGGGGTTATAACTATTTTCCTCCGCGAACGAAGTTGCGGGCGCCGTCTAGTACATTATAATGAACATATTCAAAATATATTTTATCTTCGTGCTAACAGCGTTGTTTAAGTTAACCAAAAAACGGTTACCTACATCTATCAATTAAAATCATATCAATCATTAACGCGATTTAGGTAAGTTAAAAAAAATGATGAATCGGCTCTGATGATTGCTCAAAACATTATACGGGGATATTATATGACAGTTTGATAACTAATTGATAGATTCAGGCGTTACTTTGCGGAATTCCATACTAGATCAATAGATTAAAGTTCCTTTGCTGTTCCGCGAACTTGTGTCTTGGTTAGATGTGACAATAAATTGTGCTCACATGCGCATATTTTCATGCAGTTTCCACAAAAAAATACGCATGCAAATACAACAAACCGACACCAAACATTATAATCCTCGACACGTGTTTCGCCTCTCTACGAGGCATCATCAGGAGGTGCAGGAGATGTTGACGGTCCGGCGTCCACACGAGAAATTCTCTTTCGAAATTCGAAATTGTTTTTATAATCCATTGATCTAGGTTGATAACTTCAAAACATTAATTTGGTATCGCATAAAAATCTCTTTAGAATTTTAGTTTGTACACACTTTTTCATTCAAATTTAAATATTTTATTTCGAACTTGAAATCCATAGGGTTAGGTAAAACAATAAATCCATAATAATCCATACTTCTATACTAATATTATAAATGTGAAAGTGTGTCTGTCTGTCTGTCTGTTACCTCTTCACGCTTAAACCGCTGAAACGATTTGGATGAAATTTGGTATGGAGATAGTTTGAGTTCCGAGGAAGGACACAGGCTACGTTTTATCCCGGAAAAATACCCTTATCCGCGATAAACGAATTTAAGGTGGACGAAGTCGCGGGCAGCAGCTAGTAACTTATATATCAAATAGTGTTAGTACTACAATTTAGGCAAATCAACATATTACACAACATTGATAAGTCTTGCGGCGGTACAGCGACAGGTGTGTGTAGTTGCACGTACTTATCTCTCGACCAGGGCGAGTCCCAACGCTGGGCCAGCGTACTTAGGATGCTGTTTGTGCTGCGTCGACTCTGGGCGAGGAGTGACGTGCATCATGATCATGATGACGAAAAGTAGTCCGTTTGAGCCTCAGCAAGCATCGCTAAGGCGCAGGCGTTACAATACCGCGGCAACCTAAAATCAGAGAGAGAGAGCGGTTTTAAGAGGCGCTGGCTATATACGAACAATCATTCTTATTGTTGGTAATTAATTCGTAAGGACACTTTAATCTTTATCAGGGATTTATAAATAAATCAAAATAGGAACTTATTTAAATTACACAATTTAAATAGATTATCCGTTGTAATCGTTTAAATTATTATAAGAAACCATTTAATCAAGTAGGATTCATTGAACCGCCTTTGCATCGTCATAATCTGCAATTTGTTGCACATTTTTACATTTATATTTTTACAATTTTTACAATCGGGCATACAATTAAAAATGGTTACAATCATATAATAATTTAATTAATCAATTTTATTAATCAGCTACATGCATCGTCATTAAAAAAATATATGTAAACAATTGAAAAGATTTAACATAAACAACGATTAAAATAATGTATAAATAGAAATTATAATAAATAAAAGGCATAATAATACAAAAATTAAAATTAGGTCATGCATTAATAAACGTTACAAATAAAACTTATATCACAGCTAGTACGAATTATTTTTATCACAGATATCGATATTAAATTTTTCCATAGTTATAATTTATAACTTAAACTAGGCCAGGCACTTTTGTCATTTATGTACTTTTAGACATTATAATATGTTTTTTTGAGTAGACAAGACTTCAGATATTTTTTTAGAGCGGGTAAGGGTAATTCAACTGCTACGCTAGGTAGTGTACACTGACCCATAAACGATTTATACACTTTACGAGTACGTACACGAAACTTAGGGATAGCAATTTTATGTTTATTCCTGGAGCTATTCATTTTTTTATATTTATATGAGTTATAATCGCAGAAACAGGAGAGATTATTAGATATGAGTTATGTTTACCTTTATGATATTATGAAATCGAGTTGGTTCTCATAAGTACTATTTACGGCGGTAGGTTTTTTGGATACTAAATAAATATCGAATTTCATCCGAACATTCTGATATCTTGTCTACTGCTAAGTAATCATAGGAGCCTTATTAAATACTTCTTTTATCCTTTAAACATACCACATGATTACATAAATCTAAGGTTTAAGCGTCTTCTAGATTAAATAATAGGTGTGTGCCATATTAGAAGTGGAGCACAGCGTTGAAATTAATAAAGTATACGACCTTTCACGAACAAACGGCTCTAACAGATGATGGAGTTCCGCTTCAAGCCATTTCACATGTGCAGTTTATTAAATTAATATGATCGATAGAGAGCCAACTGCCGGTTAGCATGGCCTGACTCCTAGATCTTCGCTGATATGGAACGGGGCCTGCGGTTCGAAAACGCCCTTCTGCCCGTTATTAATTGCCCCGCGAACAAAAGCAAATGACTCAGTAGAGGTGATCCTGTGAGGGTGGGTCGACGTTATCCATTCAGGCACAGACGTCCGCGCGAAAGAGAAATGTTCATTCACGATAGGAGAATTTATGACTTTGATTTACGCGAGACTTTTCACGTGGCGCCCTCAACGTTGGAGTTCGTCCATAAATAGAGAAGGGTCACGGCTTGACGTTTTCGACGGTTCGTTATTATTGCATGTTACAGCCCCGCTTCTATGTCACTATTCAACTTCCATCGACCGTACTGAATTGCTATAGGATGCGGAAGCACTCGTATTTACATATTGACTTTCGGTTTGCTTTGGGATCATTGTTGTTCTCCCAATTCGGCATGGTTATTTCATGGGACCATTAATGAAACGCCTAGATGTTTCGTGTTTTCAGCGTATTTGCATTTGCTAGTTGCGTCCATGTTCTCATAATTATGAGGTACAAATCTCGATTGCAAATTGTGCGCCGTAATTTCAGTTGTTAACTTCAGCTACATTACCAGCAATGTTCATAGTTAATGGACAGTATTGATTGGAGCTGATAAAAGGATAAGGACTCGGCGTTCTGAAAATAAAATTAGGCATTTGTAAACATTCAAAATAAGCTATACTGTAGCATTTAAAACATTTAAACACTGGGTTAATAAAATATCGCATTGCGATTTCTAAACTAGGGATAAAAATTAAAAAGATGTACTTTTAAACGTGTAAAACTCCTATTTTAGTGTCATCAAGTCATAAGTCAAAGGTGCATTTGACTTATGACTAGTAAAATTGTGTCTTCTCGTAACAGCCATAACGGTCGAATATTTCGCAATAGTGCCAAGAACACATATTATTTCACGAGTCAGCCACCTCGGAGTTGCCAACGAAAACATTATGTAAATTCAGATTAAAAATAAAGCGTTGTTGTCGCCACATTGTTCGGTGGGCGCCGGCGCTGCAGTTAGGTAGTTTTATCTCACACAATTTCAATTTTTCATCTGCAGCTGTCAGCGCTCGGCGGCAGATAAGTAACGTTCGCGTTCGCGTCGCGTCCCCGGCATAAAAGTTTGTTCGCTCCACTTCCTTTTTATAAACTTTTTGTACGAACAGGCCGCGATATCAATAATTCTTACAATTTGTGCCCTTTCAATCGATAGCATATCGCTCGGCTAGAAAAGGTCAAATTAAATTCAACAAGTTTGTTTATTAATGAACACGGCCTAGCAGGGGAGTGTCTAGACCTGATTTTAGACTAAACATATCTATCGGAAGTTTCTTTTGTCAACTGTAGACTCAAAATGTGAAAACAAAGAGTTTAGGTAATCGTTATATTAGTTCATCCATAATCAATCAAACTTTGATAAATCCAAGTAAACAATTCAAATCGTTCTAGTTATTGATTAATTTACTGATATCTATAAAAGACATTCCTCAGGTAGGTACTATTGAGTTTTTCAACTATTTTTTTATTGGAAGAGATCATACAACCAAAGCAAACAAAATATCAAGGCTATAAATCAGTGCTACTTTTTGTTCGAACGTGCCACTATTTGCTACAAGTTCAGCGTAAGTACTATGCCGAGAACTTTAAACGCTTTTAATGATGTTCTCAATGACCCGTAACTCCATTGAATGAATGAATAATACACTGTACGGAATACACTTGTAATTAACCTAAAATAGGTTTTACGAAATCATCGAAGATAATTATTGAAATGTGACCCAATTTTAATTTAGATATGTTGATTGTTGGTATACTTTACGGGTTGTTAATTTAAACTGTACCTAGACTCCAAGTTTGACTTGGCCAAAGTTTTACACCGATAACAACATTAATGAAAAGTCGTCTGGATTTGGGTAAGAGTGGCGGTGACAGTCAGCGGCGCGAGGGCGGGCGGGGTCGCGCGCGAGCCGTGCCAGTCGGCTACGCGCACTCAGGACTGCCTCACGTCCTGAGCCTCCATACCACCTCTCCAACCAACCACGATCGTGTAATAACTGACAATTTACATTTTGAACTGACCTACCTGAAGCATGTTTTGGTTGGAAGTGTACAGGCCTAATAATGTGTTCAGTGCGTGGATGTGTTTATATTATGTACTGTGTTGCTGAAGCCGTTGGTTCCGTTTATATGGGTGCACTGGCTCGGTGCCTGACGTGGTCTGTCACCTACTTTCGATGATTAGAACGTGCCGGTTTGTGTTTTAAAAGTATGAAGATATAATTGTATTAAAAAATAATGCAGTAGTAAAGATATATTTACGCTCAAGTGAGGTTATTAAAATACAAACAAACATAGCAACATTAGTTGCATATAAGAACTTCATTAATAATAACTACTGTTTCATTTTATTGTTTCCGGGATGCCTCGTCCTGCTGCATTAAAATATTGTTTGAAACAATACACTGCGCACTCTCACAAAGTTTTGTTTCATAAAGTTTGGAATTCAATTACGAAATTTATTGTTTTCAGACTTTACGATATTTATGCAATATCCAAACGTAATAATACGTTTATAGAACGAATACGATGTATCATAATTTGAATAAAAAATATTTAAAGAATGTAAAAATAAAAGCTCCCCTAAAAAAGCAGAGAAATAAACGTATGACTTAAAGAAAAATATAAATGATTGTACTTGTAATAATTATAAGAAATATGCAAAGATATAATGTGTAATATTAACCGTTAGAGTAGCATAAAAACTGCATGTGGTAAACCATTTAAATGCGAGATATAAACGACAACGGTAGTTTACGTTGCAATATAAAACGCCATGTTTACAACAGCTCATATTTATGCAATTTTTACGTTTTTAAGAGCATGAGATCTTACCTGAACACGAGAAAACGAAACCATTTTATAAAAACACATATAACATTGACGCATATTTGATGATAAATCGTGTTGATTTTCATTTCATACTCGGAAATTAAAATATTTTATACATAAATGTATAGATAGACAAAAGTAAATAATGCGGTAAAATTAAATTTTAAAGAAATCACGCACAATTAATTATCCCTACAGAAATGTCACATGAAAAAATACATGACAACAATGTTTTGTATTTTTCTTATTTTTTTTTTTCCTTTAATTACTAAGTTTCAAAAATAAAACGTCTCGCCATTTATCTTTTATGTTTGGCGGTTAATACATTAATTCGGTATTTTTAATTAGTTTAAACAACGTATACCCTTTTTTAATCCAATCAAATCATATATATTTTTTGCAAATATTATATCATGTTCTATTGGTTAGTAACGGCAAATTAGAGCTGTCAAGTGGCCAATATTTTACTTAGTATGTACAGTTGTTAAATTAGACCTTCATCCATTACGCATTAGCAAATAATATTAACACTAGAAGCTGCTTGAAGTTCGTTCCTGGAGGAGAAAAAAAGGCGTAACCCTCTTTATGCATCACCGTAGTTGGCTAAAAAGTATCCTTTACCATCTTTTGGATATCCAGCTATATTTTTTCCAAAAATAGTTGAAAGCCGCTAACTATTTTGACGTAACGAGAGCACAAGAAACCAAATAAATACACCTAAATTTATTCCGGAAAAACTCACTATTTCCAGGAATAATCAAATTAGAAGGCAGGTCAATCCGAGGGAAAATCCTAGTATTGGTTGCAGTATGGATATAGGTAAACGCTATATAGAAATCTACAGAGAACGTTATATTGTAAGAAATGTCACGGTAGAACACCTAGAGATTAGATTACAGATTTTTTAGAATTTAAACTATACCTGGACTGCTCGACGGCCGTGATTCTTGATGCTGGAGAAACGAATCTTGCTTCAAGTTTCCAAGTGATTCCGTTTATCACAAAGCTACTGCAACTTAATTTTTTAACGTTAAAGCATGAACATAAATTTCCTTCGCTTTTTCTAAGCAAATTTATATTTATATCCACACTGAATCTGTATACGTATAGGTACGTATCTGTATTTCCCTTTATAAATATAATATACTTCTGTAATAACTTTATGAGAAAGCGGAAACCTCTGGGAGGAATTTATTTGATTTGCACATTCTTTCGTGCATTTTATAGTTGGCAGATGGTATGCTTTCTATGTAGATTGCTGTATATTAGCTACAGGATCAGGAATCACACGCTATACAGTTATTTTAAGAATAATTAAATATAGTAAGTGTAATAAATACTTCAATTAGGTAACAGTGCAGATGTGCAAGATCATATACCAGTGATTTAGTTAAACAGTTGGCATATTGAAAAATAAAATGTAAAGTAGGTAGCATTTTGCAAAAAGTAAAATATAATTTTATAACAGACTACATACACTAGAAGGCGCCTGCAACTTCGTTCACGAAGGTGAAAGAGTCATAACCCCTCTTTTTTTCTTCAGCGAAGTCGGGTAAAAAGTATCATTTAACCATCTGGAGATACCCAGCTACCCGTGTACCAAAAATATTTTTGATTTTGCGTGATGAAGCCACAACGAAACATACAAACATACAAAAAATCCAAAAACAAAATTTCGTTTCAGTCACCACCAAATAGATCGTTACAATTATTATTTTTGAAAATATCTTTAATGTACAAACATTGAATTTTCACAACTTTTTAATAGTATAGATGTCTCGTCATCATCATATCAGCCCAAGGACTTCCACTCCTGGGCAAAGGCTTTACCCACGGATTTCCATACCAAGCGGTCCGGCATCCAATGGTTACCCTCGATTTTCTCCAGAACATCACTCCATCTTGTTGGAGGCCTTCCCACGCTGCGTCGTCCTGTATGCGGTCACCACTCGAAAACCTCTCTGCCCCAGTGGCTATCTGTTCTACAAACATATATATGTGTCCCGCCGACTGCGACTTAAGTCTAGCCACTCTTTCAGTTATGTCGACGAACTTGGTTCTTCGCGGACTTTCTCGTTTCTTATTCGATCACACAAGTACACTTTGAGCGTAGCTCGTTCTATTGCCTGATAAATGCCTACCAAATCATTATACATCTAAATCTATTTGAGTCCTTTTGTAGGGTTCCGTAGCCAAAATGGCAGAAACGGAACCCATATAGTTGTGTCATATCCGTGCGTCCGTCCGTTTTTGTGGCCATGAAGTTGCTTAACTAGGTAACTTAATCGATATATCTTATCGCCAGGTCCCACCCGTAAATCATTTATCATTAAGGAGTTCCAACGGCATTCTGTGGTCTTCTTCATTACTTCCACTTCACCAATTTATATTTTTGGAATACAAATGCTGGACTTATTTCTTAAAATATTGAAATCGCTATATGCCTATAAAATTTGACGAGTTCCTTTCGGTTCCTGATGGATACCTCCTTTCAACAAAAAAAACATTTTTTTAAATCCGTTAAATAATCTCCGAGTAATCGGTGAACTTTAACAAAAAATCCCGACAAATTCCTCACTCTTTAACCTGAATCTTTATTTGAAGGCGGCTAAATCAAATCAAATCAAATTAAAATATTCTTTATTCAAGTAGGCCTAGTTACAAGCACTTTCGAAATGTCAGTTACATGAGAGTGAATGTTTGCTGGGAGAAATACAATATGATCCAACATTTGCTGCAAGGATTAGGGAAACCCAGAAAAACCTTATCAGATCATTTAACTTAAGTGTAATATTATTGATAAAATCATCATTTTTAAAATTAAAATAATCAATAACATAAATCCCAAAAGGATTGTCAATAAAAAATAAATAATCTAGAATGTGTCTAGAATAAAATTCTAAATGTCAGAGTATATAAAACAATTAAGATTAAAATAATAATAATACCTTAGGTATTCGTTAAAATAATTATTCATGTACCTACATGACGCTACTATTTACATTAATCCCACGCGGCTTCATCATTCATGTAGTCTTGTGTGCTATAATAAGCTTTAGAAAATAATTTTCGTTTCACAATATTTTTGAATTTATCAATAGACAACTCAGTTATGCTGCTAGGAAGTTTATTATAAAATCTCACACAGTTACCCATGAATGATCTCCTTATTTTATGGAGCCTAGTAGCAGGCACTGCGAGCTTATGCTTATTTCTAGTATTAATATTATGTATATCACAGTTCTTCTTAAAGTCGGTAATATTTTTATGTACATACATAATATTCTCATAAATGTATTGACAATGCACTGTCATTATATTAATGTCCTTAAACTTATCTCTAAGTGACTCTCTATAGTTCATTTTATACATCACACGAACAGCCCGCTTCTGCAGAACAAATATAGTATTAATGTCGGAAGCACTGCCCCATAGTAAGATGCCATACGACATAATACTGTGGAAATAACTGAAATACACTAATCGAGCCGTTATCACGTCTGTTAATTGACGACTCGTACTTACTGCAAAAGCTGCAGAACTCAGTCTATTCGAGAGATTAGCAATATCGGGACCCCATTGGAGGTTAGAATCTAATGTTATACCGAGAAAGACTGTACTATTAACTAGTTCCAGTTCCTCACCTTTAACCATAACGCTTGCTTGCTCGTGTTTTACGTTACTCGTGACAAACTTAACACATTTAGTCTTTTTCTCATTCAACAATACATTATTTATATTAAACCAATTTACTACTTCACAGATAGCATTGTTTACGTCATTGTAGGATCGTTGATTTCGTACGACTTTGAAAATTAGAGACGTATCATCTGCAAACAAAACTATCTCATGGTGGGTCTTTACGAGGTGTGGCAAGTCGTTTATATAGATAAGGAACAGGAAAGGTCCCAATATTGATCCCTGCGGCACACCCATAGAAACTAATGACCCCGGTGAACGCTTTCCATTCACGTCAACCCTTTGTATTCTACCATTTAAATAAGACTCTAATAAATTAAGTGCTAATCCCTTAAAAAAAACTAACAAATATGCCGATAAAATTAAAACTTCCATTTTTTTTGAAGTCAGTAAATAAATATTACGTGTCGCACCACTGACATTTTAATCTACCTAATTTTAACAGTTGATATGTATTTCATTATTAATACATAATCCGAATTTATGTATAGTTCCTACTCGTACGTAAAGAATTTCTATAATAAACCAGAGAAATAAATCCGAAATACTGAAATGGTTCGTTTTGCCGCTGTGGGCAAAATGTCGCCGCCACCAACGTGAACGCTGACACTGAAAACTCTAGATAAAAGGGAACGGGAATTTGTGTGCTTCCCTCTTCTACCTACATTGCTATTAAAATAATGCTGTTAGCTAGGATACGTAGGTATAGCTATACTATACTGTTAAAAGCGAAATTCTTCTGAATGCGGCGCAACCTGAGAAATGTGAAATATTTGTTGAGATATCAAGAGATACAAATAATTGAGTCGGTGTCATATAATCTTCGTGACATCTCAGTTCTGTTATTATTATTCAGTTAATCAATTGTAAAACATTTGAAATAGAAAAGTATTACTACATCGTGTGGGATTTATATAATTTTTTATCCACTCTTTCTTTCTCTGTGCGTTAAATCAATTCATTTGTCGTGATGTCTTAGAACTGTATTCAACGGCAAATGCCATAAAAATTGGTACATCCCAGCAAGAGCCTTCAGAGCAATTATTGTTTCAGAAAACAGTTAAAAAAACTTCTCTTCTTCTGTTTAAACTTCAATCATTGCTCGAAATTATTAATACCTTCATTCCAAAGTACTAAACTAAATTCCATGGATACAATTCTTAGATGCCTTTGTATATTTTAAATATTTTCAATGAAGACCATGAAAAAAACAACGATAAACTGATTGAAGTTAAGAGAACATTAAAGCTTAGTAAGTAGTGTTTTGCTACGTTTCTTAAAGGTAAGAAACGTAAAAAAAGTTAAAACATTAAAAATATACAAAGGCATCCAAGAATTTTACCCACTGGGTTTGTTTTTACTTAGCATAATTAAAAAAAAAATCGAAACATACCAATAGTAAAGCAGCAAAGCATTGGTTGTCTACAAACAAAATGATAATAACAGAACTAACAAAGAATGAACGCACAGAACAAAAACTGCCTGAAAAATCAGTCGGAAAAACGAAAATGCCTAATACTGAGTCTGATAATCTCCCCTTGCAGCCAGGAAATTACGTGCTTTATCGAAATTGTAGCGTTGCTTCGAAAACGGAAGCCTCCAACGTATTTTTTATCCTTTAAATTGGACGAAAATTACTATTGGTTCAATTAACAGCGTTGCATGACCTTAATTATGTCTTTTTAATGAGCTCCATTGCCAGTTTCATTTTAAGATAGTACAATGGAATTTAATAAAGTTTATTGGGTGATGATTATAAAAGTACAAATTCGAACAGCGCAAATGTTATAGAACTTTATTACCTACGAGTAGGTCCAGTATATAAAAAAAACGTATTTCATTTTATTTGATACGGCTAAGAAACGGGTGCAAATAATTAAAAGAAAGTATATACTGTAGGTGCCTGAAATCATTACCATGAGGGTCATTAGTATTGAAGTTATATTCTGAAAATATTTGGTTTTATGATTGTCTAATTATTTGTTACGCCAAAACAACGCGATCGTTAAGCATGATATCTTACATAGCATGCTTATCATGGTCTCTTTGTCGTCGGGGATAAACGGAGGGCCCGTGATAGTCGCGTTTATCTCGCAACAGATAAATAAAAGTAAGCTGTCACAATTGTTTCTGACGTGTTGTCAGAAAGTGACGGTTGCTTTATCGTTTATTTATCGCGTGAGAACTTGGCCATCATAAGCTCGCTATCCATTTTTGTCTATACTTCGTTTATTTTAGCATTAGAAAATCTTGCAAATAAAAATCTTGAAGTTCCTTTATATTGAAAAACGCTTTGAAAAGATAGTAACTATGACTAATGAAACCAAAATAATGTAAATTATCATCCTTGCTGTATAATTGTTATATATTTGCAGTAACTTATTTTTCAGAAGTGTTTTTCAATAAAAATATACGTCCACATTGTTTATCATTTTTCTAATGGTAACATAAACAATGCATAATTAGGGCAGTTGTTTAGGTGTTTAAGTTTCCCCATTATTAAGGAAATCATGTTTGGATACAAATTGAATACAGTTTGCTATGCTAGTGTGTAAAATATAAATAAGGAACTAGGGAAACCCATACGGCATAACTACAAACTGACAGTTCTGCTTTAAGCCCTAGAGTCAACAATTGCAGTTGTAGACCAATTAGACTTGGACTTTGGACTTGGTTTTGAAGAGTCTCTTTTTCTACAGTAAAAGCCTTATATTATATAAATATTTTTGAGTAAACAATGAAAATAAACTTCATTAAGCATAACTATTATTGTTCCTATTACTTAGTCGTTTGATCTAAGCATGTAATAATTATCAAAATAAATGTGATCGTTGTTTAGTACTGGACGAACTCTTGTGCATGGGGCTTAGTACATGTAGGTAAAGGGCAGCAAACAGATGCTTTATTTTTGGCGATAAAACCAACCATTCATAGCGGTTATACACTCATGGTAACAATTAGTAAATTGAAACGAAAAACTGTTACCACATTACAAACTAGTTTAAAAAAAAATATCAGACTTGTTGGTGCATCTCACGGGAATTGTTTTTAAATGGTTTCTGAAGTAATTTGGGGGCTTTCTTCACACTAGACTGGCTAGGGTCACGTTGGGTAACTTAGAATGATCTCATTTATTACCAAGCGGAGTTGCGAGCTGTGACGGTTATTTGCTGCCGAGATCTTGCCGTTTGCAGTGTTATATCGCGAAATAATATTTATGCACTGAACAGATTTGCAACACTGCGAAAATTATGTTGTACTTATTTGAGTTCAATTACCCATTTTTAACGAAAAAAAAAAAACAATTAATAAGGGATACTTAAAAGAAAAAACGGTACAACTATCACTACTAATAAGTGAAGTGGAACTCATTAGCAACTTGCATGTGATTTACTGATTTTCAAAGTATGTATTGATTAAAGCATTCAATAAGTATAGTAGTATATTATAACTGAACAAAATTAAATCAAAACATTGCTGATATCAGTGTAAAACTTGGTCGCATAACTCTTGTTTAAAAGTCAGTAAACTTTGATCAATTAAATTAAACTCCTCTAAGATTTCCCGTAAATAATACTTTAATACTGAGATAAGTTCTGTTGAGACGTTCTTGATGAAGAGTCTTGAGAGCGAGAATTATTGAGAGTATTAATTATTCCAAAAAGTTAATAATTTCAAGGGAAACCAAGTAATTAAGTAATAATAAGTGATTTCGTGTAAGTCACTGACCGCCGAACGTTTTGATTTTGGTTGTTGAAATTTGCTATCCATGTACATCTTGTAATTGTTATACGGTAAGTTGATTTTACGTACTAACACAGAGAAATTTCAAATGTGTCAAGGTTTTTAATTTAAATAATGACAAATGTTTTGATAGTTAAAGCCAAATCATGTTAGTATTTATAGTGACACTTACATATAATCGGGTTAGAATAGGTCAATGAATAATTGAGTTGATTATGATAAATATTAAACTTCAATATGTCCACGTCAATTATTATGGAAATTTGAGTTTGATTCTTCTTTGACAAAAAATATATTTGGACTGTATTTTGTTGGGGTGATTATATTTCAGTTGTAAATGCCAAATCTATCATAAGTTCATAACATTAACACTACTACAAATTTACCATGCAACTTTTAGATAATGCAAGCAAGACCTTACCCTTACGGGCTTACCCCCATTTGCGAAATTTCGGTAGGTACTTTGGAAAAAGCTCATATTTGGCAAGTCGTTAACAAAACGGCTTATTCGTGAAGCCCATCGGATTAACTGTCAACATGGTCGGCGTGATGTGGCCGGCTTAGGCATTTTATAAAACTCCGAAATCAATCAGGGGGATAAAAGAATGAAGTTTTTGATTCGAAAGCTGGCTTATGCCCAAGTAGTGGGGTGATTCCGGTTCTAATTAATTATCTAAAGCTTGAGTATTACAAATGTTAGATAAATATTAACTTAATGCAATCCGTAATGTCATATTGAATTACGATAACACAGAATTGTCAGTATTTATGTACATGCTACTTGTGTTGTCTTGAATATTATAAGATTTAATTATTATATAAATAAACTAATATGTAAAATTATATTTTGTCAATAAATGTTTGAGTTAAATTGAATTGAATTATCGGACATAGTGAAATTTGTATTATTTTCGGGGTATTTTATGGAGGGTACGTTAAATTAATGTTAATGTTAGTGGTATAAACTCTAAGAACTTGAGTGACCAAGGTGGTGTGTGTTCGATTTTTTGTTTACCCCGAAAAAGCGTACTCCCACCTGAAAGGCCAGCAACGCACACTTGGTATTATAGCAGGTGTCTATGGGCGATGGCAATCGCTGACAATCAGGCGATTCGTCTGCTCGTTTGCACCCTATATCATCAAAATATATATATTTATACCCAATAGACTACGTCTGGTCATAACTTGTTTACAATAAAAAATACCGGTTTCAACCTTTTTAGATAAATGTTTTATTGTAAAATATTAATATTGCCTTCCAAAAAAGTTAAAAAATGAAAGTTTTGATAAATTGTACAGTTTCATAAATATTCCCAGCGGAAAACTGCTCGTGTATAATCGCTACCGGGTTTTCTCGAGCACCTCGCGGTGTCTGAAGGCAAGCATTCACCTCGAGTGGGCCGTCACGAGCCAAACTTGCTGTCCCTTAACTTCTAGTAATGACTTTTGTTTGTTTTTAATTTAATTAATTAGAACGGATTACCCCATTTATTGCGGGGATTCACTCGGAAGGTCAACGATCTTTAGTGTAAGCGGGCAGGTTGAACATGGCATCCAGCATTGTTTGAATTCAAATAGTACACCTAAAAGCAGTTAATTAATACAACCAATTAATTAACCGTAAACAGAAACTCATAATTACATTATTTCAAATCACAATCATTGATCTAAAGTATATTACCTATATTATTAATTTTATTTGTATTTCCAATACGTTGTGTCTGTTCTTATTGTGACGAGAGAGGAATATAATTAGTATTCTAGACTAATTACTTGATTACTTGATTGATATAATGGAAATATCTCCAAGTGTCTCGGCTGTTTGACGTGCCTAAGAGACTGTGTACACAACATGCTATCAATTGATTGCCTTGTACATCTGTAATGAGTTTTTGCTAAATAAACACTCAGATTCAGCAGTTCATTTAATTACTCTGTTAATATTAATATTTGATTTTGTAATATCATTATTCGTTAAGTTTACACATACCTATATCTTAAGACTTAAATAATGTCTTAATATTCAATTAGAGAAGAACCAGAGATATCTAATTATAGGAAAAGTAACAAGAGTAATAAACCATTTTAATTAAGTAAAAGGTACTCGCATGCTATAGAGAAAATTAAGAGAGTTATTGGGTCCAAAACTTTCCCTGATACGTAATTCTTTGTCTTTCGCATGCCAGGGTTCCTTAATGAAGTTATATAACTCTCACGTGTCAAAATCAGGAAAATAAGAACAGTTAATTTAAGTTAGGCAAGTTTATTTACTCACGCCGCTACTTCTTTGTCGACGTCGTGCGCACGGGCGGCGGCGGCGCTTGTCGTAACACAAAAGATAAATACCGCCGTCGAACAAGAGAGGTAATTGAGATAAACAGATGTGTATTCTACTCTATAACTTTCCGGCTGCGAATGTAACACGTAACAAAATCAACCAAGTTTATCTACAAACTTACATTTCTCTTCCCGGCGCGTTACAGTTCACGCACGATGTATTGGCCGCACGTACGCTGTTTTGAACAACACAAACTTTTTAAATAACTCAGCTTGAGCGTAAATAGCATCGTTATGCAACCTTAAATTGTTTCTGTTCCCGCAGCACTAAAAATGTACAATGTCATAAAACATAAGTTCAAATGAGGCGGTTAGACGTCAAAGATGAACAGGCCGGGCTACGATTACACCGTGCCTTCATCCACAAATTTTTATCCGACTACGAACCGACCTCCGCAATATGATCGAGGCTATGGGCAACTCGCGGTTGGTCCCCTCTACAGCCCTTCCTCCCATCCTCTGTCCAACTACGCTGATGTGTACGAAGGCAACAACGACACCACTCTCAGAGCCGAGGAAAGGCATTGGTATATAGAAAACCATAAAAATTTACAACCAAGTTACGAAATTAATCACGATTCTACCCCTCAAGATGCCAAAGTTAAGAAAGAAGAGGAAAAGAAAACCGATGTTCCTATCAGAAGAGCCGAGGCAACTCAGGCACGACAAAGGCGAAAAGAAGATCGCTGCTCATGCGAATGCTGGCCGAGCACTGACAATAATGACGTAGCAGATGGTACGAGAACTGAAACAACGAGATCATTGTCAGGGGTTGATATGGTAGCCTCGTACGGAGTGTACGGAAACCCGCAGGATGATGATAGCTCCGGCTTCGCGCGGCTGTCTGAGAAGAATGCGGTGTATGGTCAGGGCAGCGATGCTCCGGCGCAGGGTGTGATAGTGAACCAGCAAGGAAACAGTGCCGTGGTGCGGGCGACGGCGGGACACGAGAATACTTGTGGCAAGTGCTGTGTGTGGACTTCTGATGCGCCCGCTGCCAACTCGGAGGACTATTGCTGGATACATTACTGTAGACCGGCCTTAATTATCCTTTTGCTGCTGTTTTTTCTAGTCTTGTTGGGCGTATCAACAGGGTTCTTATTGACTAATAACTGTAAGTATATATTGCTTTAAGTACACAATAGTTAACTTGCCATAATACGGATGATAACTAAATTTTAATTTTTTGTTCGTCACGTAGATTAATAAAAAAATATTGGAGACTTTTTCTTTTTTTTCGTAATCTGAAAATAATGGTGATACATTGAGTCAAAATGTCGCGGGCCATCACGCCTCGGTACTGTTTATACAGAATTATGACGTCATGATTCCCTACTCCTAAACCTTAATGCAATGTATCTGAATATGTTTTATTTTTTATTATCTAACTGACGGATTAATTAGAATTTAGATTGTCCTACCCTGGCATCATGCCTAAATTACCTACACAACACATGAATTTACTTTAGGTTAATTTGAATTGTTAAATCTCCTACACTTCGTATAACAATGGATATAATCATTTTATGAACAAGTACAGAATCTTATTTTAGACATCTAAATAACAAAAACAAATGTAAAAAGGAATGAAACAAAAGAAAAACGAAACCTAAATTAAAATCGATTTCTGAATTGATGTATGCAGGTACTTATCGCAGGTTAATTTTCGTTTCAAATCAAAAATATTTAATTTTGATTAACTTGAACAGAGAAACTTTCATGTTTTCAGTTAACTGGTATAGAGTGCTCTGCTAGTAATAATACGTAGATAATGAGTATCATTTTAGAATACATCAAGTCTCTTATTTAATTGGTGACAAATTTGTTTCACGAAATAAATGTGAAGAGATAATAAACTGAGTAAGAAACTCTGTATCTATCGATTCAATGAATAGTAGGTAATATCTTTTTACCACAAATTAAATCAGGCACTTTGGTGGTTTGTCAACGCTGCTCGCAATGAATTTAAATCTCGTAAATATTGTTTTGATGCAGTTAACGAGGCGTTAAGGTTTAAATTTGATGGGTTGTCACTCTCGCATTATAATGTCAAGAGATAATGAGATAGATTCAAAAAGCAATGCTAAGATTGTGCTAAAATGTTTAAGGAGCCTGTCTTAGATTACTAAAGTTATGCTTAATTTTTGTAATAAAATTACAGTTTAATATTTACAAATTATTTTCAATCATGAGTTAAAGTGGCATGGGTACATGGGTTAATTTGAATATAGCATTGATAACCCTTTAGCCGCGGGTAACGTAAACAGTAACCCAGTTCTCGGATCCATTTTGATTATGCCATGTAACAGAAGTGACATTGACATTCTATTTAATCTTATTATGCAACTCTGTAGAGTTGAAGATTTGGCTACTGGTCGGGAATAGTGGTTATACCTCTATTCGTATTAGTAGGAATAGGTACTGTTTCAAATAAATATGATTATGGATGTGACAAGGATAAGATGGGAGCTTAATCCAATAATAATAGTTGTGTTGCGCAAGTGCGTTAGTTCCTAGGGCGATTAATTCGATTAACACTACTATTGGCGTGCGTTATGTGTAGTCATACATGCACAATAGATTACTTGCATGGAACATTGCTCTATAACAGATTGGTAGTGTCCATCTGTTACTTGTCATCGCTTTATCGTAGGAAATGACCGTTAGCTCACTATTTTGTGTTAGCTCACACACACTTCTCAAGTTATTTGTGGTTCCAAATCGGAAACCTATGAAACGAACGAATTCTATAGTCGAGACATGAATTTGATCTGCAATTCCTTGGTTGATCTATAAAGGTCAAGTTTGAAAATGTAGGGTTTTTAAATTGTTGGCTTGTTTATTCTTAGAAATATAGACCCATTTCTCTGTTGAGCCATGTCTATAAGCCGTTTTTGACAATCATCACGAACCGTCTTCTACATAGAATTGATGAGTTTCAGCCCCCAGAGCAGGCCGGGTTTCGAGCATTATAATCAGCCTCTGTGCTTAGAATTAGTGGACTATGAGAAGGCCTTTGACTCTGTCGAGACCTGGTCTTTTCTGGTGTCTTTGTCATACCACGACTATGACTGTCCAAGTACAAAACCTATGTCTCAACTCTCAACCTATCACCTTATATCGAGGCGTGAGACAAGGGGAGAAACAACAATTCTCATTTCGTCCAAATGATTAAACGCACTGGAGGATATGTTTAAGAATCTACTCTGGAACGGATGTAACATATAAATTTAAACGGCGAGTACATCTCATGCCTACGATTTGCCGACCATATCGTAATTGTGGCTGACACCGCTCAAGACTTTGCAAGACATGCCGAGTAGTCAAGCGGATTCTTCTGTACGTGTCGGCCTCCGGACAAGACTCAGATCATGTATAAATGAATATGTTGATCTGCAACCGATTTCTTTTAACGGAGCCCCTCTCGAGGTTGTCAGTGAATATGTTTACCTAAGACAAACAATACAGTTGGGTAAAAACTTCGAATGAGAGGCCCGTAGAGGAATACGGCGGGGATGGCCAGCGTTTAGGAAACTTTGTGATGTCTTTTTGTCCTCAATACCGTAAAACTTAAGGACGAAAGTGTTTAACGAGTGCGTCCTACCAGTTATATATAACACATGAAGCCGAGACGTGAACACTGACGGTGCTATTGGTACACCAACTTAAAGCCACTCAGTGAGCTATGAAGTGGAATATGCTTGGAATTTTTCTTAATGATCGGATCGTAAATGGGATGATCCGACAGAGAACCAATGTTTTCGATATATCCCAAAGGATTCGCAGACTGAACTGGCAGCGGGCCGGTCACATCTGTCGTGGAAGTGACAAACCGTTGGGGCAAAAGTATTCTGGAGTGGACACCGCGTCTTGGCAAACGTAGTGTTGACTAGTCCAGCTAGGTGGATTGAAGACAAGAAAAGCGGTTGGAAACAAAAAAACTCAGGAGCGAGCTCAGTGGCATGCCATACGAGAGGCCTATGTCCAACAGTGGATGGAGATGGGTTGAAGTGTTAATATGAGATACATTCACATTAGAGACTGCTTGAAGCAAACTAAGAAAAACATACAAAACGTAGAAAAGAAGTGAAAAAATAATTATTTTCAAATTAAAATGCGATTCAACAATTCTAAATAGGAAGTTACATACGGTTATTTTCACTTTACTGCTAGCAACCGTGTAACTACGTCGAGGAGAACAACGTTACAATAGTTATGAAGTACCCTACAATTTCATTTTCGCAATTCAGTAAAACATATTTCTTCCAAGCAAACGGAGTTAGTACTCATTCGAGATGCTGAGTCGCAATAACTCGCTTTACCACATCCAACAGTTAAAATGTCGACGAAGTCCAGGTATAAAAAATAAAGAACTGAATGCATTATAATAAATCCGCTAGAGATCCTCAGTTGAATGGTTAGGCGGCGATGGATTTTAATTCAATTCCTCTTCACTAAATGGCATAATTGCGAAGTGGCGAGTAAAAGTGATCTCACTATAATGGTTTTAGAAATGCTTTCATGGTTTTAAATCGGAACTTTATTTAGACTAGTTGAGTTTTAGGTGTCTCGGTATGTTTATGGCAAGGTTCCCTCCGCTCGTTTTTCTCTCTGGCAGAACATTAATTTTAGTGGCACTCTGGCCGCCACCCAGTGCTGGATTTTCAAATTGCGGTGAAACTACTGGAATTAGAGAGCTGTTTTAAATATTCATGGGGCAGATTCGGGGATGGAAAAATAAGAACTTTGCTTCTGAAGGTAAACTTGATTAGAACTCGACCATGTTTTTGTCAGAATGTGTGTTGTACACTAAAATCCAAAAATATTTATTCATTTCGAATTGTATAAATATATTTAAACTTGATCTAAAATGTACATTTTACGAACTAGCCATTTCGTGTGTTACATTGATACATATAATATTGCTTAAATATTGATTTAAGCCAAGAGCATGTCGAACCACGTTCAGTGTAGGGTTCCGCAGCCGTTCATACAAAAAATGCACTACAGATGAAAAAATACGATATGAAAAAGTGCACTAGCCAGAGAGTAAATCTCCACGGCACTTATGTCCTTTTGTTGACAAGCGCCGTTTTTCAGGAATAACTCAAAAACTGTATATGTTGAAAACAATTTATTGAGCTTCATCTTTGTAATTTTTTTTGGACGTAAGGTATAGAAAATAGAAAATAAATTAGAAACCTGGAAATGATTTTAAAAAAGAAAGAAGATTTGCTAATAAAATATATTCAGTTTTGTTTACATGTATGAGGTGCCCTAGATGTTTTTTATTTAACTATTAAACCAAGTAGCGGCTCCCACAAGACACTTATACCAAATTTTATTAATATACATTTTGTACTTTTTGAGTAAAATGGACGGACGGACATGACGAAACTATAAGAAATCATTTTTGCCATTTTGGCTACGGAACCCTAACAATGTGTTCATTTGATCGGTTTGTATTGGCGCCACAAGTTGAGTCATTTTGGTATGTTTTTGTTAAATTATTTTTTATTTTAAACTAGCTTCTGCCCGCGACTTCGTCCGCCTTAAATTCGTTTATCGCGGATGTGCGTATTTTTCCGGGATAAAAAGTAGCCTATGTCCTTCCCCGGGACTCAAACTATCTCTATACCAAATTTCATCCAAATCGGTTTAGCGGTTTAAGCGTGAAGAGGTAACAGACAGACAGACAGACAGACAGACAGACAGACACACTTCCACATTTATAATATTAGTATGGATTAGTATGGATTTACAATGTGACAATAACGTAAATTTATATTAACATAATGATCAAGGATCTACGGGATCGAATCAGGAATGAGGAGATCCGTACACGAACCAAGGCCACCAACATAGCAAACAGGGTAAGCAAACTGAAGTGGCAATGGGCAGGGCACATAGTTCGAAGAACCGATGGCCGCTGGGGCAGAAAGGTTTTCAAGTGGAGACAGCGTACCGCCAAGCGCAGCGTGGTAAGGCCACCCGCAAGGTGATCCGACGACCTGCTTAGGGTTGCGGGGGCTCGCTGGATGCGGGTCGCCTCTATCCGGCCCATGTGAAAATCTTTTGAGGGAGGCTTGTGTCCAGCACTAGAAGTCCTATGGCTGAAATGATGATGATGATGATGATGAATGATCAAACAGTTTTCAAAAGTCGAATTGTAATGTGTAAAGTGCCTTTGGGATGATTCTTAATTTGAAATAATTTCGAAAAACTGCTCATAATTCCGTTATACCAGAGGCTATAACAATGCTCACCGTCTTAGAGCCAGCCAATGCTAACGTGTTAGACACTAAGAAACTTTGCAGAGCCTATTGTACTTAATTTATGGTATAAAAGAGGTGATTTTCGTAATTAGCTTGCATCAAAAATCATTCGGAATTACCCTAATGCACCTTATATAAAGTTTACTAGTCTGTAAAGTTGTGTATAAGGATCTGATGACAATACCACGTTTCTAATAAATTCATGTTTAAACATGTGTACATTGTTGATACTTGATTGGAACATTTTCAGGAAATAACCGAATAATGTTACAACATCAAGTAAATACATAGCTGGGTTAAATTTTGATTTTAATACAATTTGATTAAAACGCCGTGATCATAAATATTAAGTTCTTCACAACTTTGCCTTTTCTATTAACTTTTTGTGCTGCCGAGAGAACTCACTTTTGACAGTTTATAATATCAGACTTAATCACTTTTCATGCATAAAGGGTAAAGTAACTTCAAAACAAAAAATAATCCCCTTAATTCTGGGGTTCTCGTCTAATGTATTCAGTTCCATGGTAAAACCGTCAGATTTTAGATTATTTAAATAATTTCCAAGTAAGAAAATTATGCCCACGGAGGTATCATTACAAATTTACGTTTTCATGAATATTAAAGGGACGGGTTCATTAAAAGTTATATTAATCCCATTCTAATTCACTGCATTATAATTAGTTCGAGTTGCATTCTTCTACAATGGCGTGAAACTCTACGTTTCATTTCGGTGGAGTGTCGTAAAAGCTGAACAGGAGAACAAAAGGCACAACATTTCTGTCTGCGCGGATTAACTTTGCTTTAGGTGGGCGAAACATAACATTTCGGAATGTGACACAGCGGGGTCGCGGCTAATGGGGCCGCAGTCCGGTTATATATAAAATACAAGAAGAGGCAGGCAAAATGTGCCGCAAGCCGGGGTGTACTGGGGCGGTACGCCGTATTGTTTTATTGCAAATTGGTTGGACGTAGACCGCGCCTGTCCTTTACATATACGAGGCTATTAAACGACGCCCGGTGTCCAGTCACGTGTTAAACGAATCCGATCGCTGCATACAATGTTAGATCGAGAACGGCCCTCGTGACACGTAACTAAGGTTTGGAAAAATCGTAGTCGCTATGCAAATGGCAGGCGATTTTCCACGTCCGAACTCCTGAACGAGTTAGTTTTGCACTGTTTTTTTCGCCAATTATTTGCTCAATTTAAACGTTATATGGATTCGGAGTTAAACACCGAGTATTTCCAACTTTAACGCATACATACTCTTAATATCTTCACGTAATTCTTTCTGACTTCTGTGGAATACCTAAATTCAAATTAAATTATCATGTACACATTTTTACGAAATATGCATAACTGAGTGGCACATATGTACCTCATCCTCATTTACCCCTCAGAAGGAAGCAGTATTGAGCCAATGATGATGAGGATTTCGATATAAATAATACCATGAGAAAGAAATATGTATGAGACGCTAAAGATATTAATAAATACAAAAAATGACTATTGCTATAAAATTTCAAAAATAGATAGAGCCGGCTAATATAAATTAGCCAAGTTAATCGATTTTGGTAAGCAATCATTATCAGCCGTCAGCGGCGGGTTTGGTAAAGTTTATGAATCACGCACCACGCGCGACCGTGTTGTCCTGCCGCCATACAATAATTGAGTATGAAGCTATAATTTCTACAACGATAATGAATATGACTAACGGCTTCCTGACACGCAGGTTTTTACCTTAATAAGTAGCACCCAGTCACAAAAATGTGCACAAAGGGTATTGAATTATGTACCGACGGAAACCGACGGCGCGGGCGTTGAATGTATAATGAAATTTAATAAAGTAACTGTAACAGGCGTTTTTTTAAGTAACGCTTTATTCCGGTCTCTGTACATTTTTATTTTCAACCTAGTGATAATATTGATATTGAGCAATAAATTGTACATTTTCGGCACCTACCTAATTTTTATAGAAGATAAATAAAATACGAATATGAATAATATATAAATAAATATGAGGGACAATCTTACACAAATCGACCCAATCCCAAACTAAGCAAAGCTTGTACTATGGGTACTAGGCGACGATATACATAATACATAGATAAATTATAATACTTAAATACATAGAAAACATCCAAGACCCAGGAACAAACATTCGTGCTCATCACACAAACACTTGCCCTGGCCGGGATTCGAACCCGGGACCGCCAGCTTCGTAGGCCGTTGTACAACCCACTGAGCCAATCGTGTCGACACGTGTCGACACGTGTCCATAATATGGAATATTCAGACGGTTTTAAGCGAACAGTTTTTATTTAATAGTAACTTTGGTTGATATTACACACGTATTTAATCTAATAAACAGTATATAAAAACGTTACCGTTTTATCAAAAATTATGACAAGCTTTTACCGTCGACTTTACTTTTCTTTAAACATCCGTTAACTATGCATCAAGGTGATTCTAAAAAGTTCATAGTTGGTAGGATTGGGTTATTTTAATACAGATTCCTATTACCACTTTCCGGCTCCATTATAAGGTCAGTTAAATGGCATCATCATATTGCATTGTCATCGAACTAACGTAAGTATATAAATAATAAATGTGGTACTCATATTTAAAAATCAGAGTCGATAGATTAAATTAACTCTATTAGAAACATAACAATTCATAATTATGCCAAGTTTAAGCTCAATCAGATACCAGGAAGTGGTTGAAAAAAGGTTAGCGAATTTTTAAACCACGTATATAATATGCACACACTCATAAATAACTGCTTGTAAAAATTATGATTCTGAATCTATATTTGATTTAATCTAAAACTTTAGATAAATTTGAAGCAAAATAGTCTGAAGTACTAGTACCTATGAAAGTTAAGTGGGCGTTTAACTAGGTTAAAGCGGTGGAACCCTAAAATCGTTCCAGAAATGTATTGTGCCCTGAAAAATTACCCTCACTCGCCTACGAATTTTCTTTGTGGTTATACTGAACTGGCATTTCTTTAATCTATTGTTAAAGCATACATATTAAAATGTCACGTATAACCATATACGTGTAAATTGACGAGTCATTGAAAATTATAATAGCGTGTATTAATATAAGTTGAAACATTTGGCGACACGTTTGGCTCCATGAGTTGTACAATGACCTGCGAAGCTGGCGGTCCTGGGTTCGAATCCCGGCCGGGGCAAGTGTTTGTGTGATGAGCTCAAATGTTTGTTCCTGGGTCTTGGTTATTTTCTATGTATTTATAATTGATCTATATATTATGTATATCATCGCCTAGTACCCAATAGTACAAGCTTTGCTTAGTTTGGGACTAAGTCGATTTTTGTAAGATTGTCTTTATGTTATTTATTTATTTATTTATTCATTCATTCTATTAAAAGGATTCTATTAACATGATTTAAGAGGAGATTAATACTTTTTGTTAAAGTTGTTAAAGTTACTTTCTGTTAAAAGATTGTTAAAAAAATAAAATAACATATTATTAACAACTTTTGAGTGTACCAAAGATTCGTAATTTCAGTAAAATTAGGTACCTATGTGTCAAAAACCTAAAATTGTATAAAGCAACGTCTATCTAGTTTACACATCACAACGTGCAGACTGTGTAGAATATTTTTAGTACAAGTAAAGTATATGTATCAAGAAGCGTTTATGTGTCAGTTTCAACAGAGGTATTAAAACGAGTACTTGCCATCAATTCTATTTTTCTGTCAACATGTTAACTTGATTAGAAATCGATATAGACAATGGAAAACATTAACGACTATTCATGGGGGTACAATTCCTTAAAGTAATCAATCATTATGAATTGAATTAATGGAAATAAGGTGGCGTGACATATACCAGGTAGGTTCCTAACCGCTCCGTAATATACGAGGTACACGTTAAAATCCTTTGTCATTGGAGCTTTGATTCGGATAAATAAGAAAAATATGTTTTTAGGGTTCCATACCAAATAAGTATAAACGAAACCCTAATGATGGCATCTGTCTATCTGTCCGTCTGTTACAGCGCTATATCTCAGGAACTACTTAAGTTATCTTTGAAATAGTTGTAAGCATGGCTGGGTGCTGCTCAGGAAATCAACCGTTGTTCTCTGTGTTATGATATTATAAAGATTATAAACTTCTTAAAAAGTGGCAAATATTTTTAATTTGTACAGGACTTCAAATAAAAGGTTTTATCTATCAAGTTTTATCTATCTAGGTAGTGGAACGAAACATATGTATATATATATATTTATTTTCAATAAGAAATGACTCTAATTTGACCGGGCCAAAATTCACAGGTATTGCTAGAGTAGTGTAACATTTGAAAGGGCTTGAGTGGCCCATGGAAATTTATCAATGAAGGAATATGTGAAAAAATAATATTCCTAACGAGTAGTTTGCTTCAACTACTAAAAAGCTTACATTTTAATTCATCACGTATCATATTGATAAATGTAAATATTGCAGGCAATTTATAACAAATCTAGGTTTATTAATCTTCAAAAAATATTTTTTGATAACCTGATTACGTCAAGTATGCACCCCACTTTATGCGACGACACGGGTACCGGGTGTAAATTTAACCCAGGCGTAAACTTGCAGATTTTTTATCATATATTTACTGAACAGGCATTTATATGTAGTAATGATACGGGACTCGAACTTGACCGGTATTTTGTTTAATTTATAGGTTCTAGTTGCGGAAATGGACCATTCTCATGGATCCAAAGTTATTTAAAATACCTATAATTAATTGTTTAGCCAATTATTTTTATTACTAGATATGCGAAAATTCATGTCAGATAATTTAAATATTATAATTATTATTTTTACCAGAGTCAGTCAGAGCCCGATTACATAATTACGCTTGTTCAAGTCTGTAGATTGCGTAAATTTAATTAGTTAAATATAAATAACAGCTATACGACACAAATATGGATAGAAGAGGTATATTGCAATATTTAGAAACCAACAAAAAGGCGAAATATATCTGCAGCGTAAAGTTCATCATAAATGCTAAGAAAACTTGGCCCATCCATTGTTTTGATTGGACGTGTATCGCGTCGAGTCACATCATTCGCGGAACTTTCGCCCTTCGAGAAACTTCTAACAGATAATGATCAGAACAGATTACTTGAGAAGGAGACAGGCCAGAGCTAACAATGCTTTAGACCTGGCCAGGTGGTTAACCGATTATGGACCAGTTGCGTGATTGCGTTTGACACCCGTAATATCCGGAGTTTGTGCCCGATGATATCAGTTTCAATTTGTTGCTTCTCTGCAGACGACGCTACTCTTTGTATGAATCCATTTCACTTGGTATCCGCTTGCGTAAGGTCTACATTTAATCACTAAACTGCCACTCTAAACCAACAGCTAATAAAAAAGTGTATTCCAAGTTTTTAACGTCTAATCTACCTAATGAGAATTTTATTTTGCCTAAATTTGATACTACGTACCTATACAATATAAGACGTAAGTAGGAATAAGACGTCTAATTGGGTGAGTAAGGTCGCATCCTAATTAGGAACCATTGACCCATGATCTTCTTAAGACCCGGTACAGCCACCACTCTGATTGATTCATCACTGTTATTATAGATCCAATACAAAATGAGATTGTTTGTTCGTTAACCGTACACACGGTAAGTATGTGTCTTATTAGACTTTACTCTGATCAGCTTCATGATTTTCAATTGCTTTAAATCGTGCATACCTAGAGAGCTTTGTACGCGAGTAAAAAGGTCAGTACTGTTTCTAACTATACTTTTCTGCTTCATAAAATCCAGAAATGAATTCGAGCCAAGTTTCAAATATCGGGGCCCAAAATTCGACCCTGCATTCCGGATAAGGATTTTCTGTTCAAACGGCGTGAAAATTAATCGATTAGCTATTCTCGTTCCGCTTCAAAAGGTAAAGTTGATCGTGACTCGCGGAGCCAGTCGCCTGCCGCTAAGCGGGGGGTAAAATTAATTACACTAGTAAAAAACTCACCAAAGTATACGTGGTCCCTACAGTTGGGTTGAATGCGGTGTGACTAGACCAATGTGATTGTAATTTGAAATTTAAATGCGAATTCAGCGACCGCATTTGTAACACAGAAACTAATTTTACAAATATTTCAAATGTAAGCTAGCAGCTTTTAAAACTAACTAAACAGGTAATAAGGTGTTAGGATTGAAGGATGCTATTTTACTGCTCAATTATGCAACAATTTATCTTGGCGGTTAAGCTGAGTATCTTTCTCTTTAATGCGATCTATTGTCATAGTTACCACATTTCCTATTTAATTTTATAACTGTGGGAGGTTTCATACATTTTTATATAGTATTTTATTGCAAAAGTTACATTACATATAGATAATTAGTATCTTCGTTAACATTGGGGAAAGTAACTTATACAGCTATTTTGAACATAGTCTGTCTCAATTAAGCGTAATGATATCCTATAAAGGAGTATTACTTGAAGTACTTATTTATGTTAGTGCTTCAGTTAATTAACTCGCTAAGTTCAGCAAACAAGCTTTAATTAACGTAAATAAAGACTGACGGTCATACAAGCACAAAGTAGTAGACGCCCATTTTGTACTGGCTAGTAATGATAAAACAACAACATTCTGTTTCAAATGTTTGGCGATTTGGGCATTCTAACTACGTACGTAAATGCAAGAAATAGTGTACTACTCAGTAGGTACTTACATATAAAACTTTGACGAAACGTTAATTTTGACAGTGACTCGTTTATCGCGGATAAGGGTATTTTCCGGGATAAAAAGTAGCCTATGTCCTTCTCCGGGACTCAAACTATCTCCATACTAAATTTCATCCAAATTAGTTCAGCGGTTTAAGCGTGAAGAGGTAACATACAGGTAGACAGACACACTTTTGCATTTATTATATGGATGAGAAAACCAACGAAGTCAACATTTTAAAGATAAGTTCATCATTACTATGATTAAAAAAAACGTTTTTTTTTTTTCGTTTAGTGGAACTTTAGTTTTCTGTTCCTTGGAATGTTTATTAATTACAGAGTCTGAAAAAAAAACAAAAAACATGTCAGAACATGCTCAGTGTAGGGTTCCGCAACGGCTACTATCTGCAAAATATCTGTTTTAATTTGTCACATCCTTATGACATTACCCACTCTTCGGAGCGATTCTTTCCGGAAATATTTACTCAAAAAGATTGTTTAGAAACCTTCAAGTGTTTTTATAGGAATTTCCGAAATAAGTTCCAGATGTTGATGTATGCTAAAATAAAATTTAGCTTCTGTTACATGTATAGAGTGGTCACTCCATGTAACAGAAGATGATTTTAAATAGAAATAACTATTTTTGTTATTTAACTACCAAACTAATTAGCGGCTTACACATGACACGTGTACTGCAAAATTAATCAATATTTACATTTACATTACATTTTTTGAGTAATATGTGTGTGACATGCGGACGGACATGAGAAAATTCAAAGGGTTCTGATTTTGCCATTTGGGCTACGTAAGCCAAAAATGGTTTCTGATTACGTCTCTGTATGTATGAATTTTGTCATATTTTTGTATTTAATCGTACTTAAACAAAAGACATTGTATGGTAAAGATGAATGTGCATTTGACATTCTCCAGTGTATTATGGTACGTTTCTTTAGAAGTATTTTCGTTTTTACAGACAGAAAATAATCGTAAAAAGAATAAGTGTTATTTCACTACCACTAGATGCGATATCTACGTAAATATTTATATACACGAAGCTCTAAAGGAATATAAAAGGAAACAGACCATGCATGCAATTTCTGCACATACCAAGTAACTAGACGTCGACTGTTTCGTTTACAATATGAATACTTCTGATTCCAATAAATGGAGGAGCAATGGTCGTCTGTGGACGTGACCAGCAAAATGTGATCTCATTTCTTCCTTGAAATGCAATATTGATGCCCACATCTCGAGTCATATCTATGAAAATAATACCAAGTGAACTTTCTTTTAACTCATCAAATACTAAGTATGTGTTGAAATTATTTGGGTAGCAAATTTGATGATCCAGCTGCCCGTGAATTTGCTGACCATCATTGAATTGAATGAAAACTGTTATGAACTGTACTGAAATTACATATTTTAGCTGCACAAAACGTAGTTTATAACCGACTTCCAAAAAGGAGATGGTTATCAATTCGGTTGTATATATTTAAAAAAAAAATGTTGGTTACCTCAGAACTCCGTAATTTATAAACCGATTCAGGTTTTTTGTTTAAAGATCAGATGATGGGATCAATGAGGTATTGAAGGAACTTCTCAAGTATTGCAGTCATACATATGGCGTTTTTGGTACTTACAGAAACACATTAAGCACTTCTGTGTGCTTAATGTGTTTCTTGTCACTGGAACTCCTCAAAGATACGTGATTTACGGTTGGCGATAAGCTATATCTAGATTAAAATAGCTAAGCTACTTATGAAGTAGCTTAGTCACAAATTGAAATGGTCCTGATGAGAATGGTACCATCGAATTGATTTGATGAAAGAGCCGGAAGGTAAACACCGGATCTCTTTAATAAAATAATGTATCCTAGCCGTGTTTGGGTTGTTCGAATATTCGCCAGATACATTTTGAAGTAACGATAAAGTAATGGAAGAAACTTAATTATGCAGTATTTATTTTTTTAGTTTTAAGTGTTTCCTTTTCGGAGTCGGTTTTTATAGTTAAAATATTGTAACAAAAATTTGAGTAGAAATAAAAAAATAATTAGGTTTCTGCTTAGATATTAAATCCATATATTGTAATAAAAAATGTGTGATGTTTTCACAATAAGAAGTAAACAAAACGTATTTTTATAGGTTCATGTTTTTTTTTGCTGTCCCTTTTAATCTAACTACTCTTAGAAATATAATGTATAAACGACGATCACTGATCAATAAATAATACCCACGCTAATAAATAATTGTTAGAGTAGGTATTACTTAATTGATCAGTCGCAAAATCCATGTTTAGGTAAAATGAGAGTTAGAGGACACAATTTTTGCTACTTTCAGAGCGAATATTTCCGAAAATATTCACTAAATCAAAAATATTTATCATACACGTTCACGGATATGACAAAACTATATAACGGTTCCGCTTTTGCCGTTTTGCCTACGAAACTCTAAAAATGCTGTATAGTAACATTTATTAAAAATCATGTCAGTTAGTCCTAGTTTTTAATTTTATCGTAAAGATACTTTATACTTCAGTAGAATTTCGCACTTACTATTGATATCATAATTTATTTATTTATTTATATAAACGTTATTGCATACTACAAGATAGTAAAAATGTTCAAGTTAATGTCTTAAGGCATCGTCTACCAATCTATTTGTTCCCAATTACAAAATTTTACGTACATAAAAACTACAATTAAAAATATACAAGAAAAAATGCCCATTTATTTTGCTAGCTTGGGCATGAATGCAACAACTTCCAGTGTAAAATTTGAATTCGTTGTGAAGCGCAATGGTCAGACTCGCGGGCCGAGTTTGGTTTTATAATTAGCTACATTAATTACGTCAGTGCATTCAAATAATAAGAAATGAATGGATTTACCACATACTACGGAACGATAATTCAAAGCTTAACATACATGAGTTAAATGTTTACACATGCTTTAGCAATTATTTATTATCTGGGATGGGAATACAAAATAGGCGCTGACTTCTTAATCTAACAAAATTAGCATCATTTAACCCAATTAACGGAATAATAGGGTACATGCATGATTTAGTTATCGCTTTTCTTAACAAAATACCGTTAAATCGATATTTAAACGTGAAATTAAAATTAAAATCGGCTAAGAAATATTAATCATAATAAGAAATACACATCATTTTAAACTACTAATTATTAAACAGCGATTTGACAGAGAGTCTAACATGTTATTACGTAATATTGCGCTCCGGCCATATAAATTCCATGTTAAATTCTGTTTTACTAGAAAATGATTAGATGGCTTATATCTCGGTTATTTTTATATTTATTCGAAAAAATATATTTCTCTACTGTGTGTTACAAGAACTTTAAGTAAAGCAAACATAAAAATTGGAGCAAATTCCGTATTCGTTTATATTCCAAAACTGGGACAGAGCTTTCTTGAGGTATTCTTTGATAAACCTCCTAAAAGTCCTCGGGTTTTGGGGCTATGCTGACGACAGAGTTTTGGTTTAAATGACACTTTTTTCAGTTAAATATTTGCTTTTATCTCCAAGACCTTCAAAAATACTTACACAGTTGATTGTATAGGTGCCCTAGGAAGGCCTGTACCAATTTTGAAAACTAAAGGAATTAATTCCGCTGATTTATCTAATTCCATTCTCATACTAACTGCACAGACTTTGAGACCATAAAAACGAAGCAATTGGCTGGTTTTTTTTTTATATTAGGCAGTTAGAATATAAAAGGTACCTAATTCAATTTATGTTTTGAGAAGATTCAAATTTCATTCGGATAATGAATTAAAAGTGTGGCCTTTAGTTAAAATTGACGTAATATTAAATTATTGTTGTGGTAAGGATGTCGATTACTATATTGATCTTTTTAAGAGTATCTTTTATAAAAGAGTAAAAATGAAGTATCTGTACATTGAAAATATTTTCAATAAAAAAAGTGAAATGGACTATTTGAAGGTCACTAAATCCAAAAATATTAATAATTCATTTTTTGTATGTTTGTGTGCTTCATCACGTCAAAACGGCTATACAGATTTTAATTATTTTTGGTACACAAGTATCTGGGTATCCACAGAAAGTTATAGAATACTTTTTACCCGATTACGCTGAAGCAAATAAGAGAGTTACGATTTTATTCTCCTTTGCGAACGAAGTTGCGGGCGCTTTCTAGTTCTAGATAATATGTTTATACCCGAAACCCAAATAACCATTTATCTTTTATTACTTAAATGGCTGATGAACTACCCAAAGCATTCTGAAGCGCCTGACGCTGAAAAAGATTTTTCTCAAACATGCAATGAAATGTCGTCATTACGTGCGTTAAAACAGGCGACAAAGTATCACGTTGCGGGTGGAACAACTTCTGTAAAGGAATTTCATACAAAATTGCAGGCCTAGGCCGGGAAGTATTTTATTTTATTTTAATATAAACGTGGCACCTGTATTAATGAATAGGCTAAACAGCTGAATAATATTTTTTTTATTTTTTCTTTGGTGGCTGAATGGTTATCGGACCAAAAATATTCGCGTTCACGCCTGAACACACACGAACTGATGTTAAGAACACAAATCTGTATAGTTCATATATTGATGAATAAATTTAAAATATTGTCTACATGTAAGTCATCAGAGACCAATAGACAATATTTAAAATCCTCTGCATTTATTTTATTTATTATAGAAATTAAGATTCTTATTATCAGGTTGTGTATAACGGCCCTAATAGGGTCTACTCGAACACTACACACGCGAAATACGGACGACTTCCCTGAAAAAAAAAAAAAAATATTATCGTGGGATTGGAGGGAAAATTTAAAAAACTTCTGTCGTTAGTTACTTTTTTGAGTGGTGTATTTTTTTATTCCATTGCATATGTTTGAGAAAAGCACTATACATGTCTCTGGCCGTGAAAAGTGCTTGCCGGATTCGTATCACTATCCGGCCTCCCTACGGTCGGTCGTGTATACCTACTCACCCGGCAAGCCCTTCTTTGCCGGCGTCTGCAGTAATGTACTATTATTTGACATGCACATGTACTGTACACTGCAGGTGAGAGTTCATTCCCATGAGTCGTATTAGACAGTACGAGTACTCGTATTTGAGGAATCCTCCGGCTAACGCCGCTGAAGACTGCAATGCTTTTCCTAAGTCAATATTTCCGTATTTTTTAATTAATTGACAATTGATTGAAATTATTCGGAAAGCGAGGCAAATGCTTTGCTAAACAGAACTGAAAGTTTCATTACCACTTGGAATTAAGAATGCAATAACTGCACCGAACTTTTTGTAAACAATTAGTGTGTTATTCTTTTTCCTATTGCTCATGGGTCGAAAGTTCCAGCAGAATATCAGTGCTCAAAAAAGTTAAGCGTATCAGCGAACCTTTTCGTTTTCCTGCAGTACATGCCGAATAACTATGTTTTGATAAGATTAGAAACTTAGTTTAATCTTACAATCAGTGTGTGTGTGAGAGAGAGTTTGTGTGTGTGTGTATATAGCAATTCAATAAACGTCTTATCCTATTTAACTTTGATTAACATTGAAAATATTCTCAAAAAAATGATGGAAACGGATTAAAGATCACTAAAATGAAAAAAAATATTTTTTGTATGTTTGTATGAGTAGTTGTGGCTTCATCACGCCAAATCGGCTAAACGGATTTCAACTATTTTTGGTACACGGGTAGCTGTTCACTACGGTGAAGGAAAAAATAGGGGTTATGACTTTTTCTCCTCCGCCAACGAAGTTCTAGTTTGTAATTTTTTTACGTCACGTTACTGTAAAATCTGCAGACAAAAAAATACCGTAGTTAAGGTACTGAAACAAAACAGAGTACCTAAATGATATAAACTATTGCATTTAGATATAGATTATTATTTATTAATAGTATATTTGAACTGACAAGGCTTTAATATTAATATAATAAGCTTAATAGAAAACTATCGTAAACCATTTCTGTATGGCAGAGTGCACACCACTTCTTTGGACTGACTGTCGGTAAAAAGCTAAGCAAGTACACTGCGTGTAATGTCTATGCAAAGTATACTCGTTCTTATTGTGTCTTAACTATACTCACTTATTATAACATGTAAAATTTTGCTTTAATAGTGAGTGCTTAAAGGATTTTATTTCTTGTTACAGATTTACATTATCAACCACGACCACCGGCTCCAGAGGGTAAGTAATTTTTCAGCTATTTACTTATTATAACAACATTTACGTAAAAAAAATAGAATTATCGTATAGGTAGGCAAATCTTTTATATCAGTATTTTTCAGTATCTATATAAAAAATTGCTGAAACAAATCTAAATTACTGTAAAACTTCTTCGCACTGCGTTGTGATGTAGCCTAGCTCTGCATTTTCTATCGTTTGAATAACGAGGAGTACTCCAAACAATTATTCAGAATGATCTCTGCCGCAACTTTATGCCATCGTCCTACGCGACAATATTTCCATCCCCCCTCACCATTTAGACGGTTGACAGTCCACAACTATGCGTTTTGATAGACATTTGCTGTCTCGCACGATTGGACTGCAGTCTTTTCGGATGAATGCGACCTTGTAGGCTTTAAGAAAAGAGCATACTTCCACCTGAAAAGCCGGCAACGCACTTGTGACTCGTCTGGTGTTGTAGGTGTCTATAGGCGATGGTGGTTGTTTCCATCAGGTGAACCGTCAGCTCGTTTACCCCCTATAACATTAAATAAAAACCTTTTTTCTGTGTTTCATGTTAAACCAAACTGTAAACTTTTCAGGATTGTTATAAAACAAACCTAACCTAACCTAATCTATACAATGTTCTTTTAAAAAATTACATCTTTTGAACGACATTAGGGATACCGAAGGAGACCCCAAGTTGAATAATATGTTACTATAAAGCATTACATCCTTTAATTTTATGTTATTATACAAGCAGTAGGAAAACACAGAACTTTATCAGCACTTCGTATGTAACCAATAATTTACAAATGCAGAAAATGCTCATTTAAATAAATAATGCCACACGGATAGCTATATAATATTTAAAGCGTTACCACCTTTATGTTATGCCGAGTATTAAAACACACGGAACCTTATCAGCTCGATGCATGCACCATATTAGCGCTTCGCCTGTTATGCCTACTAAGAAGTTACAGATCAAGACTGAATAGTCCTTATTTAAATATGAAGTTAGTTGAATACTTCATATAATGGAGAAACTACACGGATGTGCCTGTATTTAAAATCTGAAGCATTCCCTCCTACCGTTTTACCTTATATCAAGCAGTAGTAAAATACACGGAACGTTATCAGCGGTTTGCATGTGTGCGGTGCGGGTGACATGCCAACTCCGTCTCGAGCCAACAAAATTGCTTTGTCCTGAGACTCACAAGGACGCTCCCCGCATTACGTGGGCAAACTCCACGCCTTCTGTACAGTTGTTGTGTTATTATTTCTGGCTTATTTCTTACATCCATCATCACACGATGGTTGCTGCGTAAATTAAATGTAGTGACAGGCAGCGTGTATGATTTACAGAAGTTTCAGGGTCGTCGTAATATTTCACTTTACTTTTACACTATTTACCGTTTATTATTTTAATCTACCTCATTTAATTATTATTTTAATTTGAATTTAAAATATAAAAAATGACGTTAATTTAAACGTCAGAATATTAAATTAATAAAGAACATTGCGAAAAAATATTGTATATTTGGTACATTACACTTACGTAAATAAATTTATTTGTTTAATTTTGGAATGTTCATAGCTATAAATAAAATACCCATAGCCGTAGCCTGTGAGCTTTATTGAATTTAATAAGCTCTCGTATGTGAAGGCTGCTCTTATCTCTTTCGGAATGTTTGGCCCGCATAAGTACCAAGTTATATTTAGATATAATTTAAACAGCTCGTGGCCTGAAAAAGCGCGGCGGTGAATTCCCTAATTTTGTTCCATTCACGAAGCATCCGCCATCATTTTTATCTCCCCTCCTGTCTCCATTTATCTCGGTCTTCTCTTAGAGCGATGCGCGCTCTAACATTTTATTTGTCTCTTACAAAATTGTTATTTCCTACTGCTTTCTTTTCTTTAAGCGGATTCGTCTACGGCCTTTAAATAAAAGTCAAGGAAATGAGTTCGCGGCTGAATCTTGACGCTTGACCTCTTTTTCAGCGAAGACAAATGTAATAATAAACACAATTTGTCGCCTTCTTTGCCGTTGCGGGTGGTTAATGTTTCGCATCAAAAATTTGTAACGAAATCTCAGAAACGCGATGGTTTTGGCTTTTGATCGAAATTGCTTTATTTTATCAGACTACTTAGTATTTTCTAACGCAATTTCTGAACGTTTGAATCAAGCTTGGAATTGTCAAGAGAGAGAGCCTGAGACATAGAAAATAAATCATATCATAAGCGAAAGCATTTCATAACTATTTTACAATCGAGAACGTGAGGTCTCAGATATAACACATTATTTATTTTATTTGTAAACTGTTTGTGAGAAAGAAGGTTCATTGTTTTGATTTTTTCAATGTTAATGGCGTTTTAAGTTCTAGAAATTATTATTCCCTATACTCATATTCATTACCTACTAACAAACTATGGACCATTGTAAACGTTGTCTGAAATAAATTTCTATCATTTATTATTATTTACTAGCTATGCCTACGTTAAACGCAATGTACTTAATTTAATTCAAAATATTATCATTTTATTTATGTAAAAAGAAAAAAAAAATTTGAACTCGTTTTCAGGCCCATAAGTAATTTAATTTCTTCGACAGGAATGTTTTATTTAGAGTGTTTCTGATAATATTGAATAACTCGCACCGACTGGAACTTTTTTATTATACGGACCCGTCCTTATTTATCCTATATGATCAGATTGAATTTGATGGAGGTGAGCTTGCTCTAGCGCGCACTTTTTTTCTTTTTACAGATTCTTATTGACTTTGATAGTGACGTGTAGTAAGGGATTTATAATTGCTTTAGTTACTTTGACAAAAACCTACTAACTACATAAAGTATATTAAGTTCAATATTTATAACATTTGCGTCAAAAATACGTATACTAGCGTAGCAGAACGTTATTACGCACACTATTACTCTAATTATTTTATTCCAGTAATATTGTCGATTGTTATTTGTTGTGTTCATTCCGAAGCTAATTGCTTGACGCAAATGGCTCTGGATCGAACATACATTACGACCAGGCCTTATTGTGTAGCCGGAATTGAAATGTGCTTGTAATTTAATTCTTGACTATGCACTGTACGTGAACTAGCGTTAGTAATTTTACGATGTATCCTTATAAAAACAAAACGGGGCTTAATCGCGTATAAACGTGATTACATTACCTTTCGTTAAATGACGTCTTCAACGTTACAACGTCGGAAACGTCGCGTTACGTTCATGGGTTATCTATGTACCTATAAAACTATTTAGCTAGGGAAAAAATATCACTATTTATACCAAGTGCTGTTAAACGCGACGTTGCCATATGACGACGTTGCTGTATAATTTCGCGGAAATGAAATAAATATTTGCAAATCTATTTTGTAGAACGATGTGTTTCGTTTTATTTTATCAAAACGGAAAATGTTTCAGAATATTTGTTTTTATAAGTTATTTAGAACAAATTGCAATATAAATACTGTTACCGCGCTTCATTTATTCGTCTTTCAATGCCACTTGCAACTTTGAATTGGGAAGAAAATTGTAAATTAACTTTTGCCAAACCGCTATGTGACTTCACGCCCGGCAATCTGTTCAGAATTTTAACTAGACGATCGGGATCGGCACTCCCCGAAGCACAAGTTAACACAATGCCGAAGCCAAAGCGGGTTTTCGAATCATATTTTAGTCCTTCTTAATAATTTAGTCACGGCCCGGCGTCCCCAGGTAGAAAATTGGAAATTGTGTCATTCTTTGGTGCTCGCGAAATTAGGCATGAGCTTGTCTATCAAACGTTCGCTGGCTGCGAGAATTTCTACAGTTTCAGCTTATTGTCACGCTTTTTGCCACTTTATTTGGGGGTGCGCACACTTTGAGAAGATATAAAATCATATGGCACACGGAAAATTTGTTCTGTTGATTTTAACGCCTCAGAAGTTAAAAACAATAAATTACCCATAGTACCACTTGTAAAGAACCCAAAAATTTTAAACACTTTTGGTTGAACATCTTACTTTCAAATCCATTTTTTAATTTTAGCGATTAAAGCGACAACGCGATTAAAGTTAAATTAAAGTTTGATTAACTTCACTGCTCCATTAGTTGGCACCTCCAATGATCATACCTAGCAATATAGAGGTACCTAACACACAACAGGACAACAGGGTGTCAAAAAGGGTGATGACGCATGTGAAAATTGTACAGCTTACTGTAGTTATATAATTATTAAAAAATACCAATACGTCACGAAATAAAGAAAAATAATCAAAAAACTTCAGAGTTATACACGATAAAACTGTCAAACTTTCTTTTCTATATACATTTGGTACGCGAATGCAAAAATGACGTCACACTTGAGTAGCAATAGCGTGGACCGTTTTTAGCGGTCAAGAGGAATGCCGAACTTTAAGTGTAATTTCTGACTAGTCTATTTGTAATATTTTCTTCTGTTTCCGCGATTATTACTCATTGAAATAAAACAATTTAACGGATTATATCGCGTATATTATCTCATTTTAGTTCCAGAGTGCAGGCATTTATAAGCTAGACTGCGAGTGTGGTCTTTCATACATTGGTCAAACGAAACGCAGTGTATCAACCCGGGTGAAGGAGCACATAGCAGATGTCAAGCACCGTCGGTGTAATAGGTCTACAGTCTGTGAACATGTCATTGACAAACCAAACCACTCAATTAAGTTTGATAAACCTTCTATCCTTGCCAAAGAAAAAAGATATTTTCCCAGGATGCTACGCGAGGCTATTGAGATTAAAAAGCATCCTAATTTCAATAGAGAAGATGGATTGTCACTACCACCTGCTTGGGATCCTGTAATACATCTCATCAAGGAACAAGCGAGACACAGGACTGCAAAACCTTAATTTCCGAACGGTGTAAAATATCTTATCTGTTTAAAGTAGTTTAATAGTCTCTGTTTTTAAATATTATAATTAGTAATGAGGTAGCCTGGGAGTTTTTCTTTGCAGCGTTTCTTTTCTCCTCAGTACGCCTCATTTGTGAAATGCTGCTTGGTAAATTATTAGAATAAAATAATTAAGCCCTTCTGGCACATGTGTAACTGTCTTTACAGCTTAGGCCCATCTGGCATGTATGTACACCTTTATTTGTGTTTTTTCAAAAAAAAATGGGTAGTTTGCACAAAATTGTAACTTTGACAGAGGAAAATACATCTTTTCTCAGTCCTCCCGTGACCATGGAAAGCTGGAAAGCTTCCGAAACGTCGGGAACTAAAATGAGATAATATACGCGATATAATCCGTTAAATTGTTTTAGTCTATTTGTATTTAATCCCGTATAGATAAGATCCTTAACGAGAAAAAGGATCGCGGTGTTGGTCACCTAAAAAAAACCGTCACCATCCCACTTCTCTCTTACTTGTGACTCCGAAAACAATGTTTACAGTCAATTAGGAAATATATATCTCAGTAAAGTATAATCAAACACAAACGCCGTATCCAAATTGCTTTTGCGACGGGCCTTCACGCCATTTTACTTTTCAGAAGCGTGTGAAAAGACTTTTTGCCGCTGGGGTGCGGAATGTGTGTCCCTCGGCGACGGGCGAGCCCACTGCGCCTGCCCGGTCAGCTGTCCGTCCGCTCCGGCCGCCGTGTGCTCCACCGCCGGCCGCACGTACCGGAACCATTGCTACTTACGCAAGGAGGCTTGCGAACGCAGATTGAACTTACGCGTCAGGCATGAGGGTGAATGTGGTAAGTGTCATTTGAGGCAAAAAACGATATTCCGCGCTCAGTAATCATTGCTGCCGGCATAGAGAAACTTGTGAATATATGCTGAACTAATACAGCAATGTGTGTAAACTTCGATTAATGTTTCGGAGTGGAAACACTGTGCACTCTCACATTTTCATTGTTGGATTGATGCAGGCTGGATATATGCCAACGTACCTGTAGGGCTGGCAATTCTATCTAATTTTATAATCTTTGTAACGTCAGAAAATAGGATCGAGAGAGGAAAAAGCTTTATCATTATTAAACATCTTAAATTAAATTCGCTGAGTCTAGCTGCTAGTTATAATCAAATATTTTAAAGAGATAGCATTTCTCTTGCTAGTTTTACTTAAAGTTTTTACTGCAGCTTGTTTTATCAACTGCTTAAGTAAAACACAGCAGAAGTTTAGCCCCTGAGAAGTATGATACAAACCTCTTTGTTGCAATACCAAGTTTACAACAATTTCATCTAGGTAGTCGTGAAATGAAGATCATAAGTTCTACGAACAATTTTTGTACATATGAATGTATATAAATATGTATGTAATTGATTTCTCGGAAACGTCTTTAACGATTTGGATTAAATTTAACCCGAGTTTTGCTTTGCAACTTTTTCTCGTAAAACAAAATCCTGCACCCACCGAGTAAAGCTCGGTCGCCCAGCTTCTATTAACAGAATGCGTGGAAAAACGTGACAATTATGAAAGTGTAGTGTCGCTACGAAAACATTTTCCGATGCTACGGTGTAGAGGCATGTAACGGGTTCACGCGGCGTAGCAAGCATGCAACGCTTCGTAGCGCTTGTTTATTAATAACGATCTATTTTTAACAGAGGCGGGGGATCCATGCACGGGTGTGTCCTGTCCCACGGGGTCGAGGTGCACGGTCAACTTTGGACAGGCAGAGTGCCGGTGCCCTCGAAGTTGCCAGAGGAGGAAGACCGTCTGTGGCACCGATGGCAAAGAATACCCTTCTACGTGTCACTTGGACAAGCACGCGTGCGACAATCAACTGAATATCACCGTGAAATATCATGGGAAATGCGGTGAGCAGCCCATTTTTATTGTTTTTGTAGTCAGGCCATGCTCGATGGAATTAGAGATATGTAGTCAACTTCGGGCAGGTCGAGTGCCGGTGTCCTCGCTTGCATAGAAGGAAGACTGTCTGTGCCACCGATGGTAAATAATACCCTTTTACATGTCATTTGGGCAAGCACGCGTGCGGCAATCAAAATATCACTCTGACATATCGGAAGTGCAGTGAGTAGCCAGTAGTTTAGCAGTCAGGCAGACAGACAAGCACGCCTGCTATAGTCAAGTGGACGTCACTGTTAAATATCATGGGAAATCTGGTACCTGTTTTTTATTAATTTATTAATTTTATCTTTCTATTCTCTTACATTTCAGAGTGTTTTATTATAAATATACTTGTAATATGAGTACAATTTGCACACAATATATACTGCTCAAAATAATATAGGGGCCACTAAGAATTTTGATCGTAACGTAATACATATATTAGTTAGTAAAAAATATTTTACAGTCTCCAGCTAAAGAGGCTTTGGTTTTTGTTTAGGCTTAATAATAATAATTAAATAGTCACTTGATTTAATTGAGATAAAATAAGTTTATTTTAACCACAAAAACGGAACAGAAACTTTCTGCGCAAAATTGGCCCTCATTTTGTTTTGAGTAGTACATATATTTTTGTGATAAATTTATCTATCTGTACATATATTTGACACGCAGTTATGCATTTTCATATAAAGCGCCCTCTTCTTATCTAATAATTTCCTTATCAAAAGGCATTATTCCTTAGTGCTCAACCACATTTGAAGAAAAAGGACTAGTATTAATTAAATTACCACTATATATAGTGTAGATAATAATATGGTTATAATTATCATGTAAAATTATTTGTTCACTTTCATAAATCAATATTTCCAATTTATGGTACACATTCAAGTACCTACCACCAATTTGTAAAATGAAAATGAATGACAGTCATTATAATCATTACGGTTGTTCGAAAGCAATTGAAGTAACTTTTTCCCAATCTCCAAATTAATACTATTATGAAGTTGTGAGGATATATACTGTGACTGATAAATTTAAATTTGATTCAGTAAGTAATTCACGGTAAAAAAAAATGTGGTAGACAGAATGGGCCGGAGGAAAATCGCTTGAATTTTCGTAATAATCGTAATAAATCAGTGATCATGTCAATTGTCACGTACATTTTACATTTCATTTAAAAATTTGCTAGCTACCGGTTAAACAGCTGAAAAAAAGAAATGAATATAAATTGCATTTCAGTAAATTTTGTATTCAATATTGACCGATGTACCAGTAAGATTGCAACAAATTACAATTTAAACACATAATTCAAAGTCTCGAAAGACGAGGCTGTCCCTAGTTCTTTTTGTCGTAGGTATACACGAATATTAAATTGTTGAAACGGGACGTTTCCTTTAAATGTAGTAAATCAAAAATATTAACCAGGATTGATTAATTTCACAGTGTTTGGATTGAATAGCAACAAAATTAAATTTAAGCGCGTGTATCTGCTTATGAAAGTTTCCGACTAGTTCTAATCTAAAACTATCCTAGTTTTTAGTTTTTGGTACACTCACTAAGTAGGTAAATGTGAACAGTAAGTTAAGCTTTTTTCTCTTATTCAAAGAAACAATTTTCTAAACAAACAGTGACATAAACCCAGCTCATTTTAATGAGCAAAATTAATTATAATGAATGAGGAAAATTCTCTCCTAATGAGTCGGTGTGGGTGCCGCGGTTCGAAAAGAATTTGTTAAAGGTCAACTTTATTAGAATAAGGGTAACAATACGCGACCAATATTTCGTACCTCGTAGGAGATGACGCAGCATGTGGGAATGAAATCAGGCTAGGGGGAAGGAAGGTGACACGACACACCTACTGTCGTTCGTCCTTTATTGAAAGAATGCTACGTGACGTCCATAGTGTCATTTTTCATCTTCGTGGTCATGTTATTTTTTTTTTGTGCATATAGAGGCAAATATTAGCCTGTCTTGTTCTAGATTGTTGGTAAGTCGTTTAATGAAAAAGTAATTATGGTTTAATTTTGCTGAGTTTAACCTGTAGTTATTTTAACGTAGTAAGGCCCAACTTAACATTCGTTGTTAGTAATTAACGGGCGATTACGACTTGACTGGTGAATAAGAAATAAGGCTGACTGACCGTGGTAAAATTGGACAGAAATAAGAATCTTAAAGTACATAGCTGGGATGTTGTGTAGTAATATCAAAATTGAATACTTATTGTATCTTATTGAATAATTATGTATTTATATAGGTATTTCAATTCGGTCAGCACATTCATACTATAAAATGTAAAATTTAGCACAGTAAATTCGATGTGTAGCTTAACTATTTTGGCATTTACTATCTATACTGAATGGAATAAATTTATCAAAATCTTTGTCAATGTGTTAGCATGAATTTGAATCTGGTTAGAGCTTTATACAAAAAAATGGTAGATGTACAAATTTGTTGTATTATAAGTAGGTAAAGTTGTATAACTTGCATAAGATATTATTATAAAAATAAGTGAACAGATGTGTGAGTGATTGTTAAAGGATATTTTTTACCCGACTATAGTGAAGTGTAGTAGTGTAGTGGAGAATCGATTCATAATGTTTAGATTTTGGTTACCAACAATTAGTAAACATATTAAAATTTATTAATGTTCTTCTTAGTGACAACCCTACTATTACTAAGTACTATAGTTGAATCACCGAGAGCGTGGAATTGCATATGTAGTAGTATTGTTTGTTTACAGGCATTCTATATTTGAATTTTCTATTTTCTTGTACTATCAGCATACAAAGAGGTTGTTATATATATATATATATATATCGAAGAACTAAAAACAAAAATAATGTCAGTGTGAAATTGTCAATATTATTTACGTTGTGCGTATATTTTTACATCTGATTTGATTGTAATCCAATTAATTATTGTGTCCGCCCGTACGACTACGAATAATTTATATATTTAAAAAAAATATGGCTGTAAGTAATTTTGGTCCTATTGAGAGTCAAAGTAAGCAAATAATTTTCAACTGTTATAAATATTTTGAAAATGAACTGACGAAAAATTTAAACTTGCCTTACAACGCTGCCCAGTTAGTTGAAAAAGCTACAGGTGTTTGTCTCTCTACTGTTTATAACTTATAACATTGTGACTGAGAGCAACAGCGAGAAATTCGCAACAACAAAGAAATTCACCTCCCCGAAGAATAAAAAGTTGCGTCCTTGTCCGTCATCAGCAGTAGACGATTTTGATCAGGAAGTCATCCGGAGAACTATATACAATTTTCATCTGTCCCATAAGCAATTTCCAACCTTAAAGGGACTCCACTCTGTGTTATAATCCGATATAGATTACAAATTTGGCATTTCCACCTTACGAAAACAAATACAAAAATTAGGATTTAAATGGAAAAAGACCGAGGACAACCGAAAAATATGAATGGAAAAACACAACATACAACTGCTAAGAATAAATTACCTTATCAAAATTGCGGAATATCGATCTCAAGATAGACCACTACTTTATACTGATGAAACCTACATCCACACTTCACATGTGTCCGGGGAAGCTTGGACCGATGGAACAGAATTTGGTGTAAAAAAACAAATCAGTACAGGCCAGCGGTTAATAATAGTGCACGCAGGAGGAAAAGATGGTTTTATTCCCAACGCTGTGTTAATGTTTAAGGCAAACCAAAAAACGGGAGATTACCATGACCAGATGAACTTTTTCAACTACGAAAAATGGTTAAAAGAAAAATTTATACCGAACCTCAAACCGAATAGCGTACTTATCGTGGATAATGCGTCCTATCACAACAAACTTTTGAATCGTGCTCCAACGTCAAATTCTAATAAACAAGAAATGATGGATTGGTTGACAGAACACAACATTTCGTATAACCGGTTGATGTACAAAACCAGTTTGTATGAATTAATTAAACAAAATACAGAGCGGTTTCGCGAGTACCATATAGATGCAATTTTAAAAGAACATGGCCACTCCGTATTACGATTGCCACCGTATCACCCGACATTCAATCCGATCGAAAATATTTGGTCCATAGTAAAAGGATATGTAGCAAGAAGAAACGTTTCATTAAACATGCAAGGCATTATGAGTTTAGCAACTGAACGAATGAATACCATCACTGCTGAGGACTGGGAAAATATTTGTCACGACGTCGAAAGTGAAGAAAATAAATATCGATGTCAGGAATCATCAATACTTGTGACAGCTCAGCTGAAGAACATGATAGCGAATAAAAGAAAAAAAACAGAGGACTACTACTTATTCCACTTCTTGGGTATGTCATTTTATTAAGTTAAGAGAAAATTATTCTCCTTTTGTTGCAAACGGTACAACCACTACAAATGCAATTCCATCTTCTCGATAATTCAACTATATCTACCTACATGTAAGTGTACACACACAATTGTAATATTGACTGGTAAATATTATCGGTAGAAAGGTTGTTGTAATAATGGTCATTGACCCTTGTGTTATTGTTAAATGTTACTGAACCTAATGAGGGTTGTCACTTGCAGTATTTTGCATTAAAAGTTAATTGCCTATAACTTCAAAACGCTTACGAATATGAGCCTAGTTTCATTAGAGGAAATACAATACTAAATGTAAAAAATCCACCTTTTGAACCGGAAAGGATCATCGTGTCTTTCCATCCGGTATGGCACCGACTCCTCTCACCGACTTCCAAAAAAGGAGGAGGTTCTCAATTCGACAAAATGTTTTTTTGTTTTTTTTTTTTTATGGATGTTCACCGATTACTCAAAGACTATTTGACCGATTTCAATTATTTTTTTTGTTTTTATAGAAGGTACTTTCTAGTTGGTCCCATTTAATTTTGGTGAAGATCTGATGATGGAATCCATGAGGATTTGAAGGAAATCAAATATTGTAGGTATACATATGGCGATTTTGGTATTATAAGAAACATAATAAGCATCACGAGATACACTTTTAAGTAACGATTAACTAAAAAGTGTAAAATAAATTAACTTTTGAACAAAAAAATTAAACCGACTCCAAAAAAAACTAAAAAGCAAAAAATAACGCCATAATTCAGTTTCTTCAAATTATTTCCAAGTAACCGTTTGTATACTCAATCTATACAGTATATACAATTAATGTTATTTTGGAGTCGGTGCCATCGTGTCACAACTTACTAAAATCGACAATTTTCAATATTTTACACATTCTATAAATGACACCGATAATAGTTAATTTATGTATAATTAAATTGATATACTTCTATAAATTTACTAGAAGATGCCCGCAACTTTGTTCACGCAGGAGAAAAAGTCATAACCCGACGTTTTTTCTTCAGCATAGTTGGGTAAAAAGTATCCCATAACCATCTGGAGATACCCAGCCACCCGTGTACCAAAAATTATGGAAATCTGTTTAGCCGATTTTGCGTGATGAAGCCACAACGACACATACAAACATACATAAAATCCAAAAAAAATATTTTTCGTTTTAGTGACCTCCAAATAGTCCGTAACAATCTATTTTTTGAAAATATCTTCAATGTACAGACATTTCATTTTTACAACTTTATAATAGTATAGATGATAAACGCCTAATGAGAATTTCCCATATTTTTCATTTATTTTCATGCAGTTATACTAAACGTAAACGAGTTATATCCAATTTAAAGATCCCCACAATTTTGTTCGCCTTGTTGTATTGTTTCAGCATAGTTAGGTAAAAAGTATCCTAACCATCCTTAGACGTTCTAATATATATGTGATAATGTGTGTTAAAAATTCTTAGGATCCGTCCAGCCGTTTTGGTATGATGAGCGCACAAACATTTTAAATAATACTCATTATATTGAAGTCAGTCGTAAATCTATGGCGCTGTTCAGGTTTTTGTCTTGGTTGTAATATCCCTGTAAGGCAACTCAATTTAATGAATTTTATAAAAAACAATCTCAAGAACAAAAATAAACACATTCAACTTTCTATGAGTTTTTATAAAAGTAATTTAATCCTTTTCATTTCATCAACAAGGCACAATCGCCAACCCTTTTCACAGACCTTGTCCCAGAGCATTCGATCTGAACTAAATTTGTTCAAGACCGAATGCCCGCACATTCCGACGTCCTTTGTGAGGTTCTGTTTACTTTACTAGCTCGCTTTTGTGCTTTTATTCAATTACGTCTTGTTTCGGCTCGGACTTTACCTCTCTTCTGGATATAGACCCTTTCCCTTTATTACCCGTACTATCATACGGAATTTTTACGTTTCATCACCGCGTAGAAAAAACATTTGACAAGCCTTTTTCCTAAACTACTATACGAGAAAAACATCGACTTGCTGAAACTATTGAAAAACATATTCCCAAGTCCAACTAAGTGAAAATAATAAATTTGTTTATCGTTCGCAGGTACGATGCAGGTGCAAGATACTTGAAAATAAGTAGCTTAACGAAGTTTTTTATGCGGAACATGAAGATAAATAAATAAACGTGCTCTGGTTTTTATAATATTACCAGAGTGCATTTTTAATTTGTCCATGTTTAATGACCCAAGTTAATTATTATTTAGTAAATATAATTATATCCGAGTGAGTTGGTCTGAGTATGAACATGGACAAAACATGTATACGTAGGACAAACGATCCAGCTTGGTTGGTTTAATTTCGAAAAAGAAGTCAATTGTCGAATCTGACTTTATTGGGCAGCGTTTGAGAGGTTACGCAACAACATTTCATACAATATCCCCAGTGTCTTAAGTCGAATGTGTTGCTAGTAATGATTTACGGCTTACTGTAGGTAGGTACTGAAACATGGTCGATGGGCCTTATAGAAGGGCTCAAAGTCATCCAGAAAGCAATAGCGAGAGAAATTCTAAGCATAGCCTAGAATTTCTCTTCGAGATAGAATCAGAAATGAAAAGATCTGGAGAAAATCCAGTAATAATGACATGGCTCGAAGAACTGCAAAAATAAGTGGCAATGAGTAGGGCATACTGCTCATAGAACCGATGGCCGTTGTCGCCACTGAGTTCTTGAGTGGTTTCATGTACCGAATGACACAGCGACCGTAGGCCCCCACAAGATGGAATTAAGCCCTGACAAAGGTTGCTGGGGTCCACTGGATGCGGGATGCTGTGAGACCGGTCATGGGAGCGTTCTTTGGGGTAGGCCAATGTCCAGCAGTGGACATCTTTTGGCTGATGATGATGATAATGACGACGATGATTTATATCCTAAAAAATAATGACTATTATTAAATTACCTGAGCTGACTTTTAAACGTGCCAGTCATTCGTTGGGTTACTTTTTTAAAGCGAAAACTGTTATATTACGCAAGATAAACTTTGAAGTGCGAAATGTATTTTGTAAATAGGAAAGGATAAATAGTAGAGCTATTTGACAAACGCACGCGTAAAATGTGTTTACCTTTTTTTAAATTATCACACGCTTCAAGTATTTTCCCGATTCGATTCAAAGAACATCGTTAAAATTCGATTTAAAAGAGGCATATTTCCTATAGTTCCTTTGAAGTGTCGCCGAACTGCGTAACTACTAAAATTATATGTATAGGTAGCCACTTTGAATCCAGCCGGTGAATAATTGTCCTGTTGAAAACAAAACCTATTCTGTTTTATTTTACGAACTATTTGCTCTCGTGTAACTCTGATTGTTGCTGTAGATCCCTGCGCCGAGCACGAGTGCGCGGACGGCGGTATTTGCCAACTGAACGAGGCCCGTGCACCTGTATGCCGGTGCGGCCCGCCCTGCGAGTTGATTGTGAGGTCGGGCTCCGCCGTCTGCGGGTCCGACTACAAAGACTATCCCAGCGAATGCGCGCTCCGACGGGAATCGTGCCGCATACGACACCAACTTACGATTGCATACAGAGGAAAATGCGCTTCGGGTATGTCTGCATTCAACTAAATTTCCAGGAAAATTCTAATGCACAAGTGATGTGCTTGTGGCTTTATCGACAGAACTCGCGTTACGAGTATTAACAAGCGTGCTTGTGCAATTCAATTATTTGAGAGGCTTCAACAAAATTCGCTCTAAACGCTTAGTTCTTGTACATGATTCACTCCTAGGCATTACCTAGAGTATATCCCTTTTATTTTTATTTGCCAATGGCGCTGTAATTTTCTAAGGCTTGTAATTTTCCCAATAACCATTACCTTACCGTCAGCAACAGGAACTCTCTCCTAGTGTATAAAAATGTACAAATAACATGGTCCGCATTAAAAACTAACACGCCCCGTCTAGTTCATTATGACCCTTAATATTTTCTTATTAGAATATCGAAGCTAATACTGTCATTGTTCGGAAAAAATTGGCTAATTATAAATTTCAGAGGATATTGTGTTCCCTCGATACATCGTACCCAATTTTTAAGGAAACTGTAATAAATAAAAAATAAATTTTATAATTCAATAAACTTATATGACAGCACGTACTTTTACACGTATCATATTTTGGTGACCATGAATTTCGTAGCGCTACGCGCGTAGCCGTTAACATGGGCAAAATGCGTATGTAGCGCTTACTACGAGCAAGGCGCACCAACCACCACTACGCGGTGCGGTTGTGAAAAAGGAGGACATTTTTGTTGATATGATTACTTTACATCTATGTCAATATTGGTTCTTAATATATTGGGAGTCTTAAAGTGCCATTTGTATATAGCAAACTGTAGATAGGTATGTTTTTGTAACCCACACTAGTAATGCTAATAAATAATTTGTCTGGAAAGGGTACATGTAATGTAACTCGTGTTATTTGTGAAACATTGAATAATTGTACTGAGTTTATTTTATAATAGATACGAACTTAACAAATTGGATGTTAGTATTTCTATTGTTTCACTTATTGTTAAGTGACATAAAACTCCAAGTTAAACCAGAACAAATATTAAGTTAGTTAAGAGAATGAGTCAATTTCGAAGTCGTCGTACCTATCATTAAGAACTGACTTTTAGAAACAAAGTACAACGTCACAATCTTGATTTTCCGAGTCTTTAAATTCAAGTTTACAAAGACCAACAAAATTAAAGATCCTGAATATTCAGCACGGGTTTAAAGCGGCTGTCAATCGGAATATTGGAATAATTTGCTGACTTTTACAAAATAAATGTAAAAGTAATAGCATCCAAATTGCTTTACTTTAGTAAATCATGAGTCGTTTATTAATTGTTTGTTCGTAATTTAAGTACTTAAGTTCCACTGTGACTTGAATATGCCCGAAGCGGTCAATGAAATCATTAACCCGCATGATACACGCTACAAAGGTCGATCAACTTATGATATTAAACTCAGGTTGGTTTTAACGCGTTTTTGTTATTATGGTACAATAATATAAAGAATTATCTTCTTGATGACGGCTTCTGTTAAGCAGTACTTTATAAACCGTATCACAGCTAACGACGTCATCACGTGGTCCTACTATCACGAGAAAAACAAATCAGGAATGTACCATATAAAATGTTAAAACGTTACATTTTCCAACAGCTCAACACCCGTGTGACTCTGTGAAGTGCGGTGTCCGTGAGCAATGCTCATTGGACCCGCGGGGAGTTGCCGTGTGTGGCTGTGGACCGGAGTGCGAGGCTGTTGTGCGGCCGGTCTGTGGGACAGACGGACGGACGTACGATAGCCACTGCCTGCTGGACAGGACAGCATGCCGCGACAACAGAGAAGTCAGGGTCGCTTATATGGGACCGTGTGGTAAGTGTTACGTTCAAAGTGTTAGAATTCCTGTAGCTGTCCTCGTACGTGGTCATATCAACACACGTGTGCTTCTGTAAAGTGCGCTGTTCTTGACCAAGGCTCATTGGACCCGCTTGAATTTGCCGTGTGCGGCTGTGGACCGGAGTGCGAAGCTGTTGTGTGGCTGTTGTGAGGCCGGTCTAGGGGACAGACGGACGGACGTACGACAGCCCCTGCCTGCTGGACAGGATGGCGTGCCATGATAACAAAGACGTCAGGGTCGCTTATATGGGATCGTGTGGTAAATGGTGCTAAAGTGAATTAAATTAGCGTCATGTGACTGCTCTAGAAAAATAAACTATTAGACCTAGCACGTGAACTCTCACTCCCACTAGATGGCGTTAAATTAAGAAAAGGTGACGATATCTTTCACTTTAAATATAATACTCGTAAACTATTTAAAAAGAATTGTCAGCACTCTGCTGTACACTGCAATTGCTGTCTACTGTTTTCTGCTGTACTTCTAAAAAAACATTATAATCTATTTGAATCATTAATTATAACCATGTCCAGATTTAAATATGTGGTATAATAAAATAAAAAAAAGTTTCCGACGAATTGAGAACCTCTTCTTCCTTTTTATGAAGTCTGTTAAAAAAGGCCTCTACGACAGACCACCTGAAATTTCAAAGCAAGCATGCAATGTATATGAGCAGTTTGCGTTAGGCATCTTAGCACTAAGACTGAAATTACTCTTTGCTTCCACGCAGGTGAGGGGAACCCATGCGCTCGCGCGTCCTGCCCCTGGGGCGGCGCTTGCATTTCCCGCAGTGGCGCCGCGCAGTGCGCATGCCCTGTCTGCGACGCGACGCTCGCGCCGGTCTGCACATCTGACCACAACACACATGGCAGCGAGTGTAAGATGAGGATGCATGCGTGCCAGGAGGGCATCAAGGAAGGCGAGCTGAAGGTTCTTTACAATGGAACCTGCCGTAAGTATTTTACTACTAAATATCGGTAAGCATTATGCAAATCAGCCGCATACACAAAAATGTCAGAGGATTGCCACCGTAGAGACTTCCAAGTCTGACTTTGCAGGCGTTGCAAGATAGTTACCGAAATTTGTTTATCAGGGGGCACAGCAGTGCCCCCGCCAAGTCGAGCGCGAAGCAAACACTGCCGTACCATCATTTACAGGAACCATTTCGCCGCATTTTCAGGATCCTATTTGAGAACCTCTGGATAAGACCAGAACGCAGAAATTTTCGTCATCTAGTAAGCTATACTCACGTACTTAAAATCTAAAATTTCAAGTCTGTAGATCATTTAGTTCCGAAGTTAAGCGAAAGCAAAGTGTCGCATTTATGACACTCACTCACTCATGATCATCAGAATAGAACTAGTACTTCCCATAAACTCAGAGAGCTGAAATTTGGTACAGAGTTAGGGTTTAATGGCCACATAAAGGAAAAACTATAAAACTAGGATAATCGAAGATCTGAAGTACCTGGTGACCCTGATTAGAAAACAAGAGCCCAACCAAACTATTAGAGATCGACATACCGCCTTTACAAAAAATATTCAACTTGGTGGGCCGCGTCATGTGATGTCCAAAATCGAAGGGTTATGCCCACGTTTCTACAAAAAGAAGTGTAATCCCACCAAAAACATTCTGTAAAAAACTAGCCAAGTCTCGACGGCGCTGCTTGTTTATCTCTAAAAAGTAATGAAATCTAGACAAAGTCGCGCCAAGTCCAAGGTTCTTTACTGCGATTTTTTTATTATTATAGTTAATGTTGTGTGACTTAGCCACTGAAGGGTACACAAGGGTACATAACCTGGTGCTCCATGACAGCGTCCGACGTCCGAACGTCAACGATGGGTGCAATGGTGTTAGGAGCACCTGGTTTGGTACCCTTGTGTACCCTTCAGTGGCTAAGTCACACAACATTAACAATAATAATAAAAAAAACGCAGTAAAGAACCTAAGACTTGGCAGGACTTTGTCTAGATTTCATAACTTTTTAGAAATAAACAAGCAGCTCCATCGAGACTTGGCTAGTTTTTTACAGATTTTTTTTCGTGGGATTACTTTTTACAGTATCTACTGCGTGTACGAACTTCAACTGTTAAGACCCAGTGTTTCTTGTTACAGCATTCGGCACTAAGTCCACCATTTGACCTTATCTATGTATGTTTTAAAATAAATGAAAAAAAAATATCTTTTTTGTCTTGCATGTATGTTGTATGCTATGTTGTAAGTTTACAAAATGTAAAAATATGTAGTAAGCGGTTATAAATATAGATTTTATTAATCCGTCAACCTTTATTCAAGTCACGTAGCCGCACCGGTAATGCGGAGGTAAATCTTAATACATGAGGATATTAAAAATTCCCTCCGGAGAGAAATTGTCCAACTTCTAATTTCCTGCGATGAAAATCTTTCCCTCTCAGAAAATCGTCAATCAAAAGGCACCCGAGATTCCTTTGTCGTAAGCTACTTTAACAAAAAAATGTTGTTTCAATATTTCGTATTCTTTAAGATACCCATAAGTAGGCATAAGTAAGTTATAGTAATTGAAAAGGATTTATGAAGAAAGACAAACCTATATCAGAGTGGAATCTCTGTGCGTAATGGCAAAATTAATTTTGATTTTATTCAATCTTCGCTTGGAGCAGAAATAATTGCGTTTTATCCCAAAAGAGGTGACTTACAAGCATTATGAAGACATCTGTCTTTTGTTTGCAATATTTTTTTCATCTTAACTGGTATTCAGTAAACCTAAAGCAATGTCAGCAACATTACATTAATTTAATACGTGCGGTGATGCGTTTTCTGTGTCCATTAAACAATTTAAACATTGTGCGTTTGCTCTGACGTATGAAAGCATCGGTCATTTATTCTGTTTACCGAGAGACTGTAATTAATTGCACGGAATCTATCGCTTACATAACGAGCTGAAATGTCAATTAAACGGATTAAAACAGCTCCAATGATAAATTGAACCCGACATGGATTGATGAACGCCGACTAAGGATTAATTTTATTATTCAAAAGTACCAGAATATTGATAATTGAATCGTTTCATGAGAAATATTTTTTTGTGAAAAATTAATTGCTGTGATCGAGGCGAACGAACTGGATTGTACTGAATGTTCTGCAACTTTGAGGAAATATACTTTGGAAATTATTTGTCTTTTGATTTATTTATAGGTTTTTTTTGATGAAAATTAGTTTTCACAAAAAACAGATATTGACAGATAATTATGTCTTCCAAAATTACCATATCTTAGAGATTATAGCCGGAACTTAATACGGCATCTGCGCGGTTCAAATGAGACCACACATATTATTACTAGGCACTGCGTCCGATAAAAATAAAAGTCCAGTTAATTCTATTTATCATATTACTATTATTATTCTGTACTACAGAAAAAGTAATAATTGTTTCAAAATTAAACTGCTGTTGAAGCGCAAATCGTCACTTTTGTAACGGTTTTTGTCACATCGTTGCTTATATTAAAAATTAATCATAAGTGTCAACCTCTTAAGTCCTCGGGCACTTATATAAGTACAAATTAATGATAGTAGTTTAGACCTAATATTTTAACCGCCATAGCAAGAAACTGCCCGATGTACTTACCTGAGTACTAATAAAATAATGTTCGACCTCCTATGTTTACGGGTAGTTTTTCTAAAACGGTGGCCTGGGTTTTATAAACCAAAGTTACAAAAAACGAAAAAACATCTGTCTCCGTCGGGCTCTATTTTTAGCATATACTTTCGGTAGACAGAACTACCACTGTTGATAAACAGAGAACTTACAAGGTTAACACAATTAATTTAATCTGTCACAATTTGTCCAGAAACTTGCGCCGATATGGTCTGCCAGGGCGGTGGCGACTGCACCCTGAACGCAGACACGGGCCGTCCGGAATGCCGGTGCAACCACAATTGCACAGAGACACAGGTAATTAATAATACTTTGCAATGAACAAATTGCTATTGGAAGCCGCAAAACATGCTCCATCCGCAACAGGTATTGTGAATAAAATAAATAATTAATCTTCAAATTGAACTCTACATTGTTTGCCTGCTGAATAATCAAATTCTATTACGCAAATAAAGATCAGCTAAAAAATGTATTATCTACATTTTAACATAAGGATCTAAAGTAGTACAATAAATATTTGAATTTATTCATTTGTAATAGTTTAACAGGTTTATTATTTTATGTTTCCCAAAGTGCTTCATTTCCAAATTGTTTAATTTTGCCAACTAAGTTTTTCTATGAAATCGTAAAATTTTCAGTACTTCACTGAGTTATATGCAATGTATAAAAAATTGTCGATAAAGTATTCAATTTCGGAGAAAGGCGTGAGTTGGGAAAGAAAAATGTTGGGGAAAAATGCTATGCGAAAAGAAGGTAACACCTGTTTAACAATAATGAAATGCTTAGCTTATACGAGTAGTAAAAAGTACCGTGTGATCATTGCAAATAGTATATGTTATCAGACAAAAAAAAATTTAAAATAAATTGATCGATGATAAATATAAATTACGATTTGCTTAATCACAAACTCTCGACAGGACACGGGTTTGGTATGCGGAACCGATGGACAAACATACTCATCGCAATGCGAGTTGGACTCGACGGCGTGCCGCGAACAAACCAATCTACGAGTTGCTTACAGAGGCAATTGTGGTAAGTCTAGTTGAGTTTTTAAATTTTTTTGGTTACGTAAGCGGCACGGTCCCTTACTGATAGGCTCATACGAAGTGGTTGCCGTTGGATGGTCGGTGCGGTGACGGCAGGCACAGCGCACTTTGCGATTACGCAGCGCAACAACAAGTACACTCCTACGTCCTCAGTCTTGAGGCCGTTGGTTCAAGTGCATGAAAAAACCGGCCAAGAGCATGTCTGTCATGCTCAGTGTAGGGTTCCGCGGCCGTTCATACATAAACTGCACTACTGACGTAAAAATACGATATGAAAAAGTGCACTAAAGCAAAAGAGAGTATCTCCACGGCACTTACGTCCTTTTGCTGAGAAGCACAGTTTTTCGACATTAACTCCAAAACGGTTTATCCGATCATGTTAAAAACAATTTTCATCTTTGCATTTTTTTTTACCTTGAACATGACGAAATTATAAGGTTCCGTTTTTGCCATTTTGGCTACGGAACCCTATAAAGTGTACGATTTACTTTTGCATGTCGCAAGGGTTGCAAAAATTGCTCGCTCTCTCACTCACGTGCAGTTCCATCTCTTGTTTGTACGTCATGACATGCGCCTTTCGTTAAGATGAAAAAAAAGTGTTATGTACTTTTTCAACAAGGGCTATTATAATTGTGGTCACCAGTTGCCGCTGCTGGCGAGTGACGTCCAGAACAACAGACTCCATGACTGTGCAATGCAATTTTTTGACAAATAAATAGGTTATATAAAACATAGAGGTTACTTTTCTTTTATCTTATTCAGTTTTGATATGTTTTGGGGAGAACTATGAATGAATGAAATCGTTTATTCACAATGAACATATGGTAACATACGATCTTAGTTTATTTACATTGCTTCCCATTATACATTCAGTCTTGACAGACATGTGAAAATAATTGTAAATATTTGTCAGTGATATAAATATAATCACTCAGTCATTTAAAATAAGATAAAGTTTAATTTCAGGAGTGATTATAATTTTTGTACATATTTATAATAGTAAGTAATTCATTTATTAAGGAGTTAATATAGTGATACTATGCATATATACTTATATTATATTTAAGATTAGGTACATATATCGTAATCGTTAAAATTATTTAGAAAATTGAACTGCATGTTGAGCTAGTTTCCGCTTCTTTTGAACAGTGGTCTCCTTTTAGGAAATGTCGGTAGACTAAGACTTTTAAAAGTGTCCACGCGGCCTACTTACAGAATAAAATGATTATTTTATTATTATTTAGCCAGATTTATTTAGCTATTATTTGCGACTCTTAACGTTTATTGAGCGTTTATTGACCGTAACATTGCCATAACTAACCACAAACGAAACAGTATTTACCACAAAATTACGGATAATCAGTGAACGTTCGCGCTATATAAATCTCGCAAACTGCAACAATCGGTGCATTTGACATATACGAAAGACCTATACTTGACTTTACACTAGCGTCCCTAGAGGTGAAATGAAGCGCGATAGCTTTCATTATTTATTCTGGGACGACGGCAAGGCAAGCCGAAACGATGATACCTAAACAATACCTATTTTTAGCTGAGTAGCTGGACTCTGTAAGCTCACATGGAGTTGTGGAGGAATACTTTATTGCCAAGCAACTGGACACTATTGAAACCTAACAAAAGAGGAGTTTTTTAAGTACGTACTTCTACGACTAGGACCCGCTAGGTGGGCGCTCTAAATGTAGCAAGTTTTTACTACATACGCATTTTCCTACGCCATGGGTTACGTAGTGCTAAAAACTTGGTCCTGACATTGTTATGATATGATGTATATGAATGCAACACACAAGCCATCGAACCGTTAAATCAAAGATCATTATACTTCTAGTAACTCGAAATCCACTTTCAGACTTGACAACTTACCTATTCAAAGTTGAAAACAAAACGACCGCTTGATCCCTTTGAAACCATTATCGCCTGACAACCTATCCGACGATATTTATGTGAATCGCTTTCGGTGCGCAAAACAAACGATTTACTCGCATTGTTTTTGACAGTTTATAGACGTTATCATTTTGTTGGTTGTGCATCAAGTGTGGCTATATTAACAGTATTTGTGAATTATGTCAATTAGCCTAAAGCTACACTGAACTGAACTGAACCATGGTACTGACATATACAGGGAAACATTTCCATACGTATTTAGATGACAGCTAATTAATGTTTTCCATCAAATCTGTTTTTCTGTTTGAATAAAAACATTCCGTCGAATTGAGAACCTCCTTTTTTTGGAAGTCGGTTAAAAAGGAAAATACATATAGAATGAAACAATAATGGTACCTTCCTTCAGTCATTAAAAATCGTCAAATTCGGGGTTCTACTAAAAGTGTTTATAGGTTCCACAACTTCACATCCAGACCCAATTATTCAAGAAAAATCATGATTATAATCAGTTTTTTTTTCCACTATAAAGTATAACGACATATGAATTACTTGCAGAAATATATGCCATTCATTATGTAAATAACGTAAGTGAGGGCTAAGAAAAGAATTTTGAGTATTAATTCCATGAAAGGGCAAACAGGAAAACTTGTATAGGTATATTATAATTTATTTTTAGGACACATATACTTCGTCTCCCGCAAAGCGTTTTTGTTGCTAGACATTGCAGCTTAAGTTTGTTGTTAGAAAAAGTATGTAAAATAAGTGAATCATAATAATTATAAAGGTATCAAATGTTTTCAAGACTTACAGTTTTGTGTCGCATATATTGAAGAAGTGACCCACAATAGCAGTAAAATTTTAGCAAATTTAAAATATATCTGAAGCATAATATATCTCACTGCGGTACATTTCTTCAGAATTTGAGTCAGAAAACTGATAGCGATTAAATCGCTTGTATAACAACCCATACAAAGGCAGCGCATTTTATAAAAACCGGCCAAGAGCATGTCAGACTACTCTCAGTGTAGGGTTCCGTAGTTGTCCATCCTTCACAATAGATGGGCTTAAAATAGCGGTTTTATTTGATACTAATGAACATAAAGAATGGCTTTATTGCTCGAACCGCTCAGCCTATACCTACGCAATTAGAACGCAGTGTTATTTCTTATTTCATTACAATTCGGAAGTTATCGGTTATACGCTCCAGATGGAGCGGAATATTTGAATACAGTATGACACTTAACTAATATGTGTAACGTTCGAAGTATAAGGACACCGCGCGGCACTTACGTCATTTTAAAGAAATTTTGCGATAGCTCAAAAACGGCTCAACCGATTTAATGATTTAATACAATATAATTTTCATTACAAGTACTTATAAGGCCTAATTTTCATGATTCTTCCATATTTGTTAGACCCGTGGTTAAAAAGTTAGAGTTTCCGGAGCGAATATTTACAAAACTGCTGACTTTATCAAAAAATGCTGTAGAGAGGCCCTTATTATTTTTAAAAGACCTATTCGACGACACCCCACACACAAGTTTGGGAACGAAAAAAAGATCACCTCCGCTTTAGGTGTACGAGAGGTACCCGAAAAGCTTTTATTTTACCGTTTTGTCGGCGTGCGTAATACATACACATACTCATACCAAATTTCAACTGTCTAGTACTAATGATTTCTCGATGAATGGCTCTCCTGGCATACGCACATCAATAATAAAATAAGGAAACTGATATGGATATTTAAGATCTTAAAGCACGTCACGTCTAAAGCTTTACTTAAACAATTATAAATCACGTTAGCTCAATCCATTATGACCTACTGTATAGCAAGTCCAAATTTATTGAAGTAGAAAAAGGTCAAAGATGTTTGCTCAAAGTCATGCATTCAAAACTTTACAGATACCCTACTATGGAATCATAATTATAAGGACTGTGAATTACTGACTATGCGAAAACTATATATTTACAACGCACTCTTGAACTACACAAAACTCTAACCTTCAAACCGCAAACTTTTACACAAAGAAGAAAAGCCAAAGTTGTTATGATACCCCCCTCTAAATCAGTCTGAACTGCAAAAAGGCAATTTGAACATCAAACCGCACACTTATACAACTACATAAATAAAATACTTACCATATACCCGTTACAGTTGTAAAAAAGTTATTTATGAATAGATTAAGACTTAAACTACGAAGAAACAGAAGCACTTCTGTACCACTCAGATTAACCTAACCATGAAAAATTTATTAGTTTTAAGTTAAGATAAGATACGATTTAGTTAGTTTAGTTAACATAAATTACTAACAGTTTTAATTAATAATTAATTTCGGTTACGCATTAATTCTTGTTAGAAGACCGGGATATCCTACCACAAGTGAAACCAAATAAATATTTTTAATTATTTTTTTTCATTTTCTATGATCACGGAGCTAAGCCGCGGTCAGAGAGGCCGACGAACAGACGGACAGACGAACATGGCGAAACTATAAGGGTTCCTAGTAGACTACGGAACCCTAAAAACGGAATGCGTACATGCCTATCTTATTTTTCTGTTATACAAAACAAGCACCAACATGTTTTTAGAATGTTTCCTGGTAACCTTAAAAATTACTTTCATAAATAAATACGCTCCGTTAAAAAAAGGGTTCGAGTAGCTAATTTTGACATTTTTAACGAGCTTCCTTTCCCAGTAATGCCGGTCGAACGCAAGATTTTCCCAATCTCAATGGGCACTTTTTAAAAGACTCCTCTTCTGTTAATCACGTTATCGAGAAAACCTGTTTAGGTTTTTTTCCGGTTAGAGATAAAGAAGAAAAACAAGATGCTCCAAGGACTTCGATTGTTTCGAGAAAGCATAATTGGCTTAAATTTAATAAGTTAATTACTTAATTTTGTTTTAACGTTTTAAGACAGTAATGCCACGCTTTTTATAAATGTTATTTTGCAATTATTATCATTTGCCAAAATTCATTGTTAAATAAAATTAAACAGGCATCTTAACAATGTTTGTTAACCACGCTAAGCATCAGGACTGGCTCAGTTTAATCGCGCACTGCGACCACAAACTCGGTAATTAGGGATATAGCAGGTAATTTCTCAGGAACAACTCCATCCCTATTTAGGGTATTACGCCATTAACTTCTAAATGCTTTACAACACGAAATGATGCGAATAAATTGAAAGTAACGTCGAAACTGGACTAATTACTTAGTGCCCTTGTTTATCCTCGACAACTGACAGTTTTATTGAAATTTTAATTTACGATATTCGTATTGACATGTTGCACTAATATAACTGAATTTTTGAAGTTTATACTAAGTAGCAAATGAAATTTCAAACGTATTTCGGTGAAACAAAACAGCAAGCATAAATATACATTCAAGAAGAAAATTTGAATCTCGCATTTCATTAGAGTACTTAATTTTTATTTTTTAACCATCGTCCTCGCTTTCACGGTAGAAGAGCAAAAGATAAAATAATTTTGCTTACGTCTTCAAGGAAAATTTGAATGAAACGGAGTCTTTTTAACTAGAAATCTCGCTCGGTTTTACTATACTAGAGGGATTAAAGATCGATACCGGATTAAAGTGCTCCATCGCTGGTGGCGTATGTCCGAAATGAAGCCAACTTAACGAAATCGTCTTTGTGGCGCGCAGTCGGGGTGCTCAGGTACTGTGATTATGGACGGGTTGTTTCAACAAAATTGTACCCAAAGCTATTTTTTTATGTAGATGTCTGGTATGGAAGATCTACGTCCATATATTAGGTAATACTATAGAAAAAATAGTATTACTTTTCGTACTTTTTGTCAGGGATCGTGATCCCAAGAAAAAAAGTTCCATGTAGGTCTGACACAATAGTGGGAAAGGAAAAAAATAAAGACAATATAGTATATTTAGATACATTGAAGTTTATTTTTCTGCATGTAGTATTTTCACTGAAAAAAAACTAATCATTATTCCCGAACCGCCTAAAACACCGTTTCACACTTTTTCCAATCAAAACAAACTGTATTTTAATGTCTGGTAAAATAATGTTTTCATTTTCTCGTCGAATGCTTAATCGGCTGCTTTCTCAAGGATTTTACTTTTCATTTTGCGGCAAGTGGTAAACAATCGTTATTAAATTTGCATGGATGTCTTCCCTTGCTGCCTGGCTCTGGAAAGTCAAGTGTTTGTTTTCCGAGACGAAAAGAGACGCATAATATGCTAAAAAATCCTCCGACCAAATATAATCCAGTATTTTCAGTCTCACTTTTGGTGGAAAGCTTTTTAGGTATGATAGTTTGAAGAGTCGTAATAGCCCTGGTAACGCAAACGATATAAAATCTTTTAGTATAATAGCCGTGTAATGTTTGAACAAAACTTTACATCTTGCTTTTATTATTCTAAATGTGTTGTCGTAAGCCAAGTTGGTTATGGGGGATGTTACTTTACACACAGTAGTAGTACCTCCGCAGTATTAAGTTTAAGGAAACTTGTGTACGTGACAAATTAACTATATAGATTAATCTCTTTTATTAGCGTTATGTGAGAACGTGCAATGCTCGTTCGGGGCCCGTTGCGCGGCGGGCGAGTGCATCTGCCCCAGTGACTGCACCGGCGCGGTACGGGAACCGGTCTGCGGAAGCAACATGCAGACATACTACAACGAGTGTGAGCTCCAAAAAGCCGCCTGTCAACTGTCTCCCGCCGCAACACTTCATGTCATCTTCTACGGGGACTGCAAGGACAGACTGGCCGTTGTACCACCAATTGCAATGAGTACGTAAACTAATCGCATTTTGTTTACTTATGGAAGTTAAAATCCCGCTTAATTAACTAAAACTAAAATCTTTCAATCTTCCTAAAACTCGCGGGTGGGCGCAGTCAAAATATTTACCATGGACCGTCATCAACCCAGTTGTTAGCAGTAATTCCAATAAAGCGACCCATCCTCGATCAATTAACTAACTTTCCGCTTTATCGCTCGACTAACACGCAAATATTTGGGTGGGTAGCTACGACCGCGGCGACCACGACCGAGGCGGACGAAGGGTCGACGGATTCCTCGGGTGCGACGGATCAGTTTGGCACGGCGGATCCGTCGGCGTGCCGCGATATCCGCTGTGACTTTGGCGCCAGCTGCGAAATCGGAGCCGACCAGTACCCTCGCTGTTCGTGTCTCTTCGAGTGTCCCCCGGATGACGAGTACTTCCCTGTCTGCGCTTCTGACTTCAGACTTTACCCTAGTTTGTGCGCGATGCGAAAAGAGGGCTGCCAAAAACAACTCGAACTGCGGCTGCGACCACTGGACTTATGCAAAGGTTCGTTACAAACTGTAGAGTTCTAGAAACTAATTTGATTTAACATTCTATGGTGTGCTTCTAATAATAGCAATTTACAGTAAGTTTAACTGAAGGTTACATTGCAGGCATGGAAGTCCGTCCTTGCGGTAGCAGTAAGGCGATGGTCGAGCCGACTACGGGTCTTGAGATAGATTGCGGTAACGGCCCACACCGGCAGGATTGTCCGGCCGGCAGTTACTGCCACATTACACTAACTGCAGCCAGATGTTGCCCGAAAAGTAAGATTATCGTTGATTTATTAAGTTTTAGTATTAATACATAATATATTTAAAAAAAACATTACTGACGGTAAAATATAGAACCGTATCATTTATAAGTCAATGGGTACAAAACAATTCAATTTTAAAGTTTTAAATTCCAGAAATTTTGCACGTTGAATTCTATTTCTACATAGAAACTTGTACATATTGCTTTTCTGCATTTATATCTGGTGATTTGTCAGAGTGAAAATACTTGCGGCACCCGCGATGCGAGTAAATAGAGTACAATCACGCTAGCTGTTACCGCATTGAACCTTCGCCCCGACTTATACATTCTTGTGTTTTATTTGTTGACACCGCAAACACATGCGAGCTATTTGAGTTATTTTCATGGCTTTATACAGACGACACGAAGCAGTACGAAGATAAGAAAGGGGGTTGTTTGGAGAGCGGGTTCGGGTGTTGCTTGGACGGAGTGACTGCGGCGTCGGGGCCTAACGAGGAGGGGTGTCCGATCACGGGGTCTAGTTGTGGGTGCAACCGACTCGGATCGGTGTCGGATCGATGCGACGAGAGCGGGCAGTGTGCGTGCCGGCCGGGCGTAGGCGGGCTCAAGTGCGACCGCTGCGAGCCTGGCTACTGGGGCCTGCCGCGCATCGGCTCTGGACATACGGGATGTATACGTAAGTACCCCAAACTTAAATGAAACGATTTAGACTCCGATCCCTCGCTTGTGGCTTTCCGTTTATCCGATGTCCGACATGGTTTCGGGTTGCCACAAAACTCTGTACAGACATTATTCGCTCCAGCTGTGTGATAGAGCCGTTTGTATCAAATAAAACACGAAACTTTCGAGAAATTTCACATTTAAATATTGATAATGCTGTTACGATCATATCTTCATCAAAACTTAAACCTTATTGGTATTTTAGTCCCGGCGTAACTTTTGCGAAATAATTAATTAACGACTCGAACAACTGTCAAACTAAGTAACAAAATTTTAAGAAAGTTAATTATGAATAGCAAATTTTGTCTCTCTGTTGCGTAGTAATTTAACATTATTTTGATTAAGTAGTTGATCATTATTATTATTACATTTAAGCACTTTTTCGGATACAATTAATTCATATTTTATGAATTAAACGAACGATGCTAATGAAAATCTATGAAAGGTCTCTACTCCATGGAATGGTGACAGAAGGTTAAAATAAGCAAAAACAAACACATATGTAGGTACTCCAAAATACGGTTAGCTACTCGGACGTATAGTGCTATTACTAGTATGTACTTCAACCCCCACGAGTATCAATATTACTTTTTATATAGTCATTTCTATTATTTTCTAATTTCCTACAGAGACATTTTATTTATGTTTAGGTTTGTAGCTTCACTATTGGCAAATTTTCTTTTGAAATAAATGAAATGAAAATGGGAAAAAATTGAATCCCTAATTTTTATAATCTGACTGTACACGAAGATTAAAAACGCCGGTCTGTCAATATTGTCAACGGTAAAAGGGATCTGACCGAGTTTCAAATTTATTTTCCGATTTCGAATAATTGGTCTTCTAGAATCTTTTGTCTATCAGTTGGATCAAAAGCCAAAATTACGAAGAATTCCCATATCTGATCAGTTGCTACTAGTCCAATTATTCTTATGACAAAAGTGCCTAAAATTGATCGGATTTACTGGAATTTAATATGGAATTTGTCAATAGCATGCGGATGTTCGGCGTTTGGTTCGGTGCGTGAAGACTGCGAGCAGATGACGGGACGCTGCGTTTGTCGTGCGGGTGTGCAGGGGCAGAAGTGCACCGTGTGCGCCGACCATCGCAGCCGTTTGGGGCCCAATGGCTGCGCTGACCGTAAGTAAACTGGAAGTCACCGCCTTATTTATGATCGCATAAGGATGTTTAATTGTGTAACGTTTGGGTCGGTGTGACAGAATTACGGAGCGTTTGCGTGAGGCGTGTGTCAGTGTACAAGGCCAAAAGTGCGGCGTTTCTGCTTGGGGCCCATGGCCAGTAGCTACACTGATTATTAGTAACTGTATAAGTGGTAATAATGAATAAAAAAATGTGATGTAAAACTTCAAAATAATGAAGCAAGAATTTCGCTCACCATCGAAAAGTACTAAGAGTTTATTTAAGTTTTTTGTCTTTCAAATTTTAAATTAAATAACATGTCTGTGGACGATTTTCGGTGTACATGGACCTAATGTCCCGTAGGTTTATTTTTAACCTATGATGCCATACCTAGGTATCCTGGATTCATGGAGGATACATTGCTTAATAAAGTAGTCTACTCTTCTAGTACTTGTTCTCTAATATTAAGGTTCCATTTGTGCCACATTGTTAAGATCTGGTCAGTTATAATAATTATAATTCTTCAAATATATCTTAATTTCTACACTATTATAAAGTTGTAAAAATTAAATGTCTGTACAGTGAAGATATTTTCAAAAAAATGATTGTTATGGACTATTTGGAGGTCATTAAAACGAAAAACATTTTTTTTGGATTTTATGTATGTTTGTATGTGTCGTTGTGGCTTCATCACGCAAAATCGGCTAAACGGATTTCAACTATCTTTGGTACACGGGTAGCTGGGTATCTCCAGATGGTTATAGGATACTTTTTACCCGACTACGATAAAGAAAAAATGAAGGGTTATGACTTTTTCTCTCGCGGACGAAGTTGCGGGCATCTTCTAGTAAATTAATATTATAACAGCGTTCGATTGTAAAGAAAAAAAACAACGTGGAATTGCAAACAGAATTCGGACCAGGGACCTCTTCTTTGACATAGAAGTGCTCTGACCAACTAAGTTATCGCAACTTTACGTACATGGCTTGAACTTTTCGAACACAATCTAGTTAGCTCTAGTAGCGCCCTCTGTTTCTTTAAAAATTTTATTATTTTTTATTAACAATGGATTTGCATTTCTCCTTTGTGTCACCTGATGGAAAGTGAACATAATGTCTATCATGTAGCACGCTGTCACTTATAATATGTTATGTCGAACAGCGGAGAGCGGCGGTGTAGCACAGTCGTGCGCGGAGCTGTCGTGTTATTTCGGTGCGGTGTGCACTGAGCGCACGGGCGGCGCGCTATGTGAGTGCGCGGCCGCGCCGTGCCCCGACAGTGACAACAACATGCTGGTAAGTTTTTAGATAAAAGCAATTATGCCGGGAGCTAGTAGGAGATTTCAAGGGCATTTGTAAGGTGCAGTTTGCTGCAAGCGCACCGGTAGCGCGCCCAGTGAGTGCCTTGCCCTGACAGCGGCATCAATATGTTAGTAAGTCTTGAGAAATAAGCAACTATGCCACGAATCAGAACGGGGTTTCAGGGGCATTTATTAGGTGCGATGTACACCAAGCGCACGGGCGGCGCGCTCTTACCCTGACAGCGACAACAGTATGCAGGTAATAAGTCTCGAAAAACCACTATACCGAGAGAGAGAAGGTATATTGGATATTTGTCAGGTACTACAATACTGATACGATGAAAACGTGACGATGATACTTATAGGTACGTATACATATGAATACATATACATATCCATAAATAATTAAGGGACCCCAGCAAGCTCGGCCAAATTTCACCTTCCCATACAAAATGAGTTTCGTTATCATTTTCAAACTACTCGTTGGATTGTAACGAAACTTTGTATATACAAGGAAATAAGGTATATCTAGGCCTGTAATTAGTCTATATGGCTCCAGTTTATAAAACAAACGAAATACAGCAAAAACAAGTTTAGTATGAAAAATTTAAATTCACTGTATTTTTTTTACTATGGTATCTGAAGATACATAAACGAATTACAGGCCTGCATATACCTTAAGTTATTCTAAGTACAAAGTTTCAGAGCAAACTAGCTTGTCGTTTTTAAATGAGAGCGTAACTACGTTTGTATGGAGAACCGAGCTTACGGGGCGCTTAGGGGACTCTTAAAGAAGTACAAAACAACCAAAGCCCGAGAGCAAAATTGTCGTGCTTATTACATAAATATTTACTCTTGAACCCATGCCCACTGGTTTCTTACGCAGATACGGTACCTACGTTTTCAAATCAAAGTGATATGTGAATCTTGAAAATTGAATTATGTTGTGTCGTCCCAGGCATGGAAAATTTACTTTAACGTGTTACTCTAATCCGGATGGTACTTACAAAACTGAAACTCGAGGAAGCTTTGAGCGTGAAAATTGGATTAATTAAAACTTGATGCTTTCTTTAGTATGTACATTTTGACATAAATATTGCGATAGGAACGTGTTTGGCAACACTCCAGGAGCTCGGACATAATGGCTCGTTGTTGCTGCCAGTTAATGTAATTTAAGGTAACCGTAAGGAAGTAATCAAATTCCTACATGCACACTGGCGCAGCGTAAACTATTTAATTGTAAAAGAATCGGAATTGTAAAAATCTGGTGATAAAAAATATATTTAAATATTTATACGGGCTTGGTAATCAAAACAATGTGATTTTTTGCAATATTGTGCAAAAATAACATAAGTTATGTTACATAACACAAGTAATGGTAGGTAATTTTTTTATTTAACTGTTTATCAAAAGTAAATGAATTCAAAACAGTATAAAATAGGTCTGATTAACAGTTTAAATATGTAAAACTAATTTTAAACAACGGTTTTCATCCGTACTCTTAAACACTTTTTACTTTACATGCTTTAAAAATGCAGCTACAAATGCTCACGTAAACCCTGTTACGAATTCACTAAGTAGCAAGCTACTTGAAGCAAATTTAATACCACGTTAAACCAACAGGTATGCGGGAGCGACGGTAAAACGTATGAATCAGAGTGTCACCTGAAATTGCAAGCGTGTCGCACGCAAGAGGATATTGTAGTACAAGCGTTCGGGCCGTGCAAGTTGTCAGAAGTGGCTGGCACGGCGGGCCCGCCAAGGCCGTCCTCCCCGATACAATTCACGCAACAAGACGACGGCGCCGCGTCCAAGTCGACCAGGCACTTGCTCAATCCCGACAAGTACTACAACAAATACGATTGGACGAAGAAGGAGACGCCCAGCGACTTCGATGGTCTTTCGGGACAAAAGTTTAAAGGTAAGTGTTTTAGGATAAACATGTGTATTCTATAGTTGAACATCAGTAATTTATCTGCCTTGATTTTGTAGCAATCGTTCGTATTGTATCGTATACCATGTTATTAATTATTTCGTGAACTACGAGTCCAAAACATAGTAATTTCTATATAAAATGTATTCTCTTGACGATAATAATCCGTTCTAATAAAACCACGTCTGATTATAAACAATGTATTTTAGTGTCACATCAACAAAGAACTCGTGTGGTCGCAACATTCACCTACGTTATATTTATGTTTATGTTCATGTCAGAGCTTTTTGATTAACATCAGTACTTACCTTGTTTCTAATTATTATACACAAACTACGGTTACATACATACATAAAGTAGTATTAAAGTTATTATTTCCTCATTCGAAGATTATTATAAAATAAGAATAAATATTTAATTTATTACAGCCTAATAGGTATAAACACCTGAATAAACATGAATGACATAAAATGATAGGAGACAGGTACTTGATTTTTGAGAATCATTGACAATGATCATGTTAATAACTATCCATCGTAAGGTTATCAGTTACTATTTTTTATCAAATAGAGATTACACTTGACTAACTTCGTTATTGATATTGATATTAATTTCAAGAACTTATTAAGCTAACAATTGGAAAAGACTAGCTTTGAGTTCTCGTCACTATGATCAACTTATATAACGCGTGTGATAGCGAAGGCATCTTCACTCACTCATCCTCACTCAGGCGGGTACTCATCCCGTAAACATTGTAAAAATCCGCCGTCTTACTATACAAAACCTACTTTTACGGTAGGTGAATGTATTTTATACAGCTAGATAGATACTCTTATTGGTTTGTTAGGGCTTGGTAGGTAGTTGGTAGGTTTATATTGCCGAAAACACAAATATAACATTTAATGCACACAGATAAAATCTCTGCTTTTGTAGTTTGATCTTTCGAAACACTATACGTCAGCAAAACCCTATTTCATATAGAAAATGAGTTAAGACTAACTTCTACATTAAAGCTTAACAATCCTATTGATATTCAATTATTTATTGTAAGAATTTAAGTTAACAATTGAAACAGACTAGCTTCGGATTCTCATCATTGTGGTCAAGTTACACGACGCGTGGGACAACGAAAGCACCCACCCTCTCGTTAGGTGTGCAGCTTTAGTCAACTTTTGACGGGATCCTCGTCGCGTTACCATTGTGGTCTCACTAGAAACCGGTTGATGACCGGTTTGGCTCAGCGGGAGTAACATTGCCTGCAAAGCTGAAATCCCCGTAAGGGCAAATATTTGTATATATATATTTGTTCCAGAGTCTTGGATGTTTTCAATCTATATAAGTAAATATATCTATTAAGTATATCGTCTACTACCCATAACACAAGCCTTATTAAGCTTACCATGGGTTAAGTTCGATTTGTGTAAAATTATCCTGTAATAATTTATTTATTCATAAAAAACATACTTTCATTGTAGGTGAATGTGTTTTATCCAGCTAGGAAGCCTTATTGGCTTGTTACTGTTTGATAGGTTTAAGTATATTGCCGAAGGCATAAATATAACATTTAATGCACGCATAAGATAAAAAACTCTGCTTTTAATGTTTGTACATTTCAAATACCATACGACGTCAAAATCCCATTGTCAAATTGAAAATGAGGCATGACTTACTCCGTCATTGATTCCCATCCTATTGATATTCATTGTAAGAACCTAAGCTAACAAGGAAAAAGGACTTGCTTGGGATCTTCATCACTTTGGTCAAGTTACACAACTCGTGTGATAACGAAGGCACCCCCCTCGTTAGGTGCAGCTTTAGTCAAGTTCTACTCGTCCCGTTACTATTGTGAGAAAGTTTTTCCAAATCCCTCGTCTCATTAGCCGAACGCTACTTTCATTGTACATGAAGTTCCTTGTCAAAATGTTTACTTTTACATTTTATGAATGATTTTAGATTAGTTATTCGCGTAGTAGGAAATTTAAACTTTAAATATACTATTGCTATATACTAGCCGTGGCATAAGCAGGCCAGGATCTACTTTATAAGGTTGCAATTTTTTAGTAACTTACGAGAAGGTGCCCAACTTCGTTCCCGGAGGAGAAAAAGTCTTAACCCCCCTTTTTTCTTTAGCGTATTAGGGTAAGAAATCCTATAACCATCTGGAGATACCGAGCTACCCGTGTACCAAAAATAGTTTAAATCCGTTTAGCCGATTTAGCGAAGCCGCAACCACACATACAAACGTCCAAAAAATCCCTTTTTTTTTGTTTTGTTTTGGTGACCTCCAAATAGTCCGTTAAAATATTTTTTTTGAAAATAACTTCAATATGCTGACATGTCATTTTTACAAGTTTATAATAGTATAGAAAATATTGATTTTTGAAAACCGGTTTTTAAATAACAACAATAATTTATAAGTATAAACGATACAAAATACATTTAACTGCTTACTACGTTGGCTCAGTGACCCAAAGTGGATCTTGACCTTCGATACCGATTTGCTACATCGTGCTATGTCGTGTGACGCTAATTCTAAAATTAATTGTAAACCAGTAAAGAAAACCACCGCAAAACTATGTCGCAGGTAAATATTGTTTTAGTTAATTTAGTCTTCAGGTGGTTCAAAACTTTGTGCTTTACTGAGTTTGAATCAAGATTGAAAAAAATACTTTAAACTTTCACGGTTTGCACCACTGCCCACGTATTTAAACTTGATTATGATAGGTTTATGCCGCAATGGGTTTATTTTATAATCCGGCGAATTTTGTTTCCAAAACTATCATATCGCAAACTATTAATCCCATAATACGAGTATCATTTGGTCTAAAAATCAAATGGCACTACAACGTTTCGCACCTATGTCGTTTGGCAATAATATGTATATTCATGGAAATAAAACAATTTAACGGATTATATCGCGTATATTATCTCATTTTAGTTCCCGACGTTTCGGAAGCTTTCCAGCTTTCCATGGTCACGGGAGGACTGAGAAAAGATGTATTTTCCTCTGTCAAAGTTACAATTTGTGCAAACTACCCATTTTTTGAAAAAACACAAATAAAGGTGTACATACATGCCAGATGGGCCTAAGCTGTAAAGACAGTTACACATGTGCCAGAAGGGCTTGATTATTTTATTCTAATAATTTACCAAGCAGAATTTCACAAATGAGGCGTACTGAGGAGAAAAGAAACGCTGCAAAGAAAAACTCCCAGGCTAACTCATTACTAATTATAATATTTAAAGAAACAGAGACTATTAAACTACTTTTAAACAGATAAGATATTTTAAACCGTTCGGAAATTAAGGTTTTGCAGTCCTGTGTCTCGCTTGTTCCTTGATGAGATGTATTACAGGATCCCAAGCTGGTGGTAGTGACAATCCATCTTCTCTATTGAAATTAAGATGCTTTCTAATCTCAATAGCCTCGCGTAGCATCCTGGGAAAATATCTTTTTTCTTTGGCAAGGATAGAAGGTTTATCAAACTTAATTGAGTGGTTTGGTTTGTCAATGACATGTTTACAGACTGCAGACCTATTACACCGACGGTGCTTGACATCTGCTATGTGCTCCTTCACCCGGGTTGATACACTGCGTTTCGTTTGACCAATGTATGAAAAACCACACTCGCAGTCCAGCTTATAAATGCCTGCACTCTGCAAAGGGGTGCTACTCTTCACGGGTCTAAGGTATTGAGACACCTTCTTCAACGGCTTGAAATATGTTTTTATAGAAGCACGCTTCAAGATGTTTCCGATCTTGTCTGTGACCCCTTTTACATATGGTAATACGGCAGGTTTACGCTCGACTGTTGGTTTCTTCATACTGGGATTCTGCTTGGAACGTGGTATCTGGAGCTCGTTGGCTCGAAGCGCACGTTTGACATTCTGTAACTCAGCAGTCAGATTTTGATTGTCGCAGATACCCCTGGCTCTCTGAAACAAAGATTTACCCACTGTAGCAAGTTGACAGGGATGGTGGTGAGATTTGCCATTCAAATACCTATCTGTATGCATAGGTTTCCTATATACAGTATGACCTATGTCATTTTTAGGACCTCTAATTACTAGCACATCTAAGAATGCAAGTGAATTTTGATTTTCCAACTCCATAGTGAATTTAATTTTACTATGCATGGAGTTCAGATGGTCTAAGAAAGCTGAAACACTAGATCTAGGTAAAATAGTAAAGGTATCATCTACGTATCTTTTAAAGATCCTCGGCTTGACAGGTACCAATGAAAGCGCTCTCTCCTCGAAGTCTTCCATGAAAATATCGGCGACGACAGGAGACACCGGAGACCCCATTGCCACACCATCAACTTGCCCGTAGAATTCACCATTCCATTGCATATAGCCAGATGTAAGGCAGTGTTGTAATAACTCAGCATATTCTATTGCCATCTGTTGTTCACCCAATCTTCTTTTCACAATTTGGATACATTCTTGAACTGGTAGGCATGTGAAGAGAGATTGTACATCAAAACTGACCATAACTTCATCATCAGTTAGTCTCAAATCCTTAATCTCACTGACAAAATGGTATGAGTCCCTTGTGTATGCTTCCGTCTTCCCTTGCAGTAAAGAAAGCATACCTGCTAAGTGCCGAGCTAATCGATAGGTAGGAGCATCGATTTGACTCACTATAGGGCGTAACGGGGCACCAGGTTTATGTATCTTTGGTAACCCGTACAACTTTGGTGGCACCGGGCAAGGAGGCACTAAACTTTTCACATCCAGATTAAGATTTTCAGAGTGCTTACTTATCAGCTCGGCTGTCGTTTTTACTACTTTCGCCGTTGGATCTCGCTTAACAAGCTTGTATGTTGTAGGGTCTGACAAAAGTACTTCCACTTTCTAGTTGTAATCACTAGTATCCATAACAACCGTCGCATTTCCCTTGTCAGCTCGAAGAATGGTTATGGCTGGGTCTTCACGCAAGCTCTTCAAAGCGTTGAATTCAGTTCTGGGTAAGTTAACTTTAGGAGTCTTCGCTCGTCTTAAAATTGAAGACACATCCTGGCGTACGGCCTCCAAATCCTCCTTACGCATATGATTTTGGACCAAACAATCTTCCACACCGACTATAATCTGTCCAAAAGGGATATTCCGTGGAGTAACAACATAATTAAGCCCTTTTTTAAGAAGCGAGGTTTGCGACTGCGAGAGTTAATATTCACTACAGGTGCAACGGCATTTGACGTTGACGTTTGGTTACCTCCACGGAGCGTTTCATTCCTAATAATAATCCGTATATATAGTCTATATAATCCTTTAAATTGTTTTATTTCCATGAGTAATAATCGCGGAAACAGAAGAAAATAATATGTATATTGTTTTGTTCAAATACATCAATCACTTGGTCATGTTTTATACTGCTATTTATCCTTTCGTATAAATTCGAATCTTTTTTTGCATTCAAACATTTGCTTCAGTAAAACGTTTAATTAAAAAACTGTATTTCTTAATCAAACTTGGTAAAGTAATATATTGCTGAATGATAATTTCACCAAAACACTGCAAAATGTACCTAAATATGCTAATCATTCGTTTGTCAAATTAACGTATTGCGTAAAATTAATGAGGCAGTGAAATTTGATAAAAATGAAAAAAAAATCGCCGAAAAGGCAGTAAGTACTGTGGGGATGTAGCTCTTGGTGGGATAAATAAAAAGGAGCTGGTACGGGTTTGATGTTTTGTATTCAACGTCTGTCCTAAGACTAAACCTCATAACATAAAACTGTTAAGAGACAGCTGACGTTCCTAATTTAAATATGTACTACTTCTACATCCATCGTGAAGATTAATACCTTCACATATCCCGCCGTCCCGGAGAGGACGCAGGTAGCGTAGTGCACTACACAAAACTACTCCTACCTAGCGTACAATGCTCCCTACCTGCACAGGGAATCCCTTACAAAGAATTCCTGAATGGCCTAATGCTATGAGGTAACCAGGGTCGGAGCATGTAGGTTTCCTAGCCTATAGCATCTTACAGAAACTTACTACATGCTTACCGACTAGAGTCTGTCGGCGGTCTGGGTAAATCTAGAGCTTTACCCAGGCAAAAACCCTGTTAAAAAGCTAAGGCACCATTCGACTACCCCCGGATATCTATACCTTCTCTAATAGACGCCTAGAGCATATAATCTATAAAGTATGCCCTACACATCCGTACCTATAATACCTTAAGCATTCATACTTTAGAAAGCTAGAGTGTACATCATGCATACTCAAATTTTCTGTACCAATATTCCTTTTTATACCTCTGTCGTAGCTTATTATTGTAGTCAAACCTTTGTAGATATAAATATGCCATAAACCATACGGATATCGAACGTCACTAACGTTTCTTGTTATTACTGTGTTATCTATCTTTCAAAATAATCCGTAAAATTTATTAATAAAAACCAGTAAAATCATTTTATTTCCTACCTACTTAGCAAATATCGAACGATATTTCTTACAAATTTCAACAGGATTGAATAATAAAAATCTATACAATCTAACTTATCCTATCTTAAGCTAGTGTGAAGTGGATGTTTGTGATACAATTACATCCTGCTAGACCATCATGGTTTGTGCTGCAATAATAAGCTACGAAAGAGGTATGAAAAGGAATATTGGTCCAGAAAATTAGAGTATGCATGATGTACGTACCAGCTCCTTTTTATTTATCGCACAAAGAGCTACATTCCCACAGTACTTACTGCCTTTTCGGCGATTTTACACAGTACACCATTGCAATGAATTTTACTAATTATTGATGCTTCCAATGTTTTAAGAAGGTTGGCTAAGGCATAGTAACGCAAGAGTCGGGTGACCCATTGGTGACCCATTTAAATCAATATTTCAGCAGATAGTAAAAAAAAATCCCAATTGTCCGATTTCGTGCTTGATTTTCATTAGGATGCGACTATTAGATTTGTTGAATACATACTGGAACATCGAAAATTAAAGAGAAATAAACAATTAGTATGGACATTCTTTTATACTTCAACATACTTCAATTTAATTTGGTATTATCTAAACTCTTCCAAAAAAGAATATATTGGAGCGCTCGGTTTATTAAATTATAGTTACGTACGTAAATAATTGTATTCTGTGCCTATATGCCGATATCGGTTCCGTATCTACTAGGGTAAGTCCGGGGTTGATGGCCATAGTTTTTTTCCAAGAATTATGCGGAAACTATGTACATTACAATTTTGATTTTAGTTGAAAATTAAACTTTCATTATCTATTTAACGTAAATAAAATTGCAAGCATTGTTAAAATTAAGAAAGTATGTCCCACGAACCTTTCACGTTTTAGCACGTTCGAAGTCCAGTACTATAACAATAAATTACACGCCAGAAAACACTAAACCCTTTAAAACACGCTACTTCTATAAGTATACCTACTGGCTTTATGAGTTAAATAGGAGAAAAGGGCATATTCTACCAGAATATGTTTTGAGAAAGCTACAAAATGATAATACAAATTAAATAATGGATTAAAGGTTGCTTCTGATGATGACCGTGGACGAATAGAGAACCTTTTGTATAGAAATTGCTTTTGTCTTAACTCCTCACATTTTTTACACTTAAAACAGATCAAAAAGGCATGTCACATTCAATATTAGGTTCACAAACAGCGACAACGGCGACCGTTGGCGCAGTGGGTGCGCTGCTGGGCGACCTGTGCGCGGAGGATGGCGACTGCGCAGCGCTTCCTGGCGCACGATGCGCTCGCGGCGCCTGTGTGTGCCGCGCAGGGCTCGTGCCCACGCAACATAGGAAGGGCTGTGTCGGTAAGAAATTCTTAATCTCTTTTTATTTTTTAGTGGATAGTGTAAAAAAACTACACTCTAATACCGTAGTGATACTACACTTTCGCACAAGTGTTGTCATTTTTGGCAATCTTCGGGAATAGAAATACATATCTATCGTATGGCTACCGCTCACCAACGAAGAAGCAAGCCCTCGAATATTTTAACGAATAGAATCATACCTTATCATCGTAAATGATGTCAACGTTTTTCTTAATGGAAAGATAGTCTTTGATTTGACTTTACATTTGTCACAATACGATCCAATAGTACTTTGTAGATATTTTGAGTTTTACCTAATAGCCTTTTATATATAACGTAAAAAAAAAATTTAAAACATGTACACATCGACTCAATAAAAACTTGTTTTAACTGCGTTATGCAGTACAAACGAATTGAAATCACGGAAAACCATGTAAAAAAACATGAAAAAAACTTTCAAGAGTTACGAGTTTTATTACTTGTTGTTGCCGTGGCAACTATATTGCTTTCAAAAAACATTTTCTACATTAAGCGGGCTAGGGATTTTATTGTTTTGAATACAAAATTCCCGTGGACGAAGCCAATTACGTGCGAACTACTCTTCAACGCGTTCCATTTTCTGTTTTAGATCGTTATGACAAAGTTAAATGAAATGCCGCAATGAGGAAAGAGTTTAACTTTTGTTGAAAGCTTTACACAGGCCTCAACTCAACGCGCGTAAATTCTACACGAGTATTTTCAGAACGATTTCAATTGGGAAAAGTATGATGAATATGTATTTTACGTTGTGTGCGGACCTTGCACTTTTTAATTTTTATCGAATCAATTTACATTAAAGTCAACTTTACAAATTTTGAAGCCAATATTACGTAAGGGGAAATTTAGTGTAAAAATTCAACAGCAAATTGTTGGATACAGGCTACGTGAAAAGAACAGCGCCAATTATCAGATAAACAAGCAACCGCATACAATCAGATAGTAAAAAAGATGCAACGCGTTTATTCTTATAATTATTGTAATAAATACACATAAAAATATCAAATTGAGCCCAAATAAGTTGAAATAAAGAAAAAAACACTGATACTTTGTGTCCTAAAGAAAATTAAACACTACCTTGTTATTCCTCAGCTCAATTAAAAAAATAATGTGTTTGACAACTATTCACTTAAATGTACTTTTTAACGGCCGATAATAAAAAATTATTTGTACATTAGGATATATTACAATAGCGGACAAATTTGTATTATGAGTACTTAACATATTAGAGAAAATAAGTATTAGAACATTCGATATTAGGGCACTTGTTAGATTAGGTTAGGTTAGGATCAACTAGAATTAGGACAAACGTTATCTATCTATTTATTTATTGCACAAAAGAAAACTTACCGTACAAAATGTGAACTTACTGTCATCAGGCATTCTCTAGCAGTATAAAATGGGGAATTAGTGAAAAATAATATAGGTCTAATCATTTTAGAGATTTCAATATACATAAAATTTTCTTAAACATATTATTATAAAAAAAGCGACGGTTACATGTACTTATTTATTTATGTTCTACAGTATAACATCCGTAAAGTTAAAATACTTCGTGACTATTACAGATAGTATCGTAATATCTAATCTATGTTATCGAGGTCAGTAAGATCAATGTTTTATTCCAGAGCAAATGACTCAAGAGACAACCGAGGAATACAGCGCGTGTCTATCGGATCCGTGTTATAACTTAGGCACTTGCATCGACCTGCCTGGATCAACTTACACTTGCGTCTGTACCGGCCTTTACACTGGATTGAACTGCGAATTTCTGATTAAAGACAGCCTGACCCCTTATATAGAGACACCGTTCTTTGACGGTGCTTCTTTCATCCGCCTCAAGCCGTTGAAGGCGTACCACAAGCTGAATATCGATATCGAATTTAAGGCTTTTACTGAAAATGGCGTCATATTGTACAATCAGCAGAAACACGACGGAACGGGCGATTTCGTTTCCCTCGCCTTGGTAAATGGATATTTAGAGTTCAGGTAAGTTTTGTTGTCAGTGATGCTGATATTATTTGTTTTGTTTGGAATATTTGAGTTCGTGTGTATACAGTAACGCTGGTGAATTAGAAATTAAATATGCGTTGTTTTACAATTAGGTACAATCTTGGAAACGGAGCATTAGTCCTAACTTCTTTGGAAAAGATTACATTAAATGAATATCACAAGGTATCAGCAAAGAGATATCACCGAGATGGTATCTTGTCAGTTGATGACATGGAAGACGTTGTAGGACAATCTAATGGACACTTAAAAGCTCTGGATTTGGCCGAAGACGCTTACGTAGGCAGCGTCCCTTCGAACTACTCCAAGTATGTGTATTATCTCTGTTATTGCTATCAATACCTTTCCCTTTGTTTCAACGAAGAGAAATTCCGTTTATTATTCTCCGTCATCTTTCATAAAAACTAATCAAAGGCGATATTGACATATAACAAATATCTTTGTGCAGGGTTTTCGATAATATTGGCACCGGAAGCGGTTTTATCGGCTGCGTGAAATACTTAAGAATAATACGTCATCAAGTGACAAAGAAATTGGGACGACCGGACCCATTAGTCGTGTCTATGGAGAACGTTCGAGAATGCCAATCTAATCCGTGTATGAGTATGCCTTGCAAGAACGGGGCTTCGTGTAAATCTATAGAGGGATCGGCGACCGAATATACTTGTATCTGCCCTATCGAATTTCAAGGAGCCAATTGTGACGAGAGATTAGATCCATGTGAATCGAATCCCTGCGGATATGATGAGGGGCTATTGTGTGACATTGGACCCGACGGCGGGCACGTGTGCCGTTGTTTGTTTGGAGGCGAAATTGGCTCCAACGGAAATACTTGCAGCAACGGTATTTTTCCAATAATCATATTTTTTGATACCTGATAATACCTAGCCAATTTGGCTTTAGCATTGAATAAAATTGTTTAGATTTTTGTGACAAGTTGGCACATTATAATCGTTTCTTGAATCTAATCCCCTAATCTGTTTATTTTCAGATGTTAACATTATACAAGAATCTTGGATTCCCCAATTCAATGGGACGAGCTACATCGAATTACTGCCACTCGAAGGGCTAGGGAAAGCGTTTCGCATTGAAATCTGGTTTTTAACGAACAGACTCTCAGGGATGCTCCTTTACACCGGCCAGTCTAATAAAGCCAAGGGGGATTTCATAGCGATTAACTTAGTTAATGGATACCTTCAGTTTAGGTACAATTTGGGGAGCGGTGTAGCCAATATCACGTAAGTGAACTTTCAATTTGGAAACAAAGACTCGATAATAAATTGGCTCTTACGAAACGATCTCATGAAATTAATTAAGAGAACGAAACTTACCAAATGTAACTTATTTAATTAACTCGATGTGTTCTTTGACTTTGTTTTTGATTACAATACTTGAGGAGTTTTAAATTGAATTTCTTTGGCTTAGGTCTCCCGTGCCAATAGAGAAGGGTCATTGGCATCGCGCTCGAGTGACCCGCGCGGGTCGGCACGGCAGCCTGCAGCTAGACCACCATCCCACTCAAAGAGGATCCTCTTTGCCTCCACTTACTCATTTGGAGTTAACGCTACCGCTCTTCATTGGATCTTTACCGTACGTAAACACACCGAAACTTCAGTTGGACTGCGACTACCTACTTCAAGTTCTTTTTTACAAATATTTTTTTGCATTTCTAGTGCTTACATCCGTCCACATAAAATGTCAGGCGTGATAAGCAGTTTTATTGGCGCAGTGCAAAAAGTATTTGTCAACGGGAATCAGCTCCCCTTATATAATGGGGACACTGCTAAATGCGCTATCGTACAAGAGGAGGACAGACTGCCCTGTGCTACAAGTGGAGTTACTAAGTACGTCGGATCACCGTGTGGTATTGGTGAGTGAAATATTACTTACATTCATTGTTTACATCTGTGATCTTACCAAGGCATTCGACTGTGTTGATCACAAAATACTCCTCACAAAGCTGGAGTACTACGGTATACGCGGAACAGCTTTGAACCTCTTGAAGTCATACCTAACTAAGCGTACTCAATATGTCGAGTTAAGAGGCGATAATAGTGAATGTCCAGTCAAATCAATGGAAGAGACCATATGGTACGGTGTTCCTCAAGGATCTGTGCTAGGTCCTCTTCTCTTCATCATATTTATCAATGACCTACCACATACTATTACTTGCGGAACCCCGTATCTTTATGCCGATGATACCAGTATTATAATAAAATGCAAAACCGAAGCTGATCTAGACATGCAAATGCAGGAATGTTGGTCACAATTGTCTGCCTGGTTTAACTCAAATGGGCTAAAAGTTAATTGTACAAAAAGCTTTTACATGATATTCCGCCGTGGATTTAATAGTCCCATTGTAAAGTCGGACTGCGTGCTGTTTTTGGGCGTTAAGTTAGATCCTTTTTTAAGATGGCACCAACAGATTGACAAGATATCAGACAAATTGGCTACGGCTTGCTTCGCCTTGAAAAGTCTAGCAAGTACTGCAGACAGACCCACATTGAAAACTGTGTATTTTGCGTATTTTGAAAGCATAATGAGATACTGTATAGAAGTCTGGGGAAATTGTACAAATATTAATGCAGTGCTTTTGAAACAAAAAAAGGCCCTACGATTTCTTACAGGGTCTCTACATGTACCCGTCACTCACAGGTCCATGTTTGTAGAACATAGAATAATGACTGTTGTCTCCTTATACCTGTACTGTGTCTGCTTGTACGCATTTAAAAATAAAGATCAACTAAAAGCTGCCAGACAAAACACATATAAACTCTTAAGAAATAAGAATGAATTTTTTATACCCAAAAGTAATTTCAAATATTTTAATACAAGTTTAAACAGTACTGCAATTAGAGCATTTAATAAATTGGATATTAGTATTAAGGAAAATAGTAGCTATAGTATATTTGAACGAAAATTAAGACAGTATTTTATAAACAGACCATTTTATTCAATTAAGGAATTCTAGGCGAATGCACTAGACTAATATGAGTTCTTCTTTATATATGTTATTATAAATATCTCATAATTTGAATCATAAGACATAATATATTAATCAAATAAATGTTTTTATTTTTTATTTTTGTTTGTTTTTTTAATTTTCTTTCAAATACGACGTTCATTATTTATTATTTTCTAATGAATTTCACCCACTATTAATGTTTTATTGGACATTGTTATTTATTTTAAATGGAGCATTGTTGTTGTTTTATTATTTTTATTTATTTTCTAAAATTGTATTTGCACGCATTTAAGTATGTTTTATTGCAAAGAAATGATTGATTGATTGATTGATTATCGAAGGTTTTTTTAAGTAGGTATCACTAACTGTTTTATCTCTTGGAGTTACATACCTGATCGAGTTCTGATCTTTAGTAAAGACAAGGACATGTTAAATAGAGTAATGATTTCGAAGTTCTAAATAAATACTAATGAATAAACTGAATTGTAATAACCAGCGCAGTTAACGATAGCAAAATTCGATTTTTGTTATAAGTTAAGTCTATAAGTAGGTACATAATTCGGTACATGATCTCAGTTGTGTTTTATAAATTAATAGGCGTGCGAAATGTAATAACATTTTAATAAGAAATATTAAATATCACTAGTCATTTGTGGTTAGCTAATTTTTCATGAAATGTAAATAATAAGTACTTCTATTTTTTTTTGTATAATTTGGTTGTAATTATACTCACGAAATAAAAAGTAATCGCTAAAAATTTTGTGTAATAACGAATGTGGAATAATTAATAATTAGAGTTCGTAAACTCATACTAACTTTGGTCAATTATCCGGCTTGTGTAGGTACCTACGAATTTATCTCCATATAACAGAAATGATGATATAAAAGTCTACCTTTCACTTCAACACATTCACGACAGCGAGCGCTGTGCTCGTAGGAAGTTTTCGGTACATACAGTTTTTTCCATGTTATTGGCTGCGAGCCTCACTATGACAAAGTCTGTGTTAACACTTTCGTTGACAAGCATTTCGTAGTGCTATGCATTTTCCTCTGCATACGGAAATACATAGTATCGGCTACACGTCTATTTTTTGTGTTTGTATTTTATTTTGTATTGATGCAGGACGCCTTTCGCCCATTATCCGGTAATACTCACTTGTTGTTATATTCCCGCGCCTTTCTCTTACCGCAACAGACGACTAAAGGCCGCAACACACTGGATGCGTGCGCAGCACGTGTACGTGCGCGTGTGCGTGGCTTGCGCGTTGTATCGTATGAAATGTCGTAGCAGATGGCACACCGCATGCGTGGCGTGCACGTGCGCAGCGGTGTGTCATCTCTTATGGGTATTCGTACTTTACAACGGGCACGTCTACGTGCACGCCACGCACACGCATCCGATGTGGCTTGGCCTTTAGTTAAGGCTTATACCCGCACCAACGACGTTGAGCGTGTTGCCGTTCTATCGTGCTAGTCGAAAAAGCCATCTAGTTATAGGAGTTTCCACGTATTTTGCGCCTTTTTCACTAGCACGGCAGTGTGGCACTGAGCAGTTTGAGACCAGCGGCCGGGAACAAGCGGGATCGCTGTTATCATTTCTATCAAATTATTGCTTATGTTTTTTTTTATAAAAAAAATTAATCGATGTTTCCTATCAAAAATATAATTTCGCAATTTCTGATGCAATTTCCATGTAAGTAGCTAATTTAACACATTCACTTCCAGGAGCACGTGTAGACGCGTAGCCGATACCATGCGTTTACCCGTATAAAGAGGAAAGTGCGTAGCGCTATGTAAAACTTGGCAGCGAAAGTTTTAAAAAAACAGTTATAAATATTAAATGGTATAGATGTACGTTTGCGATTTTTTTGTATAGAGCGAAAATGCTTAAGTTTAACATTGAGTTAGTCCCCATACAAATAGGTCTTAAGATAATTTACCTGGGTATAAGATTTTTTGAAAAAAATATTATTACAATTAAACGTATTAAAATGTTTCAATAACCATGTTCGGTGAACATACTGCGCTTAAATTTGTGTAAATAATAAAAAAAACGTCATCAGGTTCATCTCCGTGCAAAAATAATGGATCTTGTATACCGCTCCTGAACGAATACAAGTGTGTTTGTCCCGACGATTACCAAGGAAGAAATTGCGAGACACAGCTCAATGTCGAAATGCTGAAAGACGGAGCACCAGTCAAGTTCGACGGAAATAATTACTATTCGTACAGGAGTCGGGGAAGCCGCAGGTAAGAAACATTACTTATATATACAGATTACATTAAGCGTTACTCACATTGTTAAAATCCGAGAGCTGCTCAACATGTTTCGGTCAGTGATATTGACCCTTATGAATAAGGTCGTCATAATGGACCGAAACATGTCATGCAGTACTCGGCTTTTATAATGTTATGTATGTGAATGCTAATTCAATTTAAATATATCAAGAGTCTCACGGTAGATATCTAGTTAAAAAATCTACTACAACATTTAATGATTATACAATACAAATACAAAATGATTTATTGTTTGAATGTGAGTGATTATAAAAGGTTAGTTTTGGTTAGTTTTTGATTTCATCACAATCAGCATCAAAAGTAGCTATTAGATCTATATTTATAGTAATGTGGTATTTACAGTGATTTTATTCCTGTAAATTATGCCTACATAATTCATCACCTTTAAGAATTGATGATTGACAAGATCTTTCTGATTATGGCAATTATGACAAAATGAAAAATGACCCACTTTCTTAAAACTGTACCGATATTTTTTGATTCTAGAGGTTAGTAGGGTTTCGATTCAATTTACCAATTCTCATTTAATTTTCCCTGTACCTTTCTGAAAAAGAAAGGTGTCGATACCTGCAAATTTAATGCTAGTTGCTACAAATTTTACGATGTTTCCGATTAATTTGAAATTAGTGTTATACCTAAGTAGGTATAACACTAATTTCAACTTAATGTTTAGTCCGGACATATAATTAATCAATGTAATATGTATAAATCCTGTTTTACCTATTAGTACAACGGGTACCAAAACTGCAGAATCAAAGGAATAATTATTGATGGATTTATTATTTTGTCCTTTTCTCCTTTATTTTTTGTTAAATTATTTAAAAAATATGAACGCGGCACTCACTCTAAAGTTTTAATTTAGTATAGTATACAATTAGTTTTAGCACTACACACTACTTACATTACGTTACTATCTACTAATCATACTAACATGTTTATATATTTCTAGCTTTCTTACTAACAGTGACGGTGAGGGATTGTATGATGTAAGATAACATTCGAGGGACATGAAAAAAATTAATCTCATTAATTAGTCGTAAATACATCAATGCAGTGATTTTGGAAATAGGTAACAGTCTTTCAATTTATCCATCATTTTTAATCAATAGCTTTGTTTATCATACTTCGAGTTTTGGTTATACGAACACTAGAATTGTTCGCTTTAGTTATAATGGCAGTCTATTTGATTGAAAAAGTAGTGCTCTCATTCTGTGACTGCTGAGCAAGTTATTATATTATGAGCATTCCATGTCAGAAAGGTATTTTTTGTTTTCATTTTGTGAACTCCTTTACAAGTTAGCGTTGCCGGCAAAGCTGCTGTCTAAAAGTTAACGCATTTGCACAACGGCGTCGCAACTTACACTCACTGTTTTGTAGTTTGCAATGCTTTCAGTTGTGTTTAAATAATACACGTTCCATATTCTACTTAAATAAGCTTATATAATATTAACATAAGGGATCAAGGCAATATTTCTCATGAGTAATCTTCCACAATATTTCAGGAGACGCGGGGACCGTGGTTTTAGATATGAAATAAAATTTCGGACGTACAACGATTCCGGCCTCTTACTGTGGAGGAGAAAAATTGGTGTACGAGCTCGGGACTTCATTGGCTTAGGCATAAACAACGGAAAACTACAGCTCATATACACGGACACTGACGTGAAAGAGCTCAACGCTGCCACGCACGAGGACTGGTTCCAGTGCATAGAATCTAAGAGTCGAATAGATGATGGCATGTGGCATACTGCGACGGTGCGCAGAAGGAAGAGACTAGCCATGCTTCAGTTGGACGACACGGCACCTATAAGAGGGTACTCGCAATCCTTGCTTGTACCCTCGAAATCAAACCCCAAACTATGGATTGGTACGTATGATTCTGCCCCTGGTTTTATTATATTCACCACACTACACTGTCCTAACTAAAATAAACGTTTTTACGACCGCATCAAAGTAACTTTACGCCTGCTCTCGAATTTATTTGTACTCCAAATAGGCAGTATGCAACATTAGCACAGTTTTCGGTCGACCCTTCGACCTGTGACTCCGTTCTACAATACCCTTAAGGCAGACCGTGTATTTCATTATATTTTAACAGGGGGATCGCCTTCACTACCCCTGGGACTGCCAGCTGCGCTATACACAGGGTTTCGTGGTTGTGTAGCTAGTGTGAAGGCGAACGGAAGACGCATCGAGATCACCGCACCTATTCGGCCGACGACGACCATACGACATTGCGATTGACATACGAAAGAGAAATGAGTTGCCAAACTCGATTTGATAAAATAACGAATCATAATGGAAACACTGTGAGATAAAAAGTATTATTTTTTAGATTTTGTGTTGAATAGTGGTTGATAGTACCTGTCATAAATAATGTACATTCTGATACAGATCCCTCCGCGGCTGCGATTATCAATATCTGTTTTCGCAGTTGTTTTTGTAGAATGCGCGTTGAAGAGTCTCGAGGGATAAGTGTGTAATCATATCTCTTTTTAAAGAAAAAGAGTATTCATATCTGTAACCAAAATAATATGTTGCCATAATATGTTACATTCTAGCATTAGATTTATCATAGGATTAAATCAATTTTAACTTCGTAAAATCGGTGCTCGGAAAACACATCAGAGGTATATAAAACAAATATATAGAATGCAAAAAAGTACCTACTGAATATTACACTTGATATTTTGTTGTTATTAGGTACTTAGCAGAATTACTATAATAGTTTTTAGATTAGTTGGTAATGATAGGTTTCCTTATTGATAAAACATGGGCTGCAAATATGGTAACAGTACGATTATTAAAGTAAGATTTGAAATTTGTAAATGTTTATCCAGAGTAGGTAAATTATATGGGCTTTAATGATAACATTCCATTCAATTACTGACAATTGTACCCTTGTTTACGAATTTAATATTTTTAACCAGTTTATGAAATCCGTAATGGACCTTTCGATATTTAATGTTAATCCTTCTTTGTTTGAATGTTCAATTATATGTCCAATATGGATAAAATATCTTATTATAAAATACTAGAGTATGTTTCAGTTCTCGTAATAATGCTATTGACAAATTAGAATGGCTTATTATAGAAATTTATAAATTATAACTGGAAAAACTATATATATATAATTTTAGTAATTTTCTTATGAAATTGGACTATTTATTTTGTTTCAAACATAAATTTGATGGATTTTATTACGTAAAGAACATGAAGCATTATTTATGTAGTTACGTTACATAAAATAATTAGTTTTCATAAAATACTCGAATTTAAATACGAGTTAGTTATTGACAAATCGCGTTAACCCAGGAGCACTTACATTATACCTACGTGTTCATTTGATTTTTATGTGTTATATAAATGCATAAAATAGGCCTGTGTAATGAATTTAAGAGATGTTATACCAACTTTATTCTGTCATATTTGTAATTCGGCTGGCGTATTTACCTAATTTACACAGTATACCTTCTGCATGTCTATAGACAATGTCCAAGTAAGCAACATTCCATTATCCAATTAAGTTATAAGTGAGTTAATAGTAAACAGTGCCATAGTTTGTACAGTATAGCTATTTCCCTCTAAAATAGATTTACATAATTCTACGATTAGACTAGTTTGCGTTGTTTTCTTGTTCTGCAACCACTGCTTTATCTACGAAAAAAAATTAGGCTATCCAGAGACACGATTTTACATACATTTTGTGGTATTGAGCCGATATACCTAAACCTACATTAACATTAAGATTTCAAGTATATCTACGAACAATTTTGTAAAACTTTTAATATTCGAATTCCGTATGTTGTTAGATAAATATTTCCATACTATCGCCGGTGGAAAAAAAAAAATTATTATATTTAATATTGTTTGTGATACTGTCAGAATGTTTAAATTTCGCCATTTTTATTCAAGTTCATTTGTGTACGAGTATGATAGCGCAATAATTTTACGTACTTATGAAGACATTTTGTAATATAGATGTATATAACTAGATTAGATTTTTTTACAAGCCGCTTATAATATTTTTACTGTAATGTAATTCATGTTTTGAAATACCCATGGACGTCTCGAGATATTCAATATTTAGTAGACCCTCAATGACTGTTGTGTTAGAGTACCTAACTAAAATAATGAATAATACGAGACATTTTGATTTTTGTCAATTTTATGCAATAAGGTTATCTTAAAAGTTTCTCTAAATTGTTTTATCCTTATTAATAATTATCTAGTTGGGATACTTGTAAAGTATTATAAATACTAAAATTAACTAAAATAAAAGGATGACAATATTATAAATATTTATCAACATGGATTTAGGGTTACTTTTTTTCATGTTAGACATGCTTCGTGATTGACGAAACATATCCCACTTTTAGACGACTACATTTAAAACCCTTCCCCCAAATCACTAATCCTTAGGAAGACCAGTAGCGCAATGCCTCATTGGCGGTTACACACCGACAGAGTTTAATTTAAAAACAATTTGAAGCTGACTGTTTTTTTTTATAAAACATTATAGAATGTGAAATTAGTATAAGGTACTCATGTTGCTTACGTTTTAAACTATATTTATAATTTTATGCACAGTTTTTTTAAATAAATACAAATATATTTTACAAAAACCTAACCAAGGGTGCCGTTGGCAGCGGGACAAGGCGAAACTATAATTTATTATTATTTTGTTGCATTGTACTGACTTTAGAAATATTTTAGTTCATATCAACCAACCAACCAGTTTGTTGGTTATGAAAAAAAATTACTAACCGACCAACCAGGTGGACAGAGTGGTTGGTCAGTTAGTAATAGACGTATTATTCGTCGAACAGAGTGTTCGGTAAATTGAATAATTGATTTTATTGCCAAAATATCAAGATATGTTACTGAAATTTAGTAAAATTTCAATGATAGCAGCATGAACTAGATTTAATACTAGAATAAGCTTTGTGAAATCGAAAACAATCAGTTTCAAATTGTTTTGTATCATCTCAAATGAATGTCATTTGTTTTGGCATCCCTCAATTAAGAGCAACTGTTCCGAACGGCATCGCATGACCCTTAACTGCTGAATTAGTTTGAATGGGGCGAAGGGTTGCAAACTTACCTGTATAATATTCCGCCATTGATTCGTTACGTACATATCTTCCAGTCCAAGTTGTTACGCAATGTGTGTTTGATGTAATCTTAGTTAAATTAATATAACATGTGAAAAAATAAATGAGACTGCAATCCGTAATTTGTTTTTTTCTCTTCATCGTCCTCTCCTAACTATAATGTAATTAATTGTTTATCAGTTACTCTGATTTCAATTTTTTTACTTTTTTTTCAATACCTAAATTGATATTAATTTCTCTCCTACTATCTAATAAAATCAACGTATTAATAAAATATATAATATTGATAATATTCAGAATAGCTAAGTTTAAACGAAATATATCATGCGCGTAACAAATTTTAATTTAGAAAAACTCATAAATGTAATCCTATTTCAGCACTGTAGTAATATCTTATCTAATTTTCAAATACTAGAGTTCTTACTTCTCAGTAGTCTTATTGACAGACATCAACAATTCGACATATGTTACTAAGACCGCGATCTGAAATACATTAGAGGGCAATAATGTCGGGTCACCCTAAATTAAATAACAGCAATAGGTTTTATTATATTACTAGCTTCTGCCCGCGACTTCGTCCGCCTTGAGGGTAGCCGCCGCTTCGCTACGCTTAACACTGTGATGGAATGCTCCAAGTAATATATTAATTTGTAGTAAATACAGAGTCGTTCTGGTTGCAAATTTATCAAAAAAATATTAACAATCAGTGGCTTCACGTTATAAGTGTTGCGCCTCGCTCCTTCGGAGCGCCAATTCATCAACTCTAAAGTGGTCAACGCTTGACCAAGAGAGCAAAAAGACCAGACAAAAAAAAAGACCGTATATAAGTGATAAATCATACAACAAAGTGATCAAAATACGCCAATATTTACGTGTGAGTGATTTAAATAAAAAACTACCGTGCAGTTAACAGTCATTAATTCCCGTTCGAAAGTGTGTGACATAAAAGACGTAAGCGCCGCAATCTGCATGGCGCTTACGCTCTTCTTGCCAAGACTGTGCATAGTGCTCGATTATCATATGCGTCAAAGATTAAGAAACGCAGAGGCGACTTAGTGATTGCAAGTAAGCGTCATTTCTCTGTGAGGGCTTGACTCTAACAGCGTTTTTCTTTTATTTTTCCAAGGACTTACAAATATGACACCCACCTCAATGAAACATCATTGCGCGAAATGTACAAAAGAAATTAAATGTTGTCAATTTTTAAAATATTCGCTCTGTGCCAAATACTATGATGTGAAATGTACTGCAAATGTAACATTAGATAGATATTTTCTAATGACCTATGAAAATAGAGCTGACTGGAAGTGCTATACTTGCGCCTGCCCTGCTACTAAAAACCTGCAGCATCCTGCTGAAAAAACCAACCAAGCACATCTCGCAGTTCTCTTGACAATGTAACAAAAAGGAAACATAAACCGGTACTACAAAAAAGTGTCAGTCTATCACCAGTGAACACCGATGTCAGCACAGAAGACCAGGCTTTCTGTAGTTCACCAGAACCGGAATCGCCTGCCGATAAAAATACCAGTGTTCAAAGCCTGCCTAATCTTGCAGAGAGTTCGCAAATCTTTGAACTGAAGGATGAAATTGAAGTACTTACCACTCAGTTAAATATTGCACACGAAGAAATAGAAGTCCTGAACACTGAAAAAACAAGACTAACTATAGGTCACGCGGATTTAGAACGGCAAATTTTAATACTTAAGAAACTACTTCATGATGGAATCTCCGGTACGCCGGGCCAGATTACACCTAAAAGTGGGAAAAAGAAGAAAAATAATAAGAAAACACTCGACACCCGGCACTCGACGTTCTCCGGTGACATCAAATACGGGAAATTTGAGTAAAACAGTCGAGTTGCCAACGTACACTGTACCTACCTACCCGCCCTCCCCGCCTACCAACTATAAAACACCTCCAGAACCAGATGACTCGATCTGCACTCCACGCTCTCCCGCGACAGCAAATCGAAGTGTACCGGTCGAGGAGCAAACGTCTGTACCTATTTATGTTAAGCATAAATCTACCCTAGGATCATTTTTAACTAACGAAACTCCCCCCCCAAAAACAACGTGGAAAAATATTCATTTTTGGCGGTGACCAATGGACCGGAATAGCTTCAATGCTTCTTCGCTTGCGACATGGAGACGATTTCAAGAAGTACGAGGTTAGATCATTCATTCAGCCAGGTGCCAATACAGAAAGTATTTTGGATTTTGGATTCCATGAGACGTCATGAGTTTTCTGAAAATGATAAAATTATATTGTCACTTGGCGAACATGATTCAAACCCAATGAAGATCCTCAGTTGCTTAAATAATGTCTTAAACTGTGTAAAAAATGCAATGTTTTCATTCTAGCTATAAGAAAAACTAGAGATATTGATGTAAATATTCTAAACTATATGCTTTGTCAAAGTTGCGTGAACATTAACCATTTTAAATTTGTAGAGGATTCGTCAATTAGACTTAAAAACAAATTGATGTATCTTAAGAGTATCTGCAAGAAATTAAACTGTATCCTTGATCAATTGGATTATAAAGAATCCTACTACAATTTTAAAAGTAAAGATGTTACTTGTGTACCTGTACATCAAAATTCAAACTTAGAAGAAATAAATAAACATGTATCCAACCCACACTGCAAACCATTAAATTCACGGAAATCTCTGCCGTCAAAAGGCACGAGTCCCTATTATTTTTTTCGCAAAAGAGAATGATAAAACGACACTTTCATGCCAGAACCAATCTATGACAGACTCCGTAGTTAATAATGTAACTAATGAAAGTAACCTAAGCATTTTCCATCAAAATGTTCAAGGTTGGAAATGAAAAAAGAGTCAAATCGAAATTTTGACATCTCATACAAATACCAATATTGATATACTCTGTTTTACAGACACATTTTAAAAAAATGATGAAACTTCTATCTTGTAAATTCAGAATTTTAAAATAGTTCTCATTTTTGTAGATCCCGTAAGTCTCGTGGTAGTGTTTGTGTATACGTTACGTATTTTCTTCATATCTCTCGGATCGTGTTCAGGCTGTCCGTGGCAGTCGTTCCTTGTCCGATTGGTGTGACCTGAACTCTGGGGTACCTCAAGGTGGTATTCTCTCTCCGCTTCTGTTTTCCATTTTTATCAACCTCATTACCATCAACATTCGCAGTTCTTACCATCTGTATGCCGACGACTTGCAATTATACGCTCAATCTGATGCGAGTGAAATAGACTATGCTATCTCACAGATTAATGATGACCTACTTCACATTGCTGACTGGTGTAGTAGTTTTGGCATCTGTGTCAATCCTACTAAATGCCAGGCTATATTTTTGGGTAGCCAGCGGCAATTATCCAAACTCACTGCTGGCTCCGTCGCACAGATCTTATTCGACGATAATGTCATTCCAGTTTCCAAACAGGTCAAGGATCTAGGCTTAGTTTTGGACTCCAACCTTTCATGGAATCGTCAACTTACGGAGGTAAGTCGGAAGGTTTCTGGTACGTTGCGTAGTCTTTATAAGTTTAAAAAAATTCTCCCAGTAAACACCAAAAAGATACTTGTACAGACTCTGGTGTTACCTTTCATAGATTATGCTGATGCGTGCCTCACCAACATTACCCAAGACTCCCTCAATAAGCTAGATCGTCTCCTTAACAATGGCATACGTTTCATCTTCGGCCTTCGTAAATATGACCACGTTTCTTTCTTTCGCCGTCAGCTTAATTGGCTTCCCATAAGTGGTCGCAGGTCTCTTAGAATCCTTTGTTTCCTATTTTCTATCCTGTTCGAGCCTTCCGCTCCAGGATACCTCAAAAGCAAATTCGCTTTTCAAACTCCCCGTCCAGGCTGTGAACTACGTTCCTCCCGAATTCTCAAACTTTCAATTCCTTCACACCATACCGGTTTCATGTCAAATGCTTTCGCCGTTCAGGCAAGCCGTCTCTGGAATTCGCTCCCTCTATCTATCAGACAAGCCCCAAGCAAGGTAGTTTTCAAGTGGATGCTACGTAGGCATCTGCTGGAACAAGAACTCAAGTAGCGTCCATCTTCCATGCAGTAGCTGGTATATTTTGTATTTATTATTTATATGTAATATATATATATATATATTGTATACCATATATAGTATAGGTATAAGCAGTTATGTATGCATTATTTGCTTGTGTATCCTAACGCTCTCAGTACTGAATGTTTTTCCCCACTGCACCATTTTCATGCTTCTCTGTTTGGCCCTATGGTTGACTGTACTTACTTTTGTTTTGTGCAATAAAGTTTAAATAAATAAAATAAATACGTAAAAAATACCATAAATTGCTGAAATATAAAATGGATTTCAGATTTCGAAACTTGCAGCTACATTTCGAAACTTGCAGTATACGAATGCCCGAAATAAACCTGATAGTTTTGTGTGTGTATAGAACGCCTGACAGCGATTTCGACGTCTTTTTACCCAAATTTACACTTCTTTTAGGCAAACTAACTCTTCGCTCGCGAAATTTGAAATGTAGAATAGTCATAATTGGAGATTTTAACATAAATATTTTAAATAAAGATAAAGCAACAAAAGATTTCTTATCAACTCTATCTAAGTTTAACTTTACTCACACCATAAACGAACACATTAGAATAACCGCAAATTTACAAACTTGTCCCAAACTCTTCCCAATATGTGTCTAAGGTAATGAACCTAGGAATATCGGACCATACGGGCCAAATTATTGAACTACCAACAACTCTTAGTTACAACGAAAAATACTGGTATGTGGAGAGACGTAAATTTGATTATTATTTGGACATTTTCAAAAAGTATATAGCTCAAATAAATTTTGAGGACGTATTTCAGGAATCGAATGCCAATGCAGCATATGAAGCTTTTATAAATACTTTCTCTTTGATTTTCAACCTTTGTATACCATTGGAACGAGTAAAAATTACAAATATTAGAAAAACAAACTGGAAATCAAAGGGTATCTTGAAATCTTGCAAAACTAAAAGAAAGATGCATTTACTAAATCAACAAAGAAAGAATAATAAAATCAAATTAGTTCAATATAAAAAAATATTGTAAAGTCTTAAGAAACGTAATTAGGTCATCAAAACATATATCAAATGATAGATTTATTAAAAACAGTACCAATAAATTGAAAGCTACTTGGGGTCTAATAAAATGAATACAAGCTTAACAAACTCAATACCAAACCCAATTAGCAAGGTAGATGATAATGGAACTAGCTATTCTAAACCCGGTGATATGGCTAAAGCGTTTAACAAATATTACATCAATCAACATACTAGTACTGCATTTAAGCCGGGGGAATATAAAAGTAACTCACAAACTGTTTGTAATAGTATTTTCCTGGCTCCAGTCGATGTTCCGGAAGCAAAAAAAGATCGTAGCTTCTTTAAAAAACAAAAAGTCCTCAGGCCATGACGGCATACCAGTACAAGTAATAAAAGCATGTATAGACACCATTGCTGAACCCCTTGTGTATGTCATAAAGTTAACTCTGGAAAAATGGATTTTTTTCTGAGGAATTAAAAAAGGCATTGATAAAACCAGTGCATAAAAAGGGGGAAAAAACTGACATAGGCAACTTTAGACCCATTGCCTTATTACCAACATTCTCAAAAGTCTTTGAGAAGGCTATTCCTAAACAAGAATAATATTCTGAGCCCTTTCCAATTTGGCTTCCGAAAGGGAAAATCCACGTCGATAGCCATCTTTAATATGTTAAATATCATATGGAACAACCTAAATAATAGAAAACCTTGTGTTTTTCTTTTAATTAATATGTCCAAGGCCTTCGATTGCGTGAGCCATGACATTATTTTAAGGCAGCTTGAGTATATTGGGATAAGAGGAAATGCACTTGAGCTATTTTGTAGTTACTTACGTAACAGACAACAGGCTGTACAAACCGAGAGATATAATATTCGAAACAAAACAGTAGATCAGGTACAATCTCGCTTCACAACCGTTCTATTAGGGGTCCCCTAAGGAAGCATCCTTGGGCCGCTATTGTGCTTAATCTACCTAAACGAACTGCCCAATATTGTTAATGAGCCATGTGTGTTCTTTGCTGATGATGTTACTATGCTATTTTCAAGTGATAAATCAAATGTGAATTTAGAGCAAAATATAACTCACGTACTTATAACAATAAAAAATGGCTTAGTACTCTACAATCCAATTTAGGAACTACAAAACGACCCAAATGCCTCTTGTTGTGTCAGACGCAGGTACTGTAGTGGATGAAGTTAGTAGTGCAACATTCCTTGGAGTCACAAAAGATTCACATCTAAACTGGAAGGCTCATATTGAAAACATAAATAAAAAGATTTCCAGCAGATGCTACGCTTTATCAGTTCTGTCTGAAACATGTTCAGAAGACATAACTATAAATGCATACTATGGGGATGTCTATCCCTTACTAACCTACGGCGTCATCTATTGGGGCAATTCAGTTGATGTACAAAAGACGTCTATACTGCAGAAAAGATGTTTAAGGACTATATATCGCATGCGCACCGAAGAGTCTCTTCGAAACGTTTTCGAGAAAAACACTTCCTGACTGTGACATGCATATACATCCTAGAATTATGTCTATTTGTTAGAAATCACTCAGAACACTTTCAAAAGAGAACTGTTAAATCTAATGTTCGATCTCAAAATAAATCAGATCTTAAACTTCCCAAGATTAACAATGCAATGTTTAAAAAAAGTGCTTTAGTATCAGGTATTCATGTGTTTAATTTAATAATCTTCCCATTGATATAAAAAGTAAAGATGATAGCACTTTTAAACGGACACTAAAAAAGTGGCTAATACATAAGGCCTATAATTTAAAGAAATTTTATGATAGTAAATTGTGAATTAGATTTTAAGACCATAAAACATTGTATGCCCGGAAGGGTGACTGTTGAAACTCATACTAAAACATTCTGCACCATCTTTGTACCTACACAGTTTTATACAATAAAGATTTTTCTATTCTATTCTATTCTATTCTTTTTTTTTATAAAAAGTAAAGATGATAGCACTTTTAAACGGACACTAAAAAAGTGGCTAATACATAAGGCCTATAATTTAAAGAAATTTTATGATAGTAAATTGTGAATTAGATTTTAAGACCATAAAACATTGTATGCCCGGAAGGGTGACTGTTGAAACTCATACTAAAACATTCTGCACCATCTTTGTACCTACACAGTTTTATACAATAAAGATTTTTCTATTCTATTCTATTCTATTCTTAAATTCGTTTATCGCGGATAAGGGTATTTTACCGGGACAAAAAGTAGCCTATGTCCTTCCCCGGGACTCAAACTATCTCCATACTAAATTTCATCCAAATCGGTTCAGCGGTTTAAGCGTGAAGAGTCATCATCAGTCAGTCATCCAGACAGACAGACAGACTCACTTTCGCGTTTATAATATTAGTATAGATATAGATTTGATACTAGTTTTATTTACAAAATATACTATTCTTTGCACAATACCCAATTTTATTAGCAATTTCTGCGATCGTATTATGAAAATGTAAATATTAAAAATGACGATCTTTTTCGGCGTTAAAATTTTTTCTTCGGTTTTTACGAGTCCGGATTTAATCTGAATTCGTTATTATTTTAACTGTTATTTTAGCAGTATAGATGTAAAATGAAAAAAATATCACAATAGGATTAAAAAAACTTTACAACTCTGCCTTGTTTTAGGGAATATAACGATATTTTACCGACCCGGAATTTTGGCTCTCAAGTGTTACATTGGATTTCGTACTTATTTGAACTAGGTACTTAAATCTAGTCTATAGTTCCATAGTCATTATAAATTATACTTATCTACACATTTGTATGTGATTTCATTTCATTTATTACTTTACATAAAATAAATGTATTATACAACTATTTCATGCTCGAGATTAGCATTCTAGAGCCATCTTGAAATCCGTATCGGCAAATACACATTTTTAGGGTTCCGTAGCCAAAATGGCAAAAATGGAACCCTTACAATTTCGTCATGTCCATATGTCCATCCGTCCGTCCATCCGTGATAATGATAACGCTTAATAAAGACTTTCAGCGAAAGAAAAATCAACATGGTTGGATAAACCGTTTTTGAGTTATTGGCGAAAGATTGCGCTTCGTAGTAAAAGGACGTAAATGCCGTGGAGATGGGGTCTTTTGCTAGTCACTTTTTGATGAAGAAGACTAGAGAAGATCACTATAACTCCTCAACGATGAGTGATTTACGGGTGGAGATCCATCTCGATTTAAATAGCTGAGCTTCTTCATAGTCGCAAATTAGAATGGTCTTGACGGGAATGGTACAATCGAATTGATTAGATGACGGAGCTGGAAAGTAGGCACCGGATCTCTGTAATAAAATAATGTATCCTAGCCGTATTTGGGCTTGTTCGAATCGTCACAAAATACACTTTTAAGTAACGATTAACTAAAAAGTGTACGATATTTGAATATTCAATAAAAAATAAAACCGACTCCAAAAAAGCTTAAGAGTAAAAAAAATAACTGCGTAATTCGGTTTCTTCAATTAACTTACAAGTAACTTTTTGTTTACTCAATCAATACTGTACAGTAAATGTTATTTTGGAGTAGATGCTATCGTGTCAAAACTTGACTAAGACAAACGGTTACTTGTAAGTAAATTGAAAAATTTTAATTATGCAGTTATTTTTGTTACAATTAAGTTTTTTTTGGAGTCTGTTTTATTTATTCTTGCAACAGCCGCGGCACTACACTGAGCATGGTCCAACATGCTCTTGGCCGGTTTTATGTTTTAATATTACTTTAAGCACACACAGTGCTCTCTCTTTTTCTTCTTCTTCAGCCAAACCCAAGCATAATACATAAAAAAATGATAAAATAGTTGCACACAAACCTAGTAGGTAACTACACTAATAGGATTACAAATAATGGTGTAACATATTAAATATTCATAAAAATATTGTAACAAAATGTAAAGTCAAAAATAAATAAATACACACTAACACAGTGATACATTCTACTAAATAGCACTAGATATTATTTTCACAGAGGGTACTACTTACACAATAAGTAACTATATCGCCAAATACATCGTTATAATAAGGACGATGAGATATGGATATAAGGATGATATATAAGGATGACAACGAGGATGAGTCTCACTAGGGGTATGTAATCAAAAGGTTCCGCAATGTATCATTAATTATATTAGGTCCTAACAAATTAGGTACGAGTACTTATAGAGTGTTGCATTACATCAAAATGATGACAAAAATTATGTGATATTTTTGTTTTAATTTCCTAAATTTAATAAATAATAAATTAAAATTCTATCTTCTGATTATTGACATGATGTTTGTATAACTTTGACATTCAATTATTTAAGTTTAATGGCCACTTGAGTGATAGCCAGGAGGCTTCATAAGTTAACTATAAAATAAGATATTTCATTCACAAGGTGTTTTTAACGTAGCAAAGTTGTTTCCCTAATTTTCTTTAAAAACGAATGTGAACTTATAGATGGTTTTATACTTTTGTATATTCCTAGAGTACTATCAGCTCTAAAAGTAATGGTACCTTTATTTGTTAGCACCGTATATTCATTGTGCTTTGATTTTACCATCTATGTCACACTTAAAAAAGCGTATATTATTAAGAACAACTAGGTATGTTCTATAACGCAGTTTTTTAATTGATAAAACAGAAAAAGAAGAGTTTTTCCGTATGCATGCCATTCACTTCGTTGCGCGGTGACCTGCGAAACTACACGGTGTCGTTGATAGACCACTAATTGAATTTTATTGTATTTGTTACAACCTAATGTTACCTACCTCCTTATTTGGTTCACTTCGTCATTTATTATTGTATCTTAGGAAATCTATATATATTCAGTAGGTATGTTAAAAGCATCTAACGCATTTTAGCAAGATATACGTATAAGAAAAGAGGATTCCTAGGTCTAATTAATTTTACATAATTACTAACAATGAAAACTTTATTAAGCTCAACAAAACCTACAAAGCAATAAGTAAAACGTTTAACGGTTCTAGGTGCCGCAAATATCAGTAACACCGTTCCGACACGAAAACGTTTAATTTGGACAGACGGTTGATGGGTTGAAAGTTTTAACAATACGCCGAGGAACGAGATTGCTGTTGTGCGATTAGATTGATGAGTCTAACTTTTTGGGCAGTAAGTAAGTGGATTTTATGATGCCGCCATGTTTAATTTTAATCGTCCAATGTTTTGAAACAAAACACAATGTTGTTGAAAGCGAAAAGTTATTCAAAATACTTGCAAAATCAAGAGTTAGATTATGCCCTTAGATCCATAACAAGTTTTGTTCATGTGCATTTTATAACGCACTTTCTGATGAGTGTGAAAAAGTCTCAAATTGACGATGTATTCTATAGTAGAATAGATTTCAATAAAAAATGTATAAAGGGACGGGCAAGAGTTAAAAAAACAAAATAAATTAACATTAACGTAAAGCAGTATGACATCGTATCAAACTGAATAAATGACATTTCCAAAACAAAAGTCACAAACCACAGCATAATAAAAACGAATATCGAGGATTGAGTAAAAGCGGATAAAAAAAGAGGCCTACGAAACAGATTGAAATATCATCCTATACGAGGCCCGCCTCTAATCTCAACTAGCCTGAATTATGGTGTAGAAAATATCCTCTCATTCTTTGCATAAGCCATAAATCACGAATACTACCGGAATCCCCAGAGGCATTATGAAGGGGAAAAATAAGCAATGGATATTAACCAAAGAGTGAAAAGTGAAAGCCGTTTGGAGTGAATCTTTTTTTGCGGCGATTATAACCTTTGCCGCCGTAGTTTGCATAAAACGCTTTTTCTTATAAATTAATGGAAAACGATTTTAAAGGAAAATTTATTTTAATACGAGTATCTTTACTTCCACAATTACAGTTTTTATTTACTTAAAAAAGCGTTAATTATCTGAATCAAGTATATTATGTACAGAGTAAAAATGGAGACGTTATCAAAAACAGGGTCTGAAAATATGGTTTCTGATAACGTTTCGATTTCAGCCTGTATATGTTTTTTTTATCATCCATGATCCAATTGATTATTATGCCATCGGGAGTTGATATGATGCACTAAAATAGAACGACGTACGTAAAAAGTGAAAATGCGATTTTCAATTCTTATATTATATTTTTATTTATCTTCATTGTCATATAACTGAAGTCACGTGTTACGTTTAAAGCAGAATCTGATACCGTGTAGCTATTGTGTAAGTAAAAGCACAACCTAGTTTAGATTGGAACTGCGTACTGCGCTCCGTGTTGGCATGTAAAGTCGCACCAGACTCCCCCTCAATACGGCAATCGCCGTGTCTTGCTTGCTAGTGCACTCTTGTAAAGGATTTAGTTATGTTTGAAATCCCTGTCTGGAATGTCGCCGTATATTAGGTACTGTGGAGTACTATTAGCTTTCATTTGAAATGCGAAAGTAACGCTACCTTCATGTTTTGAAATTTAGAGTGCTTTGTTATCGACAAACAAAGTCTATGATTAAGCGATAATCGATTATAAACAAATTGATAAGATTTCTACTCAACTCCCTCATACGCTGGAAATTTCGATTGATAGAAAAATCTACATAGTTTAGCAAATTAGCTAAAATAAAAGCTATAATTAAATATTTTCAATTGTAAAAAACTTTGCCTGATGAGACTAGCCTAGCTTTTATATAGAATTTTGAAAACATTTAAAGATTATGTACTTCAGTTTAAACTAAAATACGACTGAAAATGGCTAAAAGCTTACTCCCAAGACTTCAATAACATGTCCAAAAACAAACAATTCAGTATAAAATATTTTCTTCTGTTTCCGCGATTATTACTCATTGAAATAAAACAATTTAACGGATTATATCGCGTATATTATCCCATTTTAGTTCCCGACGTTTCGGAAGCTTTCCAGCTTTCCATGGTCACGGGAGAATGCATGGTCATGGTCCTGATGAGGAAAATACATCTTTTATCAGTCCTCCCGTGACCATGGAAAGCTGGAAAGCTTCCGAAACGTCGGGAACTAAAATGAGATAATATACGCGATATAATCTGTTAAATTGTTTTAGTTCAATTCAGTATAAGTGAAATAAAATCCAGTAGGTAATGAAATCACGTCCCAGTTACAAGCGGACAAAAACTAACACTGCTCCGACACGCGGATATTCGTAGAATGTTTGTATCGCATAGGATCATGCACATATTTTTCCTTGAGACGCATATAAATAAGGCTAAGGTGAGCATGAAGGTATATGCTGCGAACAGATTCTCTCGGCGTCTCCTGGGATTTGTGTTTCGTCTCCCGCAGAGAGGCGCGTGTCGGGAATACAGAGTCGGCTGATACCAACCGACAAACTCGCGTTTGAGCCACTGAAAGAAACCTGAGCAGCATTGGACAACGTTGCTTTATATTGCAGGCTACGTGGCCTTTTGAAAACTTGATTACTATAACTAGTGTTTTGTTTGTTTGATATCAATAAGATGGCCGTTTGAGAAGGTAAACCGAATCCTCATAATATACTCATTTATATCAGATATACCTATAATTATATAATTAATGTGAATGATATAATATATACAATGTGGCTGTACTTTAATAATAAACAAGTAAATTAATCAGATTATGTTACATAATAAGTTTAAATTTTAGCTTAACACTTCATCATTGACCTATTTTACTAGAGATAGGACTGTATGAAATATTTATATGTACATAATATGTAAAACTAATCCAATCCAACATCACAAATTGCATTATTATTTAAAAAACTAAAGTTGTGGTTGATTTTCGGACTGTGATAACCAGATAATCTTGTTTTGTCCGGAAGTAGTGAAGTTATGAAGGTTGGAAAAGAAAATAAATTTAGCCTGATATATTGTCCCTGCGGAGACCCACATGAAATGAGGTACGTTGAAATATGACTGCCGAAAAGCTTGTAGCTTTGAATCAGCAATATAATAATTTGAATGAGAAAATGCTTACATATCGCCGACGTAGCAAAATGAGGTTTTCACTAAATAAATACACTCCGACTTTAATTCGCGTTTATTTATTTATTGTTAATGTTGAAGCAAATGCTTATTTAATGAGAATATATGTTTAGATATTTTATATTTCACGCACAGAAAGCTTTTAACAGATAAAGATATTACAATGACATCTTCATTAAAATATTTGAATTAACTCAATATTTATTGACAGCTTACTATGAAAGTAGTGAAGCTTCATCAATGCTATAATTTATTCGTCAAAAAATTACGTCAAAGTTCGAGACGTTAATATTCCATTAAATGCCACTGAAAGCGATAAATATCGTAGACATAATAGCGTCGTATTTCCATTAGGCGGCCATAGTGGCACAAAGGTGCGCAAATACGATATTACACATTTGGAATGAACCCATGTTACAACAATATTGCTACCCGTGACAGGGTTTCGTAGAAATCGGAGTCCGTGACTACGATAAATCGTTTAATTCCACCCGGGTGACTCGGCCGATTGCGAGAGGCCAAAACGCCTTCACAATTTAGTGCGATCTCGGGCCCGACGTCGAAATACCTGATGCCACAATTGTGTTCTATTTGAATGCTCACAATCCACACGATCGATGATAAACATGTAGGTTCGCAGTTAATTTGAACCCGACGGTCGAAGGAAATAAAATCCATTACAGCGGAGCTCCAATAAAGCTTTAATTTAAGAACTGATGTGGGTATTGAGTTACGAAAACGTACATTGTAATTAAAATAAGTGTGTGAGGTGAAATTAAAATATACCCTTATTGTAATACCACCTAAGTAAACACCTTTCATTTGAACTGAGAAAGCCAAACTGTTGAATATTAATAGGCATATGTATGAATCATGCTATGGTAACAGTATGAGTCTGTGATAACAAGAAAATTGCCTATGTATAAATAAGAAAACAAACCCGTCGTTTTATAGACAATAAATACGATTCAAACTTAAACAGGATTTAAAGCTTTGTGCCATTCTGAGAGACTTGTGTTTCGATGGCTCATTAATTTAAGCTGGGAAAGGGAACGTGTAACCTTTTAATTCGGATGAAATCGCTTTAGAGAGTTAACGTCTTTACAATGTTTTAAATAAACTTTTTTAACTAGTTTCCGATGTAGCAAATAACAAACTTACACTATCTATTCATTATTTGTATAGAACGACATGTATAGAACTTTTAAATTACGAATTCTGAAAGCATAAATCCGAAATAATATCCCTATGGTTTGGAAAATAATGATGCTGACTGATTTCAAATCCATATTGTCTACATAAACTAGCATCGTAAAATATCTTAGAAGTGGGGCACTAAGCAAATGTAACATAGGGTGAGTGGAGCATAGAGCCATTCGATGTGACACTGGAACGTGACGATCACGCACGTTATCTCTGAGCCCAATATTGCCCACGGAGATGCCTCAAGGCTCAACCAACATTATACTATCTCATATGCTCGACTGCCTCAGAGGAATGTGACCTTGTGTAGACCCGCCATATTGTTATGTCATATGTGAACCAAAGATTGTATGAAATCATTTTCGAGGGAGTTGTATAAATAAATAAATAGAGAACAATGAAAATCTTGCACAAATCGACCTGAGGAGCTATTGTCTAACAAAATTTTGAGAATTGGTATCGGAATCAACTGTCATAATCTGTCGGAATCTTGATTCTGATTCCGAGCGTCAAACGCGTTAGGCAATAGTGGGGCTAGTTCTATAAACTAAGCAAAGCTAGTATGATGGGTACCAGGTGATAATATACATAATTATATCAATAATTATAAGTAATACTTAATTAAACAGAAAACATCCAAGACCCAGGAACAAAGCATTGTGCTCACCACGCAAATTCTTGCCCAGGCCGGGTTTCGAATCCAGGACCGCCAGCCTCATAAACCGTTGTGCAACCAACAACCAACTTAACCACACATGTCAGCAATTAATGAATGTATGAAACAAATGAAGACTACACTTTCCTACACGTTGTGAGTGCGGTTGTTGTGCTTGTGCATTAGAGTCTCAATGTATTTATTAAAACAAATAATTAATTTTATTCATATTATGATCCTACGTCCTTACCTATCCGTTAACATTATCAATATTATAAATGCATTAGCGTCTTAGTTAGTTTAACTACTTTGTCCTTCTATCATGCAACAGCAAATCAAGGGAACACTGTGATCTTTAGAGATGGAATATAAACAGGAGAACTAACATAGGCTACAAATTCTCCCCGAAAAATTGGTAGTTATCGAAGTTTAAGCATAATACTTCCGCCGTGCAAGCGAATCCTAAAAAATGACGAAAACATCCTTATGTTGGCACACAAAGCTTTATTCATAGGTTTGACCAATTCTGTAGCGGAAATGGTAAGCTACTATAGTTACATAAACACGTTAATTAATGAAGAAAGCCCAAAATCCTATACAAATGTAAGCTTAGTAAATTGATTTCAGAATTTGGTCGCGAGAAAATTGCGCACACAAAATACTGTCTGAGATAATATTATTGAAAACGATAAAGAGCCCGAATATGAATGAATAGCTAAGAAATAATAGACAAAAAAGATGGATGGCATTTAGACGTAAAAAGAAAACAAGTGGCAAGTATTTCATAAGCTTGAAATAAGAAAATATTTTTCGAATTTATTTCGGAATTTGGACATACAATTTTTACAATATCAGATGACCCATCTCATTCGCTAAAATGTGGTGTATATTAATTTTATTAAAAGGCTAAATAAACACATAAGGGCAAATAAGTTTAGATAAACAATATGCTAGGATATATGTGTTTGAAATGGATTTCGGAAAGAGCTTTTATAGTCTACGTTTAAACTTCGCAATACGTTAAATCCGAATTCACGAAACCGCGCTATAGTTAAAGCAAAGCAGCCTCTCGCAGTAGTTTGCAGCCAAAACTAGCGTCTTAGTCTCCTTAGGTATGTAGCTGAACTTTCCCTAAGTCGTATTTAACTTGTGTGAACACAGCTTGTGTTGCAACCGCATACCAACAAATTTTGACACCATATACTTAGTTAAATTTTGCTTACTGTAAAAGCGTAGGCTTCATTTTAATATATACTTGTACATTTAGATTGCTGCTTCGTTCGCCGTCTTGGAAAGTTTCGCTTATCAAACCGTTTTGTCAGTTCGCTATTTCGTTACGTAGAACTTTAACTGGTTGGTTCCTGTTTTGTAGTTGTCTTAGTCAATTAGTTAGTTCATTTTCCCTGAGTTGATTATTGATTCAAATACATCAACAATTGTTGAGGAGATGCACTAACGATTTCAAGGTAATACAATGTATGGAATGAATGACTAAATGCTAATTAAAGTGACGTGGCTTTTATATGTTATATTTGTCATTTTTCCTTAATTTAACGATAAATTAGAAATAGACACTGCCCAACGTTCGGTTTTTGTTTAAGACAGCAAAACTATCTTAATTTGTTGTTTTTATAGTTTTAAATACTTTCAATATTAAAATGAAAAATATAGTCGGCGTATAGAGATGATTAATAAGAATAAAACTGCCTGAGCTCGTTGTACTAACGTGAAACGATCGCAATTACATGGCATCCGAATCGGTCGTGATTTCCCCCCCATTACCTGCGAAAATTAAGTCGAACTTACGACTACCGACCACGACAATACTTTTAGCACCACTAAACATGCAACTATTCAATTACAAACCCTGTTTTTGTTCCTAATGATATATTTAACAAAACGCAAACATTGGTCTTCATATGCAAAGTTTTGGAAAGTTTATTTTGTAATTAAAGTTGATACTTCTTATTTGAGATCATCATCATCAACATCATTGTAGGCTGTTTCAGAAAAATTGTACATTGCTCCGACCAAGAAACAAAAAAAAGACTGACTTAAGAAATCTTTAGTCAACAATCATGTGAAGCCGTAAAAACCATGCCCAATTACTATATGCTTAAGATCTGTCCAAGTCTGGCAAATGTTCCGTTAGCGCGCTCTTCGCCAATCACTCGGGCATTGCACGCGCGTAGTTCGCGAGTCGTGTAAGAACCATCCGATCCGTACAAGAACAGAAGACATAAGCTCAAAGGATAGCAAAACTTAAGCGGCTAGGGTGAATTAGGGCGGCGCAGGACCGGTATTTAGGGCCTATGTCCAGCAGTGAACGTCTTTTGGCTGATTATGATGATGATGTACAGTCAGGGAATTTAAAGGTATGTCACTTTTGAACCTTAATACCATTACATACAGTCGAAAAGTGACAAACCTTTAAATTCCCTGACCGTACAAGCCACACGAGCTTTAGTGCACCGGAGTAGTGCATACATGCAGCGTTAGCGCAGTACGCGCAGGGCGCGTAGCTAGCGCAAGGGTGGCGCAGGAGCGGTACGCGACCTGGTTGTACTACGTAAAGTAGGTCCGCGCACAGTTACCGAGTCTTTCGCAAACAGGCACTTGCTGCTCGTTCAGTTGATTTGGACAAACATTTATGCACTTACTCAGATACAAAAAAAACCACGCCCAGATCAAGAAAGAAAACAAGCTTTACTAGATTGTTGGTAATGATCTATCTTTTTTACTTGGTCTGTGGTACAGGGATCTTGATCAACTTGATCCATGACTATAAAGCAAGATGCAAGAACGGCACGATTGTTGGCATTATAAGCAAAAATGATTAACTTCAGCTGATCTAGAGCCCGATTAATAACAACTTAAAGCTATCTAGTGAAAGTAAAGCGGTGTACGACGAGCTTTGCATTTCACGTAAACTGTACCAAAAAACAACGCCCACCTGCAATAATAGCATGCAAAGTAAACACTGGTAATTTTTATTTGCTTTTCAGACTGCGACTGTGATTTCGAGATCAATATGTAAATGCATTCGTGAGTGCAGCGGGCCCGGCGGAGTGCATTTTGTCGTAGAGGGAGCGCGGCCAGGCGTGGCGCCGCGACCTACTGTTTCTGACTTGCCGCCTCGCATGTGCTAGCGAGGATTTGCTTCGATAAATTTTATACGTTTAAAATTCATGTACTTTTGAACTGTTACCTCTAACCACGAATTACCTGAAAATATTATTTCAGCAACGTATTTCGATTAATGTAGCTAAAGGGGGTCAACAAACCCTACTTAAACTCCGCATATTGTTCGTTTGTCACAAAGCTGTCTTTTAAACCATGAATAGATGCATAATAAAATGTTCATAAGGTAGGTAACCAATACTTTGACTGCTATAATAGACAGAAAAATGGTATTTCACTTGGCGTTTTTGCGGAGACTTTTGTATCCGACTCGCACTTCACGGGTTTTTAAGACAAATTGCAGAAAAGCAGGTAACTATAGCGACTCGGAAAAATTTAGAGAAAAAATCTCCCATTGTTTTATCTCCCCTGTTGCGACTTAAAAAGGTTTTTCAAGATAGGGAAACAAGTCCAAATCCAGCAATTTAGATGCATCTCAGTTGTTAGATACGTCACGCTGCGTCGAGGATTTATCGTCCGCGCCGCCTGTGATAGGGCTCAGGAAAAATGTACCACACGTGCAAATAATAGCGTTCATTAGGTATGAAACATTTCTTTTTTCGTTCACACGTTCAAGATATATCGTCAAACGGCTTAATGTTACGTTGGCACGTGAATCATTATCCTAATTTATCTAGGATACTCAGAATTTTTGATTGAATATTAGAAAATGAACACGCCCTAAAGCATATTAAAGAAAGCCAATTGATTGCACGTAAAATTGCTGTCCATGTTTTATGTAATTCAATTAGCTTTATTTATAAACCAAAGAGTGTATAATAGACCATACAATTATAAACATAATATTTTCTTCTGTTTCCGCGATTATTACTCATTGAAATAAAACATGTTTGAAAATAATAGATTTCCCTTATCACCATACATACTACTGTCCATTTAATATGCGTAACGTTCTGTGGTTGCTGAAGCGACTGTCGACAGCGAGCGTAAAAGCCCATGCATCGTGTGGGCCAGTAATTGCCATTGCTGATAGTAATTGGCCTACTTCAACAAAGGCAGCATTAAAAGCCGAAGCATTTATTGACATAGAGCATGACGCACGTTGGCGATCCATTAGTGGTTGGATCACCCACCCCCCGAGGATCTGAGCGCAGCGGGTGGCACAATTATTGACCAACCGCTAAACAGGTTGCAATTGTGTCGAAATAAGTGGTATATTCGTCAGCCGATCATTTGGACACGTATTGCCATGCAACTAAACTGCTGCCAAATGCATTGGATGTCAATAAATTACGGACGAGTTACTTTTTTGGGCTAATTTCAAGATTCATGAGTATGTTATTGTTTAAAGTTGTTTAAATTACTTTTCCAATGTAATTTAAACAACGATGTATAAAAGTCTTGTCAATTGAGCATAAATAACAGTACATTTTCTTTTTTTCACGTTTTTGTTTACCAAATCGGATAGATTTAAACGACATAAAGAACACGGGTTGGCACAGTCACGCGTCCCGCTACATAAACTTGATGCCATCATTGTTTTATAGACAAAACGATCCAGCAGCGTTTCCCAGTGATACACCCTATGTAGCTGCGAGGATATAGAAATAAAAACAACGATGTAGTCATAAACCAAAAACAATTTATTAGGGTCCAGTTCAGAGACATGTCATAAAGGGCAACTTTTATCTAATCTTTCTCTAACCAAGTCTTTGCGTTTACTCTCCAATTCTAAGCGTAAATATTGATAACAATCCGTTAAGCATCGCTGTAGTGTTAATTGTAAAATTACATTAAAATTAATAATTTCTGTTGCCAAATATATTAATACATGGTAAAATTGTATGTTTGAACATAGCCCACAGGGAACGGTATCAACCACACACTGTATTGTGGCTTTATTCACACAATTCGCATGCAACAAGTTAATTTAAAATGCTGATTACTATAAGATGAACTATTAATATTTTTGAATAAACGAGAGTTAATACGACGCCGTGAGTGATTACAGTTTAAGTGATGCTGAAAGCATTCAGCAGTGTGATACATTATGTAGTAACTTAAATACACTAAGCGTGTTACCTCCTGCAGTCAAATGGAAAGCACTTCGGAGCGTGTTAATATACATGAACCGGCGGGTCGGTAACCTGATGGGAAGATTAAATAGTCCATCTGAATATAGATAAATATCAATATTGTAGCTAATCTATCACAAAAACAACATTAGTTCAAGATACTTCATGATTCAGTTAAAAATAGCGTTCAAGTTCAAGTCAACTGATACACACTCAGAACTGTTCAAAAGTGTCTAAGAAAAATAGTAAGATATAAGTCGAACGTGGTTGGCATTGCGTCGGAAGCTCGCAAGTTCTTTATATAAATTATATCAAGCGAGGTGAATCCTATCGCTCCGGAGTGGGGAGCAATAATCAAACGTTTCCAATAACGTTTGAAATATTGGGTCACAAAAGCAAAACGCTTTCACTTCTGAAAACAAACCGACAGGGCTTCTAAAGGCGCCGAAAGTTAATTTCACGGGCAGTGGATGCCTCTTCAGAACTCATCTCGCTTGAGCAATCCGCGAGTCTGCTACCATTAATCACGAGTACTTCGCGAATATCATTAGTTCGCTTCTTCTCACTCGCAACCACAAAGGGTAGCCTTCGGACGCAGTACTGGATGCTCAACTGGAATCAATTCTCCGTTTTACGTCACACTTACCTAAATAAGTCCCAAGGTATCTGCAAATTGAACTTATAGTTATACTCTTAGGTTATAAATGTTCAAATATTTTTTAATTTTTATAAAACAATCAACTAAATTTTTACTGCAAAACTTATGAGAGATTCAGACATTTTAATATGATATGACATCATAGTAATTTGCTTTCATGTTGTGATTCATGAAAGCCAAATACTATGTGAGTTGCTGTTTACATTTGTCAAATCTATGTTATACATAGAAGGAAAATTCTAATAACGTGATGTATATTTCCTTGTTAAGTGAAAATCGCCATGCTTTGTGCAATACGTGGGTGCTATTTGGCTCGTAAGTTTCAAATAAACAAAGGTTATAATTTAAAATATTGGTAAATGAGTACCGCCGAAAATCTGTTAAGATTAAAGTTTATATACTTCTATTTAAAATAAATGGGAGATACCAAAACTGTTCTAAGAAAATGTTTTTTCTTTCATCCAAACTAGGTTAGTCACCATCATCCGTCTAATGTAAAAAGTTTAAAGTTCCTTTGGAAATTTTGCTAAGACCCGGCGGATGACATGCGGAACTTTCTAGAGTTTGCCTATAAATCATGCAAAACCCCCATAATGTGAAATATTATAGAGAATCTTAATCCACTTTCCTTGTAAAAACTCGAACTTTTAATGCTGAAAGGCAAGATAAAGTAGTTTGATATAAATCTTACATATCTACATTGTCGTTAACAGGAAGTATCACGAGGAAAATGCATTTTTGTCACCGAAAAATAAATCTCCGACTTTATGCTATTAACCATACTATGAAGAAGTTTGGGTTCAATCCAAAGTACCAAGTTATGTTCAGCAAAAAAAGAGTTTCGAAGTTTGCTTTAGAAGTATGCGGTACTTAAAAATGCGTTAAATTACGGTTTTCTGTACAATATAGAATTGTTCATAAGTAATATGTCATGTTTCAAATAATACGATACATATAAAAGGAACAATAGAGTGTCTTTGCAGAATTTCAGCTACTTCAGACACTTTTAATTTTCTACATTATCTAGGTACTTCATAAAATTACTTTTAGTAAAAAAAACTTCCCAATAACCATTATCATATACTTTTATACTTAAATTTTTTTTCACTTTAAGTTTCCAAATAAGATTTTTTATTGTTGTGTTGACATGATTTTGTAATTTTTCAAATTAAATAATTTATTATTGTTTTGTTGAATAAGTATTATGATTTAAATTGTCAAAGTTAAAAATAATGTAGGAATACAAAACGCAATCAAACTATTATTGCCCCTCCAAGGCCAATTTGCAATACTTTTACGTTTTCTTTTCTCAGACAGCGACAACACAGACGTCTAGGTTATAATCTTTAAAGTTAACACTGTAATGTAAGAGGCAATTCAATTTTAGCCCGAGTGCTGGAAAGTGCGCTCCTATGTCACACATTCAAGACTATCCCTGCTAGTGTATGAATTATTCAGGTTTATGATTCTGCAGAGAAAAGTAATTAAGTTTTCCGTCGTGGAGGAGCTCCGCTTGCGGCCAGCTCTGTTAATTAATCATCCTAGCTGTCTCTTTTCTCCACTTTCAGAAATAGGTTAATAATGGTTGTTTTTTTCGCATCCCTTCTACCGCTTTTATTATTGAATTAGTCAATAAATTACTGCTTTTCTAAGTAATAGTATTTCTGTTCGAAGTTCATTACAAACGTTATTATGGTAATTATATATCTATAATACGGATGAGCAACCATAAGGGGGTAGCTAGTAACAAACATTATAACTGATATCTAAGGATGATGATGTGGCATGGAGTTGAAAGTTATGACAATTAGCATTGATCCATTTTTAGAATAATAACACTTTCAATCAGAATATTGAAATTATCAATGCTCGCGACGAAATTTAGGCAATAGCTACCATTTATTTGTTGATTATCCATCATCCAATGTATATACCATCAAATAGGCAAATAATTGTATGAAGGAGAAGCTTAATATTTCAATTACATATGGTATGGTCGGTACAGTATGGATGAATTTAAAAATCCCACGACATAAGCAAAAAAGTATAAGACTGAAAATGTTGAAGTTTTTGAATGAGGTCTCACTTTTTCCTTTTAACTATATTTTTTTTTCACAAAATGAGTAAAACAAATTCTTTAGACTTTTATTTGTCAAAAGCAAACATTGAAATGCTAAAAGTTGTATCAGTAGATAATGAAATACTGAAGAAAAACCTTCAAAGTTCTGTTTGTTTTAATTTCACGTAAAAGGGCTTCAGTGAGCGGCGTTAAATATCAATTTATTCTAATGCTTTTTCGTAGCAAAAAGAGTATTTTCCCTGAGAACAATTTAGCCGTAGCGTTCATTAGTGAGACAAATCCTTTCAGTAGTTTCTCGCTCTAATTGCAGCATTAGAGAAGCAGAATGAGCTATTATAGAGCACTGGCTGTCGGATCTGTTTTATTTTAAATGCTTCCACGACGTACAATAGGTATTAGGATTTCGTACTGTGTAGCTTTTGTTCGCAACTCTATGTGTCTAATAGACAATATAATATTGTGTGTAAGAAATCTATGTTATGATTTATTAGGTAGTACATGCGAGTATAATTCAAAATGAAAATAGGTTTAGGATTAAGTGTGCGTAACTTTCGAGAACGGGAGGTATATTTGTTTCGTTAAATTAATTTTGCATAAGTGTGCCAAGATAAGATACCAGTGCGGTACGTGGAAATAAAATTCTTGGTAAAATACCAGATTACTAAGGATGTTCTAATGCTATCCTTTGTCTGCTTTGATTGTCAGTGTTCTAAGAAAAATAAAAGTTTCTTTTAAGTATACTAGATAACTAATGGTGTCCCATTTTATTGCAACATAGACTACCAGTATTCTCAATGGATTGTTTATGGAATACTAGCTTCTGCCCGCGACTTCGTCCGCCTTAAATTCGTTTATCGCGGATAAGGGTATTTTTCCGGGATAAAAAATCCTTCCCCGGGACTCAAACTATCTCCATACCAAATTTCATCCAAATCGGTTCAGCGGTTTATGCGTGAAGACGTAACAGACAGACAGACAGACACACTTTCGCAGTTATATTATTAGTATGGATTTGGATATGGAAGTATGGATAATCGTTTTTTGATTGATAAAAATTGATGACTAAGCCATTAATTAGGGTCACATGTAACTCAGTAAGTACGTATGAAGGGAATTTGGTATACAAACAAATCTTGCAACTTAAATTTGACCCACTTCCCGGTTTCCGATTGAGCTATAATTTGGCATAATTATCTTAAGTTCAGGTGACCATACAATATTAATCCATACTATCCATACTAATATTATAAATGCGAAAGTGTGTCTGTCCGTCTGTCTGTCTGTCTGTCTGTCTGTCCGTCCGTCCGTCCGTCCGTCCGTCCGTCCGTCCGTCCGTCCGTTCGTCCGTCTGTCCGTCCGTCCGTCTGTCTGTCTGTCTGTTACCTCTTCACGCTTAAACCGCTGAACCGATTTGTATGAAATTTGGTATGGAGATAGTTTGAGTCCCGGGGAAGGATTTTTTATCCCGGAAAAATACCCTTATCCGCGATAAACGAATTTAAGGCGGACGAAGTTGCGGGCAGAAGCTTGTATTCCATAAACAATCCATTGAGAATACTGGTAGCCTATGTTAAAAGCCTAGGAGCTGAGACGACACGGCGATATTTCTTAGAATATTAGACTTTAGAATAATGAACAGTGTAACCGGCTTTTTGTGTTTCAATGAAGCGTAATGAGGTTAGAGTCTAGCAAAGATGTTTTTGAACGGACTAATCGTATATATTTTTTGCAGCTCAGGCTCAGGATTTCGACACTTCTTGTCAATTAGACCTTACGTCACGGTGGCGCCATCTGGCGATATTACCATTTTAGAAAACCCTATTGATATGTAATGAGGGGTGAAGTGTGTGTGTGTGGTAGCGGCGGTGTATTTGGCTAAGTAAGTACACATGGGGAGTCGTCATTCTGGCGGCTCACTTACGCGTTTAACTTCACGCCCCCACACGCTTAGCTCAGACGACATGGACGTGACTGACGGACTGGAGGGCGGCACCGAAAGCGCTATTCCAGAGTGGTTGAGCCCCGACATGCTCTGCCGGCTCTTATTCCTTTTCCTTAGGGAAAAGGATCCTAGATTGCTGGCGCAGTTCAGGGTATTCGCCCAGGAAAGAGCGACGGAGCTAGCCCCCAGCACCCTGTCAAAGATTGACGATAGGCCCCTAAAAACGGACTTTTCGACTCAGACGAAGCCCACGGTCTCGAATCACACTCGGGACCCATGCCCTCCTCCCCAAACTCCAACAATGCCCGCCCCAAAGGCCCCTAAGGTCCGAAAAGCGCAAAAGGCCCCAGTAGCCTCCAAGGCCGCCAAGGCCGCCAAAAAACCGCCGACCCAGGCCCCCCCTCCGCCGAATCCGGCCAGGTCAGCCAGGGCGATCGACAGGCCTAAAAAACCTCAGCCGACCCCCTTGGGCGACAAAAATCCCTTCGACGCACTATACCTCGACTCCGCCGACGCCACAAAAACTGACCCTCCTGTCGCACCTGGCACGACGACCAAGACAAAGGACAAAACAGTGTGTGCCCCTGTGACCCGAACACGCTCCCTCTCGGGACCCAAAAGCGCTCGGAAGCGCTCCCCCAGGCGACCTTTAACCAGGAGCAGGCGCAGTGACACACACTCCCACTCGAGTTCCCCGGTCGGCCAAGCCAGGGATGGCTCCTTCTCCTCCTGTATTGAGGACCAGCGACCGCAGCTGGGCAGCGAGCACCCTGACCCGACCGTGCTGGACCCGGAACTGATGGACGTAGACTGGCAGACGCAGACAAATGTCAAACGACCTCGACCCACCACGACGACAAAGACCAAATCCCCGGCCCCTAAGGCCCGCCGCACTACTTCAGTGCAGCAGCCCGGCGTCGTTGAGACGACGTCCGACGACAACGACACCACTGACGAGACAGGACAAAACGCCAACTCAACTGAAGTGGCAGGTCCATCTGGGTCTGCCACCGCTCAGACAGACTCTCCGACAAAAGACGAGGACAGCCCCTATGGCTTAAAGAAGTACCCCGTCATCACCATTGCAGATGCTACGAGGTGGGTCTCCATCACCTCCTCCTTAGCCCAAAGAGGAATAAGACCAATTTTTTGCGAGCTCAAGAAGAATATGGGCATTAAGATAAAGGCAGATGGACAGGCCCAGTACAGAAGCATCTGCAACCTATTGAAAGACGCAAACATCCAATACAGCCGTGACCTCTTTCAACACGAACGGACCTTTAATGTGCTGATTAAAGGGATCCCCAAAGAGGTCGACATCAACGACGTACTTGACGACCTTCTCGAACAGGGGCTGGCTGTTGGGGAAGTACACAGACTTCACAGCAAGACACGAGGTGACTTTTACACCGTACTGGTTAAGGCCGACACCGAAAAGGACACAACGGCGAGACTTTTGGCTCTATCCCAGGTACTACTGCTTAGTGTTAGGGTCGAAATACCGACACCATCGGAGGTGATTATCCAATGTCACCGATGCTAACGTTATGGCCATACGCAGCGGGCTCGTAATGAGCGGTACGGCTATGTAAAGTGCTTGGGTGATCACCCCACCTGGCACTGCGACATACTAGAAGACCAACCAGTGGCCTGTGTGAACTGTGGCCAGGAAGGTCATTCGGCAAACAGTAGGAAGTGCCTGCTCGCACCTCCAAAAAGGCGTGTACCTACGCACAATTTCAAAGTTAGGACACTGAACTCCGATAGACCGGCGCCTCCTACAATGAACACCAATGACCACTTCCCGAGCCTAAAACTGACCCAGCACCCAAACAAAAACAGCCTTCTGGCTAGGTTCACACCGGCCACTGGTCAGTCCAGGACTTCAACCCAACACGGGACCACGTTTGCGAGCGTCGCAAACTCCCAACAACGACTGACACGATCCGACTTGACTGGGACAGCGGCGGCTATCCCTACTTACACGGAAGCCACCCCCGGATCCTCTGCGGTGCATAAGGTTAGGGCCCTTCAGGCCCGCCTGGCTGCGCTGGATGAGGAGATTGGGAGGGTGGAAGGACGACAGGCCCTGGCACTACTGAGTCAGTATGACGCCATACTGGCTGACTTCAACAGACATCATGGACAGTAACAGACCAAAAATCAGACTAAAGTCCCTCAACCTGGCATTTTTCAATGCCAACGGGTTGAGGGGTATGAAAGACCAACTGACGACCTTCCTAAATACAAACCTCATTGACATTGTAGTTATACAAGAGACGTTCTACAAACCGACATACAAGAACTTCAAAATTGAAAACTACAATGTCTTCCGAAACGACAGACCAGACAGACAAGGTGGCGGGACGATGATTTATTACAGGCGCAATCTCGATTGCTACAGTATCGACTCTCCAGCTCTCAGGAGCATGGAGGTGTCGATCTGTAAGATTGCACTGGCCATCCGCCGGTAGTCATCGTCTCCGCTTACCACCGACCTCAGGACCTCATACAAAAGACAGACTTCGACGCGCTTGGCAAGTTGGGCCCTGCTGTAATCATAGCAGGTGACCTAAATGCTAAACACACTTCATGGAGGTGCAATGCGAACAATAGGAACGGCGCAAAACTGCTGCACCTGCTTATCGATGGCCTATCTTTTAATTTGATAGTCCCTAGAGAATCGACTCACTACCTAGCAATAGACACACACAAAGCAGACATTTTAGACGTGGCCCTCCTTAAGAACGTAACCCTAAGGCTACGTTCTATCGAGGTGTTCCACGAATTAGACTCAGATCACCTGCCCGTAGTACTGAAACTTGGAGCAGACAATGACGATAGCAACACCCTTCTCAAATCCATCGTGGACTGGGAAAGAGTTAAAACAGGTCTGTTAAAGACACTCTCTGTTCTTGACTCAATTCCAGACGAAATAACCACAACTGACGAGACTGACAGAGCTATTTTCGTCTTCAGCAGTTACCTCAGCGCTGTCCTAAGCGAAGCCGCGCGGGAGGTACCTGCGGAGGATATCCACCGCCGGCTCCTACCTGAGGAACTGAGTGCGCTTCTGCGGAGGAAAAACGCTCTTCTTAGGCATAGCGCGTGGTACCCTTCGCCCCAAAATCGCAGGAACTTGAGAGCGTTGCAACGCGACGTTCGAGAGAAGATTGCCGATTTTCGGGCAAACTCTTTCAACGACCTGACTTCAGACATTACGCCCAGTCACACTGCGTACTGGAAAGTAGCGAAAGCTCTGAAAACAGACGCCGTACATACGATGCCCCCATTAATTTGTCCTGGTCACACCACACCGGCCTTCGATGACCTCGAGAAGGCCGAGTGCCTTGCGGGTAGTCTCGAGGAGCAGCCTCCAGCCGACTGTACCTGGACCAAGATTTTGTCGACGACGTTACTAGATATGTAAACCGACGGACACAACTCGACATGACTTCGGACCCGATCAGACCAGCGACCCGTGAAGAGCTAGCTCAGCTCATCAAGGGTCTAAGACCGAAAAAAGCCCCGGGACCCGACGGCATACCGAACCGACTGCTAAAACTGATGACTGACAACCATCTAGACTTACTGACTAGGATCCTCAATGCTGCCCTTGCCAGCTCCCACTTCCCTAGGGAATGGATGCAGGCGACGGTCATTGGGATCCACAAGACAGGAAAGCCGACAAACTTACCGACATCGTACAGATCAATCAGCCTTCTTTTCTCACTGGGGAAGCTGTACGAAAGACTTATACTGAAACGAATGACAGACTTCATTACAGAGAACGACATACTTATTGACGAGCAGTTTGGGTTTAGGCCCAAACACTCATGTGTCCAGCAGGTGCACGGAGCATGTGCTGAACGGACTGAATGACAGACATGGCTATGCCCTTTGTAGTGAACGCAAGACTGGAGCGGTATTCCTGGACGTGGCCAAGGCATTTGACAAGGTGTGGCATGCCGGTCTGATACATAAACTGTATCAGATGGGCATGCCTAACCGTCTGGTGCGCCTCATCCAGGAATACCTGACTGACCGACGGATAAGGTACAGAGTCGACGGCACCCTTTCCACTCCGCATGGCATTGCCGCGGGAGTCCCTCAGGGCTCAGTGCTGTCGCCGACTCTGTACTCTCTCTATACGAACGACATACCGATACAACCTGACGTACGACTGGCACTCTTTGCCGACGATACTGCGCTCTTCACTTCCAGTAGAAGCCTCGTGGCTATTGTCCGAGACCTCCAGCGTGCGCTCGACGACTTAGGTCGTTGGTTCAAGCGCTGGAGGATCGAGGTCAACGCAGAGAAGAGCGCAGCCATCATATTCCGACACGACTTCCATAACGTCTACGACAAACTCGACAGACTCAAACTGCACGACAAATACGTACCTTGGATAGACGAGGTAAAGTATTTAGGAGTGACTCTCGACAGAAACCTGACATACCGACGACACATTAAAAAGGCCAAAAAACGTGCAATCTACGTCCTTAATCGACTGGGATGGGCAATGATTGGCAGGCGTAGTAAGATGCGGTTTAGTAATAAACTAGTTCTTTTCAACGCCTGCGTGAGGCCAATACTGACGTACGGGTGTACTGTCTTTGGTCACGTGGGGCAGAAACAGCTGCACCAATTACAAGTTGTGCAAAACAACTTTTTACGACGAGCACTCGACGCTCCCCGACGGGTTGCCACCTAGACCCACATATAGCCGCCGGCATACCGACGATACATGACCACATACGCGACTTAGCACAGAACTATTATGACAAGGCCGACGACCATCCAAACAAGCTGTTCACCGACGCAATTTCTTACGACCCACCCCCGTCTCCTAAGGAGGCGGATTACATGACGACGCAACGACTCATACCCAGCCAAGACATACCCCTCCTAACAATTAACCCTGACGATGACGACTCTGACGAACTCACCGACAGAATCAGAGCTCTGCACGACCTGACGACCCAAGCCCTGGATGTCCGAGCCTTTAAAAGGGCAAAGCGCCGGCACGTCAGGAGACCTCGACACCTACTGACTGACCCGGATGATGTCATCACGGCCACCATTAAACAATGGTACCCTGATGACTCATCCGACACTGACGACGACATCTACAAAGACGTTAACCATACCGCTGACTTTTGTATGGAACGTGACACCAGACGACAGGAACGACGCACACTTTACTTGCACGCCGACGTCTCCGCCGGCGGAGACGCCCACCGCGGAAACAACAGTTTAACCACAAGACCGTAGAGACAAGCTTAGGCCGACAAACAACCGATACACAGACTGACGCAACAACAAAATAGTGTGAAGACTAGGAACACTATTGCTGCTCGTAGCGCACGCGCGCGGCAGCCCCACACGCTAGGTGCCGAGGATGTCGTGGCATCCTGCCGCCTAGCACAAATGACGACGGTAACAGCAGAAATGCTGCCGTACAAGTTAAATTACATGACATGAGGGGTGAAATAAAGTTGCAAATTAAGTGTTAGCACTTTCGCTGTCAAGCTTTTCGTATTGCAATGCACTTTCCTCTACATACGGGGAAACGCATGGTATCGACTACGCGGCTACGAGCAGAGCGCCCATTAGGCGGGTTCCTGGCAGTGAATGTGTTATTACCTATCTAACAATGTCTTAACATTATGTTAAGTACAGTCAGCTGCAAAAGATATACACAATTAGTCAGTTCAAAGACTCTTATTACCCGTCAGTAGAGTTGAGAAGATATGTTCAAACGGACTAATCGTGCATATCTTTTGGCTGCTTACTGTACCTACTACGTCTGATACGATTCTGCATGGTCGTGTGATGGCTCGATTCTTCATCATTATTCCACTGTATGTTAGTGATAAATTATCCATGATAGTGTACTAGATTATATAAGAGATTATAATATGTATATTATGGAATTTCTAATAGTGATTCATAGATTATTTGTTGTGTCTTACTGGGAAATATTTTGGGCGCGGAGCGTTTCGAAGTCTGAATACACGGATCGTTATTAGATAGTGTTCTAGATTCAAACCTTATAAAGTCATAACGGGAGATTCTTGCATAGGTTCAAGACACTTACAGCATTCTGGCTAGCACCAAAAAGATCAAGATCGTGTTTGAGTCATACCATGGGACAGGTCTATGCCCGACAGTAGATGGATATAGGCTCATTTCGATGATGTTAATGATGAAAAATGGGCGACCAACAAAAAATATAGTAACACACGACAGACAAACAGGTTAAAATGGTAAATATTGGGTCAAGCCATTATCTAACAGCGCACTGCTATAAGCCGATATCGAAGATAATGCATTCTACACCAGGGTAATTACGAGTAAGTCTGTATTCTGGAGAATAATGGTCTCCAAAAACCCATTTTCTCCCATATGTTAGCCAATTATATTAATTTAATAGTTATTTGATTGACTTCCGTTTGTTATACTTTGTACGGTATGGTGAAGTTAATAAAAGCGGTAGATTGACGTTGTATTCATTCAGTGTGCAATTGGATGTTGAGAAGTGCAGATCGTGAATAAACAAAGTTCAAGTGAGTGGTTCGTTTTATTGAAGAAGATAACACATATTGCATTTACTCCGACTAATGCATATTATATATAAACATATATTACAGGACAATTTTTACAAAAATCGAACTGGTCCCATGGTTAGCTCAATAAGGCATGTGTTATGGGTACTAGACGACGATATATTTAATAGAAATATTAACTTATATACATCTACCGGTAATCAAAGAATTTGAACCAAGAATTTTAAGTAACTAAATCCTTTTTCCGATAGAATTGCTCAATCTGTACTTTTAGTTTTTCATGAAATATACAATTTGAATGGTAAGTTTTTTTATTTTCTCGAAGTCGAAGTGAAAAGCAAAGTGTTTAACACGTGGCTTAAAGCAATTATGACGCTCAGACATAATCAATTCGTGTCATAATGGCTTATTTTAGCCCCTTGTCAAACAATCTACTATTTTACATACATTTTTTAAAGCATCCAACCAATATCTATTTATACCTAGCTATTTATATCTACCTGGTGTATTCTGAAACATGTTCCGAAACGGGACCGCGACGGATGTCTGCGCGCGCCCGTTTAGACAGGATCGGTTTAACTTAGCGCAAGCGGATCTTACGCCCCATCGCGTGTAACTCGATGGATCCACGCGGAGTGGAGCTCCTACTAATTTAGGATAAGTGCTCACGTAGCAAGTTCAATGATTCGGCCTGCCGGGAAATACCTTTGAACCGCGCGGCGTGACCGAATTGCGACACCAAAATGCTACTTACACGCTAACGACAAATTGTTACAACAACAGTGATATTGTAATTAGAATTCGTGCGTTTTAAACTTTTTGTTTTGCTTTATTGAACTTAGTCTTAAACTATACAAAGATTGTATAGTTGAATTATCGAGAAGATGGAATTGCATTTGTAGTGGTTGTACCGTTTGCAACAAAAGGAGAATAATTTTCTCTTAACTTAATAAAATGACATACCCAAGAAGTGGAATAAGTAGTAGTCCTCTGTTTTTTTCTTTTATTCGCTATCATGTTCTTCATCTGAGCTGTCACAAGTATTGATAATAAAATTGTCTGTTATTTGATCCATTTCTCCTTCCTGACATCGATATTTATTTTCTTCACTTTCGACGTGGTGACAAATATTTTCCCAGTCCTCAGCAGTGATGGTATTCATTCGTTCAGTTGCTAAACTCATAATGCCTTGCATGTTTAATGAAACGTTTCTTTTTGCTACATATCCTTTTACCATGGACCAAATATTTTCGATCGGATTGAATGTCGGGTGATACGGTGGCAATCGTAATACGGAGTGGCCATGTTCTTTTAAAATTGCATCTATGTGGTACTCGCGAAACCGCTCTTTATTTTGTTTAATTAATTCATACAAACTGGTTTTGTACATCAACCGGTTATACGAAATGTTGTGTTCTGTCAACCAATCCATCATTTCTTGTTTATTAGAATTTGACGTTGGAGCACGATTCAAAAGTTTGTTGTGATAGGACGCATTATCCACGATAAGTACGCTATTCGGTTTGAGGTTCGGTATTAATTTTTCTTTTAACCATTTTTCGTAGTTGACAAAGTTCATCTGGTCATGGTAACCTCCCGTTTTTTGGTTTGCCTTAAACATTAACAAAGCGTTGGGAATAAAACCATCTTTTCCTCCTGCGTGCACTATTATTAACCGCTGGCCTGTACTGATTTGTTTTTTTACACCAAATTCTGTTCCATCGGTCCAAGCTTCTCCGGACACATGTTAAGTGTGGATGTAGGTTTCATCAGTATAAACTAGTGGTCTATCTTGAGATCGATATTCCGCAATTTTGATAAGGTAATTTATTCTTAGCAGTCGTATGTTGTGTTTTTCCATTAATATTTTTCGGTTGTCCTCGGTCTTTTTCCATTTAAATCCTAATTTTTGTATTTGTTTTCGTAAGGTGGAAATGCTAAATTTGTAATCTATATCGGATTTTAACACAGAGTGGAGTCCCTTTAAGTTTGGAAATTGCTTATGGGACAGATGAAAATTGTATATAGTTCTCCGGATGACTTCCTGATCAAAATCGTCTACTGCTGATGACGGACAAGGACGCAACTTTTTATTCTTCGGGGAGGTGAATTTCTTTGTTGTTGCGAATTTCTCGCTGTTGCTCTCAGTCACAATGTTATAAACAGTAGAGAGACAAACACCTGTAGCTTTTTCAACTAACTGGGCAGCGGTGTAAGGCAAGTTTACATTTTTCGTCAGTTCATTTTCAAAATATTTATAACAGTTGAAAATTATTTGCTTACTTTGACTCTCAATAGGACCAAAATTACTGACAGCCATATTTTTTTTTAATATAGAAATTATTCGTAGTCGTACGGGCGGACACAATAATTAATTGAGAATACAATCAAATCAGATGTAAAAATATACGCACAACGTAAATAATATTGACAATTTCACACTGACATTATTTTTGTGTTTAGTTCTAGGATATATATATATATAACAACCTCTTTGTATGCTGATAGTACAAGAAAAAAGAAAATTCAAATATAGAATGCCTGTAAACAAACAATACTACTACATATGCAATTCCACGCTCTCGATGATTCAACTATATTATGGGTTCTCGACGACAAAATAAACACTATGATTAGTAGGAAAATATTTCCTTGAGTCGGTACAGAACCCGGGAGAGTAAACTTCGTTATTCGGAAATAATTTTAGGCAGAAAGTAATAAAATAATGTATCTGTCTTCATAAGCTAATAAGCAAGTATGCGTATGCGAAATATTTGAAACGAACGATAAATCCCCGCCCGAGGTTTCTTTTAGTCATATTTCGATATCGAACAGCGTGGAATCTTGAAGACATTACAAGTTAAAAGCCTGTCAAGACTTCCATGACCAATATTAGTGCATTTAAATTCGAAGCTGAGTGCGCGGGGAGACGTGAGTGCATTTTGTCGTACCAGAAACCGTTGGAGCATACCATTTCAGCATAAACACTGGCTGAAACCGAACAGCTGAGCTCCTTGCCACGTCGCGGCTCGATTTTTCTACTGGCTTTGAATATTGATGTTACGTAAACAGAAACGGAATCAGCACACATTTCACTGCATTCATTGCGTTCGAGCCTGAGTGAGTGGTAGAAATATTCGAGTGCGCGTAACGAGCCGAGTAGCAAAACGTAAAGAGAAACCCGTGTGTTAGATACTTAATAAAAGTCTCAACAGTGACTGAAAAACAACGCGCAGTCTACATAGTTGGGCTTTAAATCATGGAAATTTGCACTATAATTGTATAACCTATAGAAGAGCACGAGATAAATAAAATAGTGCCACGCGGGCGAAGTACGTATTTATATATACTATATGTATAATATGATTATGTGTATTTAAATTCAAATTCATAGTACAAAAATAAATAGTAAACTGATAGCTGATAATCCACAGATAGTTATAAATTATTTTTAGCCGACTACGCTGAAGTAAAAAAGAGGATTATAGCTTTTGTCTCCTCCGTGAACGAAGGTGTTGAATTGAAGGTGAAAATCCATTCGATCTTAAAATAAAAGCGAGTTTTGTTCGACTTGTTCTTCTTTGTATAAAGCAATTGGTCAAAGTAACTTCTGGCACAGATATAGGGAATAGGAATAAGAGTGTAGGTAATTTGATTCTTTTTGCATTGTTACTTAATAGGGTGGTTTCCTAGTCCGTTAGTAAGATTATCAAAAAATATTGGACACGTATTTTTTCTTTTGTCAATCAAACAACAAAAGACAAAGATAAAGCACGAGTCAAAGTTTGGAAGTGGGTGACGTTACACCGTGCGAAAAACGGTCGCACAGCGTGATGTCACGGGGAACTATAGGGCTATAACTTCATCATTTTTTGTTTAATTGACAAAACGTTTAATCAAAATAAATAAATAGAAGTAAAAATATGTGTCCATTATTTTTTGTTAATCTAACTGACGTTCTTATTATATTGATTTAGGATACGAGCCTATTAAATATAATAAATTAACACATTTAAGATTATTTTAAATAAAAATATTAAAACTAAAGCTAGAAATTAAAATATATGTAAAAAGGGCCTCCTTGGCGTGGTGCCAAAGATGCTGGCAGCATTTCGTCGCTTTATGGCGATACTGATATGCTGAGCGAGGAAACTGCCAGCCCTTTGGGCGCCTGAGGTGTCAACGAGCCGTTTTGATAGCTCCTTGAAAGGGCCCAGGATCTCTACGCCAAATGCCATAAAAAAGCTACGAGTATTGGGAGCCGAGACCCTGGTGGTGTTTAAATTTTTTGCGCGTTCCTGTCACCTCCGCCGCTGCGCCGGCCTTAACTGAGGTTCGTGGCAGATCAAAATACCTAAAGAAAAATCAAAAATCTTTATTAGTATCATAAATAAGGTAACAATATCTGCACTGGTGCCTTTTTTAAGTTTACGTGATACTTGTACTAAGAGAGCACCGCTCTCCATCATATTGTAACTATACAGTTTTTTTAGGTGTATAAGTTAAAAAAATGTGATTTAAAATATTAAAGAAACACATATTATTATATATTAAAAAAACCGTAGGTTCTTAACAAGTTTTACAGAACAATACAGTAGGTACTTACAAGTTACAGATTCACCAATTATGAATATTACAAGCTTGGCATTTACGATGTAGGTGAGGTAAAGTTCATATAATAATATTAATTGGGTGTCATTTTTTATACATATTTATTTAGGTGTGTGCGTGTGGGGATATGTCGGTATCATCATACAGGTTTCTGAATTTGTTTTTTAATATCAGACTAACTTTCAACACACTCATATATAGTGGAGGGATATATATTTATATCTATGTGCTTATTTATAAGATTATACAGATTGGCGGCTTGTTGTCTCTTTGCAAATGCGGATTTCACTGTAGGGGTTTGGATAACTTTGGACTTTTTCCTACTGTAGAATTTGTATCTGGTTTGTATTTGGTTTTTTTGTGTGTCTTTAAAATTAGATTTAATTTATACAACTTCCTTACAGTTAGTAGGTCACCTAGTACATAGAGTTCATCTGTGGGGAATCTGTACGGCTTTAGATACAATACTTTTAGCAATGCTCTCAAGCTCAAGGAACTTAGTCTTTGTAGTGCCACCCCATACAGGAATACAGTATGTGAGGACTAGCTGAGCCAGAGATACGTAAACTTGATTGATGTGATGGCGCTATAGTATATCGTCCCATTCCAGCACTCGAATCATCGTCCACGGAACCACGGACATCTCGTCGGGCCTCTTGCTCTAAATTCTTGAACCAAACAGATTACGCTTGGTTCAAGAATTGCAGGCACATTGATGGTGGGCAAGGGTTGTTGGATGATATCGTTCAAGGCGGCCTGCTTGAAGAGGCGGGTGGCGCTCAGTTGACATGATGGTAATCATGACGGTTCACAGCTCATCGACTAATGTGCCACAGGCGCATTTGTATGGAGTGAATACATATCTACTTAGAATACATTTTTAAAAAAGGAACTTAATATTTACGTTTGTCAAAGGATAAACACAAGCGTATACCACCTCCATTTGGCGCTGTAAGGGGTATTACCTTAGCGCTTATGAATGTGGGTATATCTGGAAGTTTACATGTTAAGCTAAGTTGGTTGCACAAAGACGTACGAACCTGGCAGTCCCAGATTCGAATCATAGCAAGGGCAAGTATTTTTTGTGGTGATCACTAATATTTGTTAACTTTTTATATTTACTTAAGTATTTAGTTTTCTTTGTATTTAGTTAAGTTTATATCTATTCATAGATTTATGTAAATATATCGTTGTCTAGTAGCCATAGTTCAATCTTTGTATAGTTAATGACTAGGTATATTCGGTGTAAGATTGTTCTACATTATTTATAATAATAAAACTGACATTGAAGACATTTATCAAAAAGAGTGAAACGGATTATTTCTCGGTACAGATGTAGTAAATAATAATTTCCAATCGTAGCTTCTCGGAAATGTTCGTATTCGTCTTACTACTTCTTTCACACTAAGTACCCATCAAGACAACGTAGGGGACGGTCGCATTGCGAGCCGAAGTATCGATATAGAGTGGTTAAAACCACAGGATTTATTTAAGTCAGCATAATAATATATTTTGTATAGCTATACAAACTTCATGATATTAATACTTATCTATGACTAGGATCTTGTTTCCATCCTAGCAACGGTTCATATCTCTCTTCCTTCTCGACCACCATTGTATCCTCACGTGCGTGTCTTGTTTTATCACATAATTTACGAAGATTCCCCTGGATTTGACTTATTCGTCGTCCACCACCCAAGACTACACCAGCAGACCGATGGGTATAAATTTTATCCGAAAATGCCATTTTCAAACACGAATTTAACATAGCCTTGCCAGGATATCGGCAGGCAACCCTAGTGCATTAGGATCGTCAAAACTTTGTCTTCAAGATTGGGGCCATTCGAAGCCTCGGCCGAGTAGGTGAAGGTCCATGTATGGCCGTATCTTAGAATAATATGGCGGCTCCATGGATTTTAGAACCGCGGTATGCTACGAAAAGTCTTGAGCCTAATAATAATTTCGCTATTTTGTGTTTTGTTCTATGTTGTGGTTTATTTTTTGTTATGTTATTTTTTTTAAGTTACAATAATTTGAAGTGTAATAAAAATTTAAAATAATAAGGTGGTCTGCATAGTTCTCACTGTAGTCTTGACTTATAGTTAGACATTTTTTGGGGTCCCGATCCTTAGAGAATCATTAGAAACAGCCATGATTCACAAAATTCCGTCACCTCCATCCACCTTCCGGTTTGAATATCAGAGCATCTTCCAAACCGGAAAATGCGGTTTTTATCAGTGCTCTTAGTGAAATAAAATATCCTCGTTAACTAGTTTGATCTTTGTTTACCTAACGAATTCTTTATATATGATTGGATCGTGGTGGTTTTAATATCTCAGAGTGATATACTTCAAACTGGTGGTTTGACATTTGACATTGATGAATAAAGTACTCAATTTATTTGATTTTGTATCAAATAAATTTAGTACTTAATTCATCAATAACGTCACTTAATAATACAATAATTCGGAAGTTGTCGTATTTGCCGAGTTTTAACGATGGGGAAGGATTATTCACTACATCTGTACTTGGGTAGCTACTGGTCATCCTCAGATGATTAAAAGATACTTTTTATCCGACTACGCTCAGTAAAAAAGAGGGTTATGTTGCGGACAGCCACCGATCCTGTCGTCGAGCCTGCCACCGATCCTGTCGTCGATCCAGCCGTCGAGCCTGCCGTCGTACCAGCTGCCGTGCCTGCCGTCGATCCAGCCGTCGTGCCAGCCATCGTGCCTGCCGTCGAGCCCGTCGTCATCACAGCCCCGAGCCAGCAACGAGATCGATTGACGTCAGAAGATAGATTGACACTGTATGAACCAGAAACAATACTCGATTGATCGCTAGTCCCTCCAGAGACAATGTTCGATTGACTGCTAGTGCCTCCAGAACCAGACAATTCGATTGACGTCTGACTAAGGCAAAAGAAGCGGAGCACTGAGCATCGGTAATCAATCAATCCGTGTCTTCTCTTACACCCCCCCGTGGAGGGGTGCAGGGGGCCCGTGCTACCACCTGGGCACCTTGGGCTGTGGCGGGGTCGCGACCCGTGGTGACGGGCCGGGCGTGCGCCCTCATTTTGGGGAGGGCAGTGAGGCTGGAGCAGGCCGCGCGAGGAGGGGCTCGCGGTGGCTGGCAGAGAGAGTGGGGGCCTCGCGAGCAGCGCTCGCTGAGGCCTGCGGCTAGCGGACCTGGTCGGCTTCTTGAGCCCTTTGCCGCGTGTCTTTCCCCGGGGTATCCGTTTTAGCGGGACCGGGTACGAAAAACACGGCTTAGGGCACCGACCAGTGGGCGGCTATGCCGGTGAGTGCGCCAGGTGGGCGGGAGATACATGCCGCGGCGCGGGGGGCCGCTGGCGTGGGCCGCGCGAGCAGGTGCTCGCAGCGGCGGTGGAGGCAGTGTATCGCCACCCGGCCTAGGGCGGGATGGCGAGAAGCTCTCGGGGTAGCCCCCAAAAGCGGCTGTTCGGGGGTCGGACGTAGTGGGGCGCGATGCCCTGGAGATGTGTATGGCTGGACTTGCCCGCGCGGTCGCACATTCGACGCGCGAGCCGGCCGACAAACATCTCCAGGTCACGCCACTTGAGGTCCGCAGTGATGGTGCGATTCCGCATGTAGCGGGGGGCGGCCACGATGGTGCGCAGCGTCCTGGATTCCTGCGCCTTCAGCTTCTTCCTCGATGTGGTGGCGGCCAGGGCGTACCAAGCCGGGGCGGCGTAAGACAGCCGCGACCGGACGTAGGCCTTGTACAGGCCTAGCTTGGTGCGCCTCGGCAGCTTGCTGGAAAAGAGAGGATGGAGTGAGCTGCGTGCGTAAGCTGCCTTGCTGCGAGTCTCGTTCACCGGTTTGGCCATGGTGAGCCCCCTGTCAATGGTCACGCCCAGGTATTTCACTGAGTTAGACCATGCCAGGGGCTGGCCGAGGAGAGTGAGCGGCTGACGGGCAGCTTTGTACCCGGTCAGCATCGCTTGAGTTTTACTGACGTTTACGGAGAGTCTCCACTTGGCTAGCCAAGCTGGGAGGGCGTCGAGCGTCGGCTGGAGCTTGCTGATGGCGTGGTGCGGCTTGAAGGAGGTGCTAAAGAACGCTGCGTCGTCCGCGTACAGGGCTAATCTCGTGTCACCAACGACGGGAATGACGTTGGTATACAGAGCATAGAGGGCTGGGGAGAGACAACTACCTTGCGGCACCCCGGCTAGGATGGGGCGGGTTGTGGAGAGAGCGCCTTCTACGATGACCTGGAACTGCCGACTATCTAGAAAGGAAGCTACAACCTTTACTATGCGGCGGGGGGTGGGGCTCATGGACAGTTTGTAGAGAAGGCCTTCGTGCCAGACACGTTTGAAGGCCTTCTCTATGTCCAGAAGCACGGCCACCGTGTGCTCCTTCTTGTTGAGCGAGAACGCCATGTGGTGCAGCGTCTTGGTGAGCTGCAGCGTGGTTGACTGGTCCTGTCTGAACCCGAACTGCTCTTCCCTGGGCGTGATGTGCGGCTGGAGATGGCTGAGCAGCAACTTCTCGAACACGTTCGAAACAGTATTAAGCAGAGTTAGTTATAGGATGGTAGCTATCCGGATTAGTTCTATCCTTGCCAGGCTTGGGTAGGACGATTACTCGTCCTAACTTCCAAGATGTAGGGAAGTGCCCTGAACGCATGATCCCGTTAAACAGGCGCGCCGCTGCCGCTAAGGCGTTTAGCGGCAGGTGGCGGAGCGCCATGTTCGCGCCTTCCTGGGGCTGCAGTGGCGCTTGATGTAGCCTGAGCGTCGGAGCCCCGAGAGACTGTCCCTAACTCAGCGCGCCCCTCCACAACGCGCGCCCCACCGAGAAGCGCACGCACCCCGTGCCTCACCGCAGCACTCCCCTCCGTGTGCGGTAGAGCGTGACAACGCCCAGCAAGCTCACGGATTGTCTGGCCAGCGATCCTCTCCATACAAACGTGTCTGGCCAGCGGTCCACGAAAACGAGCCTTGTATGAAAAATATTTTTATTATTGATTTTATGAATGTAAATGTGTTAAATTGTGAACCATAATAACTGTAAGATAAGTTTAGCTCCATAAAAGAGAGCAATAATATTAAGAATCATGAATTATTTGCATAAAGAGCCTACTAAAACAAATATGAACCTCACGGGTCAGATAGAGTGGAAATATGGTATTTTATGATTGGAATTTATAATAATGACTAAGATCTTTGGTAATTACAAATAAAGAGAACCCGAACCTTAGGATGAATAAGTAAAATGACCGATAGAACCTAGACTTTAAAAGTCGGAACTTTAGAACCGTGAATTTATCATAGCTTAAGTCTGATCTTGTTGAAACTTTGTACAAAGATGTATTGCACATGAAAGATTTAAGAACCAATTAGAATCTGAACTTAGGTCTTAAGATTTAATCACTAGAGCCGATTAATTGATCCTATAGAACATAATTTGAAACTTTAGAGCCTTATAACTTTTGAACCTTTGTAAATATATAAGTAAAGTAAAGTAAATTTGATAGATCCAAGTATAGAAAATAAATCTAGGTCAATAAAAATATTGTAAGACCTAAGATTTTTAATATTATGAGCCTAAAACTATAAAGTTGAAAATGATATAAGAAACAGAGAGGAGAGATCTCTGTCTAAACTCACACAAAGATCGTAGAAATATTTATAGGTCTAAAAGACAGATCTTATTTGGACAATGATGTCACGATGTGAGCCCTACGAAAATTATATATAAGAAAGCGGCCTGCGAGCCGCGTAGTTCGTACTACCCAAGAGAAATTATATTGTGAAACAGTAAAGTAGTGTTATTCTCAAGTACTCCCAGCTAGGTTGCGAGGCCAATCCCCTATATCGCGTCCTCATTTAGAATCACGTAAGCCCCAAGTCGTGGGCAGAGCCGTACGCGTTAGGATTGATCCGTTGAACCTTTCTCCTTCGCGTACACGCGTGATTTTAGTGCGGCCGTATCGGGAGTACAGATCCGATCCGATCCGATCCGAACCGAACCCCTGAACCTTTGGTCCTTCGAGTAACCCCGAACCCAGGAATATCGTGTTTCTCTATTCCGGAGCCTTCAAGTGTGGTATTGGAACGGCCACAGGTTATATTATTTTTTTCCTCCGCTGACGAATTTCGCACCTTCTAGTATTTATTAACATTTGAGAGCTTCTTCACCTTCAGAATGGGTCGGTGTCTGTTACGTCAACGTTAAATATTTTGCTAAGGTATTATTTATTATATAATATATGTATATGCAGCAGTGGCGTGTGTCGATATAAGCCGATGTTGCCCAAGGAAAGGCTTATAACCACCTTTTTCTTTATATATGAGTAAATGAATACGCTTCGGTTTCCCTTGTAATTTCCTGATGCTACGCCTCCGATATGCAATATATTTCATAACGGACAAATTTATTCAAATTTATATGTCCGTCATCTACTAACAATAAATTCGGTATTCGTTTTATGCAACCGCAAATCCTTTAATATTGGATGAGTTATGTTGCGACCATTTTTCATACAGGTCGATTGACCTGGATTAACCTTCTGGCAGGATATACCCAAAATTCGAATAGTTGATGTAAGTATTCTCTTTGAGATTACATGGAGTTAATGTACGTTTATTTAAATTTAGGATAAGAGTTTAAGTCCGTTATACATTAGTCATTATGGGTACACATTATGATCGCTACAAAAAACATGATGTAAAATATGTTTGCCAATGAATAGTATATTATGTGTCGCAATCTTACATAATAAGTAGTTCAACCTAGTCGTAAACTACATATTTACTCAATGCTTGTGTCGCTTGTCAATACCTATAGGGGCACACATACTTAAAAACCCGGTCAAGTGCGAGTCTGACTCGCGCACCGAGGGTTACGTACAAACTTTCACTTATTCCGATTTAACTTGCCCTTTCAGTTAAGTTTGCCTCTGGTATCTATGACGTCACATACAAATGAGGAGCAAACTTAACAACAACAACAACAATTCTTTATTGCACAGCAACAACAGAAACAGTACAATAGAGCCTTAACATAAAATAGGTAAACAATAGGCGGTCTTATCGCTAAAGAGCGATCTCTTCCAGACAACCTTTGGGTAGCGGAAATGACATAAAATAGCTAGAAATGAGTAGGTGGTGAGATAAGATTACATATAATACAAAAATAAATAAAAACAAACATACATATTATATATATACATATACTAAACATACATACTACTATAAATATATATATATATATATATACAAAGTTAGAAAGAAAACTATGATACAGTTGACATCAAAGTGATTAGAAAACCAGAAGCAGAATTAAAAATATAAATTATGGGAGAGATAAATAATGATCCTTTAACTTAGTTTTAAAAATAGGCAATGACTTCGCTTGCCTTAAATCGAGTGGAAGAGAATTCCACAACACAGTAGCTCGGAATGTAAAAGAATTTGTATAAAATTTTGACTTTGATGATGGAACAGCTAGAAGATAGTTTTGAGCGGACCTTGCTGATAGAAGATAACTAAAACGTTCTTTGAGATAGCGGGGAGTCGCACGATGAAAGAGTGTATTATAGAGAAGAGAAAGAATGTCAGTGTTACGACGAAGACGGATAGGGAGCCACTTGAGTTGTGAACGGAAACTAGACACATGATCATACTTGCGTAACCCAAATATAAACCTAATACACATGTTTTGAATTCGCTCAAGTTTGTTAAGTTGCTCCTCTGAAAGATCTAAATAGTCAAAAATGGGAATTTTGAGTGGCGATAGGAAGAAAATTACGAAGCCTTCTCCCTCCTCCTGCTAACCTCATTCAGCTGCGGCACCCAGGAAAGAGTGAGATCCAAGATTATACCTAAATTCTTGACAGAGTGAGAAAAAGGAATTTGAACACCATTAAATACAATTCTTGGGAGGCCAGCAAAGTCAACTTTAGAAATCATCTTTGAGCTGCCAATGATGATAACTTGCGTCTTCGTAGGATTAACTTTCAGGCCATAGCTACTAGTCCACTCCGAAATTAGCTCCAAGTCACAATTTGCCATGGCTGTAACCGACGGGAGATCGCCGAGTACACCCTGAGAATATATTTGGAGATCGTCAGCATAAAGGTGATAAAAAGAAGATAGATTATGAGTAATGGAATTAATAAAAATTGAAAATAGCAGTGGAGACAGCACACCGCCTTGCGGAACGCCAGAAAGTATGCTGCACCAAGGAGATCGGGAAGTATTCACCTTTATACGCTGCCGACGATTAGTTAGGTAACTATGAAACCATTCAATAACCGCAGGAATATGTTAAGAGAACTTAATATAGCCAACAAAATTTCAAAATCAACAGTGTTGAACGTGTTACTAAAATCCAGAAGCGTAAGCACCGTCAATTTCCGGTCATTCATAACCGACCGAATATCATCCGTAATTTTTACGAGAGCAGTAGTCGTACTATGACCGGATCGGAAACCGGACTGATATGGATTTAGAAGATCATTCCGATTTAGAAAAGAAGTAAGTTGCTGAAATACTAAACGTTCAAGGACTTTGGTTTAAGAAAGGAAGAATGGAAATAGGTCGGTAATCTGAGAAGGTGGCAGGATTGGATTTTTTCGGTAAGGGAATTATATCAGCGTCCTTCCAGATAGCAGGAAAGACACTAGATGAAACAGAAGCATTCAGGATACTGGCAATTACAGGAACAAGAAGGTCAAGCAGAGGAAGGATCATACTACGGCTCACATTATCAACACCAACGGCCTTGGAAGTAATGGCTAGTATGTTTTTCTTAACATCACTGTCGGAAAATTGAGTTAGAGAAAAAGGATTAAAGTCTGGAGTTGGGAGATATGAAAGATAATCAAGTGTCCTGGTCTTAACAGGACCGCTAAAAACGGAAGAAGAAGAGAAATGCTGATTTAGCTGATCAATATTGAGGTCTTTAGAACAGGAATCCTGCTGAGATTTCCCAACTTCTAGCGACTTAAGAAATTTCCACACTTTAGAAGGATCACCATTTTCAACAAACTGGTGAATATGGCGCCTTTGCGCATCACGGCAAACAGTACTACAACGGTTGCGCAAAGTGTGGTAACGTGTTTTGTTCTTAACTGAAGGTTCATTTTTATACCTAGACTTGGCCAAATTTTTCTTCTCAATAAGCATTCTGATCTCATTAGTGAGCCAGGGAGCAGGAAGATGTTTCACCCTGATAGGATAGTGCAATAAATGTAGTGCAGTGAAATAAATAAAACTGTCCAGAAAAATGTGAATATAACTACTGATAGGTGAGAAGTACTAGTTAAACATGTATTAAATTATGTTTTTGCATAGAAAAACGCACTATTTGTATTTTTAAACATTAGAACACTTATTGATGATGTTAATCGTTTTTGTTCACCTAACCGAAAAAAACTTAACCAAAGCGGGTTAGTCAAAAATGATTTTTGGTGATAAAAAACAAGAAAGACAGACGGATATATGGTTATATTTTCGTGTAATATTCATATTATATCACATAATTCCAGATTGTTCGCTTGGTAAACTTCGGTGATAAATGGAGGGGCAGGGAGGTATTTATTACCACATTTCCCTTAATAAAACGTAATTGAAGCACAATTAAAATCGAAAATGTACAGACTCTTTCATATGATACCCTACTTGACCTTGTGACTAGACTTTTAATTTTTGCCCCATCTCGTAGTGGTAGTTTTTTATAGAAAATAAAAATATATTTTATAATGTTTCCTTTGCAATATAAATTTCAAATACATAATATAAGTAGTTTTTGAGATATGGCGCTCTAATAGTTAGACAGACAGAGTCGCACCATAAGGTTTCCTTTTTTACCTCTTTGGTACGGAACCCTAAAAACGAAACAACGATGCCAACAAGTTACTAGATCATATGTAACTAGATGTAGGATTCGAATCCTAAATTCCACAATGTCTAAATGTAGCTCAAAAAATATACATTTTAAGAGTTGCAGTACAGCTTAGCTAGTGGATAAGATTGATTAACTTTTACAAGGTTTTACTCGTGACGTTCATACCATAAGATTTTTTATAAGGACAACGAGTATACCACGAATTAAGCAATAAGTTTGGGCATAATATCAACTTCTCTACGCATAATATCAACTTTCAGTCACGTCAGACATTAGTCTTGACTTCTATTTTAAATAGGTATACAGATTACTTTTATTTGAACCTAGGCTAAAAATACAAATTAAGTGAATCAATTCAAATTCAAAATTATTTGGGATATCATAACACATATTTGTTAGTATAGAGTATTCATTTATTTCCTACTTCGTTCGCGGAGGAGAAAAAGTCAATACTATTGTTTTCAGCGAAATCAGGTAAAAAGTATTTTATAACCATCTGTGTCGTTTCCCAGCTACCTTGTACCAAAAATGAAATCCGATTATGGTGCGTCCACATTTGTATCATTTGCCCGTATCAGATCATCGTCGCGTAGCATGATCACGCGTTTGGACGTTGCGCCGATCCGATCAATCGAAATCCATTTGCTACGCGTATCACACACTTGTATCGGAAGAGTGCGGCATTATCGGCGCGCCGCCGACAGTAAGCGTCCAAGCAGCGCGATACGCAGTCATGCTACGGCACGATGATCGGATACGAGCAAATGATACAAGTGTGGACGCACCTTTACGTGATTAAGTGACAACAAGACATCACTGACACTCGCGCACCGAGAGTTCCGTACAAATTTTCAGTTACCCTAACTTTATTACCTTATTGCATACAAATGAGGTGCAAACTTAACGCAACCGGGTTCTTCAAATAGGTTTCATTGCAAATAAATTAAAATTGATAGTTACAGGCATGGCTATATATTTCATGTAATATTTATGTTTATTTATACAAATTGTGAAATATTTCAAAATCAAATTTCAAATAGATACCATTAGTAGTTTATGAGTATGGCGCTTTAATAGTCGGACAGACAGACAGAGTCGCAATATAAGGGTTCCTTTTTTACCATTTTTGGTACGAAACCCTAAAAATTTAAAAAAAATAATAACGTAACGGCTCCAGTAATGGACGGGTTAAGGATCTTTTGGATTTCTTTTGGTTATTTTTCGTTCACTTATAAGTTTAACGGTTAGTGAATACATTACAATATCCCTGAATAAACATTCTTGAAGACAAAGGTAAAAAAAGTATGAAAAAAACATTTTTTTTTTTGAGAAGATGACCAAAAATTTTAAGAGCCTGATTTCCTTGTAAAATCCTTGAATGGACAGTGGAGATCCTGGAATGGACACCCCAATAATGGACACTTTTATCAAGGAAGCATTTATATATTTCGAAAATGGCGTCCATTTTGGAATTCACGATGGCAGGCATCACTTTTAACGAAAAAATTATCACGGGAGTCGTTTTCTAGGTTTTTGGGGGTGCGGATTTTGAAAATGGCGTATATTTTGGAGTTAAAGATGGCGGACATCACCTTTAACAAAAAAGTCATCGTGGGAGTCGTTTTCTAGGTTTTTGGGGGTGCAGATTTCGAAAATGGCGTTTATTTCGAAATCTAAGATGGCGGCCTTTGCTTTTAGTGAAATAGTCATCATAGGTGTCGTTTTGTAGATTTTTGGGGGCACAAATTTCGAAAGTGGCGTCTATTTTAGAATCGAAGATGGCCGAAATGAACCAAAATAAACCTAGAAAACATCGCCTATTTTTTATTTTATTTATTTAATCTTTATTGCACAAAAGAAAACTTATTGTACAAAAGGCGAACTTAATGCCATAAGGCATTCTCTACCAGTCAACCTCAGGGCAAAACAGAAAAATTGTAGGCGGTGCTGAGGCTTGTGTAATTACAAAAACACATATTTATATACTTTAAATACATGAATAACAAAATTTATATAATATATACACAAATATATATAAGGTTAATAAATATATATATATATAGCGATGAAATGAATTAAGCAGATAAACTAAGAGTCTTCGGTTCTGCCAGCAAAGAAGTTGCTCACGGACTTTTTGAATGCAAACTTATTCGGGGCCTGTTTGGTTTTAAGAGGAAGACCGTTCCAGAGGCGGGCAGCCTGAATAGCGAAAGAATTGGATATGAAGCCAGTTCGGTGGAGTGGGATAGAAAGGGCGAGATTGCCGGAAGAGCGAAAATGATGGTTACGAGTGGATTCAATGTAACTGAAGAAAGTTTTGAGATATTCTTGACGACCGGTTTGGCTCAGTGGGAGTAACGTTGCCTGCGAAGTTGAGGTCCTGGGTTCAAATCCCGGTAAGGGCAAATATTTATGTGATGAGCATAAATATTTGTTCCTGAGTCTTAGATGTTTTCTATGCATATAAGTAATATTCTATTAAATATATCGTCGTCTAGTACCCATAACACAAGCCTAATTGAGATTTGACTTACCATGGGACTAGATCGATTTGTGTAAAATTGTCCCGTAACATTTATTTATTTATTTATTTATTTATTCTGGAGATTGTGGATCGTTAAGAATTGAAAAGAGAGAGCAAAGCATTCGAATGTTACGTCGCTGACGAATTGGAAACCAACCAAGCTGAGCGCGGAAAACAGATATATGATCATATTTACGGAGACAGAAAATGAAACGAATACAACTATTGAGAAGCCGTTCCAACTTATCAAGAAGATCTTCGTTTAAGTCCGGATAACACACATCACCATAATCAACTATGCGTAGGATTAGGGTATTTACCAACAAGACCTTAGTTTTAATGGGCAAGAATAGCTTCAATTTGTTAAGAGCATGGAGCGATCCAATTACCTTCCTGCAAATTTCGGCAACCTGCACCTTCCAGCTCAGCGTGCTATCCAAGTAAACATCTAAGTCCTTAACACAAGAAGTAAATGAAATAGGTGTGCCGTTAAAAGCACTCTCCCCAAAAGTAACGCTACTTTTTTCCGCCGAGTGAAGTATTAATTATATCCCCTGAAGTTTCACCTCGTATTAAACATGCTTAAAATAAGTAGATTAGATACATAAATGAAGAGAGCCAATAATAAATCGGGTAGAATCTTTTACCGAATAATGTTTATAGTAAACAAGTTTCACGTAAACGTTCCAGAAAGGAAAATATATGTCTTGATAATAAACGCTTTATCGGCGGCACGTGGTCACTTGGTCGCCGGCAGTGACCGAGTGAATAATCGCCTTTAATTTAAATCCGTCGCTATTGCAGTAAGTACCAATTTAGATTTTAGATTTACCTTACTTTATTTTTTAAATGTTTACATCAGCTTATATTAAAAATGCAAAGCAATAAAATTGCATATATAGGGAGTTATTACATACTGAAGAAAAAGACAAATGTTTAAATAGTTTTATAAACTAAATCTACTTGTAGTGATTAATTTGTTTATATATTCGACTAAGTTTATTCGGAGTATGTTTGGATCCTGGACAAGTGATCTATGTATGGTGATTGAACTAGTCTTTTTTTTAAAAGTAACTAGTGACTTACAATTCCTTTGCTAACCCGCGAAATAGGGTTTAGGTTAGATGTGACAATAAATTGTGCTCACACGGGCATATTTTCATGCAGATTCCATAAAAAAATACGTATGCAAATAAAACAAACCACCATCATATAGTATATATAATGCTCGACACATGTTTCGCCTATCTGCGAGGCATCATCTGCAGATGCAGGAGATGTTGACGGTACGCAATCCACCCGAGAAATGAGATCTCCAAAATGGTAGGCCCTATTTATAAACTCTGATTATGGTTTATAGAAAAAGATGGGAAAACGCGGAACAACGTTATGGTGACGACGTAACATTAATATGTTCATCAATAATCAAACCCAATAGAGGTTGTACCTAAATATTTTCTGTTCAAGGACACTCCACGTAATCCTTTTCCGCAAACATGTAAGGTTGAAAGAAATTATTATCTGACAACGAATAAATGTATTTCAAAATACAACAATTCTCGCGTCGCAAACGTCGCGTGGCATGATCGCGTGTCACGATCACGCGTTTGGACGTTGCGCCGATCCGATCGCTCGAAATCCATGTTGCTACGCGTATCAAACACTCGGATTGGAAAAGCGCGGCATGATCGCGACGGTGCGACGTCCACACTAGCGATCATGACACAAATTTTTGATTTAGTGAATATTCGCGACGAAAGTAGCAAAAATTGTTCCCCCCCCCCCCCCCTCTCTCCATCCTCTTAACCATATGTACAAAAAATATGAAAAAAATTACAAATATAAAGCTTAATAAATACTTCTAACAAAAATTGTTGTCAACATGATCGGACATACCGTTTTTAAGTTATTGCCAAAAAACTGCGCTTCTCAGCAAAAGGACGTAAGTGCCGGGGAGATACGATCGTTTTTTTTTTCATCTGTAGTGCATTTTTTTGTTTAAACGGCTGCGGAACCCTTCATGAGCGAGTCCGACTCGCACTTGGCCGCTTTTTTAGTTACTGCGCGCGCGGTGCCGCCGACGCATGGGCGCTGCTGTCCACGCTGGCGCTCAGCGCTCGCGGCTTATCAGCTGTCGCGATAATGATCCACAAGTTTCTGCACGGGTCTCAACCAATTTGATGTGCAATCGCAGAGTGCAAGAGTTTTTAACACGGAACACAACGCTACTACAGAAAAACGATCACGCGATAAATGATGATCGGCGAAATGCCAAAATGATCGGAGCGGTGAAACGATACGGCTAGCGTCCAAACTGCAGCATGCAAAATGATCGGCGCGGTGATCGGATACGGTGATACGCTACGGCTTAGTGTGGACGCGTTTCTTCACGCGGCGGCGCAAATGATACGGAATGCCGACAGTGAGGGTCCAAGTAGCGCGATATGCAGTCATGCCACGGGACGATGATCGGATACGAGCAAATGATACAAGTGTGGACGCACATTTATTCTCTACTATTACATCATAATATTTTATAAATTTTATCTGATAAAGGGCTAACATAGGTTATGCTTGCTTTATATTTCTTAATCGGATTTGAAGAACGTGCAGCGTGCAATAAATTATTAACCATCCCAATTTCCTTTTTTGAGATAATGTTATCTACAAGATACATGTTATTCAATTCCGATTGGAAATTTGCCTCAGAAAGAGGGACCGTGAACAACCTATGTACGTAGTAGTGATAAGCTTCTTATGTTGCTAGGAGCGTTTTGGAGATCTCATTTCTCTGGTGGGCACCAGACCGTCAACATTTCCTGCATAGACAGGTGACATACAGGTCGAGGATTAAACCGTTTGGGGGTGGTTTGTTTTTTTGCATGCCTATTTTTTTATAGAAACTGCATGATAATGATAATATGCGCATCTGAGCACAATTTACTGTCACATCTAACCAGCGGGTCTATGATGGTTGTGTTTGTCACGCGATAAATAAGTGACATAGCTGCCGTCACTTTCTCACACGTATGTGAGTGCGAAAGTGACAGGCGCGTTATCATATCACTTATCGCGTGATGCACGCGACCATCATAGGTCCGCTGGACACTATTCCGCGGAATATCAAAAGCACTATAATCCAATAGTTTAATAAGGAATTCTGCAAAGTAGTCTCTGAATCTATCATTTACTAAATAAACCCTGAACTGGAAAAATATGACCCATTAAACCACCGCATTTCATCAAAATCGTGGAAGTCGAGAAACAAGTTATATTTAATATATATCATTCATACTTTTACACATTGTCACTGAAACTTAACACTAAAACGACCCACTTTTATTTTTATTAAGCTTCTAAAGTAATTCAGCCGCAAAGGGACAGTGCCAATAGGAAATTGTACAAAACTTAGTTATATATGGGTATTGTTGTGAAACAACTCCAAACTTACCTATATTAAGACAGACACGGACGTCTTAAATTTTCGGCTATGATATTGAAGACGTTTAAAAGTGGTCTGAAAGCTTCCCGCTGTTACGAAAATCGCCTCCGGGCCGACCTTCTTTTAGATAGAGCCCAGAGAAGTTCTTGTTCCGGTACAAAGCATTTTTCTTTCAGCAATATTTCGCCTAAAGTATTGTCAAATGGGTCGCCAGCAAAATTGAGCTATCAGTTTAAACATCTTTCTATAAAATTCGATGGTTCCTTTGAAATGAAACTTAAATTGTGCATGGGGATTGGATTACATTTCGTTAGGGCATTGTTTTTAAGCAAGGAGGTTGTTTACATTGGAACATTATGAACCAATGGAGCATGACACGTCTTCTTTCTCAAAACGATCAATTCAAATTATTGAATAACATCGTTTTTTGTAATACCTAGCAAATAAAATGAATGTATAAAATGAAAATTGTTATCTGATCTATTCGACCCAAGCTACAATTGTTTCCACAGGTACACAAATTGAACAAAACAACAGCCATAATTTTCTGTTTTATCTCGGAATTCAAAAATGTACGATCGGTTCGGAGCACATTTGCTTATCTTGCTTCATTTTATTCCAAATTTCCAATAGTGATTGTGTAGCACCTGGATTCCGCCATTACTCTTTTAAAATTGCAAACTTTATAGCACCAATATTTCAGTGGAATTGCAGAAGTGTCCGCAAATCATATCGTCTAGTTAGAGAAACGTTTTTATTATTATAAGATTTACTTTAAAAATATTACATAATGATTTATGAAATATTCCAAAAATGGTGTATAGTGGCTTTATACGATAGAACTTATTTTATAATTACTATGTTATTTTAAATATAAATACTTCTGTGTTATTTGTGTTGTAAAGTTATGAGAACAATTAATTAAATTTTGATGATGGGCTATAAAGGGGTACAGTATAATATTTAACCTACTTAACGAATACATTTCGCATGACCTAATAATTGAGCATACACTTGTATTAAATCCAAATGATCTATTGATTACGTCATTTCAGGCCTTTGCTTCGTAAAACCAAATTATATTTTGCACATTTCTACTCCGTCGTACTTTGAAACATTGCTAACGCAAAATTAGTAAAATGTTTTAACAATATTATTACTGCCCATGTGGTGTATATAATTGCCATATTTGGTAACTCTTGCCTATATACAGTTTACAGGCTGCTTCAACTTTATAATAGAAATATTTAAAGGCACAAATTGTTCAATATATAGTTTAGCTCAATAAACCTAGTAATACGTGTTTGGGTTGTTGAATTCATCACATTATGTGTTGTAATATCTAAGATGTTTGCTATTTAGTACCTTCAAAATAACAATCACAAACATGAAGTCATAACTGTACGATAAGGATAATTACTGAAAAAACGTAAAAAATCAAAACTCCATACCAATACTTAAATCATATTCAATAAAAACCATACTCAAAATATTATTGCATTTTGTTATAAACACAAAAACTTTGTTGGTATGGAAAAGCTCAAGAGTGGGTGTCTTTCGCAGACTTTAAAATTAGATCCGCATTGTAAGTACGTGATCAGCATCAATACAAAGCGAGATGAAAAAAAGGCTTCCGAGAGAAGGATGTGAATATGAAAATGAAATGAAAAAGAATGTATTTCCATTTTTCTTTTCAATAATGTTTGAAAATCAGACTTTGGCGTCTCTAGTCAGTCATTAAGAAGATTTTCAAGACCCTTTGTTATCGAAATACTTAAATTAACGATGTTCGTCTAAGATAATAATAATGCCATTTAGAATAACATTCATTATTTGTATAAAAGCCTATATTACATTTTAAAACAACCTTTGTCATGCGACGATACTTTATTATTGTTTTGTCGTCAGATCTAAATATACATGCTCTACACATTTAACTACTGGAAATTCAACTAACGATGCTCGTCTAAGATAATAATAATGCCATAAAGAGAATATTAACTATTTTTGAGATATATTTATAAAAGCCTTTATTTAATTTTAATCATGAAACGGGAATTTATTTATTGGTTTATCATTAGGTCTAAATATACATGCTGTATTCATTTAACTACTAGAAATGTGTGAAAAATTATTTATTGAGAGTGAAGCTAAATAAAAAGTTATCAATAAAAAAGAGGAAACCAGACTTAAGTGCTAGAATTGATAACAAGGTTTATTCCGATAAAATGATGGCAGTAATTACATAAGTAATTCTTTTTATAATACTCGTAGAACAAGACTTTTTGAATTCTGTAATTAGATTGTAGATTTTATTATATTTTTTCTTAAAAAGTGATACGGCTTCTCGTAACTAGAGCCGACGGAGACCCGGCTAGTGGAGCGATTAATTAACAAGGACTAGCCCCCAGAGGGCGCTCCGCAGGGAATTATTCACTCTATTTTGTACCCATCCTTCTACAAAATAATTATTAAGAGTAAACCTAATTAAATTTTCCCTCAAGAAGCCTTCGCAATGTCTGCTGTTCTTGTAATTGTTCTGGCACTTATTTTAATAACGATATTTTCGCTTTTCTTTAATTTTCGTGGAAAATCATTTTGACATTAAAGTACTTTCTTATAATTTGACATCTTGTGTCGGAGGCCAGACACGGTAAAAATAAACTGTGTCCATTAATAATGCTTTTTCAAACGATTATGAACCTATAGATTCTAAAACTATAGTAGGTATTGACTGCGAGTTAGCTCACCTTGCAAGTAAATTTTCTACGAGTTCATGGCCTATATTTATGCAAAATATGACGTTGATATTTTGCTACAGATGATATGTTAAACTTTGGCCTAACAGTATATTAATTACTAGCTTCTGCTCGCGACTTCGTCCGCCTTAAATTCGTTTATCGCGTATAAGAGTAATTTTCCGGGACAAAAAGTCGCCTAAAACCCGGGACTCAAACTATCTCCATACCAAGTTTAAGCGTGAAGAGGTAACAGACAGACAGACAGACACATTTTCGCATTTATAATATGAGTATGTATTTGGCAAAAAGGTATTAATTTTAGCGCCATCTGTTAGTTTAGCAAGGTACTCGATACTCGTGGGCTCGTAACACATGTTTGAGAGAAGTTTGCACCTCCTTCCTAAGTAGCGCGATAAGATTCAGGTGCAAACTTAATCAAATGTAGTGGCTACCCCTCCTTTTAAGGGTTGAATTTTTATAGCCTATAACCTGGCCGGGAATTTTTTCGACCGATAAGTAAAGTTTGCATCAAAATCTGTTCAGCCGTTATCACGTGATGCGCGCACAAATAAACAGACAAACAGATAAACAGACAAACAGACAAAAAATCTAAAAACTGTTGGAACGTGTTCTATTATCGATTTTAAATATCCCCGGCCAATTTTTTTTCGAATATCTTCCATGTACAGACTTTCGACCCTCTTCAGCTTTATTATATGTATAGATATGGCTTAGGGTTCGACGCGTGCGTTGACTGTCATTTTATCTGTTCAAGTCCTACAGAAAATAAATGAGAAAACTTTAAAAGCCAATGAGACTTAGTCTCTCAGTCAGTATCTATACTTCATTTGTGAACAAGAGAACGTCTCACAAAACAGATAAATGTTGGAGATATCTGCTTTGTTGCAAAAGATCGCTTCGATCTGTTTGTAAACTGGATATTTTAAGGCTGCAATGTCTGATTTTCTTAAGGACCCACATTAAAAGTCATCGCTTAATGTCTTATTTATCTTTAGGTACTGTTATTTTACATTAGTTTTTTAATAAGTACTAAAAATACTGCTTATCTACAAATTATCCGTTTTTTTATTGAGGATAAAATTTTCATTAACCATTCGACTCTGATAGTCATAATACTATTAATATGTAATTTTTAATAATTTGGACCCCAGTGCATAGGACATTGTCTTAGATAACCAAAATTGTAACAGGATATTAAAGGAAAATTAGAAATAAGGATTGAAGTTTTAGGTACGTCGTTTGGAATGTGTTTGAACTGTCGAAATATATTTTTTCAAATTTTTGCTTAAAACATGACACAAAAAGTGCCAACATTCAAATTCAGTAGACCTATGAATAACACAGATGACTTCATCTAATATTTAAATTGCATAATATATGAAAAAATGGAAAATGTCTATAGGTAGGTAGTGGGTAGGCACATTATAGTTTGATTAATGCGTAGGTTTCTTTGAATTAGTGGAACAGGTATATTACGTGTATACAATAATTTTAATAATGGCATCGACCAAAAAATGAGGTTTAGCAGTTTCACGAACAGAACCTGCCAAGTGACCGCTTTTCTTGTAGTAACTTTTCGCTAAATACGCATGTTTCCATGTTATCGGCTACGCGAGTAGCGCAATAAAAATCTTTTCTCAAACATGCACTGAAATCTCGTCATTACGTGCGTCATAACAGGCTTCAAAGTATCCCGTTATGGGCGGAACAATCTGTGAGAACTGTAAAGGAATTTCATACCAAATTGAAGGCCTAGGCAGGGAAGTATTTATTTTTTATTTTTATGTAAACATGGCATCTGTGTCATGAACAGGCTAAACAACCGAATTATATTTTTTTATTTTTTTCTAGTGGCTGAATGGTTATCGGACCAAAAATATCCGTGTTAATGCCTATTACACACGAACTGATATTAAGAACACAAATCTGTATGGTTCATATGTCGATGAATAAATTTAAAATATTGTGTATACTTAAGTCACCAGAGACCATAGACAATATTTAAAATCCTCTGCATTTGTTTTATTTATTCTAGAAATTAAGATTCTTATTATCAGGTTGTGTATTACGGCCCTAAAAGGGTCTACTCAAGCGAAATACGGACGACTTACTTTAAAAAAAACAATATGGAGGGATTGGAGGGAAAATTTTAAAAACTTTTGTCGTGTAGTTTTTTGAGTGGTATATTTTTTTATTTCATTGCAAATGTTTGAGAAAAGCACTATACATGCCTCTGGCCGTAAAAAGTGCTTGCTGGCTTCGTATTACTATCCTACTCATCCGGCAAGCCCTTCTTTCCCGGCGTCTGCAGTAATGTACTATTGATCGTGACTTATATTTTCTGTCAAAGAATGAATTTTTGTGGCATGCTTTTATTTCAGACTATATTTTTCTTTTAACATCTCTGTCATCGAGACGACTGTAAAGATTCCAAACTCAGTAGAATGGCGTTATTTTATTACAGAGTTCCTATGACTACCTTCCGACCCCATCATCAGATCAGCTCCACGATATCAAAATATTGCAGTGTCACCTAAATAATAAAAGTGTGCTAGATTTAATTCAATTCGAAGAAAATGACCCACACGAACACACCGAACGCGGCAAGTTATATAAAAACTTGTTATAATAGCTTTACCGTTTAAGACCGAGAAATGACCAGTAAACTCCAAGTAATCGTACTGTAACAAACCAATAAATTAGCCAAATTGCAGCTAATACGAAATTCAGCAGCATTTATTGATTGGGCGTACTACGTGTATCAGCCTTTGCACCGAATAGCCCGTGTATGTGCCCAACAAGCCGACAGTGGGGCACGATCCTTGATTACGTAGCAGGTTAATCATGGACTCAATCCTCCGGCGTAATTATGGACTGTACTAGCTAAGTCCACTTGCGATACACTGGGATGATGACGTTCGTACTAATTTCCTTGAAACATCAACTATGCAGGCTGCATTATGGGTGTAACTCGATTAAGATGGCGGTTTAACGCGTTTTACATAAACATGACACGTAGAAAATCTAAATCCTCTCTGAGGTCAAGTCGGGTATTAAATGAAAGGAGTAGATTTGCACATACTCAAACGTTTTTTTTACATTGGTATGTATTGGTTTTTTTTTACATATACCTAAAATTTTAATTTATGTGGAAAGTGTAAATTATCCTTTGTGGGAACCCTCAGTGCCCGAGTCATAATCTCACTTAGTCGGTATTTTTAGTTAAAAATTAAAAGGTAAATAAGTGATCTTCCGGCATCTAAATAGAGATAACCATATATGCGTATCGAAATTTTTGACGATTTGAAGCGGAATAAAATCTGTAAGTTACTTTGTTGCCCCATAATTAGGATTTGTGGTTTGTCAAGATCGATTTTTAGGCTTTTTAAGAATTGCACACATATTACACTTTACAGAGAGCAATAACGTTTGTAATTGTACTGTATTAGAGTAATTACAGTATGTGCCGTATTGAAGTTTCATTATTAAGTACATCGGTTATGATTAACTACGGGTACAAAGGTGAGTTAATGCGAGTCAAATACATAATTATGGGGACTAACTTCTTAAGGGCTTATTTCTGTATCTGGGTTCCTTCAACTGGACTTCGTAATTGAAGACATAAGGTTCAGATTAGATTAAAGTAAACCCTACAGGGAATATTCTCAAATCTTAAATACGGGAGAGAATTTAGAAATTAACTTTCGTTTAACTGTTATGTAACTCAATTAAGTACTCGACTTATAGTGTTGCAGTACTAAACAGTTATATCAGGCAGTTATAGCAAATTTTCACAAGACAACAGAACGGGCCTTGATCGCATATAAATATGATTTATTTTATTACCTTCCGTTAGTAATTCTTCGACGCTTCGGACGTCGCGTTGCATCTATGGTCTCGAAGAAACTGGAGAGGCGGGTACCAACATCTTCTAGCCGCGCGAGGTTTTCGATCTACCCGCGCTTGGTGTTTGTTATATCCGTAAATAAAACCACTAATTAATTAATATCTGTTTTATTCCTTTTGCACACACACGCTTAATCTTACGGTATTTTAGAGAGAGAGAGACAGCACTCGTATAACAAAGCGTTCCGTTTCTCACACTCTCCCGCGCTTAATTCTAACGGAATCTTAAAATTTATCCTTAACTAAGTCTTAACATAATTCTTCTAAAGTCTCTGAACAATGCAGCATCTGATTAATGTGACGTTTCCATCTTAAACCCTCTACATCTACCACATAGGTAGTACCTGGTATAGACTCTTCTATCACCAACCCTTGAACCCATGGCTTGCGGTCCCTTCTATAGTCTCTCACCATCACTTTCTGTCCTATATCAAAATTAATTTCTCTTTTTCCTTGGTCTCTCTTTTCCACTCTCTCTCGCACTATTTCTGACAGGGGCGGGGGACGCAATAAACTAAACCTGTTCCTTATTTCTCGATTAAGCATAAGACGAGCTGGTGATACCCCAGTTGTGCGCTGTGGTGTACTTCTATAGTCGAACATAAATAAATTTACTGCTGATAATAATGTAAGTCCATTTTCTTTGATTTTAGTTACAGCAGTTTTGAATGTCTCGACGAATCTCTCTACTGCTCCATTCGTAGCAGGATGGTATGGTGGAGAGAATGTATGTTTTATGCGATTGTTCTTACAAAAATCTCTAAAATCTTGACTAGTGAAAGTTCGGCCATTATCTGTGACTAGATGTATCGGATATCCAAATCGAGTAAATAGACTGTTGAAAACATCGATTGTGCGAGTACTGGTTATATTTGACATTTCATAAATTTCCGGCTATTTAGAATAACTGTCCACTATTGCAAGAAACATTTTATTAAAAAATGGTCCCAGAAAATCGGCGTGTATCCTATACCATGCCGAAGGGGGCACAGGCCATGGTTTCTGTATTTTGGATGGTGCTCTACTATTTTGTAAACATATAATACATTTTTTTGTTATATCCTCTATTTCCTTATCAATGTTAGGCCACCAAAAATAAGACCGAGCAATTTCCTTCATCCTAACGATTCCAAAATGACTTTTGTGCAATTCAAGTAAAACAGATTTTACGAACAAGTTGAGGTATTAATATACGATATCCCCAAAATATGCAGTCCTTGTCGATTGTTAATTCATCTTTTCTGTTATAAAATGGTATGAGTTCTGTACTTAATCCTGTTTTATTTTGGCCAGCCGTCTGTCATATATCTTATAACTTTTGAAAAAACAACATCCTTTTTTGATTCTATTTGAATATCTTTCCAATCTAAGCTATGCATGTTGGCATCGTTAGTATAATTGACCACACTACTATATGCGTTCATGTATAGTACATGGTCATCTGTTTTATTATTTTGATTGTTTGACTCTGTGACACTTCTTGATAGGAAATCAGCTGGGTTTACAGTTGTTTTTATATACCGTATTTTATAGTTAAATGCAGATAAAAATATAGCATAATGTTGTAACCTTTTGGCAGCCATTTTTGGAATACCTGTAGTTGGACCAAATATTCGCACTAATGCGGCGTTGTCAGTTTCTAGCTCAAAATGTCGCCCATATACATAATTATAGAATTTAGTTATTCCAAAAATTACTGCCATGGCCTCTATATCGATACTTGCATATCTTTGCTCTACTTCACTAAGCTTTTTGCTGTCATAGGCTATAGGCTTAACTACTCCATTTCTGTCTCTGTTGGACAAAACAACGCCTAGACCCGTGTCAGATGCGCCACAAGTTAAAATTAGGGGCAATTGTTGGTCATAATGGCTTAAATTGCTGGCCGATGCCAGTTTGCTTTTTATTTTTTTAAATGCTTCCTCACAATCGGATGTCCAAGTGTTTTTTTTGTTTTTAGTACAGTCATATAAAGGTGTTAGAGTTGTAGCCATATCCTTTAAGAATAGCGAGTAATAATTAATTTTACCCAAGAATGATTTCAGTAAAGTCAAGTTTGTGGGTGACTTTGCATTTAATAGTGGTTCAATATTAGAATGAATCAGACTGATACCATTCTTGTTCACACGAAATCCAAATACATCTAGGCTACTAGTGAACAATTTACATTTTTCTGGCTTTAATTTAAAATAACATTCCTGCAATTTCTTTAGAACTTTACATAAGGTGTCAACAGTCTGTTGCAATGAATTTCCTTTAATGTAAATGTTATCTATGAATACAATTGTATTTGGTATGCCACTTAGTTTTGTTGTCATTAAACGTTGGAATGATCCCGGTCTAGCTCTGGAGCTAACTCCATATGGTAAAAAATTGTATCTATATGTGCCTATCTCCGTTACAATGGTGGTACAATTTTTGCTCTCCTAACTGAGGGGTGCTTGTAGGTAAGCCTCTTTTAAATCTAGTTCGCAGTAATATTCCCCGTTACGAAGAGAATTTAAAATATCATCTAAATGTGGTAGTGGGAAGTGATCAATTTCCATACATGGATTTACTGTGAGTTTGTAATCCCCGCACAATCGCACCGAGCAGCCATCAATATTGGAACTACCGGGGTATTCACTTTGTTCAACAGCAGTGATTCTGCCATTATTTAACAGTCTAGTAATTTCATTATTTACCTTGTCACGTAGAGCAAAGGGTACTCGCCTTGGCGGTAGACATTTAGGCTGAGCGTTAGGTTTCAATTTCAAATTAATCACTTCACCCTTGAAATTTCCGCATCCCGGGCTGAATATCCCTGCGAACTGATTTCTGACTAATTGTTCTGCATCTGAAACGTTTTGAAGCACATTAGTTCCTATATTTACGGTAGTTTCCCATTTCGGGGGCCATAATTGCAATCCCTACCGATAACTCTAGGAGAATTGTTTTGTGACCTCTTTATGTTTGATTGTCAAATTTGTTATAATGCCCAATGGCTTAGTCACACTCTGATCAAAGTTTTTAAATAAAATATTACATTCCTTTATCTCTAAACCGCTCAAGTATTTATTTTTATCTGCCATTGACATTACATCCGAACCTGTGTCTAATTGAAACTGTAACTCATAACCATTCACATTAATAATCAAATAACAAGGTGGTATCCTACTTACACTATTAAATGTATAGGTTTCATATTCTTCATACAAATTCTGAATAGAACTCACAATGTCTTCATTTTCCGTGTGGGTTGTCGCATCAGCTTCCAGAAAATTTGCTTGATGTGTTTTCATTTGGCACATTCTAAATATGTGTCCTTGTACCCCACATTCTGAACAGTACTTGTTTTTTAGGGTACATTCTGCTTTAATGTGGTTTCTCTTACCACAGCAAAAGCAATGTAAACCTTGTGGTTTGCTAGAATTATAAGGCTTCTTCCATTGTGGGGGAACTGTAGCAGCCTTTGGCTTCGACTGATTAAAAAAAAATCTGACACTTCTGTTGCACTGCTGGTGTGTAGTAAAGCTGCTTCAACTGTTCTTGCTATTTCTATGCATTTTTCTAATGACATTTGCACTTGACTTTTCATTTGTTCGAATCTAATCATTTTTGAAGAAACTCCGTCCATAAACTTTTCTTTAATTTGGTCATCCACATCTTTGAAATTGCACTTTGACGCTAATTTTCTTAGTTCTATGGCATAATCCTGAATATTTTCATTTGGTGATTGGTTTCTCTTCCTAAATTCTGCTCTTTGTAAAGCAGTTGACAACGGTCTTACATATTTGTTTTGTAATTTTAGGGTCAACTCTTTATAGGTTAATTTACTAGGTTGGTTGTACTGGCGCACATAAATAGGTTAGTGTTTCAAACACTTTCGCAGCCATTTTTGTAATTAATAATGGCACTTTTTTGTCCTCTGGAATGTCATTGACTAGAACAAAACAATCAAACTGTTGTTCAAACACTTCCCATTTTTCACCCTCGAATTGTTTCAGTTCACCAAATGATGTCATTTTAGATAAATTTCTTCGCACTTTGGGTTTTTGAGTGGCGTGTATTGTTTTATAGTAATTACTTAATTGCTTCCGTAGTTGATCCAAAGTGTCGGTTTCGGCAAAACTCAACTGTTCTTCCTTTAAGATTTGTATAAGGTCCTGCTTTTTACACTTATATATATAGCTTTTTCGGCCCAATTTCACGTTTATAATATTGTTTATACTTTCTTCCGAATTTTCATCGTCTTTGGGGCTCAAACTTTGGAATACCTCTTCGTCTGTATTCGACATTTATAGGTTATGGATGGACAATGGCGGCCATTGTAGGTGCGTTTTGCATGAATGTTTTTCCTGTTCGCTCACTTTTGCGCTTTACTGCTCTGTGGGAACTTAATTTCGTCCGCCTCGTCGTAATATCCGTAAATAAAACCACTAATTAATTAATATCTGTTTTATTCCTTTTGCACACCCACGCTTAATCTTACGGTATTTTTTAGAGAGAGAGACAGCACTCGTATAACAAAGCGTTCCGTTTCTCACAGTGTTGATTATTAGGTTGAACACTAAGGTCGTCACTAGACCGGCATACTACTCTCACGACATCTGACGATTTATCAGATGATATATGGTGGCTTGCGAAACCAAACTAGGTTTTGAATGTCCGGTTGCATTGTGCACATTAAAGCTGCCCTTGGTTGTTACAGGTACATGCGTAGATAGGTTTGGGTCGAGTCTTGCAGAAGTAGCGTTTTTGGTCCCGGTGTAAATGTCGACCTTCTTCAAAAGAAGCCCCATGTTTCCTAACTTTATTGCACCATTCCGGCCTCGTTGACGCAAGCTCCTCCTAACGCTCCGGAGATGGTATTTCGAAACATCTTTGTAGCGCAGGAACTGCTCCCCGTGATTGCGTTTTCTTTCAGTAAGCTCCGCGTAGAAAACGGTTTTTGGTAGTCTGCATGTTTCCGATGCGACCAAAGTGGCCACTTCATCTCACCTGATACCTCATTTGCCTCTTTGTTTGCTTGACACGTTACGTTGATCACTATGATCCTTCCATCAAATGCGTAATAGCTATGCAACGCAAACAGCAGTATAAAAGGTTTCTGATGCTGAAGTTTCCCCTTTACCCACCAAAATTCTGCGGCATACGAAAGGATCGGCCTAAGAATATTAGGCATTTTATTGTCTGGTTGTATATTTCTATTACGAAATACCAATTCCGTACTGCACCATTTTGGAAATAACTTGGCATTCATTTTATTGCCATTATGCCACCTCCAGGATCCTTTGAAAAATGCTGAGAAGGTTATGGTTCATTGATTCGACGCTCCGAGTAAATAAACCGATAAGTAAAGACTAAATTATCGAGTCGCACGCCGTAATGCCGTATTTGAGGAGCAAATTGAATTACACTGAGATTGTATAATTTTAAAGGTAAATGTTTACGCTTAGATATAATGTTTATTTATCGTTTTAAGTTACTTGAAATTGAACTTAGATGTATACTTACGCTGTGAAATTTACGAGACTACAGGAGTAGGAGTAACTATTATACTTAGCTTTTCTTAGCTATAAACGAAATGTGTTAGATTTGCTTTACCGAATGTTAGAGCAGTGGATTTTGCTATATCGCTCAATGGTGAATGTTTAGAAATGGTGGATAGGGCATTATTCTTAGGTATAACACTGGACAAGAACTTGCAATGGAGTCCCCATTTAGCAGTACTTGCAGGTAAATTAAGTTCAGCAGCTTACGCTATTAGAAAAATTAGACAATTGACCAATGTTGATACTGCTCGCTTAGTATATCATAGTTATTTTCATAGTATCATGTCATACGGTATTCTTGTTTGGGGCAAAGCAGCTGACATACAGACTATATTTGTGTTACAAAAAAGAGCGATTCGTTCTATATATAACTTGAACTCCCGTGACTCCTTAAGAGAACTTTTTAAAGACATCAACATATTAACCGTAGCGTCCCAATATATTTATGAGAATATTATTTATGTTATTAAGAACCTAGAGTCTTTTACTAGGAATTCAGATATCCACAATTTTAATACTAGAAATAAAAACAAAATCGCTATTAGAAAGTTCCGCGTTCGTAAAGTAGCCAAATCATTCGTAGGCCAATGTATACATTTTTATAATAAGCTACCAGATGATGCTTTGAAATTATCGTTTCCAGCTCTCAAAAAGTACTTAAAAGAGTCCCTAATGGCAAAGGCTTATTATAGGGTAGAGGACTATTTAACAGAAAAAATTGCATGGCCCAAAACAGAAACCAAATAATTTACTTTTACCGGGACACGGTTCTTATAAGGTGGCATATCAAACGTATGTAAGTTGTTTTAAATAAAAATCACTATTTAGCTTTTTTATATTCTACATTTTTTTTTTTTTTACTTTTATAAGTTTTGATATGTTTCCTTGAAGAACTACGCATTGAGTTTATACTCAAAACATATATTTAGGTTAGGCTAAGCACGAATATTGTAATAGATATAAGAGTTATTTCGAAAAAATGACTGACTGTTGAGTTTGTTTCGGCTTTCTTCTCTTCAGTGGTCTCCTCTTGGGAAACGCCGTAGAGTCAGACTTGTAAAAGTGCCCTTGTGGCCTACTTACAGAATAAAGATCATTATTTCATTATTTCATTATAAAGTACTACACTATAGAAATTCCACACAAGAAACAAAAACAAACGATTCATGTCGTTCTATTTACTAAGAGCGATTTTATATTTACCTAAATTAGTACTAAAAACGTCCAATATTAGGGTCAAAAACTCAAAGATTAGCTACTAAGTACTTAGCTTGAAGAGGTTGCTCGTACCATTTCTAAGTTTCACATTCTGAAACGTTTTTGTTTTAATATAAAGGATAAAGTAAAAAAACATTTTCCCTTTATATTCTAAGTTTTCATTTAATCTTAAAATGTCATTGTTTTACAATTTGGTTACCTAAGTTAAGTATGGACCATAGATAATGGGTGCAAACCTAACAAGCCAGGTTAGGTTCAGATAAGTAAGCATTTCTACGAAACCCTAGGAGCGCGAGTCAGACTCGCATGTAGCCAGTTTTTAAGCAAGTGTACCGATTGATGTCCTATCTTCGTTAGATCTTCGAAGACACGCTTGATGAAACTTCACCAAATGTATCAATTTTGATTTATACTTATACCATTCCACCTATTAGGTATCGCATGATGAAGCGTAATACTCCAGCTTATGAAGCGCGACGCACGGCCCTCCCACCTTGCCGCCAAATTTATTGCCGTCGGTTTTCATGAATTTCCTGCAAGATACGAAACAACGACCATTTAATATCTCTCCTGTTTATACGGCGTTCGTCGTGGTTTAAAGAAAATACGCTCTGGGCATGATTTTCGGACACAAAAAGATACACTTAATTTGGCTTAGCGTTGCGATATCAGAAGGTGATTTTAATCTACTTGTATTTATTGTTAGAAGTCCATCTGTGTTAATTGATGATTTGTCTACAATTAACTTGTTATATGCATGTATGAATGGCATGGAAGTACACCGTGCAGTACTTCCATGTCGTTCATTCATTTTGTATTTATTACAAGTACAACACTAATACTGATTCACGTTACGTTTAAAAATAGAGCCAAATATGTCAATAGTAAAAGATGGCGGAGAATAAAGCTCTTTAAATAACAGTACAGGACTTTCCGCAATTCCATGGCGTCAAATTCTGCTTTTAAGTTCATTTTGAGAAAAAAATTGCGACACCAATTGCTCTAAAGCGGACGTACTGACAATTTTATTTTTAGAGCAAAATGTTTTTGGGGTGAGCATTATGTGCCTTTTCATTATGAGCACTAAATTCAAAATTTTCTTGCAAAACATAGCTAGGAGGCATACAAATTATCTACTATTCAATACAAACAATGGAATCTGTTATTATTCTATAAGTAGTTACTAAAGTATATTTTTATGATACCATGATACGGAAAAATGTTATTTTTTTAATTCATATAAATAAAAAATAAAAATAAATAAATATTACGGGACAATTTTACACAAATCGAACTAGTCCCATGGTAAGCTCAATAAGGCTTGTGTTATGGGTACTAGACGACGATATATTTACTAGATATATTACTTATATACATAGAAGACATCCAAGACTCAGGAACAAATATTTATGCTCATCACACAAATATTTGCCCTTACCGGGATTTGAACCCAGGACCTCAGCTTCGCAGGCAACGTTACTCCCACTGAGCCAAACCGGTCGTCAAAATATAATATAGAAGTACAGAAACACACACATGTACCTGAGCACACGTTCGTACACTTACACACTCTTACACACACACACTCACACGCACGCACGCACGTATGCACACAGATACACAATTCATTTCAACTATATCCGCTATGTGGTTTAGTAGTTGCAGATACATTAAGTTCAGCAGCTTACGCTTTTAGAAAAGTTAAACAATTGACCGATGTTGATACCTCTCGCTTAGCCAAATCATTCGTTGGCCAATGTATACAATAAGTTACCAGATAATGCTTTAAAATTGTTGTAGTTTTAGTTTTTTTATCAAGGTCAATTTGAAAATATTCGTAGAACGATCACCTATTGTCACTTTAATAAAATTCTTCACAACGTAAACATCAAAACCGTATTATTTACTAGTTTTTTCAACACGTTATCAGCACGAATTTTCAGTAAAAGTGCATAATAAGTTGTGTATTTAAGTGATGTTATTGTGAGCGAATTCAAAATTAAAATTCACCGCTCAAAAATTCCTGTTAGTCGCCGAGATAGTATTTTTGTCGATAATTTCATTATTTTTGATAAAAAAAATACATACTGACAATATACATAGAAAATACAGTGACGCCGAGAGGGCATTTCAGTAATTTATACAAAATAAAACCTATAATAGCATGAGGCGACACAAGTTTACACAACTAAGTATAACGAAAGCACTGATAAGTTAAATATTACATAGACGTCCGTATGTAGTATGTGTCATGTATGGATGTGATGTTTATAAGCATGTCATCGCAGGATGCTGTTAATTCTAGTTTTTGAACTTCTGATTAACGCGTCTGCCTTTGTTGATATAGTTAAAAACCACATTGATTCATACAATTTCTATTTGGCAGTTGTTTATGCATTCGTACCGGGGTTATTTAATAGTAATGATGGAGGGCACTATATTTTCTGCCAACAAACTGCCATAAAATTTCGCTGATAATTAGATATATTATGTCTATAATGTCTGTTATATTCTTTAAATAAATAAATAGATAAAATAAACACGTATCCGAAAGAAAAAAAATGCTCGACTATCACACCAATCTTTAATGTTGGCGTACCCGCAAAACGCCTTTTTTCTTGTGGTTTATATTTTCATCGTTATACGTATGTTTTTGCAACCTATGTTTTCTTGAGTTTGTCTGGGCCTTGAGTGTATATTGCCAATGCAACAAAACATCTCAATCGCATTGTATACTTACATTATATGCAATATCAGTACTACGTTTCTCATACGTCTTATGTTAAAAGCATGCTTATGTACACTACAAAGTCTATTTGTGATATTAGAAGATAGCTCCCAAATTCGTCAAATTTGGATGCATGACTTGTTATTCGAAATCTATTTCCTAATAATTGGTGTGGCGCTAAGGTAAATATGGTTGATGGAATCAGCGGATTTATTGTTTCCTGCCTTTCGAATCGGCTCATTATTTTCATCAAAAATAGCATTTAACGACGCTTTTGGACCTGCAATAGTCACGTATTCACCTACACAGTATACATATGCATGCGTCAGTATAATTATTTAGACTAAACTCGACAGGGCATCACCTAATCTCTGCAACGGTCCGGCACCGACTGCTCCATTCTGCTGATCGTGACTCGTGACGTATGCGCACGAGATACGGATAGTAACACTACAAGACCGATTAAATTGGTAACACAGAATTTTAAATAAAAAATGCAACGTTGTCGATGTGTAAGATTATAAAAAGAAACCGGTTTGCTAAACCTTAGTAAATATATTCACGGCAAAATTTGGTATTAATTGATTCGACTTAAGTGATTGTTATTCCGCCGCTCACGATAGAAACATTTATCTCAGTACTGGGTTGAAACCGAGGCTCCAATGAGTTATGCCGGGCACATACAGAGCAAGCGATCACCGCCGCCCCGGTGCATACGAGATGTGTGCAAATTGATGGAATACAAATGCCTTGGAAATACCTTCAGCTAGGTATAACCAACGTCAAGCGGCGTTGTTTAAAATAAAATGCAACTGTTTGAAAATATGGGGAAGGATATAGTCGTAGTAGATTAAAATTAAGTTTTGACAGATTTTAGTACGTAGTTACATTCGTATTATTTATTAGGGATGTGTAGTTTAGAAAATGAGCCAGTATGCTATTTCTATGTAAGTAACTGCAGGTCAAAATTATTAATACGGTAATAATTTTGACCTAAGTGATTGTTTTTCCACCGCTCACGATAGCAACATTTATCTTCGAACTGGGTTGAAGCCGAGACTCTAATGAGTTATAACAAGCACATATCGCGATCACCACGGTCCCGGTGCATACGAAATGTGTGCAAATTGATGGAATATATTGCCTTGGAAACATCCCCAACTAGAAATAGCCAACGTCAAGAACTGTAGTTTAAAATAAAATGCAGCTGTTGAAAATATTTGGAAGGATAAATAGTCATAGTATTTAGATTCAAATTAAGTTACAACAGATTTCAGCTTGTTTATGAGTAATAGCGATGTGTGAGGTTTAGAAACAAGCCCGGCTGTTAAAACTAAGTAAATAACCGTCAGATCAAAATTTCGTATTTAATCGTATTGACCTAAGTAATTGTTATTCCGCTGCTCACGATAGCAACATTTATTTCAGAAGTGGGTTGAAGCCGAGGCTCCAATGAGTTATGCCGGGCACATACAGCGCAAGCGATCACCGCCGCCCCGGTGCATACGAGATGTGTGCAAATTAATGGAATACAAATGCCTTAGAAACACCTTCAGTTGGATATAACCAACGTCAGACGCTGTTGGTTAAAATAAAATGCATAGCTATTGACAATACTCGGAAGAAAATAGTCGTAATAGTAGATTTCAATTAAGTTTGAACAGATTTCAGCACATAATTAATGGATGTGTGAGATATTGAGACAGACAGCCAGTATTTTTTAAAATAAAATGCCTTATACGTTGAGAGAAATAGTCAAAGTAGTTCTTAAATTGGCCAAAGAATGTAAATCGAAAATCCGAAATACATTATTAGGTACTTAGAGTTTAATTAAATTATTTAAACTGTTTATTTCACATAAGTAACTATTGATTGAATAATTTTTTACACTATAATATTTGTATTACGGATTGTCTCGGGATGTAAATTTGGATTTGCGTATGAAGGGTTCCTTACCACTGTAATATAAATTATATTACATATATATATACATTTAAATAATATGTGTCGTCATTGCGACTATAGTTACACATTTTGTAAAAAATTCAAATATATAATTTTAACACGTAAAAAATACGCCCAAAACAAAATGTTTCCTGAAACGATGCCTTTAATTTTGCATTTTATAATTTTTATCTTGTTTGCAGCGGCCAGAGTACACATCTGTGAAAATTTCATGATTCAAGAGTCGCCATATGACAGAGACGGACAGGTAGACAACACATGTTTAGTAATAGATTCCCATCGTGTGGGTACCAACTTTACCTGCAGAGCGAAGTTCGAGAAGAGACGGAAGTTGTATATATACAATCGACTTCTATTTGTACCGTTACTTTAAAGTATTTTCAATAGCTAACTTTGTGAACGAAGCCCAGAAAAGAAAAAAAAAACACGAGTAAAACCCATGATACATAGTTCCATCCGTTCGATAAAGGCTCGTTCCATGCAAAATTTTGCGGATGCAGTTTTAATGAAACGCTTGCCGGTCAAACTGCCATATGGAGTAATTTGACCAGAATATAAAAACAATATTCGGTCGACCTTTACGCAGGTATTTTACATGGAAGTGAATAAAATTGTCTCACCTTCACTTCGCGTGTGACAATATTGAACAAATTATTTTGGAATCTATTTACTAGTCGATATATATGCTAATATTATTTCGACTGCGAATGGTTTCGTTTTGTGTTATTTGTAACGAAACAAGTTATTGTCTATTCTTTTGTTGTTCGTATAAATATTTTCTTCAAACGTTTTGGGTTTGTATTTGTTTAATAATTTGTAAGCGGTGTTGCTGTTTTCGATTAGAATAATCACCACCGTCAAAATTATTTTGCATATACAGAATGAATAAAGAAATGATACTAAATACTTCTGGTAACGTATTGAAAGATGAGGCAATTAAGCTACTAAATTTTTTGATGATTTGTGGAACTATTTAGTAATTTACGTCACAGATTATTTCGAATTTTTGAAAAAGTTGCTGAATTTAATGAAATACGAGTAACATATTTATTACTTCCATTTTACTTAGTTACTTTGTCACTATTGTCTCCTGAGTTACGTAATAACAATGAAAGAAAAAATTGATCGATCTAATAACGTAACAACACTCAGACTTAGGACCAATGACAGAGAAATTTGTGTATAGTGATCGGTAAACCGATGAAAAACCTTCGACACACAAAAAGGACAGATAATTTTCTAACAGCTGAGCCAATTTTCTTCAACCACAGCTAAGAACACTCTCAAGTAAGTCATCTCTCAAATAAAAAAAATACGCAGGCAAAAATCAGTCCATCCGATTCAATGCTATGACGCCACATACAGACACAGATACACAGACACATGATTAAAATGTATCCTAATGTAATTAAAAATAGTACCTTCTGCTTTGTCAAAGCAAACACATTTATTTATCTTTACCCGGGTTAATGTCACGCGCGTAACCATTATTAGGTTTTGAACAGATGGACTGCGTCTTAACAGCAATTTGTATGGTAATTGCAAGCCAACTGCCCAATTGCACACCTGCATACAGTTCCCATACGAATTGAAAAATCAATACAGTTAGTTTGATTTTACGTAGCAAATGCTTGCTTTTACATGCGACTTCAAGTATTTTACGAAAGACTAAGCACATGAGTGACATTAGATAGTTGATATTGATATCAACTTGTATGATTTATTCGCGGATATTTACCACAAAGAAGCCAGCGTGCAGTCGGCGGGCAGTTAGCTTGCAGTTCACATACAAATTTAAGAAGCAATATTATGAGTATAGACTTGTACGATGTATCCGCAGATATCTACCAAAAAGAAGCCGGCGTGCAGTCGGTGGACAGTTGGCTTGCAGTTCAGACATAGAACAAGACTAATGCTGATAGTTTTTTGCACGTGAAGCTGAGAAAATGTTGGAGAGCTGAATCTGCGTCGAAATATGCTACTCATTCACAAATAAATAGCACTTAATTATATACCAAAACAATCGTATAACTTCAGTGTAATTAGTTTTCGACGGTTGAATGATATAAACCATTTTTTGGTACAAAGATGGACATCCATGGATGGTTATAGAATACTTTTTACCCGACTACATTGAAGCAAAAAAGAAGATTATGACATATTTTTCGTTCTCGGCGAACAAAGTAGTTTCTAGTAACATAATATTTTGTCAACTTCAATCATGCTTTAATTTATTTTTATTATACTTTTTGTCCATGTGTAAAAATTGGAAGCACACTAATTTTGTGATAGACGTAGACGTCCGAATGTTTGTTAAATCAGGAATAAACAATGGTATAAACAATGGTGTAAAGTCTCGAATCAAAACATATAATATTTATATACCTACTATATATCTTATCCTAGGATCAAGACTTCCTCCGATATCTTACGATTTTGCATAATATCAGCCATTATTATTTTATGCCTACATCACAAAAATATGGTGTTCTGAAAAGGTCGACTGTCAGAACAGACGTTGATAAAGGACTACGACGAAAAAAATAATAACAGTGAGCCAAAATTATTTATCAACTTAGTACATATCCCCAACTGTGCCTTATCAGAATGACAACTAATGTTTAGGGAAGGCATATTAGTTCGAAATATAATGTGTATAGCATTAAACTTCCCGACGATTTAAGTAAAACTAATGGCATCAAACACTTTCAAAAATTAAATATATTTTTATTGTGCTCGCAACTTTGTTCACGTTGGATTAAGTAAGTTATAACCTACTTTTTGCTTTCACTTAACCGGATAATTAGACTATTCCATACCCATAAGCGTCTGTGAATACTCACCTATCTATGTACCAAAAAAATTGTTTTCATTTGCCATTTTGCCGAGATAAGAGTACCTACAAAGACAGATCTTGATCATTTTTTTTTTGTGTCAATGACCTCCTAATATTTATTTCTATAAGATATTCCAGATTCCATAATTCGAAAAGGAAGCTAAGGATTCACTTGCTTTTTTGCAGAGACAAAAGAGAATAGGATCCCATTATTTAATATTTTTAAAATAATTAACACAAAAGTAAAAACCGCTAATATTAATTCAAATATTTAATGTACAACATTTGCAAGGGTTCTACGAGTGTAAGAAAATTACCAAATTAGCTACCGTCAAGTGGAGTTACGAGGTTACATTAATCACTAATTTTTAACCCATAAGAAATTTGCTAAGCGCGTTTATGACATTTTATTGGTAAGGTTAGCAAACTCGTTAAAAAAACATCTTTAACGCATTCAGAAATACACTCCTTATAGTTTACAAATTAATGATCAATTTTACCCCAGTTTACCGGTAATGAGTAATCTTGATCTAACGTCACATTGTCTTCCCTCAGGCTAATGTCATCTAGATAAATTCTCAGCTTGAACTAAGCACTCGAGTCGATCTGACCATACAAGTTGATACACTCATCTAAATTCAGTCAGTTCGTGACTGGAAGCCCGATCGACAGACTTAAGCTCGTAGTTAATTTGTGTCTTCTGAAAGTGCCCCGGACCGTCACGAACCACAGTAATTGACACAAGTTACGCTATATAAACAATATTGTAACAAAAACCAAACATTGGCTCAAGCCTTTAATTGGTCTACGATATTGAAGCGGATCAGTTATAGATATCTCCAAATTTAAATATTTTATAAATAATTCTCAGCTTAAAAAGCTCCATCAAAAATAATGGCTTCAATCTCCTGGATTTTGTCATACCTTGATAACTAGGAGCTGAAAAATGAGATAAAGTTGAGAGAACGTGAAAATATATATGAGTAAATAAATAAAGCCACTTTTGAAAATATTTTGAAAATGCAAATAATTTTATATTTATTCAACAAATTAGGAAAAAATCTGTTTCAGTCAAAAAAGTGTATTATAATAGAAAGTAATAAATGCAATCACTATAATAAGAAATTTAAAAATAGTAAAGGTCTATTTTAGTAATTCAAACGATACTAAAATAAAATGAGCTTTTCCTTTTTTATTTTATCCCATTAATGAAGCTACAGAACGTACTCGAAATTCCTTTGTGCCATGGGGTTCTATCTTCTGATCTCATAGCTAAAGTGCCACTTTAATAGAACAAGAAGGGGAATGTTTATGTCGTTTTATTGGGCTGCCTGGTTTGGAAATTTAGTATATTTAAAAATAAAAAAATCCCAACATTAAAAAAGATTTTATAAAAGTCATATTTCATCGAACAAAAATGTTAAATAGTATTTAAAAATTGCAAGTATAACTTCGCATACACAAATTATAAAGCGGGTGGGATTATCGTGTTTTGCGTGCGATCCGGATGCGAACCGGGATGTCGATAAATGAAATGATAATTTGTAGCTCTGGAAAAATAAAATGCTTTTATTTTCATCTGTCGCTTCACACAGGACGTAAAGCCGCTCAATTGCATCGTTTCACAGGGCTTTACTAGTAAGGGGGATCAGCCTTAATTCTGCTGCCGGTCTGATCCGGTTTAATCGTGTTTGGAGCGGTATCCGCGGAAAAAATTATAAACGAAGACAAGAGTACGTTCTCTAATTTCTTGAGGAGGATTATTTAAAACGATTCTTGCGGAAAAAATCTATTGCACACTGGATTTCTCCGTGGTTTTATTGTTTTGATAAACCTTGTGCTTTTTGTTTGTGAACCGGGTAGTTTTCGAGAGTATTATATGCGTTGAATTTAGGTCTGCAACACATTTTCGTATGTATGATAGGTGCAAGGATTAAGTAATGTTTTCTTGAAATTTATACAATATTAAGCATTCTGCACTTTTATATAAACAAGTAGCTGTTGCCCGTGACTTCGTCCGCGTAGAGATGCAATTATAGACTTTGTTATTCTGATATCTCATCGACGACCTTATTGTGAATGCGTATAATTTTTAACTTGTAAAATATAATGTAATTTTCAATAAGAAATAAATATCTATATATCTAGGTATCTATCTATCTTATTGACTTTACTAAAAAGTTTCAGTGACGTCCGATTAGTAGTGTTTAAAATTAAGAAGTACGTACCAACATACGCCACGCATGGGCACAAACTTTCACGTTTATAATATTACTAGCGGCAGCCCGCAACTTCGTTCGCCTTAGATTCGTTTATTGCGGATGAAAGGTATTTTTTCCGGGATGAAAAGTAGCTTATGTCTTTCCCCAAAACTCAATATTATACTAATTTAAATGTAAAGCATATTACCAAGACTTCAAGTTCCTAGCGCAAAAAATATTTACTGTCCATACATATTTTCATCCCATTTTTCGTCCCTAAAAGGGATGAAATTTGACATACATTGTAGCTCATGTCCTTTTCTGATATATAAGGTGCATACCTGGAAAGTTTCATAAAAAATCGTCCAGTAGTCTTTGAGATTAAGTGGAACGTACATACATACTTTCACGTTTATAATATAGTAAGGAAAGGATAAGGATTACGATAAGCTAACTGGGAGCGATGAGCTTATTCGAACGCGATGAGAGGTTTCACAGCCTAGACTTATATTAAAAAAACATTAAAGATCCAATCTCGAATCCTACATTAATTAAATAAACCATACAAAACGAGTTCTAGTTACTACTTTATTCACAGAGGCAAAGGTAGTCGTGACCTTACTCAGTATTTACATTAGGGCACTAAAAACTGATAGTAAATAAGTAGCTTGCCGCCACCTTCCGTCACATGTCAAAAAGAGAAATAACAAAAAATTTAATAATAACTCATTCGAAACCTCCCGAAAGGCCGAATGACCGTGGCCTCAAAATAACGAAAGTTATATCCAATGGTGACCCTTCAACATTTAAATTTGATGACAGCAACGGACTATTATTGACATTTGGCGCACTCGCAGAAATTCTGCAGACACGTGATCCGAATGCCGATCGCGGGATTAAGTCCCGTTTCGGGTGCGGCCAAACTCCTAATTACTAGACAGCTAGGGACACATACCACTCTAACGTCACTTAGCTTCTTTATGTTGCATTAGGAATCTGCGCTTTAATAAAAACATTTCAATACATCATTATCGTAATTTTAGGGCTGATCATTAAACAATTTCAAATATACAGAGTAAAATCTAATACTTATAACAAAACGTTACCATCTCAGCCTACTCACGATTACCATTTTAGTGTTCCGTAGCCAAAATGGTAATCGGTTGTTTTCAATTGATTTACTCACGGCCATGTAAAGATGATTAAATATGGATAGATATTTTATACCTAATTTCTCTCGCAATCAGTGTCCATACATAATAAGTCCCTAATGGATGCCGAAAGCCTGGACAAACGCCCACCATTTATAAGTATTTATTTTGAAACAATGGGTTATCTATTGAACATATAGTGTTGACTAGTACGTCGAGAGTATTTGCGCTAAGTACTGCCTAAATAATAATGTTAATTAAGTTTATAAACACAAATAGTCGTTATGCGGCCGTACATAAATCAATTCCGCAAACTGCAATGCTGAAAGTACGCGACGAGATTAATTAGTGCCACTCGACACAGTAAACTGGATCAATACAGTACGTATAAAAAAACAAAAAGCTCTTGTCTGTTTTGGACATGACCTGTATTGCTCTTGAACGAGTCGGGTTTATATATTTGCAAATAATCATATAACTATGTATATTTACTATAGTATAATATGTGTGTTTTAAATATACATATTTTTAATTTTCCTTACCAAAAACCCTATTACTAAGCTGTCGCTGACCGTCTGTCTTTAACTTTGAGCTTTGGTAGGTAGAATTTTACAAGATCTCAGATTGTGTTTTACTGTAGTCGTCATAACAACAAATACTAAAGACATAAAATCAAAAATACTGGACGCTCAGAACTTTTCGTGCTCAAGTCCGACACGCACTTGGCCGTGTATTTTTTTTCACGGCTTTAAAAATGTAGAAACAGCTACTTCTTCTGTTTAAGCTTAAACGGGTTTGATCCGTAGCTCTTTAATTTTCCGTGTTATATTTGTCTCATCGTGTTGACGACGACAGTCTTTACCAATATCCGTTTCATAATGTTAATTAAGCCGTTTCAGTTTACCTTCAAGAGTCACCGAAACCAAGATAAGCTAAATCAAACTTAGTTATTGTTACGACAAAAAACTAATTTTCGCGACTTTTCTTTAAAAATACACATTTTTTAGAATAGTCTTGCGTAGCGTGTTAGGTGTTTTTATAATGAACAATTAGCCATTATGTGTTTGAGTCTATTAACGGTTTATTAACGCAATATTTATTTTGATAGACTACATATTTCAATACATTTTATCTATATATTAATTATATTGTACCCTGACTACCCATGTTTGGGACTAGGTCGCTTGGTCATGAGTCGAGATGTGTAAGATTGTCCCTGTGTTATTTAGTTATTATTACAATTATTATAAACATATATTTAATTTTTTTAAACGAAATAAATTATAAATAGAAATTGAAATATCATAGATACTATGTTTAAAAAGATATTTTCAAAATTCTAGGGTCGTACACAACAAAAACTATGAAAACCGGTCAAGAGCATGTCGAACTATACTCAGTTTAGGGTTTCGCAGCCGTTCATACAAAAAATGAACTACAGTTAAAAAAATGCAATATGAAAAAGTGCACTAGCTAAAAACCGTATCTCCACGGCACTTACGTCCATTTGATGAGAAGCGCAGTGTTTTGGCAATAACTCAAAAACGGAATATTCGATCATGTTGAATACAATTTTCGTTGAAAGTATTTACTAAGCTTTATCTTTGTTACTTTTTTCCTATTTTAAGACATGCCGATTAGATAATAGAGAGGTGAGGGGGGCATAAGTTATGTTATTTTCAGAGCGATTATTTTCGATAAAATTCACGTAATCAAAAATTGTTTTTAAAAACCTCGAATTTTTTTTTTGAAGATCTGCAGAAATATGTGACACACATTGATATTTACTGATTTTTTTTTTAAATTTCGGTTACATGTATGGAGTGCCCCCTAGAAATAAATTGTTTTGTTATTTCACTATCAAACTAAGTAGCGGCTTTTACAACACACCTATACTCCAAATTTCATCAATGTACATCAACATCATGTGGTTTTTGAGTAAAATGCTTGTGACATGCGGACGGGTTCTGTCCTTGGAATTTTGGCTACCGAACCCTAAAAATGTTACATTTGCGCTTGGAGCCATTTGTACCATCTTATATTGGACAATAGAAAGGCTTAACATGAATAAATACATTATAATTTCTTTTCACGTGTCCAAATCGGCAAGTAAATATTTAGGTACTAGATCCGTGTAATTTCTTATCCTTAGTTAAACATTTTTATCGTATGAATTATTATTATTGATGCAAGGGAAAGAGGAAGACTGGCGCAACTACTGTGGACAAGTAAAAGAGAAAGTGAATGTCAGGTCGTACCAAAAGTCAAGTCTCTGGCCTCTGTCAGAGATAAGTGACGGTTATTCCACGGACAAGAGCTTTGCTCTTAAGTTAAATGATGAACGCGTGAATTACAAAATCTATAAAATTATTAATTTTAATTACTTTCAGTACCCAATTCCCTTATTATTTTATAAGCGAGTACTGTGAGTAGTTATGCGGACAATGTCTTTTATTATTCCCCCGAGTTCCTTCAAAAAAACTGTTTTGTAGTCGTAACTACATTTATTATTTTTACTCGCAGCCTTTTTCAGCAACTGACGTCAATCGAGGCAAATACAACATTTGCTTGCCGTTTGTAATGAATCTAAGAAAACACGCAACACGGGCACGTGATGTTTATTTTATGAGTATTTTTATTCCTACAATGTACCTTACACAGGCAGCGTGTTATTTGTATCACCTGAAAAATGTTAAGAATTAGTAACAGATTCAATTTGGATATTCAACAGATTAATGTAACGTCGATTGTCCATAACAATCTGCCTATTTACATCTTTTTTTTGCTTTAGCTTGGGGACGGTAGAGCCCTTTGCTTGACAACGGACATGGGGTGACCCGCGGGTATCCCACCGAAAGGCCTATGTACATTGAACACCAGCCTTCTTAAATCACACCATCCATCCCTGTCCCTAGCTAGAAGAGAAATACGTTGCGTTTCGGTTTGCCGTACGCTGGCGCCAGATTTCATTTTCATCATCATCAACCAAAACACGTCCACCAGCGCCTTCCGCATTCAGCGGACTCCAGCGACCTTCGCTATGTCATCAGTCTACGTTATATTTGGCTTCAATTAATACGGTATAATGAAGATAATACTCGTATCAAGCTGAAAGCTTTCTGCCGTCAAGATAACACAGAGATTTTATTTTTGTGCTGATGGATTAAAATTCACGAATTAACTTCAAGTGGACATGTGACAGCCTATACGGATGTGTCCCTATTAATGGCAGCGAGGGGGATGTAAACGCTATATTTTCTCATCGTGATGTATGGGGATCTTGCCTGGAGCTGTAATGAGAAATTCCGCTGTCACTGCTTTTTGTATGACGGCCGAGAGCGGCACTTTTCAACGGGCTGATACAATTTGTGAGCGCGTCACGGTCTGATATTACGAACGGCAAAACAATATGGTGCGGACACGCCAGTGGCTTCACGTTTGCCTTTTGAATCAATAAAAGAGAAAAACATTTTTTAACCTTTTCACGTCATAATTGAAAGTGCAGAATTTTAAGGGATTAAAGCCGTGGGGATAGCCGCACTTCTGTGATAGCGAAAAACAAACAACTCTTTTTAGTGGTTGCCTCCACAGTGGCTTATCATTACCTTCCTATAAACTCTTGCTGCTAAGCGATCTCGGCATCGTTTAATTGAAATAACAATGTGAAAACTGCACGAGGGAGCCGACGTGTAATATACCTATTCATTCCCGTATTCACTTCCTGTCACATAAGTAATTGTTAAAGCCGTTGTTTCAAATCGCCTATACATATAATATTATAGTAAGCACGCAAATAAAATCCGGTAGTCGAGAGAATGTGATGTTTCTCTATGTGATGACAGCTATCAGCACCGTTTTTTAAGCGCTAATCGATGAAACTTGCAAGTCTTAGACTTTGGCAATTGTTCGTTATACTTAAATGTAGGGCATCCTGTAATTAAAGTGTGAACTGCATTGGCAAATTGGATGCAGAAATCTCTCGACGGCTTTTTACTTGTTCTTGACTAATATCGATAGATGGTACAATAAAATACGCCAAAGCGTACGTATACAGCACTGTTACATTCTGAAATACATGGCTCAACTATTTCACGACACGCAACTGGTGGCGAACGGCGTTTGGACTCGCGTGACGCGCTAATCAAACTGAATCAAGTAATTTTTAATTTTAACAATTATTCATTAACATGCCAAATACAGTCGCATGCGCTGATTAACTTTAAAAATAAGCAGTAATTACCCGGAATAATTGAAAATTTCTTGCAAATGGCGGGGATTATGATATATGAAGTGACGGACTTTATATAGTACGTACTGGATAGAGTATTACTAATCCTAAAATGAATTTAACGCCATTGAGTTTGTGATCTTGACAGACTACTTGTATATTTTGTCACTAAAAAAGGTATCGTTCTCTAAGATCGAGTATAATAAAGAAGATATTTTGACTATACAAGTGAAACCGCATGTAATCTGTAATATTATAGCGATAAGCACATTTTAAATTAAGAAGATTCCCCGAGCAATTTTACGATTACTTTGAACACGGAAACCTCAGAGGCAAATGACATTCCATATAATGAGGTAATGAATCTCATGTAATTTTATATTTTCATAATCAGGCTACACGACAATCTAATTTTTCAGCTCACAATAAAAAGTATTTTACAGGTTTTTTGCGGTGACGCACGCGTCATTTGGCGGATCAATCATGCGGTCCGATTTACTCATACAAAATTGTACGGTTTAATGTAGCGAGGCAAATCACTCGCTTCGAGTGTTTACAAGTAAAAACATGGCAACTGAATGCTTAAAAACACATTTGTGAAAGCTGGATAAAGCGAAATATTTATGTGAAAATAACTTCGTTTAAATCGACGTTAGCAGATGCGAAATTAACGGAGTGATGCCGTGAGCTAGGATTTGTTGCATAGATAAATATTATAAACCAGGTTTTCTCGTGGTTCCGCTTGGTATTTGTTCTTATTCTTTTGGAACCCTGCAATTATCTCAGGGAGGTAACAAGCTACTTATAAGTTTGGGTCCTATTTTTTCCCTCTAAACACAGGCATAAATCCTAAGCTACCACAATTACTATGCCACATAAACCACTATTAGCGAGCTTTTTTTATATATATAATATAGAGTAGAAGATTTGTATAACCTGTTGCATTCACTTTGCGTCTCCATGTAATAATATAGCATACTCATATATAAAACTTGTAAATGAAGCATTAAAATGTCATAATAATACATGACTCGCAAAATGAGCTGTTAAATAGCTATTACAAAACTCGATTTTCTTTTGAGTAATAAAGGCAATAAATGCAAATGTCGTAACCTGGTGACCGTTACAGCTTAAACGCTGATTTTCCTTACAATAACCTCCAAAGACCGTAGTTACACTTTTCTTTTACAGGCACAAAGGTACGAGAATCACCCTCTCTTTGTAATGCTAATTTTAAAACCAAGGAATTCATTTTTTATTCATAAGTTTTTCTGCTCTGGAGCTTGCAGTCGGAGCATCCAGCCGCGATCGGTGCGACCACGGCGTTAAAAAATAACTTTCCGAGTATAACATTTTAGGCTTAACCAAATGCAGCTAAAATAAAAAAGCCGGTTCTCGATTCTTTTCATTATGGTTACATTTGGTTGACAACTTCAATGACGTGATAGAAAAACAAAAGTAGTTAAAAAATAGAAAAGACTGTATAAATAAGTAAGTAAGAACATAATATTAAAGGTATATAATTGTACTTAATTATATACTTTAGTTTTACTGTCACCTAAGTAATAATAGTCAACAGGATATTGGTGCGTCATGTCTACTATTATAAAGTTGTTATAATGAAATGTCTGTACATTATGGTATTTTCAAAAAAAATATTGTTGGGGACTATTTGGGGGTACTAAAACGCAAAATATTTTTTTTGGATTTTATGTATCTTTCGTCGTTTTTTCTTAAGCGTAGATGGGTAAAAAGTATCCTATAACCATTTGGAGATACCCAGCTACCCGTGTACTAAAAATTGTGGAAATCTGTTTAGCCGATTTTGCGTGATGCATCCACAACGACATATACAAAAACACAAAAAAAAAAGAAAAATTTAAGTACCTAGAATGATAAAGAACCTATATGATATCGAATAATAAACTTTTGTTAACACACATTTGCATGCTGTTTAGAAACAGCTGAAAAGGGTGGAATAATATAATTTAAGACCTGTAACTAACCCTTTTTTAACCGACTTCCAAAAAAGGAGGAGGTTATATGTTCGATAGTTTGTATTTTTTTTTATGTATGTTCACCGATTTCTCCGCCAATTAAGGACCGATTTTAAAAATTCTTTTTTAATTTGAAAGAATATACTCCTGAGGTGGTCCCATTGCTACCAAGTTGGGATCTGATGATGGGATCCCAGGGAAATCGACGGCAATCCTCAAATTTTATAGGCACTGATAACATTTTTCATATATTTACTTAATCTATTTAAGTATTTGCATATGGTAGTCATCATCTTATCATGCTGAGCTGATGACGGAAGGTACAACTCCTTAATAGTTAAGAGTTAGAGGATAATTCCAAAAAAAAACATCTATTATAGGTAGATACGTTTAGACTGTTAGTCATATTCTTTTTAGTGTGTCCTTGAAGTAGTCTCCTTATCACCAAGTCAGGATAAGATGATGGAATACCAGGGAAATCGAGAGAAACCCTATAATATTATAGGCACTAACAATGTTTTGTGTATAATTTTCTAAAGTTATCAGTTGTTTTCCTCTGGTTGTCATCATTTCATGCTGAGCTGATGATGGAAGGTACAATGAACAAACCAACTTTTACATTTCTTACTTCCAAAGACTCGAGATGCGTGCAAAGTGCCTCCTCAATCTTCCCATTCTGGGCTCTAAAAAATACTTTATATCACTACTAAAATCCATCACTAAAAATCAAAATATAAATAATTATAAACAAAATAAGAACCAACTTCAAAATAAACTAAAAAGCCATAAATAATGTTTTATGTACGGTGCGGATCACATTTGAATCACCTTTTGAAGTCGGTGCCAAACCATTCATTTATTACTATTAAGAACCGCGGCGGCGAGCCTTTAGTTATTATCTACCTATGTTTAGTCATAGTAATTGATATACTTTTTTAATAAAGAACTTTATTTACTTCAGGTTTGGCACAGACTAAAAAATGTGATTCAAATGTGATCCGTACCGTACATAAAAGATTATTTATGGCTTTTTAGTTTATTTTGAAGTCGGTTCTTTTTTTATTTAAAAAAATATGTTTTTTGCTTTTTAGTGATGGATTTTAGTAGTAACTAACTAAGTCGCTGAGCGCAGCGACCCAAAGAGGATCTTGGCTTCCGACACCAGTTTACGCCACGCTTCGCGATCCTGAGCCAGCTCGCGCCAGTTACGGATATCTAGGTCCCTCAGATGTTTATGGACTTCATCACTCCAGCGATATCTAGGCCGTCCTACGGGTCTGCGAACACTCGGACGTCCAAGTGCGGTCGTATTGCGGGAAATTCTGGGACCGATACAAAGAGAGGATGGAAGTTGGAGACTAAGGGAAAACCAAGAGATCGAAGACCTAGTGCGTGAGCCTAATATTAGGGAGACCAAGGCGTTCTGGACGCTGACTCGGGCACGTTGAGAGGATGGGAGAGGATCGTGCTGCCAAGTCCGCTTATCTTGGATTTTAGTAGTGATATTTTAGTGATTTTTTAGAGCCCAGAATGGGAAGATTGAGGAGGCACTTTGCACGCATCTCGAGTCTTTGGAAGTAAAAAATGTAAAAGTTGGTTAGTTCATATTCATTGGTACCTTCCATCATCAGCTCAGTTTGTTTGTCAGATGATGACAACCAGACGAAAACAACTGAATAAATGTAGAAAAATGTATACAAAAATATTAGTGCCTATAATATTTGAGGGTGTTTCTCGATTTCCCTGGTATTCCATCATCAGATCCTGACTTGGTGATAAGGAGACTACCTCAGGGAAACATTATAAAGAATATGACTAATAGTCGTAACGTACCACCTCCTACCTATAATAGATGATTTTTTTAAAGAATAATCCTCTAACTCTTAACCATTAAGGAGTTTTACCTTCCGTCATCAGCTCAGCATGATGGGATGATGACTACCACATGCAAATACTTAAATAGCTTAAGAAAATATATGAAAAACGTTATAAGTGCCTATAAAATTTGAGGATTGCCGTCGATTTCCCTGGCATCCCATCATCAGATCCCAACTTGGTGGCAATAGGACTACCGCGGGAGTATATCCTTTCAAATAAAAAAAGAATTTCTAAAATCGGTCCACAATTGGCGGAGTAATAGGCGAACCTCCTATTTTGGAAATTGGGTAATGAGTGTCAAACATTCCTTTTTTTATACTCAAAATAGTAATAGTATTTTTTATGTCAAAACGTAACAATATTTCTATCTATAATCAATTAATCAGTAAAAAGTGAAATCTCACAAAAACATTACAAGAAAAGCTTAAATCAACAAAATGTATGGTTTTGCTAATATGTGTCCTAAGATGAAAGAAATAATAATAATAATTAGGTAAAAATATTAATGAAGCATCCTTAATTAATATTCGTGCGATTCTTCTTCTATGTTACAGAGCAAATATTACTTTATCAATATGAAGAAAAATAACAATTAATATATTTTTTTACTTAAAAAAAAAAAATCAATACTTAATTGACTCATGTTTTGCTGGATTATGTGTATACATAATTACTAGAATTAATATGTACCCTTTACACTAGAAAACTTAGCTATTATCAATCATTTCCATTTTGCCATACTAGCAGTCCCTAAAATGACTGGACTAGAAGTCTATGAACGTACTGACAAGATGGGCCCTCGAATGATGGACCTATATAGGCTAGAATAAATATTTTTGTTGCCTCTATATCGTAAAAAAATTGTAGTTTTAAAGACTGACTCAGAAGACGTAACCACGGCCGTTAGGACGTGTCCCATATTTTCGCCCGCTTTGTTATGGCAGATTTTGATGCTGATGACTGAACAGAAAAATATTGATTGACCCACCTGTCCTATTCATCTGAGCAAGCCTCCCAATAATATGTAAGCAACTGAAAACCAATTAATAGCTGTACCAAGATTTTTCAAAATTATTCAAACAAGTAGAAGCTCATAATAATCTGCACGGTTACAGATTATTACTTATTCATATCACCTGATGTTAAGTGACTACACTACGGAGTCGAAGATTTAGCTCGCTGGTTTAGCAATAACTTATTCATTCTTGCATTAAAGAGATTCAAATTTTAAAAACTCAGGAACTACACACATTGTTTATCTTAACGATCTCGTGATTGATTTGTTTTGATTCCTATTAAATTTCCTGTTCAGATAGGTATATTTTAATCCCCGCTCTTGAGATTCGTAAGGTAACATATAATAGATAGAGAACCCAATAACAAAACTAGTGCTGGTTTTGTTATCCTACGGCTTCTGTTGGTTGTCTATCTAAGAAATGTTACCTTACGAATTTCAAGAGCGAGTATTAAAATATACCTATCTGAACAGGAAATTTAATAGCAATCAGAACAAATCAATCACGAGATCGTTAAGATATACATACAAACAGTTTGTATGTGTCGTTGTGGCTTCATCACGCTAAATCGGTTAAACGGATTTTAACTATTTTTGGTACACGGGTAATTGGGGGTGGGCAAGATGGTTATAAGATACTTTTTACCCGACTATGCTAAAGAAAAAAAGAGAGATTATGACTTTTTCTCCTCCGCAAACGTAGTTGCGGGCGCCTTCTAGTTGTTTTTAAAGCTACCCTAAGAATAGGTGCATCATGCATCAAAATATGCCTAGGCCAAAACTTAATGACCACTTTATTTACGGTACTTGGTAAATCAAGATTTTTACGGCACAGACGCGGGTCTGTCTCACCTTTTGGCTTGAAGACCTCGTGATTGATGGGAGTTTATAATGGGATTTGTTCTGATTCCTATTTAATTTCCTGTTCGGATATTTAGCTGTCGTTTATAATATATTAAAGCAACTTTTTTACTGGATAATCATGCTTTTGGTGTTTGTAAATGTTAACTTACCTGATGATCTTACTTTATGCAACAAATATTATGTTACGAGATTTAATTTCGGGCGAACATCATAATTTTGTCTAATCACAGTTGGATTTGAGTAATACTCATTTTTCAACGTAAAATATTATGTTGTCCATGTAAATAAATACCTCGCCAAAGATTCTAAAACATCACTGAAAAATGTAGGATATAATAGGCTGGCTGAAAAAGTATTTACGTAAATTTTGTACTTCCAAATTTCCGAAGATACCCTAAAATTTCCTCCTTTCAATATTTAAAGTAACCGTTTTCCTTCCTTGCGGCATAGGCGTGGATTGTTAGTTATATTAATCAATATTATTAAATGTAAATATTTATTTTGATTTACTTCTGTTTCCGCGATTATTACTCATGTAAATAAAACAATGTAACGGATTATATCGCGTATAATTTAACGGATTATATCGCGCGAAACGTAGGGAACTCAAATGAGACAATATACGAGATATAATCCGTTAAATTGTTTTATTCAAATAAGTATTATTGTTAAATTTAAATTATTGCTAGTCTAATAAATATTTTTCATCTTAGTTCATAATTTCCCTCATAAGAGCAAAAGTATATTTTACGACAAATGAAAGCGTAAAACGAAATATCTCATTAAAATATAAACTAAAAAATGGTTTGGCACCGACTTCAAAAGGTGATTCAAATGTGATCTGTACTGTACGTAGAAGATTATTTTCGGCTTTTTAGTTTATTTTGATGTCGGATCTTATTTATTTAAAAAAATATATTTTTGCTTTTTATTGATGGATCTTAGGAGTCATATAAAGTATTTTTTAGAGCCTAGAATGGGAAGATTGAGGAGGCACTTTGCACACATCTCGAGTCTTTGCAAGTAAGAATGTAAAAATTGGTTGGTTCTTATTCGTTTGTACCTTCCATCATCAGCTCAGTTTGTTTGTCTGATGATGACAACCAGACGAAATCAACTGAACAACTTTAGAAAAATATATTCACAACATTTTTAGTGCGTATAATATTTGAGGGTTTTTCTCGATTTCCCTGGTATTCCATCATCAGATCCTGACTTGATGATAAGGAGACTACCTCAGAGACACACCATAAAGAATATGACTAATAGTCTTATCGTACCTACCTATAATAGATGTTTTTTTTAAGAATTATCCTCTAACTCTTAACTATTAAGGAGTTGTACCTTCCGTCATCAGCTCAGCATGATGAGATGATGACTACCATATGCAAATACTTAAATAGCTTAAAAAAATACATGAAAAATGATATAAGTGTCTATAAAATTTGAGGACTGCCCTCGATTTCCCTAGGATCCCATTATCAAATCCCAACTTGGTGGCAATGGGACCACCTAAGGAGTATATCCTTTCAAATAAAAAAAGAATTTTTAAAATCGGTTCATAATTGGCGGAGTTATCGGTGAACATACATAAAAAAAATACAAACTGTCGAACATATAACCTCCTCATTTTTTTGGAATTCGGTTAAAAATATGGTTTTGCGTTACATTTTCAGGAGAATCAGAAAATTACATGTGCATTTTTATAGGTACGCCCCCTTTATTATTCGTTATTATATCAAAATACAATGCTTTTATACGTGAACATTAAAATGGCTCAAAGAAAGGATTGATTTTAATTAACAGATATTGAATTCGGGCCTTTTGTGTTTTTCACCGGCTTGATTAGATTTCCGTGAAACAATGTGTAAAGGGACAGATAACAAATTGAATCGTGAGTTCGTTTGTTCGTGCTTACGGCTACATATTTTTTTTTTGCCTCCCTTTGGAATACAATGAAAATATTAGAAATGTTTTGAAAACAAAAAAAGGGTTATAACTCCGTGCTCGGATTGCCAAATTTGTATCGGAATGAGAAATAAATACTTAGGTTTTAGATGTGATTTAGCATTAACTGGGTAAAAAAAATGCTTTTCTGGGAATTTCATTATATATTGCATATGGGTTACAAAACTTACGTATTATACATTTTAGAAAACAATAAGGATTCGTTTTTATTTATTTCTTAAAGTTTTTTTAAGCGATATATGTTTTTTCTCTAAATTTGAATAGTTTAGGAATGCCAGAGTCCGAGTTCCAGTATGTGATTAAAATTTATCTGCATTCTTAGATTTTTACATACATACTAGAAGGTGCCCGCAACTTCGCTCGCGGAGGAGAGAAAGTCATAATACCTCTTTTTTCTTAAGTGTAGTCATGTAAAAGGATCCCATAACCATCTGGAGATACCCAGCTACTCGTGCACATATAGTCTCACTCGTGCATAGTTGAAACCGATTTGGCGTGATGAAGCCACAACGTCACATACAAAAATACAAAACATAAATATTTTTTGATTTATTGACCGTCAAAAAGTCCGTTACATTTTTATTTTGAAAATATCTGTAATGTACAGACATTTCATTTTTACAACTTTATAATAGTATACCTAGATATTGTTATGAAAAAATCATCACCTCAATAACAAAATTAAATAACGTTTAGTTAATGTGTTAGTAAAGTTAATAAGGGCTAAACTACTTCTTCTGTTGGATCGAACCAGCCTGGGTTCGATTATTTTAGCAATAAAAGTAGCGACTTTTTTCCAGCAAACTGAACTCAACTCACCTGTTGTGAATGAATCGTGTGTGGTGTGGGTTAAAAAAAAAACTTTTGAATTATATGAACACTGCCTGTTTACGTAATTTTAACGTATTAATAATACTAAAGCATCGATACAATACCATCACAGCAATAACCAACCTAGACTTATCCGCAGGGCATAATTTGTAAACCAAGTCGAGCAAAATTCGTTTGTAATGAATGTCACGGCAAATATAAATATTTGTTCCGTCCCCTTAATTGCCGGGAATGACGGCTGCATCTACAATTTCACGAATAATAGCAGGTTAAATTTAAACACAAAGTTTTTGTTTAATGAATTCATGAAACGGAGAAACAAAACAGAGGCACGCAAAAACTCCACATTCTAAAAAAAGTTGTAATAAAACCATCTGAAGCTTTGAGTGTAATACGGTGAAAAATGAAAGAATGTAAAAACGGCTAACATTTATGGAATATTCAATTTAGCTTTTTTTGTTTGCGACAGAGGAGTAAACAAAACCGCTAGGGGCGAAATGTTTTACGTAAACCACAATATCAATATTGAAAATTTGCGACTAAATTCCATTTCGGCCGATTAAAGATCATTTTTAGTTTCTTTGTATGTATACGTATGATTTATTTTATTTTCAAGAATTAGATATAAATATGTTGTGATAATTGTTTTCGTATTATAAATGTATGTTTATTCATAAACTACTTGTACATTTTTAAATGTTTTGGTATATATTTCTTCATATAGAAGGACACTCATAAGCTATTAGAAATAATTTGTATAAAAAGTAGAATGTATATATTTTTTCCTTACAAATTAATTAGAGAAAAAGGAGAGCGTGTATGAGAGGCAATATACACACTCTTCAGTTACACCCAGAGAGAAGAATTGAAAAAATAAAAATAACAAATTAAATAAATTAATATCAACACACGCAAAATATACTTCTGCATTTGTAGTACAAACCCTTTGCTTCCTTTGCGCTTGAGTCTTTTGCTTTGATTATATTTTTGTAAATAACCATTTAATTAATTTCATGTAAGAAATAATCCACCAAAACATAAATATGACAAAAATAGGTTTACCAAGTTCTCATGTTCCACCAAAAGAAGTGCTATCTCAAAAGGTGCCAATTTTGGTACTATATTACTAACAGTAAAACCAATTTATTGCCGGTTTATGCATTTTGAGTCCTCATTTGGCAATTTCCTTAATATCCAACAGCTTGATATTGTAACATACTGAATAGAAAACTGAAAAGTTAAGGTTTAAAATGCATTAGCGGCAATAAATTGGTTTTACTGTTAACAATCTAGTACCATAATTAACTCTTTCGAGATATTACTACTTTTAGTGGAACAGGAGACCTTAGCTTATTTTTCATATTTATGTTTAGGTGAAATATCATTAATTTTTGCTAGATAGTCAATACTAACATACTTAAGATATTTTCGTAATAAATATTTTTATACGAAAATTTTCAGACCAATAGCTTAATTTTTTTTTATGTATGGTTTGTTTCCGCAAAATTATCCAGCCGGATGCCAAATTTCAACTAGCAAACAACAATAACAAAATCAAAAAGTAACCCAAATTTCAACTTGCTAGTAACCTAGCAAGTTGAAATTTGGCATCCGGCTGGATAATTTTGCGGAAACAAACCATACATAAAAAAAGTCTGGAGGTGGGTTGGTTTTTGATTTTGTTTTATAAGTCAGTCAGTGAGTGAGGCAGTCAGTCATAAGAATGGCGATTAAAATGTTATTTTATCGATAACTGTATGAGCTACATTTATTAAATTCTAGATAAACGAAGAGGCTTTAATAAATATACCAAATTTCATGTTTCTATATAATACCTATAGGTTGAATAGGTTTCGAGATGTGAAGGGCTCAAAAGTAGCACGAAATGGTTCGTGTAATTACACACGGCTGATGCGTTTGATTTGATTTGATTTGATTTAATTATTACGTGAGAAAATAACAGTATAAATTTCCATTAGTCAAAGTTATAAGTATTTACATCATGATCGTCGTATACAATGTTGCCAGTTCCATTTTCTTTGATCTTGGCTGGACACGCGGCCGTGTGTCTAGGTAAATAGGTAGGTACTTTATTGCACACCTTGCAAAATACAACGTGTTTTTTTTAAAGGAACATAATAACTACCAATAGCTTTCTATAGTGTTTATAGTTTTATCAAGAAAGTATAACAATCACTCTTTAATATGCTAGTGACGTTAATAGCAGTTGTTACCGTTACATCGCGTGATGGATTAAAGTGTAGGTTAAAAAAATATACTTACAATAAATGACAAATAATGGTCATCAGCTCTTATACTTTCTATCCTTAAAACATTATGTTAGTATAAAATACATCAAATAGATGTGTTGTACATTCCTGGTGTTCAAAGAATGAAAAAATAATATGATAGGCAGACAAGAGGCGGTCTTATCCCTAAAAGGGAGCTCTACCAGAAACTAATTAATCGTCACCTTTTAATCAAATCATTTATTACATCAAAAAGCTTATTTCGTATAAAGCATTTAAATCTGGTTAGAACTTTGTGTATAATGTAATAATGTTTCCTTCACAGCAACAGGCAAGTCACAACGAAAACATGGTATTGCAAATGCTAACCGCAAACCCCTAGAGATTTAGCGAACTCGCTCAGAATAGCTTTGTGTCGTATTCCTTTGTCTTTAACTGAGCATTCCACCATCTTCCCAGAGTTGCTTATGTATTCTCAACTTAACCCGACATCCACTGATACTGTGTATCTACATTAAGTGGCGCCCTGATTGTTTCGAATAGTGCTAAGTAGGAGAAAGTCGGCTGCATCGTACGTTGCATTATTACATCCTTTCGTTTAGGCTTTGATATTTCATTATTATTTAATCGTATGGTAAATTTAAGGCAATCACATAATGAGTTTAAGATTTTTAAGCCAGGCGGCTGCGTCAGGAGTCACATCATCCAGGATATTTCATAAATAAAACGTACAGATATGAATGAATATTAAAATTAAATGATAATACAAAAAACAAATCGATTAGAAAGTCAACATACCCAGCGAAAGAATCATTTCTGTAGAGATCTGCTATCGGTACGATAGAGCAAACGGTTTGTTAGAATAATCAGAGAGTATTAGTTAGTTCATTATTAGGAAATCTAGAGATGATAGGTAAAATTTAAGTGTCGGTACGATTTTGTCGGCTCTATGTATATAGGTACTACTACTATTGCAGGTTTTTCTTGCATATTATTAGAAACTCTTGTTACTATATCTATAAGGGATGTAGATTAAAGATGAGTAATTGACGCCTTTAGCTTCATCGTAACGAAACCTTAACAATGGTAACGTTATTGTCCCTAGCTTCTACCCTCTACTTGACTATCAAATTGAGGGTAGTAAGTACTAGAATTCTATACCCTAAAAGGTATTAACGGAACCCTGTAAACTAAGCCTCCGCTGTATTACCATTTGTCTGCCTGTCCGTTACAAGGCTCGTACCTGCTCTTAAACCATAATAATTAAAATCTTTACGAGTTTCACACGACATTTGTGTTTCTGTGCTAATATAACAACAAATGATAAAAATAATATTCAATTTAATGGTATTACGGGGTATGTATGGAGATAAAAAACATGTGTATGGATGTTTTTTTTTCTTAATGGCTTTCACTTCTTGCTGTTTTTAGCAAGCGGTAATTCGCCAATGTTGACGTGAGAATATTCGGTATAAAAATTTTGGTTTAAGTGAGAGAATATATCAGGGTACTAAAAAAAAATATATTATGGACGGCACAGACGTTTGGACAGTTATAGGACGTTTGGACGGTTATTAATAGAAAGTGTGGGAAGAGGATGATCGTAAGGTATGCATACTAAATACAAGAAAATAAGAAGAAGAGAGTCATGTAGAGAAGAAAATACTATATCTTAACAAAAAATAAAACCGACTCCAAGACAAAAAAACCTTACAAAATATCAAAAAATTAGTGCATAATTCAGTTTCGTTGAGGAGTTCCAGTGACCTTCTGTGGTCTTCTTCATCAGTTCCACTTCACTATGGTACACTTTCTGAATGCAAATGCTTATTATGTTTATTATAATACCAAAATCGGTTTATAAAAGATTTATGGGAGTCGGTTAAAAATATATCCTGAATGACTAGTTCGAGTTTTAAAGCCTAATATTATGGTTTTAACACATTTTATAAGGATAGCAGCGAGAGGAGAATCCATGAGAGATAAAAGTGGCTGAAAGTTTACAGGTCGAAGGATATTTCTAGGTAGCACATAGTCAAATCTATGTTATACTCGTACGCGGTACAAGATTGTCAGATGTTCATTTTCAGAATGATACCACTGATAGCCTACACCTGGGGCATTATACACATACTGACGGCAAAAAGCAGAAACGTAATAGTAACCGCCAAGGGATTCAGGCGGCGATTACGATATTTCCGTTTTTTGCCGTCGATATACGCATTACAAACATGTAATTCCTACAGATACATTTATTGACCGAGCGAAGCATCTCCATTTCAGCTATATGTCCGGCATATATCCGAGTGTTCTCCTCTATAAGTCGCATTTTTAACCCGTTCTCGTGAAATGTTGTGAGGGGGTCCGAAAATTACTCGTATATGAATTTATTTAGTCGATTTCGTTCTTGTTTTTTATTTCAAACTGGCGGAGATATAGAGGTTGGTTTTAAATCTAACGGAGCCATTAGTCTATCAAATTAAGCATTTCCCTGTGAGACTTTTTTATGAGGCGTACTTCGTTTTTTTTAAGCATTAAAAAAAGGGTAACAATCTTGGCGTGTCTTTTTATTGAAACCACTTTAAAAAATAGTAGCTATGACTTATTTTTCGAATGTGTTTTTCAATAAAAAGACATGTCAAGATTATTAACCCTTTTTCTTATGATAAAATAAACGAAGTATACACTATGATAAATTATTGACAGCGACGGGGTTATTACCTAACGAAATTTTGACACTTGGTATCGGAATCAACTGTCATAGCCCATACAAAATCATGACACTTGATTCGGATTGCGAGCGTCAAACGCGTTAGGCAATACGGGGGCCCGGTCAGGTACGAGTATGACAGTTGATAAGGATGTACCTAGAAATTCTAAGTAGTGATTTTCGGTGATAACGAGTTTTTAACAAAGAATATTCCCTTGATTGGGTGGAATGTAAAATTGTTTTGGTTAAAATATTTCGGATCACTTAAACCCACAGCATCAGGACTAACTGTTACCGAGTACATATCTAAATATAATACATTCTTTAAATTTTTAAAATCCGTTTGCCTTCAAATGGTCAAAGGTAACTCTTAAGACCGCGATCTACAAATTAAATACAAAGAAAATCCTAATCTCTGTTCGACTGCCCCTGGCCATTACGCTACAAAGGAGTTAAACTTATTCTGCCATCGCTGACAAAGACTACCACGACCGTTGAATTTGTTGGGTAGGTATCCACTTCGTGTCAATCCATGTTCACAAGCACTAAGCTATGTTACAGAAATCACTTGGTCAGTTCCATCAAAACCAACTGTACAAAAACGTTAAAAAATCCAAGTAAAAGTAAATCGATTATTAATTGGAAAAATTTCGACTAAGCCATTTTTTGAATGAGACTTCTGTCTTGAGTTCAATGTGACACAAAATAAAATTCATCCAATACTGTGGCTACAATTATAATTTCAGAATTGTAAAAGTTTGAAGAAAACGCAAACAATTCGTTAGGCGCGGAAGATTTGCTTGAATAATTTCGCGTAAATACAATCTTGCGCTCCATTTGCAATTCACATAATTTGACGATCGTGGATCTGTAATTCATTTATTTTTAGAGATGCATATTGATGAATTTTTGCAATTTGGAGTGGGTGCAAAAAACAATATTTGACGGTTCTGCTGTTGATAAAATTTGCATCCTTTTAGTATTTTGCTTTTTTAAAACAGAATACATTAGTTGAACTAGATATACCTATTCTGAGTTGCATATGATGGAAACGTTGTTGACTTGAGAATTGTGTCAAATGTTTTACTTACCTAAGACGTCTTTTAGATAGATAAGTTTCTTTCAGAATTTGTTGGAATACTTTTTGTTAATGATAATTAGGGTTAAATGTAGGAAACTGGATAAGTTGAAATTATACCCGTTTATGTCTTAGTATAAATCATCTGATTTTTTTTTACTAGTAGACTCTTCTTATCAGCGAATTGTTTCCGAAAGAGCAATAAAAATGATACTTCACCCTTAGCAATCAGATACCCTAAGCCATTATTTGCGCAGCATATTTGGCAGACAAAGTCTCTATCGTCTATTGTATACCTACAAGCATAGCACAATACATTGACGATACTCGTACGTTCAAATGTAATTAATTGTCATACTAGGAAACCTCACAGTAAGATTATATGCGATTCAACGTTATTGCATTCATTAGCGATACGTTTACAGCGAATCTTGCAATACATTAAGGTCTCAAATACGTTTAATTAGAATGCGTCAGTTATTATGAAATTTACCAGCTGCACTATCTATACATATAATAAAGCTGAAGAGGGTCGAAAGTCTGTACATGGAAGATATTCGAAAAAAAGTTGGCTGGGGATACTTAGAATTGATAACAGAACACGTTCCAGCAGTTTTTAGAATTTTTGTGTTTGTTTATCTGTTTGTTTGTTTATTTGTACGCGTATCACGTGAAAACGGCTGAACAGATTTTAATGCAAACTTTACAAATCTGTCAAAAAAATCCCCGGCCAGGTTATAGGCTATAAAAATTCAATCCCAAAAAGGGGGGTCACTTGATTGAGTTAAGTTTGCACCTGAATCTTATGGCGCTACTTGGGAAGTAGGTGCAAACTTTTCTCAAACCTACTCTAGCTGTTTCTCGAGCCTACGAACTATCGATTACCCCGCTAAACTACTAGGTGGCGCTAGAATAAATATCTTATGATATAACTTAAGCCACTGAGAGAGCATTTTGCCAAATTAACTCTAAGTTTAGAAGAGGGGGTACGGATATCGACTAATTTAATTGTATAATTGATTTCATAATATAACGAAATACGAGATAAGTGGCTCGGTGGTATTAACAAGGAGGAGGCTCACATGTGCAGGAATTCGCCCAGGTACTGCTTCAGGTGGGAGAAGGACTTCTGGAGGAAACCAACGCCCTGGTTCGATTACCAGAGACGTTATGCAGGATCATTCCGTCTGATGAAGACCACATTCGGAGCGTATAGGGAGACCTGAGCCAGGTGAAGTGACGTGAGCACTCTTGGGTTTGTGAGAGAGCTGTTAATGCGCGGATATTGGCGGAAATCGAAGGTGAACAGGCAGTATATAATTCCATTAACACTGTCGTGGATGAAGGCAACGCCACAACATACCCGATGGAGTTCTTAAACTCATTGAGCGCTTCGGGACTCCCTGCGCACACAATGGGGAATGGATGAAAATCTTCAAAAATCTTGAAATTTTGTTTATAGGTGGTAATAAGCCTCCTTATTGTCAGAAAAAAATTACAGATTTTTCTGTGGCTTGGAAAAAAATAAAAAGATGAAAAGGTGTTGGTGGGCCTATATACCTGCAGCATTTATATTTTCGATTAAAAAATTTTTAATAAAAAAAGAACCGACTTCAAAATAAACTAAAAAGCCAAAACTAATCTTTTATGTACGGTACGGATCACATTTGAATCACCTTATTAACTCGTTGCCAAACCATTAATTTATTACTATTAAGAACCTTGGCGGCGAGCCTTTAGTTATTATCTACCTACATATATATATATAGTCATAGTAATTCGTATTTTTGATGAATAAAGAACTTTATTTACATCAGGTTTGGCACCGACTTCAAAAGGTGATTCAAATGTGATCCGTACCGAACATAAACCATTATTTTTGGCTTTTTAGTTTATTTTGAAGTCGGTTCTTTATTATTACTATTATTATTATTTTTTGCTTTTTAGTGATGGATTTTAGTAGTGATATAAAGTATTTTGTAGAGCCCAGAATAGGAAGATTGAGGAGGCATTTTGCACGCATCTCGAGTCTTTGGAAGTAAGAAATGTAAAAGTTGGTTAGTTCATTGTACCTTCCATCATCAGCTCAGCATAAAATGATGACAACCAGAGGAAAACAACTGATAACTTTAGAAAAATATATACAAAACATTGTTAGTGCCTATAATATTTGAGGGTTTCTCTCGATTTCCCTGGTATTCCATCATCTGATCCTGACTTGGTGATAAAGATACTACTTCAGGGACACACTTTAAAAATTATGACTAACAGTAGCTACGTAGCTACCTATAATAGATGTTTTTTTTTTAAGAATTATCCTCTAACTCTTAACTATTAAGGAGTTGTACCTTCCGTCATCAGCTCAGCATGATTAGATGATAACTACCATATGCAAATACTTAAATAGCTTAAAAGAATATATGAAAAACGTTCTAAGTGCCTATAAAATTTGAGGGTTGCCCTCGATTTCCCTGAGATCCCATCATCAGATCCCAACTGGGTGGCAATGGGACCACCTCAGGAGGTTATCCTTTCAAATAAAAAAAGAATTTCTAAAATCGGTCCACTATTGGCGGAGTAATCGGTGAACATACATAAAAAAAATACAAACTGTCGAACATAGAACCTCCTCCTTTTTTGGAAGTCGGTTAAAAATGGCTGTAAAAGTACTGTTATTTTTGCCGTACCGTATAAGACGGGCATATAGGCCCACCAACACCTTTTCATCTTTTTATTTTTTTGTAAGCAACAGAAAAATCTTTATTTTTTTCTGACAAGAAGGAGGCTTATTCCTATAAACAAAATTTCAAGATTATTGAAAATTTTCATCCATTCCCCATTGCCCTAGAAATTGAAGTTCCGATCATGCTTCTTCGGAATTTGTCACTTCCAAAGTTATGCAACGGAAACAAGCTAAAAGTAGTGCAGCTGTAGCGAAACCTCATCGAGGCGCAAATCCTGATGGTGTGCGGCGTCGGAGAAGCCGTGTTCATCCCCCGCATCCCCCTAATCCCGAGCAACTTCCCGTTCCGCTTCAAGCGCCTACAGTTCCCAGTGAGCGTCTGCTTCGTCATGACCATCTACAAGTCGCAGGGGCAGACGCCGCGTGCCGCCGGCGTGGACCTGCGCACGGACTGCTTCTCGCACGGGCAGCTCTACTGGGCGTGCTCGCGCGTCACCAGCTGGTGGGCAGCAGCACGGAGCTGTTCGTGGGGTGTACAAAAAAATTGTAAAACGTCAACGTAATGTAAATATACTCTACATACCTACTTTTGGAGTAAATATGTCAATATTTAGTTGTGCATACATAAACGTAACTTTAAATAAAATGTAAATACTTTATCTCACGTTTTTGATATCTACATTCACCTTTTTTCTAATCTAAATAAAAACTTCTAAATAATATTAGACCTAAATTCGAAAGTTTGTTAGGAAGTATGGATTTCTATGTGTTCTTACCTTTTCATGCTTAGACTGATTTGACTGGAGAACCGTTTTGGATGTTATTTGTCATGGACTTGATTTGGATAAGGACGTAAAAATAAAAAAATGGTACTGTATCGTCCGATATACACCTATTAAGTATACCTATACTCTATGTCTTTTAAATCACGTAAAAAATTTGAATAAGGGCGAAAAACTATTAATTTTGGTGTAGTTTTATTTAGTGGTAATTGTATAATATTTTATATGGACTATACTTCAAGTTACGCCACCAGGAGAGAGAGGTGAAGTAGCCGCTTACTGACAGATACCGAATTGCACGCGGGTGGAGCCGCTAGTAATATAATATAACTTAATATAAATATCAGGAACAATCTTACCAAAAATTTAATAAGTAATTAATATCGATCTAGTCCCAAACTAAGCAAAGCTTGTGCTATGGATACTTTGCGACGATATTCTTAATATATGGATATATATTAATACTTAAATACGTGGGAAACATCCAAGACCCAGGAACAAACTTTTGTGTTCATCGCAAAAACACTTGCCTTGGCCGGGATTCAAACCCGGGACTGCCAGCTTCATTAGCAACTGATCCAAACGTGTAGCTAGATTATTTTGACTGCTGGCCCTCCCGGCTTCTGATGACCTGATGTTTTACTTATTAGGAAATGTGCTCTACTTATATCTCGGAAGAATAAAGTGTTTTTGTTGTTTTAGAGACAATTTAACAATTGAATACAGCTGGATTTCACGGCGTTTGAAAAATGAGATTAATACCGCAATATGATTTGTCGTGCCTCCGATTTCACTTCTCGCGCTAATTATTTGCGACATTTATTTATTGAATGGTTTGAAAGGATCCTTTGACATTAATTAATAGTACGTTGTCTATATTGCTAAAGACGGACACAAATGATTTACTTTCAAAGTAAATCATTAAATTAGAAACATAATGTCATTTGCAAAAACATATTTTGGTGGGTATAAATAAAAGTGCATAAATATTATAAACAAAATGAAATATAGCAAAGAAAAATGATGATATGATCTGGATTTGCAGACATATGTCGTATACGCCGTAGGCAAGGAATATATTCAAATTCAATTATTGCAGATATCTTTGGCCGATAAGTACATACCTTATAAACTAACATACATATTAAATATAGAAGGAAAACATAACGACTTCTGAATGTCAACTAACAGGCCGCGGAAACACCGAAATACGACACCCTTCGGCCAGAGCTCCTCATTCATGAAGGTCGACAGCTGGGCAGTTGGCCTCTCACCACAAATGAATGGAAGTTCACGTTATGGCGGGACTCGAACTGTTCGACCCTCAAAGAGTATTTGGTCTCCGTCACCGTCGAGTAATGCAGTCGGGACACATTTATCAGCGTCGTCGGGACTACAGGCTACATGTTGTGGTCCCCTCACTGCAGATCCACACTAAATTCTAAGAGCTGGCGTCTTCGCCTTCTACATCAAAATGAAGTGATCTTTATCGCAAGGCAAACTCCTCTCTTTATATCACATTAGCAGCCGCAGTCGGAAAGGAGTACCTAGCTTTGGAGCAGCAGCAAAGGGACGCCAAGGAGTTGACTTCTAATGTACGACAAATATGAACGTGATGAATATAAGATGAATATAAATGTATGGTCTGATCTGTATCGGAGCCTATCTTTGAGGCGTAAAGATATTTCGTAAATCTTTTCTGGACTCCGTACCTCAAGCGTAAAAAGAACCCTTATAATATAAGATCAATTTCTTGTCCTTCTGTGCGTGTGTCTATCTGTCCTTCTGTACGTCTGTTAAGACCTTTTTTCTCAGAAGCGTTTCGCGTTGAAGTATCAAGCTGAAATTAATATCAAATACACGAGTCTGCAATCCGTTGAAGATACGAAAAATAAACGTCTACGTAAAGGTGTTTCAATACAAATTCCGTGGGATGAAAACATATAGGGTTCTTCCAGTTGTGCTAGAAACATGAAATGATGTATGAAGTTAGGTCTTATAACTTATAACAAGACCAATGAGAGAAAAAGTCTAAAAAGCTTTAATATTAATGTATATCTGTGTGTTTCCAATGTTTCCATACCAATAGGGAATATGCATGAATTTTCATTTTTTGCTTTATTAAATGCTCATTCATGTAACAAACAGTAGACAAAAATATTTTTTCGAATAACTATATAAATAACCAAGATATAAGCCATCAAACATTTAATTCTATCTCTTTCTAGCAAAACAGAATTTAATATGGAGTTTATATGGCCGGAGTGCACTATGACGTAACAGTGCACGTCTGTCTGATTAGTAGTTTAAAATGCCTGTATCTTGCGTATTTCCTGGCCGATTTAAATTTTAATTTCACATTTTGAAATCGTTTTTAAGGTATTTTGATATTTAGTTAAGAGAAGCGATAAAAAAAATCATGCATGTACCCTATTGTACAATCTATATAATATGGTACTTTCAGTTGTCCTGGAAACTTTAAATTTGTTACGAAAGCAGCTTATAGCACAACGAATAAGAAAAAATTGAAACTTTTAATATCTGTCTGTCTATGTCACTAACCAATATAAAATGACCGCACACTGCGCACATTCTGCTTAGGAGCAGGGCTCTGTTAACACTAGATGTCACAGATATGTAAGGCTGTTTTAGCGTATATCTTGTACACAACCCTCGCACTTGGCCCTTTTTTTGCCTTTATTTATCACTCGGGGTATTATGAAATATGTACAATAATGAAAATTCTTGAAAGTGTATAAATATCTGCTTACCCTGGCTACAATAAACACGTATCAAAAATAAGATTCACCTGCGGCATCCTAATCCAAAGCTATTACGGTCAATATAATTAACACGGGCTTACACAAAGTATTACAGGTTACGGTATATTGAAATAAAAGTAAATTAAAGCCATCATCCGAGCTCAGAATATTAAATAATTTTGTTGCTTTATAATAATCACAAACAACGAATTAGACCCTTATAATCCAACCCTTCAGTTTCATCCTTGGTTGGGCCCTTGCGTGATTGACGTTTCAGCGACCGGTTATCTCTGGAAGCAGTCGGGCCGGTTCGTTACCACCCAGATTATGACCGGGACCCACTGAAACGGATTATTGGCATCCAAGAATTGCCACAAGCCTCTCAACTAGTGCCGAGTAAGTAATCATGTCCGTTATTTAATGATGCATGGCCTGCGGCATCGGGGTATTGCGGTTACAGAATATTCGTAACTGGCAACGTTTGATTTAAGCAAACAAAACCCTTTTTCGGTCCATCATTTGATTCGACAACATATTCGAAAATTTGAATTTAGAAAAATAGACGAGTTGAATGTTTGATACAATATTTAGTATTCGAATAAGTAGGTAAGTAGCGTTATAGAGTTTCGTACCCAAAGCGTGCTTACAAAACCCTATTAGCTACTAAGCCTGTGCTGTCTGTTTGTCTGTCTATATATCGTTTTTGTTACATGGTTCTAACGCTTAAACTATAATAGGTAGACACTTGCGGAATGTTGTATTTCTATGGCCGCTACAACAACAAATAATGATTTTATTATTAAATGCTTTAAGTAATACTCTTTACCCAAAATTGTAACGGACTATTTGGAGGATTTTTTGTATGTTTATATGTGTCGTTGTGGCTTCATTACGGTAAATTGGTTAAACGGATTTTAATTATTTTTTAGTACACGGGTAGCTGGGTATCCATAGATGGTTATAGAATACTTTTTTCCCGACTACGTTAAAATAAAATTCATGTGTCTTAGTGATGAATTCTATGTCCTTATGACAGAAAATAATAAGTCATGCATAAAATAATTAATAAATGAAATGATTTGAAGGTAGCACACACAGCACTTATTAAAACCCCAAGGCTACCCAACGAACCACTTGGCAAGACAACTAAAGGGAATACTTATAAATAATTTAAGAATAACGCAGTATTTGCCGATCACAATCGGTTAAGGCGAAACACGTAATAGCGATATACATACAACGCATATCCGTAATCTTCAACTGCGCATTGTCAAGGAGAAAAATATTCATAAGACTACATGTTCTTATTACATGGGGATGAGAACGTTAGGTCGTCGCGTTGGCGCATAATGTGTTACAATGTGTTCCAACGTAACAACCTGAGCTTATGGCGCTTCTGCGGTAACCACTGATAAGGCACGCCTGAGGCTTTGTAAAGGTATACCCGTAGATTGTAATAAGGCCGCGGTAACAGGAGAGCAAGCCTATTTAGTACCTTTTCAATGTTTACAAGAGCACTAGTGCAAACATCGCTTCGGCTACAGTAAACGACCTATCAACCACGTTGTAATTCACTCGTTGGAACTTAATATAGAGTGAACTTTCGTTTTTAAGGGGTCTCATTCGGAATCCCTAACGTCATTTTTTCAGGATTTTTTAAAAGATCGTCGTATAGATTAGGTTAGGTTAGGTTTGGTTTGTTTTATAACAATCCTGAAAAGTTTACGGTTTCTGAAAAAAATGCGTTATGGCAAATGATACATTAGGACAAAAGATTTATTAGGACAAAATACGTTATGGATTCCGATATAGAGCCGTTTTTAAGTAAATGCGGGTAACTTTTAACTGTCAGGTAACAATTAGGTAATAGCTTTAAAAAATAATTTCATTAAATGTTTCTTCATAACGTTGGTCATACTTTAATATGCACATTACATCCCGTATGTTTCATTATATCTATCTTTCAGCCACGGGCGTCCACAGATAAACATATGCCTTATAGCTCGCCATGTTTCATTATTACAAAATATTCGGAAGTGTACATTTAAATTATGTTGTTTATGCATTCAATGTATCGTAGTAAGGTATGCGTTGACTGAACACAAATATTTCATTTTTAGAGATAGTCGGATTTTGTGGAGTGAATTCGATGTGTAATTAATTATTCACGCTCAGTTGGATTCCGAAAGTTCGTTTCGATTTTGCGAAGATATAATTTCTAGTGTTAGTATTCGAGATGCACGATTCATTATGCTCGCTGCGAGAGTGGAGAGCGGTGGAGTAAGAGGCAAGTTTTAATAATGTAGGGCGGTTGGCAAGGCTGCTGCCGTTTCCTTCCATTCTTCTCTCCCCTTTCCGCTTGGCGCAATTAAAACGGCGGGTTGTTCCGGCACTTAAAAAAACTTCTAAAGTATAGGCACAGACAATTTAAACTGTGTTTATGTCCCAGACAGCATGCATATTTATTTACACTAACCTTTCGTAGGCGTTTGCGAAGTGATTGATATTGCTAGGTTATTTGTTGGTGAATTAGAAGCAGAAGTTTGTTTAAAGTAAGTAAATCTTAGTCAAAGTTGCATTTTACTGAATCATTGAACTGAGTCATTGAAAAAATATTAGGTAAAAACTGCATTTTGCATGCTTATATTTTGAGAGTTCCACGGTGTAAACAAGCAAAGAAGTGATAAAATAAATATGTATTCTATGAAACTTGATTATTTAAGTCTGAATAAAAATAGTTTACTGGTATTCCGTGATACCATCATAAATTAAAACCTTTTCGAATACCAATTTATATTAATTAAATATTATTTCAGCAAAATATAAACGAGTATGCAAATATCCAATACTCAAACCTTTAAGCATTAGCAAATTACCTAAAATAAATAAGAAAATGACATGTATAAACTAAAATGTAATACATACATATGTGATAATATCAAGGACGAACTTTGGATTGTGCCCCGATCACAGGGGGATATCCAGCCAAAAACTTGATGGCGCTTGACAACTAAACATGTCACAACGTTATGATTGAACAAAGAAACGGTACTTAGAGTAGCAATTAGATCGTAAACAATAATCATAATAATAAAAAAACCGTAATTAAATACTGTGTCGCCCTTGCAAAGTTGAATAACACTAAATAATAATTCTTATCAATAGATAGCGTTGTAAATATTGGGACTCTTGCTTTTGTAAGGAGTATAACAGTCCTTGATAATACTGATTTATCAAATCAAATCATAACCTCGTGAAAAGCATGAATAATTATCACGTCCCGCGTGCAAGCGAGAGCGCAAAACAAGCGATAGAGAGGCACAATCGGTCTAAGCGCATTTTTTCCACGTTATCACGTAAAATGATCTTCCGTAAACCGACTTTACAGACAACCAATTTTTGAAAATATCTTCAATGTAAAGACATTTTTTATGAAATATAATCTAATTAACACGATTTTCACATTTTATTACAACAATACAATAAAACGGGGCCTATAAATGTAATTAATTTAACGCAATGTAATTAAATTAAATGTATACGCTATAAAACCCCGTTTTTAATGTAATGATTATAATTTAATTAAGTATAGAACTGGCAATATTATGTTTATGACTACTTACTACTTCGATCGTCTGTTGAGAGGTGAAGAAGTTAATCATTAATTATGTACACATTAATAACTTAATTAGGTAGGTATAAACTCTACGAAAAATGTGAATACCGTAACATTTTTCCAAATGAACTAAACTGCGTTCTGTAATAGCTCATTATCCAAAGTAAAAAGTTCATTATTTGAAGTTTGCGAAACTCTTTTACTTGAATGTTTAACTAGTTGCCGGGACCCTGCTCTTCGCTTGTAGGCAAATATCGGTTATTTCGGTTACCCTCATCTGGCATAAACTTATTGTCATAATCATTTGGTATAATTCATCATTTGGCATAATGCATTTTTTTCTGAATCTGTAAAATTTTCAGGACTTTTCAAGGCATCACCCTGTTAAATGCTTTAAATTTAAGTGAGGTTTGGTTAGGTTTGTTTAATAGCAATAATGAAAAGTTGACCTGTTCAGAAAAAAATGCATTATGCTAAATGATGATTGTTGAAAAAAAGTTTATGCTGGATGAGGGTAAACTAATATCGCAAGGAAACTGTAACCAATCTTACTGTATTTACAGAAATAAGTAATGAAATAAGGGCTTTTTGAAATCGAAAATTTACCAGGGCCCGATTTCGACTTCAAATTACAATAAATTATAGTTTTTAGAGCGAAATATCCGTCACATGACAGACATATTGGCCGTTTTTAGGTGTGTATATATATATCGACATTTTTATGTCTAACTGAATTAAGCGATATGTTTTTTAGGCAAACGGCGCAATACAGCTGGAATAAACATATTTGAAGGTGTGTCAAAAATGCTATCTGAGTGACGTAACAAGTTTGACGTTTGATATGTGTCATAATGTTTATTTAAATATAGCACATAGCTAAGCTGGTCATATCTTGGTAATATTTTCAAGATATCTCATTTCCCTTGCCGATTTGGCCCTAGCTGTCGTCACTAGCGTCATGTCATTCGGAAAGTGTCAAAACTCTGTGCAAAATCTTAGTAGATGTCAGAGATTGAGAAGATTCTTCTATTTACCGCAAGAAATTGGTAAACCATAAATATTTTTTACTATATTTTGTTAAATATTATTGAACTTAGCGAAGTACAATGAAATAATGATTATGAAATCGTTTATTCACTTACTTACTCATTGGTTGTTTACTCTGCGCCATCTCTACTACCTTAAGGTTATCTGGAATTGATCGATATTTTAGCAATAAGACCGCCTATTGATTAACATTTCTGATGATGTTATTTTCTTTCGGTGTGCAATAAAGATTACTTATTATTTATATTTTGTTTACCTTTTTGCTCTCCATGTAGAGGTAACTTTTCTACCATATTCGCAGACTTTTGGCCAAACGAATATGGCATTTCATTTGAACATGTACTTCACTGTGAACTTATTGGTCTATGGCTAAAAATGTACGAACTATTCTGCAACTTATTTATTTCAGGAAACATATACATACCTTAGAACCTAAATTATATATTAATTATCTATACCTACTATTATTTATAATGTTGTAAAAATAAAATGTCCGTATATTAAAGATATTAAAAAATATATATATTAACGGTCTATTGGAGGTCACTGAAACGTAAAATATTTAATTTGGATTTTTTGTATGTGTCGTTGTAGCTTCATCATCCCAAATCGGCTAAACGGATTTTAACTATTTTCGCTAGACGGTTAGCTGGGTATCTCTAGATGGGTATAGGATACATTTTACCCGACTACACTGTCAAAAAAACAGGGTTATGACTTTTTCTCCTCCGCGAACAAAGTTACGGGCGCCTTCTAGTAACAGTATAAAGAAACTAAACAATTAGGCCACATTTTTAACTTCCATGTGTTACGCAAGTTCGAGGCTTTATGCCTCAAGAGTCTTCAGAAAAAAACTGAAATTTACCGAAGTGATTATGATTGTAATTTACCTACGTATGTACCTACTTTTAAATAACATCTCTTGCTAATAAGTCTTACTGGCGTTTAATGAACTTATTATACCGATAATTATGGTAATATCTAATTATAATGATATCGAAATAACATAGTAAATATCTATCAAAATCCATTTGGACATCATTGCCTCCGAGCGTAATTGAGTAAAACCATGGAGGAAATGTGATCACTCCAGCCGCACCCATATCCTGCTTAATAATGTTATTCCCGCAAAATTATTAGTGCCCAATAATTTTTCAGGAATAACATTATTACGTGTAGAAAATATTCAATATTCTATATCTATACCATCATAAAGTTGTAAAAATGAAATGTCTGTACATTAAAGAAATAAAAAAAAAAAAAGTTATCGTAAAATATTATTTTTGGATTTAATATATGTGTCGTTGTGGCTTAATGATGCCAAAACAGCTAAAATAAATATATATATATATATATATATATGCACGGTTATAAGATACTTTTTACGCGATTAAGATGAAGAAAAAAGGGGGTTATGATTTTTTCTGTCGGCTTACGAAGTTGCAGACTCTTTCATAGATAATAAAGCGGCCAAGAGCATGTCGGACTATACTCAGTGTAGGGTTCTGCAGCAGTTCATACGAAAATATACTGGTGAAAACAATGCTATGAGAAAAGTGCTCCAGCAAAAGAGCGTATCCCCACGGCACTTACGGCCTTTTGTTTTACGACACGCCTGGCGTAGTGGGTTGCACAACAGCCTGCGAAGCTGGAGGTCCCAGGTTCGAATCCCAGCCAGGGCAAGGTTTTTGTGGTGAGCACGGATGTTTGTTCTTGGGTCTTGGATGTTTTCTATGTATTTAAGTATTATAATTTTATGTATATCATTGTCTAGTACCCATAGTACAAGCTTTGCTTAGTTTGGGACTAGGTTGATTTGTGTAAGATTGCCCCTGATATTAATTATTTATTATTATTTGTTGGAAAGTGCCGTTTTTCGGCAATAACTCAAAAACGGTATATCCGATCATGTTAAAAAAACAATTTGAAGGTTTAGAAAATAGAGACAATTTATGCTACTTTAGGAGTGCTTATTTCCGAAAATGTCTACTAAATCAATTTATTTTTCTAGAAACCTCTATTTTTTTTTTTAAATTTACTGTCGATATAAATGTGCCACACGATGATATTTCCTGTTTTATATTTTAGTTTCGGTTGCATGTATGGAGCAGATTTTATCATTTAACTATTAAACAAAGTAGCGGCTCACACAAGACACCTACCCCAAATTTTATCTATGTATATCTTGCAGCTTTTGAGTAAAATAACTATGGCATACGAACGAACTGACGGACGGACGGACCATGACGAAACTATAAGGTTCCCATTCTTACCATTTTGGCTACGGATCCCTAAAAATAACTTTAAATATAAATTCTCGTTAAACAACAGAACGTCACTATTTGAAAGATTTAAGATTTAGTATAGAGTCACCTTGATTTTCAGGAGGCAATAATGTCAGCTGATGCCTAAAATGCGTCCTGCACGTCTCGCACTAGAACCCTGCTGGTTATGAAAATAGTAAAAGACCTGTTTGTTCTTCATCTCAGGTGAAGACGTTGAGGCCTACCCGAGCCAATCGGCACCGGAGGATTGTTATTTCACAGACGAATAATCGCATTGACGATCACATCGGCATTGTTTTGCTCCCTTCGAGTGGGAAAACCCTTTGAGTACCGACAAAAAGAGGCATTCCCGTCACTCCTGCACTCTCCGTAGGCAAGAATCATATTCACAATTTTCTTCATAGAAAAGTTTAACCCCAGCATTAATGTGTTTAAGTTAAATTTGCCTATCTGGCACACGAACGTCAAACCTCGACTTGAAGATCAAATTGAAACGAGTGTAATTGAAGGGTCTTCATCAACGTAGTATAAATCTTATTCCAATAATATATCATTAATTACTCGTGAATAAACTCATTTTTTTCACCAATGATTAACCTAAGGATAAAATCTCTAAACAATAGAAAACTGCCACCGCCAATTTCGGCTGAGTAAACTGTTAGACGTAGATTAGTATTGTCCTTGTCACTGTCAAGTGAATTCCATAATTACTTCATAATATTATAGATGTATTACTCGAACAAATTAAAAAATACGCAGCACCATTGTTCAAGCATGGGACAAACAGTCTATCTTATAGTTGAATTATCGAGAAGATGGAATTGCATTTGTAGTGGTTGTACCGTTTGCAACAAAAGGAGAATAATTTTCTCTTAACTTAATAAAATGACATACCCAAGAAGTGGAATAAGTAGTAGTCCTCTGTTTTTTTCTTTTATTCGCTATCATGTTCTTCATCTGAGCTGTCACAAGTATTGATAATAAAATTGTCTGTTATTTGATCCATTTCTCCTTCCTGACATCGATATTTATTTTCTTCACTTTCGACGTGGTGACAAATATTTTCCCAGTCCTCAGCAGTGATGGTATTCATTCGTTCAGTTGCTAAACTCATAATGCCTTGCATGTTTAATGAAACGTTTCTTTTTGCTACATATCCTTTTACCATGGACCAAATATTTTCGATCGGATTGAATGTCGGGTGATACGGTGGCAATCGTAATACGGAGTGGCCATGTTCTTTTAAAATTGCATCTATGTGGTACTCGCGAAACCGCTCTTTATTTTGTTTAATTAATTCATACAAACTGGTTTTGTACATCAACCGGTTATACGAAATGTTGTGTTCTGTCAACCAATCCATCATTTCTTGTTTATTAGAATTTGACGTTGGAGCACGATTCAAAAGTTTGTTGTGATAGGACGCATTATCCACGATAAGTACGCTATTCGGTTTGAGGTTCGGTATTAATTTTTCTAATATTTTCTTCTGTTTCCGCGATTATTACTCATTGAAATAAAACAATTTAACGGATTATATCGCGTATATTATCTCATTTTAGTTCCCGACGTTTCGGAAGCTTTCCAGCTTTCCAACCTCCTCCCGTGACCATGGAAAGCTGGAAAGCTTCCGAAACGTCGGGAACTAAAATGAGATAATATACGCGATATAATCCGTTAAATTGTTTTATTTCAATTAATTTTTCTTTTAACCATTTTTCGTAGTTGACAAAGTTCATCTGGTCATGGTAACCTCCCGTTTTTTGGTTTGCCTTAAACATTAACAAAGCGTTGGGAATAAAACCATCTTTCCTCCTGCGTGCACTATTATTAACCGCTGGCCTGTACTGATTTGTTTTTTTACACCAAATTCTGTTCCATCGGTCCAAGCTTTTCCGGACACATGTTAAGTGTGGATGTAGGTTTCATCAGTATAAACTAGTGGTCTATCTTGAGATCGATATTCCGCAATTTTGATAAGGTAATTTATTCTTAGCAGTCGTATGTTGTGTTTTTCCATTAATATTTTTCGGTTGTCCTCGGTCTTTTTCCATTTAAATCTTAATTTTTGTATTTGTTTTCGTAAGGTGGAAATGCTAAATTTGTAATCTATATCGGACTTTAACACAGAGTGGAGTCCCTTTAAGTTTGGAAATTGCTTATGGGACAGATGAAAATTGTATATAGTTCTCCGGATGACTTCCTGATCAAAATCGTCTACTGCTGATGACGGACAAGGACGCAACTTTTTATTCTTCGGGGAGGTGAATTTCTTTGTTGTTGCGAATTTCTCGCTGTTGCTCTCAGTCACAATGTTATAAACAGTAGAGAGACAAACACCTGTAGCTTTTTCAACTAACTGGGCAGCGGTGTAAGGCAAGTTTAAATTTTTCGTCAGTTCATTTTCAAAATATTTATAACAGTTGAAAATTATTTGCTTACTTTGACTCTCAATAGGACCAAAATTACTTACAGCCATATTTTTTTTTAATATAGAAATTATTCGTAGTCGTACGGGCGGACACAATAATTAATTGAGAATACAATCAAATCAGATGTAAAAATATACGCACAACGTAAATAATATTGACAATTTCACACTGACATTATTTTTGTGTTTAGTTCTAGGATATATATATATATATAACAACCTCTTTGTATGCTGATAGTACAAGAAAATAGAAAATTCAAATATAGAATGCCTGTAAACAAACAATACTACTACATATGCAATTCCACGCTCTCGATGATTCAACTATACTTGGGTATTCAGTCTATCTTGTGAGCATTTCGATTGCATTCAATTCATTCGTTCAACGTTACTGAGTAACTTGGTATCCGAAGACTAGCGTGGTGAAATGAAAGTTAACCATCGAGTAAATCGTTAGATTTGGTTTATACTGGGTGAGCCACTCTCGTATAAATAGATGTTTGGTGAAATCGGCCCTGATGTCTCTCAAAATCATTTTCAAAAATGTTATTCAGTGAAAAATCAAGATGACAATTAATCTACAATGTCAAGGTGGACTAGAATGTTATGCAAAATCCCTGTAAAATGTTTTATTTACAAAAACAGTCGATAATTATTACAGAAAAGGGATTGGAATGCTTCGTAACGCAAGTAGGCACATGTGACAGTGCAGTCATAGTTGAAGATGCAGTACTCTGCTTATGTGTTTTTTTTTATGTTCATACACTAACGGCCAACTGTTTTCCCAGGTTGTTACAAGATTCGTTAACAAACTGCAAATTAAAAAAAAGAATATGTCATGTTTATACTATAGGCCCAAAGAAAAAAAAACTATTTTGCGTTTAGTGTTCAATTCTAACTAATGGTATATCTAGAGTATAAGAAAAACATAGTGGACTGTAAACACATATTATTCTATAGAATGGTCGCGTCGTGGATCGCGGCGCGTACAAGGTGAGTTGGTGCGAGCGTAAAGCGAGGCGCGCAGTGAAGTGTCGCACGGCGGTCGCTCCCCGTTCACTGTCACTGTTGGTTAGTGGTACTCCAAGCCACGCTCTCCATACGTCATATTGTTAATATACCTATATGGGCCGGAGATGGCATCACCAACTAGATGTTAATAAAAAGTATGCCACAACATCATACTCAACTTTATCATCAACCAAAGTTCAGTTACGTACTATATATATATATAGGTTTTTGCTATTCAAACCGAATTAAGAGTCCCCAGCAAGCTCGGTCAATTTCACCTTCCCATAGTACAGAGTTTCGTTCCCATTTTAATGGATTGTGACGAAACTTTGCATATACAATGACATGAGGTATATCTAGGCCTGTAATTAGTTTATATGGCTCTAGTTTATAAAACAAACGAAATATAGCAAAAACAATTGCATGAAGAAAATTTTGTATGAAAAACTTAAATTCGTTTTTTTTTTATATGGCATCTGAAGCTACATAAACTAATTACACCTTAACTCATTCTAAGTACAAAGTTTCAGAGTGAACTAGCTAGTAGTTTTAAAATGAGAGCGTAACTACGTTTGTATGGAGAACCGAACTTGTCGGGGACTCTTAATTGAGAAGTCTTTAAAGGTGATATAGCTCAATAAAGCAAAATTTTATATAGGTATGTATAAAGTGGTATCTTCAAACCTGTCGTTCTCAATTTCTAAGAGATGTCAAAAAGTTTTCTTCAAATCTAGCACACGGCTAAAGTAAACATGATATGATGGTACTGATACAACGGACATGTCATTTTCCTTGTCTTTGGTGTATGAGTATTATATAACTCACAATATGACCTTCATATCTAATCAGTAAAATTTGCTTAACAAAATAAGCTGTCCATCTTAAGACGTCAACGACCTTGTGATGTTCACAGTACTCTAGGAATCCACTAACAAGGGGCTGTGGTTGCGGTTAATCCTTAGCCGAGCTTGTTATCTTAATAATATTCGATCATGAATCCGAACACTTATCAGCACTAGTGCATTGTTGATAACTAAGCATTGACGCGTCCCTAGACATAGGTAAGCACATTTTACGCTTCAACGCTCACTAACGCGCACTAGGCATAAGCCAGCTAAAGCCACTGAGATGATGTAGCCAGTATATTAGTATTTTTAGTACTCCTTCATAAACGAAAACACACATTTGTTTATTTAATAATAATGCTAACAATGATTATAGCTTCGGTTCTGTATATGGCACTTATATGTGAACGAAGTATACGAGTAGTATACAATAAAATTACAATTATAATACACAGTCCGATTATACAGGAAAAAATCAATGCGACCTACTAAATTGCAAGCAGGATTCGAACCTGCAACCTCTTCTTTAACGCAGAGGTGATCTGACCAATTGAGCTATCGCAACTGTAGGTAAGTGGCTTGAAACTTTCGCCCACAATCTAGTTAGCACTAGTAACGCCCTTATCTTTGTTATTAGGGTTCCGTACCAGAAAGATAAAAAAGGAACCTCTTTGGTGCTACTCTGTCTATCTGTCCGACTATTAGAGCGCCATATCTCAAAAACAACTTATGCTATCTATTTGAAATTTGGAATATTTATAAAGATGGTCAGTCCAAATGTATTGCAAAGGAAACATTTAAAATAATATTTTTATTAAAAAAAAGGTGCGAAAATTGAAAGTCTAGCTACTACACACTTGGCCAGTTTTTTTTAAATGATAACGCATTAATCATACTCCAAGACATGCGTGCGACGCTTTGTCTCTGTCTTATTGCTTCTCTACAACAACAACTTCTCAACAAAATAACAAAAAAGAAACAGGAAAAAAATATAAATATACAATGACTATAAAAAAAACATCCTCCACAAAATCTGCACCCCATTACGCTGGCCCCTTTAAATCGCAAGGGCATTTTTTGCAAGAGGTACGCGCCAGCTCTGAGATCTCCCGAAGCGCGAACCAGCCGTGACAACAAGGACCTCATAAATTCCTTCATCTTGACCGACCAGGACCCCTCTCTACTGCAAGCGCGGCAAATTCGTAGTTCTTCAATACCACGGAGTATAGGCGGCGTTTGAGAATTTGCGCCTGGTCGCCGCTGCGCCGGCCTTGTACTCGAGTCACTTGGATGTGAGATGCAAAAATATGTCGACACACGCATTCCTCACAAAGACTCTACCTTTCACGACTTAAAAAAATTAAAATGTAACCTCACTTTGAACTGTTTTGGCTAGACCTCCTTCTTAGTAATCGGATTCAGTGGGGGAAACGCAAACCCAGAAACGGGAATGCTATACGCGGCAACTTAGAGTTGGGGTGAGACGCAGTGTGCAAGGCACAAGAACTGCGGAGGCAGGTTCAACCGGAACTGGTTCAATCCCAGTTCGGACGCGGTAGAGAGAGAAGAGAAATTGGGCGTGGAGATTGCAAAAGTACGTACTGAACGACCCCGCCGGTGGGGTTGGCTTTTACACTTCATCGTCCGAATTTAAGACTTCGCAGCTTCCATCCTCTCGATGGCCCCTCAGGCAGGCTAGCGCAACTCAACGCGCTAAGTACAAGTAGAGTGGAGGTAATCAACAGGTAGATGTACTTTAATAATTAAAAATAATAATTAAGAAACTAAATTTGTTTTTGTTTTTTTTTACATGGAATGGGAGCTGATTGAATGTTTTTGACTATTAAATTAATATTAAATATTCACCGTCTCCCACACCTTAATTCAGGTTGAACCGTTTCAACCTACCTCCCCTGTCCCTGTGCCTTACGAATCCCCTCCCTACGCTACTCTAAGTGGCCGTGGATGGCATTCCTGTTGCTGGGTTTTCTCTCCCCCACTGAATCTGATTACTGACAAGGAGACCTAGCTCGACAGTTCAAAGTCAGGTTCTAAAAAAGAATTGCGTCCATTAGTTTCAAGTTAGTACTAGATAAGATAAAGTTACTGACCTGCCTGACTGTTACGTGTTGCTCTATAGACGAGTTTTCTGTGGATGCATCACGACAAACTTACATTTTTCTATTGCACCCCATTGCACTTATGCGTCAAATTGATTTGCGTGTGTTTATTGATATTTGCCATGGCAACCGTATACTTAATCAATTATATAGTCGTTAGATAGAATCCTATGTATTGTATTATTACGGTGTTCACCAATTTACGAGTATTACCATTTTCTCGACTGCAAATAATTTATCGAGTTCTGCCCAGGCCGATTATACAATTTTCAGAAGCATTTCATCATATATGTTTTTTTTGTTCTTTTAAACTAAGATGTACTAAATGAGGTAGATATGTACATGGTTATATATTGCCTATTTTTCTTTGAGTGCACCCTGCAATCTCCATCCCTCTTTATTGCAGTAACGCGTGTAATTCATTTGCGTGTGGTTAATGATATTTGCCACGCCAACCTTGCTAGGCGTTCCGATTCCAATAGATGCAACCTATGTGTATAATTAAAATGTTGACCACCAATTTATTACGAAACTTCCGGTCTATAAGGCTTACATTTTTCACAAAAATTACCTAGTTCCACCCAGGCGTAACTTAAGATATAAACTTAATTACATTTAACTTTAATTAAGTCACGGGCCTTACGTCATTGTTTATAAACCTTTATTATCCAACGATAATAAAGGTTTATATATATATATGTTTAATTATTAGTACAAACTACGAGAGCATACAGTGTTGTGTAGGTACTTCATAATATATATATATATATGTTTAATTATTAGTACAAACTACGAGAGCATACAGTGTTGTGTAGGTGTGTAGGTACTTCTTGAACATGTTTTGACAAGGATTGGCTTTATAATAAGTGGATAAGCTTGATGTATCAGCAGCCGCAATAAGCTCTATAGAGAACGCGATAAGATGTCTCAATTTATACTGCGCATCTGATTCATTCGCGTGCAGTGAACGATATTTGCCACGCTATTCTTCAACGCGTAATCCGAATGGTTTATTAATACTCGTATAAAAAAATAGGAAACAATTATACATGAGTGACTAAGCATGAGTTAGGTGTATATGTAAATAATATGTGTTCGCTATAAACTTGCTCCCTTTCTGTTGCACCAAGGCGTCTGATTCATTTGTATGCGGTTACTGATCTTTATCACGCAAGTCACACAAGTTGTTGATGGAAGGAGAATTCGAGTTTTTTTAAATAGGCTTTCAAACACAATCTACGTAAATAATATTATGAAGTCGCGCTTCTGCTTCGAGTTAAATCCGTATAAAATTTTCCCGCTTTGCATCACATCAAATGCGCTGATTCATTCGCGTGCAGTTAGCAATATATATATCTTTTTGCATGCTCATGCTCAAGCATTTTGCGAAGCGATTTACGACAGTAATTTATTAATGTAATAAAGTAGACAAAATAATAATGTGCGTATTTCGATAAAAATCTGTTGGAGTATATCTGTGCAAAGTACGAAGAGTACGTAATCAAAATATCGCATAGACAGTTGTATGAATGCATGTAGTATGCAGGTTTGGTTGACGTTATTCACCACGCTGAAGTACCACTTCACTTGATTAATTATTCGTTTAATATTCTGTTGAAGCATAAAAGGGCACCTATGTAAATAAAACGATGTAAACATAGTTCTGTAGATGATTCGAGTACGCGACAAACGTCCCGCCCTCGATTGCACCAAAACGTCTGAATCATTCACGTGTGGTTGACGCTATTCAGCACACTGTAGTTCCGCTACACTTGACTAATGTTTAAAATAAGGGTTCCCTCTATGTCGCATACTTTTGTTTGTCCGAAACTGTTTTAGCATAACAGACTTGGCATATTCAGTTTTCGACGAATGGTAATGTGACAGAAACCTTATTTGGCATAAGTTCTAACTTACCGAAAATGTATTTGTCCGAAATTGTATTCGCATACTATTGGCATATTATCTATTGTCTGAATCTATCTTGGCATACTTAAATTGCTACAAGAAAAGCGGGTTTAGTTAGGTTAGAACTGCATCCCTCGCAAAGTCTCGCGGATGCTACGTAGGCATCCGCTGAAACAAGAACTCAAGTAGCGTCCATCTTCCATGCAGTAGCTGGTATATTTTGTATTTATTATTTATATGTAATATATATATATTGTATCATATATAGTATAGGTATAAGCAATTATATATGCATTATTTGCTTGTGTGTCCTAACGCTCTCAGTACTGAATGTTTTTCCCCACTGCACCATTTTCACGCTTCTCTGTTTGGCCCTATGGTTGACTAGTAGAGAATGCCTTTTGGCATTAAGTTCGCCACTTGTTTTGTTTTGTGCAATAAAGTTTAAAATAAATAAAGAAGAACTGCTAGCAGAAAAGTAGTTTAGGTTAGGTTAGAATTGCGTCCTTCGCAAAAACGATCTCCTAGCAGAAAAGCGGGGGTCAAAAACTGAAAACTGTAGGTTTAGGTTAGGTTTATATTATGACCATGTTTAGCGGAGCGTCAAAATGGGTCAAAATCTGAAAACGGTAGGTTAGGTTAGGGTTGTATTATGACCATGTATAGCGGAGCGGCAAAACGCTAACATTACCTATTTCACAAGAAAATGAAACAAATGAAGATATAAATAACATGGTTTTATTTTTAACATTAAGTATTTTAACAAAAACATAATCAAAATTATGACCAAATAATTTTTGGTCTGATAAAAATATGCCTATTAATTTTATGCGTAGAGATGATTCGGACAAATAAAACTATGTGCAAACAAATTATGACAAATTAATATCTGCGTTATCAAACTATGCGAACCTTGATTATGCCAAAACAGTTTATGCGAAAAGTCAATTATGCCTATATTGATTATGCCATGCAAAATTATGACTAAAATTATTATGCCAAAACAGGGGGACCCTTAAAATAATCTTAGTGTATTCATTTAATATTTTGTTGAAGTATTTAGGGCACCTATGTAAATAAAACGATCAATAGATGGCTATGTAGATGCATCGAGTACGCGACAAACATCCCGCCCTTCGATTGCACCAAAACGTCTGAATCATTCGCGTGTGGTTGACGCTATTCACCACGCTGAAGTTCCGCTACGCGTGATTAATGGTCTCGCGTTCCCTCGACATTGTGTTTTTGTGATGCAAATAACTCGAGCCGTCGGAACAAGGAAAATTGAGTGGGAGGACCGAGCACCGCCGCAGTTTCAATTGCTTCACCGCTGAATACTGATGAACCGTTTCGGTTAAAGGCATTACGTTTGTTGCACTGTTTAAACCTTTTGGTGAGTGATACGATTTTTAAACCACAGTTCTGAATCACAGATGTCGAAAATCGATAACAGCCACTGGTTTTGCGATTCATCTATAAACCATCCCTAGATTTTCCATCCACTTATCTTTTTTTATGAAATTTGAAGTTGGCATTGCTTGCAGGTTTTTTTTACTAATGCTCCATCTTAAGCTTTAATTTAATTTCATGATATCCTAGTAATAAATCAATTTCATCATTGATCACAATCATATCAAAGTCATCCAGGAGGATCCATAAGAAATATAAAAGTGTATCCAAACATGCGAAATTTTCGTTTGTCAATGATTTAGGTATCATTATTAACATTAAAAAGTATTAGATAGTCCTCGTTTGGACCTTTCCTTAGTACTGTTCCATTAATTAAGTATTAAAAATCAGCCAAGTGTGAGTCTGTTTCGCGCACCGAGGGCTTTGTAGAAATGCTAAAAACGACTGTATCCGCCAGTGTTAGTAGAGCTCTACTCATACTATAAGCAAAATGTACGTGGTGTGAGGTCATTTTATATTGGGTACTGACATAGACAGACAATTAAAAAAAAAGATTTTCAGAATTATTCCGTGGGTTTTGCTATAAGAGCTATCTAAATACACATTTCAAGTTTCTAAGATAGCTGGAAGTACCCTATAGGTTAACGGCAATTTGTATGAAAACACCTTTTTTAATGTCTGTATCTTTGGACTACGTTCATTTTGTAGCTAGATTTTTTACAGCTTCAAGGTACCGCAGACACAATAAGTACATATTTGTTGTTAATTTCAACTTGTTAACTCCAGAGCGTTTCTGAGAAAAAGGGGTCTTGACAGACAGACGGACGGACAACAAAGTGATTTCAAGAGTTTTGATTTTTACTTTTGAGGTACGGAACCCTAAAAAGAACCTAACCACAATTTTTTTTTAGTACGGCACGTGCATTTCCGAGTGAGTTAGATCCGAGACGCCAATTGAGAATGCATCTTGCACGCGTTCCTCTACCTCTACATATTTTGCCTCGCCAGTCATCTGCCACTCATTCAACATACTCAAGCATCGATACGCACAAAATGGTTGCTTATAGCAAATCTTGTAAATCAGTGTATCATATTTTTTCTTCCGATATCTAATATTATGAAACTCGTATACAGGCTGTCCTAGAGACCAATGATAATCCTAAGAGAGCTGACAGAGCAGCAATCTATATGACCTCCACATGGAGATCAAAGATTCGAGGATTCCTAATATTTTTCGAGATATTAAGTTCAAGTGAAACCCTCTTTTCCTGCATCAGTATCCTAGATTATTTGGACCATAAATAACGCAGTACTGAAGGTTTTAAAATGCTGTTCAAGTTTTTAAAAACATGTGTCAGTTTTTTCGGATGATTGTTTCCAGTAATCACACACACAAGTTAGATTTTCCATTATTCACATAATCCCGAACACGATCATGATCTGTCCTAGTAGCGAGTTTTTTTTTTTTTTCAATTAAATCAAAATTATTTATTTAAATTTCTCATTTGCGATATACATATTTAGAACTATTAAAAATTTTCAAATAGATAACATAATTAATTCCTGTTATATAACGCTGTAAAAGTCGGACGGATAGATAAACAAATAATTTTCTGATTATTCAAAAACGTAAGTAGTTTATAATAGGTAAAAGTACAATTACCCATGCGTAGTTTCTGTAGTTAGATAAAAACATAAAACTTGAATATTTTAATCATGATTCACTTTAATTTCGTTTATTACCACCGAATAATATTTATAAACAAGTGCATTAAACGGCGGTGCGGTTTGTGAAACGCGGGTGGCATTCTAATTTACCGCTCGACCGTTTTAATCTTATGTACGGGAACGTGCGGTATCTCCCCTTGCATTTAAGCGGTGTTTATTGTATCATTTATAAATAATGTTTTGTTTAAATGGGTATATGAAATAGTTCATTTTGATATCTCAGTTTATGTTGTTATACTTTAGGAGTTTAGATTAGCGTTGCGAAGCATGTTTTTCCGAACGAATTCTTCCGAATTTCTTTTCCGTAAAACCTTCATTCAACTGAAGGGTTTTTATGTAAGTTATTAATTTACTATTTTTATTAATGTTTTATGCTGTGAAATAATTTTACTTTTGCAAATAAATGGATTTTGAAAGAATGATTTCAGAGAAACATTTTCGTAAAGAACTTCACCCTTAAATTGATTCAAATATTCTTAGTAGTGCCGCATTCACGGATGCATATAATGATACGTTATATTGAAAAACCACCGACATTTTCATGTTACCATCACATAGTTTACCTAGGTACTGATTTCTTCATCTGTGTCGCAACTATTGCAAGAGGACTATTAATTGACTCCCAAGCCTGGTTAGTGTGGTTACAATGTGAAAACTTTCTTGGACGTTAACTTTGGCGATTTTTCTAATGCGGACGTGAAAACAACTCGTTTCTTAAAAAGGCGTTCGTTTTTGGTAACCCCTCGCAAGTAATTAAGAAGTTTAAGAAACGCCAGCTCATTGGCATACTTTTGGCTTGTAATACGCAGTTAATCTCGGCACAAAAACTTGGCGCTTTCTGATGTCGTAATTCAGGAGGGACCGCCCTGTGCGAGCGACAAGGGTGAATTTCTTATGAGCACGACGTATTCGTCACTAAAATCTACATATTTCACACATACGTCTCTTTTCTACAGGCACCTTACCAACTTGCCCCCACGGATATAAGATAAAAACCCAACGCCGGAGCTTATTGAAATAAAATACGTTTTTTCTTTGGTTTTAAACGTTACGTATTTCAACTAACGCAAAGGGGTCTCCTGAATTTCTACGAAGATTGCAATATATTCATTCACATCTGTGTCTCCGGGACATGAAGTCATTTCATTACGATTACTGCCGACTTAATGATGTCATGCGAACTCCACTTATCCCGGCAGTGCGAGGTATGCTACGAATTTAAATAAATTCGAGCATACACTGGTAAGTTATTCCTCCGCCAGACGTACTCGGAGCGAGCGGTGTCGTACAAAGAAACGGCGGTAATTTACCAGCTTAGCGCGATCCAGTCTTATCTCTTTTGGTTCTGGGAGCGACGACGCTCTTAAATCTTCCCGAGACTCGAATACTAGGCTCTCACTCACGAACACTTACAAGCCTTTAATTTGCGGCAAATTATTGCATTATTTAGCAACGGGAATTCAAATTCGGATTAAGCGCCTGCTGGTCGCAATAGCGACGGATTATCGACTTTTCTATTTTATATCGAATGCATTGTAGCTGTAGCAGGAAAATGTGCTTTATAACATGCAACAGGGGAGCGTTGGCCAGGAGATCCATTCGTTTCCTTTCGGCAAGTAGTTTATCTGAGCATTTTGTTTAAATATTAAATAAAACTTACACGATCACTCATTATCGCAACACAATTAACTTAACCGTGTAATAAGATTTATTTAATTACCTTTCGTTGGTAATTCGTCTACGTATCGGAGGTCGCGATACGTCCATGATCTCAAAAATCATGCAATAAATTGCCAAACGTCGTGGGTGTAAGGTGTCGGTCTACTGACAATCTTAGTGCCCAACTTAAAAATCAACACCATGCACGGCAAGCAGATGTTGATACCGGCCTCTTTAGTCCCTTCGAGACTATGGACGTAACCCGAATCAGGAACGTCGAAGATTTACCAACGAAAGGTAATTAAATAGATCATATTTGTACGTGATTAAGCCCCGTTTAATTAAAGTTTACTTAAAAAGTTTATAGACAAAATCTTCTTACGATCTATTTTGTCCCGTGGTGTTAATTTAAATGTTTGCAATAAAGGCTATAATTTAAATTAAATAAAAATAATTGGTTCGCTCTCAAGCTCCAGTGTCGATTATTAGGGTCGGCCATAAGGGTCGGCTTTGCTAGTAACCTGAGTTATAAAAAGGGTCCCGACCCGGCTAATATCCTTGTCATGTTGAGATGAAATTAGTTCAACCCTTGCAGCTGCGGCACTTGAATCCCGTTTGTTTGTCCAGAATGTGATATGACAACATACATCTGCTAGTAGTGACCCGCTTAAATTTCACATCCGCTTACAAACAATGTCTAAACTGAACTCCATTTCTACTGTTCCTCGCTTTTATTAATATGTTGAACAGAAAGAAAAATAAGATTACACAACCTCATTTGACCTGTTTCCGTTTTTTAGATTCAAAACATTATATAAATTTTGGCATGATTAAAAAAAAATGTATAGTATTATACTTAATTATTAATATAAACCTTATATATATTTTAAGACCCTAAGCTCTCAGGTATAAATAATTACACTTAAGTGTCATATATCATTTAGCAGTAAGATAAAACGCAATGCAATATAAACTGGTGGACAAAAGCTCCACTAGCAACATACGAATGAACAACGAAATTACAGCTTAATTAAAATCACATTTTCCCCGACATTCATTGTAAAACAATAAAGGAATAACTTTGTTGGTATTCAGAAAAAAGTGACCTGCCTGGTGAATTATAGCCGGAACAGATGTTACGGGCGAACAACAAAGATTAACGAGAGAGAACTTCCATAAAAAATGTAACAATAAACGCGGATGGCAATAAAGTTTCATCCGTAACTTCCTCCATTAATATGAATAACTACAATATTAAGTACCATTAAACGAATAAGTCGAACGGCGGAATACACGCGCAACAATTTAATGCGTGCAGCAGAAAGTAAATAAAGGTGTATACTTGTAAATAGTAGGCTAGGTAAGTTCATTCTGAAGTCTGAAAGTTCCTGAACCAGTCGGCAGATATGTATAACCATTTTTTTTACGACATCGTTCGGAAATGTGGCGATAGGTCATCTAATCCAGGTAACAAAATTACAATTGACAATGATCATTTACTTTCTGCTACTATACCATAATTGTATTCACATTTTAATAATGTGGTTTACGCTTTTTAGAATAGTATCGGCATATACGAGTCTAGTTACATAAGCTGAGTAGTTTTTACAGGGTAGCCTACAAGACAGTCTACGTCAAGCACTGAAAGTAGTGTTTGTATGGAACGAAATTATTTGAAAAATATCAGTTAAAAAGATAATGGATTAAAGTAGTAAAATATCTCCCAACTACCCCAAACAGCAGTCAATTCAAAAATAACTTTTTCTGAAAAGATAATTCAATAAAGCATAAAATTGCTCACCGAACACTTACAAAAACCTTACTATATAAATAATAATAGAGGCAAAAACATACCAAAGATTATTGGAAATATCAGTACAAAAACTTTAAGGTATGTTGGAATTGTATAACGTAAAATCTCACACATAGTCGTGTATAGATTTTGATATGATTGTATTTTTATGTTATAGTTATATATATATATATATATATATATTATTTAAAAATACTGTTTTCTAGAAGTTTGTAGAAAAATATATACCATATCAGGCATGCCTAGATTTTATCGACACTCCTTAGTAACATCCGCCGGCCTATGATGGTTGCACTTATCCCGCGATAAATAGATGATAATGTATCCGTCCCTCTTGTCAGACAATAACGGAGGCTTTGTCATTTATCCATCGCACTACAGGTAAACTCAACCATCAGAACTATGCAGATGCTGCATAAATAGGCCCTTTTATTTGTTTATTTTGACAGTTATCAGACCAATCCGGAAAACATTGTTGATAATCTGGTATGTGTGTCAAAACCACAAATCATAATCAAATGAAGGAAACATTATTCATTGCAATGCGCTATACCAACAAAACATAATAAAATATGGGTTATAAGGAAAAATCTGTAGTACGTGTTATAAAAGTGTTATGGAATACTTAGAATTTAGACTTTACCGACTTAGTATGGTTATCCTCGAGATTTTACTTGTATATTCTTTCTATATTATTCGAAAGGATTTATATAATCGTAATAAAAATCAAAAAATTAAATAGATTTTTGGGCACTTTCGATTTCGATTTTGAAAGAGGTTTGAAAATTATGAAGGTAACGATTAGAAACAACTCAAATATTTGAATCAAAACACAAAATATGTCAGTAGAGTATTAAATTAGAAGCAACTAAAGCAAAAATGTTTCATGATAAGAGGCACAGGCATTTTTTTTCTAACAATGTACCTAACAGCTGCTTATTTCATTAAAGTACCAGCCGTAAACAACTAAGGTAATCGTCCCTGTGCTCGACACGCTAATGGCTAATAGTTGACAATATGCTGTCACCTCTATTGCTAATAACATAACGATCAAGATGGCACCTATTGGTGCTTCGGTTTAACGACCTCCTGAATATATAATTGTTTTACTTTGGAAAGATCCACATTGCTTACCCATGTGTCTAACGAAAACATTTCTAATTGGCGAGTTGAATACATTACTTGAGACTTCAATGACTCGTGTAACACGGCTATCAATGGTTTCTTTTTCCGATTCCAAACGGTGTTTTGCGTGGAAACGGCTAAATCCTCTATCATTTTAATATTTTCAGTTTGTATGAAGGATTTACTCTTTAACCAGTATTTGCCTGCTAAATAATATCTACGAATATAAAGTGGTGGGAGGTGGAGCTCATACTCCATCACGTGAATTGCTGTACGCTTTATGAAACCACCAATTGTGCGCATACACTGATTTTGCAATTTATCCAATTTGCCTAAATTAGTTTTGCTACTATTATCATATAGAAAACAGGCATAATCCAATCTACTGCTTATAGTTGAGATGTATATTCTCCTTAATTACGTTTGATGTATACCCCATCCTGGTCGACTAAAATTTTAAAAAACATTTAATATTCGTAAACATTTTTCTATACTTTCTTTTATATACTTGCCCCACTTTAGATTACGGCCGAGCCAAACACCCAAATATATAACATTGTCCACCGTTTGTAAGGGTATGTTATTTATTCTAAGTACACTCACTCTCTCAAAAAACCTTTATAAAAATACAAATTTTACTTTTTGCAACAGAAATGTCTAAACCTATGAGTGATAATAACTCAGAAAAACCATTGAGTGCATTTTGTAGTGTATGTACACTATCATGTATTTTACGACATACCACGATATGATGTATGATGGTTTTCTAAAAAACCTGTTTGTATTTAAGATACCAAATAGGTCAGATTGTCTAAAGTTGATCTGCATTTCCTAAAACCGGTTGTATATAGTGTTATAAGGCAATTTTTTTTCAACATGCCATTCGATGCGGTATTTAAGAATGTTATGAAATAGCTTACACAGACATGAAATCATCGAAATCGGTCTAAGTGAATCTGATTGAGGTTTAGGGATCGGAATAATGTTTATTTCGCGCCATTGAATAAGAACAAATTCGGTATATAAAAACTTATTGTACAGATTTACTAAAATCGTCTTTGCATTATCAGGTAAATGATTTATTGCGGAATAGGAAATATCATCGCATCCCTGTGAAGTATCTTTATGTCGAATATTATGTTCTAGCTCCTGTTTTGTGATAGGCACTTCTAACTGTGTATTATTAGAGCGAAATCCCGGTTCTGCCCTACCGACATAGTCAAGTGTTAAACTTTGCAGCAGTTCCCTCGCCTTGTCTTGGTCCACCTGAGACTGAGAAGCCCTATACCCCTTAAACCACTCATCTTTTGCCACATGTCGGCTTGTGTTATTGATTCATTTAGGGATGCACAAAAGTTTCGCCAAGATTTATCTTTCGCGTTTCGAATTAATCTCTGTGCCTCCTGAGTTTTTAGTTGTAGGTGTTCTAAATTCATAGGAGTAGGATTTCTTCTGAACTGTACTAGTGCCAAACGCCGTAATGCAACTGCATTTGAAAGCGAAGGGTTCCAATATGGTTTAGGCGTGAAATTACTGCGGGGATTAGAACTAGTTTTAATAAAAGGGATGTGCGAATCGGCTGCCATGTTTATGTACTGTATGAAGCTGTTATATGACGCCTGAAGATCATCTACCACTTTAAAATGATAATAAAAAGTAAAGATTATGCAATAAGTTTTTGTAGGACTACTAATCCGCAACCTTGAAATTTCTGCGCCTCGGTGACACCACGGGGGGAATATTTCAGTCGGCAGTATTTTTAATCATAAGGTGATAATTCCCGAAATTTTCATTACAGATCTTCCAAGCAAAGCGTAGGGCTATATCTGATGATCCAAAAGTAACATTTGGCGATGTTTGTTGAACTTGGTTATCAACTAACCGAATACGTGTCGGTTTACCGTTGTTAAGCGAAACAAAGTAATTTTCATTTGCCGTTTCGAATAGCTAGGCGCCTCTCTGGTCTATTTTACACGACCAATTTGTATGATGCCCGTTGAAATCCCCCATAAACAATGTGTGAGATTTAAGCATCGAAAACAATTTCTCCCAGTCATTTGCACTGGTTTTGACGGAAGATTGACAGTATAAAGATACAATATTTTCTATTTACTCACAATCAAGTAGCTTTAAACAAATAATTTCTATACCGTGATTATTATTTTCAAGGTTTATAAGCCTACATGTTATGGACCTATGAACGAATAGTGCTACGCCGCCGTAAGAGTAATTTCTATCGTTCCTGAAAATATTAAAATTGTTTACCTTTAAGAAGCTGCCAGGTTTTAGCCACGATTCACTCAGGGCCGTAATATGGATTTTTTCCGTAATCAATATGTTCTCAAAAGCTAAAAGTTTTGGTTTTGTGCATTCCATTGTAGAAGGGTAAAGTTACATTTAGTTTGGTGTGAACTATCCATTAAATAAATCTGTGATACTTGTAAACACCGGCCAGTCTGAGATATTATCTACGCATAACAAAATAGCCCACTCAATAAATCTCTTGATTACATGAAAAATCTCCTGCTGAAAGCTCATTTTTCTCATAAACATAATGTCTTTTAATTTCTTTAGAAGCTCGCCGAGATTCACATTCTCCTTTTTCTTGCTGGTCTTCTCTTCTAATACCACATATAATGTCACTTTTCAGTATATTTTCTACCACCTGAACTTGACTACAAGGCTCAGGTTTGACGTACACCAACAGGGCTTTTCTATAAGTACAATTATATTCCGCCATTATTTCTCTTAGTCTTTTCTCTTTCATAAAAAAGGGACAAACTCTTGATAATGCCATATAATTTCCTCCACAATTGATACACTTAAACACTGTTCTACTACAATTTTCATGGTCTTTTCCACACTTCGGGCATACAATTGTATTAGATGGACACCTTTTTGAGCTGTGACCAAGTTTCCAGCAACGCGAGCACTGAGTTACAGGAAAAACAAATGGTTTAACCTTGATTCTTAAGCCGTCCACTGTGACATATGGTGTAATGGAGGCTCCTTCAAAACATAGCCGTACACATTCACTAGGGGACCATCCTGACTCTTCCTTACTATGCTTATTAAGACGTTTCGCCGCCGTCAGATTCGATGGGCTTGAGCACTCGATACTACTCAAAATGTCTGAGTCACATAAATTAAGGTCCACGTCTCTAATGACCCCGTATGAAACTGTTTTTTCCCAGGCTCTCTGAATCCGCCAGCCTCTATCGATAAAAGCCTGACATTCTTCAATCTTTTGGGCACATTGTTCCTTACAGTTAATTTTAATTTTGTATGGATTAAATTTTCGGCATAATAGTTGCACTTGACATATAAATTTCCGTTTCACCTTCTGTTCTTCCTTCTCTCATCTTCTTCCCTTTGTTGCCTTTAACTGTAATCCACCCCCCTTCCTCCTCACTTTCTTCCCTTTCTCTTTTCTCAGCTCTTAAAGTCTTCTTATCCTCCATCTGTTCATAGTTCTCGCTCTGCATTTGCATATCTTCTAAATCCACCTCGTTTTCCTCCGATAAACTAATTTAACGACTTGTAGATCTGCAAATCATTAGCATGGGTGTCAATGCTCTTTGTATCCATATTTGAATGGCATTAAGATTGCACCGCGCAGGTGGCTAGTCCCTCATTAGATAAGATACCTACCGGGCTGCGCGTCAATAACAATAACAACCGTCGAATAGGAAAACAGTGCAATTAACGAACCAAGCACGACTACTTCGTACGGATGCCGTAACGCTAATGTTTAGATTTTTGTTACGAACACTTAGTAAAAATAATATTTTCTTCTGTTTCCGCGATTATTACTCATTGAAATAATATACGCGATATAATCCGTTAAATTGTTTTATTTCAATCACTTAGTAAAAATGTTAAAATTAATGAACGTTCTTCTTAGTGAGAACCCTACTATTACTACGTACTATCTACCTACAGGATTCGTAACGAATACATCCGACAGCGAACCAAAGTTATCGACATAGCTCAAAGAATTAGTAAGCTGAAGTGGCAGTGGGCCGGCCATATCTCACGAAGAACCGACAACCGCTGGGGTAAACGTGTTCTTGAGTGGAGACCGCGACTCGGCAAACGTAGTGTAGGACGCCCTCCGGCCAGGTGGGATGACGATCTGCGAAAGACTGCGGGCAGATGCTGGATGCGTCAAGCTGAAGACAGGGCGCTATGGCGCTCATTAGGGGAGGCCTATGTCCAGCAGTGGACTAATATAGGCTGATGATGATGATGATGATGATGATGATGATCTACCTACATGTAAGTGTACACACACAATTGTAATATTGTCTGGAAAATATTATCAGTAGAAATGTTGTTTTGATAAAGGTCACTGACCCTTGTGTTATTGTAAATCTTACTGAATCTAATAAGGGTTGTCACTTGCAGTATTTTGCATTAAAAGTTAACTGCCTATAACTTCAAAACGCTTACGAATTTAAGCGTACTTTCTATACAGGAAATACAACACTAAATCTAAACAATCCCCCTTTTGCGGAAAGGGTCGTCGTGCCTTTCCACCCTGTCTATATATATCCGCGTACAATTCCAATTACAAAAAAATATTTCAGTACTAGACTCAACGTGGATGGAGTTAGACTTAAAATTCAAAGTATGTTCGTAACAATACGCGACTAAAATAGATAATTCAAAGTAAAAAGGAGCAAAATAAGAACGAAGAAAACAGTACGAAACTGAATATAGCCTAACCGTTTCAAGGCATAACTTTTACAATTCGGAGTCCATCTTTTACTCAGATCACGAGTTGGGAATTCAACAAGTCCTCGTATTCTCCGCGCTTGTCGACGTAAAAATGCTACGGGGAAGAGCAATAAAAAAATACATATAACAAAGCTAGAAGAAAAAAAACCATTATGTAACAGACTTCGATAGCACTTAGAGAAAAGTGGAAATTTTAAAAGAAAACCCAAGCGGCTGACTCAATGCAAGAATTTAATGACGACTAAAAAACAAAATTACAACTTCAAAGTAATATAACAAAAAGTAATAGACACTGTTAGTATTTACAAAAAGGACATATATATATATATACAACCTTAACACATTACAAACAAGAATAATTTATTCAGAGACAGGTGAACATTATCATTATCGCATTGTACCAAACCAACTTAGTTATCTATGAAAAAAACAAACATATTTATATTAAAAAAAATAACTTAGTAACTTATTATTCAGTCTATAAAAGCAAATCCGGTTGCTATTGAGCAATTTAGAATTGATGGCAGATCAAGTAAGTGCTTATAAATGTGCCAATTAAACGACAAATAGGTAGTTGAGTCTGGGCGACAGCATAATGAGGTGATGATATTTCATTAGGGATAAGCTTTATCTAGACATCTAAATATGAAAATAATAACTGGCTAACAACAAGTACATCTTCATAACGCCACTGTTGTATAGGCATCATTAGATGACAGAGCGGCCGTGGCAGGTAAACAACGGTTAGCCGCGCGCCGACTGAAACGCTTCATTAGCGAACAGCCACCGCCGCGGCGCTACGTCCAGTCATCCCGAGCCAATGTTAGCTGAAGGCTGTCTAACACACCGTATTTCTAGTTGAAATGCTCTTCAACGCTTTATTGTTTATATTAAAAATTTGATTTATGACTAGTTAACAATAAACTAGTCTTCAGAACGTCACTGATGTATAGGCGTCGTTAGATCACTGAGCGTTTGTGGCAGGAAAACGACGGTTAGTTGCGCGCTGACTGAAATACTTCATTAGCGACCGGCCACTGCGCACTGCGCCACTACACCCTGTCATCCCAAGTCACTATTAGACTAGAGGCTGTCTAACACACCGACTATCCAATTGAAATGCCCTTCAACGCTTTGTCGTTAATATTAAAAGTTTGATTTATGAATAGTTAACAATAATCTCGTCTTTAGAACCTCACTGATGTATAGGCGTCGTTAGATGGTTGTGGCAGGAAAACGACGGTTAGTCGCGTGCTGACTGAAACACTTCATTAGCGACCGTCCGCCGCGCACGGCGCCACTACACCCTGTCATCCCAAGTCATTGTTAGACTAGAGGCTGTCTAACACACCGACTATCCAATTGAAGTGCCCTTCAACGCTTTATTGTTAATATTAAACGTTTGAATTATGAATAGTTAACAATAAACTCGTCTTTAGAACGTCACTGATGTATAGGCGTCGTTAGATGGTTGTGGCAGGAAAACGACGGTTAGTCGCGCGCTTACTGAAACACTTCATCAGCGACCGGCCGCAACGGCATGCACCGTTACGCCCTGTCATCCCAAGGCACTGTTAGATTAGAGGCTGTCTAACACACCGAATATCCAATTGAAACAAATAATAAAACCGTAAAATATTGGGACTAGGTGAACAATAAAAACGTTTTTAGAGCAGGTATATGGGCTAGTTACATCACTGTAGAATGCTGTTTAATATACTTCTTAACTACTAAACTTGATAATGATAAAGGCTATGCGAGTTCCATTTATGTGCTGTTACAGTTTTAAGCTGAGCGTTGATTGACAGTTATTATGATTCGTTATGTAGATATAAATTAACATAACAGTACCGCAAAAAATAGATTTAATATATACATGAAAGATTAAAACAGGAAAGAAAAAGTTAAAGAACCTTTAATTATATAGATCTTTGTATTAGTAAATATAATAAATATCTTTGTATGTTTACATTATAATATCTAAATGGTGAAATTCACTTTATAAAATTCCAGAGATTAGTAAAAATATCATGATTTTTTGTGGAAATCCAATATAAGAACACTTCTTTAAAAAATAAACAACAAGCTGTTGCATAACTAAAGCGTGTAGCGACTGATCGATTGTGGTAAAAGAGAAAGTATACTGACAGCTAACTAATTAAAGACGCCAAAGATGCTAAACTACCGGAGAGTATTGTAATAATTAGAGTCATTGTCTGACAAAAATATGTGTATTTAGGATAACTGTGGGTACTCGTATCCTACGCATGTAACCGTTTGGGTCATTATTCGAACACCTGCACCATTTTCGAGGACACATTTTCCCCGAAGTGTCACTAGATTTTTGTGGCATTTGGAGCTGTTGGGTGGAGATTCCAGACTTTTCAGCAATAGTGCGAAATGCCATTAAAATCTTCTGGCACTTGGAGGAAAATGTATTCAAGTGAGATGCTTGAATGACCCGTGGTCGCTATTTTTTAAGACAACGAATTAAAAGTAAGACCATCTTTTGAGGCAGCTATTTTAGATGCACATCTTTCATAGACGGTATAGTATTTCCTTCAATTTTGCCTCATTATCACTATTGGTAATTCCCTATTTCACATCTTTTAACTCATATAGTAACTTAAAAGTTCGATATTACTGGTAATACAAATACTGCTCGTATAGCACACCTCACAAAAAATAAACAGGAATTTACAAATAATGAACAAAAAAAGAACACACAGCCAGGTGGTCTATGTTTAGAGATATAATTCAGTTAGGAAATTCAGTTAGAAAATCTAATATAAACATACCAGTACATTAACTATCCTAACATGTTCACGGCGATTATCTTCATTTAATTTGCTCTGATGCTCACTTTTATCGTTCAATTTGGCACGAATCTTTGGCAGCTAACCTACAATGTTGTGTTCATTCAATCTAACCCCTAACTCAGCGAGTCAGGCTGTAGTGTACAGGGCAGTCATCGACTTCAGTGATTTGCATCACAACACAACGTTGAGCCGGCTTTCATTAATCATGAGAAGAGGACATTCATCAAGCGCTGTGCCCCGTCAATGATTTTATTTTGCGGGCCAATAGCCGATTTTGCAATTCAATTCAGCGATATTGACTTGTGATCCAACGATTGTACATACCTAACTTAGGTAATTTTGAGAAGTTTGAGAAGTTACGTTTCAGAAATTATATGAAAAAGAATTGTGGTAAAAACAGGTACTTTACAAATACATAAAGGTCTGGAATAATTTCAAACTAGTAGTCAGTCAACGTTTTTGGTAGAGGTATTAATTAAACGACATATTTGGCTAAGTTGGGTGCACAAACGGCTTATCAGACTGGCGGTCCCGGGTTTGAATCCCAGCCAGGGCAAGTGTTTGTGTGTAATGAGCACGACGAATTCTTGCTCCAGCGTCTTGGATGTTTTCTATTCATTTAGTATTATAATTATTTACACAAGTATGATATATCGTCTTCTATAGTACCCATTGTATAAGCTTCGCTTAGTTTGGGACTACTTAGGTCGATTTGTTTAAGATGTCCCATATATTTATTTAATAATAAATTAACAATGATTGGGAAATATCGAATACTTTTGCTACGCATATTTTGTTCCGTATCTTGTCAGTATAATCACCCACTTTTTGTTTCATATATACATAGATTGGCCAAAGACAATGTAATAACCACGTCTCCAGAAACATGTTTTAAAATTGCTGTTCTCGTTTACCGCAGAAATTGAGCGACAAACTTTTTAATTTTTTAAATACCTACGCTTTAGATTTGAGCTTATAGATTTTTGATTTCTATGCGATATATCAGGAGCCTAGTAAAAGTCGCTGCTGCCTGCTGGATGCAAGCGGCGCGGGACCATCACTGGTAGTGTTCTTTGAGGGAGGCCTACGTCCAGCAGTGGACATATTTTGGTTGATGCTGATGATAATGCTTATGCTGTATCGTTGTATCAGGCATTGCAGTGTATCAATAAATCAACAATTATGACGCAGTCACATTTCCTTTTCTTCATACCACACCGTCAATTAAAATGCAATGTACACCGATTGAGAAATGAAAGATATTTTCCATTTCGATTCACTTGTTAAATTCATAATGAGCGGATGGGCATAGGACATTTCATTAATTCAGATGGAAATTAACATTTAATTGTACACTTGTAATTATTTCACCGCTTACCACATTAATATACAGCATCAAAGAGGAAATATTGAGTAATGACGTCATTATATTGTGTATGGGCATAGGCGTAGCTCTTCGTTACTAAGCCGATTTAAAAAGTGATATAACTTTACAGACGATTGCGCTACAAGGTATTTTAGAAATTAAGCAACTGGTTAAATGATTACATGCATAAGCTCAAGGTTTCGATAGACCAATTAGTAGGTCACCGATGTGGTTGATAAGCAATTTTTCAACATCTTGCATAACTATTATAGTAGAAGCTTCATACTTCAGATAATGATTGATTACTCGGTACTAATTGAAAGCGGACGTACAAATATCTTCTCATTACGCGTACTCCACATTAAACTGTGTTTTTATCAAGGGAAGCCATCGTGGTCTCTTTTTACCTGACATTTATAAGCAAATCCTTATAATGTAACAATTAACTTGAGATCTAAATCAGTAGGTCAATAAACTTCATTTCTTGTACCCACAAACAAGGTGTGTTCAAGACCATGGACATAGGATTGACATAACTTCCAAAACGATAGATAATTTTAATATCGACAGGTTATTAAATAAATACACACCAGCGCTATGATGATTGCGTTTGTCACGCGATAAATAAAAGACATAGCTGCCTTCACCTTCTGACACGTACTCGTATGTGAGTGCGAGAGTGATAGGCGCGTTATTATATCATTTATCGCGTGACAAACGCAACCATCATAGGCCCGCAGGACTGTTTAAGTACTCGATTATTAATCTTCTCGTATTTGAAACGCATAGACTAATATTTGGTATTCAGAAATTGAGATAGGTACATTATGTTTCTTAACCATTTTTATCACATTTAATAACATGGTCAGATTCAAGATGCTATATTTTACATTCTCTGATACCTACATGTACTCCAAGTCAATGTATCAATTTTCCCTATTATTTGATCCGTTTTTATATATGCTATATCAAAAAAAAATGTGGATGTTTTTTTATTTAATGTAGCTCCTTATAATTTGAATACATACTACTCGTAGGTATCATAAGCCAGTCGTGTTTCATAACATATGAGGGAAATACAATTTTAAATTTTAAGCGTAGGACGTCCTTATGAAAGGTTGAGCGGTGATATAAGCAGGGTGGCTGGCGGCGGCTGGAGGAGAGTGGCTGAGGATCGTGCTCAGTGGCGCACCCTTGGTGAGACCTATGTCCAGCAGTGGACTGAAACAGGTTGATGATGATGATAATGATGTCAATTTTAAGGCTGAATTTCACCTTGTCATGTTAGTTGTTAACCGCGGATTATGCCTATCCATGTCGTCACAGGCGTAATTACCGCTATGTTTTATTAATAATTTCATGAAAAAAAAGTATGCTATGAAAACAATGTATAAATTTCATCATGTTTACGAATTTAATTAAAATACAATATAATATAATACAAATACTCTTTATTTACCCACATATCATTATTGCTCTAAAATGCGTTCAGAAACCGTAGGAAATGACCAGCATTATTACAACCAATTTTACTATGACAACTTTCTTGACTGTGGTAGTAGGTGAAATTTGTACTGTAAAGTTATTTCAGTATCGAAATTTGTTTGCATTTGATCTTGAGTGATATGAGAATAAGGACTTAATTCGTTTGTCTATGATTAAAAAAAAACATTCGTTTTGACGGAGGATCGAATTGCCGCCATTAATGTTGTCATTCTGTTTGTTGGTTTTTTGCTGTTACGAAAGTAGAATTGTGAAAAGTTGTTTGTAATTTACATTTAAGTTGAAAATATGAGTAATAGTGACTCCGAGAACTATATGAACACTCCGCCTGATATCGTAAATGCAGCCACGATTGCAACAAATAACTTGTTGTCACAAAAATCGATAGCCAAATTTAGTAAAAAAGTACAACGATTTTTTAGGTTGGAGAATGAACAAACGGACGAGTTCGATGTGAATAAATCATTTGTTTCTGTATTTGTTCAAAGTATTTTTTTTAGTGCATTATTTTAATATCCATCGTCTATAGTAACATTGCAGCTCGCAGTAGTAACATTGCAGGTCATTTCCCTAAGGCTATTTCTGAACCCATCTTAGAGTACTTATGCTATGATATGTGTAGAGATAAAGTAGTGTATGCATCTGTACATAATTAGGCCTTAAAACACTCGTGTGATCCTAATATGAAACTTGGTAACGCTCGTTTCATAAAACCACACTCGTATTTTAAGGCCTCTCATCATGTATCAGTTGCATAAACTACTATAACTGCATACCTCAAATACATAAAAACATGAAAGTTATAATTAAATGCGGTCTTGTCACTAAAGAGAGATCTCTTCCAGACAACCTTTGGGTAGCGGAATGTTTAAAAGACAATAATTTTAATTGAGTTGGAGGCAAATATGTTATAAACATGTAAAAATAAAATTTGCGTTCATTGAACATATTTTCAAATAAAAATAATATGGAACAGTAATATAAATTATAATAAATTCTAATGTGGAACATAGCAATTTTAAACAGTCGGGACCCATAAGAAATGTAGATCGCCGCAAATCTTCCCAGCAATGGGTCCTGACTGTTTAAAATCGCTATATATCTCACATTAGAATTTATTATTTGTTTTATGTGAGTATCGATATTGAATCATGAAACATTTCCATAATAACTTAACACATTTCTAGGGTACTGGTCTTGTTTTTTTCTGTTAGTTTTATTTTAAACAGTCGGGGTTTTTGTTTTTTAAATAATTATTTTAGTTTCCGACGTTTGAAGTTTCCGAAGAAAATATAAATTATTTTTATTTTATACTTTTTAATTAAAATTATAAGTCAGTAAACGCAATCTTTATCGTGGGGGTTATTGAGAAGCTTGCACAGATGTATAATAATTAAATTAATATCTTGTGAGAACGGCTTGCTAACCAACTTTAAATCATTATGGTTCCTAACTGGTCATTCAAAATTAAAAATGATAAAAGAAGCCTAATAATGAGTTTTAATAAATTTGTATTCAATTATGCCCCACTCGACAGAGCAGGTTGATTTTCATTTTTTTCTTTTTCACAATATGGCGTCTCATTATCGCCATTTTGAGTTTTAATCATTTTCATGTCTTTTGTGACATTCGGGCAATTAAGAAAAATCGATTGACGTAAGAATCATCAAAATCGATCCACGCGTTTGGTCTCTAGAGTGCCAAATAGGAAAAACATACATACATACATAGACCGTTAAACACATTACCCTTCTTTGCGTCGCGCAGTCGGGTAAAAAATAATGTAACAGACTATTTGGAGGTCACTGAATCGAAAAATATATATCTTTTTTAAAATAATATTAATCTACTACTATCTCAAAGACGTATTCTCTTATTGATATGATCAGGAGCGAGTCCCAGCAGAAGTACAGCCACAGCGCCCACAGCAAACTTCTCGAAAGGGCCTCAACGTGTTGGATCCATATCCCCACGCAAGCCTCTCAAAAATCCGGGACGTACGAGCCCGTGACTCAAGCCTAGATACAAATAATAATAATAATAATCTTTATTTCGGACTATACATCCATATTACTGTTAGTAAAAGTATTTATAAAAGCTAAGGTTAGTAATGGTTAGTAATTTACTATTAAAGAATGATAATTATTTATTACATGTCAACTGAGCCCCTCGGCACCGGCCACTTTAATGTTTGTGTGTGTCGTTCTGGCTTCATTACGCTAAATCGGCTACTGGATTTCAACTATTTTCGGTACACGGGTATCCACACATGGTCAAACTTTTTACCCATGTAAGCTGAAGAGGGGTAAGGACTGTTCTCATCCACGATCGAAGTTAATAAAATAGTATTACTGTGCCGTTATGAGAATGGGATTAAACAGCTTCCCTATATACTTACGTCAAAGTTTGTATGACTGACAGCTATCTCAATTCCTAACTAATCGCGGTCAGTAATATAGATATGGTGGTGGTATAGTATCATAATACTTATATACAGTTTATGGGCTATTATTATTATGTTACTCCGCGTTTATTGACATAGTTATAACTATTGAAAATTTAATAGTAAAAGAGACGACCACGCCATAAATTGCGGTGATGTAACAAAAGCAATGGACAACGAATAAAATTTTAAACAACATCGGGCCGCGGCCGCGGATGTGAGTTGTGGTAATTAGAGTTACGAATTAGTAGCGGTTTGTGTTGCGGACCAACGATTAGAATAGTAAACTGTTCTAAATTGTACTGTTGATTTGTTGCTTGTTGTTCACCAACACGAAATTACATTGTAAATTGTGTATCAAGCAATACCACATCGCTTTAGTAAGATAACTAACATTACTTTTTGGAAATACGTCTGAGCGTAATCATAAATTTGAAGGTGCTTGCACTTCTCATGAATGACAGGGTATGAGCTGTAGTCTCCACTTCGGCCCCCGTAACATAATACCGATATTTGACGTAACATTGCTTTACAAGTACGATTGAACGTGACTAGAATTTGGACAGTGCTAATATTACGGATGATTTTATATAAAATAATGACTTTTTATATAAAATGATGACGAATCTATTTCTGGAACAAATTATTACATATAAAAACAAAACAAATGTAAAAAACATAAGACCAGAACAAGTTGTATCACTATTTTCTTAATTTAAATATAAAAAAACAGATACGAAAGAAGTAAAAATGGTTAATATAGCAAAGTGTAGCTGATTAGTAGTAAGCTGGTAAATATATAGTTACTAGCTTCCGCCCGCGACTTCATCCACCTTAAATTCGTTTTTGCGGATAAGGGTATTTTTCCGGGATAAAAAGTAGCCTATGTCCTTCCCCGAGACTCAAACTACCTCCATACCAAATTTCATCCAAATCGGTTCAGTGGTTTAAGCATGAAGAGGTAACAGACAGACAGACAGACACACTTTTGCAATTAAAATATTAGTATGAATTGCGTTTATTTTCCAACGAGTGGGCTAATTCAATTCAATTTAATGCAATTATTTATTTCAGGCATAGAACCAATACAGTGTTAGCAATACAGTTGTGTGCTAATGAAAGTAATAGGTGTTAGTAGTGGCAATAATTAATTAATAAACACAGCAGTTTGGTCCTTCGGTATCCCAGCAGCACGCCAATGCGCTCAGAATGTGGCAAAAATAACCCAAAAAAAAATTGTAGGCAGCAAATTGAACGCACGTGATCGACAATTGAGATTTCTCTCGCCCACTCTGGTTTTTATGTTCTAGCACCCACTTGTCGGGCATTCAATGTTGTAAACTACAAGTAAATGTATATGAGACAAACAAATTTGGCTTTATCAACTTTTATTCCTTTTATATCTGTTATGATTTTAAAAACGATTTGGTTATTATTAATAATATTTTGAAAAATTGTATATTTACCATAAATTAATTACAAATCACAAGAAAATAACAATGGTGATTCCCACACTAGGCAACGCCTCTTTATCAAACAATACGGCTGACATTAAGTTAATATTCCTTACTTTTTACATGTTGTATACTGTGAGAGTCGAAATGGCGGGTGTACCTATACAATTATAAATAAAAACTTGAGAAAAATATACTGAAAATGCATCATACCCACTTTTAAATAAATTGTACCGCTCCGTACATAAAGTTAATACAGTGTATAGGTACACTTGTCGTCGTGACGGTTAGAACGGCGGGTGTATGCCTATATTTGCTTTGCTAAGTTTGGGACGAGGTCGATTTGTGTGAGATTGTCCCTGATATTTATTATTATTATTATTTAACATAAACCTTTTAATTCTTGACAAATATTATCCTCAAAAAAAAATGTACCAAAGTTGTACTTCTGTTTACAGTTACAATATAAGGAGAATCTAATTTGTTATTTTCGCATTAAATACATTTAACAGGATAAGCGGTACAGTCATTGCCCACGATACAGTGCACATAATAATAGGGGTGAATAACCAATTTAGGCGGTCAAAATTACTTACCGGTATATTGTAATGGAACTACAACTGTCTTTTTTTTATAGTTTTCACCATATTTTACTACAGTTCGGTTCGAAAAAACTACATACGGGTATATAAAATGGTAAGTATACCATAGCTAAAAACTATAAATCAAATACTGATTACTGATTTCAAAATCAGGGGCATTTATCCATTTGTGGGGACACAAAGACATTTGGCATTATGTACATTAAATGTCTGTAGTACAGACATTTCATTTTTACACCTCTATAACAGCATAAATGTGTCGTTGCGACTTTATCACGCCAAAACAGATTTCAACTATTTTTGAAGCATAAATCGCTGAAGTAAGAAAGAGGGTTATGACATTTTTCTTCCGCGAACGATGTTTCTATAATTTTAAAATTCTGCAGAACAAATCCAATCGCATACACTCATCATTTTGTTTATTTATTGCAACACTCGTGCAAACGACAAAATCAATAGAAATGCCGTTTGATCAAAAAGAATGCCCAAACAGTTTTCAATATAAATATTAAAATGCTCCTTTGAATAATGTCAATAATGGCTTCCGAGTGTAACAATAGGGTTCCGTCCACCGACAGCGAGCATTGTCAGGCTTGAAAGGCTGCCCTCCACTGGAAAATGCCTTCTCAAATTCTACCTTTAACGAATGACAGCTTCTTCCATTCAATATGAAATAATTGAAATCTCATCTGTGACTTTTTGCTGCTTAATGATATTGTTTGTGTTCGTGAAAAATACTTTTCTATACTAATAACGTTGTAAAAATGAAATGTCTGTACGTTGAAGATATTTTCAAAAAAAATATTGTAACGGGCTATTTGGAGGTCACTAAATCGAAAAATATTGTTTTTTGATTTTTTGTATGTTTGTATGTGTCGTTGTGGCTACATCACGCCAAATCGGCTAATCGGATATCAACTATCATTGGAACACGGGCAGCTGGGAATCTCCAGATGGTTATAGGATACTTTTTACCCGACTACGCTGAAAACAAAAGAGGTATTATGATTTTTCTCCTCAGCGCACGAAGTTGCTTATCTGTTATAGGACGGTCAGATCTGGAAATATGTATACGACTTAGAACCGTACTCCCTAAACATGAGTTAAAACTGTATATGTATATATATTTATGATGTACGTTATTATGTTTTAAAATTAGTGAATACAATAATGCGTTCTTCATGTCTATGAAGTACGAGTACGAGTCCCTTTCTGCCCTAGCGGCCGTCGTTTTTAGGAGCAATGTGCCACTCCCACTGTCACTTAAGTCTAGCAACTCTCTGAGCTATGTTGACGACCTTGGTTCTTCTGGGGCAGAAAGGTTCTCGAGTAGCGACCGCGTATCGGACAACGCAGCATGGGAAGGCGCCCAATAAGACGGACCGATGATCTGGTGAAGATCTCGGGAAATTATGGGATAAGGGCGACGCACGACCGGTCGCTATGGAAATCTCTGGGGGAGGCCTTTGTTCAGCAGTGGACGTCCTTGGACTGATATAATAATGATGATGATGATGAAATAGATTACCATAATATAAGACTTACGTAGCAGTCTTTTTCCATTGGACTTGAATTGACATAGGCATATCTTTACATAAAATAGACTATAGTTATTAATTGGACATCTGCTTTAAAATATGATCTTGTTCGTATAAAATACCAATACAAAATTAATTATATTAAATAATAGCATCAAGAACAGAAAGGCCTTCATTCAACAGTGTGCCGATCCGAATTGAATTTTTTGATGGAATTAATATGGATATTTGTTCATAGTGTATACAGGAATAATATGTATGAATATGAGTAAGTTACATTTTAATTTAATTTAATTGATTATGTTTGCCAACAGGTACTATACATAATAAACAAGAAAGGAAAATAATAGAGGTTAACAAAGGTACTATCATAATGTTACTTTTTATATATACACCACTATTTGACATGGAAATATATAATCATATTTATATATTTCCTACTGAGACGAACCTGAGTAGATACCTTGATATTTTAATTTTGAATAAATTTTTAATGTAATAAGAAGTTATCGAGCAGACGAGCCACCTTATACGAGGTAGTCATCGTCAATGATGCATTATGCGAAACACGAGTATCTCTAACACAACTGTATCACGCGACTCTTTGTTGTGCGATAGAGATTGTCCATCTCTTTCCTTTCAATACAATGTAAGAAAGATACTACTAGAAAGGTACTATGTCGGCCGACAAGCGAAGTCGCGGAAAGTAGCACTAGACAGGCAAGTCCCTATTTCAAAATCGCGACAATGTCAGACAATTTCTTGGCATGGCCAATATAAACAGCGGAGTGAGACGTGCGGTAATTTTATAAATGGTCATGGACATCGAACTGTCGCTGTTACCTGACAAATTGAGATGTTGGTGAAAAACCGCACCCCGTGACCATGTAAAAAGAGTTTATCAATAGGCTGAAGTTCAAAAAAAAGATCAGAAACAAATGAAAAAAATCGACGATACTGGACTTGAACCAGTGCCTTGAGCCAGACCGGGGCAGCACGCTCTACCATCTGAGCTAATCGTCCACACCAGTAGTCGACGAATTTGAAAGTGAAAGTAACTTCATAGTTCTTCACTAGGCGGCGCTAACGGCTAAAGAGTCGGATGCACCATACAGAGATCCATAAGCAAGAACAGATGACAAAATTCGTCGACTACTGGTGTGGACGATTAGCTCAGATGGTAGAGCGTGCTGCCCCGGTCTGGCTCAAGGCACTGGTTCAAGTCCAGTATCGTCGAAAAAATTTTTCATTTGTTTCTGATCTTTGTTTATAATAATAACACTAGTGGAATGATCCACTAATAAATTGCAAAAATTGTGATTATTATCATGATATTTGTAAAACAAAAAGTTCAATTAAAGTTTGTTATGTGACCTAATTCCATAAGACAATCATAATGATAAAGTCTCTATGATAAAGATATCGAACTCATATTAATATGTGTGCACGGGGAGGCCCCCAACAAGATGGACCGATGATCTGGTAAAGAACGCGGGAAACCGTTGGATGAGGACGGCGCGCGACCGGTCGTTGTGGAGATCCTTGAGGGAGGCCTTTGTCCGGCATTGGACGTCCAAGGGTTAATTATGATGATGACGATGATGATGATGACTAATATTAGTCATATATATTAATAAAATTTTCAAGTTTCTAAAATACTTGAATGTCCACGTATTTTGACGTTTGAATGTTTTGGATGTTTGTAATTTAATTATTGCCAAAGAATCTCTCTGGCAATACAAAGAGGTAAGCATGTTTGACGCTATCTAGAAATGTTTTGCGCACTCAAAGCATCCCAAGCAGACAACAATAAAGTCGCACAGGCAGTGCATTTATGTCAGAGAAAAGTTTTAATGATCCGAGATAAAAGGTATCGACTACACCGCTGCGTAAAATACGGCGCCGCAATTTTTACCAGACTAATTCAGAAAGAGGTTTCTATATTTTTTAAGAGGTTAGAGGTCCGTACCCAAAGGGTAAAACGGGACCCTATTATTAAGACTTTGCTATCCATTTGTCTGTCTATCTGTCTGTATGTCTGTCTGTCTGTCTGTCTATCTGTCTGTCTGTCTGTCTGTCTGGTCTGTCTGTCTGTCTGTCTGTCTATCTGTTGCCAGGCTGTATCTCATGAGCCGTGATAGCTAAACAGTTGAAATTTTCACAGATGATGTATTTCTGTTGCCGCTATAACAAGAAACACTAAAAACAGAAGTACTTTTTATATTTATTTTTATTCAATAAATAATTGTTACGGAAAAATTTACACAAATCGGACTAGTCCCATGGTAAGCTCAATGAGGCTTGTGTTATGGGTACTAGACGACGATACATTTAATAGATATATTACTTATATACATAGAAAACATCCAAGACTGAGGAACAAATATTTATGTTCATCACACAAATATTTGCCCCTACAGAAATTTGAACCCAGGACGTCAGCTTCGCAGGCAACGTTACTCCCACTGAGCTAAACCCGTCGTCAAGTTTTATGTATGTCTGTCTATATCAGTTACCAATATAAAATAATCGAGCACCGCGTATTTTGCTTAGGAGTAGGGCTCTGCTAACACTGGATTTTCATAGATACGGCCATTTGTGGCATATATTTTGTACGGAACCCTCGGTGCGCGAGTCCGACTCACACTTGGCCGGTTTTTTAGTATATGTGTAAGTATGTATGTAGGTATGGCATGTTTCACCTTGTATTATCCAAAAATGTTTCATCGAATACTTCATTTCGTCAACATATCATTTAAATATTTCACAGAAAGCATTTTTCTCTGAAACCGTTAATAATATGTCTGGAGTTATTATAATACAAATCTAGCCTAACGGCTTCTACATGATTTTTTCAAAAATTATCTAAATTTTACGGTTGCCATGAAGTGAAAATTCTATTGAAATAAAGCATTGTAGGAAACGTTTGTCGATGAATTGAAAGACCATGACGTATATTTCTTTACCACGGTCTGCAGCCTCAACGTCTTGACGGATTTTGAAAATGGCGGAAATGGTTGTGTGCCGTCCACGCTGAAGCTTTAGGGTGGGTCCGCATTTTTAACATTTATGTCATTTAACCGAGACCTTGCTTCATGACTGTGTCAGTGACGTGTGTCATTACTTAAGGTTATATAGAAGGTGTTTGTCGCGCAACCATTTGACACGACGCACTGTTACGATATAACGTGTCCCGAGAGCCACGGCGAGACGTACGCCTAAACATGGAATAACGGGCTGAAGTTTTACATACTGAAGTTTGACGACACGTTTGGCTCAGTGGGTTGTACAACGGCCTACATAGCTAGCAGTTTCGTGTTCGAATCCCGGCCAGGGCAAGTAATTGTGTGATGAGCACGAATGTTTGTTTCTGGGTGTTGGATGTTTTCTATGTACTTAAGTATTATTATTTATCTATATATTATGTATATTGTCACCTTAGTACCCATAATACAAGCTTTGCTTAGTTTGGGACTAGGTCGATTTGTGTAAGATTATCGCTGATATTATAATTTAAATAATTATAATACTTAATTGTAGATGCGGGTTTTACTGTTACGCGTCAAGCTTTTTTCATACATTTAGCCTGATATCCGTTAGTGTTGTTTCAGTTCTGATGTGGAAAAATCATCCATAAAAATCGTGATGTATAAGACCGTTACTGCGTGTGCGTTGCGGCAGCGTATTTTACCCAGTAGTGTGGTTAATCCTTAAGGGCGCGATACCAGTTGATCTGCTAAAGTAGTTCAATGCAATAGCTTTTCAATTCAAACTACTCAATCCACCTGAGAACTAGATACTTTTATATTCATCACTTCAGAGAGCGTATAATCTGAAACGAATGATTCGATTGAATTACTCCGGGCAAAAGATTTTCCAACTTAACGGAAAACAAACAATATCGGCTACCCCACCTAAAGAAACTTTTAGGGAGTTTATATCAGTTCTATGTTCAAATAAAAAGAATGAACGATTTATCCTTACCTGTTAAATTGAAAAAGTTGCCGGGACCACTGTGAGGGCAGATTTACGTGCAGCGGGTGCTGAGTAATATCAAAAAAGTTTATCGCAAACGTAACGCGCGTCGGCGACAGACGGTTTAAGAGGGATTTTAATATTTTTAAACCCGTTAACGGCACTTTGATTGCAATATAGATAATGAGGGCTATGGACGTGCTGATGGCGTGTTTGCAGTTTAATTTTGTAATTGACATATTCTCACTTTTCTATAGAATACTAAATCAAATCAAATCAAATCATTATTTAATTGCTAGAATACAGTCAAGTGGATGTTGTCAAATACATTTTTGTAGTACAGTGTATTCAGCCTGCTAGTGGGCATGCAAATATTAGGTAGGACAATTAAAATTATGCACCTACTAAAGATAGTATTCTTGTATAACTACGAGTCAGTATGCAAAACAATAAAAAATAGAATATAAACCTAATATTTACTACAATTAATAAATATGCGGTGTATAATCAAAGTATTCTTTCACTGAATAAAAAGCATTTTGTACCAAAAAGTCCAATAAATATTTCCTAAATTGAGGCATTTCGGATTCTCTAATTTGGTTGGGTAACTTATTGTACAATTTGGGTGCCATGCCAAATGCACTTTTCGCACGTAAGGCTGTTTTTGATTGCTGACAAGTGATTTTATGACCCTGCCGTGCACTATTAAAAAAGAAAATTGGTTAATATTTAACTTTACGTACATAACAATTTCAAAAATATAAAAACATGGCAACGTTAATATTTTCAAATTGATAAAATGACTTGCATGAATCAAGCATCTTTAGGCCACAAGCAGAACGCAGACACTTCTTCTGAGCTTTAAACACTAATTCTCGGTCGGTTGAGTTACCCCAGAACATGATACCATAGCGCAACGTAGCTGTTACATATGCGTGGTATACAGTGAGCACCTCAGTCCGACTTACAATTTTATTTAAATTATACAATGCACATGAATAACGATTTAACTTCTTACAAATAGTGTCGATTTGGTTTATCCATGTCAATTTATTATCCAGATTTAATCCTCAGAATTTCCTATTATCAGATTCCTCAATTATATAATTATTATATGTTACAGTTAAATCATTTATCATTCTATTCTTTGTTTGATAAAAAATCATAATTTTTGTGTTGTCTAAATTTATATGTACATACAATTTATGTATACAATTTAACCAATTGATTATAATTTCCAATGGATTATTTATATTGACTTGACATGTCTGCGAGTCTTCTCCAGTCAATATAACCGTGCTGTCGTCCGCAAAGTGAACCATTGGGTAGTCAACAGCCTGTGGCAGATCATTTATGTAAATGAGGAATAATAACGGACCTAATACGCTTCCCTGCGGGATGCCACAACTAATTTCTCTGTATAATATTTTCTTCTGTTTCCGCGATTATTACTCATTGAAATAAAACAATTTAACGGATTATATCGCGTATATTATCTCATTTTAGTAAACCTGCCGTATTACCATATGTGAAAGGGGTCACAGACAAGATCGGAAACATCTTGAAGCGTGCTTCTATAAAAACATATTTCAAGCCGTTGAAGAAGGTGTCTCAATACCTTAGACCCGTGAAGAGTAGCACCCCTTTGCCGAGTGCAGGCATTTATAAGCTGGACTGCGAGTGTGGTCTTTCATACATTGGTCAAACGAAACGCAGTGTCTCAACCCGGGTGAAGGAGCACATAGCAGATGTCAAGCACCGTCGGTGTAATAGGTCTGCAGTCTGTGAACATGTCATTGACAAACCAAACCACTCAATTAAGTTTGATAAACCTTCTATCCTTGCCAAAGAAAAAATATATTTTCCCAGGATGCTACGCGAGGCTATTGAGATTAAAAAGCATCCTAATTTCAATAGAGAAGATGGATTGTCACTATCACCAGCTTGGGATCCTGTAATACATCTCATCAAGGAACAAGCAAGACACAGGACTGCAAAACCTTAATTTCCGAACGGTGTAAAATATCTTATCTGTTTAAAAGTAGTTTAATAGTCTCTGTTTTTTAAATATTATAATTAGTAATGAGGTAGCCTGGGAGTTTTTCTTTGCAGCGTTTCTTTTCTCCTCAGTACGCCTCATTTGTGAAATGCTGCTTGGTAAATTATTAGACTAAAATAATTAAGCCCTTCTGGCACATGTGTAACTGTCTTTACAGCTTAGGCCCATCTGGCATGTATGTACACCTTTATTTGAGTTTTTTCAAAAATAGGGTAGTTTGCACAAATTTTAACTTTGACAGAGGAAAATACATCTTTTCTCAGTCCTCCCGTGACCATGGAAAGCTGGAAAGCTTCCGAAACGTCGGGAACTAAAATGAGATAATATACGCGATATAATCCGTTAAATTGTTTTATTTCAATAATTTATCTGTATTTTGATGAAAAAGTAACCTCACATATCGTTTTTAAGATTATATAATCTATTTGGACCACTTGTTTTCTACCAGCTAAGTATGACATTAGCAAATCGTGGATGTTAAAAGAGATGAAAAGAAGAAGAGAGAAAAGATGCTAAAAGGCGGGTAATTACAATGACAGCCGGGGATTTTAAGATTCCAATATCAGTTACTCACGTTGTGAAAGCTGAGTAGTGCTCGACATGTTGACCAAAGGCGCTCATGTTTCACGACTGAAAAAGAAAGAAAAACTACAATGTTAATAAAAAAAAACCTAAAAATGGACACTCAGCATGGTGCCACAGCCATCGATGGCGCTGATTTTCAGTGATGCTCAATAGAAAAATTAAAAATAAGGTTATTTAACTAAACTAATATTATCAGTAATGACACGTACGCATACCGAATACAAAACAGGAATTAAAACAACGATATTAAGCATACAACGAAAAAGGTCAGGAAATTAATTAAAATTATATGTAGGTACGACACAAAGTAGGTAAGAAATAAATATACTTAACAATAAAATAATACATTACATACATTATTCACCCTTGTTTTTGCTCCTCAAAATAATGATCTCGACATTTTATTTAATTTAAATTAAGTATTAAGTGCACGAATCGGTAGAGGAAGATTATCCAGCATCTTGTTGCAACATATCGAAGGCTGCCACGAAATGCAGCTGTACGGTACAAGAGTTCTACAAGATGGAGTAACCAGGCTGAACTTCCGAGGAACTGGAATTATGCGCCCAAATAAACTTGTTATGTACGTATGAGGGCCGCTGCTGGACAACGATACCGAACATAATAAGGGTAGCTAGTGGCAGTTTCTGACGAGTTGACGTTTTTAATATAAAGAATTGTTGTTCAAAAAGTGCGCGGTGGGACGCGTACTGGAAATGGACCGACACATTTCGAGAAAGTACCCGGTTTTTACGACGCTCTGTTGTGTAATTTTAATCCCACCAAAAACATTCTGTAAACAACTAGCCAAGTCCGACGTCCGACCGTCAACGATTGGTGGAATGGTGTCATGGAGCACCTGGTTCTGTACCCTTGTGCACCCTTCAACGGCCATGTTACACAACATTTACTATAATAATAAAAATATCGCAGTAAAGAACCTTAGACTTGGCACGACTTTATATAGATTTCATTACTTTTTAGGGATAAACAAGCAGCACCATCGAGACTTGGCTAGTTTTTTACAGAGCGTTGTTGGTGGGATTTCACTTCTTTTTGTAGAAACGTGGGCATAATCCCTCGACTTTGGACATCACATGAATCAAATCAAATCAAATCAAATCATTTTATTTCCAAGAATATGGTACATTTGGTTGGTATCAAGTATCTTAGTGCGACATATTCGGCCAGTATTGGCGTAGAAATGTTATATTATATTATATATTGCTAACAAAACATGTCAAAATGATATTAAATTAAAATTAAATGTACTTATTGTCAATTAACATGTCAATTACTATTGACTAAAGATTTATTATGATAAACAGTTCCATTATTATTAACTAAGAATCATTGTAATAAAAATGTCAATTAATAAAAATAAAAAAATACCTTACAAAATAACATGCACTTTTATAAAACATGTATATATATATGAAATTCACTTGCCATAGTCAGACTTAGAGTTGTCATAGTTTAAAAAATCAGTTACAGAATAAAAGCATTGATTAAGTAGAAATTTAAACATCATTGTCTCGAATTCACGTGTGTGTAACGCTTTGAACTGCTCTGGTACTTTATTATATAACTTTATAGCCATACAGTATCCATTTGACCCAAACATCTTCAATTTTTGCCTCGGTTGATACAGTTTGAGTGGATTTCTACTAAGCCTATTTGTTTTTCCAATGATCGCGTCATGTAATGGAAAGAGATTAGGGTATTTTTTAACACATGGTAATTTCCAAAATGTAAAGACACGGCAACGGTAGGATATTAAGTTCTTGAAATATTGGTCTACAATGAGCAAGATATTCCGCACCATACACAGCTCTAATACATTTCTTTTGTATTAAATAAATAAATAAATAAATATATATTATACGGGACAATTTTACACAAATCGAACTAGCCCCATGGTAAGCTCAATAAGGCTTGTGTTATGGGTACTAGACGACGATATATTTAATAGATATATTGCTTATATACATAGAAAACATCCATGATTCAGGAACAAATATTTATGCTCATCACACAAATATTTGCCCTTACCGGGATTTGAACCCAGGACCTCAGCTTCGCAGGCAACGTTACTCCCACTGAGCCAAACCGGTCGTCAAATCCCGTATTGTAAATGCCGTCCCGTATTGTGTATTATAAATGCTCTTTGGGCATCGGTACAGTTACCCCAAGCAACGAGTCCATATCGCAGAAGCGAGGAAACGTATCCATGAAATGCTGACAATGCAGCCTCTCGTGAAGCCACAGACCTTAGGCGTCGCAACGCAAACACGAATCTGTCCAATCTTGAACATACGTTTTCAACGTGTGCCTTCCAATTTAGTCGCTCGTCCAGCGTGACACCAAGGAACGTGGCTGACTCTACAAGTTGAATATCGATATTATTACATTTGATTTTTATATCTGGTTGAGAAGTATTACTAGTTCGAAACTTAATAACCTTAGTTTTCTCATAATTTAATTTCAAATTATTGCTTTCTAACCACACCAAAGTATTTTGTAGTTCCGTAGTGGCTTCATTTTCAAGGTTGCATTTGTTTTCGGATTTTATTATTAGAGTGGCGTCATCGGCAAACAAAAGGCACGTATGTTTGAGGAATGCTGGTAAATCATTGATGTATATCAAAAATAATAAGGGAGCCAGAACACTGCCTTGGGGGACACCACAACTACTGGTTTTTGATGAAGACTTATGTGTAGTTTTTCTATTACGAGTATCAACCACTCTTGTGAGCTCTGTATACTGCTTACGCTCGGACAAGTAACTTTGCAACCACTCATTTGCCCTGCCTCTAATTCCATGTTTCTAATTCAATGAAGCGGCCCACCAAGTTGAATATTTTTTGTAAAGGCGGTATGTCGATCTCTAATAGTTTGGTTGGGCTCTTGTGTTTTCTAATCAGGGTCACCAGGTACTCCAGATCTTCGTTTACCCTAGTTTTATAGTTTTCCATTTATTTGGCCGTTAAACCCTAACTCTGTACCAAATTTCAGCTCTCTGAGTTTATGGGAAGTACTAGTTCTATTCTGATGATCATGACTGAGTGAGTGAGTGAGTGAGTGAGTGTCATAAATGCGAAACTTCGCTTTCGCTTAACTTTGGAAGTAAATGACCTACAGACTTGAAATTTTGGATTTTAAGTATGTGATTATAGCTTACTGGATGACGAACATTTCTGCGTTCTGGTCTTATCCAGAGGTTCTCAAATAGGGGCCTGAAGTGCGGCGAAATGGTTCCAGTAAAGGATGGTACTGCAGTGTTTGCTTCGAGCTCGACTTAGCGGAGGCTGTAGTACTTACTAGAAGGTGTAGAACTTCATTCGCAGAGATGAAAAAAGACATAACCACTTATTTGCTTCAAGCAGTGTGGTAAAAACTATTAAAAATCTTCCTAAAATACAAATATCTAAATAATGAAAAAACTTCAAGACTCTGGATTTGAACCAGTGCCTTGTGCCTTGCCGGGGCGCACGCTCTGCCAATTGATTGACAAAGCCCAGTCAGCTTGTGTTCATTTTTTTTTACTATTTGTTACCGGATCTTTTGCATTGTTACCGGCTTTTTTGCCGTCAGCGCACCTGGTGAGCATCTATGAAACTAAATGTTCAACCTAACAGAGCAAACTTTACAGTTGCCACATGTTAGCTACAGATGTCGCTGTAGTGTAAGCATTGCTTTTTTACGAAAATCTTGATATTAAAAATCTGTCCAGCCGTTTTTCCGTAATACAAAGATATTCTAATCCTAACCGATAACAGCGTTATAATTGCGGGCCATAAATTTCCCGGACATTTTATGTAGCCTGTATTAGAACGCGCTGTCAAGATTTGTCTTGGAGTCATGACCCCGATGAAGCAACTGGATTTTATAATATTATACATGTATTACGTCATAATTTAGCGATCATAATCGTGAGTATTATTCTGGTGATAAGATATCACCATAATAATACTCAATATATGTCAAAACATAGAATTTAATGAGCAAAAATTGTTTTCAGGAACCTTGCGTTTTTTTAGAATAACCAGTGCACCTGGGTACTACTATATTGGGTATCCAACTCCGTTGTTGATTAAAGAAAGCTAAACACTGTGGATCCGGCTTAGCACTGGTAACCTAACACACAGTTTTTTTGCAGATTACTTTCTGATTAGATTTACGCAACATAAAAGTAGATGATGTAGACACAGGTAGAGTAAGTGACTTCAAATGGAGTTCATAGTTTCTGGTTCCGGATGTAAAACAGCACTGAAGTGTCAATCCGGAGGCGGCACGACCAGCATTATGCTGACACTTAAACCGTTTGCCGCAAACTAAGGTTTTTTTTTTATGTGTTTTATATGTTGAGATATTATGTAGCTTAAGTTGCATTTTTTTTTGTTTCTGTATATCTTTGTATTATGTAGTTGTGGCGATAAGTATATTTTTCTTTCTTAAGAGTCTAAAAATACATTTTTGTACTATAATAACTTTAGTGTGTATTGTGTAGGTACACTGAACTCGATATATTTTATGCGCTCATTCACTTTATTGCCTTTTTTTTAATTTACCATAGGTACATACTCTCTAGCTTCAAATATAATTAGAAATTGCATGAAGACCACCACAATTTGTAAATATATGTAAATGGCCTGTGAATGGTTCCATTGTGTTTAAAAATGTGGTTTGAGTCATGGTAAACCATTCAAAGTGATAAGGGGTTAAATATTAGACCCAGTAGAAAACGTAAAAATGAACGTACTTCGTTCATTTCAGTTTGGTAAAATAAAAATGACTGTACAACTTTCATATGTACGGGTACCTTTAATTTCATAGCTTTGTGACAATCGCAAATGAGACAATGTCATAATTTATTTTAAACTAGATGATGCCCGCTACTTCGTGCGCGGAGGAAAACAAGCCATAAGCCTTCTTTTTTCTTCAGCTAAGTGGGGTAAATAGTATTCTATAACCATCTGGAGATACCTACCCATGGACTAAAAAAAGTTTAAATCCGTTTAGTCGATTTTGCGTGATGAAGCCACAACGAAACACATAAAATCCAAGAAACATACTTTTCGATTCAGTGTCCTCCAAATAGTCTGTTACAATCATTCTTTTCACTTCTCCTGCTCAAAAAGTACTTCATATTAGCTTCACGAAGCGAGACTAAAATAGTTCATGTAGCCCGTAGGGTTTAAAAGAAAGCCATATAATCCTATGCAAATTTCTATGATACTGAAAAAAAAACTTGCGGCCAGCTACTTACTCCTTACGAATAATTAAAAACAAACAAACCAACCTGATCAGATTGGCCAAACTTTCTGATGGAATTGCTGAAACTGTACTTTTAGTTTTCATGAAATATACAATTTTAATTATAAACAAAGATCAGAAACAAATGAAATTTTTTTTCGACGATACTGGACTTGAACCAGTGCCTTGAGCCAGACCGGGGCAGCACGCACTACCATCTGAGCTAATCGTCCACACCAGTAGTCGACGAATTTTTGTCATCTGTTCTTGCTTATGGATCTCTGTATAGTGCATCCGACTCTTTAGCCGTTAGCGCTGCCTAGTGCAGAACTATGAAGTTACTTTCACCCCGAGCAGATACCTTTACAGGTAGCATTGCTAGGCGATGTTCCAGTCCAGTATCGTCGATTTTTTTTTTCATTTGTTTCTGATCTTTGTTTATAATAATAACGCTAGTGAAGTGATCCACTAATAAATTGCAAAAATTGCGATTATTATCATGATATTTGTAAAAACAAAAAGTATACAATTTTAATGTTAATTCTTTTTTATTTTCTCGCAGTTAAAGTGAAAAGCCGAGTGTTTAAAACGTGCCTAAAAGCCATTATGACACTCAGACATATTTTTCCTCGCTCACTTCGTGTGTCCGTCCAAATAATCACTTCGGGTCATAATGGCTTATTTTAGCCCCTTGTCAAACAATCTACTATTTCAAAATATTTTCAATGTACAGACATTTCATTTTTACAACGTTATAATAGTATAGTACACTTTAAATGCTGAAATGCAGTAGCGACACGAGAATTTAAGTAACATGCTTTTAATTTCACTTAACAAAGGTTTAGACTAGTGTTTATTGTGTGCTGCTAAGTCTCAACTTTAATTTGAAAAATATTAATCCGTTTAAAGCGTTCAGGGACACGGTCGCGGTTCGCCACGCAGACCGGTCGATCAGGTTGAAAATGTCTTATATACACAAGAATTTTCACTACACATACGTCCGTTTTGATTTCGGTGGCAAAATAAGTGGGGGTATTACGAGGCACCCACAGCGCTCTACCGGATATGTGCTCGAACTAAAACTAAAACGTGTATTTGAATATAGTTCTTAGTAAATAGCTAACATCCAACCTTAGTTGGCAGCTAAAATAACGGTTTGCGTTAGTCTTGTCTTCGTGTTTGATATTGCACGGAATTTTAACGGTCCATGTTATTTTACTAAAAGTTAAAGCCAACACTAATGTTGTCTTTATCCTCTTTAAAATAAACGTGATAAAATCTACTCAATAAAAAAAACATTTACTGAATTGCAACGAGACTAAGATAAACAAATACACGAGAGAGTAAAGGAGGGAAATACTTTCCATAAATCATTGGAGAATGTTTCTGTCGCTTAATTGGCTTTGATTTATACTGAACCACACATTTGAAAATTCGCCAACACTCACAAACAACGTCACAATTAAGTGAAGCGAGTTAGCGACAATTCACATACAATGCTTGCATCAAACCCTGAGAGTGCTACACAAATGTTTGTGCAAGACCGTCGCTACGACTGCGCTACGAGTCTACAGAGTCCGTAGCGGCTCTACGCGACGTGTTCGAGCCATTGGACCAGAAACATCTACTCAATTAGATGGAAAGCATACGCTTTAGCGGTGACAAGAGTTGCTTGGCCAGTGGGTGCCTGATTTGTGTAACGTGACGTTCAAAGTGATCATGTAATACAGCAAACCACGAGCTATCTTGCACATATACAATATTCACATGAAAATAGATATTCCCGGAGAGTAAATATTGTGTAACTGGGTGTAGAATTAGTCTACAAGTATAATACGCTACGGTTTTTAATGACAAATCAAATTCTCTTTTTTTTCGATTTTAAGGAATAAACTGACGTGTGATGTCATATTTTTAGGGTTCCGTAGCCAAAATGGCAAAAACGGTACCCTTATAGATTCGTCAAGTCTGTCTGTCTGTCTGTCTGTCAGTCCGTCCGTATGTCACAGGCATTTTACTCAAAAACTATAAGCTGTATATTAATTAAATTTGGAGCATAGGTGTCGTGTTTAAACCGCTACTTAGTTTGATAGTTAAATAAAAAAAAATATATTTCACTCCATACACGTAACCGAAACTGAAAAAAATGTTTTTTACCAAATATGAATGTGTGGCACATATTTCAATAGATCTTCTAAAAACACTTTGAGGCTCCTTAATTTTTTTGTGATTTAGTGAATATTATCCGAAATATTCGCTCCGAAAGTAGCAAAAATTGTGTCCCCTTCCATTTTCTAAACGGTATGTTCAAAAAATATGAAAAAAATTACAAATATAAAGCTTACTAAATACTTCCAACTAAAATTGTTTTCAATACGATCGAACATATCGTTTTTAAGTTATTGCCAAAAAACTGCGCTTCTCAGCAAAAGGACGTAGGTGCCGGGGACACATGCGCTTTTGTTAGTGTTTTTTTCACATCGTATTTTTTTGATCTGCTTGCATTTTTTTGTAAAAAAGGCTGCGGAACCCTTTATGGGCGAGTCCGACACGCACGTGGCCGCTTTTTTTAGTTTCTATAAAATCAAAAATAGTTTTAAGTGCGAAACTTTGTGATAGTTTCTTGTGGGTTACTCATTTTTACTGAGGCTCGCAATCGCAAAGATCTGATTGTGTAATACTAGCTATGACAGGATTTATTTTATATTTGTGATAGACTCCGATGCAGTTCACTGTTACATAGTTCTGGTAAACATTTAATTCCCTCGGGTGTAAAGGTGTATCCCTAAAGCGTAGCAGCGATATGACACAGACTGGAATCTGATAAAGTCTACAATGAATATGACTTTTAGTGCAAACACTATGTGAAAAAAAGGATTAATTAAACAATTGTCTACTTTCAAAATAAAAGACTGAAAAAAGGAAACTAAATTTTGATGTTGATTTTTTTACATTTAACTGAGAGCATCCGAACAAATAAGCGGGTAGTTTATAAAAATACAGCGTTGAAGGCTTTAACTAAAACTATATTTTGTTGATTTCTTTTTGATTGCGTTGCTTTGCAGCATTCCATATTAAATTAATGGAATTATGGTTTCTTCGGTATTCCGCGAAGAACTAAGATATAAAGAGGATTTCTCCGTATTTTTTTATAATATAGGAGCAAACGAGCAGACGGATCACTCCATGGTAAGCGATCACAGTCGCCCATAGACACCTGCAACACCAAAAAAGTTACAAGTGCGTTGCCAGCCTTTCAGGTGGGAGTAAGCTCTTAACGAGAATTGAAACTTAGTTGTATGAGTAAACTTTTGTTACACAAAGTTAACGCCATTCTTCAAGCATCTACAACTACTGAACTTTTGTTCAGATTCCATGAAAATAACCTTTTTTTTATACCATGATAGACGGGTATTTGACTGCAATATCACCTGTAGTTAAGTAACGATGCGGCTGAGGATATGTATGCCCGTTTGGAAACAGCCTATTCACTCTTGTCTTAAACCCGCCCGAATTATAATGATCGGGGAACACACTCGCAGGCAACGAGTTCCACTCCTTTGCGGTATGCATGATGAAAGTGACACCGGAGCGCTTCGTGCGGATACGCGGAATATCGACCAAATGTGGGCAGAACGAACGCGCGACCTTATAAAGAACAGCAGCAGATTAGGTGTCAATTTTTGTTTAGCTGCCTACTAAAAGTTACTAGGCAGCTAAACAACTTAAGAATGGTTTCTGTTTTATTTTCTTTATCTCTCTCACAAAGCAAGGATGTTGAATTTTCACGTGTTTTTTTTTTCTTTGTAAGAATACGAACGAAGTTTCTACAAGTACCCGTAAATTCTTGTAAATAGCAAAGAAAATTTCCAAGTAGTACGAGTACATTTTCGGAGGCTAAAGTGAACCGAACTCGGCGGTGTCATTAGGAATCAACTTTGAAACAGTAATAAGTGTTTCTATAAATTTATTTATGTTCAAAATATGTTTCATATTTTATTGATTTATTGACGTGATTGTGGCATTAGAATAATCTAATATCTATTCTATAACAGCTCGATTTACAAATTACGTCTATAATATCAACATTGATAAACAGGCCCATTTGGTGACGCTGACGTAAAAGTGACGTAATTTCACATACAGGAAGTTGTTTTATGATACGTTACGCAATTTAAGAAACCGAATCGTTATTTAATTTTCTAAAATCTAACATTGAATTGAAAAAAACATGTAATAAAAAAAAAATGCGTTGCTTTTCATTATTTTAACAATAAAGAGTATTGTTACCACAACTTAATTCATTTATTAAGTATAAACCTTACAATAATCCGGACTCTGAAGCACGAAAGCTTATTAAATTTATAACCCAGTAAATCATCGTCTTTATCACCTTCATTTTCATAGGTAAAGTCAAAAACCATAAAATGCCTTTGTTCAGTAATATTTTTGCCTATCGACACAACTTTGTAGGTTTTAAATAACAGTTTAATTCATGCATAATTAACTTTTCCGTGACAATTAAGTATGTTATCTTACCGGGAGTGACACTGCCTGCAAAGCTGACAGTTTTGGATTCAAATCCCTGTAACGGCAAGTATGTTGAAAATAAATATTTGTTACTGAGTTTTGGATGTTTTCTTTGTATATAAGTAAATATATTGTATCACACGCTATTAAATATATCGTCGTCAAGTACGCATAACACAAACCTTATTGAGCTTACCATGGGACTAAATAGATCGATTTGTGTAAAATTGTCCTCTAATATTTATTATGTTTTTTTTTTTGTTACAGAGATCACTCTTCCGATAGGATAATGTTTGCGTTCTCATCATGTTGAATTTTCCAGCGCTTTGGTGAAAACTGTTATGCTGTGTAAATTTTATATGACAATAAATAAATAAATAAATGTTATAACGGCTGAACGGATTTATTTTAATACAAGGACATCTAAGGATAGGATATTTTTACGCAACTAAGCGGTGGCAAATGGTGGGGGCGTCCTTTTCTCCTCCATGAAAGAAGTCTAGGGCACTGTAATATTTGGTGATATAAGTAAAACGCTTGACAACGTCGAATCATCACGTTAATATAATTACTTTTACTAGCACAGTACTATTTTGTATGTATCGGGTGACGTCATTTTGACAAAAGAGATCGAATTAGTGATGTGACACAACATATCGGCAGACTAGTTTTGTACTCAACAAGCACCTTCTAAGACTCTATACTTAAACTTATAATGGGTCGAAGAGTCTCAAAAGCTTTTTTAACCCTGAAAAATGCACGCAATTGCACATATCAAAAGTTAGCTTAAAGTGCAGCAGGTGTGGAAAGATTCGTTGACCATAAGATAAGTAATAAATTACTATTGAAAAAAAAAACTTGTTTTCAACATACTTTTGGGAGAATGAGATATTCTGGTTTGTTTAATTTATATTCAAAGCTACTTCACCTCAATTCTTGTAACCTAAATTAACTTACAAGATTGTCTCATATTATTCACAAAGCTATGACAAAAGTATGTATGTATGTAGTATGTAATCACTTTATTGCACATAAACTAATATAAAAAACCGGCCAAGAGCATGTTGCACCATGCTCATTGTAGGTTTCCGCTGCAGTTCAGGCAAAAAAATGCACTACACATTAAAAAAAAAAACGATATGAAAAACGGCACTAGCAAAAGAACGTATCACACTACCTTCAAAGTATCGCTCCCTGCGTCAGGCTTAGCTGTCATTAGATCCGCATTTACAAACAATCCAGAACCTAACAGCAAGACTATTAGATGAGGAAGTGAGCTTGACAAATGAAGAGGAGTCTGAGAGTACTTTAGTAGCCATGAAACATTCTAAACTACAGAGAAAACTTCAGAATCACAATATGCCCCAAAGTTCAACATCTGGCCAGTATAATCAGCATCGATTTATTTTTTATAATTGTAACAAGAGAGGGCATTTTGCAAGAGATTGCCGAGCCCCAAAGAAGTCTGAGAGGAAACCTCAAAAGCAAAAGATGCTTGCATTCAGTGCCGAGCAATGTTTACAATCTGAAGCTGATACAGATACATGGATTCTTGACAGTGGTGCATCTGCACACATGTCACCCAGTCGCGATTATTTCTGTGAGTTACTAGACTATGGCCAGAATAGTGGTGATACAACTGTGAGATTGGGAAATAAGAAGGAACTAGTGGTGCAAGGCCGTGGAAATATATTAATAAAGAGATATGTGAATGGCAAGTGGGAACAAAGTATTCTAGAAGATGTACTTTATCCGAGCTACGCAGAAATTTGTTCTCAGAAGGCATGGCAACAAGAAAAGGCTATGTCATAAATAAGAAGTATAATGAGGCCTTAATATTGAAAGATAATACTATTGTTATGACTGCAAAATTGAAGCGGAATAATCTATTTGAAGTAAATATTAAAACCACAGTGCAAATAGATTGTAGTTTAACACAGTCAAGTTAAAAAATCTGGCATGAACGTTTGGGACATTTCAACTTGAAGGAAGTGCAAGAAATGAGCAAGAATGGTGCAATTCCAGTAAAGTTAACATATGATATCAACTTTCTTTGTGAGGCTTGTCAATATGGCAAACGGAGCCGCTTGCCATTTCATAAATCTTATAGAGGAAGATGTGAACCTGGTGATTTATCCTACAGTGATGTGCGTGAACCTGTAGAACATACATCTGTATCTGGATCAAGATATTTTGTTTTATTTAAGGATGGCGCCACCAGCTATAGACATGTCTTTATAATCAAACACAAAAGTGATGTCCTGGATTGCTTCAAGAAATACAATGCAATAGTGAAAAATAAGTTTGGTCATGGCACTCGTATATTGCATACAGACAATGGACGTGAGTACATTAACAATGAACTTAAATCTTATTTGGATAGTGAAGGAATAGTTCATGAACGCACAGCACCTTACACTCCTGAACAAAATGGACGAGTGGAGAGAGAAATGCGTACAATCATGGAAAGTGCAAGATCTATGTTGTACTCTCGTGATATCTCATTGAATCTCTGGGCTGAAGCAGTAAGCTGTGCTGTTTATTAATTAAATCGAAGTTCTTCTACCCAGACTAAGGATGTATCCCCATATGAGCTGTGGAATGGACAGAAGCCATCCCTTGAACACATAAGAGTATTTGGTTCAGAAGGATATGTTCATATACCTGATGAAAAAAGAAAAAAACTAGATAAAAAAAGTGTAAAATTAATATTAGTGGGATATGAAAATGAAAATTATGGAATGATTGATATTGAAAGTGGGAAGATAACAATAAGTAGAAATGTACACTTCAATGAGGACAACATACCAGTACTGAGGAAACACACCACTTCCATTTCTATCACCGATGAACAAGAACAAAATGAAGGAATACAAGATATACCAGTTGCACCAGGACACAACCAAAATGCTTCTGAATCTAGTTTCGAAAGTATGGAAACACAAGAGGATCCCAATGATGTGACATACCAGCCCTCACAAATAATATCTGAAAATGATGAAAGAAATATTAACTCTGAGACCCATAGGGAACAGGAGTGAAAAAGCCAATTTCATTGAGTTTGACATACCTACGACATATGAAGAAGCTATAAATTGTAAAAATGGTAATAAATGGAAGGAAGCTATAAGCGAAGAAGTACAGTCACTAGAAGAAAATGAAACCTGGAAGTTAGTAAATAGAAACAATGAGAAAACAGTGACCTCAAAATGGGTATTTTGTGTAAAAAGAAATTCAGATGGTGATATTGAAAGATACAAAGCTCGTCTTTGTGCATGTGGGTTTACACAAACTAAGGATGTTGATTACAAAGAAACATTTTCACCAACAACAAGATTCGATTCCATTAGAATAATATTATCTCTTGCAGCTCGAGAGAATTATGAGCTTCAACAATTTGATATAAAAACAGCATTTTGTACGGTGAGTTGTCAGAGGATGTCTACATGGAGGTGCCTGAGGAGGTCCATGCTGAGCCAGGAAAAATCTGTAAGTTAATAAAATCCTTATATGGCCTAAAACAGTCATCACGCTGTTGGAATAGCAAATTCTCTTCTTTTCTAACTAGTATGGTTTTGAAGTGTGTCCCTCTGACAACTGTATTTTTGTTGGTCATTTTAATAATTATAAAGTTATCTTGATCTTGTATGTGGACGATGCTTTATTATTGTCAAAAAGTAAAAAGTATATTGTTGCATATTATAAATGATCTAAAACAAAGTTTAGATTAGTTTAAGTTAAAAGTGTTGAATCTAAATATTTTTGTTGGCATGGAAATAACTAAAAATGATGGAATAAATACATTAAGTCAAAAACAGTATATAAATCAAATTATAAATAGATTCAACATGGCAGATGCCTATCCTTGTAATACCCCTGTTGAAAATAATGTAATTTTAAAGAAAAATGATTATGAGAGTATTATTGATTTTCCATATAGGGAAGCAGTGGGAGCCCTGATGTTTTTGTCAACCGTGTCTAGGCCTGACATTTCCTATTCTTTGAATTTAGTTAGTAGATATTTAAATAACCCCAGTAAAGACCATGTAAATGCTGTTAAAAGAATTATTCGGTACTTGTTACAGACAAAAGATGCTTGTATTACTTATAATTGTAACAAAGAACTAGCAGGCTTTTCTGATTCTGATTTTGCCTCAGACATTGATTCTAGAAAATCTAATACAAGATATATCTTTATGATGAATGGTGGACCTGTCACTTGGGCTAGCAGAAAACAGAATACTGTGGCATTATCAACTACAGAATCGGAATATATGGCTGCAAGTGAGGCTGCCAAAGAAATTTTATGGCTTCAGCAGTTATTACTTGATATTGATGAACCACAATTGGTGGTAACTCTATATGTAGATAATCAGAGTGCTATTAAACTCATTCATAATCCTATTTACCACAAAAGAACTAAGCACATAGATATAAGATATAATTTCATAAGAGAAGAGGTAGAACAAAATATCATAAATATTCAATATATGAAAAATTCAAACCAACTTGCAGACTTTTTAACAAAAGCTTTACCTTCTGGTAAATACATCCATAACAGAGATCAAGTACTGAATATAAACTGGGTAAGTTGTTAAGTATAATATCAAATATGTATTAGGTTTATAAGTTAATCTTTTAGTTAGGTTTAATTTTGTTGGAGGACAGTAAGTTGGTCTCAAGCTTAATTTAAGATTACTATTGTAATAATTGTAAAATTTAAGTGGGAGTGTTAAATGATAAATTTTATAATGCATACTGTATACAACATAACCTTTGCCTGCTGTCTATTAAAAAAAAGAAATGTTCCACTCCTTGCCCCTTGGTGCGTTATTGTATCTATGCCTCTTTGAAAAATTGACATGTCATCGCGATTTACGTTTATAGTAATAAAGAAAGTTAAATTAGAAATCTTACTCAATCTTCTTATTTTTGGACCCATAATAATAACATGTATGGAGTACTTACCCTAAAAATATTTATATTTATTATTTAACTACTAAAAAAGGACGGAGGTACATAACGAAACTTTACAGTTCCGTTTTTCAAATTTGGTATTACAAAACACGGATATGTACAAAGACGAACTTATCCCTGTGCGGGATCTTTTCCAGTTAACTATTAAGCGAATAAGAAAAAAAAAGTATGCATCATGGAAGAAACGTCTTACAGTAATGCAATTTTCAGTTTACCGTTGGCACTTAATGAAGTTAGTTAATTAAAATACATTCGATACCATCAGTTTTAAAACAGTTAAGTTTAGTATTTTACAAATAAAAAAAATGGTAAGTTTAAATTAATATTAGCACTCTCTTGTACTTTTAAATTTAGTTTAACACATTTCAAAGTGTTAAGTAAATGGGAACGCCAGAATTAAACTGGATTTCGTGCAATTTGGCAGAGTTATGTTAGCTCTTATCTCGCATTCGGACCAAATAGAGACGCGTCGCATCGAACACTTATCAATGTCGTTTTACGGTCGCGTAGGTTGGACGCAGGGTTGCCAAAATATTGCAATACGTTATGAATGGAAAAGTAAAAAAAAATCAACAGACATGTACCCATAATGGCCTGCGCTTGGAAATGCTGTTAGTTTTCCTTTTACTTATGAGTACTACCCTAATAGCTTGAAGAGAGTTATAAGACTGTGACTAAGTGCATTCCTTATTTGTTTTATTTAATATATTCTATTGTATACACGGTAATATATTATATAGGGTGCTAACAAATTAGGTATCAATACTTTTAGAGCATATAGTACTTGTCGCTAGGAGAAGATTTAACACGTTGCACGCCACGTAACTTACCTGTGAGCCAACACGATATATATCCGTAGGCGCCATAGTAAAATCATGTAATAGGATAAAATCCAAAACAAAATTTTTTTTGGTTCTTTTGGATGCAAAACCTTATATTTAACACTATAGATTAAAAAATACCAGGTTAGACGTCAATTTTTTTTTAAGGGCTAACACGAGAGCCGCGTGGCCTGAACGGAAGGAATTGCGAACTGTTTTTCTAGGGGGCCACAGGGTCATGCCCTATCCTAGTATCTAGTAGTAATAATATATGTTTATTGTTTAAATAAATAAAACATATTAAAAACTAATTTTATTTCACTTTCTTTCCATATTCCTTGTTTAAAAACTTTATTTGTCACTTTCAAGTATATATTACTTAATTACGTGTAAGGCAACCCTATGAAAATATGCTAAATGGTGAAAAAATTATAAGTCCTAATCAGTACAAAAGAACCAAGCCAACTCGTATCTTCTCTAGGGCCCTGCGGCTCACCCTACATAAGTTTTTGGATGAAATAAGTGACCCGTAAAACAGGTTTTAATTGAAGGCTCACCGTGGTTTACCGGTGTCCCCCATGGCCCAATGGTTCAATATAGTTTGGCCCACCGGTGTCCCCATTGGCTTCAATGGAGTTGGCTTCATTTTTGCAGAAGCGTTCAACGTGTTAAGTATATGTTCAGGGTTCTAATAATTAATGGACTGTATTTTTAAGCTTTAAATCAATTTCCGAAAGAAGAAACGATCAGTTAACTGACAATGTTCTAATGTAAGAACTCGATAAAATTGATAGTGCATATCACATACCTCTATTATCCAGGGCAGACGACGTTACAGAGGCTTACTTATCCCGGGCATCTTCAAGCTACTAGCTAAATGTGCGAGCTCGGCTTACCATACGCTTTCGCCTAAAATACCTCCCTCAATGCAGCCCCATCACACTTTATATGAGTAATTATTTATATGAGTTTGCACTTTGATAAATTTTTAGTTTCACGACCTTTTTGACAGGAAGAGTGGCTTCTAATGTAATTACGATAAATTCGAACTAACTTGCTCGGTGCTCAATCGAAAAGTCGTTTTTTAATAATGGCGACAGGAAGAAGTGAACCCAAAGTGTTACCATACACTAACGGAAGTTCGATCAAGGCAACGAGTGTTACCATTCAAAAGGTGACTTAATATTAATTAAAGAAGTTGAACAGTATAAAACATTCGAAAGTTTACGTTAGGTTGTGAAAAAAAAATTGATGATACAACTTTGTTTCGTAAATACACCCTGTAATTGAGTTAATCAATGAAAATCAAAAAGGTCAGTGATTCAAACCTCATTGTTTATTTTATAGAACCTTTTGACTGATGCTGAACTGGCCACTTCACTTAAATAAATAAATGTTAATGTTATGAAAAACATATTGTCAGTTTAATGCGCGGGATTGTTATGTTTGGCCCAAATTTAAATTTATTTATTTTGTTCCGTACATTTAAATAAAAGTATTTACTTATTTTTGATTTAAAGTTAATTGTGTTTATGCAATGTATGCTACATTGCATAAACACAATTAAAAATGATCAAATTTCTAAAAATATTATACCAAAATTATTGCACCCTATTAACCTACCTATAACCTATATAAATACTTATAAAATACTAACAAAAACCTGTTTCTTTTTATATTATTACGATGTATTCTAGATTAATTCAATTAAGCGATACTGCAAAGCAATAATAGCGACATGTTCCTTGTAAATTAAAACTCTCAAATATTATGCCATTAATAAATCAGAATAATGTATAGTTTCACTGTATGTATTTATTAAAACAGAAACATCGTTTTAAAATAACTTTATGTAACCTAAAAGTTTAATTTTAGGTTACAAAATTTTATTATAAAAAAATAAAATAAATATCCGCCTCCAACGGCCGGACAAAACGGACGGACGCCTTAACCTTTAGTATGTTAGATTAAAGAAAAGGCAAAATACAGATATAAGCGAGAGGTTATCCAAGTGATGACATATGAAGTTTCAATTTTCACTGAGTAACTAAAAACAGTAAGTTTTGCCGTATAAATGAGCTGCCAACCCTACGCCAACGTAGCAGTTGGGCGCCCGGCCCTCGCGCGCATTTGTTCTGCGCCCAAACTTAAGTGGAAGAATTTGCGGGAGCGCCTGAACAATGGACACTGTTGGACCAAATTTACGATTTCATTTATGCCGCATAGCCTGAAAACTGACTCATATGCAGGGACAACTATTTTTGCAGTACCGTAAAACCTACCTTTCAAAGTACAAACACTAGTAGTAGTTTGAACCTTTGTGAAAGAACTATTATTTTATACCTCATTTGTAAATTTACTTGGGTACATTATAAGCAACAATTAAGCAACATCATAATGATATTCAAATCCCTTTGTTACTTACAATCATTAAAAGTCATAATGTCATTGTTATGTTATTCATAATTATCAGGTCGTAAAATTCGCAAGATTGTTTAATTGGTCATTCTGTTGAACCGACTAAGTTAGGTTAGGTTAAGATTATTTTGTGACGATCCTGAAAAGTTAACGGTTTTGTAGAAAATGCGATTATGACTAGAAAAATTCGAACGCTCAAGCACGCTAAGGCAATTATAAATGCGAAGTTATAATTGTTGGTTGGTCCTTCTTAGGTTACGGATTCACGTGATTTGTAGCTAATAGATAGAATAGAGTCTGGAATGTGAAATTAGCTACTTTTAATCCAGGAAATATACACAGTTCCTGAGTGATAAACAAAATTGTTGCGAACCCGCGGTAGAGCCGTAGTTTAAAATTACAATTTTATGGCCGAAATGATGATTGAAGAATGATAGAAGATACTAAATAAACTATTTATTTCTATGTAGGTATATGTATGCATATGTAGTAAATCTTCCTTAATGTGTTCAAAAATCATAGGTCATGGCCAGCTAATTAATGGACACATTCTCATAACTGCATGGTATATGATGCAGTTATGAGATCACGTACAACTTTACAGTACAAATCCGGGCCGGGTTGTCTCCCGGTAATACTACGTTACAGCAGAGATCAGTGAATAAGCCATAGTAGCCGAATGCGAGATTGACAGACCGAGCCGTAATCTTTGAAGTGTGTATAATACGAGGCCAGAATAGCCTTTCTTGCTCGAGACATGTATAGAACATTTGACAAAGATGAAACTTGAAAATAATTTAGAATAAAATACTTGCTAAGCTGGTTTTCATTTAATCGCATATATATTTTAAACAAAAATTGAACTAAACACGTGTTTCAAATGGAAGCACAGAGCGCTGGGCAAGGAATATTTGTCTGCGGCGGCGCTCATAGCTAGTTTCGAAATTCAAATAAGTATATAATATAATTTGTAATATGAATTCCAAACTTACTCAATGGACAAACATTGATTCCAAATTTGAAACCTCGCATTTTACTGGACACTTCGTTTCTGGTATGTTCCACTTTCTTTTTAGCGATCTTATGGCAACATAACTTACATAGCATTTTTGAGAAAACATGATTCCTGAATTATTTGTTAAACATGAAACACATGAAAGATAATTTTATATATGGATGTACGGATTTCTTGATTCATACGCATCTGTACATAATTAGGCCTAAAAATACTCGTGTGATCTTATTATAAAACCATCCTTCGGCTCGTTTGTGAAGAATGAGACAGTCCAAGTAGTTACTTGGACTGTCTCATTGACTTGGACTGTAAAATCACTAATTTTATAGTCGAAGATTTTACAGTCCAAGTAAGTACTTGGACTATAAAATCACTAATTAAATACATGTGTGATGAAGTGTGATGACGGCGAAATATGCCACGTTTGTGTAAAACTGAATAAAATATTACTCTGCATTCAGCATCAGGGTTACACTTCCTTTCTGTTTTATAAGCAAAGTAAAATATTAGAGCGGGAATTAGACTTAGCCTGTACACCTGATTTATGTTTCTTTTAGTAAACAAAAAAATGGGTGCCGTTAAATTTTAATACAAACTTTTAGCATAATTTCATTTAACTACTATTAAAACTCATATTAAACATGATGTATAAAAACAAAATGCATAATGTTGATGGTCATAATAATTAAAAAACAGAATGCTGTAATATATAGTATTAGAACATTCCTTATAACGATCATTAGGAGTAATTTTCCTTGTTATAACATACATTCAGTATAATAATTAAAATTTAGAACTAAATTTTAACGAATGATCGGGTGACATAATGTTATATGGTGTCAATCAAAGTATTAAATTATAAAACAATCTACCTATTTTACCTTAAGGCAGGACACCATTAGGTACGACGACGAGCGAAGCGAGGAGGAGTGTTAGGATAACTATAACAGTCATAATACATAACATCTTCTAGTATAAGGATTACAAGATATAATAGGGTTCCGTTTATTTGGCATAAGTTTGATTGTCCGAAACGCATGAAAACGCACAGAGAAAGAAGAAGAAGACGCAGAATACACAAAGGGGGCCGCGCAGGTCCGACTTGGCTTACGATTCCTACCATTGCCTATTTCATCTCAAGACAGGTCCGACTTGGCTTAGATTAGGTACGACGACGAGCGAAGCGAGGAGGAGTGTTAGGTTGAACTGCGACCCTAACGAGCGAGCGAAGCAAGCGAGCCGCGCAGGTCTGACTTGGTTTACGATTCCTACCATTGCCTATTTCACTGAGCAAAAACCGACACTCAGCAACATAATTGCCCTTGCATTTGTGTAGGATGCCTATTCAAATTAGATATGCGGAATACGAATATGCTTAACTAGTAACTAATGCATAATACCGTAAAAACAAATGTAACGTATAAAACAATCTGTTTTTATGAAAAAAGAACATTATGAGCAATAAATACTATACACAGTGGCCATTATACTGATTACTTGTTATGCAAATACATGACTATGCAACTAAACTATTATTACATTCGAAATTATGCAATTCGTTTGTATTCAGTTTGTTTTTAAACTATTTAATCATTTCTGCAGATCAAAATTATGCAATTCGTATTATCTAAAATGAAAATTCGAAAATAGTTGTTATTAAAAACATTACACACCCCAAAAAAAGACATCTTTCGTAGTTATAAGTGTAAGCTTTTGCAAACAACTTTTTTACCCCCGACGATAATAAAGCATGTTATAAGGTTTACGTGTGTATAATGATTATGTCAGTGACTTCTTGTCTGTGTGTCTGAACGTGGCACCGTTACTTGTAAACGGACCATTTTAAAAAGAAAATATCTAAAATGAACAGTTACGAGTTCGTTTTGCATAATATCAAAATACATACAATAAGTTAAATTGCATAGCGTACGACAATTCATAAGATCTTGTATCATACGGTTAAAAATATCTAAAAACACGACATAATATAATAGCGAATTACAAACTGAATATTTGTAGACATAAAATTGGTTCACATATGTCTAGGATGTAGAAAACCCGAATGAATAATATGCATACTTAACGTAAAAACCATACAACATTTTGAGATAACCTAGAATACCATTGACCTCCATTAAGATTACTTCGCTAAAGGCAATAAATCAGTATCAGTAGTTTCCACAACTTCAAGCGCATAGAAATAATAAGATATTTATGACACTTCGAGCCGAAGAGCTTAAATGCATGACAAGTATGTCAAAAGTAAATTTCAAGATTTTAGCCATAATAACAGACATACAAAGGAAGGTAACTTTGCTATATTCATGTAAAATAACTTTAATGTGGCTACGCTTTACAAACAAATCGTATTATTACGGTAGTCAAGGGGCTATAAATAATCAGACGTTTATCCCGACGTTGACGTTTCATTTAAAGAGCGTCAGATGACTTTGTAATTTTTTTAAAACGTTAAGTAATATTAACGTCAACAAAAAGGCCTGAAGTGACCCAGCATTAAAGTCAGCTTATGACTGAGGGCGTGATAGATTGCCGGTCTACCCGCGCTCGTTTATTTTTTATTAAATGCCTCGGCATCTGGCTTCAATTGCGGTAACAGCTTTTTGTACCTTTGCGTTCAATGTTTATCCAAGAATATCCTAATTAATGTAATGGTATGATCTGGCGGAATCGTTTTTGTAGACCTTTAAAAAGAACTGTGACAAATATCAGTATATATGGGATTTGAAGACTTTATTCAAGGGTTGGATTATTTTAGTTATTAAAGACCATTCTATCAATAATTTTCTTTATCATGATCTTTACCCATATACTTATATATAATATGGGAAATATTATATTTTTTCTGGTTTGTTTTTCGCTTACGCCATTTTGAATTTGAAGTAGATAATAAATCGGAATTGTTTTATTCTCGGAAAACTGTTATTACCTAGGGTTAAATAAAAATCTTCACGAGAGCAAAATATAATATAGTAAAAAACCTAGTAACTTCATTTCAATCAGATTAACTACCCGTGTCCACTGAATGACAGTGAAGCTCATGTTTTTACCTCTTAAATATAAGATACTGTATTGCCTTATTTTCGCCTATAAAATACAGGCAAGCTATTTAATTTCTCGAGAAGAAACAGAACACATGTATTATTCCAGTTTCAAAGAGTTCATTAGCATTTACGAACGAAGCTTACTGTTTAAGAGTAAACTCAGCGAACATACAAGACCGCAAAATTGTAACTGCGGTCAACGTACATTGGAGCACAGTGGGGAAACATGCCGCCGCGGGCAATTTCACCTTTTGTTTTAAATGAGAGGAGTCGTCATCTTTTCTCGAGAACGCTAAGTGGGAAAGATGTCACTGTTCTCTTGCTCCCCTACACACTCAAAAAGTCGAGCATTCTTCCCGAGTCATGATGCAAGCGGAGTGCAGATTTCAACAGTCTTTTGTAGTAACGCGACGAGAACTTTATAAGATGTTTTCTGTGAAGAAATAAAATCATAATTCACTTGTTTTGCCCGCGCTTTGTGTTGAAAAATCTGTTATCTTTCTTGGTTCCACTTGAAATGCATTTCGTTTTTGTTTTGCTAAATCCTGTCAGAAATACTGAGATTGAAAAAAAATAGGTATTACATATAATTAAAAAAACTACGTATTTTGTGAAGGTTCAAATAAAGGGTTTTTTTATGTTGATTGTATTTTTATCCTAATATTACTAATAAAATAACATTAGAAACGAAAAAGTTTGTACTGCTTTATGTAAATACGTTCTTCTTAATTTCAAAAACTACTAACTATGGATCTGAACGAAACTTTCCAATAATGTTTGTTTCCAATAACATCAGAATAACACAAAGGCTATAAATTGAATCTCTATGGGGTAGAAGTCGTGGGCATCAGCTAGCACATTTATATATTTAATCCATTTATTAGAAAAAATAAACTGTTCGACTATAAAATCTTCAAATAAGAGATAATAAAAATACTATTGACTAGTTTAGAAGCAAAAATGTTTCAATTTAAATGACTAGGTCAATTTGTTCTGAAATAAGTAGAAAGTACGTTTAATTCGAGTTTGGTTGAAGAAGTGGTGTAATTTGTGTGTCTTCGTTACGCGGCGTACTTATCTAAAGGGTACATAGACTCACTCGCTCGGCTCCGAACGCAAATGAGGATCGTTCTCAGGAGGCTCCGCGCAAATGAGTTTCTCAAATGAATCGTTACCAAAGTGTCGGCAAACGAGAAATCATTCCATGGACGCTCGTTCGGCTTTCAATTTGATGCAGTCACTTTTTCTACACGAGATGAATTGATCCTCGTACACAGCCGTGTTTTGGAAGTGTTAGTATTCGTTTTTTTTCTTAAGGTAATTAATTTATGTTTAGCTCTATCGTTATAGTTCCTTACTTACAGTAGTAGTACGACTTGCTTCCGTTTTGTAGGAATATTATTTTCAGTATCTGTTGAAATTTCACTTTGTGTAGCTCTATTATTAGGTCAAAATAATGTTAGATAATAATCCTAATGTTTGAGCATTGTTCCCAATTAGTTGGCACATAGCAACAAAGCAGACAAACAATTAATGGAATTAGAATGCCACACTGTGACGCTTATCTTTCCAATAGATAATTTTAATATAACACAAACAGCAAAAAAATATTTTATTTTGCTGGCTAATTGTGAAGTTATGCAAACAAAACTGACTTAGAAATGTATTTAAGCAATATTCAATAATGCTACAAGCATTGTAAAAAAGTTATGCACACACGTGTTACTAGGGCGTTCAAGAGGAAAAGAAATATAAGATCAAAAGTAAACCAAAGGTGCCCATAATATTGTTCCAATAAATAGTTCTGCTGTTCAAAAGCATTGCAATCCGAACTTGCCAGTATCGGTACATAGCACGCAACAAACAAGAAATATACTGTGAAAGCCCTAAAGATAGTGAAAAATGTATTTTCTTTCACAAAGCGCATAACGTAGAGAACATGAAATATGGTACGGATTTTGTTCGGCTCAACATGCATCCGAGACTCTACCTATCGGTTTTCGCGACTTGAAAAGCATCGAACTTACTCGATGCTTTGTTTTCTATGCACATTGCAACAGCATTCTACGTATGTAGGAATATGGATGTATCATTTCACGTTGCTTTTAATGTTTTTGACGGGCTGCAGTGTGTACGAAGTGATATGAGTGAGTATGTGATGCAAAGAAAAATATAAGTACAAATAGTGGGGCTCTAGCTTCCATTTTTAGACGATTTTACTCTCTCAAATTTACATGGAAACGTGATTCTATTTATGCAATGTTACAGATGTCACCCATTTTAACTAAAGTAATTGAAAGGAATTCTTAATAAGGAAATGTTGTAGCGTCAAAAGAAGTCTGAAAACCATAAAAAAAATCAATTCATAGTACATGGACTGTTTAATAATAATATATATTTCCTTCCATTTCCGCGGTACGCGTTATTCATATCAATCTGACACGGCGAGGTGTTGCCACGCATGATTTGCTATCAATAATACCACTACCCAAAAGAGTGTGACACGCCTCAGACAGCCACGCTGTATAAATTTCATTGATCGTTGAGATAGCCTCAAATTATGAATTGAATACGCATAATATCCAATATCAAAAATATATAGTGTAAATTAAATGCAAAGCCTTGTACTTTGTTGGTGTGTCGAATAAATAAATATCTATACTATTACAAAGTTTTAAAAATGAAATGTCTGTACATTGAACATATTTTCAAAAAAATGATCGTAACGGACTATTTGAAGGTCACTGATTTGATTTTTTGTATGTTTGTATGTGTCTTTCCGGCATCACCGCCTTCATCACGCCAAATCGGATAAACGGATTTCAACTATTTTTGGTACACAGATAGCTATGTAGGTGTCTCCAAATGGTAACATGATATATACTTGGTTTTTTGTTATATGTAGAATAAATATAACAAAAAACCAAGATTTAAAATATCAATCAAATCTGTTCAAAAACATAGTTACCTACTGAAATCTTTAACAAAAAATGAAAAACTTGCAGCGGTAAACGTTATTCATATGAATATGACGCGGCGAGGTGTCGCGATGCACGATTTGTTATCAACACTAGCACTACCCAAACGTGCGTCAGGCGATTACCGTAACGAGATACACGCCTCAGACAGCCACGCGGTAGAAATTACATTCACCGTTGACAAGCCTCGAATTAATTAAAGTCAAACAACGCAACCATTCTGCAAAATTATCTCCTTCGCAAACGGAATTAGTAATTTCATTTAACGTATGCTCGCGTGCGAGATTGAAATTAGCGCTAGCTAGTGTTACGTATTCGTAAGAGGAATTGAAAATTTAAGATCATCAATGTGAAATGGGAGGATTGATTAGTGATTATTTGAAATTTATGAAGTTATTCGACTTCTAATTTGTCTTGTTTTTGATACTACGATACAATAGCAGTGGCTGTACCATTTTTTCGTACAAGTGATAAACCTACGTTGAAGATATTTAAATAAGAAAAAATAGGAAATGTTGTACTCTTTTGCATGTTATATATAAAGTTCTGCTGAACTCTCACGTTTAACACGTTACAAAATTAAGTATGGTAATAATTGATAGATTCAGGCGTTACTTTGCGGAATTCCATACGAGATTAATGGATTATAGTTCCTTTGCTGTTCCGCGAACTAGTGTCTTTGTTAGATGTGAGAATAAATTGTGCTCACATGCGCATATATTCATGCAGTTTCCATAAAAAAAAATACGCATGCAAATACAACAAACCAACACCAAACAGTATAATCCTCGACACGTGTTTCGCCTCTCTACGAGGCATCATCAGGAGATGCAGGAGATGTTGACGGTCCGGCGTCCACCCGAGAAATGAGTTGTCCAAAACGGTCGGCCCTATTTATACCCTGAATAGGATTTCTAGAAAGAGATGGAAAAACACGTAACAAAGGTGATGACGTAACATTAAGTTGTTCATTAATGATCAAACCTCTATTGCTGTACCTGACTATCTCCAACTGTTCAAGCACACTAAGACGTAATCCTTTTCCGCAAACATGTAAGGTGTTAAAAGAATGATTGTCTGACAAAGAATGGCTGTTTTCTAATAAATGTTTAATGTCGAGAATTATACTGTTTGGTGTTGGTTTGTTGTATTTGCATGCGTGTTTTTTTTTTATGGAAACTGCATGAAAATATGCGCATGTGAGCACAATTTATTGTCACATCTAACAAAGACACTAGTTCGCGGAACAGCAAAGGAACTATAATCCATTAATCTAATTATGGTAAACCACTGAATACCGGAATGTATAAATTTGTCAAAGACAAACTCTAGCTTGAAGTGGATAGCTAATGTATAACTTTTAAAGTATACACAGATGGTTTTGCTAGAAAATATTTCTCGGTACCGACTAGTAAGATGCGATATAAAATTTTAAAACAGAATTTTATATTTATTATAGCAAAAGTGGGCTATAGAGGAAAATAATAATAACTAGGTACTATTAAAAATACTACTCGTAGTAGCACATGTCAACCAATACTGATCCAATTAATAATAAAGAGAAACAGAAGACCACTTTTAGCAATTTAATAAAAAAATTCATCTTATCAACATGTAAAGATACCTACATACATTACTTGATAAAAGGCAGTCAAGTTTTTTAAATATGTTTCACATTCTAAACTCACGAATTTATAGTAAGTATAATATCATATCTATTATAAATTAAAATTTGCTTTTCATATTTGTGGGCTACGCTATCTGAAACTATTATATAGGTATTTCTATTTAAAGTCATACACACTGCACACCTAAATCCGTTAAAAGCTTTTCGATGTACCGAAACGTAAAGGCTGGCTTAGAAAAAATATGTTAAAAAATCATAAAAATTCAGTACTATTTTGTGTATTTGCAGGTATTCTATATCTCAAAAATGTCGGAATTACAAAATTGTTTTTGAAACGTCGCGTGGAGCGATAAATAACGTAAAAAGCTGCTTTCTTTCGCTGCAACTTGTTTTGTAGTTCAAATGGCAAAGTTTTGGTTTCAGACAAGCCTGCCTAAGTGCACTTTGTCACTTAAATTGGAAAATATTGTTCTCTGAGAAGAAACTGAGAATAAAGTAACGACTACGTACTAAAAGGATTCTATTATTGTTTACCCGACACCGCCATCTATTAAGATAACATTCTGATGAACGATTTTTTTCCGGAAAACCGTCGAGAGAGTACAGTTTGGAATACCGTCAGGGAATCTGAGCTGAAAAACATATATTAGTTTCTAAAAAAATAGTTTAATAATTATGCTACATGTTAAACGTAACGCAAGGTACTTCATCGTCAACATATCAGCTGAAGGACGTCTATTGCTGGAGAAAGGATCTCCACTACGACCGGTCTTACGCCACCCCCATACAACGGTTTCCCGCGATCCTGAGCAGATTGTCTGTCCATCTTGTTGGGGGCTCCCACACTAAGTCATCCTGAACGTGGTCGCCACTCAAGGATCTTTCTACCCCTGCGGCACACCCAGCAGCCATCGGTTCTGTGCAATGTACCCCGCCCACTGCCACATAAGTCTAGCAACTTTCTGTGCTATCTCGACGGCCTTGGTTCTTTTGCTGATCTCCTCATTACTGATTCGATTACGCAAAGAGACTTTCAGGTAGTTACTTAAATAAAAAAATTTACCTACTTGTATATGTGATCAACCCCGTCTTCTTAATCACCGAAGGAATAAGAAGTGAAATAAGTTAGAACTGTGTAATTGTGTAATTTTCTGTGGTAAGGTAGCTCCTAAAATGAATCGACTGATTTGAATTTAGTTTTTTTTCTGGGACGTGACTTCATCGAGAGTGTTCTCAACTATGGTTCAGAAAATCGAAAGTTATTTGAGAATTATCAGCTTTTTCTGGACGTGTGTAGGGTCTTTTATCATTTTTTTTTGTCATAATGTGTTAAAATCGTAAGTTAGTTATTAGTTTACATTTTAGCCAGACGTTAAACGGGTAAAATTTAATACAGAACAGCACTTGAAAACTTTGGTCCTCCATATAAATAAATAAATATCGAGATATTTCTTACATAAATCGACCCACTGATAAACTTAAACTTGTACTGTGGATACTAGATGATGATATATAAATTTTTTATACATAAATAAATATGGGAATATATCAAAAATAATCAATACTCCGGAATTGTTAATAGTACGAATGATTCTCACACAAAATATTTGGTTTTATAGGGATTGGTGGCACATCCGAACTGTCTAATAGGGTAAATAACGTAAAGTGATGTCCAATACCGATAAAGGCAAATATTTTGTGTGAGGTGGGATCTTCAAACCAAAATGTCCTCCTTGTAAAAACGACCGTAACGAAGTCATGGGAGCAAAAGATCCTCAATTTAGAAGGTACTCTTTGTACAAAGTAAAATAAGTATCAAAAGACCGCAAATTAAATGGTTATGAGAGCAAAACGTTAGCAATTTAAAAGGTATACATACATAATTGAAAACATATTTCATTAGGTGACTCCTCTAAGCATGTACGAGAAATTAAGTAGAAATCTTAAGAAATGTTTATCTGTTGAAATCGTAACCTGTAGAAACATAAACGTATTGAAGAGGTAATTTTTAGATGTAGGTAAAATTTATAACAATAATATCTACATTTGCAAAGTACCTAATAATTTTAATTGTATTTTGATTTCGTAAAGTAAAACATACATTATTTACTTCTTAAACTTAATATTTTTATATAGTTTTAGTATTGTTACGAACGTGGGGTATAGGATAGAGTTAAAACACCTTGACAGTTCCACGTTAGTTTATTTGCGACTTACAGTAGCAGGGATTCACTAATAAACGCGTCCCGATACCGATACTAGACTTCGCACCTGTATAGCACACACGAAGTCACTGACACTGAACACTTTCTAGTTCACTTCCACTACTTCACTTTTATCACTTCACTTTAAACTTCCTCTTCTTTCCACTTGTTTCTCCTTCGCTTGCCACTTTAAGACTGCCGTGTGCAGTCAGTGGTCGTCTTCTCACACCTCTCTGGTGTGGGGATGCCATAACAGTTTTTAACCGACATCCAAAAAAAGGAGGAGGTTCTCAATTCAACGGAATGTTTTTTTTTATTTTTTTTATATGGATGTTCACCAATTACTCAAAGACTATTTGACCGATTTCAATTTTTTTTTTGTTTTATAGAAGGTTTTTTCTAGTTGGTCCCATTTAATTTTGGTGAAGATCCGATGATGGAATCCAGTAGGAATTCAAGGAACTCCTCAAATATTGTAGGCATACATATAGCGATTTTGGTATTATAAGAAACATAATAAGCACTTGCATTCAGAAAATGTAACTTGCTGAAGTGGAACTGATGCAGAAGACCACAGAATGCCATCGGAACTCCTCAATGATAAATGATTTACGGGTGGCGACAAAATATCTTGATTAATTTAACTAAGCAACTTCATAGTCACAAATTTAAATGTGCCTGATGAGAATGGTACCATCGAATTGATTTTATGATGGAGCCGGAAGGTAGGCACCAGATCTATGTAATAAAATAATGTATCCTAGCGTGTTTGGGCTTGTTCGAATCGTCACGAGATACACTTTTAAGTAACGATCAACTAAAAAGTGTAAAATAAATGAACTTTTAAACAAAAAAATAAAACCGACTCCAAAAAAATTAAAAAGTAAAAAATAACGCCATAATTCAGTTTCTTCAAATTACTTACAAGTAACCGTTTGTATACTCAATCTATACAGTATATACAATTAATGTTATTTTGGAGTCGGTGCCATCGTGTCACAACTTACTAAAATCGACAATTTTGGAGTCGGTATTATTTTTTTGTTTATTGGCGGATATCTTCCCTTCTCTATTGCCATAATTGGTTTGGCTTCAGTGTCGCAGGAAGGCCTATGTTCTCGGTCTTATCGGGAATGACTCGGCTGGGATTAAGCCTCTTCTGCGGCTTGTTGTAGTTGGGTTCAACGTGGAGATGTTGACGTTGCGTGTTGGCCTGTCTGCGGCGTTGCGGACGGTGGCCTCTCAGCGGCTTTGTGGTTTCCTGGATTGACAGGGGACTCTGTTCGGGGTATGAGCTCTCTCGGCAGAGCTGGATACCGCTTGTCCGGGGGACGGGTGTGAAGCGGCGCGATTCCCACCAGCGATGGGATGGCGGAGTTGTACACACGACGAAACATGGCACCGGAGAGCTGTCCGATGAAATCGTCCAGTCCTTGCCACTTTAGGTCACGGCTGATCAGGTCGTTGCGCATGTAGCGCGAGGCCGCGACTATGGTGCGCAGGGCTTGTGTCTCCTGCGCACGCAGCCTTTTTTTGCTTGACTCCGACGTTAAGGCGTACCATGCGGGTGCCGCGTATGTGAGACGCGATCGCAGGTACGTCTTATATATCCCCAACTTGGTGCGGATGGGGAGGCTGCTGGCTAGGACTGGACGGAGTAGTGTGCGTGCTAGCTTCGTCCGTCGTACGGTGGCTTCACCGTGTTGCGTCATTGTGAGTCCCCTGTCGATGGTGATTCCCAGGTACTTTACGGTGTGCTGCCAGGGTATCTCTTGTCCGAGCATCTGGAGGGGGGGGGGGGGGGGGCTGCATGCTTCTGACGGTCACTATGGCCTGCGTCTTCGCCACGTTGGCCGACAACCACCAACGGGCTAGCCATTCTGGCACGACGTCAAGTGAGCGCTGGAGCTTCTTTGCTGCGTGCTTCGGATTCATGGACGTCGTGTACAGCGCCGCGTCGTCCGCATAGAGGCCCAGCTTGACGTCGCCCAGTATCGGAAAGTCGTCAGTATATTGGGCGTAGCAGGCCGGTGACAAGCAGCTTCCCTGCGGGACACCCGCGAGGATCGGGCGCTCCGTTGAAGTGGCGTCTTCCACCGCCACTTGGAATCTCCGCTCGAACAAGAACGATGCGATGACTCGCACCACACGCCAAGGAGCTGGGGACGTCGACAGTTTGTACAGCAGTGCCATACCCTGTCGAACGCCTTCTCCATATCGAGGAGTGATGCGACGGTGACCTCCTTCCTATTCATGGCGTTAGCCATTTGGTGCAGCACTCTCGTTAGCTGCAGAGTCGTAGAGTGACCAGCGCGAAATCCAAACAGCTCTTCTCTGGGCTCGATGTGGGGCTGGAGCTGGTTCAGCAGGAGTCGTTCGAACACCTTGGAGATGGTGCTCAGTAGGGTGATCGGGCGGTAGCTCTCCGGTTTCCGAAGATTTTTCCCCCCTTTCGCCAGCATTATCACTCGGCCAAGTTTCCAAGATGACGGGAAGTGTCCGGAGCGCAGGATCCCGTTAAACAGGCGCGTCACCTCTGCGATTGCTCGCGGCGGCAGGTGGTGGAACGCCCTGTTCGGGATCTCATCGGCGCCCGGTGCCTTTCTTGGCTTTGCGCGTCTGAGTGTTCGCTGGACTTGGCCGGGGGAAAAGAAGATGGGATCTTCTTCCGCGTCGATCGGTGCCACGAAGTAGCTCTCAAGGTGTGTCTCTACTGCTGATATGTGCTCTACATCGTCAGGTGGATTCGGCTGGAATTGCCTCTCAAGGCAGTTAGCGAAGAGTTCCGCCCTGTCCTCCGCCTTGTACCTCGGGAGGCCGTCTTCATCTTGTAGTGGGAGTGTGGCCGTCATGCTGAGACTTCGGCAGAGACGATGGACAGAGGGCATGTTCTCGTCGATGGACGCCAGGTGGCTCTCCCAGGACTCTGCAGCGTGGCTTGTCAGCTCCTCCTTCACTCTCTCGACTAGTGCGTTAAGCGACGTCTTTAGAGTGGGGCATCGGGTTCTCAGCCACTCCAGCCTCATTCGACGTTTGCGCGCTATAAGCTCCTGGATCCTCGCAGGTAGGGGTTTGCGCCTCTCGCTGGTTGAAACGGTGTGCGCAGCGGTGTTGAGCGCCGATTGGATGCTGGAGGTAATGCTGGCGGTGGCGTGCTCGACGTCTTCTGCTGTTGAGACCGGCATGATTTCTCCTACATGGCCGCCGAGAAGGTCTCCCAGCAGATCCGTCGACCCGGTGGTTTCATGAGTGTTATTGTCAGCAGGTCTCTGATGACGAGTAGGACTGGGCGTTGGTCCGACGGAAGGTCTGGAAGAACCTCGTGCGTCATCAGGGCGTTCACGTTCTTGTGGGCCGTGAAGTCTAGGACATCTCCGGAGTTGTAGGTGCTGGAGTAGTGTGTCGGATCTGGAGGTCCGGAAATGTCAAAATCGTGGTCCACGGCTGCCTGTGCTAGCTGCTGTCCCGCGCAGTTCGTGGTTGTCGCGTACCAGTAAGGGTGCTTCGCGTTGAAGTCCTCCGCTAGGATGGTCGGCGTGGGGGACTGCAGGAGCTGACACACGTTTGATACGATTTTGCCTGGCGGTCCAGGGGGGCGGTATATGGCGAAGAGTGGAATTTCGTGGCCCGTGATTTGGAGTTCGACGCCCAACGCGTAGATGGACGTGTGTTGTGTGTATGGGACTTGCTGATGGACTATTCTTCTCTTCACCAATACCGCGAGGCCTCTGTAAAAAGTCCCTTGAGGGGAGACTTCGTCGCGACGGTAAACGGCGTAGCCGCTCACTTTCAAAGGAACGCCCTCTCTCAGGTGTGTTTCGCTGACCAGCATGATATCGATCTCCTGCTCCTTGAGGAAGTTGCGGAGCAGGCCGAGTTTGCCGGTCCGCGATTGGGCGTTCCAGTAAACCACTCTCAAACCATTACGGTGCTGGTTGAATGTTAGGCTTGAGGGCAGTGGCGGCTTGTAGGACGGCGCTTGTGACGGCGGGGTCCTGGGTAGCGGCGAGGCTCAGCAGCTAAGTTATAAGCGTTAACATGTCGGCGGCGGCATTTGGCGCCACATTCTGCACTGCCGGTCTGGGTGGCTGCGCAGCGTTCTTCGATGTTGTCGGTTGCGCAGGTGGCAACTGTGCTGCGGGCTTCTTCTTCTTTTTTTTGTTTTTGTTTTTGTTGTTGTTGCTCTCGTTCGCCTTTGGTTCGGCTCGAGCCGAGGGCGGACCCCTGGGTTGGGGGTCGTTTGCCGGGGCCATCAGGTTCGACTGCGCCGACGCAGCCACCGTGGGCACCTCCATGGCCGCTCGGGTCTCGGGTCCGGGGCGGGCGAGCTTCGTTAGCGCGTAGGGGCCTGCCTTCTTATTCCTAGCCTCCCTTCGGAACACTTGGCAGCCAGTGTGGTTGGCCGGGTGTGGGCCCCCGCAGTTTACGCAGGTGGCGGGCGTTTCTCTGGGTCGGCTGCAGTCCTTGGCTTTGTGCGGGCCTGCGCATCGCACGCAGCGAGGTGGTCGGTAGCAGCCTTCCGAAGAGTGCCGGAACCCCTGGTAATTGTGGCACTGTGGCTGGGGTCTTTTGCTCCTCCAAGCTTCAATCTTCACGCCGGGCATGTTGAGCAGCTCTGCTATCCCATATATTCCGCTGTTGTCTGCGCCGCCAAATGTGTCAAGCTGCGTAAAATATATGCAGCCAGGCCGCCCGTTGCGTGCGACGATGGGCTTTATATATTGCACGTCGTAGCCCTTTTTGTGGAGGGCTAGTTTGATCTCTTCCGTTGGCGTCTGGATGGGCAGCCCTCTGATGGCCACCTTCATTTTCTTGGCTTCTACGGAGTTGTATACGTGGAAGGGGTATCTTTTCGACCAAGATGGGCCTGTACTTGGTTTTCTTTGCTTCTTCGGCTTGTTGTTGTTGTGGTTGCTGTTGGTTTGGTGCAGGCTTGGCGGCGGGTCCCTGAGGCGTAGGTCGCTTCGGGGCTGTTAATTTTGCTGCTGCGACGTAGCTTGTTGCTTTGGGTTGCGGCGGCGGTTGTTCGGCGGACGCGATTTCTTCCGTCGGTAGACGTGAGCCGACGTTTTCTCTACTACCGAAGGAATTGTGCGGCTTTTGCGGGGGGCGAGGGGGGTCGCTTGAGGATAGCGTACCATCCCTGTTTCTGTTTGGGGCCTCAGCCCTCTCAGTATGCGCCGGCTATTTTGCGGCTTCTGTTTTGTTGATGTTTCTAGCGCCCGCCGATTTGGAGCGGCGGCGCAGTCTCGGGTCGGTTGGCGGCGATATTTGCCCGCAGGCTCGCTTCCCTTCCTTTTCTTCCTCTGGTGCGGAGGGGCTGGCGGCAAGTTTCCGCTTGGCGGCGGTCGCGGTCGAGGTGCTGGTGGTGACGTAGGGGTGCTGCGTTAGTAGCATTTGAAAGCGGCGGTCGCTGGGGGGCAGCTCCTCTTCGTCCTCCCCCAGTTCGTGCGCTTTGATGCGGATGAATACGGCCATCCAAGCCATTAGCGCCGGTGACGCTATGCCCATCTCTACCAAGCGAGCAACCAGGATCCGGTCACGGTCCAGGTTGACGAATACAGTCACAGGTTCGTGCTGGGGAAGACCAAGATCCTCCGAATTGAAGCTACGTCGCCCTCGAGCTTCCTTTATTAGCTGATCGCGAAGAGGTCACCTCGCCAGCTTCACTACTAGACGCCGCGGTCGAGACGGCATTCCGTCAGCTGTCTCAAGGTTAGCCCGCACCTTTCCTTCACGGAACACGCCGACAACATCACGAGTTATGCCAAGCTTTGATGCCACACTAACTGCTATGTTTACGACGGACTCCCCGGGATACTCTGGGATATCTGACAACTCCAGCTCGTTCCTTAGCTCGGCTGGCTCTTTATCGTTCAGCCCACTGCGGAGGCTTACGTTTTCATACTCCAATGCTTTGACATTAGACACAATAGACACAGTCTTTTTTTAAACAGTCGAACTCTTTCTTTAATTCTGCGATTTGACCCGCTAGAAAGTCAGTTGTATCTGTGAACTCCGACTTAAGCCGTTCAATGGAACAGTTAAACTCATTTTTTAGTTCTCGACATAGTAGTGATAGTTTGCATTCTAGTAGCTTCTCGAACCTTTCATACGGGATAGATTCCACGCTCGAGTTGTTTTGGACGTTTAGACTCGGTGGTGAACCGGGTTCGCCAAACGACATGTCTTGGACATCCTGCAAACATTGATTGAAACTGAGTCTGAACTGGGGTTTCATCTCCTTTTTTTTATCTCGTTTCGTAATGTTTTCACATGGCGGGCACCTCCAAGACTGCTGCAAGGCACTTTTGTTTTTAATATAGTAGTCCTTTGTAATATTCACACAGCCGTAGTGGTAGTCGCCTTTACTGCTGGAACAGCTCAGCACATCGTGAATTGTTTTGAACGGCACAGTACATCCTTAGCAAGACATTTTATCGATAATCCGATATACGAGTGGGTATGCAGCCGCAGGAACGTAAGCGAGTGTGCGTAAAGAAACGTAGTTGGGAGCCGAGACAATGCCCGCGTTAGACTGTAGCAGCGCCGGCGCACGCACACAAACAAACACCAGTTGCACTAGGATTTATTGATTAATATATACACTAATATTCGCGTTTTTAGTGCTGACTATAATGAAAACACGTCACGTATTGCGTTGGCTATTGATATTAGTCACTATTATCGCTTGTACACTGTTTTTGTAATTATTTAAGCAGCTTTAACGGGAGCGCTGTGTTGACGTTGCGACGTTCAAATCGTACCCTCTCCTCTACTTCGCGTTTGAAGACTTTTGACAGCGGCGCACTTTATGCACTTGCGACACCAGTCTTCAACATCTTTCCTACAACGTATCCAATAAAACCTCTGCTTTACCTTCATTAGCGTCTTTTTTTACTCCAAGATGTCCGCCAGAGACTCCGTCCATGAAATGAAATGTCTCAGGATCTCATTTGCCTTAGATTTCGGTACAACTATCTGTAGATATCGTTTCCGTTAGTTCACTCCCATCGCCGGTAAAGTAGACCGTTTTGTATTTCCAAACCAAACTGTCCCATTGCGCCCAATAACATTTTGTTACGCTTCCGTAACTCGCCACTTGGTTCCACCGAGGCCGAGTAGCGCCGGCCTTCATTGACTCAATAATCGGTTTTAAATCAGGGTCTCTCTCTTGTTCCGCTCGCATTGCATCGTCACTCCACTCCCCGCAGGTATTATCAGTTCTGATAACTTTCATTGCTGCTGTTTCTTTTTCGTCCTGTTTATTGTAGTGTTGGCACGTCTCTGCACATGGTCGCCTGGACAAACCATCAGCATTTCCATTCTTCCTCCGCGATGCTCGATGTCAAACTGGTACTCTTGCAGTTGTTCGATCCAAATTGCCACTTGCCCCTCCGGATTCTTAAAATTAAGTAAACATCGCAATGCCGCGTGATCTGTTCTCAACCGAAATTGCCAGCCCAGTAGATATTTTCTGAAATGTTGCAGAGTCTTGACAATTGCCAGTAATTCCCGACGAGTCACACAGTAATTTCCTCCTGTTTTAGATAGTGACTTGCTGAAGTAAGCAATGACGACCTCCTGTTCACCCTGTTTCTGCGAAAGTACACCGCCCACTCCTACTTTAAATGCATCGGTGTCGATTATAAATTCTCCTTTTGCGTCTGGTTAGCCCAAAACCGGCGATTCACATAAGCCCTTTTTCAGCTGTTCAAACGCAGTGTTACATTCCTCATCCCAAATAAATGGTCGCTTTTCTTCAGTTTGTCGATGTAAAGGTCGCGCAATGTCAGAGAATCCTTTTACAAATCGTCTGTATTACGAACATAGTCCTTAAAAAGCTCGTATCTCCGTCTTATTCTTTGGTATCGGCCAATCCTTCACTGCGGTCGTTTTTGCAGGGTCCGTTTGAATGCCTCTCTCGGAAACTACATGTCCCAAATAGTGCACTTGTTTTTTGAAAAAGCTACACTTTTTCGGGCTGAGTTTTAACTTCGCTGCACGTAGTTTCTCAAATACCTTCTCCAATTTACGTAAATGATCGTCAAAATTCTTTCCAACGATAATTATATCGTAAAGATACACCAAACAAGTCTCCCCCAAAAGACCAGCCAAGACTTGTTCCATTAGTCGTTCAAAGGTTGCCGGTGCATTACAAAGACCGAAAGGCATCACCTTGAACTGCCAGAGCCCTTTTCCTGTTGAAAAGGCAGTTTTCTCCTTATCTGTCGGGTCAAGTTCTACTTGCCAGTAGCCACTCTTCAGATCCAGAGTTGAAAACCATTTCATTCCGCTTAGAGTGTCTAGAGTGTCGTCGATTCCAGGCAAAGGGTAGCTGTCTTTTTTCGTCACATCGTTTAATTTACGGTAATCCACACAAAAGCGTGTTGAACCATCTTTCTTCTTTACAAGAACAACCGGTGAACACCAGGGACTGGAAGAGGATTCTATAACATCGTTCTTTTTCATTTCCTGGATCATTTCCTCAACCTCCGACTCGCGGGCAAACGGGACTCTTCGAGGTCGCTAGCTGATGGGTAATTCATCTCCTGTATTGATTTTGTGTTTTACAAGTCCGGTTTTGCCGATGTCCTTATCACCAGTGACAAACATGTCTGCATAGCGCAGAAACAAATTCCTTGCTTTCATCCTTTCCAATTTAGTTAGTTCATCAGTCCCATCTAATAGTTTATCCAAGACACTTCTATCGACACTTGTGTTAGCTCTAATCTCGACTTGACATTCTCGAACCCAAAGTAACTCGTTATATCTTCCAACCGGAGTTCCTTTCTTGATGATCAATTCATCATTGCCCAAGTTTAAAATAAGTACCACTGCTTTCTGTCTCGTTGTAATTAACGTTTGGGCTACCATCCACTGTTGCTCCTAATTTAACCTTTCAATCAAGACGCTGCGTGGTGACCCTTTGTTCTTGATCAACAGCTTGACATGTACGAGAGACTGAGACCTTGGAGGGAGTTTCACATCGCTCTGGCTGAATACTTTGCCAAAATTACCTCCCTCCATTGAAACTTGCTCATTGCCAAACCTCAAGACACCATTTTGGAAGTCGATATTACACTGATGATTTTTCAGAAAATTCAAACCAATGATGTAGTTGTCCATAATATCGGCCACAACCGTTACTTGCCAATAAAGTTTGTCTCCGATCCTGATAGCCACTTTCTTCTCCCCCCTGACAGGTATGCGCTGACCAGTAGCCGTTGTGAGTTGCAGGTTACCTTCATACTTGTCCTTTACATGCAGTAGCCCCGTTCGGATAACTGTCCGAGATGCTCCTGTGTCTATCGTTAAGTGACATGGTTTTCCGTTAACACGTCCCGGAATGATTAGACTATTCCCTTCCGAAGCTTGGCAAACCATGATCCTCGAAGACCTAACTGCCGCCGCGTCATCCCCTTGAGCTTCTTCTAGCCGGTTTAACTTCGGGCATCTGACTCGGAAGTGACCGCGTTCACCGCACTCATAGCATCGCAGACCATGAGCCCGCCCCGCCGACGTTTGAACGGGTACTGCAACTTGCGTCAGCCGATGTGCTCCCAGGTCTTGACGCACGGCTTCAACCTCCAACGCATGGGCCAGAGCGTCTTTCAGAAGAGCATCATGACCCAACCGTACTGCAGCCCTCACTGCACCATCTCGGATTCCATCGACGAAGGCTTCCACAAGCATGGATTCCACATCAGCTCGAGTCTGGTATGCCTTGCGAACCAGCTTCTCAGCTTTCGCCCACTGTTGCAAGTTTTCCCCGTGGCGCTGCATACATTTGTCCTTTAAACTTATATGGCACGGAATGATTATTTTCTTCAAACTTTTGTTTCACTTACTAAAATCTAAACATCTGAAGAAAACTTGCAAAAAGCTCGCCGGGATTAGAACCACCGACCTCACTGTCTTACGACAGGGCCATTCGGTTCTTAATGTAGTCTGCGAAAAACTGATACACATTTATTAAACACTACTCGACGATTGATGACACTATGGTCTTTGCAACAGTATAATTGCTACAATTTTCACTTATATCAAATAATTTAGACACAAGTTCGAAGAGAAAGCAGAACTTCAAACCATTCAAGTCCTATTTTCCATTCTAATAACTTATTTAAAACACGTGGTAAGTAATTATCAATATTTACAATCCTCTCAATAATAGCAACCCTGTTTAAACATGTATTATCCTGTGATTGCAAAACTGATGTTTTGTCGTTGTTAGTTATTGTTATTATCGCACTACAAAAATCACGGTTTGCATAAATCGCTACCTGTACACTGTTCACTGTACCTGCAACCGCTAATCAACAGACAAGAGCAGGCTTGTTCTTTTGACTGCTTATAAAAATAAACTTCGTGTCTGAACAATTTGAGCTAGTACTAACTTTTGTAACCATTATAGTTGAAGCCGAACAACGTATAAGTAATAATGCGATTAATCAAAGCAACTTTATTTTCCTCATGCTAATATTTCACACTGTCAAAATGACAGCTGTCTATTGAGAACAGCAAGTTTCTCAGAGGTGCGCTTTTTTTTCCTCTGATAATATACGTTATATGAACTCAGAATGTATATATCTTATAATTATATAGTTTTCATTCGATATCATTTTTTAACACCCAATTATACATTGTTCTTTATGCAGATTTGTGAGAAAAATTCAAAAGTTAGCCGTCAATGTTGTTTTTTTCGTACTAATCTATGTAGACCAAAGTAAAAATGTATTCAGACGAGAGCACTGTACAAATGCCACGACAAATGTTTAAAATATGATATCAAAAAGAACCATACGGTTTACAAAATAATAATTGTAGATTCAGAGTTCACATAACGTATGCTATCGGGAAAACATATAAAATAGTCCTGGCTTTGAGAAACTTAATGGTCCGAATTGCAGAGGGGTAGTTTTCAATATTCAAGTATGGCTTCCAAATACATTTTATTCCATGCTACTACTAATGAGTAAAAATAGGTTCTAATGCTTTTGACGACCGGTTTAACTCAGTGGGAGTAACGTTGCCTGCGAAGCTGAGGTTCTGGATTCAAATCCCGGTAAGGGCAAATATTTGTGTGATGAGCATTAATATTTGTTCTTGAGTGTTGGCTGTTTTCTATGTATAATAGGGAACATGCATGAAATTTTTTCATCGCTTTTCTTAACAACATATCAAAATACAGTAAACACTTTTCCAAAAAGTGAAATTAAAATTAAAATCGGCCAAGAAATAGACATGCTATAGGCATTTTAAACTACTAATTATACTGCGATTTGACAGAGAGATCCGACATGTACTGTTACGTCACAGTCTACGACGGTCATATAAACTCCATATTAAATTCTGTTTTGCTAGAAAGAGATAGAATGAAATGTTTGATAGCTTATATCTTGGTTAATTTGATAGTTATTCGAAAAATCATTTCTTTCCACTGTTTGTTACATGAATGAGTTTTTAATGAAGCAATAAGAAAAAAATATGCATATTCCCTATTTATATGTGTAATATATCTATTAAATATCTCGTCGTCTAGTACCCATAACACAAGCCTTATTAAGCTTACCATGGGACTAGTTCGATTTGTGTAAAATTGTCCCGTTCTATTTATTTAATGCGTTTTAGGGACGTTTTGCTTTCATAACAATTTTAGTTGGGGACGAGATATTTTAAGGGCATTTTTATTTAAGGAAAATTTGTTGCTTGGCCATTCTTCCTTGTGGTCATTTTGGTTCAATGGACATTATGGTTAACGGGACTAAATGTCTATAAGGATACTTTGCTCTGAGGACTACCTCCTCTGAATTGCTATTAGATTAAATTAAGCATTGAATAGTTTTCCTTGACAATTCCAGACATATTTCAGGAAGAAGCTGATAGAGAGTAGTAGGCTATCGCCAAATTCCGGGTCATTTGACACACGACCTAGGGAATTATTCTCCACGGGTTAACTTTATGGCGCTTTCAAAAAGCTTTTATACGTTCCATTCAGGAATAACAAAATACAGCACACTCCTTCGATTTTGTTATTTAATACACATTTAAAAGAGAAGATGTTCACTGAAAATAACAAAAACATTTTCAGGGAACGTTGCGGCCTTACATACAAATGTAACTTATATAATATTTTTAACCGATTCCCAAAAAAAGCGCTGGTTCTCAATAGGCTTGTGTCCTAAAAAATATAATAAGTCCGTCAGTTAGGTTATCCGAAAATAACGGACACGTATTTTTTCTTTTGTCAATTAAACAAAAAATGATGAAGATATAGCCTGTTCAAGTTCCCCGTGACGTCACGCCGTGCGACCGTTTTACGCACGGCGTGACGTCATCCGCCCCCACTTCCAAACTTTGACGCGCTTTATCTTTGACTTTTTTTGTTTTATTGAGAAAAGAAAAAAATACGTGTCCAATATTTTTTGATAATCTAACTGACGGACTAATTTAGAATAATATTTTTTTTACTCAGGAAACTACTCTATACAGTTATATGTATATTTTTGTCATTTTCCCGCTATAGGTTAATCCTTTTCTTGTTTGAGAGAAGGTGCATTCAAGATTAGATTAGATTAGATTACTTTATTTCATAAAATTAATTACAATATAAATTACACATTGAAATAAAACAATTTAACGGATTATATCGCGTATATTATCTCATTTTAGTTCCCGACGTTTCGCGGAAAAAGAAGAAAATATTAATATAAATTACATTTAGTCAATTTACACGAATTTAAATTATGATCGTCAAATACAAAGAAATAATAAAATAAAATCATAATAGCTATACAAAATGGAAATGTCACAGATGGAAAAGGTAAAATGTCATTATCTATTAATTATTTATGATAGACTGATTTAAAGATATGCTAATAACTTAATTACATAAAAATTACAATATCACCTACATGGGATCGTCAGAAAAATACTAAAACTAAATAAAACAATACTAAATATACACAATTTATATATCCATATATTCCTTCACGGAATATAATCGATTTTTCAATAAAAAGTTTCTCAATTGTCGTTTAAATGTTTCGTCAGATGGTTCAGTTCGCAGTTCGGCGGGTAGATGTTCGTAGTAGGTGGGGCCGATGATGCGCGGGTTTTTACCTGCAAGTGCTCTCATATAATTTTAGTGATGGTGGTGATAGCCACGAGGATTTGAATGAACTCTTTACATATTGAAGGCATACATGTAAACGATAAGTGATTTACGGGATACCGAAAAGATATATCTGGATTAAAATAGCTAATAAGCTATTTCGTAGTCGCGAATTGAAATGGCCCTGATGAGAATGGTACCATAAAATTGATTTAATGATGGAGCAGGAAGGTGGCACAGGATATCTATACTATTATAAAGTTGTAAAAATGAAATGTCTGTACATTGAAGATATTTTCAAAAAAATGATTGTTACGTACTATTTGGAGGTCACTAAAAAAAAAAAAATTTTTTTGGATTTTATGTATGTTCGTTTGTGTCGTTATGGCTTCACCATTCACCACGCAAAATCGGCTAAACAGATTTCAACAATTTTTAGTACACGGGTAGCTGGGTATCTCCAGGTGGTTAAAGGATACTTTTAACCCGACTACGCTGAAGAAATCACGACGGGTTATGACTTTTTCTCCTCCGCGAATGAAGTTGTGGGCATCTTCTAGTCTGTATCCTAGCAATGTTTGTGCTCGTTGTAACTGTCACGGTTTATACTTTTAAGTTGCGATTAACCAATAAGAGTGATATAAATATTTTTTAACTAAAAACAAAACAAAAGTGGTACAATTTTCATCAGAACCATTTCAATTTAAGACTATGAAGTAGCTTAGATATTTTAATCGAGATATATATCGTCCCCACCCGTATATCACTTATGGTACCTACTTTCCCATTACTTTTACTTCACCAATTTACACATTCCGTATGGAAATACTTATTATGTTTCTTAAAATACCAAAACCGCCATATGTATGCCTACAATATTTGCGAAATTCCTTCAATTCTTGGTTGATCCTGTCATCAGATTATCAATAAAATTAAAAGAAACTAATCTGGATGCACATCCTATCAAACAAAAAACATTTTTCAAAATCGGTTTGTAAACGACGGAGTTACAAATATTAAAAAACGAATTGAGAACCACCTCCTTTTTTGGAAGTCTGAATCCCATTGTCTTCAGTGTAGTCGGAAAAAAATATCCTAAAACCATCTGTGAATACCCAGCTACTAATTTAACAAAAATAGTTAAAATCCGTTCAGCTTTTTTACGAGATGAAACCACAACGGACACATACAAACATACAAAAAATCCAAAAAATATATGTTTTTGAGTAAGAGACCTTCAAATGGCCATATCACTTATTTTTATGAAAATATCTTCAATGTACAGCTTAAATTTTACAATTTAATACCTAATGTTATCCAATTTTTACTTTTTATCTTTACATACCTATCCAAAAATTGAACCGTTTGTTTTTACTGTACAGTTGACTGAATTATTTTCATGCTGTTATTACATAAAAACACAAAGGTACGACGAGAAAAAATAAATATAAAAAAATGGAACACTAAGAAGATATGAGTGAGAAATACTTCATACAGATATGACTAGTAAATGAAAGTTTGCTGCGAATATTCTGGTTCGTTATATATTTTGTTTAGTATATAGTTCGCAACACCAAAGTCTAGGTACTTAGTAAGTAGTAAGTAAAGGGGTCAGGTTCCATTATTCCTAGTAGCTAAACCAAAGATTCTACCAATGTAATTACGTTTCTAATAGCAATAAATACTTGTAGCAAGTGTTTTTAGCCTAAGTACTGTGTTCTTGAGTTCAAGGACATTCGCAAAGCTGTAACACAAGATATACCTTTAATACTTTTTAGAATATAATAATTTCTTCTTTTATTTGAATTTGTTATTATTAATTTAAAATGCAAGATTTTAATCTAAAAGACTTGAAAAGCAAGCTCTTTACTCTTCGGGACACCAGTTTCTATTTTGAATAAAAATAATTACCTTTATTTTTTTGTATCATTCAGAACCATAATAAAAAATAGAATTCAATAGAGAGCGAATATGCTGGCGGTATGTGACTGCAATGAACCCAAACTCGTTAGCGGTGAGAAAAAATCATAACCCTCTTTTATCCTTTAGAGTAGTCAAATAAAAAGCATCCATCAGCCATCTGTGGATGCCCAGTTACGCGAGTTCAAATTTTTTTTCAGATTGCTGTCTTGGCGTGATGAAATCAAAAAGAAACATACAAATATACAAAAAAATCCATAGTCGTTTTAGTTCCAAGAAATAGTTTTTTTTTTTAATATTTTTAATGACATTTCATTTTTAAGACTTTATAATAGTATATATGAAATTCTTTTTTAGTCCTCAATACTGCAACTTATACTCATACCCATATATTTGAAAAAAAAAATAGTCAGTGGAAGGATCACGAATTTAAAAATAGACTAAACCAATAGACGTATTAACAGATTAGTGTGTATTTTCTTTATTCCCGCTGTTTTCTTCCTTTGAAGTTTATTTGGATTTTGTACTCTACTTTTTATAATAACGTTTTGTTTTTAATTAACTTGCAAAAATGTGTCTAGCCGTAAAAAAAAGTATTGTATGCAACGTTGTATACCTAATTCAGTCTATAAACGCGAGTGGCGTGGGTATGTATGTATAATAAGAACCACACGCGTATCGCAATCATGTAAATAGTTATCGCACAAAAACATAATTCACGCTGGAACATGAGAACCTGGCTTATTTTACACATTTATGTTTCGGTAGTATATCATTACAAAATATTTTTCTACGAACTTAGCCTAATCTTTAATTTTTTTCATTCTCTACATTCTTTCCTTTGTATAGGCCTAATATAGTCTACTTTGATTTCAAATGTCAAGTTTCTAGGTCATCTGGCAGTGGGTTAGGGTTTTGGTCTAATTCAGTCTTCATATAAGTCAGTTAGTGAATGAGTCACTCAGATAAAAAATGCCGGTTTTTAAACTTTAATATATTAATAACTGTATCAGCTATATTTATGAAATTTTGGATTCTAGGCATAATTAGGGGTTTTCATAAATGTACTAAATTTCATGAATGTAGATTGAATAGGTTTCGAGTTGAGAAGGGGCCAAAAGTAGCTCGAAATAGTGAAATACTACACACGGCTTCTGCGTCACCCTTTTTTTAAATTTAGCTGGACACGCTGCCGTGTTTCTGGATAGAGTGTCATTCCAATACTCCTTTTTGGACCCTAGTTGAGATTCTAGGCCTGAGAAATCTGAGAAATGGTTAGGTAGGGTTAAAAATAAGGCCTGAATAGATTCCAGTATATTTATTTATTTACAAAAACTGTGATGTAAATTAATAATCTTACATTGCTACCAATCCTTTTTCTTTTAATTTACCTGAGCGTACTACAAAACAACGTATATTTTACAAAACAACATAATTAACTTTGAGTTAACCTATTAATGTAATTACGATCAAACCGAAGAAAGTAGAAACGGTGGAAATTATAGCAATAACCGTAAAAGACAAGATAGAAGCACCAACGAAAACAGTCGCAGCAATATTATCTAGAAACAAATTCCCTTAAGCTGTCTCGAAACACAATAAAAGATTCGTTTTACGCTTAAACGTTTCATTCAGAGCTCGACTTGATCAAGCCGAACCCATTTTGTTTCGGTAACTCCCGGCAAGAAATGAGAGAGGCATTTTAAAAAAGGTCCGAACCATTGTCCTCGCAGTCGCTATGCTTAACCCGCCAGTGTGACTGTACAAAGCCACTACAGAAGGTAAATGGGCTTTCTACTCCTGAAACCACGCTCACATTATGCTTTAGTCGACGTAGGTACGCCTGAGCATTGTTGGTGCGCCTTGTTACTGTATGCATAATAACATAACATTCATAACTGACACCGCGAGCGCTGCCCGGTTTATTAAAACCCAACCGGGTTTATACCAGCCTCTGTTTGAATGCGTAATTGAGGGGCTTATTTTATTTTTACCTTATGAACAATACTCCCGCGAAAATAACCGGTTGTTTTGTTTGGTTAGTAAATTCTATTCAAAATTTAAAAACGGAAGAAGTTTACGGTATGTCTTTACACAGGCCCAACCACTTTTCTTTTACGTTTACTTCACGTGAAACATCTTGGTCCTTACGTGGCTTTGTGCGAATGATCTACAAACATCAATTCGGGAAGTTTACTGCATACTTACCCTTTTGTTTGACATGACGTAAACCAGAACGGTCAACATTGCACGGGCTTGGTCGCGAAGTGAAATAAAAACACGATACGTCTTCGTGGCGCCACGTGCTCCTGATATTGACGGATTATCTCCCCTTTATATAAGCATACGAAGTTATTTGTGCCAGGTCTCATGGAATAAACGTGAATTTTAATTCTCGTATACGCTTTCTCTCAGTGGAATTGTCACGCCGTGTAGGGAGTTTGGTTGTATCTATTTCTCGCTCTAGGGCCTTCACTACCTTTTCATATTTAAATAAATATGGTAAGGAGTAACCCACCGAGTACACAGTCACGTGAGGCCTAGTGGACTCAGAGACCCATGGGGACATTCAATAAATTATATCATATAAACTACGGACGAATACATCTATGATAATATAATTGGAATGTTAACTGTATTCTGTATTCAAATAAAAATAAAATTTTGATGCAAAATGTGCAGTTTATCTATAGTAGAAATCCTAAATAAAAAAATTGAGTGCGATGCCTTGCGTGTAGCTTGTTTTATGAGCCTTTAAAGTTAGGTGGAAAAGTCTATTTTTAAAGTATGAAAATATTAATAACCATTGAAACACCCATGAAATGTATGGTAGCTTTTGTTATGAAACCGTTATTTGCTTGAAAGCGTGATTAAGCATAGCTACAGAACAAAGTCGTAATATCCCCATACATGGTAGGAAAGTGCGTCGAGCGAACGTCACACGTTTCTAGGCTTTAGTATTGAGCGTTTTTTGGGAAAGCCGAAAATTTGATTTTAATATTGTTGTATCCCAGTGAGTTTTTATGAGATTTAAATTTTCTGTGTGTGATATTTCTATTATGAAGAGGTCGATATGTAACATACCACAAAAAAAGTGGTCAAAAATTGTCAACATTTAAACCAGTTAAATAGATATTAACGGTTGAGGTAGCCTGAAGTTCAATAATGCTTCAAGCATCAGTAAAACAGTCACGTCAATCATGTCACGAGCGTCCGTTTTGTCCGTGTTTCCGAGAACAAAGTTAGCTTTCAATTAAATAAGAAACGTCAACACTACAACGAAATTAACGACTCGGGTCTTAAAAGAAACAAAAAATAAATAAAGATAAAAGCTAATGAAGATTTGAGTCACGTCTCCGAAATGTACCAACATCAGTGAGGAAATTAAAAGATTGTTAGTTTGGCTACATTTTTGTTTGGGAACAATAACAATGTTAAACTAACTAATTTACCTGAGTCCGGTAGATACAAAGAGAAATGTTTTAGAGTTAAGCGGCCTAATAAGAGCTATAAGTTTCTTTTACTTAATGCTGTTTTAGTGACTGATAGTAAATGCACAACCTAAGCCGGTGGGACTATAGCAATTAAATATTAAGGATTATTCGTAATTAAATACTAAGGATGAAATAAAATTAGAAAATTTCACCCCAAAATGTAAAAGTCAGACTTACCAGGAATCGAGGTGGTCCATATCTGTAGGACGAATTTTATGTTTTTATTTTTATTATTGTCTTTTTAGTCTAAATATGAACACTCCTTAGATATATTGACATTATGAAACTATTAAAAAACAGATAAATCCGACTTATACTTATTTATCAAGAAAAATATATTTTTTAAAGTTATTCATACAAGAGTATGAATAACTTTAACAAATATAAATATAGACGGTATAATTGATGTGAGGAAGAGAAATGCCATAAGGAAAGATCATGGAGAAAAAAAATAGAACGTAAATATCATGCGTTAGCTAAAAATAATACATTGAAGTAGGCTTTTCTCTGTTATATCTTTTTTAACCATGAAATAGAAAGCACTTGGGCCTGTACATCATGTTTTTGTTTGAACAGAACTAAGTGGGCAGCAATCCATTTTCCATTTTTTTGGTGTTATGTTTTATTTCGTTTACTTAGGACCCGGTTCCATTTAAACAATATACTATCCCTCATGCGATAGTAATGTATTCCTTTATAATGGAGACACGTCTTTATATACATCCCCGTCTATAAATATGATTGAATATTTCAATAAAATCAATACGTGCTCTCACGCTCTCGGTTTGGGCTAATGTTTGGAACTATAACTTGCCACTTGAATAGAAAATGAGCAAGCGCAAGTCATTAACTAGTTTTAGCTTGCATCGTGGATTAGTTCAAAGTTCGAAGGCAACATCTACTCTTTTCGAATACGAAAAATAATAACTTTATAAGTATAAAGCAAAGAGATATCTCGCGATACAAAAATATTGTTACTAATAAAGATTCTACCCCGCAGGTCCGTCCGCGTGCATGTAGGTACCTAACCGTTGGGTGGTTACCCGAATAAAATTGAACTTTTTCCGCCTAGGCATAATATGCTATTTCTAGCATTTGCCCGGGACTTCTTCTGCATATACCTCTAATTTCAAAGAATCCTGCTTTAGTGCGCCTCTACATTCATCTCTAGTGAGATATGTTCCAATTCTCGTATTATTTTTTTATATACTTGTAATATGAAAAAAAAACAGCCGCAATTGGACAATTGAGATTTAACAATAGATAATATTGAACTTTAGGTAGCCTTTATAAATACTGAAAAAAAAAATACAGTACCTACTAACTTAAAAAATGTCTTCTGACGGATAAATGAAAATATCCGACCCCTTCCCTCCATTCCTATTTAAATCATTTAGGAAACGAAATTTTCAATGAAATTAGTTTACTAAGTTTTAAATGTACACTGTACAGTCACTCAAGAATCACACGTTTCTTAAACAAACTGTTACCCTTTATTTCACCCCTTTCAGGGATAAGTTTCCAAAAATGTTGAAATTGGATTTCTAGATTTTTAATGAACAGTATTATACGCGAAATAATGTACCATTTAGCTATCGAAAGAATCAAAGGTTTTCCATATAAAATGTTACCTTCCATTTAATCCCTTTTAGGAATGAATTGTCAAAAATCATGAAATAAGTTTTCTTAATTTTAAATGAAGAGTCTATACGTGAAATATTATTACAGTTACTCAAATAATTACAGGTTTTAAATACAAAATTTCAATCCCAATATAGCCCCGATAGGGAATACATTTTCAAAAATGGTGAAATTCGTTTATTTGGTTTTAAATGAAGAGTTTTTACGCAAAATATTTACTGAAATAATGTCAGGTTTTCCATTAAAACTTTCAACCATAATTTAACCCCGTTAGGGCATGAATTTCCAAAAATCCTTTCTTATTACTTGCCTACGTTATAAACAATATCTACTGTGAACATTTCAAGTCTCTTAGTTTACAGTCATTATTCTTATGTTTTGGCAATAGCATATAATAAGGCTTGCTGGTAACATAAATGCTTATATTCCTCGTACGTCATATGAATAATTCTTTTATTTGTTTATTATATTCTACCTTGCACTTGTGCTAGATATAAACACATACTTGTATTATAAGTGCTAAAGTGTGCCTGTTGGCTTGTTTTATGCCTCAACGCGACAACAACGGTTTGACGTGATTGCATACAGATAGAATAGTGACAGGAGAGTGTCATAGGCTACTTTTATATACTGGAAAATTGCACGGTTCTCGAGGAATAAACAATATAGTAAATTACGCGGGCGAAGCCGCAGGTAAATACATAGTACAGTTTCGGTATAATCCATAATCCAAAATGTGCTCAGCTCTAAACACACGACATGACAATCGACGCAAGGATCACTTGGGCCCGTCATCCAATCCGATCACAAGCAATTTTCTCAGAGAAGGATTTTCTATCCCTTGAGAAAATATGCACACGTGAATGGGATATACCATGAAATCTGTACAGGAAATTTAATATTATCTGGGAACGAAAAAGCACTAAACTCGGCTTCATGAAACAAACAAAAAGCAGAAAAAGCATCTAAAAAATACATTCATGTGTAAAAGTCAATGTTAGAAAGAGAAGTTGAACAGTATCACGTGTTGTTGCTTCATACGGGATTCAAACCTACGCCTACAACGACTTTCTGGGCAACTGGGTCAACCAAAAGTTGCAATAAAATAAAAATATAAGATTTGAAATAAAACAATTTAACGGATTATATCGCGTATATTATCTCATTTTAGTTCCCGACGTTTCGGAAGCTTTCCAGCTTTCCATGGTCACGGGAGGATGTATTTTCCTCTGTCAAAGTTACAATTTGTGCAAACTACCCATTTTTTGAAAAAACACAAATAAAGGTGTACATACATGCCAGATGGGCCTAAGCTGTAAAGACAGTTACACATGTGCCAGAAGGGCTTAATTATTTTATTCTAATAATTTACCAAGCAGCATTTCACAAATGAGGCGTACTGAGGAGAAAAGAAACGCTGCAAAGAAAAACTCCCAGGCTACCTCATTACTAATTATAATATTTTAAAAACAGAGACTATTAAACTACTTTAAACAGATAAGATATTTTACACCGTTCGGAAATTAAGGTTTTGCAGTCCTGTGTCTCGCTTGTTCCTTGATGAGATGTATTACAGGATCCCAAGCTGGTGGTAGTGACAATCCATCTTCTCTATTGAAATTAGGATGCTTTTTAATCTCAATAGCCTCGCGTAGCATCCTGGGAAAATATCTTTTTTCTTTGGCAAGGATAGAAGGTTTATCAAACTTAATTGAGTGGTTTGGTTTGTCAATGACATGTTCACAGACTGCAGACCTATTACACCGACGGTGCTTGACATCTGCTATGTGCTCCTTCACCCGGGTTGATACACTGCGTTTCGTTTGACCAATGTATGAAAGACCACACTCGCAGTCTAGCTTATAAATGCCTGCACTCTGCAAAGGGGTGCTACTCTTCACGGGTCTAAGGTATTGAGACACCTTCTTCAACGGCTTGAAATATGTTTTTATAGAAGCACGCTTCAAGATGTTTCCGATCTTGTCTGTGACCCCTTTCACATATGGTAATACGGCAGGTTTACGCTCGACTGTTGGTTTCTTCATACTGGGATTCTGCTTGGAACGTGGTATCTGGAACTCGTTGGCTCGAAGCGCACGTTTGACATTCTGCAACTCAGCAGTCAGATGTTGATCGTCGCAGATACCCCTGGCTCTCTGAAACAAAGATTTACCCACTGTAGCAAGTTGACAGGGATGGTGGTGAGATTTGCCATTCAAATACCTATCTGTATGCGTAGGTTTCCTATATACAGTATGACCTATGTCATTGTTAGGACCTCTAATTACTAGCACATCTAAGAATGCAAGTGAATTTTGATTTTCCAACTCCATAGTGAATTTAATTTTACTATGCATGGAGTTCAGATGGTCTAAGAAAGCTGAAACACTAGATCTAGGTAAAATAGTAAAGGTATCATCTACGTATCTTTTAAAGATCCTCGGCTTGACAGGTGCCAATGAAAGCGCTCTCTCCTCGAAGTCTTCCATGAAAATATCGGCGACAACAGGAGACACCGGAGACCCCATTGCCACACCATCAACTTGCCCGTAGAATTCACCATTCCATAGCATATAGCCAGATGTAAGGCAGTGTTGTAATAACTCAGCATATTCTATTGCCATCTGTTGTTCACCCAATCTTCTTTTCACAATTTCGATACATTCTTGAACTGGTAGGCATGTGAAGAGAGACTGGACATCAAAACTGACCATAACTTCATCATCAGTTAGTCTCAAATCCTTAATCTCACTGACAAAATGGTATGAGTCCCTTGTGTATGCTTCCGTCTTCCCTCGCAGTAAAGAAAGCACACCTGCTAAGTGCCGAGCTAATCGATAGGTAGGAGCATCGATTTGACTCACTATAGGGCGTAACGGAGCACCAGGTTTATGTATCTTTGGTAACCCGACCAACTTTGGTGGCACCGGGCAAGAAGGCACTAAACTTTTCACATCCAGATTAAGATTTTCAGAGTGCTTACTTATCAGCTCGGCTGTCGTTTTTATTACTTTCGCCGTTGGATCTCGCTTAACAAGCTTGTATGTTGTAGTGTCTGACAAAAGTACTTCCACTTTCCACTTTTTATGGATACTAGTGATTACAACCAGAAAGTGGAAGTACTTTTGTCAGACACTACAACATACAAGCTTGTTAAGCGAGATCCAACGGCGAAAGTAATAAAAACGACAGCCGAGCTGATAAGTAAGCACTCTGAAAATCTTAATCTGGATGTGAAAAGTTTAGTGCCTTCTTGCCCGGTGCCACCAAAGTTGTACGGGTTACCAAAGATACATAAACCTGGTGCTCCGTTACGCCCTATAGTGAGTCAAATCGATGCTCCTACCTATCGATTAGCTCGGCACTTAGCAGGTGTGCTTTCTTTACTGCGAGGGAAGACGGAAGCATACACAAGGGACTCATACCATTTTGTCAGTGAGATTAAGGATTTGAGACTAACTGATGATGAAGTTATGGTCAGTTTTGATGTCCAGTCTCTCTTCACATGCCTACCAGTTCAAGAATGTATCGAAATTGTGAAAAGAAGATTGGGTGAACAACAGATGGCAATAGAATATGCTGAGTTATTACAACACTGCCTTACATCTGGCTATATGCTATGGAATGGTGAATTCTACGGGCAAGTTGATGGTGTGGCAATGGGGTCTCCGGTGTCTCCTGTTGTCGCCGATATTTTCATGGAAGACTTCGAGGAGAGAGCGCTTTCATTGGCACCTGTCAAGCCGAGGATCTTTAAAAGATACGTAGATGATACCTTTACTATTTTACCTAGATCTAGTGTTTCAGCTTTCTTAGACCATCTGAACTCCATGCATAGTAAAATTAAATTCACTATGGAGTTGGAAAATCAAAATTCACTTGCATTCTTAGATGTGCTAGTAATTAGAGGTCCTAACAATGACATAGGTCATACTGTATATAGGAAACCTACGCATACAGATAGGTATTTGAATGGCAAATCTCACCACCATCCCTGTCAACTTGCTACAGTGGGTAAATCTTTGTTTCAGAGAGCCAGGGGTATCTGCGACGATCAACATCTGACTGCTGAGTTGCAGAATGTCAAACGTGCGCTTCGAGCCAACGAGTTCCAGATACCACGTTCCAAGCAGAATCCCAGTATGAAGAAACCAACAGTCGAGCGTAAACCTGCCGTATTACCATATGTGAAAGGGGTCACAGACAAGATCGGAAACATCTTGAAGCGTGCTTCTATAAAACATATTTCAAGCCGTTGAAGAAGGTGTCTCAATACCTTAGACCCGTGAAGAGTAGCACCCCTTTGCAGAGTGCAGGCATTTATAAGCTAGACTGCGAGTGTGGTCTTTCATACATTGGTCAAACGAAACGCAGTGTATCAACCCGGGTGAAGGAGCACATAGCAGATGTCAAGCACCGTCGGTGTAATAGGTCTGCAGTCTGTGAACATGTCATTGACAAACCAAACCACTCAATTAAGTTTGATAAACCTTCTATCCTTGCCAAAGAAAAAAGATATTTTCCCAGGATGCTACGCGAGGCTATTGAGATTAAAAAGCATCCTAATTTCAATAGAGAAGATGGATTGTCACTACCACCAGCTTGGGATCCTGTAATACATCTCATCAAGGAACAAGCGAGACACAGGACTGCAAAACCTTAATTTCCGAACGGTGTAAAATATCTTATCTGTTTAAAGTAGTTTAATAGTCTCTGTTTTTAAAATATTATAATTAGTAATGAGGTAGCCTGGGAGTTTTTCTTTGCAGCGTTTCTTTTCTCCTCAGTACGCCTCATTTGTGAAATGCTGCTTGGTAAATTATTAGAATAAAATAATTAAGCCCTTCTGGCACATGTGTAACTGTCTTTACAGCTTAGGCCCATCTGGCATGTATGTACACCTTTATTTGTGTTTTTTCAAAAAATGGGTAGTTTGCACAAATTGTAACTTTGACAGAGGAAAATACATCTTTTCTCAGTCCTCCCGTGACCATGGAAAGCTGGAAAGCTTCCGAAACGTCGGGAACTAAAATGAGATAATATACGCGATATAATCCGTTAAATTGTTTTATTTCAATGAGGAATAATCGCGGAAACAGAAGAAAATATTAATATAAGATTTATTATATTTTACGGTTGCTATTTATAGAAGGAACTAAATTACGTTATTTTGTTACTTCTTGGTGTTGTTATTTAGTAAATCGTTCAAGAAGCCCTAACCAGGCTAGGTAGATTACATTATTATATTAAGGGGCTACCCAGATAATATCGGTAACTAGAATGTTATAATACTTAATAAACCAAGAGAAAAAAAAGAGCCATGAGGTCTTTTTCTATCTTAAATTAGTATGGCCTCCCTCGTCAAGCGATGCTTAGACATGAGACTAAAACCAATAAGTGAGTAATGATGATCAATTGAAAATTGTCAACTAGTTTTTGAATAGGCTCTATAGTTTTTAAGAAAAGTAGCAATAACTGGTTTATTATCGTAAAAATAACAATTTTGGATAGCGTTTATCTTGGTTTTGGTGACTCGTGAAGATTAACTGAAACAGTTTAATGGTAACAACGGTGGGTTTCAACACAATACAGAAAAGTGTGGAGCTACGCATCGAATGCCTATTCGCGTATGGGAGTCCCATAAGAAGATCCTGTGCCTACCTTCCGGCTCCAGCATGATACCAGTCAGTAGCATGCTCAGAGTTTTAGGCCAAGGTAGGCAGTTTGTTATGTGACTTTACGGAGTCATAGTCGTTCAGGGTAGCCAGTTTCTCTATGCTTATATGGACCGCACGCCACTGTTATCAGTTAATGTACCATTGTAATAAGGACAATTTTAATTTGCGACTAATGAAGTTGCTTAGCCATCGTAAACGAGATATCTTATCCGACAGTAAATGACTTATCCTTGAAGAATTTCGGTGGCCTTCTGTGGTTCTTCATCAGTTCCAGTCCAACAAATCATGCCAATGCTTGACTTGTTTCTTAAAATACCGAAATACAATATTTGAGGAGATCCTTCGATTCCGTCTGGATCCTATCATTAGATTTTTATCAAAATTATATGAGACCAAAATGAAAGTACCTCCTTTCAAACAAAAACTTAGTACAGACAGTGTGGTTAGTTGTTATTATAATATTTTTATATTTCAACAGCATACCTGCCGTATACAATATTTTTGTTAAATCTGACGAACATTCTCAACATAAAAAAGTATACTAAGGCCTCATTGTAGTAAATTTAACTGCATTAGCCTTTATGAAATCCTATATCACGACACCCTTATTACCTACATGAAATGCTCGAAAATATCTCTTAGTTGTATCTTATATTGCTTTCAAACTAATAGCAATAAATAAATATGACACGTAATGAAATTTCGTACAGAATATAAATAAGTAAGTTACAAGTAAGAAAGTTCAATCAATCTGAGCACATGTGTTCTGAGCATCGCAACTTTATTTTTTCCCACTAGGCCCACTGCTAACGACATGAAAAACTTTTGATGGATTTTTCATAACGTCGACAAAAAATGAAACAGTGTGCGGTCATCCAATACATACGCAAGTTTTGACGATCGCCTTTGCGTTAGTGGAGAGGCTTTTTAGGGCTTGGAAAATGTTTTAAAACCGATAACGCTATATCCCTTGTTTGCTTTGCTTCTAAATATTGGTTAATAATTCGATTCAGTGCTAGCGTTTGCTCTGTGCTGATTGATTGATTTATGTAGGTACATAAGCTCTGTATTGGTGACTTAACAAATAATAAGGGTTGATTATGATGAAAAAAGGTTTTTATAAAGTAAATATCCCAGTCCTCATCGCTGTCCCATTAGTTGGCTCCGTAGACTGGTATTCTTAGCAATCAATTATTGCTAAGAATTACGGTGAATAATAGCTGTCAATTATTGGAAGCTGTCGAGCATTGGAAGTTTACTTTATTAAAAAACTATTTACTTTCATTTATTTTTATCTACGAGGATAAGGCCGTATAAGGCACATAAATTTTATAATAGTAGGTACTATTATAAAATTTATGTGCCTTACACGGGTCATGAATCCAAGAAAAATGTCAAGGGCCTGCATAGTCATTCGTAAACCACGCCCTAAACGCCGAGTGGGCTAATGAACAGAATTTGTAATAAGGGATGCATTTATTGCTCGCACGCATCAAAAAAAGAGACAGCTAATACACTATATGCTTGGGGTTTTTTGGCGTAAGCGCTGGGAAAAGTACAATGAAATCGAAGATATTATTATAATTTGTTAACATATAAGTTAATCACGTAAAATATGAAGGGAAGAATGACATTTTTACATAATTTAGCCATTTATTAATTTGTGGTCTGTACAAACTAGACAAAAAGCGGAAAATCAAGGCGCTTTTTGGGGTAACTTTTCTATCGAAGAATTATTCAACAAAAACGTGTGTGTTGAAAATTTCCCCATTAATCTTTGAATAGGTTATATAGTCAAAAACACATGTCTGAAAACCAGCCTATTTTATATAGAAGATTTGACAAAACTCACGTTAAAAATAGCTTAAATTTTTGATGCATCCCCTTAATAGCGCGATCTACGAATAAGTCAAATCGTATGAATATTGATAACAAAGCCATCTTTCGAACTGAATATCTTTGCAGCCTCATCACAACAAACGACTGAACGAATCTTAGCCAATCTTGGTACAAGAATTGCTAAACATCCGAGGATGGTTAAAGGATATTTTTTAACCGATACCGCTGAGAAAAAAAGAGGGCTAACATTTTCCTCCTCAGCGTACGAATATGAAGCGCATAGTAAATTCAGTTGATAATTTAAAACAAGTTGATTAGCTATCTAAGCTCGTCTACGATCCCATATTAGTTATTTATAACTAGCCGATTAAAGTGAAAATTGGTCCTAAGTTTTCTTTATCTATATATATAAACCTAAAAGTCCTGACTGACTCACTTACATCAACGCTCAGCCCAAACCGTTCGACCTAGAGAGCTGAATTTATGTATATTTATAATATAATGAACGTCTGTAAACAAATATTGTATTACGGGCGCCAGAGTACCTATGTAGAAGTATCATTTATTTATTTACATTGCATATTATACTCGGACTGATGCGCTATCATCAGCTTTGTACTAGGGATCCGAAGCACCTTTAGGTGCAATGCGTGAATGTTCCCTATAATAAAACCGTGTCGTGAAAAAAAAACCTGAAAGTCAGCCAGCACCATTCATACTACAAAGATGTTTACACTTTTCAAGATTAATTACTTATTTTAAAAATTTACCACAGAAACATATGTCATGAGCTATTATTATTTACTAGATACTTACATTTTAAAAAGTATTATATCTGAGACGGAACCTTAACACTCTCATGACCATTATTAGTTCTAACAGACGTTGGTACCTGCTACTACCTATGCTTTCAACCATATTTAATGCATACGGGTACCTAATGGTTACTTTTTCATTGTTACATGAAAATATTATTTTTCATTGTCGAATGTTATTGTGGACACGAGTTGGAAACACAACAAAATAAAAAAAATCAATTTATTTCCCTAGCGGGCGAACATGTCCCGAGCTAATCCAGTTTGTTCGACCGCGCAAGGGTTGAATCGCCAATGAGCAACGCAGTCCAAATGTAAAAGTGTGCCACGCGAGGAGAAATGTGTCGAATATTGGCTTTCCGCAATGAAAACCCGCTCCTGAATGCGATCAGTATCTAATTCTCTTACCCTTTCCTAAAAATACTATGAGTTTTCTCAAAACCAATTCTGTATGCAGACCTCAGTATAACCCTTTTCTTTTTTCAGTAATTTGTTTACAGTTTAGTCTTGTTTGCTATAGCGCCTTTTGATATTTGAGATGAATATAAAGTATCTGAAATGTACATATCATGAGGATGATGATAATTTGTCAAACTGATTATTATTGTCTACAATTATAAAATTTTACATCGTAGAAGTGTAGTGTTGTTTATGGTTAGGAAATTATTATTCATTTTCATGACAATCAGGATGTAGAATAATAATTATTAATATTATTATTGATGAATGGGCCTTTTGTATGCCGCTTCGACCAGACTTAATATATTCTGGCAGCCCTTTATTAATGGTCACTGATGAGGCCCGTTGAGACTAGAAATTCTCTATTTCTTTGGGCAGTCAAGTATTTTATCTTTTCTAGGGTTAGGAACAGAGAATGTGCATTGCGGTCTCCTCTGTCTCTTGGCAGAATCTGTTTCTTACCCATTTAAAACCAAAGACGCTTAACAGAGAGTATGCGTTTCGTTTTGTGATCCCACAAAAAGGTTCCGGGCCGACTTGGGGCTTGTCCGCGCCATTCCTGGCAGGTTCATCCGCTTGTTCGTTTCCGTCAATTTCGGAGTGTCCTGGTATCCATCTAAGTATTATATTAATTACTCATCTAAGTATTATATTAACTATTCATCTAAGTATTATATTATTGTAACTAACCAGGGGTGAGGGAAGGGGTGAGAATGCTCAGGTATTGACACACATTTCCAAGTGTTTCATACACAGGTTGACAACCCGTGACCATGGAAAGCTGAAAAGCTTCCAAAACGTCGGGAACTCAAATGAGATAATATACGCGATATAATCCGTTAAATCGTTTTATTTAAATGAGTAGCGCCGATTTTACCAACAATCAATTTACACGAGAGTGGCTAACCAGTGTTAGCTAGTGTGGCTAAAAAGTGGTTAACTTCATTTTCATTACATCACGCTAGTCTACGGATAACACTCTTTCGCATAGTTACTTAGTAACGTTGAACGAATGAATTGAAAGAAATCGTAATGCACCCAAGTAACATAAGACAGTTTGTCCCATGCCTGAGCAATGGTGCTGCGTATTTTTAAATTGGTTCGGGTAATACATCAATTGTGACGGAAATATGGAATTCACTTGGCAGTGACAATAACGTTACTAATCTACGTCTAACAGTTTACTCAGCCAAAATTGGCGGTGTAAGATTATTCTCTAGTTTAGACATTTCTTCACATCTTTAGGTTAATTATTGGTGAAACGTAAAATGAATTTACTCACGCGTAATTAATGATTTATTATAGGAATATGGCTTTTACTACGTTGGTGAAATCGACCCTAATAATAGCGGAAACAGAAGAAAATATTCAATATATATATTAGAACTCTGTAAATTTGTAAGAAAATACAAGCATTTATTTAACCAACAGAGAGATAACCATCATAACTTAAACTTGAGGAAGAGGAATAAACTATTAAGAACATTCCCAAATCTGCACATTTTGTTTTTATTACAGAATAGTTTTTACAATCTATAAGATTTGAATATTAAAAAATAAGTAGTATGTAAATGTATAAACATTAAGCAATAAATGTAATTAATAAGTTATTCTTGTAAAATAAATTGCAGTGCCTTTACAGGGTTTATGTTGGAGCTTATAATACCAAATAACATGTGTAAATACCACACAATAAATGATATGACCGTGACTATGACTATGTTCCCACCCTCTTTGACCTTTCTGTGAATGACCTTCCAGAGCTCCGTACGTAGCCCCTGGTTTTGCGCAAGGAGGAGAAATAGCAACGGCCTTATCTTCGTCGTATTTGTCTCTGAGATGAACACCATCCCAATATTTGGCCTGGCTCATTTTCAGATATTACCCCGAGTTTAGCTGTTGGCCATTGTTTGATGGACGGTGTTATCTGTACAAGCCAGTAGATTTCTGGCTGGTTTGTTGATCTGATTCAGGACCTCGCTGCATGTAGACTAATTTTGGGTGCGATTGGGTAGGGGGGTCTCACTCACTCTTGGGACTTTTGAGGTGTTTCCCTGCCGTGATTGCCCTCCGAGCAGGGCCGTTTTAACAGCTCGTGCAAGGGTTTGAATTATAATGCCTTAAACTTGTACCCCACCGCCTCTAGTTTCACAAAGCTCTTTGTGGAAAGTTGTGTTGCCTCTGCAGGTGACACTCCTATTCGTATAAAAGCTCTGTAGCAGCCTCTTGGCAGGCTTGTTAGTGGTATGGGGATTCCCAGTGGGTATGTTTGGTCGGTAAGCAGCCCTTTCTACCGTGCTGGTGCACTGCGTCACCTCCATGGATTCCTCCGTGCCTATCATCATTTTCAAAATTTTCCTTACTTTTTAGTCCTACGAGAAGATGGGAAAACAGGACGACTTTTACAGAGCCCTGCGTGAAAAACCAAGGCAAAAGGAACTAACACCTCGATGCGCAATTCACAACTGAGCTCCCCTCCAGCTACGCATGTCTATACAAAATTGGGGAGTTTTAGGGTCGATGTAGAATAAAATTTCCAAATGTTACTATACGACATTGAAACCTTTTGAATATTTAAATATTCACAAAGCTTTTTCCAACTACTTAATTTGAAACACGTTTATAAAATGAATCTGAAAGGAACGCAACAGTGTTTTACTAAAACTGGAGTTTTTCGCAATAGAATAACAACAAACCGGCAAATACTCTGCTCCTACGTTTAATATAAATTCTTTCAGTACATTTTGTAGCTTACAAAAGCATGCCTTTACCGTTATAATCCCCTTAATATAATTTGTTTTGTACCTAAGCGTTCTCTATCGTTCCGTATTATTTGATATCTCGCTGTATAGCGAAAAGAGTGAATATATGAACCAAGGAAAGGGCGCATGTTTGTTTAAAACAGAAATGCTTTTTTCACGTTGACACTTTTCAATTAACCGAATATAATTTACAAAACATGAAGCAGCTCTGTTTATTGTTTAAATATACAATTTACCTACCTGCTAAGACAGGATGCTTTGACAAAAGAAATAGAACGTGCTCGCAACTTCCTTCGCAGTCATTACTATTTTACCGCGGTGAGAACACAAATACAATACACATATAGATAGCAAAAAGCGGAAGCTTATTAACCACCAATGGATTCAGTTGGCAGTTACCACGCTTCCGCTTTTTGGCATTGATATGGACGTACATAATATACATGTATACATACATAGATAAATACAAACAAATATACAAAATTGGCCTTCAAATGCTCATTTCACTTATTTTTAGACAATATCTTCAATGTACACTAATTCAGTTTGAACAATTTTATAACAATTATAGGTACATTAAACTACATTGATACAAAGATCTAAGAAGAAAAGAAAAAATAATTACGATCCAGTGCAGTCTAACCCAGAATCGAACCAGCGTCTCTGTTATACCGGAACCGCGACCTATCCGTTAGACCATCAGACCGGATGCTGTTCCGGTATAACAGAGACGCTGGTTCGATTCCGGCTTAAACTGCAGTGGATCGCATTTAATTTTCATTTTCTACATATGACAATATTTGTATCAATATTGTATAAAAAATATGTCATGTTTTCACATTAAAAATATAAACAGACATTATAGTGATTACAGCGCCATTTCTCTCGTAATCTTGACACTACTGAATTGGCAGGTCAGCTTGAAGAAATGTTGCGAAAGCGCATCTTCTTAGAGTGATGCTATAAGGTAGTAAACCTTTCAAAAATTAATGGTACATAAGGTCGTGAGTAACGTATCGTTACCGAAGGTAGAGGATTAATTCGTTGTGAATCACAAAGCGGTCTAATGGGGCAACGGATAGGGCGCTGTTACGGTATAACAGAGCCGCTGGTTCGATTCTAGCTTCGACTGCAGTCGATTGCAATTAATTTTTCGTTTTTTTTCTATTCTACTTAGATCTTTGTATCAATATTGTATAAAAAATATGTTATGTTTTCACATTAAAATATAAACGAACATTATATATTAAACTGTTTTAAGCTTGAGCAATTTAATTTAAACAATTTAACGTACTCCACTAAAAGTATTGTCAGTAAATATTAAAAAACATTGTTCCGAGATACTTTTCGTTCGCCCAAATCCATAAACGTAGCCCTAAAATAAAACAGCTGAGACAGAACCGCACAAAACTCTCTGGGTGATGTCTGGTGCTTCACCGGAGCGACCTCGAATTGCTCATTTTGTTAGCTTTATGTAACAATTAGAAAGGGGAAATAGCAGGAAAGAGGTTTCCGTGTTCCCCGTAATGAGCGTCGTTTGGGAACCAAAATTAAGCCTTACAACGACATCCGTGTCTCGGATGCTTTTGTTCAATTTTTCAAACGTGGAAATATTGTGTGATCTCCGGGAATGATGTGGTATGTTTGTGGTTTTCCGATCATTGGGATACTTAAAGAATCGAATCGAATTCTATTAAGTACTTTGTTGTTATTCTGTCTCATAACTCAGGAGAGAATAATGAGAGAGTTAGTTAGAAGAATGCTAATAATTTAACATACGAGATGGAAAGCTAAAAAAATATGTTTTTAAAATCTTAGTTTTATAGAGTGACTCAGGAGACGTAACCATGGTAACGAACAGAAAAAAGTTGATTGACCCATATATGTAGTTGGTTTCTGGGAAACGGCACTTACGTATTGTATGAAATGTGGTATGTAGACGAAATATTGCTTTCTATGTTTATAAAAATGAATTTATTCACTGGACAGATCTCGGTTGGCGTCACGTTCCATCCTACTTGAACGAGGAAATATACGGTATCCCCGAGAATCGCATAATGTTATATAGATTATTATTGTTTCGCATAACTGTAATACTTTGGCCTACTACTTTTTTGCCATAGTACGCTATTAGCATAATTTCAGTCGGACTAATTTGTATTGGCCGAATACTTATAACGCATACTATTGTTTGGGCTAATAATTATTTGGTATATCAGCATCATCCATAATTTTAGTTTTTAAAATGAATAATACTCAGTTTAGTCTTTGCCATGCATTTATTATTATTTCTGAGTTCTGGTTGTGTCCCAACTTGTCTTAATTCAATTTCTGGAATTTGGTGTGTTATCTCTTGGGTAATCTTTGTAACATTTTTCAATTCTTGGGTAACATTTTGTGGGATGATGTTTTCCCACAAAATGTGCAAATCTGTTATACCATGCTTTGGCATGCTTTTGTGTTTTAGGTATATTTTAGGCCAAAGCATATAAACATTTGATTTTCAATGCAAATGATTAATTGTTTCCGTATAGTTTTCGAAGACCACTTTCTTGTATAAGTATCCAGTTTCATGCGTCGCGATGCCTCTATGTGAGAAAAAACTAAATGATACATTATAAACAAAGATCAGAAACAAATGAAAAAATTTTTCGACGATACTGGACTTGAACCAGTGCCTTGAGCCTTTGTTTATAATAATAACACTAGTGGAGTGATCCACTAATAAATTGCAAAAATTGTGATTATTATCATGATAGTTGTAAAAACAAAAAGTAAATGATACATGTTTGGAGATAAGCGACTAAAGTTGGTTATCTACTTAGGACCACACTTATGGAGGCACGGAAGTGGTTCTAAAAATATAACCATTAAAGAGAATAATAGTATTGTAATAAGAGTAAGAGAAAAATAATATTCTCTTTAACGCTAAATTCAAAAAACGGTTTATTAATAAATACCATTATACACTTAACTTGCTTAAGTGTAATCGCATTTCATAATAAGTAATTTAGGAAATTCCCCGGTGGCGCTGGGTGCACGATAGTATAATTAGATACGTCGTTAATTGGATGCTAGCTAGCATAAGAGCTCTCCGAGCTTCCTGCAAGCCTACCTTAAGTTACCTATGTTGTCTTCGCTCGCTAAGTTATAAATATCATTAAACGTTTCGCTACTAAGCAGCCAGTGGAGATAAGAGTTTCATACCAGTTCATAATACGTGCTTTTATTTTCACGAAAATGAACATTGAATTATAGGCGTCATATTGATAGCTCATATGACACATTGGCTGGGTATTGTTATCTTTTGATATTCCAGTAGAATATGTATAAGTAATCGCTAAAACAATAAAAAAACGTTATCACTGACTGAATGTTCGATTTAAAATGAGCAATTTGCTCTCAAAATTAAGAAATCCATGTTATATTTTTCACTTTCAAGTTCATTTGAAGTCAATTATTCGTAAATAAAGAGTTGTAAGAGATTTTAATACCAATCACTCATTTGTTTTTTCAGATCTAAATAAGTGAGTATATATTTTTTTGTAAATGGCGAAGCATGACATTGCTAACATATATTGGTTCGTTTTGCGCTGGAAGTTTCATATAAAAACAAACTCCATAACTTAACCCATCCACAAGAAAGAAATAAGCAGATATGATTTCCGTGAACATATGGCGCCCGCCGGTAGGGCGCGAGCGTAGGGGAGAAAGCTATTTTGTTAATGGAAGCACAATGGAAAAGAAAACTCAATCAAGCGCACGGTCGCCGTGATTTCTGCGCCTAACTACGAGAGATATATTGTGAGCTGGGACTCGTCATTAGTCGGCGAACGCCGCATTCCCAGTAGACTTCCTATTCAAAAACGTTCTACGAGAACTGAACTAACGAAGCCATGCTTCTTTCCTTCACTTACCCCTTAAGAAAAATGAGACGGCGTGCTGATTCGAACCCAGCTTAATGAAGGCAAAAAAGTGTTAGAAATTCTTCGAAATAACCTTTTCGCAACGTTTGATATGTGCTAGATTTAGCGTTCGGTATTAGGAGTTTAGGTGAGATGTTTCTTGTTAATAACGCGCTATTAACAAGTAGCAGTGCTGTATCTAATTAAGTTGCCACGTTATCATAAGAATAGAGTGACATCTGAGCGTATTCACTTAAAATAAAATTAACGTTCCTTTCTATTTATGCTTCGACTTTCTATATTTTGGGGAACTGGAGGAAATGCATTCTAATATAGGTAAGTTGAAATACTATGAAGGCTGTCAGGAGCAAATTTTTGCTATTATGTATACTAACAGTAAAAATCGTATTACTTAATTAATGGAGTATACTAAAATTGAATCTCTTTTAGATCCCAAAATTTCATATAAACAAATTGCATGCATTGAAAAAATTGTGTTTCCATTGTAAAATCTATCTGGGCACGGGATTTCCCCGAATATACGATAAATAATAGCGTTTCCGGGCCATTTCCTGCATTATCACATCAGCGGAATATAAAGATTAACTCGGTAGGTAAGCGCTCACAAAACTCGTAATCCTAAAAACGTCTGTTCCTAATTTCTTTTCCGATTTCAAAAGAGCCATCTTTCATTTACGTCGACATTTAGAACAAGAAAATTTCAAGCTTTAACACGAAGTTTTGGCAATTTCCTTACTTTACGACGCTTTTTTGCGACCCATACTTCGCCGTTAATCTTGCAAACAAAAAGTCGCCTATGTTACCGAGTCCTTACTGCTCCTAACAGCCGGGACAACAGACTCAAATAAATCTTAATTGACATCGGTAAATAATGGTTCAAGTTGGTTTTAATAGTAATAATGTAACTTAAAGCGTAAATTATGCTTTCAATATTTTTTATCGCAATTCAAAATGCAACGGTATGTAATACTCTACTTAATACACTACACGACTTTCTAGCTTAATAAATTAATAAACACTTAATATTAATGCAATATCCAAAAATAATCGGACCAAAATAACTACCCCTCCTTAGAAATTAATAAGAAAGGGAGCGGTATTAGATTTTTCTTCTTAACTTATCCATCAAAGATAAGTGAACAGCATTCAAAAATGTTATCTTGATTTCTATAATTTACCTCAATGATAATACTTACTCTAGTACTTTAAAAATAATCCACAGCTGGGCATTAGCTTGCCACGCAATGGAGCCCTATAATATTGTTCCGTATTGTTCCAATTTCTCTGTTCTTGTTTGCTTTTCTGAAGCCTATTCATTAATATTGGTAATACCAAGGACCATAAAAAACAAAAGGACTTACAATCACCATACAAAAAGCTGTTCCTCGATAATTACAACGCAGTCTGTATAGGAATTATTATTTACAATTATTCAACTTTACAAGCGAGACATAGTGTTTAAATGTTACGATTTATTTATTATTAGCTATTTGCAAACTAAATGTTACTATTGTATGTTTCATTGTTCAAGTATAATTTCGATAAACGGTTAGTTAAAGTGTCATCTAGTTTTTGCCTGAATATCACCTTGCGGTTGAGGAACGATGGAAGGTATGACAACTAATATGATTTAGTGTGATGTAAATAAAATAAAAAATACGTATATTCTTTGGGGCAGAAGCTCAGTCCCTACAAGGTATCCTATTTCATCCTATTTAACATCGCTTTTTAGCTCCATCCAGCTAACTAAACTCAAATACGACACCATAACCACACAAAGTCAGTTACAGTCGATCCACAATTTAATACTGTAAAGGAGGTTTTTACTCGATTTTATATTACGGTTGTCAGGGATCGTTCAGTCTCTCCATTTGAGGTTATATTCGACCCAAATTTGTCCAAATGCGGACACATTTTCGACGTCACTCCGAACACTTCTTCTTTTATTACAGTGTATATTTCGGATATTTCATCGGTACACTTTGCAGTATTCGTGAATACGTGATTCTATTATGCCATTCCGCTGTATTTTATTTAAACATGGTGGAATATATGACGATTGAGATGGATTTGTTAATAAGTTTTAAAATAGTTGTATTAATTGTTATTTTAATGTAGAAGGAGAGAACTAAAATGAATTAAATACAAGTTTGTAAGTACGCACGATTTATAAAGGAACAGTGTCAGTTGCATGTGTATGTATGTTAAATTATTTTACACAATAGCAGGTTAAAAATACAACGATTTCAGGTTATACAAATACAAAAGCGAACCTATCCCTATAAGGTACTTACGGTTAACTTTATGATTATCATTTATAAAACAATATTTTACTTATTAATATTACTCGTACTATGTACAAATTCTATCAGGATCTATTAAGTATACTCAATAGATCCTGTACTGGCAGAATATTACATTTACCTGTGTACTACGTTATAATAAAATATTATGCCTTTGAACCCTTTCCTCGATTGACCGTCATTATGTAACGCATCATTGCCATATTTTCAACTCAGCATATTCCTGAAAGTATTTCCATCGAAACATTAAGTACCATAATCTACCCTATCGGAAATTGCTAATACATTATTGGAAAATTTTATGTTTCCGTGCTTTTTATAGACCCATATATCGGACTTACTCCATGCTGAAACCATTTTATGGCTTTAACGATCATAAGTAGGTGTTTTATAGCGCTTTCGTGTAAAATATTTCACGTTGCAATTTTTAAAACAGTACGGATTTGTCAGTTATTTTATGAACGTCTCATGGCACACCACTTGGCTCACGCCATTTTCTAGAATTTTTATTGGAGCATATTGAAATGCGAGAATTTTAACAAGGGTAAATAAATGCATTATTAATGTTATACCTACATATAGAAGCTGACAACTTTTGTAAAAATCTGTTTTTTTTTTCCTCAAATCGCAATGCAATTGCATCATTTTTAAAATTTCTACATACTCGTGTTGTATCAGATAACATATTTTTTCTGATAATGTCATTTCACTTCATATTTTATTGTACAATCGTAGGTTAAGAACATGGTTTCTAGGCAGTATTTGAGATTTGCAATTTCTGTGAGAACTTTTTTGTACCTAAATGTACTTAAAGATAATAATAGACTGTTTCAAATTCTTGGAATATGACACGTCAACTTTTAATATATAGTCCTCGTCAAATCACAAACTTTACTTCGTGACGCAGCCAGAAATATCCACCATAAACGTTAAAAAATCGACACGATACAGTATTTGTTTACGTAATAAAAGGCGCCCCTATTTCGCGGACTACGGACATCTGTTTTTGGAGCGTTTCTAAACAAACGAGTGTCGGTGATCGTAAAACGTCACGACGCGTCACGGCACGGAGAGCCGCGAGCGTCACAAACCATTTACCACGATCAATCACGACCGAAACTGTGTCTCCAACGCCTTTAGCTATCACTTTAGGAAATTGACTGAAATTTCTGCTGAGCAGTGGAGCTGACACAAAGTCGCCTGGCTTCAACGCTGATACAGCGCGGTTTAAATTAGCAGAATTGAACATCATGTATACAGTAAAATTAGCCAATGTAAATATTTGGAGAGAAGCGAATTTGCTATGTGAAATGTATATGATTTGTTTTTGAGGCAATCTGCGACTATCAAAACATAAGCATTAGTTAAATCAACTTTACATTAAAGCTTAAGCTTTAATAAAATAAACACTGTAAAGAACTAGATCTTTCAGTGCCGGTATTTTTAGTGTTTACAATATCGGGATTCCGGTGCTACCCGGAAAGAATATCGGTATTTAAAACACTAAAGTAGGTATTAAAAAAAAAATAGTTATTGAGTTATACGATAAAATCGCTAATTTATATTAGCTTAATTAACAATTTCCCAATGCTCGGTTAGTTTTTAAGTAATTTCTCGTATCTAATAGTATAATATCGACAGACGTTTCAGGTGGTAAATAAATAAATATTAGGAACAATCTTACACAAATCGATCTAGTTTTAAACTAAACAAAGCTTGTACTATGGGTACCAGGCGACGCTATATATACTAGATATAGAACACATCCAAAACCCAGGATCAGACATCACACATATACTTGCTTTGGCTGGGATTCGAACGCGGGACCGCGTATCGTATAAGCCATTGTACAACCAACTTAGGCAAACGTTTCGTTAATAATAGAGCATAGGGAGGCTGGGCCTAAAAGGGGTTATCATTTGCATTTAACATTTTATTCAAATCAAAATCCATGCCCCATTTATCCCCCGAGATGTTGCATCTACGAGCGTCCCTGTCGAACGGCTGGTTTTATTCAATTTACTTGGATTATTCAAGTTTTAAGGGAGTTTGGTTGCAAATCTTGATTGATAGCTCGTAGTAGGCCCCATCAATTCTCGCCCGATAACGCCATTTGCACTTTAATGGGCGCAAGTAAATTTTACGAGGTAAATATACGCGGGAAATTGATTCAACGGCGGAATCAGATTGTGTTTTGGAATATAGTTAGTATAGAATACTAGAAAGTGCATTTAGGTCGCGGTATGAGAATAAGTTATTTTTTTTCAACAGCTTAGTCGGTTTATAAAGTAACCTTACTATAGCTATGCTCGGATCTCTTACTTTCCTAGTACAGTTACCATCAGATAGTCTGTAATATCTAAAGCTCCAAATATGATTCTTTGGCTGTTGCAGACTATTTGATGTTGACTGTACCAAAAATGGTTGCAAATCCAACTGTGGCTACAAAGACGCATACGTACCTACATAAAATATTTATATTTTTCTATTTAGTGACCTTTAAACACTTAAGTGCACTTATTTACATGTAAATATGTTCAACGTACAGTAATTTAATTTATACTACCGTAAGTTTATTTTTAACCGACTACAAAAAAAGGAGGCGGTTTTCAATTCGTAGGAATCTTTTTTTTATGTATTTTTACCGATTACTCAAAGACTGCTTAACCGATTTCTAAAAAATCCTATGTTTGATAGGAGGTATCTCCAGGGAAGGTCACGGAACTCCCCAACGATAAGTGATTTACGGGTGGTGACAATAAATATCTCGATTAAAATAGCTAAGCATAGTCGTAAATGGCAATGGTCCTGATGAAAATTGTATCATCATCTAATTGATTTGATGATGGAACCGGAAAGTACGCACCAGGTCTCTGTAATAAAATAACTAGCCGTGTTTGGGCTTGTTCGAATCGTCAGGATTAAGTACCTAAACATTAAGTGAAAAGTGTAAAGTAATTAACTTTTTAGCAAAAAATAACCCTGAGTCCAAGATAATACAGTTTCTTTAATTTGCTAACAAGTAACCGTTTGTCTATTCAATCTATACACTATATACAATTAATATTCAATATTAAATCAAACAGGCCCCGAATAAGTTTGCATTGAAAAAGTCCGTGAGCAACTTCTTTGCTGGCAGAACCGAAGACTCTTAGTTTATCTGCTTAATTCGTTTCATCGCTATATATATATATGTATATATATACTGTATAGATTGAGTAGACAAACGGTTACTTGTAAGTAAATTGAAGAAACTGAAGGTTTCTTTTTTACTTTATAGTTGATTTTTTGGACGGTTTAATTTTTTGTTAAAAAGTTAATTTATTTTGTACCTACACCTACACATTTAAACCCGATTTTATTGAATTAATAAATTATTAAAAACGACATCATGTGATTAACTGCTTATGTGTGAGCGTGTAGTATCGTTTTTAAGAATTTATTTATTAAATAAAATCGATTTATAGGGTTAGGTAAAATAACCACGTAGGGTCAAAGTAATAATATTGATGACTTACGAGATTCCACAAAAAAACAGGAAAGGAATCTACTTCTAGTTTATTTATCTCCATTAAGTGGATTCATTAGATAGCTCTAAATATGGTAGTTACAATAACATGTTTACGGCTGAGTTGAGCCGCTGATAAATAAATACCTACTTAGCGATATCTACCAAAATATTTACCTATTCTACCTCCCAAAATAGAAGAATATTTTACTAGCTCTGGTTTGCCCCGTATAATATTACTCCTATGTTTGAGTATCACCGGGTACAACTAATTAAGCCGCCCAATTCTTTGTCTTGAAACAAACATTACTAATCTGTTTCCATTTATTACCTACACAAAGGAAGGATTTTGGCTGAAAGGTGTCATGTTCCGGCGCGGCGTTTTCTTAGTCGGCTACCTGAAACACCTCTTACTTGCATAGGTCCATTACACATTGCGTAATAGGTACATCGCAGTTAAACATGCATAAAAAAAAACTAGTTGTAAAAGAATATTTTCTTCTATTTCCGCGATTATTACTCATTTAAATAAAACAATTTAACGGATTATATCACGTATATATTCATTTGAGTTCCCGGCGTTTCGGAAGCTTTTCAGCTATTCATGGTCACGGGTGGACTGAGAAAAGCTATATTTTTCTCTGTCAAAGTTACAATTTGTGCAAACATAAAAGCTGAAAAGCTTCCGAAACGTCGGGAACTCAAATGAATATATACGCGATATAATCCGTTATTTTTATTTATTTTAAATAGTTGCAAAAGAACTAATTCTTTTTATTGTTATATTTAATATGTATGTTAGTCTTTAAGGTTTATGTATAGGCCGTGTTGCCTGAAATAAATAAATTCATTCATTTATTATAAAGTGAGAGAGGTGGTGAGGTTATGCGGATTTTAAAAGAAAAGTGTTGTCTCAGATTATAACATAATTATTTAAAAAAATTGGGCTCATTTTACTCCAAGTAAAAAAAGCCAAAAACTTTGTAGGAAAAATCAGATTGTCAGTTTTGCGAAGCTCGTACAAAATGTACCGAAAGAATGTAACAGAACATTATTTTTCTCGGACACATTTATTACCTATCAATATCGATAGTACCCCAGATCGTCACCTCTCCCGATTAGATGCCTCTTCCAGCCAGTTGTTGAGGATCACGCCCAGATCGTCCCGCCACATTCGCCTTGGCTAAACATAAATTGTTTAAAGCGTGTTTGCGTGTCGTGTCCACCTGCAATTAGCAGTACAATCAGCGCTAAACCATTTTCACAAATAACAGTGTTGCCACTATTTGTAAAGCACATTAAAAAAATAAATAACTGTGGATGTATGGGTATAATTTTATTATCAATTCCTGGGAAAGTGATTCTTCTGAAAAATTATCAAAGATTTAAAAAGGCTTGTATCTGAAACCAACCCTGGGAAGAAAGTAATAAGTACATACTTGCGTCATATAGAGTAAATACATTTTTCCTTGGAGAAAAATGAGATAAGAGTATTTTTCAAAGTAGTAACGAAATGCTGCGATAAGATAATGCTGAAGAAAAATAAGTAGTCAGACAAATGTACAAAACAAGTCGTATAAAGTACGCCTATAGACTTTAACGAGTTTTTTCCGGGCTTCTAGTATCCGGCTACAATGTAAAAACTTAACTTCGCGTTTCATGAAACAGCCCTACCCTTTCATTAAATATGAACAATTTATGTAGGTAACAATCTCGAGGGAAGTATATTCCAAGAGTACTTGGATGGATGGGACTAAACATACTTAAACATACATATAAACCTCCCAATCTTGTAAGTACGACGGCCATTATTTATGTTTGGTTAACAAGGCTCAATGATTTTGTTTTTATTCCAGTCATTGATATAAAATTAAGACTCAAGAAAAAAACATACTGAAACTGGTTGAAATCAATAAAAATACCTTATTAATAAATGAAGTGTACTTGAAATTTCTTTCTTAATTTTTGCCATAAATATTATAGTGCGGTAAATAGATTTATCGTAAGTAAGAATTTATATTTTTTGATTATTCGATTAATTATTTACAAGATGGTTACCGTTGCGGGGGTACACATATAATGAGATGGCGCAATGTCCTGGATATGTTTGGAAAGGACAGGCGAGTGCTTGCTCAAGATTGAGAGGAATTGAAAAGGAGATGAAAGACATTTGCCAGACAGTGGGACATATAAATAGGAAATAAAAAATAAGCCAGTAATAACGCCCAGCCAACTTGCATATTGGAGGCTGGCGCGATCTCTTAAATCCGATACCTCTTTCGCTATCCCCCCGCTAAACCGACCAGATCACCCTACAACTGCCTTCGAGGATGATGAAAAGGCAGAATGCCCTGCCGCCAGCATCGAGAAGCAATGCTCTCCTAACCTTGACCTGACTGACGATGTCCATACAGCATACATAGAAGCGGTGGTGGAGCAGAGATCTGCTTCAGCTCACCTAAGCCCTCCCCCTGATCCCATATCCGTAGATGAACTAAAATCCACAATCAAGAACCTTCATCAAAGAAAAGCCCCCGGTGATGAATTTTCATTGCCAAAAAACTTCTCAAACTCCTCCCTGATAACCTCATCTCCACACTGGTCAGGATCCTTACCGCAGCCCTAAAGAACTCCCACTTCCCAACAATGTGGAAAGTAGCCACGGTGATCGGCATACACAAAGTAGGGAAACCAAGATCTGAACCCACCAGCTATAGACCCATTTCACTCCCTAGCTCCCTGGGCAAGCTTTTCGAGAAAGCGATCTTAACTCGAATCCGAAAGTTCACCAAGGAGAACGAAGTCATCATCGACGAGCAATATGAGTTCAGGGAAAACCATTCATGCACGCACCAGGTACACAGGATAGTGGAGCACGTCCTTGAGGGCTTCAAATGCTTCAAGGGATTTAAGGGCCGCAAGACAGGAGCTGTGTTCCTCGACGTGGCGAAAGCATTCGACCGGGTATGGCATGCCGGTCTGGTCTTCAAACTATTCGATATGGGCATGCCGATAGGTCTCGTACTTTTGATACGGGACTTCCGCACCGGCCGTAGTTTTCACTTCCGTCATGAGGGCATACTCTTTGACCCTCACCCGATCAGAGCAGGAGTCCCTCGTAGAGATCGGCCCTATCCCCTATCCTATATACACTGTATACTAATGACATCCCAAAACACCCAAACGTGCAACTAGCCTTGTTCGCCGATAATACCACATTATTCGTCTCAGGTACAGACATCTATAAACACCGCCGCGACCTTTAAGACGCATTGAACGACCTCGGTAGGTGGTTTAAACTATGGTGAATAGTCATTAACCCCGACAAAGTGCCGCGATTATTTTTACCCATAACGGTAAAGCTAAAACCTTGAACAGCTTGCCCCCTTAATGTATACAACCTCCCAGTCCCATGGGGGTCCAAGGTCAAATACCTAGGTGTGATCCTGGATCACAACCTATCCTTCACCCCTCACATCAAAAAGGACCGAGACCGGGCAGCCTTTATCCTCGGCCGACTAGGTTCAATGATAAATAAAAAGAGCAAAATGTCATTAAAGAGCAAACTTTTGCTCTACAAAATGTGCGTCCGACCAATATTGTCCTACGCTTGCCCGGTATTCGGACAAGTTGGCGAAAACGGTCTAAAACCCCTTCAAACCCTGCAAAACAGAGCCCTGCGTCGAATAATAAACTCACCTTGGCAGGTCACTAACATCAGTCTCCATTTCGACACTAAAATGTCCACTATCCACGACATCTTCAAGACAAGCGTCAAAGCATAAGCATATGCTTGTTGACAAAGCCCCTTCACATCCCCACCCCCTGATTTGCAAGGCGGTGGACCACCGTGAGCGCGACCGCATTATGGCTGGCCTCTCCCAGCCCCTCCGAAACCTCTAAAAAACTTCTTTCCTTATTTTTCTACACTCTAAAGTCCTTCGACTCCCCTGATTCTCTTCCTGCATTCATTCTTATATTCACTCATACACACTCACACCACACTCGCATACACATAATCATATTTTATTGCTCATCTAGCTGGTCATCGGCGTACTAACGCCGCAGCTCTTTTCTATTTTCACTGCAGGACAGGTGGTTCCATATAAGGTAATCTCGTCCTCGCTTGTCCGATAGCTGAAACAGCCGCCTGGCTTCAGCCCATAGTCAAATGTCAAAAAATAGCCATTAATTTCTATAGCAATTGTAAAAGTAAGGTAAATGTTCTAGTGCTCGACAGCGTCTCCATAGTTGGCACCTTCAACATTAATTCCTAGAAATGGACTAAGGATATCCAGCACTAGTATTTTTTATTTACTATGTAAAATTGACAACGTATGCAAAAGTAGAACGGCGCTTAAACTCTTTTTACCTGCGTTGCCTTCGTAAGATCTTGGGCATATCATGGCAAGACAGGGTAACAAACGAAAGGGTTCTAGAAATTGCACAGCTGCCTAGCTTGACCGCGTTTCTCAAACAGAGACGTTTGCGTTGGCTAGGGCATGTGCATAGGATGGAACCCTCTCGTTTACCACGTCGCGTTCTTCTCGGTGCAGTGGCGGATGCAAAAAGAAACGTTGGCAGGCCATTGCTTCGTTTTAAAGATTGCGCAAAGAGGGACATGACTGCCTTTCATATTGACCACCAAAACTGGGAAAATCTTGCGGAGAGACGGACGGAGTGGCGCAAACGCGTTGTGGAGGGGCGCAAGTTATGTGATGAGGCCTGGTTCGCGGCACTCGCTGACAAGAGACAAAGACGTCGTCAAGCCGACTCAGTACCATCTGTCGCAAATTTCTCATGTCAGGCCTGCGGTAAAACATGTCGCTCTCGTATCGGTTTGGTAAGCCACTAAAAACGGTGTCTCCCGAACACTACACCATAAATCGTCTGCAATAGACGCAAAGGCCTATATACTCGTATATGTATAATTAATAATTTAACTAATGCTTACCACAGAACTGAAAGTTAAAAACAAACTCGATTCTGAGTTCTCAACGCCAGGGGGACGAAATCAGACGAAAAACAAGTTTAATTAATAAACTGCAGAAATAGCATATAATGCGGTTGCACAGCCAGCAGCTAACGTTTGCTGAAGTTGGAATATATTTTGGTAGTTCGCATTACCTGACTCCTAACTTCACTTAACCTTAGGTAATAATGGCGAAATAGCAAATACGTAGTTTAGTTAGGTATAGTCAACAAATTTGAATCCAACAAATTTGAAGCCACTGTATGGCTCTTGCTCACTTTAAATGCCAACACCGCTTGGTCTGCATTACCAGAGGTGGTACTTTTCCCTTCCTAATGACATCCTTCCTCGTTTTCCCCGCTATCGGGATCATTTCTTTAAAAATAAATAATACCTCACATTTTATATCTCGTTATCTAAGTATTTCAACCTTACGTGATAATTTCATTTTAAAGAGAAGATATACGTTAAGACCATAAAAGATGCTAAAATAATTCGTTTCGTACTGATGCGTTGTTGATATAGTAGCCTACATTAAAAGAGTTAATCGCATATCCTTTCGTTTCTGTTTTCATCTGAATCTTTATATAGCCTCTAAATTTCGTATTCATCACCAAAATTATATATGAAAGTTTTGTGGTGATTTGTAAGGTTTAATCAAGGATTTTTTTTGTAATTCCATATACCTAAGTTTTAGTCGGTGTTATCCATAACTCTTGCTATTATATATTGTCAATTGAATGTAACTTTGTCCTATCACCGGCTGCGCCATTTAAGCTTACACGATGCCCCAAAATGCAGGTACCTACGGGTATATTAGGAACATTGTGCCGCCCGCCGCCACCACGTGCATTCTTAAAATACTCGACAGAGATCTGTTTTGATTTCATATTACTGGTAATGACTAAAATATAAAGCTTTGTACGTGAAGGTAATTTTAAGTAATTTTATCGTTCATATAATTACCGCCTTCGCATATTATACATATATGCAAACGCCGCATAATTATGCCGATCCTAGATATGCTAGACCCCGACCTGGAGCCGTTACTTCCCAAGTACCAATCAAATGTCTTAAAAAGGGATTGAAGGTATCTTGAAGACAATTAGACAAATTCTTGCTGTTGTCTTGGCTATAACCATTTTGTCCCTGAAGATATCTTGTAGATATGCCCCAAGACACAGTTAAAGCGAAGTGGGCACGGTATTTAAGAAAAAATCAAGAAAAAGATTAATACTACTGTTTAGACAAACTTAAACCCTACTTAATAATGGGCGTTTAACCGATCTCTAAACGTCGATTTCAAGATATCTTGAAGGTTGCCTTAAGTCCAAGAAATAAACGTAAAGATATCTACAATACTTACTTAAAACTGTCATCAACACTGAATTCCGCAAATTCCATCATCTCTTAATAAAGAAAATTTTAAAACTTTTTTTACTCATGGAATTATATTTCAGAAAACATTGCGAACTCTTTTACTAATAAGAGAATTCATTGAAGGTTTATCAAAATGGCGATTACTTAACTATTTTTTACGTTTAGAAAATACCGTTTTATGTCCGTATAGGCATTTAAAAACTACAACGCATGATTGTTTATCGCGTAAAATTGATCGAAAGTGCTATAAAATAGACGGGCTTACAAAATACAGGAAAAAGAGCAATAAAATTTTGAATATTATGTTGCTAAATGAAAAATTTGCTTACATACAAAGCAGAATAGTACTTTTCTGTAAATTGAAATAAAACAATTTAACGGATTATATCGCGTATATTATCTCATTTTAGTTCCCGACGTTTCGGAAGCTTTCCAGCTTTCCATGGTGACGGGAGGACTGAGAAAAGATGTATTTTCCTCTGTCAAAGTTACAATTTGTGCAAACTACCCATTTTTTGAAAAAACACAAATAAAGGTGTACATACATGCCAGATGGGCCTAAGCTGTAAAGACAGTTACACATGTGCCAGAAGGGCTTAATTATTTTATTCTAATAATTTACCAAGCAGCATTTCACAAATGAGGCGTACTGAGGAGAAAAGAAACGCTGCAAAGAAAAACTCCCAGGCTACCTCATTACTAATTATAATATTTTAAAAACAGAGACTATTAAACTACTTTAAACAGATAAGATATTTTACACCGTTCGGAAATTAAGGTTTTGCAGTCCTGTGTCTCGCTTGTTCCTTGATGAGATGTATTACAGGATCCCAAGCTGGTGGTAGTGACAATCCATCTTCTCTATTGAAATTAGGATGCTTTTTAATCTCAATAGCCTCGCGTAGCATCCTGGGAAAATATCTTTTTTCTTTGGCAAGGATAGAAGGTTTATCAAACTTAATTGAGTGGTTTGGTTTGTCAATGACATGTTCACAGACTGCAGACCTATTACACCGACGGTGCTTGACATCTGCTATGTGCTCCTTCACCCGGGTTGATACACTGCGTTTCGTTTGACCAATGTATGAAAGACCACACCCGCAGTCTAGCTTATAAATGCCTGCACTCTGCAAAGGGGTGCTACTCTTCACGGGTCTAAGGTATTGAGACACCTTCTTCAACGGCTTGAAATATGTTTTTATAGAAGCACGCTTCAAGATGTTTCCGATCTTGTCTGTGACCCCTTTCACATATGGTAATACGGCAGGTTTACGCTCGACTGTTGGTTTCTTCATACTGGGATTCTGTTTGGAACGTGGTATCTGGAGCTCGTTGGCTCGAAGCGCACGTTTGACATTCTGCAACTCAGCAGTCAGATGTTGATCGTCGCAGATACCCCTGGCTCTCTGAAACAAAGATATACCCACTGTAGCAAGTTGACAGGGATGGTGGTGAGATTTGCCATTCAAATACCTATCTGTATGCGTAGGTTTCCTATATACAGTATGGCCTATGTCATTGTTAGGACCTCTAATTACTAGCACATCTAAGAATGCAAGTGAATTTTGATTTTCCAACTCCATAGTGAATTTAATTTTACTATGCATGGAGTTCAGATGGTCTAAGAAAGCTGAAACACTAGATCTAGGTAAAATAGTAAAGGTATCATCTACGTATATTTTAAAGATCCTCGGCTTGACAGGTGCCAATGAAAGCGCTCTCTCCTTGAAGTCTTCCATGAAAATATCGGCGACAACAGGAGACACCGGAGACCCCATTGCCACACCATCAACTTGCCCGTAGAATTCACCATTCCATAGCATATATTCAGATGTAAGGCATATTCTGAGTTATTACAACACTGCCTTCTAATTCCAAAAGCATCCTAATTTCAATAGAGAAGATGGATTGTCACTACCACCAGCTTGGGATCCTGTAATACATCTCATCAAGGAACAAGCGAGACACAGGACTGCAAAACCTTAATTTCCGAACGGTGTAAAATATCTTATCTGTTTAAAGTAGTTTAATAGTCTCTGTTTTTAAAATATTATAATTAGTAATGAGGTAGCCTGGGAGTTTTTCTTTGCAGCGTTTCTTTTCTCCTCAGTACGCCTCATTTGTGAAATGCTGCTTGGTAAATTATTAGAATAAAATAATTAAGCCCTTCTGGCACATGTGTAACTGTCTTTACAGCTTAGGCCCATCTGGCATGTATGTACACCTTTATTTGTGTTTTTTCAAAAAATGGGTAGTTTGCACAAATTGTAACTTTGACAGAGGAAAATACATCTTTTCTCAGTCCTCCCGTGACCATGGAAAGCTGGAAAGCTTCCGAAACGTCGGGAACTAAAATGAGATAATATACGCGATACGAGTATAATCCGTTAAATTGTTTTATTTCAATGAGTAATAATCGCGGACACAGAAGAAAATATTTTCTGTAAATGTTTGAGATATAAATGCAATTATTATTGCTATAACTAAAATCGAACTTCAATAAACTTTATTTTTTATGATTTTTTTTTATTTATTAAAAGTGTAAAATGGCGTTAAGTCTTATTATTCTTAACGAAGTATGACTTTAGACGACACTGATTTTGTAAGGTTACTTTAGATAAAGTCTAGACAAATTGCATTTGGTTTAGTACCGGTTTAGAGATATTATACTTAACTTATACTAAACGCCGAATTAGTGTAGTTCTACTTAATACATAATGGGATTTTTGAGTTTGATTTAGTGAATGCAAATTGCCGTCCAATTTATGGTAATGCTTATGCAAGAAAAACCATAACCTCATATAATATGTAATATTCATTCAGCATATCCTGTGTTTAAAACGAAGTCTCACTCGTCGCACTGCTAACGTTTGAAGCACTTGGTTGCTCACAATTTGATGATATTTATTATATTTCGGAACACGCTGACGAAAACCACCAGATCTATTTATTTTTATTATTTCATCCATTCCATTAATTGGTTATAGTTTGTTGAAAAACGTCCCGTTAAACTTATTTTCACTTAAACTTGAGTACATTTAGTAAAAAATGAATACAATGGTCTTCAGTGGGGCAATTGAAAGAGCTTGGTGTTACAATCATCTTAAGTTTATCTACAAAATCAGTTTTTACTTTGCGATTCTAAACTGATACTTGAATTATACCATTGAGTCTTAAGTGAGCCTTCAAATAATCTGAGTTGAGTGAAAAACGCATTTTTAGACTTAATTGTAGACAAACTTAATACTAAATAGTTTTTAAAATACTTAACTAGGTTTTAGGTATTCTTAACTTGCTAAAGTAGTGGTAGCCTAAAACTATTTACTTTTTAAGATTAAAATTACTTAACGGAGTCTTTTTGAATTTAGCTAATTCTTATTTTAGATAAACTTCAGATATGTAAGATTTAATCACTATTCTTGTTTGCTATTATCGCGGATAAGGGTATTTTTCCAGGATAAAAAGTAGCCTATGTCCTTCCCCGAAACTCAAACTATACCCATACCAAATTCTATCCAAATCGGTTCAGCGGTTTAAGCGTGAAGAGGTAATAGACAGACAGACAGACAAACAGAAAGACAGACGGACACACTTTCACATTTACTAGTATTAGTATGGATATGGATAGTATGGATTACGTAGATAGCTAATGGGTAAATTAGGTTTCCCGTAGCAAAAAGTTAAGACAGGAAAACCCATATGGTTCAACTCTGTTTGTTTGTCCGTCCGAATTACAGCACTATATCTGAAGAACTATTTGTATTATCTATTTTAAATTTGGAATATCTATAAACATGACCAGCTCTTGGAAATGAAAGATTTCAAAATATAATTGTATTTTTTAAGCAGGCTATCATGAAAAAAGACTTAATTCGTATATTCTTAAACCATTTTTTTTTACTGTGGTTAACTTTCGTTATATTAACGAAAATATGGAAAGAAATAGGTACCATTCCCCCTACCCCCTTATTTTTTTTTATATAGTTGAATACAAATATTAGAGCAAAATTTAACCGTTATATCCAGATACTTATTTTATTTTATTTCCTATACGTTTTAAGAGATTAAATAAATTAATTGAATAACTCGGTTTGTTTAATTTTTGCCCCTCATTTGTAATAAGGTAAACTTCAACCGACTAGTTAAGTCGGAATAAGTGAAAATCTTGCAAGTCTGACTCGCACTTCACTCGTTTTTAATCTATTTCACAAGCCCATTTTCCTTGCATAAAACTTGAATAGTGTGGAGCTATATTCTTTTAAAGTATAGTTTTCGGAAAGGTCTCCAGACGCAGATTGCTCTAACGGGAAGGTAAGTTTATCTTCGGAACATTGTACCGCGGCCGCATGTCGCGCGCATTTGCCGTCCTAAATTATGGCTCGAGCCAAACTTGCCGTTTTTGTCCCCAAGATTAACGATGAACAACCGCCCTCGAAAAATCCTGTCGCCCCAAAACGGATATTGCCAAAAACTTTACGATATAAAATTTCCTTTTGATCAGTTTGGTGGAGTTGCGTTAATAAATATAACCTTTCATATATAGCTCTTCCCGGAATAAAAACTGGGAAGTGATCAAATAAAATTACGAGATAACCATTATAATATATTGATTACGAGATAACCACTATAATCCATACTAATATTATAAATGCGAAAGTGTGTCTGTCTGTCTGTCTGTCTGTTACCTCTTCACGCTTAAACCGCTGAACCGATTTGGATGAAATTTGGTATGGAGATAGTTTGAATCCCGGAGAAGGTCATAGGCTACTTTTTATCCCGGAAAAATACCCTTATCCGCGATAAACGAATTTAAGGCGGACGAAGTCGCGGGCAGAAGCTAGTATATTATATATTGAAGATAAGAAGATAATTCAATAAGACCACCATTGTATTTGTCTATAATGCCGATTTAATTAATTAATTACTGCCAATTATTATATTAATTTTATAGTTTATACCATGAACGAATAATTTTAAGGTTCAAAATGAACAATGATTTTCTAAGATTGATTCTAAAAACAAATAAGATGCTGTTTAATGTGAGAAAGTAACTTATTTCTAGCAGGGAATATTAAGTGCAATGCTAGCAGCTATATATTTAAATTGATTAGGTAAGTACTGAAGTAGGTGCCGAAGGAGCGAGGCACATACTTCAGAAACTCTAAAATGGTCTTACAGGCCAGAAGAGATAAAATATTGCATCAATATCATAGATTTCACGAAAGTTGTACACGTATATTGCTATCAATTTTTAAATTGAATGTTTCAATTAAGTTGTTTGCATGCGTTTGGCATATCGATAGGGTCTATGTCGGGTGGTCTAACATTTTTAGGCAATTTTTTCGCAACATGTTTTTTGCATACCAACGTTAATATTTTGAAATGTGAAATGCTTACTACCCACATTTGTATGGACTAACATTATTTTGTAAATGTATTATAGGTATTATCTTGTTATTCCGAATATTGTTACCACTAACGTATTTTTTATTTCCATAATAGTAATGAAATATAAGACGGTCGGACGCTATGCGATGGTCGTATTTATTATTTTAACACGGAGAGATAAAGAAAACCTGGGGGTTATTGCCCAACGAAATTTTGACAACTAATATCCGAATCAACTGTCATAGCCCATACAAAATCATGACACTTGATTCTGATTCCGAGCGCCAAACGCGTTAGGCAATAGGGGAGCGCGTGGCGCTTCGCCGGCCATTACCGCGGCACGCTGGGCTCACGCGCTATAGAGTTTCAGTTCTTATAACACCTCACTTCGCTCGTCGTTGTACCTAACGGGGACCTACCTTAAGGCAGAATACCCTAACTAACAATTAGGCCCAACAATATATTTCATGGACTTAACCTTTTAGTAATTAAAATTTTAAATTAAACGATTTTAGACCAACAATACTTTAGACAAAAAAATCCTATGAAAAAATCTTTATGCTAAAAAAGACTTACTTATACCATTTAACTTTTTTCTTCTCCTCGGACCAAGTCGCGGACACCTTCCAGTGCACGATAAGTCGACTGCGGTAAATATGACTTTGTAGTAAAATTTGCCACGTTATTGTAAGTTCCATCAAATTAAGATTTAAACAAATATCAGTTTCTGTGGGACTCGACAATTTCATCGTTTGCTAGCTGTTAAAATGCGACCGGTTACGACTTACGGTCAACTAAGTTAAATATTTGATCACTCCTACTATTGCAAGCATGTATACAGTAATAAGTTTACTCATATTGTGATTGTACCTATTAACAAACTAAAATGTGCCCGCAACTTCGTTCACGGAAGAAAAGTAGTCAAAACCCTCATTTTTACTGTAGGGTAGTTGGGTAAAAAGTATTCTATAACCATCTGTGGATCCACCTACCCGTGTATCAAATAGTGGAAATGTGTAAAGCCATTTTGGTGTGATGAAGCCTCAACGACACATACGAACACACAATCACAAAAAAAAAACGATTCAGTGACCTTCAAATAGTCTGTAGAACTTTTTTTGCAGCCTGTTAAAGTGTCCCACTGTTGGACAAAGGCTTTATCTCTTTTCCGGGTTGCTTCCCTATCCAGCGCGTACTCAGACCAGCCCATGCAAAATGTGTAAAAACCGTCCTGCCATCTCCTTTTCGGTCTGCCACGGTTCCGGTAACCATCCTGCGGGATCCACTCGGTAGTTACCTTGGCCCACCGATCTGGATTCATACGGCAGACATGTCCAGTTCAATCCCATTCAAGTGGCGGTTTTTAGACTTATATTTTTGGAAAATATCTTCATTGCACACACATTCACACATGTTCTCACATTTCATTTTTTTAATTGAAATCCAATGTTTTTTCAGTGTAAACTGGCAATATTTAACTAACATAACGCTTTCCAGCATTATTGATAAAATGATTCGAGAAAAGGTACCTCGCATTCTTTTTAGGGTCCCGTAGCCTAGATGGCAAATACGTAACCCTTATTTATTTATTATTCAAAAAGTTACACAGTATTACAGTAAAAACCAAGGCGCTGTGAACTATAAAAAACAAAAACATATACAAAAACTTAAAACTAGTTTGATTTAGGCAACGTAACTCCGTGGCTCCATTGCGTCTTATTGTTTCGTCATGTCCGTCCGTCCGTCTGTCCGTCCGTATACCAAAACTACATGACGTGTATTCAAGAAATTTGGAGTATAGACGTCTTGTATAAGCTGCTAGGAAGTTTGATAGTTAAATAACAAAAGAATATATTTTTAGGGGGGCACTTCAATACATGTAACCGAAACTGAAAATAAACTTTTTCAACAAATATCGACACACATTTTGACAGTTCTTTGAAAAATACTTAAGTAGGGTTTCTAACAAAAGTTCTTTGATTGAGTGAATATTTTCGGAAATGATCGCTCTGAAAGTAGCATAAATTGTATGTCCAAAAAATATGAAAAAAAAAACCACAAAAATAAAGCTGAAAATAAAGTAAGAGTTAAAGTATTTATTATACTTTCAACGATTTTTTTTTTTCAATGTGATCGCATATACCGTTTTTGAGTTACTGCCAAAACTGCGCTTCTCAGCAACAGGAAGTAAGTGCCGTGGAAAAACGCTATTCTGCTAATGCTCTTTCTCATAGCGTATTTTTTCAATGCAGTGCATTTTTTTGTATGAACGGCTGCGGAACCCTACACTGATTGGTCCGACATGCTTTTGGCCGGTGTTTTTGTTCGTCTTGACGGTTATATTTGATGATTCTAAATGTAGAGACCCCTTACAGTCCAGCAATGAAGACGTCCACTGCTCGAGAAAGTCTAGGCGGGATAAACATTTTAATGATGGCGATTGCACAACCAGTAGCGCAGTTAGAATGTTTATTTTGTACATTTCTTAATTTCATCTGAAAAAGGCTCGAGAGGTCACTGCAGCTCCCTGAATAACAGCAGCATGTAACTCACAGATATGGGTAATAACTCCTCTACTAGATCTCATACTATACATAAAAAAATGGCTGCAAAGCTAAACGATTTTTAACACACCCTTCACTTAACACACGGTAGGCTCCAGAATGGAAGTACCCGCATAATATTTACATAAATGTATCCCTAAGCAATTTATGTAAACGATGCGCACGTAATACCTTAAACTATGTAGGTTAGGAAATTGTCTACGTATTTAATACCATTATTTTTCGTGCAGTATGCATTTTTTTCATTCGGGATGTTGTTTTATGGCTAGTGGGTTTAAGTTTCACCTTGATTTTATCCAATAAAAAGTTAAAGTGGAGAACGCATATTGAGGAGATGCTTTTTCATTCTTACCTTAAAAACTTCAAGTTTGTAGGTCAATGGAAATATTGACGCCGGTCGTGTCGCTTGTCCTTATCCCATTTACTTGGGGTCGGCGCAGCATGTTTTTTTCTTCCATACCTCTGTATCACTCGTCATCTCGTCACTCATATCCTTCTTGTTCATGTCATCTCTCACGCAATCCATCCACCTTTTCCTCGGTCTACCCCTCCTCTTACATCCTTCCACATGCATATCTAATACCCTTCTTGTCACACGACTCTCATCTCTCCGCATAACATGTCCATACCACCGTAGGCGATTTCGTCTCAGCTTATCGACTACGAGTATTACTTTCAGGCTTCCTCTTATATACTCATTCCTTATCCGATCCATTCTCGTCACGCCACTCACCCATCTCAACATTCTTATCTCCGTTATATGCAATCTGCTTTCATCCGTCGCCTTTGCGGCCCAACATTCCGATCCATACATGACGACAGGTCTTACAAGGCTCTTGTAGATTTTGCCCTTCAATCGAAGGGGCATTCGGGCATCGCATATTACTCCCGAGACCTGTCGCCATTTCATCCCGTGCCGCTAAGAGTGCCGGCCTGAAATTATTTCTTCAATAGCATGAAGCGGGATGGAATAAACCACAGACCCAACTATTATGAGCATGACATCCCTAGCGGCGTCTAGTACATAGACCAATAGTCTCTTTGCGTCGCTGAGCCAATGTAGTATTTTTCCTTCACGAGCTAGCGTATATCACAACAAATGTTTGCACGTTTGAGTCGTCGACGTGAGCAAAGATATTCCTTCATAGGCACGTTCTTTGAATATCAAAACGTTAGCTAGAAGGATATTCAGCGTCAAAGAAAAGTGTATAGGTTGGAAGAGGAAGCATTGCCTTACCAGACTGAAGGAGTTGAATTTTTAATGGTATAGCACTTTATTACAGACCAAATAATATGAAGTATAAATTTATACAACACTTTAACGGGAATTAAATAACCTATCTTTGAATTCATGACATGATCTATCTGCGTGTCATGATTTAATAAATCCGTGATTGGAGTGTACCAAAGAGGATCCCTAAACAAGAGGACATTTAAACAAATTAAGATCGGCATGATGTTATTTTGACACCTACTTTTAATGATCTTATAATCCAGAATACGCTAAAAAAAAACGTGATTTTTATGGAAAACTTTTAACTAAAATAAAAAATAGAGAAATTCGACTTAACGTGAACTTAACATGCATTAGACGATGCATTATAATATCCATTAAACAAAACCTGCACACTAATATATATGTATGTGGAACTATGACCCTGACCGAAGAAACGAATCATTGGGGCAGAGCCAAACGAACCATTCAGACCACCGCTAGTTAAAGAGTTGTTAGGTTCCATAGTTACCTTGCGTCAATCAGAGCGGAAATAGAAGCCCCTCAAAGCGGGGCTTCGTCGACTTGCTCCCAGCCATCTGCAGTAATGAAATTTTCCTTCACTTCTATTTTTAATTCACACATAAATGATTCGCCGCCATGTAATCATGATGATAGATTCTAATGCTGGGGCCACACTATCGCGATAACGCGAAGATTTGCGTTGTCGCGACACGTGTAGCCAAGGAATTCGTCCTATCGCGAATCATCTTCGCGAATACGAATGCCCTTCGCGCCGCTGTCGGTAAATTGCCGCGCATCAAAGAGTTTTGTCACTACAAAGTTCGTAAGGTGGGCTTTACTTGGCGCTCTTCACGTTCCAGATTATCGCGACGTAGTGAAGGTTTTTTTTTATGTGACCTTGCTCTGCGCCATGAATGAAACACTAACTTTTATCGTGACACTGCGAACACGAATCTCCGCCTTCAAGTCTGGCCGTAGCAAATAGTTTTCCAACATCTCCCCTACCCCCAATAATCATTTAATGATTACTATTTTAACTCTTATCAACTTACACAAAATAAATATTATATGGGACCCTCTTTGATACAAACTGACCAAATCCATTTCAAATAAACATGTTATTGAGTAAAGTCAGGGATTACTCATACGAAGTGGCCTTTCCGCCATTTTTTGTATTGGTATGCGACCCCGGCTCCTCGAGCTGCTACTGGCTCATACATAGTCTTTCGGGACAGTAGTATCCTTTAACCCCTTTCTCCTATCTAAATTCGTACAATTCTTTTCTTTACCCTGTTATCCTTCCTCCTATTCCGCCAATCCAAGGTATGCCGTGCCTGCTGGGATCGAATATTTTATCCCTAGCTGCTCGTGGGAACGCAAATGGCAGCGATGTGGTTCGTAACCCATCACGTCTCGGTCCCAGCGAGAGCGAAGAGTGGGCTATATAGAGCCGCTTTGCTACGTTGAATCTAAGGGGAGGAATGAATGATCAAATAGATGAAGTATTCCAGATGATGGATGCGAGAAATATTGATATTCTGTGTGTGAATGAGACAAAACAAAAAGTTGTGACAGCACAGAATGAAGAGATTAATAAATGTTGATGAAGCGGCAGTTGTATGTAGTAGCATGTGGAAGGAGATAGTCTCTGCCTACCCCGTAATAAGAATAAGGCGTGATTTTATGTATGTATGTATGTATGAATGTTATTGCGTAACAAACATCCTATTATCTTCCAAAAAGTCACAATTATAATCTTAGTAGTTTTTTATCAAACATGTTTTATTGTGAGGCAAACGGGACAAAAGAAGCCTATTTCACTCTTCTCTTCATAATTTATCCTTTTGCAAAAAAATCACTGGTAACCCGGCAAATTTACATTGTAAATGAATTAAGTAGATTACTAATATTTCATACCTGTATATTGGAAAGCACTTAGCTATTTTTTTGTATGAGCTTCATCTATTGATAACAAAGTGTTATTATAGTCAAAATATGATTCGAGTTTACAACTTTTTCAAGCATTCACATAAATAATAATTATTTAAAGCTATTGTAGATTGTTTTATTGATTATCAATAGTGACTAAGGAAAAAAAAAACCCTATTTTTACTTTAGCGTACTCTAGTAAATAGTATCCTATAACCTTCTGGGAATACCCAGCTACCCATGTACCAAAGACAGTTGGAATCCGTTTAGACCTTTTGGTAAACAAACAAGAAAGATAAAAAAAACTTTTTCAACTGCAACTGTGACGGCACTTTGAAATAGGATCTATTCACACGGACCACAACCAAACTACAACGCAATGGCATAAAGTCGTAAAGCATTGGGGACGTGTGAATAATTGGGGTCTATATTGGAATCCATAATATCCTTTGTCTTATTCGTAAATTCCATAATAACTTTGGTCATAACGATCTTTTGCTATAATAGCATTTGACCTAATGTAAATGCCATAATATTAATTTTCCTAAAATTGAATATCCTAATGTTTATTAGCACTATTTTCTTAAGTACTAATATCACATTTGGTTGCCATAATCATCATATGTCCCAATTGTTACATATCCTAATACTGGTTGCCAAAATCATCATGTGTCCTTATACATACCCTAAAACATTATATAACGAGACCCAGTTTTCGACCACTCGTTATGGTCCCAGTTCTACCTAACGCTCCTCATCGCTTCGCTGGTCGTCCTAAGTTAAAGTAGAATATTATGGCTTATGATCATTATGGCATTTGACTTTAGAACATGTAATTTATAGTTTTGTATATTATGACTCATAAATCTTATGTGTTAATAGATTAGTACAAATATATTAGGTATTTAGAGCATTAGGTAATGTAACATATGGCTTATGTATCAATATAATAAAGGTTAAAAAAAAGAAAGACTTATATGTAATATAGGATGTGTTCATATAGACTTTTTGACGTTACATGTTAGAAAAACCGGCTAAGTGCGAATCGGACTCACGTGCCGAGGGCTCCGTACAAAACATATGCTAGAAACGACCGTATCTATGAAAATCCAGTGTTAGCAGAACCCTACTCCTAACCAGAACTACGCGGTGTTCGATAATTTTATATGGGTTATTGACATAGACAGACAGACATAACATAATATTGTTTTTAGTATTTGTTATTATAGCGGCAACAGAAATACATTATCTGTGAAAATACATCATCAACTGTCTAGTTATCACGGTTTATGAGACACAGTCTGGTGACAGACGGGCAGACAGACAGCGGAGTCTTAGTAATAGGGTCCCATTTTACCCTTTGGGTACGGAACCCTAAACCACGGATTCCATGCAAATTTTCACTTAGATATACTATCCTAACTGGCCGGTTCAAGTGCAATTTCCACCTGGTGTCTATGGCGTTGCATGCAAATGAGGTACAAACTTAACGTTTATATATTTCAGAAATATATTGACCAATTTTTTTTTACTGTTTAGTTTTTTTTTCTCTTGGACTCACTCGATTTTATTTTTTGCTTATAAGTTAATTTATGATACACTTTTTAGTTAATCGTTACTTAAAAGTGTATCTCGTGACGATTCGAACAGGCCCAAACACGACTAGGATACAATATTTTATTACAGAGATCCGGTGACTTCCAGCTCCATCATCGAATCAATTCGACGGTACCACCCACTGACCTTCTACTCATCAGGACCATTTGAATTTGCAACTATGAAGATTAAACTTGGCTATTTTAATCGAGATGTATCTCGTCACTACCTGTAAATCATTTATCGTCGAGGAGTTCTAGTGACCTTCTGTGGTCTTCTTCATCAGTTCCGCTTCACCAATGTACACTTTCTGAATGCAAATGTTTATTATGTTTCGTATAATACCAAAATCGCCATATTATGTATGCCTACAATATTTGAGGAGTTCCTTCAATACCTCATGGATCATCAGATTTTCACTAAAATTAAATAGATTGGCCAATCTGAAATAATCTAAATCGGTTTATATATGACGGAGTTCTGAGGTAACAAACAAAAAAAAATATACAACCGAATTGATAAACACCTCCGTTTTCAGGAGTCGGTTAAGAACAAAGTGAATATTGGTAGTTGGGATACTCTTTTTATTTGTTAGCCTATTTTGTGTCCTACTGCTGGGCAAAGGTCTCCGTTCTCTCTCGTCCTCGTTCCCGTGAAGTGCTCCTGCCATGCCTCCTGAAATGAGTTCAGGTCAAACCACTATCTCTTCGGCCTGCCTCTGCTTCAGTAGCCGTCTTTTTTTTTTACTCTTTAAACTTTTTTTTTATTATGATATAATAATTATCTACAAATCAACGTTTCTCCGATTTTTCTCTATACTTTCCCTGTAATAACTTGCTTCTTGCAAAATTTCATGATTCTAGGTCAACAAAAAGAGTACTTTGGCACATAAATAAATTTCATAGTTAAGTTAATAAAATTTCATAAATAAATTACATATCGATCATGTGTATCTGATATTGATTCAATATATATGAGAGGAATTTGTTAAGTTTTTTAGCTACATACATTATACATCACACAAAATCTTTGTCTTACGTAACGGTGTAAAAGATGGCTTCCCAAGGCAATAACGAAACAGCAACGAGCGCGTTTTCGCGTCATTAACTACCGCATTATCTCGCAGCTTCTCTTTTCAAATATTTGACTGTTTTATTTGCCACCGGCTCGCCTGTCGGGAAATTCCGATTCAATATGAATTTTCACTTCCCGTTTTATTTCGGTACGTTTGAGTAACTTTTAATAATTTGTCTAATTTTAAATGTCAGGAAAAACGAATTTTGTTTGTTCATAACAATGCAAATAAAGTCGGGGTCTGCAATGCGTGGATTCATTTTCCTATGTCTATATTTGATTGATACAATTTAGTTCTTGCGATAGTCATAGTTGTTGATTTGATGATTTAACTTGTTTGATCTATTGGTAAGAATATATACTCAAGAAGGTACGGAATACATGTATAAAACCAACCGTTATTGTTATCCAGAGAGAAAAAAAGTTTAATTTAAATGCAATAAAAAATATTTGAACCTGCATCACACATGCGCGTTTCTATTAATAATATCCTATACCTATAGTTAACACTAAAATCGACATATTACACCTGCGATATAGAATAAAGCCCGAGGCACCTTTATCACTAAATCAACAAGTCAAATTTGCAAGCAGAAGCTTCTAAAATAGAATTCAAGCATTCTTCATAATCATATCTCAGAGACAAAAATCACGTTGATTTTCCTTAATATTATTCATTTATTTGTAGAAAAAAGGGCCTACTTTACATAACAAACAATCCGTCAAATGGCAGCGTCAACCTAACGAGCTAATACAACATTTCCAAAACGTTAACGTAGCAAGACAGACAAAAATCGTTTAACATATAAAGAAATCCAATTATGGGGAATAACGAGACCCCGATTTTGAACGCGGAAATTCTCTGTGAAATATTAAAAAAAATTACTGCGTAAATACCAGGGCTCGTCGAAAACTCCGACTCATTCCCGAGGCATTACTGAATCATCGTGTAGCGACAACATACACCTTTTTGGCTGCAAAAATCCTTTAAGTTTCTTTAAGCTGTGTTAATGAGTCTCATACCCATTTTTATATGGATTCATTTCGTAATTTCACTCATAAAAGATGAAAGCTCCTTAATAAGTCCGAGTAGTTTCGGATTATAGAAACAAAGGACAAATAATAAAATCTTAAAATAACAAACTACCCCCAGTTCTATACGCCTCGAATGAAATCGTTAGAATACCATCCAGTCGTGTAAAACCAATTCAAAAAGTCCTAAGTCACACAACGGCATGTGTTTATACGTCCTTATAAGTTAGAAAGGCATTGTGCCTGGGAAACGATAGATTCCACCTGTAATTAAAGTTTGCGGCAGATAATATCAACACCCTACCGTCGCAACCTCGTATTTAACTTCATTAAATCACCGCAAAAGCAGCTTTTTGTATCTCGACACAAAGCTCATATTTTGGAGAAATTCAGTTATTTTATGTGAAGGATAGATAGTATATTGTTTATCGGTTGTGATTGCAGCCACTACTTAATTACCAGGATAAGATCCCGAGAGTGGGGACGCAAGTGGCTTTAAGGATATATTGCTCTTGACCCTCACTTGGTCTTTACTAGTCGGTAATATCGTAGATAATTCCAACCGAGATTGTGTAAGAGTTTAATTGTAGTACTGGGGGTATTATGATATAAAAATTCGTAGTTTAATAGTTACATTACTGCAGAGGCCGGGAAAATAGAAATTGGCAGACAAGTAAGTATACACGGCCGAGCGTAGCGAGTCTACTTCTCATCTCTTCAATAGTATCCAACTTGTGCACAATTTCCAACTCATCCACAATATCAACTTGTCCACAATTTCTAACTCGTCCACAATGTTGATCTTGTCCACATTCTCAAATCGTCCACATACCAATCCCATATTGTCCACTTCTTATCTCGTCCACATTCCCAACATGAATAGAGAAAGGATGTCATAACGCTTATTTGTTATTTGTTAAGTGACTGAACTCCATGAAGACGTGTCACAGATTTATATTGAAACAAAGGAAAGTCGCTTTGCCGGCCTAGGCCTTCATTTTTGTATGAAATTTCCTTAGATGCCTCTCGTCTGACCACTCCAGAAACGAGAAACTTCGAGGTGTATTATAAGGAACGCAACGTCAGTATTTCATTGCATGTTTGAGAAAATTACTATTAGAATATTGACATTTATTTCAGTTAGAAGCAAAACGTTAATATGCACATCAAAGATTCACAAAATAATACAGTGATAACAATTTATACTCAACGGAATCTAAGGGAACAATTAAAATTGCTCTTAACTGATATTTGCAAAAATTGGTTCTATTTAGTTTCAAACAAATGGAAATAAATGTTGGTAACCTTTTTTTTCGGGCGGAAAATCCGCATTTGTTACGATTAAGTGAATATTTTCGGAAGAATTCGCTCTGAAGTACCATAACATTATGTCATTCCACTTTTAACTCAAAATAATACTTTCAGACAGACAGGACAGCGGAGTCTTAGTTATAGGGTCCCGTTTTATCCTTTAGGTACACTGGACAGCATAATTGCATGGACATTTGTCAGATAGTTTGCTTTGCAGCGAAACGAGACGCCATCTATCCGGTAACAACATTGGTTTCATAAGATCTTACTAGATGGCGTTGATAACATCAAAATATAAAAAAAAAATCTCGGTTGAACTTACGATTGCCAAACTGTCACTGAAATATTCAATTTACATAATCACCTTTAATTAAATATTACTTAGATTCACCGTCATACTCATATATAAACCAAAGCCATCGATGATTTTGCTAATGCAATACAAAAACGCTTTTTTTCTATACCGTGTTTGAGAGGATTTGAACCCGGAACATTCGTCGTATAGATCGAGTCATTAAACCCCTTAGCCATCAAGCCATATTCGATATGGATGAAATTTATAACAGTATTTGTAATCACTAATCACCTACGTTTGCAAGGCATGCGTTTAGTGTTAATAGTTTTTTTTAAAATTTATTTTTTACTGAGATTATTTAACAGCTGCTTAAACAAAACATTTTTATTTAAACAAATAAATATTTATAATTAAGTCACATGTTGAATAGTTGTTGAATGGTGCAACAATTATATAAAAGTAACCGCACATAATTAGAGGGTAGACTTAAGATTATGAATATACCGTAAGTTTTTATACAAAGAAACTGTTCGTTCGTTCTCTTGCGGCTGCCGTCCGTTCGATTGTATTTTTGATTGAGTTTTAGTATGTATTTAGTTCTTTTATTTTGTAATAATGGGTTCTCGTTGAAATATTGACTTAGCCACAATGTTACAAATAATTACTTTGCATAGTCAAGGCAAAAATTTGACAGAAATTGCCACAGAAAACGGTGTAAGCGTAAGTATTATTGTTTACATTTCTTTCTAGATTTTTTATATTAGTTATATCGGTATGCTAATTTAAGAATGATTATACATTTCTGAAAATTGTTACGGAGGAAAACAGTTGTGTTATGGGTGCGACAATTTACAGAGGAAGGATCATATAGGATCTGCACCGCCAAAGGATCGGTAGACCTCAACTTATAAGCGCACAGCGGCGTCAAAGCATGGTCCAGGAATATGAAGAAAATGGTTTTCCACCAACAACCCAATACACCCGTTTATTTAACATAGGCGTGGACACTGTTCGCCGTGTTCTCCACACAGTGAGGGTTTACATCCTCGCAAGCATTCAGTCAAGTCAAACCCTTGCTGACTCCACAGCTCAAAGAAGCGAGACTAAAGTTTGCTCGAGAATACTTTAATGCCGATTGAAATAATGTCATTTTCACTGACGAATAAACGTTTCCCTAGTCAACACGGACGTTTTAGCTTGTGGCGTCGAAATAATACGTGTTATAATAACGATCACGTAGTGCCCAATGTGCAATCTGGTCGCATTACAGTGAATATGTGGCGTCGTCAGAGTGCCCAGTCGGGCTAATTGCTGATTACGTCAATGTGCTGGAGGAGACCAAGATTCGAAATGTGTATCCGGAGGAAGAATTACCCATAATTTCATTTCTGCAGGATAATTATCTTATACGTCGTTCCCAAAGTGTGAGTGTTTTCGCCGGCGTTATAACATAAATATCATTTCGTGGCCTGCTAGATCACCAGATTTAAATCATATTGAAAACCTGTGGCTATACCAATTAAGGACAGAAGAAAGTGGAGATAGGGTTACACTGATGTTTATTAGCAGAACAGACTTGTTACGATAGTAACAATACGCTTGAAAGATAAATTTTAAAACAACCTTACTTAAAAAAAAACATTCCGACGAATTGAAAACCTCCTTCTTTTTCTGGAAGTCAGTTAAAAAGAAGCGTGTTCCGAAAGTTAAATACAGGTGCCATTTTAATTTCAGTGGAAGCTTTTCTTTAATAGTAAGTATATTTCATCCATGTAGTAGATTATTCTATTACAGAACAATTTAAGTGCTTGTGAGACTTACATATCAACAAACAAAGCATTAAATTCTTTGTTCGTTTTGATAACAACGCCATCTAGTTTATTTTTTTGTAACCATCATGCAATGCTGAGTGCTCTGAGCATCTTAAGACAACCAAGCGATTATCGTCTTTGCCATGTCCATGCAATTATGCTGTTGATAGTACGGAACCCTAAAAACTTTAACCAGTAGCAGAATACTTACAGTACACGTAAAGGAAGAGAACTTACTTGTAGCAAGGACCATGAAAACAAGAGGACTGGCCATCTCCATACAAAAAGCCGTTCCCCGATATGTACAACACCATCTATGTGTAAGAATTGTTTTTTACAATTATTCAACTTTGCAAACGTTACACGGTAATTAAATGTTACGATTTATTTATTATTTGCTATTTGAAAACTAACTGTTACTATACTATGTGTCTTTATTCAATTATAACATCGTTAAATGTTTAGTTTTAAAGCACCATCTAGTTTTCTTGCGATTGAAACACGATCCAATGTATGGCACCTGTCAGTCCTCTTGTTTTAATGATGAATGATTAGTCGTAGTTATAAACTGAGGGTAAGCACTTTTGGTTGCCATAGGTCGGAAGGTTTAATGCGTGTTTACACGTCGTTATTCTAATTTTCTGCTCCACTGGGCTCAATTATACTCGTAAGAAACAAATACAAAAATTTATAAAGGAGTTGCTAACACCACAATGCCTATCTTGTAAGACTCAAAAACTTTGAAAATGTGTATTACAGGGTCCTAATTTCAATAGAGAAGATGGATTGTCACTACCACCAGCTTGGGATCCTGTAATACATCTCATCGAGGAACAAGCGAGACACAGGACTGCAAAACCTTAATTTCCGAACGGTGTAAAATATCGTATCTGTTTAAGAAGTACTTGAATAGTCTCTATTTTTAAAAATATTATAATTAGTAATGAGATAGCCTGGGAGTTTTTCTTTGCAGCGTTTCTTTTCTCCTCAGTGCGCCTCATTTGTGAAATGCTGCTTGATAAATTATTAAAATAAAATAATTAAGCCCTTCTGGCACATGTGTAACTGCCTTTACAGCTTAGGCCCATCTGGCATGTATGTACACCTTTATTTGTTTTTTCAAAAATGGGTAGTTTGCACAAATTGTTACTTTGACAGAGGAAAATACATCTTTTCTCAGTCCACCCGTGACCATGGAAAGCTGAAAAGCTTCCGAAACGTCGGGAACTAAAGTGAGATAATATACGCGATATAATCCGTTAAATTGTTTTATTTCAATGAGTAATAATAGCGGAAACAGAAAAAAATATTATAAACAAATTTAAAGTTACATTCGTGAAGATAAATGAAGTAAAACTTAATATAACGCATTGGAGTTCTTATCTTATATTCGTGAAAAATGTTGTCTTCGAACTTAGGGGCCCTGAGAAAAAATCTTATTTACTATAAACATATAGAGCGGTAAGTCATAAACAGAAACTTACGTATTTTTGCCCTTGCATTCCTAGCAGTTGATTTGAGTGATATTAAGCCATTATACCTGGACTTCATTTGCTGTACCTATACTTTTTACAATGTACATTTATACTATTATAACATAACTCATAATCACTTTGAAATAAAACAATTTAACGGATTATATCGCGTATATTATCTCATTTTAGTTCCCGACGTTTTGGAAGCTTTCCAGCTTTCCATGGTCACGGGTGGACTCCACCCGTAAAAATAATAGTAATGAGTAATAATCGCGGAAACAGAAGAAAATATTCATAATCACTTTATAGGGTTTTTTGTAGGGTGACAAAAAAACCACCTTAATGTTAGTCGGACTCGCGCACCGAGGGTTCCGTACATTATATGAGCCGCAGAGCTCTAGTCCTTAGCAAAATGTATGCGGTGCTCGATAATTTTATATTGGTTATTGACATAGACAGTAGTTTAAAAAAATGATTTAACTGGGCAAGTTACGGTTACGGTACGACCCTGTAGCGACACTATACAAGTAGTTAAGAAATGGCAAGAATGTGAAAACGTAGTATGAATTGGCTTTATGTTCATATTTGTAAAACCGATGTCTTTTTGCAAAAGGGTAAGCAGGATTTTGTGACTTGGTATTTATTCTCGCACACCATAATGGCAAATTAATCGAAATGGTTATTGTTTATTTAATTTTTTGTTGGATTTTTTTTGTAGTGGTAATATTGACTGTAGCAGCACATAACATTTTTTTAGTGAAGTAAGTAATACATATACCTACATCAAATAAGAGAAAAACAAAAAATAAATTAAACCATAACAAACTAACCACTTAAATACGACTGATTTATGAAATGGTCGTATCGGTCATGTCAACAACCAATGTCAAAACATGTTTATCAAAATTCTACTCGATTCTGTGTGTTTCTTGGGATGTAAATATTAAAACGTATTCAAAATGATTGTTTTTGCATCATAGTGGATTTTTTGTCATTGTTATGCTACCTATGTTCTTTTACAATCGCAAAATATTTAGTCTAGTTTTCTTTTTGTTTACATAGGTGACATTCAATGACTTCTAACGTCAGTTGTCAAACATACATTCTTTCTAATAAAATAAATTAGTAACGCTGAAAATCCGCAATATGGCGAGAGCCTTAAAGCAACTTTTCGGGCTGTATATTATTTTTAACTTAGGAATCACGCTGTCTGAAATAACAAGGGTAACGAAACTTGCTTCAGTCGTCTGTATTTCCTGACAATTAAAATTTAAATCATTCAAGGCAAAATTAATAGGCCGATGAAGCAGAGAGCGAGTTAACAGAGCACTCAAAGGTTGGCAAAATATGGGCGATTCCTCCGGTGTTGCACATATCCATGGGCAACGATGACTACTTTCCATCAAGTAGCGCGTCTGCCCGTTTGCCACTCATTACATAAAAAAAGATAGCTACTATTTAATCATTCCCCCGTAATCATTTCCATCTTTAAAGCGTTTAAACACTGGAGATAGCATACGGACGCAATCCCCTCTGTCAATGTTTACGCAAAAAATCAGGTCAGTCTATACGATAAACTGTCAGTGTGTGTGTGTTTCTAGGGCAACCAAAGAGTAAAACGGGACCCTACTACTAAGACTCCGCTGTCCGTCTGTCTGTCTATTTGTCTGTCCGTCTGTCACCAGGCTGTATCTCATAAACCGTGATAGCAGTTGAAATTTTCACAGATGGTGTATTTCTGTTGCTACTATAACAACAAATACTAAAAACAATATAACTTTATGTCGGTCTATCTATGTCAGTAACTAATATAAAATGATCGAACACCGCGTACATTTTGCTTAGAACTCTGCTGACACTGGATTTTCTTAGATACGATACGGCCATTTATAGCTTTTATTTTGTACGGAACACTTAGTGCGCAAGCCCGATTCGCACTTGGCTGATTTTTAATACCTCGCCACACGCAAAAAAATATGACAAATTTGTTGAAAGTTAATGTTAAGTTTCCATAAGAATCCTATTAGTATTCAGCAATAGACTTGCTTCCCAAGAAAACAAACCTGCAACTTTTATGAAATAAACGCCGTGAAAGAATGAAATGAAGTCGCTATACGTCAAATTGAATCTTTTTATACTTTAAATCATAGGTATTATAATGGGCAACAATATTTGTAACTTAACAGTTACGTTTTTATGTTTTAAAGTTCAATTTAATTAAATAAAAATAGATTTATTGTAATGAAATAAAATTTAATCTTGTTAAAGTAAAGTTTTACTTTTTTTTCGCAGGTTCTGGCGATTGCAACGCAGCCTGTAGGCCATATCCAGGCTGAGGAGGATGTTCCCATAAGGTTGTTAAACCGCATATGGGTTCGGCGGCAAATCTCCCGTTTCTAAATAATAAACAAATACCTGTAGACAACTATTATATATATACTATTATAAAGTTGTAAAAATGAAATGTCTGTATATTGAAGATATTATCAAATAATTGATTATTTGGAGGTCACTAAAACGAAAAATATTTTTTTGGATTTTATGTATGATTTAATGTGTCGTTGTGACTTCATCACGCAAAATCGGCTTAACATTTCCACAATTTTTGGTACACGGGTAGCTGGGTATCTCCAAATGGTTATAGGATACTTTTTACCCGACTACGCTGAAGAAAAATCGACGGGTTATGACTTTTTCTCCTCCGCGAACGAGATTGCGGGCATCTTCTAGTATTATATATATTCCTTGGACAAACAGTCCAGTTGAATGGATTCAACTTCGAGATAGAGGTCACTTGTCGAATCCAACTCGATGGGCAGCGTTTGGGAATTACGTAGTATTTTCTAGTCCCTACTACCGTTTTTAAGACGAAATTTTTTAACCGGTGTGTGTTGACAGTGATGGCATACGGCACGGCACTGAGACGTGTTCACTCACACTAGGCCTCATAAGTAGGTCCAAAGTCACTCAAAGGGTGATATGCTTGCGTGCCCAGTATGCTTGCGTGACCAAATCAGAAACTAGGTGATCCGAAGAAGAAGTGGTAGTACTTAAGTGGTAGTCAGTGGGAGGGGCACCTTGCTTGTAGAATTGGTGGCCGCCGAGGCAGAAAGATTATGGAGTGGCAAATGGCAAACGCGTTCAGGATGACGCAGATCCGGTCAAGAACGCGGGGAACCATTGGATGGGGGCGGCAGGAATCATTGTCCAAGAGTCTTGGGGAAGTGTTTGTCCAGCAGTGGGTGTCTTTAGGTTGATATGATGATGATGAGGATGTAAAATAATTGCAAAGCTCCTTTTGCGATTGGCTTCAATACGCCAGTGAGGGAATCATTTACCCATTTCTTAATTGCGTGGATTGTTTGTAGTTAAAATATGCAGAGAATCAATCTCAACAGCTTATCACTACGAGTTGGTATTTGATGATACGACACGATTTCCCCACGGTCTAAGTTGGCCAACTTAGGTGAAAGCGACTACCACAACCACCTAAAAAAATGAGGATCGGCGCGGGATTTTAGCCGGCGGTGGTGGAGCGGAGATAAATTCTAGGCGTACAGTACAGAGCTCGGTGGTGGAAAATTTTGACTCGTAACGCGTTATCTAATGGTACCAGATCTTTGTATCTACATCACAATAGACATTTTATTTTAATAACTTTATAAAAATATAAATAATATAATTATAACTTACTGTGGTCCCGCTCGAGGTATACCGCCGCACCTTATGGTATAGATGATGTTCTGAACGTCACACACATTGACGTCTTCCTGTAAAAAATAAATTCCATACAAAAATATTTGTGAGTGTGTCCCGTTTCTGGTCAATTGAATACATTGACAACTGGTTTAGCTCAGCGGGAGTTACGTTGTCTGCGAAGCTGAAGGAGTTTAAATCCTGGTAAGGGTAAAATATTTGTGTGATGAGCATTAAATATTTGTTCCTTAGACTTAGATGAATATATCTATTAAATATATCGTCGTCTGGTACTCCTAACATAAGCCTTATAAAGCTTACCAAGATTAATTCGAATTGTGTAAAAATATGTCACCTAATATTTAATTTAATTGTTAATAAGTTGATATAACACTAAATAATAATAAACCTCATTGTTACTCAATATTTATGGACAATAATTTCTGATATAAACGTATTTTTTTTATTTGTCCGCAAACTGCAGAATACATAACCCTTCATTTTTCTTTGCCGTAGTCGGTTCAAAAGTATTCAATGCAATTGACCAAATTCGTCTCATTTCTTGATTTCCTTCTGGAAAGAGCAACGGAGCCACGAATTGACGAGATTTTTCAAAAAGATAGTGTTTAAGGCCGAGATTGGTATACTTAACTTATTTGTTACTATCTAAATAAGTAGATATACTATTAAGAAGTCGTGAAGACGAAATTGAATGTCTATTCGACTACCATCTTCTATTGCAACCTGTATCCTCATTCCGTTCCATTTTTAGGGCGCCAAATTGTAGTCGTTTCGGCCCAAGTAAATGCATTAATTTATCATCAACTCAAAGTCCTAAAATAAGGACATACACTATAGATATATATGTATAATCCCTGTTTAGAACTTTACGTCTAAAGGATTTTTCCTTCAGAACAGGTAATTACAATTCAGAGTTCCTTGTTGCAAGCGTAAGTACCTAAAATTAGCACATTGGGTCGTTATTACACGAGAGACGAGGAAGACACCGGCTTGCATAGATGGTGACTGTGAGGAGGGAAATGCATGAAGCCCAGATCCCACCAAAGATGGCCCAGTACCGAAATTCCAGGAGTGCGGACCACAAATAATGAGAAAAGGACAAGATGATGATGATTAGGTCGATCCTATAACAAGTTTTCTAAAAATAGTTTGGGCATTACCAGGATCAGTGCACTTACGTAATAGTCATCGTCAACCACAAACATAGGAGCATTGGCACAAGCACCCTGGCACTGTACGATGTCGAGGCCGAAGATCCCGTCTTTGGAGACGTGACCAACCTCGCAGCAGCAGGCCTGCTGCGCAGCATGCAAGATAATGTCGGATCCCATGACCATACAGGGTGTTGTGCAGCACACCTTCACGTGGTACTTGCCTTTAAAGGATCTGGAAGTAAGTTAACTGCTTTTAAGCAAATTTTCTGTAACTGCGACTAACCCTTTGAGAGCCTAGCTCGTTTCCCAAAACTGTGCCCCATATAACTATAAACCAATTTCATTTCCCCTGTATACAAGTAGCTGTAAATTAAGTTTCAGCGTATGGGGCACTGCTTTTTTGGGGCACTGCCGTCTTTGGCGCCAAAAGGGCTACGGTCTAAAAACACTTTAATAATTTCATGCATATAAATGAGTGCAGTCGGTGCCCTGACTTAGGTATCTAGACCAGTATACGTATGTCTATGTATGCCTGGATAGTTATGCGAGGGCACCGACTACATATGAGCTCGTTTGAAGAAGCAGTAGTAGACGTAGTGTGTAGAATCGCAGTACCCACTTTACTTGGGTGGTATGAAATAATTATGATCGATAAGTAAGTCAGTCCTTATACCTAATTTAACCGTGATTTATTAGTTATTTTCAGTTGACTACGCAAATCGGTTGATGTTGAAATAATCATTAATGACCACCAAAGTAAGATGAAACTAGGCCTAAAATTTGTAGCTCGTTTATAGTTAAATTATCATTACTACACTTATTGTTCACGTCGTGCATACAGCTATTATCTTTGCATGTCACTATTTTATTATTCATAGCCTTGGGGCATATAATAAGTACGTTACCCTTTCTGTTTTCAGTTACATTCATTTGTATCAAACCTACCTTTTGACCATGGAGTAGAATGTAGCATATTCATAGACCCTCATTCGAGGCATGCTCAGCATTTCAGCCACCTTGTGCATGGCGGAAATCGGCACCCAGCCTATCTGACGCTGCACGAGGTCTAAAGCGGAACCGAGAGCACTCCGTTGTGCTCCTACTGGGTAGTTCTTAATTATCGCATTGATTCTCTGAAAATAGTAAAGAAAAGAGCGTGAGACATGGAGAAAGAAGTCAGTTTCAAATTCCACCAATCACAGCACAAGCTTTTTGTAGTATAGTGGTATGGATCGCACTCATACAGCGCCCTCTACAACTGGTGTGGGGCGAGGTTATCTGTCAAGATGTGTATGACTTGGCATTACAAAGATAATAAATTAAGTTTCGTGTCGATCAGTGTTTTAATTTAGTATCTTTGTAATGCCGAGACACAAACATCTTGACAGATAACCTCGCCCCTCACCAGTTGTAGAGGGCGCTGTATGAGAGCGATCCAAAGCACTATACCACACTTTTGATATTTCTTACCAAATAGTCCTGCTGCCACAGTGGCCGTTGGTGATATTTTGGTTTCATTGAAAAGAAACGGTGAGTAATTATTAAATCTTAGAAGCATATGAAATGCGATGGAATTACGATTTAAAATATGTGGACTCCTACCAAATCTATGTTCAGTAAAATACAAAAAATAAAGTGTTTCAAAAAAATTGGAGGTATTTTCAAAATCTAAGACGTTACCAGACAAATACGAGATTTTATAGTGGATAATACAGAGACGCCGAAGACCAGGCAGACGAAAGACAACACGGCACAAAACCCTTAGAGAATGGTTTGGATGAGCACACTCTCACTATTTAGAGTAGCCGTTGATAATGTAAGATACAGAAATGATCGACATCCTTCATTAGAAGATGGCATTGCAAGAGGCAAATGATACGAGGCTCATATGTCGTGCGATCGGTTTTGTTTAAGTGGCAAACGTACGAGTTGGCTGCGGCTTAAATAATTTCCCGCATACTTAAACAAAATTATTTCATTTAAATGAACAAATTCAATTGTAGTAAATGATCTATGCGATGACAGCTCATTGCGCTGATATTAAGTTATGAGTTAATAAATACTTTTGCCATTCGAAGTCCAATTAGCATTTGATTTATTGTTAAATGAAATTATACCATTCGTTAATTTCTGCAGATATTTGTGGTGTCATCTCATCATATCAGCCCAAAGATAGTTCCCATATGTTCTATGGAAAATGACTTCATCGAAAGGTATAAGATACTTTTATTTTTATTTTGTACTATGGAACGTGCAATACTTTTATTCCTAAAAATAAGACCTCTTTAAGATCATACTGGCATCTGGAAAATAATAATAATTTATTGTGACACTTCTCATAGAGACAAATTTATTTTTTTAGTAACGGTTGTACGCTACTATATGATATGACCGATCACTTATGTATGTTATATTCATAGTTATCTGGCTTTAACGGTTTCTTTTAAAGGTATGATACATCAATGGTATGAGAAAATAATTTTCATTATCAATGTTATTAAGCTTCTCGTGGAAGGTTTTGGGAAATAAGATTCCCATTTTGTTATATTGCATGAAACACGGGTGAAAACCTACATAGTATGTACCTATTTAGTTCACTGGAAAAAGTAGGTAGTCACGTTCCATGGAACAAATGGGAACTAACCAGCACGTCGACTGTGGGACAAAGGCCTCTCTCAATGATCTTACTATACATAACAGGACATAACGACCTGTCGCGCGCCGCCGTTCACCTATCGGTCTATCTTACTGGGGAACTTCCTAATCTGCGTTGTCCTGTACGCGGTCGCCACTCGAGAATCTTTCTGCTCTAGTGGCCATCGGTTTTACGAACAATGTCCCCCGCCCTCTGCCACTTAAGTTTTGCAACTCTTTGAGCTATGTCGACGACCTTGATTCTCCTACGGATCTCCTCTTTTCTGATTCGATCACGCAAGAAGACTCCGAGCATAGCTTGCTCCATTGCCCTTTGAGTAACTTTAAAACCCGGGTATGTCCTAAAACTACGTCCAAGACCAGCACAAAAATGGGCAGCAGCATCCTCTTTGGACGGTGTAAATTACTGCGATCGGCAACACGCCCGCCAAGCGTGGCCATTACGGCATTTTCTCCCCACTAACAATGGGCCTCGTAAGATTTGTGGTCTATGTGCTTAAAGATGTTTTGAACCATTTACAAAAAGAATTCATTAATTGACTGACGGTTTAAAAAATCAACTACCAACCAGTTACCCAACGATTATATTGCATGGAAAAAAAAACTGCCAAAAAAATCGAATAGACGAATACAACGACATCTCCTATGTTAAAATCAAGTCTAAAGAGATACTTCACAGCTTGCTAAAACAAAATATATATAACAGCTATTTATCCTTACATGTCCTAAATAGTAAACAACATTATAACCTAAAAATATGCATTTAATGCCAATACCAGCTGTTATCTCGCCAGGAAATAGATTTAATCTATGAAATTGGATATAGGGCACGAAAACTAACAATTCCTGTTAGGTACTTTATTTACGAGAAAATGGGAATTTAAGACAAAAAAGGGTTTAAGGTTAGAATGTTGTTCACTATTTAGGACAAGTAAGGATAAATAACCTATGAATACATACCCACATACACATTCATAGATAATCATACCTCTACGAGAAAAACATAACCCTCCTTCTGACACAACTGGATAAAAAGCTTAAATTAAAAGAAAAGAAAGCGAAAATAAAAATACATAATGCGACATTTTTATTTTACCTAAAATGTCGTATTCAAAGCAAACGCTATCTACTTGCTTGCCTAAAATAAAAGTTTTTATATTAACTTGTACAAAAAATATTGGTTTTACTTTTAAAACAGTTATCTTATCTTCGAGAAGGTTTTCGTGAGTCTATAAAGAACTAAAGTAGGTACCTACAATATTGTTTAAATAAATTAAGTACCTATTCAAAATGTACGGGCTTTTAATAGAGCTTATATTTTATAAGGGTCCAATTTCCAGTGACTTACTTTGTACCTATAAAAAGAAAAAGAGCCCTTCTAAGCACTCTAAGTGTTCCAAGAACTACTTTCAAAGAAACATCACAGCGTTATATAAACACATTTACTCCTACTCTAAAAAGTAGTATTAACGTTGGTAATTTTTTTTTCATACTCCTAAGGTGGTAAACAAGCGTACGGCCTGCCTGATGTTTAGCAGTCACCGCGGCCTATGAACGCTTGCAATGCCAGGGGCATTACGTGCATATTGCCGACCCTTTAAGAACCTATTCACTCCCCTCTTGAAGAACCCCGTACTGTAACCTCCACGGAAAACCGCGGTAGGTAGGTCATTCCACATTCGGAGTGTGCGCGCTAGAAAATTCCTTTGATACCGCACAGTGCGCGACCATTTTGGTTCCAAGGTGTGTGGATGTCGATGGTAGAAGGTGGCTGTAGGCATCATTTCGAACAATTCCTCCGAACACAGCCCATTATACAAGCGGTAGAATACACATAAAGAGGCAAAGTCCCTCCTTAGATTTAAAGTATACCGTTTGTGAGCATGGGATCGTCAATAATTCGTACAGCGCGTCTTTGAACCGAGTCAAGAGGGCCAAGCTGATATCCAGGTGCTCATCTTCTTTAATGCCTTAAATATACCTTCAAAGTACCTATTTAGTAAGAGGTGTTTAATTTGTTTATGCAGTTTAGATAAACATACTCTTAAAACTCAATTGAATCAACACTTTACACCTCCAAAACATCATATGTTGACCACAGAGACATTTTACATCTCCTAATTTAAAGTTTTGACAACGGAGATTCTCTAAATCTCCATTAAACTTAGCATAATATTTTTTAATACATATAGGTACTGTTATTTTATTTATTTATTTTTTACTTTTTGATTCCTAGAGACCCTTTACATCTCTGTAAGTATAAATAGATTAAGTTAAAATCGAATGGACCCGGAGACTATATACATCTCCCTGTAAAGGGTGCCCCGGTATTTTTCTATTGCATTAATATTGCTTTGCACTATAATGTCATTATATAGATCGTGAATATTTTTCTGTTTATTGTAAAATCAGAAATGTAAAAGTGCCCTTGAATGTGCATCTTGAATAACTACGCATTGAGTCTATTCTTAAATAAAAACATATATTTAAGATAGGGTAAGTACATAATATATTGTAATAGATAAGAGTTGATTAGAAAAAAATACTGACTGTTAACCCTTTATTTCATACTGTATATCCGAATATACATAATTTTTTGACCATTTTTTTGTATTTTTTATTTTATCAGAATTTTTAAGTCGGCACCGAGACTTGAATTGTGGGTTTTGTATTCATTTTGCGACATAAAGGGTTAAGTTTGTTTCGGCTTTCTTCTCAAGAGTGGTCTTCTCTTGGGAAATGCCATAGGTTCAGACTTTTAAAAGTGCCCTTGCGGCCTACTTACAGAAAAAAGATCATTAATTCATTGTTTCACTATGTTATTTCAATTATGTATTTCACAGTTTAGGTTAAAGTTTCAGTATAATCAGGTCTTAAACATTCACTGAGCAACATAGTACGTGTTAAGTAGTCTAAGAAATACTAATGTACGGTTAGATAAACATTCCCTTACGGTCATGTTAGCCTCGGTGAACTCGAAAGGTGTATCCTCTTTGTTATCGTCTGTGTCCCGGTGAACGACCAATTCGTCGCTACGGAGACCCGCCGTATTTGAAATCTTGCGAAAATGTACCAACTGAAAATACATTATATGAGACTTTGCTACAATTTGCCGTTGCCATTAGGGCGATTCTCCATAGCGGCACATGCTGCCCATGCTATGCACGAATGTCAACGCTCCATGGGAAGTGCGGGGTGTGGGGAATCGGGAGTGGGTGATTTCTTAGAGTGGGCAGCGTGTACCGCTTACTGTTGTCATTCGTTAGTCTTTAGTCCATGCCTATCGCTTTGCGCTCATAGATTTTCGACTAAATATTTCTGAACATATTCGATGTGTCCAAGGCAAAGAATGAACTCGTACATATAAAAGCAAAATTTTACTTACATTTGGCAACACGTATTTTTTTAAAGCCAGCATTGTAATACAATTATATTCCATATATTGCCATAAAACAATTATATTCCGGAAGCTTACATCAAATCTTTAGAATATTTACAAGATGTCAATAATGACATGTATAATTTATTGACAACTATCGCAATCCAAAAATAAGTTTAGTAGCCAAGCTGCTACAGAGGAAAGATTAATAGCTTATGCCAAACTTAGTCCTTTGGTCCTAAACGAATTGGTAGGTAAATTAGGTTCCTGTAAATATTTGCTTTATGAACTATTTGGTTCCAAGAAGATACCTCAGTACACGGACCAAATATCCACGATACTAATATTAGTGTCCTTCTATTTCATCGAGAAATGTTTCCTAGTATGCTTTATTTCGTATAATTTTTATTTCCCCAGAAACCGTAGGTACAATTTCAATTTTTTTTTTAAAAGATCATCATGTAGAAGCCGTAAGGTAAGGTTTCATAAAAATCCCAGATTATTAAAGTTTCAGGAGAAAATGCATTCTTGGTATACGACGAAATGAAGTATTCGATGAAACATTTTTCGATAAAACAATGTACCACTAATATTTTCTACGATAGATAAGACAAATATTTTGTCAGACTCTAGTCTAACTATTAAGCATTATTTACCAACTTGATTTCTTTTTTTTAATATTGATTAACTAACAAAAAATATTTAATATCCTTTGCTTACAACATTCACATAAGATAAACTGTTTCACTATTCAGAAGTTTAGCTATAGTTCTGTATTTTCATTAGTTATATTACATATTAGCGAAACTTTACATCTTTTGGTGGGTTTTATATATGTTATAACTGTTCATGCAGAAGTTTAGCTACAGTTCTGTATTTTCATAACGGTATATTAATTAAAACAAAACTAAGTCGGCTGCCACTAAACAATGACAAATTTAAATACACCGAATGACCCTTTATTTGTAAGGCCGCTACCAAATTATTTCCAACGCAGACCTAACTAATCTCTTTCAATTATTTTGAGTAAATAGGGTCCACAAGATTTCGCATAAAAGAATTCTCGAGAAGCGTGTCCGAGGGAGATAGGGTAATTTAATTAATATTCTACATAGGGCGCGTTGTACACTCGAAACCCTTTAGAGCAGGGGTTTCCAAACTGTGCGTCGCGACGTCCCGGAGCGTCATGAGATTTGTCCCAAAGCTCGCAATACCTACACTCAAATTGCCGGCACGCAGCGTAATGAGTTCTTACACGTAAATCTAGGGCTACACTGAAATATCTTCTTTCGTCGCGAATAATTTACAAGTTGTAATGAGCATCACAGCATATATAGTTTGGGAACCCCTGCTTTAGAAGCTGTCTTGGGTCAACTGGAACAAGTATAGTATAGTTACGTTCCCTAGGTACGATTATGAAGTCATCTGTGGAAGGTGTTCGGAGATAATTGGGTTTCGAGGGCTGTTTGACTGGAGTTACGCCAGAAATAGATGATTTGAAGGTAAATAAGGGCTTCAGATTTGTAATTAGGCGAATCTAGTTAATTTTATTTAAGGTGATCAACAGACTGAGAACATTATGTATGATCCTTGTATGAGGTTTTAAATATAAAATTATTTTAGTAGCTGATTTTGAAATACTAAGCTACATCATGCGCCATAAATGTTTTATTATACAAAATGCAACATCGAACCTAAAATACACATTGGATTTCAAAACATGCACATCAAAATATATAAAAATTTACTACTATTTTATAGGCCGCGTTTAGGCCACGAAGCTTGCTGAGTGACCTAATTAAGGTACGAAACTTAAAAAGCGAATTATATAACTATTGTAAACAATACTTTGTCTACGAGTAACCTATTAACTACAATAAATGAAACACAGCAAAAAAATAATGCGTGCGTGCGTGCTGAGTTCTTTTTAGGGTTCCGTACCAAAAAAGTACAAAAGGAACCCTTATGGTACAACTCTGTCCGTCTGTCTGTCTGTCCGACTATTAGAGCGCCATATCTCAAAAACTACTTCGCTATCTATTTGAAATTTGGAATATTTATAAACATGGGCAGCTCAGATGTAGTAGGGGGGTCAAACATTAAAAGTACTAGTTAGCTACTGGGTCAAATAGGGTATCTAAAGGGTATATAAAGGGCTTGACCTGCACGATTTTTGAATTTTTTTTTTTATTATGATTCTATTTTGTTTGACACCAAAAACACCATCAACCCCCCCTCCCCCCCTGTATCTCTTAAGTCTACATAAATAAGTGAAATTTTCAAAATTTGTATAAATAAACATAAATATTACACGAAAAATATAACCATGTCTCTACCTCATTTTTTTTAATTTTCAAAAACCTATTTGAACAACCCGGTTGCGTTAAGTTTGCACCTCATTCTTCATTATAGTTCTGCGCGGAATTGTATAACATTTCATTCAACTCCAAATAGCCTGGTTTCACTTTCTTTTGTTAAATATCCTCAATGTACGGACATTTTATCCTTACAACTTTGTAATAGTTTAGATTAGTAACATTAGCATCACAGATTAATAATAGTTACTACGTAAATTAGCATTGGCAGCTTCTCAAATTTCTATCTTAAAATCAATTTCGCTTACATCACAAGTACAATAACTTACAACAACACGAAATCTTAAATTCTCAGGCCTACGCCGTAACTTCGTAATAAAATCTAAGAAAAACTACGAAGATTGAATCTGGTAAATAAAATGCAAAGTAAATTATCCGGGTAAGTAAAGCAGTACCCGTTTCAAAGAAGACGGCGACTGCGGCACTCTGAACGGTCTTGAATCACATCACTACACGGGTTAAAATTGGTAGCGAAGATTTTGTACTCTGATACACTTACGTTAAATAGTATTCGAAAGCAAAATGCCTATGCAAAGGGAGTTGTGATATTGGAATGCGATGTAAGTATATATATGAAGATTTCATCCGCATGTTATTATTACCTAATTATACACGGTGCCCGCGAAGAACCCGAAAGATATTAAACACGCATTCAGGTTATGAGGAACAAGAAATGTTATTATGAACCTGAAGCTATTATCAATTTTCAAGTAAACCATTTATTATGATTGCTAAAGTGCATTAAGCTCTGTATCAAAATGGCGATCAAAAGAGCCAAGAAATGTTGTCAAGTTACGCATCGCTATTGACTGACATTAAAGTAACAGCTACCACTCCTTCTTTGGAAACCTTTTCATTATCTCTTTATTAAAAAAAAACATTCCGACGAATTGAGGACCTCCTCATTTTTTGGAAGTCGGTTAAAAAGGGATAAATTTCATAGAGAAGCGAAAGTTATTGAATCTTGATACACCGTAATCGACAACAGTATTTTTTTATTACTGAATTTGACTTGAGTTTATATTTTTTTACTTCTAATAACCTCAGGAGTTCGTGGTTAAGTCTTTCTCGCGGGCACCTTGTATATAAAAAGTATTCCCGTTGGTTTTTGTTTGCTGATTTGCTGCTATAATGGATCTGCAAAACAATAGATTGATTATTTTTTTTATCCTGGAAAATTTATAGTTCCCGAAAGATAAGCATAATATCACGCGGGCAAAGCCGCGTGAAAAACAAAGTAACAAGTATATAAATTGGGATGAGCCAAAAAAATGTTCATGTTTTTATTGTTTTTGTTAAAATGGGCTATTTTGAGATACTAATTTCGTGCGTTTTCCGTTGGCAAGAGTTTTTATTTTTTTTATTTTAGGTATTTCGAATGACGTCACCACTGACTGACGTCAGGACTATGCTTGGGCAAGGACAAATGAAAGTCAAAATTAAAAACACGAATAACTTATCCCTGCAATCATATTTTTCAGATCTAATAATTGTAAGCGATTGTAAATGATTTTTGAATGACCATACCGTATAAAAAATTGGCTCATCCTAATTAGGTTGAGTCCGAGTTTAGAAAAACAATGGAAAACGTCCATGGAATTTTAGGTTTGCGTGTCATTATATATTACTCTCAAACTAAATATAAAATTGTTAATCGCAACCATTTTACGATCAACAGTCAGCCAACGAACCTATAACCAATAATGTTTTGATAACAAGCTCTGCTACAGAAAACATCGGCTGTAAGCACGCTTCTATATTCCACCTATAACCCAAACAATTTGGAACTATTTGCGCCAATACTGCGGAAGGCCGCTTAAAAATAATAAGGGAAGTGTTTTGAAGGATCAAAAAGTTGTTACCGGGCGCGGCCAATATTAACGGATATTGGAAAAAGATGGTAAAAGATGGCAGTTGCCGGATCAAGTAGGCACTAATATTCCCTGGATGCAATATCGGGGTTCATTGCCATAAAACCGCTCGAGGCGAGCATCTTGGGTACGTTATTGACCTCATAGAATTTTCCTGAGGAAGCAGATATCTAACGCAATTTCAACATCGTAAATGATGTCTATCGCTGTAACCCACTGACCTTTTTGCCTATATTCGAATATTTGTCAAATACTCGATAACTTCCGCATTAAGGGACGTGGGTTTATAAATAAATCGCATATCAAACAATATTTTGTTATCAGCACTGGAAAAAATCTGTTGGAGTTGCAAAAGATGTTTATATGATAAGTGATAAAAAATGGCGAGCAATCTTGATTAAATATCAATGTGAAAATGGTGAACACAATGAGACAGTTTTAATTATGCAAAGGCACGATTTTATCACCCTGTCAAATTTCTGCTCCAATAATAAGATTTAATCTTTAATTATTCTCGTCCAACATTAAAAATAAGAACGCAAATCAACACTAAGCCATCCGTTTTGATAGAACCCTAAAAACGTCGTTAAATTTTCATGGACAAATTTAATTTCTTGTTGACTGCGGCGCCGGGCGCTCGTTAGATTGAAACGAATTTTCAATCAACCTCACAAATACAACCCAGAATCTATATCCGTTCTATATGAATCATAGTAATTTCATTATATCTTTTAATTGAGAAAGCATGCACGCGGAAACTTATTTATTAAAAGGTTATGAATTTTAATATGACGCTGTTCACTTTGCTTTTGTGTTACAAATTTCAATTTACATGTTTAAAAACTTAAAACTATGAAATTCTGTCTAGCGTAATCAAAAAGTATTCAGAAACAGCGACAAGCCGCATTACAGAGAATTTGGCTGACACAAAAAGCTGTGCGACGTTCCAAATGATAATTCGAACATTCTGGAAACGACGTTTGTACAGAGCCTGCTTGGATAACATCGGACAGCCGGACATCGGGCTGGGACTCAGTCCCGTCCTGTTTCATGCCGTGATGTCCTCGCTAACACTACGGCATAATCTTGAACAGGTAAATGTTAATCAAGTAGTATTTATATTTCGAACTACTTTATAAAATAACACTTGTGCTTGTTACTGACACAATACATACCTATAGAATATAGGTGGTTGTTTATGTTGTTTGGTAAATACAGATTCCTTTTATTACTGACCAGTAAGAAAATGAATTAGTACCCAACAACTTTGTTATTTTGTTTGTTTAATATACGGAATACATAACATGTGGACTTAGAGCATTTAACTAATAGAGATGAAAAGCCTTGTCATTACCGGACAATATTTTTATGCATTTTTAGCGGGGGGTGAGGTAAACATGTAAGTACAGTACACTACGGAAATATTCCTATTTCTACAAACGCACATACTTAATAAAAAGAAATCACCTACAAAAAAGAAACAGCCACATACTTGCAATTTACCGTATAAACTAACAGGAGATTTTGCGATTACTTTGAAAGGGGAATGTATTTGTATGGCATCTTCATGCATCTTCAGTGCTTAAATGCTCTAAGGCAGTGGATGACTTTTATATTCTAACAAACTTTTTCGGAAAGACTAAGTACGTGTTTTTTTTTTTGGTGTGTCAATGTCATTTAGTTGTCAATTTGTCAACAGACATCCAAAATTGTTGACGTACTCCGCATCGGCGTGTTCATGGTTATATTTTGAATTGCTGCATTAAATTATGCGGACGCAACACCAAGACATGCAATCCATCTAAGAATTATATTAATTTTCACTACTGAGTAAAATTCGCGAAGTTATTCATGAACATATAAATACATAACAACTCTTGTTTAATTGGTTCTGGTCAATCATGACATTTGATTGATGACGGTCTTTCTCTTACAACGTCGATTTTGTATTTTTATCGCAGTCCCACTAAGTGATGTGTAAGAATAGTGCAGGCCGAAAAATGCTAGTCAATATATCAATAAAATGTGATACTTTATGATAATATAATGTGACTGCGAGCCGGTCATGTGCTTCTCAACAAGTTTCGATGTCTCGTGAAAATAATAGATGCGCCTAATTGTAATGTCTGCGGCATTATAGAGGACGTACAACACTTATATATGGAGTGCAGCCGAAACCGCGCCCAGAGAGAGGCGCTGATGACGACAGCAGGTAATCTAAACCCATATGATAGCCCCCAGAGAAAGCACCCGCTTTTATGCATATTCTTGCAAATCTAACGTCAGACAATGAACATAACATATACATATATAGGTTGGCTGACGTTACGTAGTTTTATATTATTTTAGATTGCTAGATAGTAGGTAGCTTTAATATTTAGTATTGTGTTGATTTAATTTATGTTTATGACATAGTGTATTTTATAGGACCGATATAATTATCTGCGTTTGGGTAAAGGTCCTTATATAATTAAGTAAAAAAATAAATTACATTCATATAATTGCAGACTCGTTTAATTTAACGTCACTAGATAACATTTTTACATAGGTACTAAATGCATATTTATATGAAGTTGTGCTCTAGCGACGACTTAGATTCAGTTATTGGAAGATAGGGAAACAATTATATAAGACAACTTTAAACTATTGATAGTCTTGTATGGTATATTTAGATATATGAAATAATAATAAATAAATAATAAATTACACAGGGACAAGCTTACACAAATCGCCTAATCACAAACTAAGCAAAGCTTGTCGGTACTATGGGGACTAGGCGACGATATACGTAATATATGGATAAACTTATATATAATACTTATATACATAGAAAATATCCAAGACCCAGGAACAAACATTCGTGCTCAAGCCGGGATTTGAAATCGGGACCGATAGCTTCGTAGGCCGTTGTGCAAGCTACAGTGACCCAAACGTGTCATCAATAATATAATGGAACTTTGCACCAACAATGTGATGCGAAAGTTATCGATACTTATTCCAATTAAACTACCGATATCGGTATCGTTTCAAATTATGTCCCTTGATGGATCGAAAAGCTAAGAAATATTCTTTTACGATACATGCCATTAAGAATCTATTCACACGGACCACAAGCGCACCACAACGCAGCGTCAAAAAGTGTTTAAGTACCCACGTAGCACACAAGCTGTATAAGCGCTTTTACGGCTATTATACAGCCAGTTTGAGCGTTATAAGGGCTGTATAAGCTCTAATACAGCTTGCGTGCTACTTGGGTAGTGGTTACTTGTGAATTGTTGCGCCGCAGGTTCAAGCAACTCCTTTGATGTGGACCGACCACACTGTAGCGTTTGACGTCAAAATGAGGTCCGTGTGAATAAAACTATTTATTTTGATATTATTTACTGCCCGACCACGTGGTTGTCATTGTAGTGTGATTGTGGCTGTGGTAGTGATGTGGTTGTGGTTGTGGTGTGGTTGTAGTGTGGTTATGGTAAGTCTGAATTGAAACCTAAACGTCCACTGGATATTTGGTCCGTGTTAGTAAATGCGCTGTATTTTAAGATGATTATAAGAGTGTGTAGAATAGTAATTAGTTGTGACTAAATTCCTTAGTAATGTCACGCTAATTTTGAGCTTGTTGTTTGCTATTAATGTCAATAATTCATACTCAATAAAGGAAATGAACTCAAACTAAACTGACATCCAAAGACATTCAATATTAACTAACTATAGACAGGACATCGCGAACCAAAGCGTAATCCATGACTTGTTACCTCGAGGTAAAAGTCGTTTAGTCTAGTATGACACGTCGCTCTGACATGACGCATTTAAATTGCAACAAACCATTAGAAATAAAAATAATTTAACGGGAAATATGCCTAGTTGTGTCTTGAAATCCTGTAAGTTACGTTACGTCAAAAGCACTGCACGTGACTTCAGCTTATTTTCGTAGGTATTATGTTTATTTATTTAATAATTTGAATGAAACAAAATCGTCAATAGATGATTCTAGAAAATGTCCCTAAACTTATGGTACCTAATAAAAACGCCCTCCGGTGTTCAGTAGCAGTACTAAACTTACTAGGTATGTAGTGTAATATTATGTCGATATGTGTTATCGATAATTGATTATTATGAAGTAAATTATAATTTAGGTATAAAATTATAAAAGTACAGACTAATAAGTAATAATAATAAACCGTTACGGCGTGGTAGCCGGAGGCGGTGGTAGTGTGATAACCGTCCATTATTTATTTTTTGTGTTACTATTATATGTTCAAAACAAATGTAAATAAAGAACTCATATATATTGAAACAATTTCAATTATTTGAATACCTCCTATATTCATCTCTTATTTGTTAGAAATAATTCAAGCATGAAATTTTTTTATTTCTATGAAACAAACATTTTTGTGTTTCTGTGTTTTTAATGTGGAAAAACTAACACCGCATAACTATCTATTGTGACATAGAAACAAGTCAAAGCGCAAAGAAAAATACGATTGCTCTCGCACGTGGTCACACCAGTCGAGCGTGTCAACCCCTCCATCAGCGAGCACTGCGCCTCGAATTTATTCATCCACTTTGACCCATGTACTCGTACCTATTTTATTTAATGAAAGGTATTATAATAACCTTAGCGCCATCTACGAGAATACGTATTACACCTGACTCACATTCTCACTTGTGTGTGACACACACGTGGTCACCCCAGGACTCGAACCCTGTACCTCTCGCTCTGTTCTCCGCTTCTGTTCGACGCGTAATCGAGAGGTACCGGGTTCGAGTCCTGGTGTGACCACGTGTGTGTGTCACGAGTGCGAGAGCAATCGTTTTTTTCTTTGCGCTTTGACTTGTATCTATGTCACAATGAAATCTTTTATCATGTACATTTATCCAAATTATCGGATACTTTGATATCGGCATGTCACTCGTAAGCGTAAGTTACTAATATCACCTAGTGGCTAATAGCCGAAATGCATTTTAATTCGTTTAGTTAGTGGTTTCGATATTCAACGCTAGGATTTATGCGACTTGAGACTATAAGGAAAAATGACGATGTATAAAAATGTCTACTGGTCTTATTTCGTCCCAGTATAATATTGACAGGGTATATGTATGTCCATGTATAAAAATGTCGCTTCGATAATTGGTGAAAAATATAACTGACAATGAGTAAAATTGTCGAAGTATAAAAATGACTACTTTAGTGATTAATAAGATTTTTTAACCGACTTCAAAAAAGGTTGAGATTCTACACTCGATACATAATATATTCTTATCAAGGACGTAATGGACGTATACCTATGCTTTAGACCGGTCATGGTGGCGGCCTTTGGGTCCCAATTCAAGCAGTGGACATCTCAACCAACAATTATGATAATGTACTGACATAACCCGATTTCTGTAAAACCTGAAACATAGTTTTTAGGGTTCCGTGGCCAAAATGGCTAAAAAGAAACGCTTAGTTTCGTTATGTCTTTCCGTCGGTCCGTCCGTACGTCCGTCCCTTCGTCTTGGCAGTTGTTTATTACGACGTTTTCATGTACGGAGCCCTTCGTATACGAGTCCGACTCGCACTTGGCCGATTTTTAATTATTTAATCTTTATACAAAACATAAAGCTTTAAAGCAAGTATCGTTTAATAACTCATTTTTTATGTAGGTACCGTGAAACGTGCCAGCTTTTTTCGTAAAAACCCGAATTTCTCTCTTTTTTTCTATGACGGGATAAAGTTTTTTTTTGTCTAACGCATCCATCGTATTCATATGCATGCGTTTATTACGAGAAACAATTATTAAATCAACATTTAACCAACTTTTTTATCAATTTTCACCTCGGGTAAAGTTATCTAAACTTTGCCAACATTACCCAAATCGATCATTTTTCATTTTAGACCAATCTTCCTATAATTGTGGACATTTTTATACTGTTATAGTAGACATTTTTATACATCGGTTATATTAGACTAAGACGTTTGTATACCTTGGCTTTATAATACTCAGACGAATTTATTTTTAGAAAGTAGACATTTTTATACATCATCATTTTTCCTTATAGTCTCAAGTCGCATAAATCAACGCTAGATGATGCCACTGACGCTTGGGATGAACGTCTTTGTATGAGAACCTGACCAATGTCCTTTCTAAAAGTTTTACGTTAAATCTCTTTGCTGACATCGGTAAAAGTCTTAGACTGACAGACTCGGACTTTCATTAGTAATAATGTCTCCATTAATAATATAGAACAACTAGAAAATGCCCGCAACTTTCTTGTTTTTTCTTCAGCGTAGTCGGGTTAATAGTATCTTTCCCGTGTACCAAAACTTGTTGAAATTTGTTTACTCGTCTTGGCGTGATTAAGCCACAATGACATATAAATATACAAAATATCCCGATTTTTTTTCGATTCAGTGACCTCTACTTATTTTTTTTTATATCTTCATTGTGGATCTATATCGGAATCCCTAACGTCGTTTGTCCTAATGTATCGTTTGTCCTAACGCATTTTTTTATGAAACTGTAAACTTTTCAGGACTGTTATAAAACCAACCTAACCTAAATATATACGCCATCGTGTCACTACATACAAAAATCGACAATTTTAAATATTTTACACATTCATTATATGCCACGGACGCCAAAATAAGATTTATTGTATATACTGTATAGATTGAGTAGGTAAACGGTTACTTGTAAGTAAATTGAAGAAACTGAATTATGCAGTATACTGAATCTGAATTTGCTGATTATCACGATTTTCAAATAGTTTTAATAGCTGATTATGCCAGTCAGTGCGTCCGTGCGCTAAGTGGGGGCCTGGCAAAGAGCGTCCGTCGCTTCGGGTGCTGTATCCTGTATACTCATAGAGCAGCGCTGCGTATGGAGGATCCCCCACTGCACGCGAATATACAGGAAACGCATCCAGGGCGGACGCCCGCACCGGTCTACCAGTGCTTGAAAACTTTGGTTTATTTTCCGTACCAATTAGAGCCACACTTTAAGACTCGAAGAAATAATATTATATCAGGGATTAAGCTGATGCAATGAAAGAAAATCTGAAAGTGTCTCTACATCAGAATTTCTTGTATGGACCCAGTACGGTTCAATATCGTTTCTGAGAAACGTAAGACACCATATTCACCATCTTACTTTAAAATATTGACGCCAGTTTTGAAATATCTACTGCTTCTATAAAATGAAACTCATGATGATTTTCTCATAAAATATCCGCCATCTTGATATCGAAAATGATGCCATTTTTCAAATCTCCATCTCCAAAAACCTAGAAAATAACGCCCATGTTTTTTGTTTCATGAGGAAGTTGGAGTTGATTATTTTTTTAACTCTTCGCTACTCAAAGCTTTTCGGGAAGAAATTTGTCTCTATCGATGCGATTTCTAATGTGTTATGTTTTGTGTTCCTTTATTTTTGAGTAAATTGTATTGCGCTTAATTTACATTTAAATATTTCTTGATATTATTCAACCGGCGTTTGTAAGCATCTGAAGTAACATGATATTTCCGTTTTGAAGCCCGGCGGTACAAATCTGGGGAGAAATAATTGATGTCAGGGATTAAGCTGATGCAATGAAAGGGAATCTGGAAGGGCCTCGACATCAGAATCTCTCGAATGGACGCAGCACGGTTCATTCCCTTTGTTTTATGAGACAATTAAGACGCGAAGGGACGCCGGGGGCGAGAAAGAGTACATTTTTGTTCACCGTTATAAAAGAAGCGTTTAAATAGAAAATCGGAAACTCCTAAATGTAAATGTTCTCGAAGTAATAAGAATTAGGGATTGATTGTTGTTCTCTTTTAATTGAATGTTAACGCTGAAAGTTTATAAAAGGATTTGTTTGGTGCGTTTCAGGCTTTACTTCCAAGCAAGAATTGAAGACGTTTTTAATCCCCTCTACCTACTGAGTTTCTTGAAAATTACGGTAAGTAATTATTTCTAATAATAAACGCTAATAATTAACTAAAGACCTATTTTGCGAATATCAACGAGCAAAGCTTTATTAAACCTATTTATACTTAAATCAAGTTAATAATAGCATTGTTAAACATTCCGATGCTCTGGTCTATTAACGATTCATGTGGGCAGTACAAAACAATTTCCATTACGTAATTGAGTTAGTTATACCTGCAAAGGATCGTGTAAAATATGCTGTAAATTATATTCAGAAGCATTTCTGAATTACATTGATAAGAGCATGATGAAAACCCACATTTATTATATTCACTGCCCGTTCATTATCGTGAATTACGAGAATGTATTGCATTTGCGTTGATACATGATTGATACATTGGAAGGATCGTCATCGACATAGCCTATTAAATTGCAAATTGAAATGGCAATAGGCCAGTCATATTTACTGACAACCGTTCGAGCAAATGTCTTCTTAGGGGTCGTAGTGTGAGCCGCCTAGAGGCTGGTTGGAGCAACCATCCGCGTGGCTAGCATAAGCTAGATGAGATTGGCTTCAGAGCGTGCTAAGTTCCGAAAACTTAAGAGGCCTATGGCTAGCAAAGGACTAAAATAAACTGATGAGATGATGAGTGGGCGTATGACACTACCATAATACGTAGTAGGTAGGTACTGCAAAAAATCTTGGAAAAGTGAAAGTTAATTATTTTACCATTACAAAGTTTAACTGTGTTCCTAGGTCGAAACATTATCTTGTAACTTAATTTAAAGAACCCTCAGTAAACACCCAAGATTAACAGATGCAAAAAAATACTTAGTTTATCAATTTACAGTGAGCTCAGGCCGAGCAGTCTTGTCTGAACTGAAACTTTTCCATTTAAACTTGGAGTTGGAGACGGGTTCTTTTCATAGAATTAACCCCCGCTAATTAGTCATAGCTTGCGTTTCATTTTGTGTCTAGAAGTCTAGATTTTTTTTAATCGAACCTGTGTTATGTTTGTATTGCAATTACTTTATGTTTACATTATGATGACGCCATTAGCAATGCCCGCGTATATATTATAAGAAGCTCCTATATTGCGCAGTAGGGATTTTTCTGGGACACAAATTACCCCTGTAAAGTTATTGTTGATTTTACATACAAGGTGCCCTCAAGAAACCGGAAATGTTTTAACCACGCATTCCTTAGGTTATTAGGAGCAAAAAAAATTAACCCCATTACAATCCAGCTTCGTTTCGAAGATATATTGTTCATTTAATAGTATTTTATGCAACTGTTGAATAATAGGGGTCAAAAAAGACGAGTGGCGTGGGTTGCGATTCGAGCCTTAGCGAGCATCACAAGTAAAGACGCCACGAGTGTTTGTTGACACAATTATATAACGTTGCATACAATAGTTTTTATACGACTAAGGGGCCGTTTACTAATTACGTAAGGACAATAGCGAGTATCGCAAAGAAGAACGCCACCAGCGTTTTAGACCGAATTATACAACGTTGCAAACAATAGTTTTTCTACAACTAAGGGGCCATTCATTAATTACGACAGGTTTTTCGAACCCCATCCCTTCCAGGGATCCCTACGTTATTAATAAATGACCCCTAAGCACTTTTTAATAAAACACAAAAAGTCTAAATATTTATTTTACGCCGAAATTTTTCTAGCAGCAAAATGTTTGATACTTCTTGCGCCACGACACAATGTTTTCCGGTAGTAAGTACAATTAGGCTCGTCTTCCTACATTTTTCTCAATTCCAACAGTTTATAACAAGACAACTCCAACAACTTCAAGATGAATAAAATTTAGCGCCACGAAGAAAATTAAAAAGCTAGCTAGCTGTCAATTAATATCTATGGCTTTCTTATTTTTTTAATTCGCGTATACTTGCCAGTGATGAAAACATGTTATGATTTGAAAAAAAATTTAACGATAAAATATGTGTACGTAAATTGTAAAAAATGTTTTTTTTTTAAGTTGGCAGCAATGCATTTACGTACATTATTATTGTTTTAATTTAAAACTGTATGAATTCTGTGGTTTGTTAAGTTGGTAATATAAATTATTTCATATAACATTAGTTTAAGACTCACTGAATATAAATTATTAGATTGAAATTTTGTACTCTGTGGCACCAAGGAATACGCTAGTAGCGACATTGTGACACGCTTAGCAATGCTTTTTTGGGAAATAGACTATAGAGTTTTGCAAGTCTTAAGTAATGTATGTCTTTATATTAGAGTTGGTAAACATTTAAATGACAGAAAGAAGTACAGCAGTAGAAAAAGTATATATTGCAATTACTAAAGTGCATTAAACTCTGTTTATCATGACATTGCCATGTAAGTTGTCAAGTTTCACGTCGCTATTGACAGAAAAGGCATCCTATTTTGAAAATTGTCACCATTTTATGAAAAGGGATAAAAAGGTTCACAGAGAAACAAAAGTTTAATTGAAAAAAATAAACCTAACCATTTTTTTTTTGTTTTTATTACCGAATTTGTCTTAGGGTCATAAGCATAACATTTTTTACTCCTATTGGTCTCAGAAATGCGTGATTAAAAATCTTTCGGATTCCTCGCAGGCTTAAAAGGGAAAGTTATGCTTTTTAAAAATATGGATAAAAAAATTATTTTCAAAATGTTTGTTTCTACACCAATTGGGCTGTCAGTCACTGTTAGGAATTGGATACTATAAAAAAATCATTAAATTATGCGCTGCCCCTACTACCTACTTTAATGTTATGATGACTGAGTGACAACTTTTGAGGTTATTGGTAAATAGCACCCTTAAAATTTGTGCTTTTGCACTTTAATACAAACTAAATGACGAATTGTAAAACAAAGCCATCATATAATTATCTCCAAATATTGTTTTCGTTACGCTAACATTTCAGTTAACCAGAACCCAAAGCCCAATGAAAATTCCATGGCATCTCTAGATATTAATAAAATTGCCTCGTGTCAGGAATGATAACATCCCGGCTTAACATTAATGCGCATAATTAAAAGGTTTTTCGTAAAAGCATAAAGCTTTTGTGTCTTTTTTCGGACCCTCGTCACAAGTAATTGTGTTGTGAAGCAATTAATTTATTATTGTTTACTAGCGACGCTACGCCACAGCACAATGCTGAGGTAACATAACCGAAGCAAAAAGGGAACCAACTTCTTATTTATAATCAAAACGTATGAGATATCCACAACCGTGTCCACAACTTTGGTCACTGAAGAGGAAAAATTGAAAACTTTATTTTTTTTACTTCAGTGTACTCGAGTTAAAAGTGTTCTATAAGTATATGTTTTGTAGATGCCCAGCTACCCGTGTACGAAAAATTTTTGAAATTCGTCTTGCCGGTTCAATGTGGTGAAGCCACAATGACACATACAAAAATTATTCAGCGACCTTCAAATAAGTATTCACATATTATTATGAAAATATGTTAAATGTACAGACATTTCATATCTTTATGATAGTATAGATATTGTGTTCCTATTATACAACATTTTCATTCCTAATTATTTGAACGCGACTGGCAAAAAGCAACGTGCAGAATAAATTGAAAAAATATATAAAACAAAATCCTTGGGCGTAGTTACGTAAAAATTCTATAAGCATCCTTAGATGCCCTAATACACATGTGTTGAAAATTATTTAAATCTGTTCAGCCGTGTTGGTGGGGCGAGGACACAACGATAGGCAATCCGACTGAGACTTGGCACTGTTATCAATATTCGTACGTTATAAGATATTTTCATGATATATACATGTTTTCATGGAATCATGACTCATGCATCTGGATTTAAAAATACTTTAGTAAATACCAAACTTGGATGTAATAGCTAGTTGCATATTAAATGAACATAGATTTAAGTATATATACTAGTGGCCGCCACTCCATACATCCTCTGTTTGCTCCATGGATATTTAACTTAGACCTAATTGTTTTAGGGATAAAGAAGTAAAAAAGGAAACCTTATGGTGCTATGATGTCTGTTAGTCCGTCTGTCTATTACAGATTTTTTTATTACAGTGTTATATTTCAGAAGTACTTATATTATCTTTATCTATCTGAAATTTGGAATAGTTATAAACTTGGTCATCCCAAAATTTTGCAAATGAAATAATTGAAAATATATTTTTATTTATAATGTAATTTACATACTACTAGCTACTAGGTCAAATATGAAAGGGCTTAATTTCCACATTCTCAAATAGTATTTATTTTACTGTAGTTGAACTTCGTTTAGAAAACAGAAAACATAGAGGCATAGCCAAAGCCCTTGTTATAACATTATGTGAAAGAAAATTCGGTCCAGTTTTGATAGAGGCAATAGTATGTAAAATACTACTGTTTTCGCGTATTTTTATGGACATCAGCCACTAGTCTATCCTTTTAATCATTTTAATTAGGAAAATGCGACCAACTCAATTCTTGAAACGTCATCCCGTCAGACTAGGGGAAGTAACTACAAATTTAGGCTTTAGAAAATAAGCTTATCTTAGACCCTTATAATCCCTGTCCGCAACTTTGATCCCTTCAAAATTGAGCAGACCTACAGAGATTGACGTTTACAACGTTATCTGTCCCAGCAGGCAGGTTGGAAACTGAGCGCCCTGCGAAATATGATCGCTATATACTGTAAAACCGTCGCCACACATCAAACGACCTATCAGATATTCTCAAAGTGTGCTCTGTGGAGCCCTGGGCCCTCAAGAGCTCTGTAGGATTAATAACAAAAATATTACCTAGCAGAATATTCACAAAGAGAGCTTTGTATCATGTCACCTTATCATTATCTTCTCCTCGTGTAGTTTTCATTATACATATTTGTTTTCATACTCAATATCTATTTATTCGACTGGAGAAAACAGCGTCGTATCAGAAAACCAAAAATCTTACAAAAGATAAAAAATGGCGATTACTCAACTAACAAGGGCGTAGTTCTTACAATCTCAATGAAGTCAAAACCGAGGATACATAAAAAAATATTCATTTGATTTGATTTGTAACAGAGTGCTTGGCGAAAAATTATCTCTGTACTGGAAAGTACAAATTAAACGATATAACAGACCTTCTCAAAGCGTGGTCTGCAAAGCCCTAGGGCCTTCCGAGATCTCCACTGGATTTATTCTAACCTGACGAGCAAATTTGGCTCTTTGCAACACTTACTTATTTAAGACTAGCTAGGTGCTGATTAAAACAAATAAATCAAGTCAAAACTTGATACGGTTCATTACACGGGTTGTCTGGGCACCTTCCGGCTCCATGATGATCAGGCCAGCTCTATGATGTTATGATGCACTGTATCGTCATTAACATATTGCACAGTCGAAAACCGAATTCTTTCATCGAATGGAAACAAGTAATAATTTCCATCCGTCTTTGAAAGCAAGACTATTATTGGGAATATGCATACATTTTTGCTTAATTAAAAGCTCATTCATATAACCAACAGTAGACAAAACAAAAATTCGTATAGCTATAAAAATTACTAAGATATAAGCCATCAAATATTTAATTCTATCTCTTTCTTGCAAAACAGAATTTAATATGGAGTTTATATGGTTGGAGTGCGCCGCTGTGACGTAACAGTGCATATCGGACCTCTCCGTCTAATTACTAGTTTAAAATGCCTATATTATGCGTATTTCTTGGCCAATTTTAATTTCACATTTAAAAATAGTTTTTACGGTATATTCATATTTAGTTAAGAAAAGCGATAAAACAATTCATGCGTGTACCCTTTTCTATAAGAGGTGTAGAAATAGCTTTTACGTTTTGGGATTCCGTAAGGCACGTATCCTGTTTCAAAAGTCGCTAAAAAGTTTCAGAACCACTGACCTATCTAATATCGCCTTCTACATACAAAGAGAACGTGTTATGTGAAATCTTCTTTGTACTTTGATAGTCACTGAGACACTTTATTTTCTTCGTTTTATCCATAAACAGCTCGCAACCTTATACTTTCGTTACACGATATGCTACGATCTCAAACGATTTGATCATAAATTCGACATGCCAAGTGGCATTTGTCCGAGATGTATACTTTAGCGATGTGTTATATTCGAAGTTAGCTTTTGACATATCTCCATCGTTGAGATAAATATACTATATTTTGACTAGCGTTAAATTCAAGATGAATAAGAAGCGAATCATATCGCTAAAGTTGCAATGACAGGCGCGAAAACCTGTAATTTTGAACTTCTGCTTACTCATACTCTCATCATCATCATCATCATCATCAGCCAAAAAGCGTCCACTGTTAGACATAGGCCTCCCCAAGGAGCGCCACCATGAGACCGGTCCGGCGGCGCCTCCCATATCTAGCAGATTCCAGAGATCTTCACCAGGTCATTCTTTACTCATATGACCAGGTCATCAATGGAGGCCTACCCACGCTGCTTTTTCTGGTTTAAACCACGCACCAAAGATTAACTCTAATCTCCTTTACAGGTCAACTTGTCAATGTCAATCAGAATCTGATAGGAAAAATCGATATACCACATCCGCAGTAACCTTAAAATATCCTGGATATGGCCAAGATATAGTTCAATTATATTCCCAATGGCTAGTCGGATTCGGCCTCAGTTATCTTTGTTTTAACATAGTAGCTATTCATTTTCACATAAACAAAGATTCGCTAACGAGTATATTTGCTTGCCTCTCCATTTTAATGGGTGAAGGCTCGCGCGTCAGATTTTAAAGCTTAAACAAACATTCATTTTCACATTCAGTTGCTAGCAAAAAGTGGACGAGGGAAAACAACGCGAACAGTTTTTTAATTCCGCGTTTAGTTACTTTATGTTTCTCTATAATTTTGTGGGTATAAATGGCTTGGGTAGATCTACAAGCGTTTCAACACTTTCAACCATTCTTGGTTCATTTCTTCAAAATATTTTCACTTCACGAGCTTACTGTGAAATCTCAATGTATTAGAATGTTGCACTTATTGCCGATCACTCATTAATATATGCTACAGGAAACTGACAGCAGATGCAACAGCACTTAGAACTACCAATGTAAGAATTCATTGTCAGTAATTTGGGCCAATTTTTATTTTGTTGTAGTTTGCTTTTATTTCGTCCGATTTGGGTGAAAATTGGTACATACATATCCTCCTACATTGAGTTACAAAAATAGTATGTGGATTTCATAACTCAATGGAAGTTTTCATACAACTTTTGTAGAACACATCGGGAAATTATGTTTTTCGTATACAGAATGATGGACTCTATGTAAGTACCAATTTTCACCGAAATCAGACGAACTAAAAAAAGCTACAAAATACTAAAACGGACCCATTTATAAATATAATAAAGAAAATAAATAAATGGGATAATTTTACACAAACAATAGAACTAGCACCATGATAAGCTTAATATGAGTACTAGACAAGACAATATGAGGGTTTGTGTATTATGAGTATTAGAAAACGGTATAGTTATTAGATATATTTACTTGTATACGTAGTAAACATCCAAAACTCAGGAACAAATACTTATGCGCATCACACAAATGTGTGCCTTTGCGGGAATTTGAAGCCAGAACTGTCAGCTTCGCAGGCATCGTCACTTTCGCAGATCTAAACCGGCCGTCTTAAGTAAGGTTCGACCAAAACAATGCTTAAAATACGCTGACGGTGCGTTATCCCAGTGACGTGATTTTACCGCATATGGTACGTTTACGCGGCTGAATGTATAGAAAACGCATAACGCAACGTAAATATGACGCATAACACACGTCACCACGTATACGCAGCGCTAAGCGTCGGTGCGGGAAATATGCGTAAACATCGTGACGCATAAGTCAAATCACTGCGATAACGCACCGTCAGCGTATTTGAAGCATTGGTTTGGGCGAACTTGAAAGTAACTAGTAGCGTTGTCGCAGCAATTGTTTTTAGGCATTAAAGTGGTTCGACGGGCGGAGCGGGAGGGTGTTGAAAGTAACATAGCAGGAACAAACTGACGAATCAATATTTCTAGCAAATTAATTTAATTTCATTCACTGGTGCAAATTTTCTGTAGGTTGGAGAGGCGTGGCGTCAGGAATATTACAAGGGAAGCCGAAGCGTATTTACTAACTCATATTTAAAGAAAAAGGTGGTGGCTTTCCTTGGACAACCCGGTGGGAATCGGCTTATATGTACGCCACGCCTAGTCACTTTATGATGTGGCCACGACATAGTTTCCTCTCCATCTCTGCTCCGTCGACTTGACGGTGAACCGTAGTCCCTTAAGTAAAAAAAACACCGCCTTTTACCGAGGCAGGCGTCTTCGTTACTTTGTGTCTCTCAGAGCTATTATAATGTATCATGAAATAGAACCATTTTATGAAATGGTCGCCCACTTCATGAAGTGATCAATTAAAGGTTTGGCCACGACAGATATAAAGAGAGAAAACTCCTGGTTAATTTTCTCATGCATTAATGCCCAGCTCAAACCAATCTGGAACTCTGAAATTTTCTATTTATATTTAGACTAAGAAATACAAGTAGAAGTTTTTTCAAAATTTATACAAGAGCAAAGCCTGATCAAAAGCTAAATAAACAAATGTAAATCAAAAGCACACTTTGTATACAAATCCATAAAATACCGTGTTTCTGTTAGTTTTGCTTTCGAGTGTATATGTAAATATTATTCAGCACGTTGGAATACATGTTTTTCGTTACAGTACCTAAGTCTAAAATATGATAACAGATTTTCATTCTACATGAATTCAAATACAAATTATATTATTTATAATAATAAACTCAAGAAAGACGAATATCAAATATTTTATTTCAATAGTTCGTTTAATGTATCGAGCCCAGCTTTTGTACCGACGGCCAAGCGAAGCGGATTACATAAGTGATTCAACGCATCTCAGTGAAGCGTACACGTTGGAGCCGTTCGGCTAGGAATTAACAAGCATCCTGCCATTAGCAATTACAATATTAAACATTCTACGGTTAACGACACCGTGCAGGAACCACTCCCACTCTTCTTTCTGTTCAACCATATTTGAGTGAGCGAATCTTCTACCAAAACGCTTTGGAGTAGTAACACAGACTAATTTTAAGTTACATAAGCAGAGCTATTCTACTGTCTACTCTAGCGCATATGTACCGTATTCACCATATAAACTGCGAAACAAAGCGGCATTATCGTTCTTCGTCTGTGGACTTGATCCAATCGAACATTGCTAAAACCCAAAGCAAAAACGTCAGCTGTTCAAAAACCTCGTTCAAATCGACTCGTTTGAAAACTACGATGCCAGAAACGGACACAGGTGGGCTTAAACTTATAACACATCTTTTAACGCATTTTTTTTTGCCTTGCCATTATAAATCCAAGTCAAGAGGAAAAATTACCAAATGACTGAATGCACCAAAGAGAAATGTACAGGACCCAATATTAATCCATAATATTAGCTCTGACCCCAAACCATCGGGTGGCCGATATCCCTTGTGGCTGTGACGCATTCGGTTCAAAGGCGCTTAGTCGGAATCTACAGAGGCCTTAAATATGAACATGCCTTTGAAACATGGAGACTGGAGGTTTCACACATCTGTAATAGGATTATGTGCTTAAGTTTACCTTGTGTGATGTAGCTACTATCTACATACCGAAAAAAGGTAGCAGTGTTACTTTGCTTTATGAACGAATATTAAAGTAAGTAGGTATATGGGTTTTTATGAGGGCTTGTTAATGTAGGAAAACATTTGTAAAAAGACGTTTTTACAAGATTACGACGTTTTTGTTTATATACCGTCATGATGACTTGTAACAGTAGTTGAAAATCCTATCTGCGAACACAGGTTTGACCTGGACTTTCCAATTGCTACCCTTCTGTATCTAATTATCTTATTACTTGACATCGTAATTTCAATAATTAACAACCTACCTACATGTCAGCTCTATTGTGGATATTAAGGTGAACATAAATATTTGTTCCTGAGTTTTGGATGTTTTTTATGTATATCCATACTTAATATCATAAATGTGAAAGTGTCTCTGTCTGTCTGTCTGTTACCTCTTCATGCTTAAACCGGTGAACCGATTTGGATGAAATTTGGAATGGAGATAGTTTGAGTCCCGGGGAAGGATAAAGGCTACTTTTTGTCCCGAAAAAATACCCTTATCCGCGATAAACGAATTTAAGGCGGATGAAGTCGCGGGCAGAAGCTAGTAAGTAATATATCTGTTAAATATATCATCGCCTAGTACTCATAACACAAGCCTTATTGAGGTTACCATGAGACTAGTTTAATTTGTGTAAAATTATCCCGTAATATATATTTATTTATTTATAGGTGCCAACTAGTGGGATAGTGTCGTACGTCGTAAGTACTCTTAATAAATGAAAGACTTATTGGCTCAGCGGCATAGAAATGAGAAACAATTTCACAGAACTATACTTTTATGACTAATACAATAAATAAAAGCAACTCAATTCAGTTATTTCAAAATCGAAACCGTTCTAAATAAAGCGTAACGTTTAGCAGTATGCAAATACTTCTGTATTCTGGCAGTAAGTGATTCCCCGTTCTCTCGGTCCCCTACCATCGTAAATAACAGCGGCTCTCGTGTGGCCCCACGTCCTCGCAGGGAACGACTCCTTATAGCCCTTAAAAAGACAATTTTAGCGAACGCTACATTAGAAAAACGCACTAAAACGCTCTAATGGATTGCCTACGGTGTCAGCGTAAATCTGCGGGAAACACGGATTACTTTGGCATGTTTTATTTTGGTGTGTTTAATTTTTTTTACTTAGAAATTATTTTTTCTTAGAGATGTTAACAAACAAATAAAATAACATTCTATATAAATATATCGATAGTATATTTTCTTTTTCATCCGATTTTGTTTTCATTACAATTCGTGTCATGTAAGTTGATATCTGTAAAGTTAGCTACCTACTAATTGTTTTTAAATGACAAAGAGAGAAGAGATTCGATGAGAAAAGCAAGAGAGTGGTAATCGTTAGATTCAAAATTGTTTATTGAATAATGTACACTCAATTGTATGTATACTTACCTACCAGCAATATCTACTTCCCATCAGATTAACTGACTTAGCATACTCTTAGTATAATATAACAATCACTATTACCAAAATCGTTAAGACATGTATAAATAAAAATAGTCCTGAACTAGCGCACTCAAAAAATACTAGAACCGTTCCATACAAAAAGTGCACGATTTCATTCTTTACATGACAGCAACGACACCGTACTGTTGTCAGCATAAAATAAGTTATGTTTTTTTAGTATCCAGGAACACTTACGGCATTTTAGAAGACAAAGCCTCGTTGGCGGTCCATTAACCAACGCATTATCTCTGCGAGCACTCTACGGTAAAAATATCTATACCTGATGTACGGAGCTGACATGACACATTTTAAAGTAGAGAACAATAGTGTGGGCGTTTTGCGGCCGCTGAAATGTTTTTGCTAGCATGCAACTACGTATTTATGCGTTGAACATAGTATTAAAATAAGTTACCAGATAATTACGTGGTTATTACGGTAAATATTTCCTATTTTGTTTCTTATATTTGGATACAGACTCCTTCCTCTTCCATAGCGCCAAGAAAATGAGCATGAGCTAAAAATGCCGTCGTTTTTATATTTTTGTGTTGTCAAGAACATTTTTAATATTTTTTCGTTAAAACACCGACTCCAAAATAACATTAATTGTATAAACTGTACATTGAGTAGACAAACGGTTACTTGCAAACAAATTGAAAAATTTGAATTATGCAGTTTTTTTTTCTTTTTAGTTTTGTTTTTCGAAGTTAGTTTTAGTTTCGTTAAAAAGTTAAATTTTACACGTTTTAGTTAATCGTTACTTAAATCTGTTTTTCGTGACGATTCCAACAAGCCCAGAGTTCGCCTACAATATTTGAGGAGTGCCTTCGATGCCTCATGGATATCATCATTAGATCTTCACCAACATTATATCGGACCAACTTGAAAATACCTTCTATAAAACAAAAAAGAATGAAATTGGTCAAATGGTCTTCGAGTAATCGGTGAACATATATTAAAAAAAAAGATTCTGACGAATTGAGAACCTTTTCTCCTTTTTACCCGACTGCGCCACACAAAGGAGTGGTAATGTGTTTATCAGTCTATGTATGTATGTTTGTATGTATGTAGGTATGTTTGTTCCTATCTGGCACTCTAGAGACCAAACGCGTAGACCGATTTTGATGATTCTTACGTCAATCGATTTGTCTTAATTGTCCGAATGTCACTGAAGACATGAAAATGATAAAAACTCAAAATGGCGATAATGAGACGCCATATTGTGAAAAAGAAAAAAATGAAAATTGACGTACTATATCGAGTGGGGTATCAAATGATAGGGATTTAAAAATCATCATTAGGTATTTTCATCATTTTTAATTTGGAATTACCAATTAGGAACTATAACGATTTAAAGTTGGTTAGCAAGCCGTTCTCACTCAATTTTTTTTTTAATTGCATTGTAATAAATCTGTGCAAGCTTCTCAATAACCCCCACGATAAAGATTGCGAAATTGTGTAACTTTTATAGTTTTAACTAAAAAGTATAAAATAAAAAAAAATAATAAAAAAAAACAAAAAACCCGACTGCGTAAAAAACTAAAAAGCAAAAAACAAGTCCAGTGCCCTAGAAATTTGTTAAGTTATAATGGAAATCTTTCATGATTCATGATCGATACTCACAATATAACAAATAATAAATTTTTATATGGAACATAGCGATTTTGAACAGTCGGGACCCATAAGAAATCTAGATCGACGCAAATCTTCCCAACAATGGGTCCCGACTGTTTAACATCGCTATGTTCCATATTAGAATTTATTATTTGTTATATTGTGAGTATCAATCATGAACATACACCGGTTTGGCGGGGGCAAATCTGTACTGACGTTTAATAGTGCGAGGACACATTAAACTAATTTTATTAGTTGATATCGATAAAAATGTTGTACAACCGTTAGGTAATTTCAAGAATTTGAATGAAGAAGAAAACTACATACACAAAAATAAACTTTTTGCGTAATAAACTTAATATTTTCTTCTGTTTCCGTGATTATTACTCATTGAAATAAAACAATTTAACGGATTATATCGCGTATATTATCTCATTTTAGTTCCCGACGTTTCGGAAGCTTTCCAGCTTTCCATGGTCACGGGTGGACCACCCGTCTGTCCACCCGTGAGTCATGAGATAATATACGCGATATAATCCGTTAAATTGTTTTATTTCAGTAATGTGACTTATTTGACAGTCAATGTGAATAAAATACCTACCGCGGAATCCCGATGACCCCGGCGTCAATGGCCGAAGTTATGACCATCTGTTGAATGTTATTAGAACAAACATAAACCACGATAGATGTAAGTAACAAAAAATAAACATTTCATGAACAAATCAATTAAAATGAATATTACCCTCAATCGTCTTATGACTTTTGATCGTAATAAAGTATGTACATTTTGCTTACGCGGAGTAGATAAGTTCGGTTGTTGGCATATTATTGTTTAGGCTAATAATTATTTATATATCTTTCATTAACCATAAAGTCAGCTTATCTATTTCACCAGGCAGGTAATTGGGTTAGGTTAGGTACGACGACGAGTGAAGCGAGGAGTGTTAGGTTGAACTGCGAATACTGCGATCCTAACGAGCGAGCGAAGCGAACGAACCGCGGAAGTCTATATCGAGTCTTGTCCTTGCCGGCAAAGTTGTAACGACGTTACGTCAGTGCGAAACGATAGGTACCCACAATGATGAATCCTAACGATACATTTAAAATTTCAAGAATTTGAATGAAGAAGAAAACTACATACACAAAAATAAACTTTTTGCGTAATAAACTTAATATTTTCTTCTGTTTCCGTGATTATTACTCATTGAAATAAAACAATTTAACGGATTATATCGCGTATATTATCTCATTTTAGTTCCCGACGTTTCGGAAGCTTTCCAGCTTTCCATGGTCACGGGAGGACTGACCGTGACCATGGAAAGCTGGAAAGCTTCCGAAACGTCGGGAACTAAAATGAGATAATATACGCGATATAATCCGTTAAATTGTTTTATTTCAATGCGTAATAAACTTTTTTAATATTTAATATAATTTTCATAATATACAATCAAAATTTTCTCCACATTTTCAGCCTTTAATCTTCGTCGCCTGGATGACAATATCCATTTTAGCCAACTAAATGACCTTTCTAGGTCAACTGTAGTAATTGGAGCAAATTCAAACAATTTATAGTATTGATGAATTTCTGCTATATGACTCAGTTCTATTTTTTTTCCGGATATCAAATCATTTAATGTTTTTCTCTAACACTGTTTGAAGTTTTTTGTGAATAATTTTGCCCTAAGGATTCAAACGTAATCTTGATATATGTACTTTTAACTTATGGACAATATTCAAACTGGCTTCTGGACTTAACTTTAGTGTTTGTAATTTTTCAATGGTACTTGGTATGATGGATAGATTGTTGGCTATCCATTTCAAATCGTTGAGAATGTTTATATCATTCATTGCCCGTTTTGCTTTTAATATACACGTTGATTTAAATATTTATGATAGTAAATAGCCGCTTTCATCCATGTTCCCCATCGTATTATCGTCGGCTGTGGTGGCAACGGAACGGTCGGTAACATTTGGAGAAATATTTTTATTCTTTTAGGTGATTTCAGAAATACCTTTTTTGTATAAGCAATTAAATTATTTACAGCAGGAAACAATAATCGCACTTGTTCAGCCACCCTATTTACTCCATGTGCCAAACATGTGACGTGTACTACATTCGAAAAAACCTTTTTCAAATTCTTACCAGCTTTCAGCATGTAGGCTACGCCATCCGTAAGAAGCAATAAAACTTTATCATGTTTGTTGTGGTTACTTCCCCACAACGTCTCTAGGGCATTTTGAATAAGATTTGTTATACTAACATTATTTACTTTCTCTAGACAAACGCTAGCTATTATGTGTGGGGTACCTATTTCATTTTCTAATAGTGCTCCAACTATTACATTCCCAATCTGACGCCCATTGGCATCTGTACTTTCGTCTACACTCACATAAATTCTAGAATTTCCTAGTTTAGTCTTAATCTATTTCATCGTTTCCTTATAAGCGATGTCTAAGGTCTTTTTTTTTTAAAACTGATTCGTTGGGAATATATGTTTCTGAACCATATTTCCCAAATATGCAATCAGATATAAAATTGATGAAAATGTGATTTCCCACCTGGCTCCATGGTATGTTGCAAGCTAAAATAAATTTTAGCAAATCCAGGTTAAATACGTTTTGGGTTTATGCGACGCTGTTATGCCTTTGGCTTCTTATATGCCTTTATACGGAAAACTTTTTTCGTGATATATGAATTTTACATTTCTTGCAAAAGTAAGTTGTACTGAATGGTCAGGTTTCCATGAAGATGAATGATCTTTTTTCTTGCGTGGCATTTTTAGCCGCCTTAAGAAACAAAAAGGTATTTTTAATTGATCGGAATGCAAAATAATATTGTAGTACTGGATGAATTATTCAACGATTCAATGGTTGTCAAAAGTGACTCGACACAGTCAATGTCAGATATCGGTTGTTTATAGTTGCGATAAGTATAAATGAAAGAGGTTTGCACATAGTTAAACGTATTCAAACTTAGCCATTAGTTTAGTTATGATAATGAAGATTAAAAATTTATTTTTATCGATGTCGATAAACTTAGTCGATTTTTAATTAATCACTAGCACTGATACATTTTTGCCCCCGCGAAACCGGTGTCTGATCATGAATCATGAAAGATATTCATTATAACTTAACAAATTTCTTGGACTTGTTATTTTCTTTTTAGTTTTTTACGCAGTCGGGTTTTTTGTTTTTTAACCGACTTCCAAAAAAAGGAGGAGGTTCTCAATTCGAGGGAATGTTTTTTTTTTTTTTTTTATGGATGTTCACCGATTACACAAAGACTATTTGACCGATTTCAAAAACTTTTTTTGGTTTTATAGAAGGTACTTTCTAGTTGGTCCCATTTAATTTTGGTGAAGATCTGATGATGGAATCCATGAGGAATTGAAGGAACTCCTCAAATATTGTAGGCATACATATAGCGATTTTGGTATTATAAGAAACATAATAAGCATTTGCATTCAGAAAGTGTAAATTGGTGAAGTGGAACTGATGCAGAAGACCACAGAATGCCATCGGAACTCCTCAATAATAAATGATTTACGGGTGGCGACAAAATATCTTGATTAATTTAGCTAAGCAACTTCACAGTCACAAATTTAAATGCTCCTGATGAGAATGGTACCATCGAATTGATTTGATGATGGAGCCGGAAGGTAGGCACCAGATCTATGTAATAAAATAATGCATCCTAGCTGTGTTTGGGCTTGTTCGAATCGTCACGAGATACACTTTTAAGTAACGATTAACAAAAAAGTGTAAAATAAATAAACTTTTAAACAAAAAAATAAAACCGACTCCAAAAAAACTAAAAAGTAAAAAATAACGCCATAATTCAGTTTCTTCAAATTACTTAAAAGTAACCGTTTGTATACTCAATCTATACAGTATATACAATTAATGTTATTTTGGAGTCGATTTTTGTTTTTTTTAATTATTATTTTGAGAATTGGTTAAAAAGGATATTCTACAATAATAATTTCATGCGCTTTACATTTGAATAAGTTTCATTTTTATTGCCTAGGAGATATTTCGAGTGACGTCACTACTGACTGACGTCTTCTGTACTAGAATTTGTGGCAAGGACAAATATAATAAATAACTATAAGTTTCTCAGAGACGTGCTTCTTGTAATTTTCCCCGATGGATAGACTTAGTGTTCACATAACGTGGTATAAAAATCTATAAATGTGTTATTAAAAAAAGTGCTATTAATAAAACAATTTGATATGAATAAAAGATAAGTGTACAGTCTGAGTTCACATAACGTATACCATTGGAAAAAAATATAAAAAACCCTGATAAAAAAAATCACCATTCAGACTAAAACTAATTAAATCCAATTCGGTCCATCCGTTTACAAGCTACGATGCCACAGACACAACCACAGTTACAAATACAAACATCAAACTTATAACACCTCTCTTTTCGGCTCGCGAGTTAAAAATTTAATAACTACAGTAAAACGATGATGTTACCCTCTAAATCATTAGATTTAGAGGGTAACATCATCGTTTTACTCGTTTTATCGTGTGGTTCGTCTGATATGATGACGTTAACGATGATTTGTATTAACAAATCATCGTCAACGTCATCATATCAGACGTCCACTGCAGGACAAAGGCTTCCCCAAGGAGCTTCACAACGACCGGTCGTGGACCGCCCTCCTTCATTAGTTCTCCCTCCCATTCCTCCTCCTAAATCATTGGTTCATCTTGTTGGGGGAGTCGTCCGGTATAAATAGGTTGACAACTAATTCCAGAAATAGGCACGTTGAAACAATCGACACGAACGCTCACGTCCAGAGTTGATTATCAAAAGCCAAATGGCTCCATTAATTTAGTTATCCTATATTGGATAGACTATGAAATCATAATTAGTGCTGTCAACTGTAATACACCTCGTTTGTAATGCAATCGACTGGCGAGTTATGGTTTACTGTTAATTGCGGTATACTCGTAATTGAGAATATTCAGTGTCCCTTAGTTGTGCATATTATACCGTTTCGCCGGTGGCTTAAGTGCAAAACTTTAATCGTGTTTTTCTGTGCCTTGGAGGCGTTTTCAAAAGGCTAAAATACCGTTTCAGAGGACACTCTATCACTCTATCACATACCACCCAAGTAGCACAACTTAGGTTAAATAGCTCGTATATCACATTATTTATTTAGATACTTAAGTGAAATATGCAGCCATTACTAAGTTCTATATAGATGGAAAGAACCCTTAAGCAACCAATATAGAACTAAAAGGATAAAATTGCAGCCTATTTTTGGTTCTAAATTGAATCCACAAGAGATCTCACAAGTACCTTAAGTGGCAATTAAAATTATAGGTGACAGATATGAGCTATAAACGATTCATTCACTCATTGACCGAATGAATAAACGCAAACGTCAAAATTCCTTTGAGTGGTGCGGCAACGAGTTGGGTGTTTTAATGTGATCTGCCATTTTAATTTTGGATGACATCTGTTTGGTAAATGATTAAAACCTCACGTTAAGCATTGAAATAAGCACGAAATTCTTGCGAATGTTTTTTTTAACCGTGAAACTATAGTATGATTTCTTTGTAAATTTTGATGCGCCTTTGATTTGATCAGGAATATTTAAAAAGAGAGTGCTAAATCAAATAAGGAATTGATACTGGTAAGAAATAAATATCTTAAAAACCTGACCTAATGATTGTATGTTACGTATAATGTTAAAATAACATCATCACAACTATCAAAAGTCTGTGATTATGCGTAATTGTGATAAAATTTTGTTTAAAATAATTCATTTTCAAGGACTCCATTTTATAAAAATGTCGGAACCAGAAAGATCTTATAGTGTTTATTTTCACTTATTTGTTCTCTATTTGGAACTATTAGGTCTGAAAATCACTTATTTGTATCTTGCGAGTGGCAAAGCAGTGAATGCTATTACTAATACCAACTACGAGTAATACTAATTACTCGTATTTGCTGCTTTGTATTAATTTGTGATAAGTTTAATGTCTGGAACTTTATATCAACAGAAATAAATGTACAAAACAAATTTGTATCAATAGAGTGACGCACGACGAATAATATTTTAACAGAGGCAATAGGAACATAAAATATTAAATGTCCTAATTTTGGTAATGTTAGTGGCTTGAAATAAGTGAAAATAACTGCTTTTGGTTTCAAGAACCTCCTATTTAGACTTATTTATGCTTTGGAGTGGCAATAAGGTACTCTCTCAGCCTTAAAAATTGCAATATTTTTAGGTTCCAAAAGAGCCGTAAAATTATCTCTTTAGCCACTATTGGTGATATACTGCTCCATTATACAGGTCATTTGGAATTAAAAGTTCCAAATAAGGGTATGTTCCCACTTATTTGTAAATTTTGCTTATAAGTGACTTTAGGGCCTTATATAGCGCTATTGCTTCTTATTCAGTGACAATTAACTCCTGCATGCACCTTTAAGTAGCAAATTCGACTTTACCCAACCATAAGTACTAAAGTTGAAACTAAAAACGTTCCTAAGCAACCAGAAGTGACAGGATGACCTCATATACAATTTTGAGTTGTGTTTAAAGCTATAAGTTTTATCAAACACTGTTATACCACTCATTTAGAACATAAAGCTAGAAGATAAGCTGCAAAATTCACTAATGTGCTGCTTGGGCAGTCTATCAGTTTTACCTCGCTGGCCGTCGTTTTCAGGCGCCTGAAACATGTTTTCAGTCCGTTTCAGGCCAACATCTATCAGATGACGACATAACCTGAAAACCCATTTCAGCCGTTTTCAGGAACCATTATGAGCCATTCAAGTATATTTCAGTGACGAAATTTTCAGTACGACTGAAACAGATACCATAATTAGAAAGAGACAGCTATACTGAGAACATTCAAGACTAAGATAACAGTACGTCGAACATTCGCGAAAAGAGTGAGTAAGACTGCACTCAGAAGATTCCCGTACAATTTTTAGTAGGTTGTAGGTACCTATGGAACGACTTTCCTCGGCTTGTTTATATCGCGATCGAACGTTCCAGAGAACATCAAGACCAATATATAAGCGCGACGTTGAGGATCAGTTTACCTTTGGAAGCCGAAGCGAAAACATCCAAAAGGAGCAAATGCGACTGGAGAGTTCAAGTGTGAACACACATTTGAGGAACTTAATGTCCCTAACTGAATATTTTCGAGCCCAAAACCAATAAGGCCAATGTTCTAGTGCCCGACAATGTGCCATTAGTTGACACCTTCAACCTAAATACGTAGCAATAGAGATGATAAACTGAATGTAAATTTATTCGAATTAAGCTGTCCAAAACGTCTCAACGTTTACCCTATAAGCAGAGTTTGGGCAGGTCATCGCAAAACAATTTTAAGTCGAAAATAAAACAAGATGTAGGTTGCGTATCCACTGGAGCAGATCGGATCGGAGCTGTGCAAAATGGACCAATCAAGGTGCGTCGCTGTTGAAACCCAGACGAGCAAATTTGATTCTACGGAATATGATTGGTTTATTTTGCACAGCTGCGCTCCGCTCCTCTCCGTTCCGCTCCGCTCCATTGGATACGCATACACGTATTACGCAGCCGCATGGGGTCTTATTAAGCTTTTAAATTATATCTAGAAAAAAAATATGTAAAAATAGGATGTAGTACATTGAAAATATTTTTGTATGTGTCGTTGTGCCTTCTTTTTCGTCAAATCGGCTAAACGGATTTCAACTATTTTTAGTACATGGGTAGCTGGGTAGCCACAGACGGTTATTGAATACTTTTAACCCCACTACGCCGAAAAAAAAGAGCGATTATGACTTTTTCTCCTCCGTGAATATACATATGAGTCGCTAGTATTCTTTTTACATGTACATTATTATGTATGAGGTATTCCTCACAGATATCTTCAGACAACTCAGAATACTTAGTTCTTAATCAATTCTTAACCGATTTAAATTTCATCATATTTACTTAAAATATTTACAAAATGGTTGTCCCAATCTAAACGAATCATCTTAACATAACCGTAATATAGGATCACGTATCTTACCGACGACAGCTTAATTGGCATCCTATTAGAGAGCGCAGAACTCTTAATCCAGTGTCAATTGTATCATCCAGCTGTGTCCCATTATCTTGGTGCTAAGTTTCAGTTTGTCACGGCCCGCCCGGGCTGTGAGTTCCGTTCCTCCGTACATTCAAACTCTATTCCTCCTCAGCGCTCTGGTGCCATGTCCAAGTGCTTCACCGTACAGGCAATTAGTATTTGCAACGACCTTCCCCTCAGTACGACAAGCTCACTGTAAATTCTCCTTCAAGTGTAAGTTGCGCAAGCATTTCTTGGAAAATCTTCAAGATCCTTCATAGTATTTTAGAAGCAGTATATACGTTTTATGTATAGTTTTTATAGTATATAAATAAGGCATGCGTTTATTAATTTGTGTAATATTGGTTGTCTGCTAGAGAATGTTGTTATTTTACGAAAATCTTGATGTTACCATCACGATCTTCTTGATTTTTAAATTGAATCCAATCGGATTCTTGAATTTTTGTCATTATTTAAATCTTTGTATTTATAAGAATGCAAGAGGATGTCTTTATGGCATTAAGTCCACCATTAGTACTATTTTGTATTGTGCAATAAATACAAAGGATAATAATAATCAAACACATTTGACAACTCTACTGCACCTTGTTCTATGATGACCTGTTCGAGCTCTGCCTATACCAAAGCAATATGCCATACAGCGACTATATAGCTCTTGGGATAACAGCAGTTTCCCCGTCAAGTCAAACGAAGGCACGCCGTATCCACTCACTTGCTTTCGGTAACTGTACTTACTGTCACCTGCCTTATTTCAAGTATAAATAGAGTTCAATCCTAAACCTGAAGCGAGTGGGTATCATCCTCTTCTTGGAGACATTGTATTTTTCTGAGAATATGCTGGCGTTTTAAGACTTCTTAATTAAAGATAAAATTAGCTTCATATCTTAAAGAACTTATTTTTTCTTAAATTTCTGTTTTTACCTACTCGTAAATCTATTTAATTTTTTTATCATCTTGTCAGCGGAGAAAAAAAATCATAACCATACTTTTAAGCACAACCATTTTTTTCTTAAACACAGTCGGTAAAAAGGATCCTTTAACCTACTTTGGAGTAGTGTACAGTGTACCCAACATAGTTGCTACAATGATATAAAAAATAAAAAATAAATCAATTCTTCAAATAATCTGTATCACTTAGTTTTTAAAAATATCTACAATGTTCTTACATTTCTAAATGTATTTACATTTTATTTTTACAAATTTGTAATAGTACCTATAACTAAAAAAAAATACTGCCTTATTGCGCGAAATTTTATGAAACTTAGCTACTTTATAGTTGTAAGCGTTTTAGTGTTTTTAACCGACTTCAAAAAAAGGAGGAGGTTCTCAATTCGGTTGTATGTTTTTTTTTTTATGTTTGTTACCTCAGAACTCCGTCAATTAAACGATGATTTGGAAAATTATTTGTTTGTTCATGAGTAGGTATATCCAAATTGGTCCCATAAAATTTTGGTGAAGATCTGATGCCGGGATCCATGAGGAATCTAAAGAATTCCTCGAATTTCATGACCCCATCTATGGCGATTTCGGTATTTATTACAGTAGTTTAAGCATTTACATTTTAAAATCACCATTTAGTGGAGAGAAACCAATGATGAAGACACCAGCCTATCAGTTGCCACTGAGGGCTCTACCAGTGTTATTTAAATCGCGGATCGCGAGTCGATTTGGAAAATTATTTTTTCAGTTAAGAGTAGGAATCCCCAAGTTGGTCCCATAAAATTTTGGTGATAATCTGATGATGAGATCGATGAGGAATCGAAGGAATTCCTCAAATATTATCAGGGTAGCAAAGTGGAGCTGATAGTGGAGAACCAGAGAACTCCTTAATGGTTAAGAGTTACAGGATACTTCTTAAAAAATACATGTATTATAGTTGAGTACGTTAAGACTGTTAGTTATATTCTTTATAGTATGACTCTGAGGTAGTCTCCTTATCACCAAGTCAGGATCTGATGATGGGATCCCAGGGAAATCGAGAGAATTCCTCAAATATTATAGGCACTAACAATGTTTTGCATATATTTTTCTAAAGTTATTCAGTTATTTTCGTCTGCTTTTCATCATTCAATGATGCTGAGCTGATGATGGAAGGTACAAAGTCCTTATTAACGGTCAATAGTTGCGAGATAATTTTTTAAATATTATGGGTAAGTTGAGACTGTTAAGCTCGGGTTTCCTAGGATAGCGGTGCCGTCACATAGCGGCAGTCTCCATACTTCGCACTAGTACGAAGTATAGAGACGGTCACCATATGACGGCACCGCTATCCTAGGAAACCAAATCTTAAGTCGTATTCTTTTTTAACCAGCAAGCTACTGCACTTAACCATTTCGACCTAGCCAATTCTTATAATTTAGATTTTTAATTACAATCAAACCTCCTCAATCTTCCCATTCTGGGCTTTAATAAATATTTATTTCACTAAAATCCATCACTAAAAGGAAAAAAAAAAAAAACATAATAATAAAAGAACCGACTTCAACATAAACTAAAAAGCCAAAAATAATATTTTATGTACGGTATGGATCACATATGATTCACCTTTTGTAGTCGGTTCCAAACCTGAAGTAAAGTTCTATATTCAACAAAAATACGAATTACTATAACTAAATATATAGGTAGGTGTAGGTAATAACTAAAGGCTCGCCGCCGCGGTTCTTGCGTGCCATCTGTGTTAATTAATAAATGAATGGTTTGGCACCGACTTCAAAAGGTGATTCAAATGTGATCCGTACCGTACATAAAAGATTATTTTTGCCTTTTTAGTTTATGTTGAAGTCGGTTTTTTTTTATTACACAATTTTTTTATCTTTTACGTAAAATTCCAGTTCTGTGTTCAATTGTTGTTTTGTATGTTTATAACTGAGCAAAAGTATAAGTTGTTCATTAGCTAACAACTCTTATTAAAAGTATTTTTTATTTCAGTAATATGGTTTTGTTTCTAGAGAAAGGGTCTGAAACCCTTTTTGTAGATGTACAAGTACAATCCACCTTAACCTCCGGCTAGATTGAGGTTAATTAATTAGCCACTCGGAGTACCCTCATCAACTACAATTTTACGAAATTTAAAAGCATTTCTTATTATATTTAATTATAATTCAAACATTATCTTGAAGACATTACATTTTTCTTAAAATGTAAGTTTATTTTCAAGGAATTCTAGAAATATTATTTTAGATATCAGATATTCAAATGTTTTCACAGATTTTTATCTCTTAACTAACTTCGTTCGCGGAGGAGAAAAACTCATTTCCTCCCGTTTTTTCTACAGCGTAGTCGGGTAAAACGTAAACCCATGTACCAAGAATATTTGAAATCCGTTTGATGATTTGGCGTGAAGAAAGCCGCAACAACACAAACACACATACAAAATATCCAAAAATAATAGTTTTAGATTCAGTGACCTCCAAGTAGTCCGTTACAATAGATTTTTTTTGAAAATATCTTAAATACCTATGCAGACATTTAATTATTACAACTTTTTAATACCTTATAGTATACATATAAGATACTTAGATATAGATATCTTGTGCGTAAGCTTTATGCTTACATGCAAGCTTTATCTCAATTGCAAATAATAGACAACAACCACTTATTGTCATCGGATGCGTTCACAAAACGATTCCTCTTCTATTGTACAGGAGGTTTAATTTGCATCTCTGTCTCGCGGTGAAGGAAGTTCCTTTGAACACGTGTAAGAACCTGCGGCGACATAATGGCCTTCTTAAAACTGTGCACATAAATTTTAAAAGTTTTCCAATTTGAATTTAACTAACAACTTGAGATTTTCTTCGGAACATACTAAAAAAGTTTTAGTGTTTTAACTACGCAAGGCTCGCGAGTAGGTACACGGGAGCGATTAAGAGTGATTTACAGGGTAAATTATGGTGTTTCTCTTAATTAAGTATTTGATTAATTGTGATGTTCATTACACCGTGTTCTGGCCCATCAAAACAAAAGAAAGTTGGATGAAATGTTGCCCTGGGGTCGGAAAATCTTAGTTAAGGTTGGCAAGCGGAACCTTTGACAATATTGTTTTCCTTGAGCCAATTAAACGAACGGTGGTTCTATTATCTCAAGAGATCAGCTTTTGAACAACTTTCCTGTCAAACTGGTGATGAAATCGAAACTATTTTTATTTTTTTCTAAACAAGTTTATTAAACATTTCTAATATTTGGTAGCAAAAAATCAGCCAAACTTTTTATTGGCTTATTGAAATACTTTCGGGAATATTTTGTAAAAATTGTTGAGTTAAAGTTTAATTTCATCCACTCCCCGAGTTGTATAGGTACGCTGTGATATTATAACCAAAGTTTGGAAAGTTATTTCATTTCACTAGCTAAGGGATAAAAGTTTATCCCAATCTGAAACTAATTTCTAAACAGCAGCCAATAACAGAACTGCGAGACGCCGCTGTCTCATACAACTATCAATGTTGGAACTACGTTATGAGGCAGGTGAATAAACTATTTATTACAGGCACTTTCGTGATAGATTCATTTTCGAAGCATTGTGCGTACTTGATGATTCCAAGGCTTTTCAAGTCAGTATTATTAGAATAATCTCTCTTGTAATTGTGATATTTAGATGTCAGAAGCAATATTCAAGCAGAGGCAATAATGCTTTGAGTATTCTGATTGATATTTGGAAATTTGTATATCAAGCACATTGCAAGATCACCGCCATGTGATTTCTAGATCGAACGCCATATAAGTAGTATACAATAGTAGGTGTCTATACCTACTATTTATTGTACATAGGTCCCAAAAACTACCATATAGGTCGGTAACACAACTTCGGAATCCTTCGGTCTCAGGACGTCGATTTGTCTTGTAGGAGGCCGAGCCACGCAGCATCTTCCGGTTCTTAGTCTCCATTTGAGGACCTGTTACGAACCTGTCCCATCTTCTGTCCATTACCATTTCAACTTGGTTTCACTGAAAGCTTTTTCCACATTCAGAAACCATACGGATTTAAAAAAAATCCTGGGCGACTGAGCTTGACTTGGTGGATGAAATTTATCTAGATAAACTTGGAAGGCAAATCATTTGAGCTATTTCCGAGAAATCAATATGAGTATACAATGTAAACAAGCATTGCTTGTTCAAAATATTGCCATAGGATAATGAAAGGGTTATTTACCGCTGACATGTGTAATTAAATACATTTTAAATATTAAACCCATATATTATTAAGGCAAAGATCCCAGTGCTATCCCTATAGTTGGAACCTTAAATCATACCAAAAAAGATAATAGAACGGGTGTCATTATTGGAATTTCCAAGATTGGAACGTTAACATTAAATAGAGCCAAAATAGACACTAGTTTCTCAACTTTATGCCACGATAGGCCGCGGCACTGGCACTGATTTTCAATAGTGCCGAAAATTAAACAACTAAGAGAAACACGTTACGAACACTGACTTTCATTTCAAGTATGTGAATGATCTGATTGGTATCAAAACACTGACATACTAGCAGTCTCGGTGCGTCGTTTAGTATTCCGCAGTTACGAGGTATATATTCCTACACGGCCGTGAGCTCTCGCGTAGAGTTTCGGCGTAGTCTGAGTGATGTGAGCCGAAGTGACTATTTCCCGGGCCTTCACTGTTTTTTTATCGGTACAAGCGTTTGAAGCAGCGTACAATGTTATGTCCAATTCATGGCTTGCTTAGAAACAGCTCAATTCAATCTGCTTATTTACGTAAAAACTAATGCATAACTGTAGTGGGGTGCAAACGTATAGACAAGGGAATAAAATAAATATTGCAATCTGACAAAGTAATTAAATTATATACATCTGAGGGAAGACAAATACGCAGACACCTCGAACTCATAAGACCCGTCTTTTTCATCGGGGGTTGAAAATACACTTAATCGCAAATTTTAACGTATCATGACATATTTAATTTACATTATGTTCTTTAAAAAAATAGTTTCTTTGGACAAGGTTACATGCGTTAAAATTTACAATTATTTAGCAGTGTTATAATCCTAATTTTGTAGTTTTTATTAAATAAGTTACTACTCTAGAATTTGAATTTCAGTTAAAATGTTTCGGCTGTAAGGTCGGATTTGTGTCTCTAATCTTAGTGTATATATGCAGCACGGGCTTAAGAAGACAGGCAGTCCTTGGTGCTCACAATATGTTCCGCATGACTAACATCTAATATACCTATAACATCATTTATACCTATAATCAGTAACGTGACTTAGCTATTTTCAGAGAATGCACAGTCTAAACAATTGAAAGAACAAGAGAAACACATTTTCATATATATATACCAATATGAATGCTCAAAGGAAAACGCGATTCCGCTCACACGTGGTCCAAACCAGGAATAGAAGTTTTTGATTACCGGTCCAACGTCTGAACCATTTGACCAGACAGCACAGTGTACACCTTAAATCTCCTTATCCGCTTTGAACTCTACTTACCACCTGTACTTTGATGTTTTGAAAGGTAATAAACCTTTGAAACACATAACTATATACACTAAAGAAGAAGTCGCGGGCGAAAGCTAGCTATCATCATCTAAATCAACTACTTACGTAAGAATGGTTCTTACGCAACAAATTGTTAACATTTAGAAAAGGTCAACAACAAATCATGGTCGTTTAATACAGTATTCGGCAAACGACGGTCATATTTACCCATCCCTCAGCGGAGGCTCATTCGCCACAACAAAGTGATCCCATGTTTATACACCCCATCGAATGGGTGAGGTTAGAAATTTGTAACCAAAGCTTGAAATTATCACTTCACAACAAATTATATTTGCTATTAATAATACGTAAACGCCACGAAGCTAATTTTTACATCGAATTTTATTCATTAATTGAAAATCTATTACATGTAATGAAATATAAAGTTTCCGCAACTTGATTCGCGGAGAAAGAAATGATCCTCGTTTTTTAGGTAAAAAGTCTGAAACCTTCATTGAGTATCGTATTATTCCGGTATCAAAAATTGTTACAATCTGTCCTGCCGTTTTAGCCTAATGAGAAAACAACGATATCCCGACCAAGAAGCATTACGGTGACGATCGGAATTTATAATTAAAAAATAAAAACTCCAGTAAATTTAACTACCTAAATAATTTGACAGAAATAATATTTCACATAGCATCTGTATTAAACCATATTCCATCCCAGTCTCTCTTTATAAGTCAAACTTCTAGCAATGTTCTAGCGAGGAACGAGACGAAACTTGAATAAATTAAATATTCAGCGCTTTAACATTGAAGCTGAAAGTGTAAAAGTCAATGCCCCAGTAAAAGAATAAAATGCTGGCGTCTGAAAGCATGCGGTCTGTCACACCGACACGGCAACACGCGCCCCTATATATAGAGATAGGTAACTGTGACGTGTAATTTTTACCCCAGACAAAAAAAAAAGGTTATGACAAGATTAACGTATATGTATGTGCATCAATGTGACATCATAACTCCACGGTCAAACCGAATTTGATTTCATTTTATTTGATAGAATGTGAGTGTGCTAAGCTTTGATTCAAAATAATCAGTTACATGCTTACAGGTCGTTTTAAGATTATGTTATTATTTGCTTTGTTAGGTGTGTCGGTGGTTTTATCGATACAGATTACTTGATTTCTTTTGCGTCGAATACTTTTACGTTTGTAGGGTTCCGTATCCCAAAAGGCAAAACAGAACCCATATAGAGTCACTTTATTATCCGTCTGTCTGTCAAGACCCTTCGTCTTCTCTCTTCTTCTCAAGAACGCGTGGAAATATCAAGTTATAATTAACTTTAAATACTTATGTTTGCGGTCCCTTAAAGCTGTAAAAAAATCAAGCTTCTAAATCAACGCAATTTAAAGATACAGTCATTAAAGAAGGTGTTCCATACAAAATTACCCTACATGGAAAACCTATTGGGTACTTTCAGCTGTCCTAGAAACTTTAAATTTGGTATGAAGGTAGCTCTTATAACTTATAACACAACTCACGAAATAAATCTGAAAACTTTTTTGTCCATTCATAGTGTCCATGTCAGTATCCAGTATAAAATAACCCCCACACGTACATTTTGCTTAGTAGTAGTTTTTAACGAATATTCTGTACGGAAACCTCGGTGCGCGAGTTAGACTCGCACTTGGCCGGTTTTTTATCTGTCGTTCGTGCACTAAGTAAATATACCACAGAAATGCTAAGAACCTCTTATCTTATTGCTAGGGGTCCTCACGCATACACTTTGACCCAGTGGGATCTTTTGTGTTATGGCAAGTACCTACTAAAGTACTTTGATAGTAGGTAGCATTAACTTGATTGATTACATTTGAGAGCAAACACCTCACAAGGTCGGTAAAATACCGTCATATTTCCTAAAATTGTGCAGTGTTGTAATTTTTTTTCATTATTCTTAGTTCTTATTTAATTTTACATCCAAACTGCTTAAATGACAGCAAAAAAAATAACGTTCACGTTTAAATAAGACTCGTAAAATCTCATGAAAAAAATATTAACGGAGCGAGAAAATCAAAACAATTCATTTGTAGATATTGATATTCTTATGATAGGAACGCGAAGATTGCTATTAAACTTGGGTATTGCGAAGAATAGTATATAATGATAATATTAATATATTATTCTTCGTACCTACACACACAAACATACATAATTGAGTATTCTTTGCAATACCCAACCCGCCATATTATGTAAATAAAACTAGTGTCGTCGAATAATAAAGAAAACCCATTGCTGTTAAATAAATTAGGGTGACCCAAAATTTTTGGTCTCGCGTGTAGTACCTATCTACAAGGCGACTCTCAGAATATTCACCAAACGCCAAGGCTTACGAGCCTCGTTAAATTGTTTTAAAGTTTCCATTTTTCTGAGAACCCTTCAACTGTGAACAAGAGTAGTTTTTCTCAATGAGTATTTTGGAAAATTCATCTCATAATGGGGTCAACCAGAAGATATCCACTTATAAGGAAATCCTATCGTACAGTATCTGAATAATATATATAAGGACCATTAGAAATAGAATAATTATTCTTAAAAGGCGATTTTGGGCAGATCTTGTGGGAAACGATAGGGATTATGACCAGTCGTGGTCATAATTTTGCGTTTGTCTTGCCATAATAAACAACTGACGCTCGCCCCTCACAATAAGAGCTGGGCCCACTTATTTGCCATTTATGTGCACTTAATCGGATTTGGAAATGATGAGATACTTGCGGTCTTCGGTAGCCAGCGGACCAAATTAAGGACACATATTCTGGGCGAAGGTTAGTGAGAGAGTCGTAAAATAGTAAAAGTATTTTAGGTAGTGACGATTTTTAAGGAAATGGTGTTATTCTGAGACTTCACTCGGGTGCACGATTTTCAAAAGACTTTGTTATTGAGTACTTAACGATTTTTAGCAGTTTCAGTTACAAAAACAAGATAGGTTTTATTCTTATCCAGTCAGTTAATTTTGAATGTTTTATATATGGATTGGTACATTCTCATTGAGGAAATGTATATACTTATTTCTATTGATAGACAAAATATTTTTTTTAGATCGTAAAATGATTCTTAAATATAAGTAAAACCTCACCTAAGCAACTATTATTTTTATTTTCGTAGACGAAAAATATTATGTTTCCTTTCTACAAGGCCTAAAGTAGCTAAAGCTTACTGAGACAGATCTGAAGCATCAGTTTAGGCAAGTTTATCCCCAGTAAGGAGGTTTATATCCTATTCTGTATTGGTTTAGAGACTCTTCGTGCGGAAAATTACATCCGCTGTCTGTAAAAGAGATATTATGATTTCTAAAAAGCATTTCTGGGGGACATTTTTTGCGAAAAAATTGAGCAATATTTTTCGCTTTATCTTGTGAATTATTTTCGTATTTGCATATATGAATCAAATATCGTAATAGATCCAAAAAGGGAGGATTAAAGGGTGTATGTTCGGATTTCGATCGTGATAATTAGTTTCCCGATAAAAAGACGTGTTTTATAGCACTGTTGTCCAGACTCGGCCGTAAAGATGGACATGATTGTTACGTCGGTAGTGAAGCAAACGCCTCTTTCTTTAGTTGCAACCGGCCGCCCGGGAACATTACCAGGTGAACAAGTGCCATGTTCATTGTTAATGCCGCGAGGTAGCATAGGAGCTCATAAAAAGGATCAAAGTAAGCTTTACTATCACAAGCAAATGAAATATTTCCTTCACGCTCGTCTGACGATCCTCGGCGGTGGGGCGCACGCACGAAAGGATTCCTTTCCTTAAGGTGCTTATCTGAATTTTCATCCTCAGAGATGTTACGCAAAGTGACACTGTACATAATTTTCTTGGGAAATTCCGTGTGCCTAAAATGTAAATTGTTTGCGGTTTAGGAATAATTGGCGTGGAAACTTTTGAATAAAAATTATGAGAGAAAATAAAGATACATTTTTGTATCTTTATTACAGTAACCAACGAAGCGTCGTAATGTATTGAATAACCAAATTTGCGGCAAATTTATGTAGCCTGCAGCGGCTATACAAGAATAACCTGGCGGCCAAATTAGTGAACAACCATGCGAAAACGTAATATGGAATAGATAAACATTGATGAATGAAAGCTAAGTCCGACGGCTCTCGTCATTTCTCCGTCTATATCCCTTTTTTGGCTTATTATCTAATGGAACCTAACTACGTTACTCTGCAATTTCCTTGTCAAGCGTTTTTGAGATGTACGTGTGAAGTGAGCTTTATACTGCGAACATTTCCACTATGATAAACCTTAGCAACTTTTATCACCCGTGCTACCTTAGCCAGTGTATGAGCGGACGTGTACCACAGGCTACGTGACTCCATAAAATATGACCGTGACATACGATGCACGTAATATTTAATACATATTTATTTGGCATCCTTTCCTTTCCGATACGTGTGGTATTTCCATTAGCGGCTTCAGCGGACTAGCGTTCAGTCAGTAATTGGATTTTCGTTTCTACGCGCATATACGAATTCTGATTACTTGCAACATACACTAAAATACCTCAAACGTGGCTCATGCCTATTCCTTATTTTACTTTAATCGTGCTTAAGAGCGTTTAATTCTGCTTAACTGGCAACGTCGCATATTTTGTCATTTTGTTTCATTATTTTATGGTACTTCAATGAAACTTAAAGGTATGTTCAATTCGTACCCTACATCTTTAGGATTCATGTTGCGTTTAATTCACCTATCAGCCGCTTTTGCCTTTATTTAATCACAAAACAAAATATAGACATGAATTCATTTTTAGAGCCTTAGTTGTGGTAATTAACATGAAATTTTGAATTGTGCCAGCTTAACTACCGAAAACATAATGAATGTATTGAAAACATGTTCAAGTACGAGAAAAACCAAGAAATATGCGACGTTGCCGGTTAAGCGGGTATAAACCCTCTTAATTTCCGATCTTTTATCCAACTCTGTCAGAAGGAGAGTTATGGTTTTCGGGGGTATGTACGAGTTTATATTTCTATTTCTTTGGACACTATGAAGTCTAAAATGAAATGACTTAATGGATTTTAACATATGCGATGTCACTATATTCGTTTTGGTTGTGAAATCTGGCAGTCGGATTTTTTCAGAGTACTGTTGACTTGTGGATGATATACTATCTTAGTTGGGTAGAGAACAAGACTGAGTAGGTGTAAATTCTCATAGGATTCCGACATCGTGAGTAACCTCAAGCAATAAAAGATCACGATGATTTTATAACACACAAAATATTCTCACTAAAGTTAGTACGACCTAACAGGCACGTCCGCTCGGCATGAGCTCTCCAGGTAGAATGCCCCCGCGCTCCAATGGCCGCATCCAAGCTTGACTGGAAGTGACGTCACGCTTGCGTTCGGATGCCGCCGGATTCGATTCTTCGACGTGCTTGTTACCACGGACCAAATATCTACTGGTCGTCTAATACCTCTTATTTAGGAGTGATGTGGTATGAAGAAAATTATGCAGCTTTTCGATCATTGAAATCACGATAACTAGGATAAAATTAATTGTTGATGCCAAGTTTCATATTATTATTTAATTAATCACATCCATTCATTTTCGAATTACTGAAATATCGTGGCTAATGCAGCCATTTTCACTCAAACGTGTCCTCTCTTACTGTCTCTGATTATGCATTTTTTGGGCTCGTTTTAGTCACAATCAAGAGCACTGAATATAAAAAATGACACTTATGTATGAAAAATCTGTTGGTGACGCTCATACAAAATGTACCGAAAAGGTCAGAAAACTGACCATAACTTTTTAAACCATTTTTTTATTAATTATCAAAATCGATAGTACTCTTGATCAGCTCGATGTTATCATACTATTGCATTGTCACCGAACATACATAAGTATGACAAAATTTTAGCTCAATCGGTAACCGGGAAGTAGGTCAAATTTAACTTGCAAGATTTGACCCGTACATACATATATATTGCAAGTTAAATTATAAGCTTGTAAAATGCTATCTACTATAGTAAATGAAACAAGTATGCAATAAGTAACTCTCATTTATTTGTTTGTTTGTTTGTAAACTCTATTGTACATAAAAACAATAAAACAAAGACAGCAAAGTAATAAATAAGTGTAGACAAAGGCGAACTTAATCCCTGTAAGGGATCTCTTCTAGTGAACCTTAGAGCAAATATTTGTTTTAATATTTTTGTTGTTAATATTTTCTTCTGTTTCCGCGATTATTACTCATTGAAATAAAACAATTTAACGGATTATATCGCGTCGGGAACTAAAATGAGATAATATACGCGATATAATCCGTTAAATTGTTTTATTTTTGTTGTTGTTTGTATGCAGTTAAAAAAATGTTCCTTTCTGTCAATTAACTGAATGTGATAAACCATCTTTATCAAAATTTTCGCCCTATTGAATAGTATTAGTTTGCCGGTGCTATTTTTACACGTCGCAAAGTGAAACTGAGATAAAAAATACAAAATCGACTTTGTAAGAATGAGTCCCACCAAATTTCATGATTAACCAATTAGGCAAGAGCTGTTTATACATTTATACGTTCATTGATAACTTCGTGAATTTTACTCACTGGTGAAAAGTTTTATCATCCTCAAATAAAATGCATGTTTTGGAGTTGCGTTCGCACAATTTAACATATCACTTACTCTTTTTTATTCATAATATTGCCATAAATATGCCGTTGCAGACTATGACCACAAGCTTAATTTTACGTAGGTATCTTGATAACTCAAATACTTCGACAGGTATATGAAAATACTCAGATACTCTGTTGCGAAACAGTCTAAATTGTGCTTGTTAATTTCATCTTTAAGTACTCGTGAAGTGTACAGTGAGGGAAATTGAAATACGTACCTTTTTCGCTGTACACCTAACCTTTGCAAATCGAATTTATCTTATTTGCTCTGCCTTTGTTGCAAATATCACCTGATGGTTCGGTTTCAAGTTCAAATGAGTTCTACTGGAACCCATCTTCCCAATTGGCTACTCGCAATTTAATATTTAAGCAATCTATACTTACTAACAATAAATATCAAATTATTGAGAGGAAGCCTTTGACTATAAAAGTTAAATATAACAAAGCTAAATGCAGGAAGTTAACAAAGAGCATTTCATTCAAAGCGGAAACGCAGTTTATAATGTACTCCTTTTACAAGATGAACTGTAGGAAGTTAAATGTCCGACGTCACCTCACAAAGAACGGAGACTCGCGTGGGATTGCAAAGTCGCGACTTCTTGCTGAGACAGCAGCCCGCATACGGTGTACGGTATCACATGCCGAGAAAACATCAATAGTAAACGCGATTCGAGAAAATAAAATTGTAAATGGAGATCCAGGGAAGCTCGGAGTTCACATGGACACGCTTGTGGACATTTTAGTAGACACTGAAACTACAGTGTTACATAAAGTAATGTAACTGTCTACTGAGCTTTCGTAATACTTCTTTTTGTTTACAGAAGAAAATGGGGGCCGCGCTGGGCCCGTGGGTTTCTTGAGTGGTGACCACGCACCGGAAAACGCAATATGGGCGGCTCACAAGGTGGACTGATGACCTGATGAAGGTCGCTAGAGTCTGCTGGGTGCGGGAGGCGCAGGAGTCACGGTGGTGTACTATGGCGAGGCCTAAAGTCCTGCACGTCTTATGGCTGGTGATGATGATGTTGAAAAAAGGAAAATGTATTCACAAATTGACAGTAAAGGTAAAACTTAGAACTAACTTAGGCTGTTTGCATCATATACACAAAGTTTGATATTTATTGGTGTTATTATGAAGCGATTGCGCCAGTTTACCAAACTGTGTTGCCATAAATTCAGCTAATATTAAACAGTTCGGTAAAGAGAACGTTAGAGACCTAGCTATGCGGGAACACATTTTTTGGTCTTTCTAGAATAAACCTATAATAGATAAACTTGAAAAGTGGAACTAGGTCCACCAATTTTATTGCCAAATATACACTCTGCAGTAGAAGTAACTACGCTGAATAATATGTATATTTAAAATAATCTGCACTAGCCACATGATCTTGGTAATAGAGCCGTGTACAGATAGATACTTTTGAGCGCTCGGTACGTGTAGCTACTTTTGCTGCTCATTATATCTTATTGTAGTACAAATTATTAAGATTATGAGTATTATGACATATATAAGTAATCACTGAAATGATAAAAAAACTCCGACACACTCAGAAAAAACCTGGTCTTTTCTTGAATCATAAGTAGTACGTAGTAGCATGGCACGCTCATCTGTCATTAGTGACTTCTTACTTATCGACATTCGATATCCACAATAATATATCGATAAAATACAATAAAGAATCACTAAAAGAAGAATTAAAATAGAGGAAAACTATAGACAGTCTTATCACTAAATAGTCAAAAGATACCTTAAATTTATTATTTCAACAAGAATGGCTAAATGACTGACATAGTGCCGTAATGTCTATAAAACTACTAATGAAAGATCATCAAATTAATTGCTAATGCCAATATGAGTACATGACACGATACCAATAATATATTTTGAAGCTTATTGTATCGACACGTACATTGAAGTCGATAAGTGACTCACTATGACAATTCGAAAATATGACAAGTATTCCGGGCCCTGGTAACTTAAACCATCAGATAAAAAATCTGATACTGCATCAGGATAGTAGCTACGATGCCACAGAAAAACACACACGACAAACTTATTCAACGCCTATTTTCTTGGCGGGAGTCAAAAACACCTAGTCTTAATGTGCTTGTATTAGTGGCTTAGGATTCAAATGGCTGACTCCACAGCTCAGTAGTGGTACCTACTGTGCATTTACTCTAAAACGGATTACCGGATTTCAAATAGAGCTTTAGGTACACTTAAGCAATTCTCTGTTTATATCGAACCTTTCTTTCGTTAATTGCTACAAATTCGTAGGCGCCGGGCTCATTGTTAGCGCTAAATCCATTTAAATTTTCATACTGGACTTTAGGGAGTGAAATTGGTTTTTCGTCCGACTTAAGCTTTAAGTTAATATTTTAATTTAGAAAACAGGTTAAATTATGGTTTCCTTTTAATATTACCACGATATTTTGTGTTTATATAAATGTCCAATTTTATTGTTTATTCAAAGTTCTATGACAAAAATAACCGTGTAAATTCTTGATAGGATTTTTTACGTTGCGTAAGTAGGCGGGCACTAAGATTTTTTTTTAAATTAAATCCCTATGTGTGCTAAGGAACGGACGAAACTATACATATTATATCAACTGTCTAAAATTGCCTGAATAAGATAAACGTGCTAGTGATCGACATAGTACAATGTCGATAACTTACTTATAATAAATAAATAATATAATATAAGGGGACAATTTTACAAAATTCGACCTAGTCCCATGGTATCCTCAGTAAAAGGCTTGTGTTATCGAGTATTACATGATAACATATTTTAATAGATAATTATATTCACTCACATGAACAAATGAATATAGAAAATATCCAAGACTAAGGAACAAATATTTATGCTCATCACGCAAATATTTTTTCTCACCGGGATTTGAACTCAGGACCGTCAGCTTCGCAGGCATCGTCACTCCAGGTCTCCTGCTACGCCAAACCGGTCGTCAAGCGATCAGTTGTTCAAACTTGAATCGTAGCAGTAGAACTGACAATCCAGCCGTTGATTACTGAAATTAGTGTCTATAGGGAAACACCCATGCGCATCTAACCTAACTGATTCAAACTGCAATACCGGTAGAATTATTAAAGGCCCATATTCTTTACCCAGATCCTATTAGCATTATGTTATGTCATCTTTAGATTGCTGAAGTGTCGCCCGTGACACCAAGTGAAATGAGTTTAGGAGAGGTATCACATGAACGAGATAAGCGAGAACACTCTGTAAATGGAAAAGTCCCGGGTCAGTAAGCTCGTGAGTTTTTTCGCGTCTGACGTGATAAATGGCCAAGACCGGAGTCTACGGACGCCTAGACTCAGCCGGAACGAATGCCAATGACGCAAGAAATTGCTGTTATTTTTCTCAACTCTTTAGAAAATGCTGCTTATAATTATGTAGGTATATACTTGCGGCCTTAAGAGGGTAGACGGCAGCACTTTTTCCATGCAAACGCGCTCGATTTATCTTTTCCTCTCCGATTTTCAAAGCTAAACAAATGAAAATAATTATGCTATATTTTCGGAAATAATCGCTCCGAAAGTTGCATAAACGGTGACGATGAAGAATGCGTAAAAATATTGAAAATTGAGTTTTGAATTGACTTTAATACGTTGTCACATGATGGCACCGCCTCCAAAATAACATTAATTGTATATACTGTATAGATAGATTAGACAAACGGTTACTAGTAAGTAAATTGAAGAAACTCAATTATGCAGTTATCCTTATACTTCTTTTTGGAGTCGGTTTTGTTTTTGTTAAAACGTTAATTTATTTTACACTTTTTAGTTAATCGTTCGGTACTTAAAAGTGTATCTAATGACGATTCGAAGAAGCCCAAACACGGCTAGGATACATTATTTTATTACAGAGATCCGGTGCCTACCGGTGCCTACCTATTCCGGCTCCATCATCAAATCAATTCGATGGTAGCATTCTCATCAGGACCTTTTCAATTTGCGACTATGAAGAAGCATAGCTATTTTATCGAGATGTATTCACGAACTCCTCAACGATACCAGTGACCTTCTGTGGTCTTCTTCATCAGTTCCACTTCACCAATGTACACTTTCTGAATGCAAATGCTTATTATGTTTCTTATAATACCCAAATCGCCATATGTATGCCTACAATATTTGAGGAGCTCCTTCGATTTCTCATGGATCCCATCATCAGATCTTCACCAAAATTATATGGGACCAACTTATCTCTAAGTTATACCTCCTATGAAAGAAAAAAAAAATCGGCCAAATAGTCTTCGAGTAATCGGTGCTGAACATACATAAAAGTAAAAAAATAAATAAAAAAAGGTTCCGACGAATTGAGAACCTCCTCCTTTATTGGGAGTCGGTTAAAAAAATGCATCCTAGTCGTATTTGGGCTTGTTCGAATCGTCACGAGATACACTTTTAAGTAACGATTAACTAAAAAGTGCAAAATAAAATATCTTATTATTTCTTATATATATTAATACCAAAATCGCCATATGTAGGCCTGCAATATTGGAGAAAGTTCCTTAAATTCCTCATGGAATCCCATCATCAAATCTTGACAAAAATGAAATGGCTACAAACAAAACAAATGTAAATCAGTTTATAAATGAGGGAGCTCTGATGTAACAAACATAAAAAAAATACATCCGGATTGATAATAACCTCCTCCTTTTTTGGGAGTCGGTTAAAAATATACACAAAATGACAACATTTTTTGATTCAGTGACCTAAATAATAATTCACTTAGTTATTAAAAATATCTTCAATGTAAAGACATTTAATTTTACAACTTTATAACAATACCTATAGATATAACAAATAATTATTATAGCAGCAATTGAATTCTGATTACTAGCGACATCTGTTCGACTTTCAAAGCACCTTGCGTGTGATCCGTGTACGTACGCCGCGTGTTGATGGTTGGTTAGTCTCGGCAATGTTAGGTGCTTTTGCCAGATGGCGCTCTGTAAGACGCTAGCAGTATAATTGTATAATGCAAACATAGATGGCGTTACGTGTAACTATACAGAAATTGACACATTTTATACATATATTATTGTCATTATAACGAACATCCTTGTTTTAATAGATTTTGATTGATGTGATTTTCATTTCCGGATAAATTGATTCTTAATTTTTGTTGGATGTCGAAATTTTCGGAAACTTTCATAAGATTTTAACGAAAGACTATTTGGAGTTTTTCTACAGGAAATGAATTTTTCTAGTCGTCTCACTCTTGTCAGAGTGGTCGTGGTCTCGATGATGATATAATCGTCCACGGCAGATCTTCGTCCTCTGTCCGTACAATTGCGAGTTCTCAGATTCTTTGGACATTTCTCCCGAAACCAGCAGTCCATGGAGCGTCTAGCGGTGCAGGGACAGGATGAAGGCAAAAGGACTCGAGGGCGGTCTCCAACCTGATGTACGGATCTTTTAAAAACTGTGACCGAAACCAGCATCACACAGTGTGCTCGAAATGCTGCCAACGGAATAAAGTGGAGACAAATTGCAAAGGCATCCATACAAGTAGTGAGGACCGAGGACGAAAATCTATAGGAAATAGGTATTATGAAATTACCGAGATCTTTTGACATGGAAAGTAGTCCAATTCTGGAAATATTCTGTCGGCACGCGAGTGATTTTTGTGTACAATACACCTTTAGCTTAGCTGCGTGTTTTTTATCTGATTCCCATTTTATAGGTAGTTATTCATCACAGACCATATACTTAATAGTCAGCTTCTTGTAGTCAGATTGACTTGAAAACCTACAAAGAAAAATATCATGGAAACTTCGGATAACTCTAACACTCCATTAAAATAACGTCAACAAGTCGACCCCAGAAATTTTTAGGACCAGAGTAGAGTGCATATGCATTTTCTGGGTGCGCTCCAACGCTCCATATCGCAGGATTCTTCGGGGCTTACTATTAGGCTTGACATTTTTCACGGTTCAATCAATCCAATTGAAAAAAAAAACCTTTATCTCAAAAAAAATACTCTAATAGCATTTTACTTGTAATAGTTGTAATCTTCACACTTATCTTGTAGTTTTTGTTCAAAACTAACCAAAGATTGGTTCCAGTATCAGTCATGCACTTATTGATACATCGTTGGATATGGTCAATCCCATTCTTTCCAGGTAGCTCTTGTCCTGACTTCATGTCACATGACGGCAACTATTATTGCTGTCGCGGAGAACTGTAGGCCGATTATTTACACTCCTGGCCAAAAATATGGAAAAGAAGTTGTTTCCTTTATATTATTTAAAATTTCTATTTATTTATTTATTTATAACTAAATATTATCATTGGGTATTGGTAACTAAAAAATTATATTAGGCACCCTAAAAGATTAAAAACAGACACAAAGTACCTATTAAACATTCTGATCCATCGTATAAAATAAAATAAAAAAATTACTTTGGGAGAAGTTAAATAATGCCCCTTTTAATTGCCTTTTTACAAAATGTTGAACTTGCAATTTTTTTAAGTAGAATTTAGGTTATTTTTTTTTTTTAATTTCCTGATATGTTTTTAGCGTTTGTATTTATTGATAAGTAGTAAAAAGTCCACAATAAAAAGCAGCAATCTTGCCAACGTTCAAATCAATTTAAAAAAAGTTCATCAATCGTAGTTGTCAAAGTATCGAGTTAATAGGAATATAAATAAAAATCTAAGTAAAATAAATTGATTTAAACTCACAAAATCTTCAAACAATCACAACACAACACACTGGGTTTAATCACGTATAAATATGATTTATTTAATAACCTACCTTTCGTTGGTAATTTTTCGACGATTCGTTCGAAAGGTAATTAAATAAATCATATTTATACGCGATTAAGCCCCGTTCTGTTGTGTCTAAAATGTAAATCATATCTGTGGGTACTAATAATACTTTTTGTATAAAAATGACAGGTTTTTATAGTCATATAGGCTTGTTTACATGATTTTGGCCTGGAGTGTAACTGAATCCTCGCCTGTGGTAAAAAAAGTCCAAGAATAGGGTACGGTCGGCCAAGAATTAGGGCTACCCCTTTTAGAGCTCAATACACATGAAATAGTGTCGAAAAGTTGTATACCTAATTTTTGGACGACCGTACCACAAGGGTTTAAAAGTTTACTATTACCGCGGGCAAAATCCAGTCCTATGATGCCACCACAAAACGCCACTGCCTGCTAATCAGTTTTATTAAGTAGGTACTCGGTAATTACAATATAATAACAGCACGCATCCCAAAAATAACCCATAAGTTCTAGCTTTCACCTTGAATAGAAGACATGCATGCTTGCCGGCAGTTTCAGTCCAGTTCAACGAATAACCTTGACCGAACAAACGACAAAAAGCAGATATCCGCTATTTATTTTATAAATCTCTCATTTCATTCATAATACTCATATATTTTACTCTAAAAACAACTGTAGCAAGTACAGTTTAAAGTTGTCATTTCAAGCTATCGCAAATATAAGATATAACATTGTCTAAGACTCAGTCAATAAGGAAAAGAGACCACGACTAAATTCGCACAAAAGTAAATTAATATTTTATAAGGAATTTTATTGCGATCTCGTTATGAATCGAAATTAATTAAAGTCAGTTTAAAGTTTTATAATGCTCGTCATATTTGTAGTTGGAATTTATTGGACGATTCATTATAGATCAATAAAGATGCAAATATTTTATATGCCAACCTTATAAGGTTACTCAGACAGACCTTATAGTATTGTTTTATAAGTTGTGCCCATAGGCAGTTAGTTTTACGTAAGTAATACCTATATAATATAAAAATACTTAAAGCATTTTTATCTGAGGTAAATCCTCTTAAACTCAAACGCCTAAACTAAAAGTAGGTAAGATAAGAACCTAACGAACGAAAGAAAATAAGCCGACCACAAAAAGCTAAAAACCGAAACGACTTACGGCTCCCCCAAGTAATAATTTCGTTTGAACATTGATTTCAAGATTAAATCTTGTCACGGCGTTCTGAAAATATAATTTCCCGTTTGTAATTCGGCTCTTAACATTTCCACTTTGAATTTTAACACCAGAGCTTATTGAAGCTACGTGGAAAAATTTTCCGTATGGCTTTTTATCTTTAGATGGAACGATAACTAATCGACATACCTTACCTACATTCCTATACCTATTTGCCCTGGGACAATTGGCACAAACTCTTCTCGGAGGCTAAGACTCACTTTGAATCGCTGAGCATTTAGTGGGTACCTACGTAGCAGTGGAGTGGCGTCCATATAAGCCGATTCCCACCGGGTTGGCCAAAGAGAAACTTATAACTTATAACCACTTTTTTCTCTAAATATGCTTTAAAGAACACGCTTCGGCTTCCGTTGTAATTTTCCTGACGCCATGTCTCTGCTGCCTAGTACACGTAATAATAGAAATATATATCTATTTACAGTGTATTTGATTTAAAAAAAGCGATTGATTTTCTTATAGCATTAAGTATATTGATTTTAATTTTTATTGCACAAAATAAAACTTATTATACAAAATACGGACTTGATTAAATTAAAAATCGTTTATTTCAAGTTTCCACAGGACTTACTTTTTCAATAATAAAATAAATTAGAGTAAGATTATTGCCACAAGGCATTATTTATCAGTTATATGTGTTTTTTTCATATGAAAAGCGGATACTTTCTATAATTGTAGTTGACTTACCGTGTAAGTCTCTCACCGTCATATAATCCGAAGAGGCCTCAATAATGAGTCCGTTTCTGTATAGGTTGAAGCTCATTGTGCGTAATCCACCAACGTTCTTTTCGTGAACGAAAGATATAACACGAGAAAATAATGAGTTTTGTATACTTATACTGATATCTTTAATGTGCCTATCCTTGCTGCACGCACAGCCGTGCCTTCACCTTCGTGTGAATGTTATAAATTCATTAGAGGGCAGTGTCCAGCGTGCGACAGAGCTTTTACGATAATGACCCTTTTTCCACACTCAAACTCGCTTGCCACTATTTATCTAACGAAATGTCTCATGCACAACAAACCTACGCTAGATACTATGTTGTCAAATCACATCAAAACATTTATATCAGGAGTCATAATCCAAGATCTATTATAAACATCAAAATATAAATACATAATTTAATCCTCCACGGCCCAGAGTAATTTATGCATTTGTTAATTTCGAACCTTCTTGAATTTGATGAGAGTTCAATACTCGATTTTAATTTTGCTATTATTAGTTCTCAAGACCTCAGTTAGTACAAATGACTCATCTATGCCAAGTTATCCCGCATATAAAGTACCTAATCTTAAACCAAAAAGACCAAAAATTTCGCATCGATTTTATATAGATGATGAATTAGGAAAAGTCCCAATAGTTGGTACCTTCCACCTTAATTCAAATCGATAGAGGTGAAACACATGTGTCAGTTAAAGATTATTTTTCTTCATCGATTGTGTTCAAGATTTTTTTTTTGCGTAGTTTTGGATATTTACCGGCATGGTAATTTATTTTAAGCACTTGCTACTGTGGCGCCACTAATTAGATGTCTTTTGACGATCCACTGTGGATATATTGAGATTTTTCTCCTAAGTTTTCTATACTCCATATTTGAAACAATAAAAAAAACCCTCGGTAATGCTGGCTGACGAGATATTCGTGAATCCACTTTCAGATCCATCCTTTTCGATAAGCAGACCTCTTTTCTTCGGGGTACTAAAAATTAAATCTCAATTTGTGTCAAGTCTCCGGCGTCACTTCATAGTTTTCAACAATGGCGTGCAAGCGGACGCAGTCACGTCCTCATTAGCCGATGCGTCAGGTTACATGCCCGGCTAAGTTTACTGCCCTTCCCTTACTTTAGACTCTAAAGTGCAGAGTATCATGTTACAAAAACTAATAGTTAAGTGACAGCGCAGTCTGGGCGAAGTCGGATGCTTAAACGACTCTTTATAAAAATCTATCGTAATATTAACAATTTCATCAGGATCACGATTAGGTACTCACAATTTAAGTTTCCGTTGTGTATTATATTAGATTTGTAAACGTTGCCCTTGTTGCCTACTTACAGGATAAAGCTCATTATTTCATTTAATTTGCTAAGAGCTGGGGTATTCTGTTCTGGTATCGTTCTATAAATATCAATCATAATATAATTATTTACCTTTACAATCTGTAAAACCCCTTATATTGACGTTTCACTGGATTAACTAATAAAGCTCAGTTACTCGGACTAAAGAATTTCCTTTTAAACGTATCGAAATTCAGCTAATGAATAATGAGAACTTAGTTTATCTCTAAGGCTTTTGAAAAAGTTGTGAAACTTCGTAATCTCGTTTCAACTCGGAGCAAAGTCTGTCAACGGTTTACGAAGTTACGATACTTTTTAATCGATATTGGGTCCCAATGACGCCGTCGTCGTCAGATAACGGGCGTGCTTTATCTATAAGTCGGGCTCATTGAAGATTTTTAGGCCAGATTACTAAGTCTAAGCATTTTTCTTATCGAACCTTTGTCTATTGAATAGATTGCTAGGACATCATCAAGATTGAACATTCGAAGTAGGTTACAATGTTGATTAGACCTTCGACTCTGCATACTTTTTGGGACTCGATAAGCTTTGTTACGCAATAGTCACCAAAAAGAGCATTGTTTTCGAATTTACTACTAGCTCAACGAAGAAGTACTCAGAAACGTGAGGGAAAGCAAGAGCTAGTAAAAACTGTAGAGAATAGGAAAGGGAAAATTTTTGGTCACTTTATAAGACATGACGTTTCTATTAATAACATTGTAGACGTAGAAGGACAAGTTGATGACAAGCAAGTAAGGGGAAGACCAACAATAAGCTACATGAAACAAATAAAAGAGAAGGTTGACCTCACGTCGTATAGGGAATTGACCCTGGATAGGGCGAAACAAATACAGCTACACGCTCCATCAGCTACATCGACAAGAGTTTGACTTTATAATTTATGATGAAAAGCCCAAAGCAATGGATTTCTGATACCAGCAGGACTATTTTCCGGTAATATATTTTGTTATGTACTTTTAAACGGTGTGCCTACATTACATTGTTTTCAATGCATTTATAGGCGTTCTGTCACGATAGACATAGGTAGTGTTCTATTTGTTTGTTAGTTAGCCCTATTCAAATTGTAGGACTATAATACCTCCATGACTTCACAACAACTTTCAAACCAATTAGGTGATGCCACGAAGACTTCAGGGAAAAATTACGCCGTGTCGTAATTTCGTACCTTCAGAAACTTTTACAAATCAATGGGAAAAATGCATTTCTTTTATGATATCAATCGATCTGGTTTATTATGACTAAGGAATGTATATTTGATACTTGTTGATTCAATATAAACACTAACTAAAAATGTTAAAATCGAGATTCTAAGTTAGGTATAAAAGCTGGGATTTTGCGTGACGTAATAGCTCCTGATCAGCTGTTAATAACTAATAGAAAATGATGAAATTAAGCATAGGTACGGCTTAAGTTTAAATTAACCGACAATTCAAAAAGTGCCCAGCTTCGTGCTTTAAGAAACTTACAGCTCAATTGTCAGTAGTCTTGGTTATTTTTGCGGAGCGTGGGATGCATGTGTTTGGAATGCAGCCCTTTGAGAAGCGAAAGACTCGCGCCGTGGCATTTTGATGGGGTCGTTAGAAATCACGCATCTATTGTTCGGTTGAAATGGATGGTTCTGAAAAGAATAGAATAATGACGAGTTCCGAGGTTAAAAATAAAAAAAAAATACACACACAAATTGGTAACCTCCTCTTTTTTTGAATTCGGAAACAGTGAAATGAAATGGAATCTGCCGCTAATTCAAAAAAGGAAAATCTGCCGCGCTTGTTCTGTCAGATACATAATGATTATAAACCCAAAATAGATAAGAAATCCTTATTAAATATTAAAATTCACCATATTTTCCAAAACAGTTTTATTTGGTATTCCTTTAATTATGATTATTTACATATAATTATCAGTTTAAGCTTTGTTCATCCAGAAACTTCTTAATTTTCCCTTGACCCCTGCAATTAAGGTTTATATATCGTCATAAGTGATTAATTTGGAAGCTTTATTCTGCTTCCGCTTGCTCTACAACTGAAGTTGCATTACTTTTATGTTTCAAAAGTTTCTGTTTCACACGAGCCCAATAATTTTCAATGGGTTGTAACTCTGGTCAGTTGGGAGAGATGGCCTGTTTTTTTTAAACAAAATCTAGATTATTTGCTTTGTACCAATTTACTGCTTTCTTTGTGTAGTGACACGTGGCCAAATCAAGCCAGAACAAGACAGGCGAAGTATTCCGTTTAATGAATGGCAAGTATCGTTTTTTAAGGCACTCATTCAGGTATATATTACCATTTATGGTTCCTTTGCCTTCGCCGCTATCGCCTGTCACACGGGAACTTTCTTTGCAAATTTATCAATTTTGATGACCTTATACTCTTTACTTACTAGAGTTTGTTAGAGGTACTAGAGTTGCAGTGATATAATTATTTTTCATATATAAGTAAAAATATATCTATTAAATATATCGTCATCTAGTACCCATAACACAAGCCTTATTGAGCTTACCGTGGGACTAGTTGGATTTGTGTAAATTTGTCCTGTAATATTTATTTACTATATTTATTTAATAATATAACCTGGACCTTGCTCGGTGGCCATAGTTACCCTCCAGGGCTAAAATAACCCGACGTTACTCTAAAATTATACTTTTCATTATTGTATTATATGCGTATTAATAGAACATTCTGGATCACCGTCTCCACAATTCTCATACTAAATAGTTTCCGAGCACAAACCAATGTCACAAGAATTAGATACTTGCCGCGAACGTTCATTGCTGTGTGCAGTCAGCTGTCCCGACGCATGCGCCCTGATCAGGCTTTTATGCTCGTGCCACATACCACGCGCGTGCATTCTCAATCACTGCAGCCCTCCCTCTCTACAAGTAGCTATAGAAAGAGAGGAAATCAGTTTATGGGCTATCAGCTAAATAGAATCGTATGAAATATGTGCATTTTATCCGTAAGGTACTCAAGGAGCTGAAATTAAGTTACTAGTATCTGCGCAATTGTTACTCATGACGTAGGTATGCCCCCTGCGCAATTGTTATGCCATAACTTTGATTAGCTACGTAATTGGCGTTATTAGGGCAAATAAGCACATGTTCAAAAAGTATAAATAAATAGGTAATCTACATATCCTTACATATCTACAAAAAACAATGTTAACTTATCTCTGTAGAGAACTTCTTGGAGTTAATCTTACAAATTAACTTTTGGAGTCTGTCGCAAACGTGATTATACATATTATAACATTAAATCACAGGGATCCCCAGTTTCTACAAATTAAATATTGAAAAATAATAACAGTACTCCTATTTTAACCGACTTCAAAAAAGTAAGAGGTTCTTAAGTCGTCGGAACCTTTTTTCTGCATGTTCACCGATTACCCGAATACTAATTTGACCAATTTCAAAAATTCTCTTTTTTTGTAAGAAAGTTGTTCCTAGTTGGTCCCATATCATTTTGGTGAATCTCTGATCAAGAAATCCATGCGGAATCGACGTAACTCCTTAAATATTATAGGCATTATAATTTCGGTATTTTAAGAAACAAGTTAAGTATTTACATTCAGAAAATATAAATTTGTGAAGTGGAACTAATGAAGAGGACAACAGAACGCCATGGGAACTCCTTACAATAATGTTTACAAAACTCCTGCTATATTATTCAGGAAACATGCGTGCTCAGCGTCGAACACGGCGCTGACGGATTCGTCGCTTTAATTGACCGAGCGAGCGCAGGCGCAAGCTTAAACAAAAATGCTTCGTATTTTCGGCGAATGTCCAGCTGAATGTTCTCCTCTACAAGTCGCATTTCTCAACCTATTCTCTTGATATTTTGTAATCAGGTTCGATAATTATATGGTGTTTATGTCGATTCTCTTTTTATTTTCAAAATGGGGGGTAGTGGTTGAAAGGCTCGCGAAGTTTACAGCTCACAGAGCCACTAGTAAAAAAAAATCACCCCTTAATCAAACCCCTGGAAACGTTTTCGTAGTTCTCGCCTTTAGTGTCGTTTTCTTAAGCCATTAGCGACTTGCTTGCATAGGTATATATTTTTACTTGCAATTAAAAATATGTACCACTACATCATGTGTCTATCATATATTATCAAGAACGAACTGAAGGCGGTTTAACGCGACTTTTCAGAATAAACCCCTGGATTCGGGTTAGTGTGGCTTACATATGCAAGCTGGCAAATAACGGCTCCCAAATGGCGTGTCGTGCGTGCGCTGAGGCGTGGCGACATCGGCTCCCGGGGAACCAAACGGATAATTATGGTGGATCTGAAGCCAAGTCCGTTATTTGACACGCTTAAAGATTATACATTTTAGTACATTAATCTGTCTTCTAAGTTCTCGCATTACCGTGCACATAAAAGAAGTAAACAGTGAACCCGTGAAAATTCACCGACATTTTTTGAAAAATCTGATAAATCCCCGACGGCTGTTTTTTTAAAACCGCATACTTTAGGACTTATATTGAAAATATCAAAAAAATTCCAAAATTACCTGGGTTTTCGAGTGCTGCAAAGTTAGCACAGTTCTTTCGCAGTTGCAAACTTGTATATAGGACACTAAATGGTAGTGGTCCTAACAAAATATTAAAAATCTGAACTAAGTAGTCGTAAGTTTGCTATTTCAATGTTCGATGTAACTGGCCTATGCGCGGATTAAAAGCATAATTGTCATAAGAGATATTTTGTTTTTTATCTCTATAACTATGAATTAAGGTTGAAGGTGCCAATTTGATGGACAGTGTGGAGAACTGAGATATTTACCTTAAGCTCTGTTTTCTGGAAATAGATAACGAAAATTGCTATTGAAATCCTAAATATGGCGCTACTGAAGAAGATTATTATCTTCACCCATATTTCAATGTAAAAAGACGTCGGTTTATCTTTTCCACTTAGCGATAATGTATTTTTTCAGATTTTAATATTCGCTGGAGGGTGATATGACAGTTTTATCTCGAAAAATAATTCCAAAGGATAAATAGCCCTTCCTATTTATCAATAAGAAACCAGCTAGTTCAATTACGAGTACAATAAAATTTTATTTATTGTTTTACAGAGTTTTACTCTCAAGTTTATGAAGTACTAAGAACCTATCAGATCACCCATAAACTCCGAGAAAAAAATCAAGCCAATCGGCCAAGTTTATATTTATAAGTATTCAAGATATTTCAACCCAGGGATCAAAGGATCTTATGATTTGGGCTCAAACAGTTACGATGCTAATAATGAGTACGCCCGTATCAGTCTAGCCGCAAGAATGTGGTTTTGAGTTATTTGCAACTTGATATCAAGATTGAGACGAGATATTTGGTCCATTATTATGCTTACACTTTGGGATTAATAAGATTAATAAATAAGGTTAACTATGTCTGCCACTGTAGTCTGCTTTTTTAGGTATTTTTTTTTAAATGATGCTGCCTCTTAAAAATATGTAAAGGCGAAATATACGATACACATTATTAAACTGTAATCTGTCTTAATTAATGGGGTACTGTCACTGATAATTATATTATAAATTAGTACTATATTAAAATCGCACTAAACCGAACATGACTGGACGACCAGTTAGAAAATCTTGTGGGGTTTGCTAGGAGTACCTAATAGCTATCAACCATGCGCGAGGCATCAAATATAGACTTAAGTTAACAGAAGGTTAGGTTTGGATACATCTTCAAAAACAGTATGACTCTTCAGCAGAGGCGTGGCGTCATGAAAATTAGAAGGGAAGCCGAAGCGTATTCATTTACTGATATTTAAAGAAAAAGGTAGTTATAAGCCTTTCCTTGGGTAACCCGATGGGAATCGATTTATACGGATGCCACGCCTCAAAAGACTATGACTCAAAATAGGCTAGTCAATGTCAAATCATCTATGCGCAGTTCGCTACTGTTGCCATCTCTACAATGTGTGTATCTAAACATCGGATGCTGCGATTGTTTAGTTTTCAGGCCGGTTGTTTATCACAACATGCCTTTGTCTCAAACTGAGGATTAAGTTACGCAACAGCTGATGCGCTTAATGGCATATAGGTAACTGGCAAACACGGCGAACAGACATATTATTAGCCACCATTACCTCGTGGCCAATCGTAACGGACAACCGAATTCCGGTTACTCGGGTCAACAAGCCCTATTATGGACACACGGAGCTCAGCTGAACTCAAATTCCCGTACAAACGGATTTTACTGGAATCTATACCCGTATTAGGTATTAATGCAAAAAATGTGGTTGAATTTTTTACGGTTATTCCATTTTTTATACGTCAATACCAATTAGCAGCAGATGAATAGAGAATAGAGATAAATCATGCGTAGAGATAAAACATAGGCCGTTATGTGACATGGGCTACTCTTTATGAGCTGTACATTTAGTTGGTACCTAGGCCAACTAAATGCACTCCCGAAAAAAGATAAGCAACATTTCTACTTATATTTATGTATATGCCGCGAGAGAGTATTATTGAGAAAAAAATGGCACACATTTTTGGAACACTTCAGGAATTCAAATTATAATGTTTTTTATTTTTATTTAGTAAGTCCTCTGTCTACAGCAATACGAGTAATCCTGACTACCGAATTTATTAAATCATTTACATATAAGTATTTAAGATAGTGCTACAGACCGAGAATTGACATGCTTCAGATCGAGAACGTTTTTCGTTTTTCTACGTAATTTTGATTTATAAAACCAAAGCCGCCGTTTCACAAAAACTTCACGTAAACGTAGGAGGTGAAACATTAGTACTCAGATAGCTCACATTCGATAGTTTTATTCTTGATATATCTGGATAACATATTAGGTTTGAACTACAATTATTATGCGAGGCCTTCGGAAGATGTACTTATTTGCTGTAAGCTAAAATTTAAAACATAAAACGTGGTGTATAAAATCTGCAAACTGTAAGCCCACGAGTTGACTCTCAAGATGGCGTGAAATTCCCGAGTTTAAAATGTCTGAAGGATCATGATGACCTCTCAACACCAGCGACTATATTTTATACAGCATTATTTGTAAAGGGGCCGCTTTGTGGAGATTTAAAGATGCCCTCGATATGCACCCGATTATGTTATCTCGAGCCTCGAAATTGATCGGATTGTGTAGGCCTGGGGAAAAGTCCGAGGCACGCCTCCCAAAATTACATGCTTCAAGCTGCTCAGGTAATAATATGAACTGGGCTCTTGTGATGTAAACCGGGTGCGGTTTGGTAACTTTATGAATGTGTGATGCATTTAGATTAAGCCTCCAGGATTTTTAAAATACTTTAAATTTCGTTTTTTTCTCTTGTATTTTCGTCGCTTAACGCTTAGGAAACTGTTGGGTTAGGAAATGATAAAGATTTTAAAATTGTAAAATTGCTTGAATTATTAACATACCCTTTTGATAACACATAGTCTAGTTAGTATAGTTAAAAAAACTTAACTAATCGCCGTCTTGCATGTAGTAAATAGTGTACAGAATTGATATCCAACTACATATTTAATATGGGCTTTATTACTTTACTTAAGTTTTTACCTATAATACTAATAAGACACTACTAACAAGATATATATGTCGCAGGGAAATAGCCAAAACAGAGATTTGATCAATCCCTAAGGGATATGACCAAATCACGCAGGATGTTAAAATGGCGAATCAATTTTATCATTTGCCTAGAAAAAGTCAGTCATTTGATAAAATCCCTGAATCAGTTTAGTGAAATGACAAAATCAGCCAAAAAAGGCATCTCGTTTTGTCATTTCACCAGATTTGTTTAGTGATTTGATAAATCCCTGAAACGCCAGTGATTTGACGAAACGAACTCGCAAAGTCAATTCGTTTTATCATTTTACTAGACAAGTTCAGTGATATGATAAAATCTTTATCATATCACTAAACGTGCGGCATAAGAGACTTTATAATATCACTGAACTTGTATCTTAATAATTAGTGTTTTTTTTTTATTGGCCTTAACTAAACGCAGAAAACAATTAAAGTTTTTTTAAATCTCGGTTTTTGTACGTTACTATTGGCTGAAATTAAAAGAAAAAACCTGCACAATAATGTACACTTCCGAGGCCTGTCCGGGAAGTAATGCTACTTTTTTTTTAATTGATTATCGTATCGGATATAACGATGGACTTCGCTGTGTGTTTTTACTACATTAATGGGAACAAGTGACAATGGAAGCAAGTTGGAGGAAATACAATTATTTTTGTGATGACTGATGCACACCAACTCACCATCGACTAGTACCTATCCATAGTTTAAGCATAGTATAATTTGGAACTAGTATAATCATTACCCTTGATGTAATAACTTACTTACTACCTACTTCATTACAATGTTTGAAATACATCTTAATACCTTATTTGTTTTTATATTTACTTGGACATTTGTGAGCTAGCGTGAATTCAGACCGAGTTAAACTTCTAACAAAGTTTAAAGTTACTTTCCGAAGCCGTACAGTCAACAGCGACACTCGAATGGAGAAAATATTGAAACAAGTGCGGGGTCTCTGTACGTCTGCTGGTATTTGTTTGCAAACCGCAGGGGTTTCAAGCTTTGATGATGGGAATGCCTGAGCTCTCCAGTTGACTTAGCTGGGACTTACACTTCACTTGGGAGCCGATAAGGTTTTTGTTAAATATTTTCAGAGGTGGCGCGATATAATGATTTTGGTCCACTAGTAACATTGTCTGTAAAAAAAAAAAATATCTTATAGTACCTAACGGTAGTCAGACCTCGGTCTAATTAATACGTAAGAATCATTCACTTTTGTTTATTAATTAATCGTGGATGCACTGAAAGTGTTGGTATATAGACACGTACGTAATTATTTGCATTTGAACTTTACTGTATTGTGAGTTAATCTAGTAGTAAGTATGTCGTTTTTGTTTAGCCAAAATACATCTGATGGGCATAGGTCTTATGAAGAACCCAACTATGACCGGTCAAGATCGCTTAATTATGCATTAATATTTTTAAACAACATTTCAATGTAAGTACTTCATTCGATCATAATCACATCACACATAAAGGTGTATCCATTTACAAACAGGCTCATTGCCGTCTAATTACTATTATTAACAATGATGCGCAAGACTAAGAATATGCAATAAGTCGGATCACTTTAGTCACAAAACAGGCGCACATTCCATTATCATACATTATGTCATGCAGGCGCAACGATACCCCACTTTCTCTTCATAGATATCGAACGATGATTTAGGTCAGCTTCGATTTGACTCATGGCCAAGCCTTATGTATTCTGATAGCAGATAGCTGAGCAATCCTCTGAAAAAGGTCAGACTCATAAATAAATCTTCCTGCAACAGTTGTAAGTATAAATTATGATGTTACATCATGGCGTAGCAGAATGATGAGCACCGCAACATTGGAAGCATTGAACTCCAATGTTAACTATGAAGTAACACGATGACCACAATAAAGTAATGTAATTTCTTATGGTCGCTAGGTTTTTGTTTTGTCAAATCCACTTTAAGGAAACAATACAATTAACTCCACTTTTCTACTAAAACTAATGCGCGTGAAAACAGATTAGTTAATCTTCTGAATTTTCAGTCGTATCTAGCAGTTTAAGGAACTAATAGTATTGTTTCCATTACTTAAGTGGGATGAAAACTAAACACGAATAGTCAACTTAGTCGCTTATGGTGGGTTTTAAAGAAACTTAAGAAGCTCATGAGCCGTTAACTGAGCTTTTCGGTATCTAAAAGCGTGGGTTTGCAACATAACTTTAACATCGCGGCAGAGTCCATACATCAACTCGTTACGTTTAAACAAAAATACATATAAACTAACCACGATATTAATATTGCTGAGATTGAACGGTTTGAACAGTATTTAGAGACAACATTTCCATAGGCCATCTAAGATTTCTTTAATAGATTTCCCCAACAAATGATCCTTGCAATTTTTTTTCTTATACAGATATTGCATTCTCAATACACATCTTCTTTTATTAAATCATCCAATCCAATTTGTTTCACTTGAATGAAGAAACAAAAATGACAACTATGAAGCATAACGAAGTTTTTAACGCAAAAATGAAAGACTTGTTTTTACAATACAACTACACTGCTTTTATATAACGAATGACGTCATAGCTTATGCCCATGTAGTATGGGATTTTTAACGCTCGGCAGATATTGCTTGATTTTGACTGGCATTTCTGACGTTCCGAATACTTAATCCCTGTTATTCCTTTTATATAAGTAGATATTCTCCTTACGATAAACTGAATTGACATTATAAAAAAAATGGACGCAAGTTCCCCAAGGGAAGCATCTCCACAGCGACTGCTCGTGCGTTGCCCGGTCCAACGGCTTCCTGCGATTTTGGCCAGATTGTCGTCGGTCTATTTTATGAGGGCCTTCCCTCGCTGCGCTTCCTTGCTATAGAGTTAAAAGCCCGAGCGCTTAAGTCAGCAGCAGCTAGTAGCTACGTGGTTCTTAATTCTTATAGGCATTCTATTTCTGATGCAGGTCATAGTCCGATGTGATGGGAAGTGGCGGGGCAGGCGCAATGTAGAATTAATGAGCGTTTTACGTTCCGTCGTAAACCGCAACCCTCCGATATTACAGTTTCCTGAAACCTGTACTACTTTTCGTATGAGAACCGTGCTGCGTATTAGTGCGTGTTTTGTTATTCTTAAAATGAATAAAAACATAAAAGGTGATCGTTTGTGAGAAAATAATGTATGAGGACAATTTTACTGATGGTACTTTATTATTAGATTGTCATTGATTTACGTTTATAGGTCATATTAGAAGTCAGGTCGACTACTAGAAGTGAAAGAAAATGTGTTTAAAAGATTTCATTCTCATGTCATATACAGGGTGATCAATCCAAATGGCATATGGAGAAGTCAGAAACTAGGAGAGGAGGATAGCTAAATCTGTTCTTAGGAACCATGGCGACGATTTTATATTTTTTTAAACACGTTCATAACCGGAAATCGAACCTGGTCAAAATCTCTGTAAGCAATGTTATAAATTTTGCAAGTTTATTCGTTGTTATTGTTGATGATGCACATCATAAGTCACAAGGAACACATTCTTACTGGAATCTTGTTTAAGCAATCGAAAGAAAAACTAAAAAATAAGATTATTATTTTATTGAAGTAAATGTTCAAAATGTAGCCATTTTCCTGGATGCAAAAATTAATTCTCTTTAGAGTAAAAATAATAATAATGCCATTATTATTAAATTTAAAATCGTCTGTTCGACGAGTGTTCCTAAGAACAGATTTCGCTATCGCATAGTTTCTGAGTTCTCCCCCCTGACCCATTTGGATTGATCTTTCTGTATAATGGAAGTCAGAACATTGATTTAAACTTACACGATCTTCACTCATTATCACAACACAACAAAACGGGGCTTAATCGCGTATAAATATGATTTAGTTTCCTTCGAGATCATGAACGTAACGCCACGTACGAAACATCAAAGAATTGCCAACGAAAGGTAATCAAATAAATCATATCTATACGCGATTAAGCCCCGTTTTGTTGGGTTGTGATAGTCAGAACATTAAATAAAAACCGGCCAAGTGCGAGTCTGACTCGCGTACCGAGGGTTCCGTACAAAATATACGCTACAAACGGCCGTATCTATGAATATACAGTGTTAGCAGAGTCCTGCTCCTAAGCAAAAATGAACGCGATGTTCTATCATTTTATATTGGTTACTGACAAAGACATAAAAGTATATTGTTTTTGGTATTTGTTGTTATAGCGGCAACTGAAACACATCAACTGTGAAAATGTCAAGTGTCTCACCATCACGGTTCATGAGATACAGCCTGGTGGCAGACGAACAGACAGGTAGACAAACGGACAGCGGAGTCTTAGTGATAGGGTCCCGTTTTACCCTTTGGGTACGGAACCCTAAAAATTGTTGAAACAAAATTAGACTGTGGCCAGTTTTCAAGACTTTGACTACTAATTCAACAGCAGCGTTCTGACATGATGTGGCCATGGTATAACAAATTTGAACAAAATTGATATGAGTAAGAACATATTATGTGAAAGCCGTAAATTAATTGTATAGTTTAACATTTAAAGAAAGATATACATTTCCTGAATACTCAACAGTGTTTTTCAGGCTGTTTAAAAATATAATGTACCTAGTTATTGTAACCCCGGTGGCTAATATGTGGAGCTTATGTTACCGATGAAACAAATCTATTCATATGACTCAGTATTAAATTCTATTTGCCTAATAATTAATTGGTATTTATTTGACTGAGAGCTTTATAAAGACGTAGATAATTGTTAATTTACATTAAAGATATATCTTATTTTCAAAGGAACGAATATATTTGCTCTTCCTTTGCTCAATTATTATCTGCGTGCTAATCGTTAATGGAGTTTCAATATTTGATTTGAATATTGACTTCTAAGTTTTACCTACACGTAAAAACCATTAAGTTGTAATTTAAGAGATGAGACGATTTACTGGTACCAGAGGTAATAATAATACATAAAAAACACTTTCAAAATTCTTTTTTTTGTGAGCTTAGGTTATGACTTCTTACTCTATTATTCTACTGAACCAGTACAGCAGTATCGCAGAACCATGGTGGCGTTCTTCGAGGTGGCCTATGTCCAGCAGTGAACGTCCGTTGGCTGGTGATGATGAAATAAAACTCACTTTAAAAAAAATCAAAGTCAAATTGTAATTATTATATAAGATGTCATGATTTATGCTTATATATCAATAATAAACTCGTTATTATGACTGCAATTATTTTCATCATAACTCTAATAAGTCACAGTTCACAGGTGACGTGATATGTAAAAATATGGTTTACTTAAATTCCAAAAGCCAATACCTCATCAGTCATCAGAGATTTAAAGGTGCCACTATTCAGTATTATATTGAAGAAGGGATTTTTGTTTTTGTTACTTAAAGTAGTTTATTTTGTTTACTAATAGCAGTGTTTTTAAAATAATTATATACATACAAGTTAATATGAAGATCTTATCTACTTTGACTTTGACTTCGAAAAAAATCTTATTTTAAATTTTAACATATGGCGACTCCGTGGATTCTAAAACCACGGCGAGCATTCAAAAGTCCCAAGCCTAATAATTATCATCAGCTCCTATTTAAACTAGACTGTAAAGCTTAGTATTAGGTAACATCTATGTCTCCTACACGAATAAAAGGAATCTAACCACCTGAAATCCAGCAAGCCGTTTAGGATACAGAGCGTGCCAAAGAAAGACACGCAAACACTTGAAAAACATAACTGTCTTTCTGGCGCAATCGGCTAAAAATAAACACACTATCAAGTTCCGGAAAACTAACCAACTAAAACTTATACATGTATCCCAGGTGCGTCATACATTTCTTTCATTCGAACGTATGAATGGCTCTCGATTCTCCTCGCTCGAGTGCGCGGATTGATTCGATGCTACTTGCATGGGTGCACTCGTGTATCGCTAGATTGAGAAATCTCTACTGTAATTAAAATGTCCATTAAAAGTCCATTTGGCTTGGCAGTTTCTTTTTGCTGAGTTGTCGTTTAGATAAAAGTTAATAACAGTATAATATCATGGTGGAAAAAGTTAACAGTATATGTAATAAGTATTATAATTATATATTGTCACTAGCCTGAGCTAATTTGGAGATATCCGAATATCGTAAGATTTTTTATGTCTACTTTCATACATTGATTAAATCTTTTCTTATTACTCGTGTAGGTTATTTATTATTCTAATCTATTATTCTAATCATTAAATAGTGTTTTTATTAATAGAGGTACATCATTCTGTTGTATTTTTCCACTGGTTTTTTTAGCATATTCATATTTCGTCCTAAGCGTAAACATGGCAGATCGAATACTTTCAGATATATGCTCTGTATCTGAAAGTATTCGATCTGTCATTATTACACTTCTATATACTATAGCTATAGTTTATCGCGGATAAGGGTATTTTTCCGAGATAAAAAGTAGCCTATGTCCTTCCCCGGGACTCAAACGATCTCCATACCAAATTTCATCCAAATCGGTTCAGCGGTTTAAGCGTGAAGAGGTAAGGCAGCAGGCAGGCAGGCAGGCAGATACAAACATACATAAAATCCAAAAAAAATTGTAAAAAAGAAATGATTGTATGTGTCGTTGTGGATTCATCACGTAAAATCGGCTAAACAGATTTCAACTATTTTTGGTACACGGGTAGCTGGGTATCTCCAGATGGTTATAGGATACTTTTTACCCGACTACGCTGAAGAAAAAAAGAGGGGTTATGACTTTCTCCTCCACGAACGAAGTTGCGGGCACCTTCTAGTTTGTAAATTATTATAAGGCATTTCTTTGATGAAATCATATTCCATTCACAATCGAAAGGCCGAAAAAATAAGAGACTACAAAAAGTTTAATTTAACTGTCTAAACGTGCCGACCTTGCCAATTTAAAAGGGTGCTATTTCGTTAAGCAAGCAAAAAGTGTTTATTTTAAATCATTGAGTAATTGGACTGACTAGCACAGCTTTGTTCGACGCACGACTCGCGAATGCATCAAAGGTGTAAGGAAAACAATAGCATTTAAGAAGTAGTTATTATCCCCTATGGGTAGTTAGGATTGCATCCGCGTTTTTGTTTTGAAGATGCGCATCTAGAATTTATATTGTTACTGACCTTGGCTAAGTACTAACAGGCAAAAGTAACTAGTACAAGATATCCTTTCATTTCGTTTTTTAACTCCCGACGGAAAAAGAGGGATGTTATAAGTTTGACATGTGTATCTGTGTGTCTACCTCGCTCGTTCCTAATATACCGCATTCCCGAAATACCAGATTTTGCAAATTACGACATTCTTGATTTATCACATTACCAACATACCAAATTTTCAGTATAGGACATTCTTAAAACGATTTAGTTACATGACTACCTACCTACCTACCTTTCAATTGTATAACCTGTGGTGTAACGGGAATGTGGTAAACTAAGAGTGTGATATATGGATAATCCGATATTTTGCAAAATCTGGTATTTCGGGAATGCGGTATATTAGCAACGAGAGCGGTCTATCTGTGGCATCGTAGCTATCGATTTTGATTTAGTTTTTTGTGTTTCAATGGTGACATTATCAAGAGCTGTGGTTTACTGATAACTTATATCCGGAATATTTCTGCGTTGTTTTATTAATGTTACTATAGAAGGTGCCCCGTAACATCGTTAACGGAGGAGAAAAAATACAACCCTGTTTTTTTCTTAAGCATAGTCGAGTAAAAAGTATCCTATAACCATCTGTAGATGTCCAGCTACCTATGTGCCATAAAAATGTTGAAATTCGTCTAACCGTGTTGGGGTGATAAAGCCACAACAACACAAATACAAAAAAATAATATCTTTCGATTCAGTGACATTTAAATACCACTTATTTATTGAAAACTAGCTTCTGCCCGCAACTTCGTCCGCCTTACATTCGTTTATCGCGGATAAGGGTATTTTTCCGGACAGACAGACAGATAGACAGACACACTTTCGCATTTATAATATTAGTATGAATATCTGCAATTTACAGACATCTAATATTTACAACTTTATTATAATAAACTGCATTACGCCATAAATGAAAACACACTCTAAATTTAAGTTTAAATGCTAACTATGTACGTATTTTTTATTTTTTTTTATGTAACGAGTGGCAAAAGGGCAGACGAGCCACCTGATGGAAAGTAGTCATCGTCGCCCATGGATATGTTCAACACCGGAGGAATTGCCCATATTTTGCCAACCTTTGAGAGCCCTGTTAACTCGCTTCTTGAAGAATCCCATGTTATAGCGCTCTGGAAATACCTCAGGGGGAAGGTTATTCCACAACTTGCAAGTGCATGGTAAAAATGAGCGTGATGCCCGTTTATTTTTTGGATGCCAAGCATCCAGATAGTGGGGATGTACTTTGTTTCTGAGGCGGGAGGTGCGATGATAGAAACGTGACGGTGGCACCAACGAAGTTCCTCAGAACAGTCCCCATTGTACAAACGGTAGAACAAACACAGAGTGCCAACATATCTCCGGAAACTAAGTGGTTCTAGGCCGTCTGTCAGTTCGGGATCATCGACAATACGAACTGCCCTACTTTGGATGGAGTCCAAGGGGAGAAGTTGATATTGGGGCGCTCCGGCCCAGATATGAGAGCAGTACTCGATATGAGGTCGAACCTGAGCTTTGTAGAGTAAAAACCGGTGACTCGGTGTGAAGTACTGTCTCGCTCTGTTGAGCACCCCGAGCTTTTTAGAAGCCAGTGTGGCTTTGTTCTCCAGATGGCCTCGAAATTGGACTTCATTCGTAATGTCGACACCGAGTATCCCGACACTTTTGGAGATGGTAAGAGGAATGCTCTGAAACTTTGGCGCTAAAACGAAGGGTTTTTTCTTTGCGGAGAACGCGCAGACTTGTGTCTTGCTGGGGTTAAACTGGACGAGGTTGCGTTTGCCCCAATTTGAGACTTCCGCTAGGGTGTTCTCAATTTTAGACACAAGTTTCACTCTGCAATCTTCCAGCTGCTCGGGGGACATGTTAACACGGCCTGTGTAGTGACTATGACACGTGCTGTCATCCGCATAGCAGTGAATATCACAGGTCTGTAATATGTCATTGATATGCAGGATGAACAGGGTGGGTGACAAGATACGTCCTTGGGGAACGCCAGCATTAACGGATAAGGAGTCCGAGCATACCCCATCGACAACGACTTGTATGCTCCGCCTTAAAAGAAAGCTAGCGATCCACGTGCATAACCCCTTAGGTAGCCCGTATGATGGGAGCTTCGACAGAAGAGCCTTATGCCAGACCCGATCAAAGGCCTTTGAGATGTCCAAACCAACTGCTAGTGCCTCCCCCTTGTTCTCGAAATTATCTTGAAATTATATTTTTTTAGCAAAAATTCTTATTCATGCGGCATCTAATATTCGCTTCTAAAAGGCCTGCAGCTAAAAAAATCAACTCCTCACCGATGATTGAGACTACGACTTGTAACTACGCTGTTGAGTGCTAATTCCAAGTATTTATTCGCCATTTTTACACCGTAAATCGTCAGATTCATTATTTTGTTCAACAACGTGTCCTTCAAGCATGCATGATTCGTGCGTTCAGTGTTGAAGTCTCGTTTATAACCTCGATCGATGTGGTCGAGATCTCTATCGAAATTGAAAAAACGAGATTGGCTGCTCACGGTATTAAATCTCAAAAAATAGCTTGAGATCTCGCAGAAATCGAGATCTCGCTAGATCGACATTGCATTCACTAGACGCGCCGCTTTGTATACTTATGCTTATTTTTAATAGCGTTTTAAGCTGCAACATTGTGATTGAGTTTGTAATCAAAAATTGGGCACGAGCTTACTCGTCGTCGGACTCTAAAATAAACAACTGGAAAACAAACAACCCTACAAAAAATGGAGCTATTTGTTTCATATTCCGGGCCCTGATATTAATTTGCCTAGTACATCTTTAATGCCAAAAGTATTTTGTGATATAAAACATATCATCTAATACGTAATATAAAAATAGGACCTATTCTTTTTGTATGCAACTTCGATTCCTTGCGCCGCGCCGTTGTTACATAGGCACTATACAAATAACAGACCATACAATAGGAAATCGACAAATACAGGCATTTATAGTATTAGTAAAGTATACAAACATTAATAACTCCATAATCCAAACATATCTATAATTAGCACATGACCATCTTCGTCACTTTTTCTTTGTTTGTTTCCTTCTTTACGTATTTATAATATTGCCTTTATTTCGGAACAAAGGGACCGTAGATACGCATTAATGCTAAAGTCCCATCCATCAGTCATTTAAGGCATCCTGAATGGCAGAATATCCATTAGGGGATTCCTTTTCATAACAGGCCGTGGGTATATTCGCAACGGCATATTGGATTTCATACAGGATTTTTCAGTAGCCTTTTATTTGTTTTAAACTCACGGCGGAACGTAATATTTTTTGCGCGGTTTGTACTTCTCCCGGGAATATTTTAAAACTTTCTATATGTACAGTCAGCATCAAATAGTTTGTAACATCCTAAGCGCCAATATCGTAACACACCTTTATTGCTATAGGCAAAAAGATGTGTGCCGATATATTTGGCGCGTGGGATGCTACAGACAATTTGACTCTTTTGGTAACGTACTTACAAGATAAATAGTCTGAATGAGGTTGTTGAGTCCTCTGCTGTATAAGATATTGTATCTTCAAAACATGAATAGAGCAGCCACGGCTTTTTTAAATGAGGAAATCTACATTTTAGTTTTCACCAGCATTGTTTTTGTTTTTGATATTTATTCTGCGTGTTTTCTTTAGTCAATTAATTTTAAAAGTAGAGCAATAAAATAGGTGCACTCTCGACATTTCAAGGAACTCTCAACTACTCCAACTACTGTTCGTATTTTTTAAGCCTAGTTTTTTTGGATTAATCGTTTAAGGCATAAATTTTGTCTAATTCACAGGTGTATGGCACCTTATCATTTATTGATATGTTGAATGGTTTATAAAATTGAGAAGCAAAAAACCTGTAATGACGTTGATAAATTACTACATACATTTGCCACACATGTGATTCTTAGTTAAGTCGCTAGAAATGGAACAAAAAGCAACCGCGTCATCAGGGTAGGCGATGCAATGCACCACATGTGCAAACAAATAAAAAAACCTTACGAACGCAAATAATTACAGGAGATTATTTTACGAAACAACTTTTGGTTTTTCTATTTGTATTGTATTTGTGTTGATATTTGTATCTTTGACGGAATTGTATTGTACCGATATGCCGTACAGTATAATATTTTATATTAACTACTACAGTCCCAAAATCAAATAAAACCCTTCCAACCTCTTCACAATACCCGTAGTTCAATTCAGTGCCTGCGTCATGTTTTTATTGGTATACCGCGATGATAGCAGCAATTTGTCACTGATGACAAACGACCCCGCGGTCGCCAGTTTACCTTCAATAATACAACCTTTGCAAGCCAAAGGCTGGTCAGCAAACTGGTAACTCATTGATTGAAGAATCCGCGCCCACCCTTAGGCTTTTGGACTCGGGGTTCCACCGGCCGAACATGGCCGAACACAGTGTAAACCCCAGTCGGAAACGGACGACCGTCGTATCACTACGTCTCGTTCGCGCGCACGAACTTAAGTTATTCTGATCGTCACATGCTTGTGACGATACGTGAAGTGAAACTTGTGAAAAACTGAAAACCTTGACTAAAACTGTATTGTGATAAACAAAAGCACTTGGATTTTGTGGACGGCGAAACGAATTTGTTTTTGTTTGGTACCGGCATTCTGACTGCTACTCGGTAAGACTTAATTTGTTTTTTTATAATGTTTAGAACATCTAGCATAAACAGTAGTTTAAGAATTACTTTACAATACAATTATCACTTAAGCTTGGATAAAAACATGTGAAGGTAGTTCGATATTTGAGGTACGATTTTTTTTACTCTTTGAAAATGTCGCCGCTAAAAAGGTTTTATTACTAAGTTAAACACACAAAAAGAACATCTTTCGCGTGTTTATATCTAGGTATTGAACTGCCTCATCCGCTGCTCAGAACCAGTTTTCGGTCGGAAGATAGTTATTATTTTTTGCCTCGATCGTGTGTCTGCGCCGAGCGGTCCAGGACGCAATGCCTTGATATTATTTCAAACTACTGCCTTACGCTCTATTTTTATTTCCATTTGATTATACAGACAACACTTCAGTCTCTACTGTAATCAATTATTGTATCCATGGTAGACGTCCTCCCTTACAAGTAAGTAATTTAGACAACACAATTACTTGAGCATCGGCCTACCTTGTCAATTTAGTCTCTACAAAAATCTACATTAGTAAGATCTAACAAACTTGGTATTCATTGGTGTAAACGTTCCTATTTATTTTCTTAAAATAGTTAAATATAAATACATACTGCATGAAGAAGAGTAAAGTTAAGTTTTAATGGAAATACTTTAAATAAAATTGAGCTTTCCTCGGGATTTCCCGTTGCACGCGAGTGTCTAGGATGAATTAATTACCATCCCAGTACCTACGATCGACTCTGATCGTAATTAAAATTCTGTCTTTGCTCCACCGATTGCCTTTACTTAAGATAACAAATCCGGTCTCCGTCATCTCGCCTCGACGTATTAATAAAATTAACGGGATATTTCCTAAGGACCCAGTACACATTTATTACCTTTTAGTTAGGTATCTTATCAGAATTACAAATGTTGGTGATAATAAGCTTAAAATGCATACATTTTAAGCTGAGAACTTGGAGTTATTTATCCTTGAAATAAACAGGATTCCAATATTTCGGGTCTTCACATTTGATCGCGTTTGTTTGTTTTTTTCATTTTCAGTTAAATTCTCAGTTTTAAATTTTTTGTAATTATTTAAATAGACATTTATTTATCCAAATAAGGGGCGAAGATTATCTTTCGAACACATGAACTATTAAGCTATGATAACGTATGAAGCTACTGGTGATACGCACTGAGCAAATATATTTACACTATCTACTATCTACAGTCCAATAGCAATACTTTATAACTGACATGTTTGTTTGCTCCTGTTATCCTGACAGCTACCTATCAAGGAAATAATTAATAATGTCTTCACAGTTGATACCGGAGGGTAATGTCCTGAGTCGCAAACAACTCTGCACAATAATCTTTGTAATGGCAGTTGCAAACTGCAATTTGTTGTTAATTACCTAACATCTTGTGGTAGAATGGGCGCAAGAACCTAAGCTAATTGGCGCCATTACACTAGCTTCTAGAGTACCGCTCAGGTACCTACCCATTATCAAGAACTGTCGAATGAGCACAGCTCTCATAAGTATCCACTTGAGATCTTGTTATTGCTAAACGCGGGACAGTGTAGATTCTAAGAAGTAACCTTTGCAATCATAAATTACTTCAAAATGTGTAGTTTAAACACATTAAAATGTATCTTAACTTTATCTGGAATTTGCGAATTCAAGTGCCACTTGATATAAACTTATTAGTTCGTAGTTAGATAAGTTTAGTAAATTATTTACTTTTATCAATGTATATTACAAGTACCTAATAGAAGGTGCCTGCAACTTCGTTCGCAGAAGAGAAAAGTAATTACCCTTATTTTGTTCTTTAACGTAGTCGGGTGAAAAGTATCCTTTAACCATCTGTGGGTACCCCGCTCGCCGTGTACCAAAAATACAAATAAACATAAACTCCTAAAAAAATGTTTGATATAGAGGCCTCCAAATAGGTATACTCTTACTTGCCAGAATTTAATTTGCCCGAATTTAATCTGCCAGAAATTTCCACTGCCATAATGTTGTTTTTATAATTTCGTATGCCATACTCATTGTTTATAATATAAATTCCAATAATCTCATTTTCCATAGTCATTGTAATCCATAATTATCACATGCACATCATGGCATGTGATAATTATGGATTACAATGGATTGCCATCCATCTTAACTGTTCGAATCGGATAGGTTTAGTTAAAAGACTAACCTTAGCCAACCGATACTATATCTCCAAGTGCCGCTCTAGGTGAGAATTAGAGGGAAAGGCAGGCTAAGGGAGATCGGTGTTAGAAAGAACTGCTACAAAATGGAAAATGGGTCCAAAACCGAAACCTTGCTTCCTTGCAAGTTAAGCTTGCATGCTTGCTTGTATGTACATACACTCGTAAATAGTCTACTATTACATCAAAATGCTTGCATGCTTGCTTGCATGTACACTCGTACATAGTCTACTTTAACATCAAAATGCTTGCTATCAGAAAATTTCGTGCGCGTAGAATTAAAATTTGAACAAGGAAATACATAGCCGAGATGGCTTGTTTCGTAAAAGTCTCAAAAGAATCACGGCTTTGAGGCAGGTAAAGTGCAAGGCACTTTATAGAAATCATGCAGAACCTGAATAGTTCAACATGCGGGTGATAACTCGCCGCCGCGAGAGTGAAACTCCCCGATTACCACATCACCTGCCTACTTATATTCTCTCAAAGTGATACATTTCAGTCGCTAGTTGGTACTACTAGTATAGCCTGTAATACTTGTGCTATTGGGTTACTTTTTCAACTATACCAAAATATATGAGCAAGTGGCAGTAAGTTGGTATGCCAGCGAACTTTAAGGTTGGAACGGATAATGCAAATCCCGCCTGCCTTGCAAGGACATTCTTGTATGAATAATCTTGACTCAATATATATTGGGTAGCTACTTCATTGAAGAAATTCATGATTATGCATAAATCGTGATCAAAATGGTTTACTCAAGGCTAACTTATATGCACTTAATTATTATACATTTCTCAGAAATCTAAATTGTCATTCCTTCTTGCATCCGCATTCTTACGGTCTGTTGGAATGCATATAATACGTACAACGAGAATAAATTCCATAAATTTGAAACATCCCAATAATGGAATACTTTAACGAGGACTTAATGCACACAGCTAGCTAACTCAAGACATTATATAGCTATGCCCAATTTCACAATGTTCAGTTAGTTGCTAATAATTGATTTACGGATGAATACGTATGTTAAATGATCGACATTAACAGACGTATTCGGCCGTTAAATTAAAACTACGAGAGCATGGTAAAATTGAGTCTTACCCAATGTATGACTATGTGGTTCGGGACGACTTTGCTAAGTATAGTAATATAAAAACAACGGAAACGCGTATGAGAGCGGACATTGTTCGCAAAAATAGAATCGTGTATTTATATGCAAAGGTAAAAACAGTATTCGCACGCAGTACGTACCTGAATGCGGGGGCCCGTGAAGATATAAATAATGCGCTATTTCTTCTGGGATGGTTCATTACCTGATCGGGTTGCAGCGGTTTGCCACAGCAATAGGGAGAAGCCAAATCACTATCTGAAATATATGTAATTTCACATGACATTAGGAAGGACGTTTGTTTATAAACGTTTTACCCTTACGAGAACAGAACGAAAAACGGTAACAATTTCAGTACCTATATTTTATGCATTCGACATCCATGCAAAAATAATCCTCATTTCCCCGTATTGTATTTAGTTGTCGTCGAAGGTAATGTCAGTGGCCCATAATCTAAATATATTAATGGTCTAATTTCATTGGGAGCGGTCATTAGTTGACCGGGTTCCAATGCGTTGCCACGGGGAACCGGCCAAACGGAAGCCCCCGAAATAATTACTCACTTGTCATGTGGAAAGGTTACTCGCCCACCAATCTGCGCTAACAGGGACGAGTTTGAAATTGAAATAGGAATTTTAACTGTTTCGTTGCGTTGACTTGAAGTTGGTTGTGTTTTGGTGTTAAGACTCGTAACAAGGTATTTTATAGAAAAAGTTTTTAATAATCAAATTTAAATCAATATTTATCTTCGAGAATGGTTTATCAAAACTTCGCTAAAAAAATAGTGTCACTAACATAAGTAATATAAAAATCGTAATTATACGTATACCGTTTAGAATTATAACGATATATCGCACCTAGGCCGGTAAACTTCGATTTCATTTGGATCATAGTTGGATGATTTTGGACTATTCGTTGGGTGGTTTTACGGTACTTGAAGAAGCGCAGATTTAGCGTTTAATAAAATTTAACAAAACGATATTAAAATGTTTATGTTTATCGAAAAAATTTGTTTCTTATCGAAAATGCGTTTTAAACTTCACGTTCCTACCTTCAAAGATTAATTAGCTGCGAGTTGTATGTCAATAGTTAAGTTACTGCTGTTTTGGTACACATGATATTTATTGTATAGAACAGGTGCGGTTTTCTTTACCGTGCGATTTTTAATGCTCGATAAAAAAAATCTGGCAGCATGCTTTAAACTTTTTAGATTTCGAATATCGAGGATCATTAATTAAAAATGAACATTTTGCATTTATTTTTCATTGTTTGTCAAAATGGCACCAACCTGTTGAGTTGCAGCGTTATACACTGGCTAGAGATCCCTTTGCCAGGCTTCGTTCGCAGAGAAAATTGACCGTTGTTGAGTCCCAACTTGAATGCTTTGGATTATTTTTTATGGACAGAATTGAAGCTAAGAGCATGCAGAAAGCCTCACCCAAACCTCCTCCTCAAGGGCGCCATTATCAAGGAATCGAAACGGATTATTTTCTCCTTTTCTATAAAACATGCGTGCCGCCATAGGCGATTGGCCTGCACGTTTGTAGGCATGTATTTAAAACAAGGGTGGACATTTCGAATTATCTGTGTGTTGTTTTTCGCTTAGCGTATGTTACCTATATTTACGTATGTAAAATATAAAAAGTATAAATAATAAGCAAACATATTCAATGCCATATATGAGTTTTACTTGGTCTCAAAACTTATGGTATAAGATACTTAGAGAAAATAATCTTACAAATCTATACACGCATTGCTTCTTAATGCTCGCATTAAAGACTTCGAATACATAGACGTCGGATTTCTCGATCTATTAGTGGTCTGCCACATTTGCGTTTTTCCGCCTTTGTCGATTCCGGGTTTGCTAAGCATTTCTATCCGTTTCTGGGTCATCCTTTATGTTGTGAGTTGCTTCCACGAGGATCGGATTTAAGAGGCCGTAATGCAATGTACCTACTACAGCAAAACTATGGTACCTATGCAATATGTTCAATAACACAAGTCTTATTGAGCGTACCCTGGGACTAGTTCAAGTTGCGTAAAATTGTGCCCTAATATTCATTAATTTATTTTATTTGGATCTATATTGGAATCTGTATCCCTAATAACGCATGTCCTAATTCTTGTTTACCTTGGCCTAAATTGCCCTAATATTTTTTTCTCTAATACTGAATGTTATGTTATTGTAAATGTGTTATATGTATAGTATTTAGTTGTAAGTTAGTGTAAAGTTGTTATGACATTTTTAGTTCAAACGTTATTAGGGATTGCGAGGGAGACCCATGTTATTTGTATGCATTGTTAGTCGTTGCAAATTGACTTTTGCCCAATTCAACAATGCTCAATTAATTCCTACTGGCTGATTAACGATTGGTCACGCCTCTTAAATAGTTGACATTATCAAAGCTAGTGAAATAAGCCTTTGCTTTTGACTTTTGAATACATTAAATTCAATAATAAAAGTTAATTTCTGTTTACGAATGCTGAATATGTAATTAATGACTTTGTACTTGTAAGCTCAATTTTATGGACATAACAATTTATTTCTGTCCCATTTTGATCGTATTGTCAAATCACCTTTATAAATACGAGTGAGTTTCTCGGAACTTGTGTCATTGCGTTAAACATTTTTTTATAGTTTATACATGGTGTTTTTCCTCTACCAAACAATACAACTGTGTGGTGGGGTAAGAAAAAATATAAATTTACAAAACAAATGGTTTCAGAGACCGTTCATTAACCTAACAAAGTTGTGTACCTACAAATTATTTATAAGTTATCGCTTAGATAAGAGAATCACATTCAACTACCTAAAAATAAAAAATAATATGAACCTTAACATTCCGCTTTCAGTGCATACCTAACATGAAGTTGGATGCCTGATCTCAGTTTAATAGATGCAAGAGTTTAACATTTGAATGCGTCCATCCTGCAATTATCGGTGTCCCCAAATTGCGTTAAGACCGTCGCAACGGACTGGTAGAACAGGTGGCAACATCGAATGTCGGCATATTGCTCGGCTTGCCGACCGTGCCATATGACATTCGACCAACTGGAATTTTGCCACAGTAGTCACCGGTATAACCAGTAGTTTGACTTATTCATTTATCGAAATATATGCACAGCCATTTATCTTGTTCGTTCGGTAGCGCGTTAGTGACAACACAGGCCCTACTGGGCCTAGTAATTGATGAAATAAAATATTGCTCTATAACGTCTATTTTTTGTGCAAATATAAATTAGAAAGATAATGGGGTAGCCAGGTAAACGAGCAGCCAGTGGGTTTATTATGAGTGATAAGGTATACCCAGGTAAGACCGGAACAAAGTTAAGATCGGTTGAAAGCAATTTCCAGCGAAACGGTAGATATTTTTTTATCACTGGCAACAGTGTGCGTAAGGGATAAAATAGCGACGCACACATGCTGCCAGTTGTAGGTAAGACCAGAACTAAGTTACGATCGGATGAAAGCAATTTCCAGCGAAACGCTAGATATTTTTTTATCACTGGCAACAGTATATGTAAGGGATAAAATGGCGACGCACACATGTTGCCAGTTGTAGGTAAGACCAGAACAAAGTGACGATTGGATGAAAGCAATTTCCAGCGAAACGCTAGATATTTTTTTATCACTGGCAACAGTATACGTGAGGGATGAAATGGCGACGCACACATGTTGCCAGTGATAAAAGAATATCGACCGTTTCGCTGGAGATTGCTTTCATCCGATCTAACCTTTGTTCCGGTCTTATCCGGGTATACCTCATCTAACAATTATTTTCAATATTTTTAAGAATATTATGTAAAACTTTCCGATGTTATTACTTTCTCATTAAATTATACCATCGAATATCTCGTGGTGCACAACCCCGTCAAACTTTTAACTTTAAGTATTCCCTTGAACTAAAACCGAGTTAAGTCAAAATGCTGACAATGCTCATTACCCTTTATTGTGTGTCTGTCATGTCAAATTTATGCGGTTGCGACACGCAGCCGTGAAATCACTCGACAAAACTGAATACGTAAGCATGCCGAAATGTCGCCCCCATTTTTCTAATGCTCAAATTACTTCTGTAATTGAGACATTATAAGATTTAAGCAGTTTAAGGCTTTATACTTGACCTGCAATTAGAATTGGCTAATTTTAATAGCTAATCGCTAGGCGATAAATTTTAAGTATACATTTTTATTGCCGATATATCTACGTCGGCGGGCTTATTTGCTTGTATCTATAAACACATTAGTCGGGATTCGGTTCAGTGTGTATATTTTGAATTGAGCTATACATTTCTGTGAGCTAAGGTCGACTTTGTAACGACAATATGCCGCGAGTTGTGGAGGAGCACTGAACTTTGCTGAGGCTTTTCCCCACACCTGAGGTTCACTCACACAACCATTAATTCTGAGTGTTTAGTTACTGCATAGATAGACATGCATACGATTATCACGCGTAAGCCTATTATTATTCTCAATGTCGCTAACGATGTAGCCTTGCAGGTAAGGTTCCCGTCATTTAGATGGCCACTCGGGAAGCCAAAATTATAGTTAATGGTTGCGTGTAACAGAAAAAAACCCTTACTAAATGTTAGTTCAACGTGTATTTACTGTATATATTTTACACTCTCGCACGCTCACTCATAGACAGTCACACACACACACACACACAGACACACGCACGCGCGCACACACGTACCAACAAACGAACACAATATATAGTAAATGAGTATTTAGTAAGCTGCATATAGGCCTATCTGTATAATTTGTATAAATAACTATAGGTTAAGATATTGGAATAACGAAACTGGGTCCTGTAACACAGGGTTTCCTAGCTCACGACACAGGGTCGTGATTTATTGTGGTGTACAATTTTAAACAATACACCCTTAATTTGGCAATGTTCACAAGGACGACAATACTTTTACATACACTTTTTGTATTTAATCAGATTTATTTAAACTGTTTGGGAACACTGAGGCTTGAATTATGGTATTTTTTTAACTCTTCTCATATTAAGGGTTAAATATAGTGTAGTAGTTGCCGCTTTTACATTGGTACTTTAACTACATAAGTAAAGGTAGTTCTTATTCGGTTTGAAAAGTGGGACTGCATTTCCATGCATGTTGAAACTGCACAATCCCTCTGGCAAGAAGTAAAATTGCATCTTTATAGCTGTAGCCTGTTCTGGTTCTTATTGACAACCAGCATTTATTCCTCGAGCATGACACAAGAGTCAAGTGAAGCGCTTGTGCACTAGGCATAACCATAAAAAATATTTTCCATATTATTCAAAACCACCTCCCTCTGTATGATGCACTTAACTTTTAATCTAGCGGCACACAAAGTGTGCTCCGCGGAGCTCCAGGGCTCCGCAAAGCTTCTGTGGGGGCTCCGCGATAATAATTGCCTCCGGGAACTGTTAAGGACGTACACACGTCATCTGTTTTTTTTAAATTTTAGGGCACAGTTTGAAAACTGCTGCAGTTTAACCAAATCATTTTACGAGCGATTTTTACCTATTATTTAGTTGCTAACAATTTATATTATCCTTATATCTAAAATGTCATTACACTCCCCTGTTATAATATCAACCTTTCCCAGATTATAACACTTAATATTAAAAAGGTTTCCAGCAAGTCATCAAAGTAATAACCCGTAAGATTGCTCGGTAATTGGTATTCTATCATGAGATAGCAATTATTTACTTACCTACCGGCAATGCTCTTATTGCGTTCCAGTAAAAAAGGGGCTACACTTTGATATACCTACATCTTGCAAACGGATCCTTTGTGTTGTACCTATATATAATATATATCTACGTGGGTACTTGTGTATTATAGATATGTCTCTTTATTCATTAATAAGATTCAACATCTTTCGGTTTGCCTATTTTAAGGCATTCTGTTATTTCTACTCTAAACAAAAAAGTATACCAAAGCTTCAGCTTACCCAACTTACCCAAGGCTGTTTTAACGACTAGAGTAGCAATGTGCGGCCGAGAAGATTTCAAAGTTACAGAATATTCTTTATGAGAAGTTTCCGGAAACAGCTAAGAATGTTCTCATGAATGGGAATTTATGGTAGCTAAGTTGCTCGTAAAATGGACTACAAAGATGGAGGTCCCAGGTTCAAGTCACAGCAAAGTTATAACCATGAATATTTTTTGATGATTTTTTATATATTTAATTCTATATTTATTCAAACAAATACATACATATTATTACATCGTTATTATCACGTACCTATAACTAATACGAGACTTGATTGCGGCTTGGACAGGCTTACAATATGGTACATGCATGAATTTTCTTTATCGCTTTTCTTAACTAAATATCAAAATACCGTAGAAACGATTTCAAAATGTGAAATTAAAATTGAAATCGGCCAAGAAACACGCAAGATATAGGTATTTTAAACTGCTAATTAGACGGCCATTTGACAGAGAGGTCCGACATGTACTGTTACGTCATAGTCTACGCCGGCCATATAAACTCCTTATTAAATTCCGTTTTGCTACAAAGAGATAGAATGAAATGTTTGATGGCTTATATCTTGGTTATTTTTATAGTTATACGATTTTTTTGTTGTCTACGGTTTGTTACATGAATGAGCTTTTAATAAAGCAAAAATTAAAATTCATGCATATTCCCTATTATTCGGTTTACAACTTTGAAGTGAAAAAAAAAACACTTAACAGCACAATAAAAAAAATGCAAGATTGTAATGGGCATACTTTGTAGGATTTGGATCCTAAATCAGAACGGCACTAGCGGAATTTTCATATTCACGTATTCCGCTAGGTCATCGGTACATGCAACGAAAGATTTAAAATGTTATTCATTATTATGCTCAGCTTTCTATGTCAAAAAGCCGCGAGGAATATATCCATTGGAACATTCTATTGTAATGTTCTCGGAAATATTAAGAGAATTTAAGCAACATATTTAGGATTTTAACATTTATTCACAATTTAAGTAAAGGTGCGGAGACTTATAACAGATCCAAAACGGTGACAACATTAAATACCTATGTTGAAAGAATTGGGTGTTTTATGAAGTAAATTTTATGTTGCAAGAATGTTCTGAGAATCTTGAGAATGCTTTAATGCTTCGAAAATGTTCTGCAACTTGCACATTGCTAGCATGTTTCTGTAGCCACTCTAGTACTTTGGACGTCTCAGATATAGATCATAGAGCAAACTATTATTACATTGCAGCGAGTAGGACAGACAAAAATATAAAATTAAACCACCACCAACAACCAAGCTGTACTTGAATGAATACTGCATCAAAATCGGTCCAGCAGTTATTGAGTTGTTCTCAGACAAACAAACAGATATCATAGTAGTTGCGTTCAAAGATTTACATTAAATAACTAAACGAGAATTTGTATACTGATGCTAAGTTAGAATAACTTAATTAGCCCATATACAAAAATAAAAAACCCTGTTAACATAAAATCTGTCGCGTCCGTGAATATACAATTAAATGAAAGTAAACTATTTAGCGCGGCAGTAAACTCCTCGATTGTATCAATAAAATTAAACACAGCTTGATTAAATGCAAAGCAAACCTTATTGGAAGTACAAATTGGATCGATACGGTGCTGTAAACGTAGTGCTATACTCGCTTTTACAAAACAATAGATAGTCAAATGACAGTGTAAAACTATACTTCCATTATTATATATTCTAAATGAGGTGTATCAGTGTCGAATTTGGGACAAATTTCAATGTCAACTTAATCCGTTTCAGTTCTAAATGTGCTACAGTTGGGAGCGTTTTACCGTGAGATATTTCTTCAAAATCTCCGTGAGAGAAAGCATTGGTTCCTTGCCCGGACGTTATTTCTGGAAAGTCGGTGGACTTTTTACTCCGAGCGACGACTATTTTAAGTGTTCCTGTCACGGCATCTATTATGGCTCCGACTTTAGAGCGTAATCATCAAATTAGTTCCACTGTTTTAATTAATAGTCTATGATTTCTTCCACGCTTTGATATACCGTGTTAATAGCATTACGTCATTTTGAATTCAGTATCGTGAAGCCATTATACTCTTTGATGCATTTGAATGACTTTCGTTGTCTATTAAGCTATTAGAAACCAATTTGGTTAAAATTTATATAGTTAAAAATAATGTAGTTTAGCAAAACGTGTGCAAATTGATGAATTATTAGCGTGTGAAAATAATAACTATATAATATAATAATTGCTCTAAGTATGAATTCCACTTTCAATATAATTCCACCGTGGACTTAATTTGTAAGAAATTGCCTATCACAGAGCCTAGGCGCAGCAATAAAATAAATCGAATGCAGTACCGGGACTTGGTAATAATGGTGGGTAGAAGCAGGTTGAATGCAGTTTGTGGTTAATAATAATAGGCCGGGAACGGCAGGTGTATCCAACAGCCGCGCGCCCCGTGTAGGGCAGCCTATTCACTCTTTACAATACGGTAGGTATTTGACTGTAGTCAAAATAAATTACTTCACACTTAGTATTACTACTAATTCAAAACAAACAGTTATAAATAAAAAGCTACAAAAGAAAATACCATCGTGTTTGCATCTTAATTATGACAAAACGAGGAGACAATTTGACTACCTACTTAATTCTATGACGTCGCAATCCAATAATTATCCCAGTGATAATTTAGTAAAACTGTGAACTAATTTCTGAACTTGAATGTATAATTTTTAGCTATATGTCAAATGAAAAAGTTTATTGACACTCACATGCCATATCATCATTATATGTTCAACGTAAAGACAAGACAACATTACAAAAATATTATTAGGTTGCTCCAGCATATTATATCGACGGCATTGGCGTGTATATGTCAAGTCGATATTATGAAAGTTAGGTAAACAGGTTTATTAGCATGTACCTACTTGAGAACAATGCTTGCCACTTTTATGTTAAATTTATAACTTTTATAAGCTACTAAACGAGTTATTCACTGTGAGGGAATAGATTTTTATCCCTGGCAGTGACTTTCGGTGGGAACTCTTGTTACGGAGACATGCACTTGGAAATGGGACGAATAAAATGGTCAAAAAAACCTTTAAACGTCGTCATTTGGAGGGATTTCAACGGATTCGTAATCGAATGAAAAATGAGGTTTCAGTAGGTAATTTCGGGATAGCTAAGAAAAAAGCTTGAAATTGCGTAACATTAACATTTTTTTTTGTAAACTGGTTGTAACACAACAAGAAGATAAGGTGGGAGGCTAGTTGATTTTGCTTTTGTTAAGAAAAGCAATAGGGGAGACTTATGTCCAGCAGCATAGAACGTCTTTTATCTGATGGTTCCTGGGTAAAAAATATATTATTCTAATTAGTCCGTCAGTTATCATCATCATCATCATCATTTCAGCCATAGGACGTCCACTGCTGGACACAGGCCTGGGCCGGATAGGGATACACATGGGCAGGATAGAGATGACCCGCATCCAGCGAGCCTCCGCAACCCTAACCAGGTCGTCGGACCACCTTGCGGATGGCCTTCCCACGCTGCGCTTGCCGGTACGCGGTCTCCACTCGAGAACCTTTCTGCCTCGACGGCCATCGGTTCTTCGAACTATGTTCCCTGCCCATTGCCACTTCAGTTTGCTTACCCTGTTTGCTATGTCGAATGCCCTGGTTCGTCTACGGATTTCCTCATTCCTGATTCGATCCCTTAGAGAAATCCCGAGCATAGCCCTTTCCATAGCTCGCTGAGTGACTCTGAGCTTCCTTAAGATGCCCATAGTCAGAGACCACGTCTCGGCTCCGTAGGTTATCACCGGTAATACGCACTGGTTGAAGACTTGCGTCTTCAAGCACTAAGGTATGCTGGACGAGAAGACACTTCGCAGTTTCCCAAACGCTGCCCATCCGAGTTGGATCCGTCGATTGATCTCTTTCTCGAAGTTGGACCTGCCTAACTGTATTGTTTGTCCTAGATAGACGTATTCGTCGACAACTTCGAGGACCGAGTTACCAACCAATACTGGGGTGGGCGCTACATGGACATTTGACATGATCTTAGTCTTGTCCATGTTCATCTTAAAGCCCACCTGTTGGGATACTCTGTTGAGATCTTCGAGCATGATACCGAGATCCTCCAGCGTCTCTGCCATGACCACGATATCGTCAGCAAACCGAAGGTGCGTGATGTATTCGCCATTAATGCTGATGCCGAATCCTTGCCATTCCAAGAGCTTGAAGGCGTCTTCCATTGCGTTGGTGAAGAGTTTCAAAGATATTACATCTCCTTGTCTCACACCTTTCTGCAGCGGGATCGCCTCCGTAATGTGGTCTTGTACTCGGACCGACATACTGGCGTTGTTGTACACACTCCTCAGCACCTCTATATACCGACAGTCAATCCGGCATCGCTGGAGCAACTGCAGTAATGCCCATATCTCAACGGAATCAAAGGCCTTCTCGTAGTCCACAAACGCTAAGCAAAGTGGCAGATTATTCTCTTCGGTTTTCTGTATAACCTACCGCAGCGTGTGCATGTGTTCTATGGTACTGAAGCCTTTTCGAAACCCGGCTTGTTCGGGAGGCTGGAATTCATCAAACCTGCTTGAGAGACGATTTGTGATGACCCTGGAAAACAGCTTGTAAACATGGCTCAGAAGCGAGATGGGTCTATAATTCTTAAGCAGCGTTTTATTACCTTCCTTGAAAAATAGCACCACCACACTCCCGTTCCATGCCTCCGGCGTGATGCTCTCGAGCAATACGGTATTGAAGAGCTTCTGAAGGACCTTAAGGACCGGTGTTCCACCCGCTTTTAGAAGCTCTGAAATGATTCCGTCATCACCCGGCACCTTATTATTCTTGAGCTGTTTAAGGGCCATTCTTCGGGTTTAAGCAGGTTTGGCAGCCGTGGTATATAACTGACCATAGAACCTCTCGATCTCTCTCGACACCTCTGGCTTCGTCGACACTATACTGCCGTCTTCTGTCTTCAGCTTCATCAGCTGGCTTTGCCCAATAGACAGGTCCCTTACATACACTTTAGAGCCCTTGTTCCGCTCTATCGTCTCTTTAATATGATTAGTATTAAAGAGACGAATATCGTGCCGCATGGACCGATGGATTGCCTGGAGCTGCCTGTATACTTCAGCATCTTCAGAAGTCTGCAGCGTCATCGAGAGTCGTTCAGCCATGAGGTTCAGAGTATGATCGGATAGTTCTTGGGGTCTATCCTTGCGGCGGGGTCTGAAGAATTTCTTCCCCACCTCGTGGACCTGTTCTACCAACCAATTTTTTATATCGTCCACGGAAACGCAATTATCCAGGCAAGCAAAGCGATTTATTAACTCCAGCTGAAAGCCTTCGGGGTTTTGTATGTGGGCTGTAGTTGGTCGGAGCGTACACTTCATAAGGCGAGACCTTTCTAGGCGGAAGTTTATATTCAATGTGCCTCGCACTATTCGGTGATCGCTACCGGTTTTCACTTTATTGATCACTGAGACATCATTGAATATTTGTCTCTTTGTGGATAAAATGAAGTCTATCTCATTTCTCGTGGAACCGTCGGGACTCACCCAAGTTCAATTTTCTGTGAGGTGCCTTCTTGAAGATGGAATTCATCATGAAGAGTCCCTTCTTCGCCAGAAATTCGGCCAGCCTCTGGCCCTTTCGGTTCCGTTGCCCACATTCAAATTGCCCCACTTTAAATTATTAATATTAAATATTAAATATTACGGGACAATTTACACAAATCGCTCTAGTCCCATGGTAAGCTCAATAAGGCATGTGTTATGGGTAGTAGACGACGATATATTTAATACATATTAAAAAAAATAATAGATATATTACTTATATACATAGAAAAACATCCAAGACTCAGGAACAAATATTTATCGCTCATCACACAAATATTTGCCCTTACCGGGATTTGAACCCAGGACCTCAGCTTCGCAGGCAACGTGATTTGGAAGCATGTATGGCCTGACGTCCTCATAACATGGCCTCCACCTCCTCATCCGGGTGAGTTGAGGTTGGTGCGTATGACCTTCAACGAATATCTTTTAGATATTCTGAGTATCAGGTTCACAACCCTGCTGGACACACTCGAAATTGTCACTATGTTGTTAACGAGAGACTTGTGGACGAGAAACCCGACACCACCCTGGGACAGCTGGTCACCCTCCCGGTGGTACAGCAGGTTGCCGGATTTCAGGGCTATCGTGTCCTCCCCCTCTCTTCGGACTTCAGATAGCCCTATCATGTCCCAGTGCATCCTACTGACCTCCTTTTCCAGCTCTGTGACCTTCTCGTCCGTCCTCAACGTGCGCGTGTTGTAGGTTACCAGCGATAATCTACGTCGGTTTTCCGTTCTATCAATAGCCGAAGTCTTTTGACGGAGGAGCCCCACCCGGGGATTCTTAGCACCCCTGGTTCCAGTGCTCGGCCGACGCCCGTCTCCGCCAGCTTTGCAACTGGAGCCGCCGGGCACTTGGGGCCGTGGTAAAGTTGTCATCATCTTTGAGGGTTTGGACCGTAACCCGCCAGGCTGGCCCGGTGCGGGTTGGCGGGTCGCCAGGGCCCCGTCTATTGGTCAGCAGCGTGCACCACGAGCAGGTGAGGTTGGCTTGGGCTCCCGAGAGATATAGGTTAGGCGCCCCTTACACGCCCGTCAGTTAGGTTATCAAAAAATATTGGACATGTATTTTTTCTTTTGTCAATCAAAAAAAAAGACAAAGATAAAGCGCATCGAAGTTTGTGAGTGGGGGCACATGACGTCAAGCCGTCCCAAAAACAATCGCACGGCGTGACGTCACGTGGAACTTTTACGGGCTATATTTTCAGCAATTTTTGTTTAATTGGCAAAATTTTCTGATGATCCAACTGATGGACTAATTATATTTTTTCAGGACACAAGCCTACTGGTACAATACTATCAAAGTTACCTAGAGCCTCCTCTCTCTGTCTTCCGCAGCCCACCTAAGCTCTTATATAAAAAATACATTTTTAAATTTGCAGAAAGGATGTAACCAAGTGTTGCAAAGCACTAAGTTTTGATTAGGTAAGAGGAGCCTAGTTTATTTAGCACACATTAAGAAAGACGATACGACAACTGTTACTTTAACTAGAACCTCCTCTCCTGCTGCCTACCTAATCCCATCGGGGCTTTTGTGTGGCATAGACGCGTAATAGGTCCCAGGTTTCTTTTAAACATATGTGGACCAGTACATATCGCACAGTGATCTAATGAAATGTTTTTCCAGATTTACCAGACATTAGAAGAATGAATTTGGATTGAAAAGAAATCTATTACCAGACGAGCCGAAAAGTAAGGAATTAAAGATTACTAGTCAAATAATATCGCGTTCAATTAATCATCCTATGCATATAATAACAAATTGCAAATCTAATAAACAAATTGACGTTAAAAATAGCGCTGGTTTCGCATTGAGTAAGACTCATTCACTGTCTAATTTTTCGAAATTATAACAGTAGCAAATCCGGTAAGTTAAACTATTTTCGACCGAACATTTACGTGACAAAATAAAACTTGTTGAGTCAAAACGGCCCGGCATTTGTGAAAAAAGCGCACTTCAGGTATAATTGCAGTACGTTTCACAATAAATAGGCGTCGTTAGACCCGGTGTGAGGCCCATTATGTCAGGGCGGTAACGCGCCGAGCCTTAAGAGATGTTGAGTAACCTCACTGGTGTTAGTGGTGGCACACTAATTAGTGTTAAGGATAATTATGTAGGGAATGAGTTGGGGCAGGTAAGGTCAAGAGGGTTATTGTTCGAAAGACTGAAGGGATTATTTAGTGTTTGGAGAATATTTGTTCGTGATTTGATTTAGGTTCAGGCGTCATCGATAGAGCACGTGTTGGCCATCGCCAAGCACCCGGTCACGGCTTTAGAGATGTTAAGTAACCGCCACCAGGCACGCTAATTAGTGTTAAGAAGACAAGTATGCTAGCAATACTATGCAGGGAATAAGTTAGTATAGGTCAATTGATTGTGAATTTATTGATTCATTAGTTGGACTATACTATACCAGAGGTCTCGGTATTCTGATCAAATCCCCAAATAGGCTGCGTTAAAGTTAGTATGTAATGATACTATGGGTAACGCGTCATTCCCTAATAGATGCGAACACTGTTCATTGCAATAGGGAATAAGTTAAGTCAGGTTACAAAGGTAAAAACTGTTCACAGAATCGATAGTTCATTATAACAGTAACATGCTATATACAGGTTATATACATACTTATATACCTATTACACTAACCTGCGTATAGCCTTCAAAACAACAACCATGGCAGGATTCATTTATTTGAAATTCATCAAAAACATCTCCAGATAACATTTATTACATTGTTTTTTATACGCATGTAGATGTTATTACAATAAAAAAACTCAACCAATCAGAAACGCTGTAAACTACCTGTTTGATTATTTCTACTCCAATAAACTGAAACCAGTCATGATCAAACAAATAAGTTCTGATCAACTTGCTTGAAGTTATGTTTGTTATTCACTTGTTAAGAGAACCTTTTCAACTTAGGTGTGTCACATAGTGGTATTTTTTTCTTAGTCTATTGGTACTTTTATTTTCAAACTTCTATTAAATGCTTTTGTTTCGTGTGCGCTATGTTCACTAACTTTGGGCCTACTTCAATGATTACTTTCCTTATGTATATTGGATATTTGTGAAGATTTGAGATATATTAAGTAGCTATATCTATTAACAAAAACGTTTAATACACAATAGCATTCGTGCGTATAAGACTAGGACGGTAGTAATTCCTTGGTAATATCTTTCAATAAATACTTGGGTATTTTATTCAATCCTCAGCGATTGTATCTATTGTTAATATATAGTTATAGATGTTTAGTTAATAAGATGTTATACAATAAAATCACAGGTTCTTAAATCCATATTTACAACCGTCGACTTGCAATTCTCTTTATTTTCGGTCGCCGACGCTGCAACGCGCCGCGTGGGTATCGTACTAATTATGACTAAACAATAACATACCTAGTCCAAATATAAAACTGAATATAATCGCTCCTCGCATGTATTAACACACATACATAAATGGCAACCTTGAACGGTCAAGGACCGATGTTGCGGTAGTACTTATACCTACTTCATATAATATGAACACCAAGTTTCGTGATTTCTTTATGACTTTGGACCGTGAAGTATAATTTATCAGACTTGTTTATCCTGAGAGACTCGCAAAACGTCACAAAGATTTTGAATTTGCTGGTCACGTACGAAATGGAATGAAAGTAATATTAAATATAATTTATTTTGCAATCTTAAATAACGGAATCGGATGTAACTAAGTTTTGCTGAAAGTATCATTCCGATATCTTTTTACGGTGCTCGTAGAAATCGTTTTTATTCGTTATTTTTTTATACTAATGTGAAGCCACGAACGGAAACCCATATTTTGCATGTGCTACAGACGGATGAGCGTATAAAAAACTATTGCGTGGGGTTTCGGTTGCGCTTCCGTTGGCGAACTGTGAAAAATTACCCTTCTGAACATACAAAAAGCGCGTTTTAGCAAGCAAATAATAGTTCAGTTCTAAAAAAGGATAAATCATATGGAACCTCGACGACTCAGTAAAACTCTTTTCCAAATCATAAGTTTGAGCTGAGCTGATTTCAGTTTGCGATAAAATATCTCCCTGCTATTCTAAAGTTCTTAAACTTATCTGACTTCTTCTTGCAGTCTAGATCGCGAAGAATAAGTTCGCTTTGAGTTTCTCACGGGAACTTGCAACGCCTTTAACTTTAGAATACTTCAATTATCCTTTTATATCATCAAACATATTAATTTCAGGATCTTACATACAGAAGCTAGATAAGACTATGTAATTTTGTGAACAGCCAAGGCATTAAACGTTAGAGCGATGCATATACGTATTACGTATACTATACATAGTTTATTAGGCCACTCGCATATTTTTCCCAAATAAATTCCTTCTTAAATAAATTCCTATGGCAACGAGAGGGAATTGTAGCAGTTGAAATGAGCTGTCGCGGTCTTCCAATAAATCTTGCGTCTTTATGACCTCATCTTGAATAAAAGCTGCTTCATTTTCATAATAAATGTTTTAGATAACATTTATTTTGCCAAACTGAAAGCGAAACAGAGAGTAAACTGGCCAAGCTGACGCCAATCTTCACATTTACATGTAGTTTATATATTCTAGATTGATAAGAAATTCTCAAATGAAGCATTCACGAGAAGAGTTGTTTAATGTGTGAATATCGAATAAATAAAAATATTAATCGTGACTAGAGACAGCTGCTTAAATGAGCTGAAGGACGTAAAAGAATTAAAACGTTGCACTATTAAATGTTTTTTGTTAATAATAACAGTGGCTCTAACTCCTATCAGATCTGTGTGTGATGACCGTGTCGCTTTTGTAGAATGGATCGAACCCGAGAATAAGGTTCTTCCGATTCATATTTGCGATGTCTACTGACACAAAACAAAGCACTAATAATTTCAGTCGAGTTTCTAAAGTAAACAGTTGGCGCGCACTATGCGTGACACAGGTGTTATACCGAACAAATGCGTGTGCACAAGCACATGGTAACGGCACAGTTTATTATTGCCTTTAGAATTAGGGAGCTTAATGAGTTCACATTGTGCGGTGAAATAGTCGGGGTAAAAGTAGGATTTTAATTACAGACATCAAAACTGAAAATTACTAATACTAGAATTTTAGCTGCTCCTCAATATTGGCTTCTTTGCTTTAAAATATGTCTAATATTGCATGCTGATGACACACCCTAAGTTTATCCAAAATTTGAAAGTTTTTTAGAACGTAATCTGGAATATACGAGTATAACAGTGTAATACCTTTTTCTTATTCTAGCGTATGCTGATATAAAATTTTACATCTATACTATAACTCGTAGAAAGTTGTGTAAATGAAATTTCTATACATTGAAGATATTTTCAATATAAAAGCTTGTAAAAAGGTTTGAAACGGACTATTTGGAGGTCACTGAATCGCTTTTTTTATTTATTTTTCGTGTGTGTATGTGTCGTTGTGGCTTCATCACGCCAAATTGTCTTAACGAATTTCAACTATTTTTGGTACTCGGCTAGCTGGGTATCCACAGATAGTTATAGGATACTATTTACCCGACAACGCTAAAGAAAAAAGAGGGGTAATGACAAAAAAGAAGGGGTTTTCTCTTCCGAGAACGAAGTTGCGGGCACCTTATAGTTAAGGACAAAACACTACTATACCGTCTCTTGAAATATACCGAAGTAAAACAATATTAATATTCATACTTCGATTATTTACTTACGAAAAATCAGATGAGAACAGCGAAATCTTTAACCTTTGCTATAATGAAACAATGGCTGCTTTCCCTTAGATAACTAATAGGTGTTTAGTCTTCCAACTATTGTAACAGCGTTAAGCCCGAACGGAAGAGTAAGCACGATAGCTAATCGGATTGCTGTTCGCTCCCCACTCCAGGAAGTGACCCCCACTTAATGGAACACTGAACGAATGAGCCTTTATTTCCTTTTTATCCGTTGGCTATTACTCTCAGGAATATCATGTTTGTATCGGGAAGGAAAAAGTATTGTTGTACCCTATCTCAATGCATTTAATTTGTTTTCCTACACAGAATATATGTCGGAAGTAGGGTTGCCAACCCTACTATATAATATAGTATCCTACTTTATTAGGGGATAAAATACCATATTTCAAAAAAAATATATATGTACCCATAGTAGGCGAAACTACTATATTTTGCGTAAAACGGAATGCCGCCTTACACTTTTTCTCCATTCACCTGTCACGTACTATTACTGTCAATATTTTCTCAAAAATAAAAAAAATATTGATTAATGCGCAGAGCAGCAAAAGATATTAATTCAATAAATAAACTACATATTTTAACCACATACATTTGATGACAACACACAGACTTCGAAACTACACTATATTTGATAGAAAATAGTTGGTAGATTATGTCGCGTGATTTTATGTGGATGGAAGCATCTAAAAGATGGCTAGCGTGTTAATTCTTAAACCTGAACCTATCAGGTCTTCACACATTAGGCCCATCTGACATGTATTGTATACCTTATACAAAACAGAGTTTATCTCAGTTTACCCGTGAACACGGGAGCTAAAAAGCATCCGAAACGTCGGGAATTCAAATGAGATATCACACGCGATATACTTGTAATCCGTTTAAATTGTTATACTTAAACGTGTGACAGTCGCAATTTTGTTTTCTTTTTTATCTGGTGCGGATCAAACATTTTATACCTAAAGACTTGTAAAAATACGTAGGTAAATAAAGTAGGTACCTACTCTTGTCATGCAATTTTTAATAGATAAAACTAATACTCTCATGTGTTTGTTTCGGCTATTTTCATTGATAATTTGTGATTTATCGCATTTTTTTTTAAACTTAAATTTTAATCGTATTAGAATTATAGAAAACTATGATTTTATAAGAAACCTAATTTATTTCAAACCACCCAGCCCCAAAAAACATTTTATGGTTAATGTTACTCTGTACTGTATGTATGTGCCGTTATTATGTTTTTAACTAGAAATAAGGAAACTTGCTTTGCACATTGACTTGGGGTTAAGTTCAGTTAGTAATGAATTATGAGTACGCAAAACCATTAAATGACGCACTGTATTGTTATGTATCATATTACATCATATTTCATGCACACTCGATAAAAATTGAATCATAGCAAGAGTTTTATAATTTTACATTTATTATTATTTTGACACGGTTCCTTTGTGGGTAAAATTGTTTATAGTTTAAATTTAAAAGAATCTGCAGTTCATCATATGTCATATGATTTAGATTGCATATATGAACGTTATCAGGGTTAATTTACAATGCTTTCTTTAAAATTAGCAAAATGCTTCGAACCTTCGAACATTATACTACTTCCACAAAAGCGTTCACTTACTTACCGTTAAAAGCCAACGTCCCAAAATGGAGCATTCCAATTGGTTAAAATAGCAAAGTTTTAGCTTGCAACACTGCACTATACATGCGTATTGAAAACAGGGCTCAAAAACAATGGCCGATACGCCATTATTATCACTGTTTCCACAAGAAAACAATGCTACGCGACGTATACGCCAAACGCGTTAAGGGCTCTTTTGATTTGGCCACATCGACAGTTCATATTGTCGTAAGAGACATGACGTCGTAATTCCGTAATACCTTAAGTGCCGCGTCATTTCGTGAGACTTACGTCATTATGACCTAGCCATGTGATGACCTTTAGGATATTTGAAATTTACTCTGTCGGCATGTTGTCGCCGAGTATTTCTCACGCCGGACACTGAAGACAATGCCAGGTGTTAATCAGCTCCATATTCCGATGAACTAGCATTACGGCGTACCGTATCGCATAGCAACCTACTTTGGGTGGACGACTTACATAGAGTGCTGGCTAATCAAAACATTGAAGCAATATCGATTTCAGCTCACCTCATCAGCCTACATGCCGAATATTACGAACGAATAATGTACAAACAACTTTTATGGGTATAACAGTCCAGTCTATATTTTTGGGCAATATAAACTAATATATCCCCGGAAACTGGACCAGTCTAAACGGGCATACCTGCTTAAGATAGGGTCGGCGCGAATTTTCCATATTTGGAACATAGGTATATTTGTTTTCAAAAGCGCGAATGAATAAAATTCCAGGAAAACCATGGATTGGTTTTAATAATCCTGCTGATATTAATTAAAGTAAGTGAGCAATCCATGGTTTTCCTAGAATTGTATCGATTCGTGTAATCGCAATTATACAAAATCTATATACCTAAATTTAAATCAATTCAAAAAATATATGTTCGTGCATCACCTCAGAACGGCTGCATCACTACTTACTTAATTATTTTTTTAGTGTCTTTATAATTGTCTACACAAGGTTTGTATGTAAGAAATTATAAGAAAATGGAAAAAAGAAAATTTCCCTATAAGATGTGAGTGAGGCAAAATATATACTTAAGGGAGATCTTCAATAGTAGATTGCTTGACAAGGGGCTAAAACAAGCCATTATGACACGAAGTGATTATTTGGACGGGCTCACGAAGTGAGCGAGGACAAATATGTCTGAGTATCATAATGGCTTTTAGCCACGTGTTAAACACTCTGCTTTTCAGTTCGACTGCGAGAAAATAAAAACGACTTAATATTAAAATTGTATATTTCATGAAAAAGTAAAAGTACAGTTTGAGCAATTCTAACAGAAACTTTGGCCAATTTGATCAGGTTCGTTTGTTTGTTTTTAATTATTCGTTAGGAGTATGTAGCTGGCCGCTAGTTTTTTTTTTCAGTGTCATAGAAATTTGTATGGAATTATATGGCTTTCTTTTAAACCCTAGGGGCTAAATGTACTATTTTAGTCTCGCTTTGCCAAGCTAATATGACGTACTTTTTGAGCAGGCGAAGTGAAAAAAATATTTTGTTACATGGTCCATTCAGAAAAGGGAAGTTTAGGTCACGTATTCTTCCGTAGTATTATTCAATACAATTCAAAGGCAGAGGGCGGGCAGCTAGTACGGAATGAAAATGTCAAAACTTAAAATCAATTGTTATATTCACGAAATAATAATATATTACTTACCTGTACCCATTTCCCAACCTAATCCTATTCGTGAATCGAGTTCTCATGCTTGAAATCTCACCAGACCACGATCTTCAAAATTAACGTTTATTTTACCTGCAATCGTAAATTCATAAGTCATGTAATGCAAAAGTTTGAGTACACTACGGTCTTTTTTCCGAATGAAATACTCAAGTTGGTCTAAACCAGCAATGTATCGTATTATATTCGAATATGTCGAAAAGAGACGCACACAAGTGGTGCTGGGCACGGCGTCGACAAAATAACTTCAGTTCCGTGCCGGGTCGTCATCCAAGTGAACGCCGCGACGTCCGTTATATTCAATAAAATAAATCGATAAACCATCAGTGAAAAGTTGTGAAAATATTTTGTTATTTCAGAAGCATAGAGTGAGCTTCATAAAAAAGGTGTTCTAACAAAAACATAAAGTTGGATGACGCTAAAGGTGCACAGATTCGGAACTTGAAAGGTAGATATGTTTATTTTATTGCACATTGTTGCATCTTCCACGTTTTCATCGGTGCATCTTTGCATAAACAAACTCGTGTTGTAGAAGAGTGCGATATTCGAACATATCCAGTAACATATTACTATGCAACGTACCTGCTGTCATTGATATTAAGGTATTTTATTTAATTTGGAAACTAAAGCTTAACAATACTGTTACTTAAGACATCATAAAACTTTAGAACAGATTTTAAGTACAGATTTTGACTCATTTGAATTAACATCTTTACCCAAATAGATACCAGTTGACCTGATATTTGATAAAATTAATAAAAAAATTATAACACCGGCCAACCAGAAATGTTAATATATGTAATTCTCAGAAACCTTTTACAAATCGGATGTCGTTAGCAATTAAAAATCATTATGTTTATTATGGCGGTGACTAATATTGTGATTACCTTAACAACATGATTCAAAAAACCATAGTGGATTAGATTGTACCGCCGCATTAGTTCGTGCATCAACGCATTCCTTTAGATGATTCATGATTTGAATGTGAATCGTAATAAATCTAGAAGACAAGTGAGCGCTTTAAAAAACGAAACTGTGTTGTAATAGCATTTTGCATGATTTCTAGGCATTTGTCACGAACGTTGACGGAAAAAGAAGAAAAAAAACTTTATCTAAATCAAGGACAAGTCGCAAGCCACTTATTTTACAAAACGTGTCTATTTACATCGTGCTTTTTGTTAACAGACGTTAATAATAGTGGCCTTACCGTCATGATCGTGTGTTTACGCGACATTTTAAACTCGTGTAATGTTAACCAACTTTGTTTATTACACGCTCATCCTAAATTCTATTTCCACTTGGCTTACTGACTTCGTTTGGGGTACATGCTCGTGCATAATAAAGAGACTCCGCACACTACACTAGGTAGTTAGGATACCTAGTACCTACACACAAAATCTAGGTTCACCGATTTCGACGTTCTTAGTTTCCATAAGTTAAGAAAAGATACCGTTTTTCATACTTCTCATATACCTACTCGTATTTAACTACAGATATTGTTTAAGAATAAGATAGGTTACCCACGTAATTAATAAAAAAATGATAGCATTAATAAAATGTTTTGAACGTTTAACAGGGATGTTCGAGATATTAAGCCGTTTCTATGTTTATAGTTACTTAGATGGTAAGTTATTTAAGGCTGGACCCTCTAAACTGAGCATGTTTTGAAACAACCCCTGAACTTTATAAATTATGAATCGTGTTGTACCTGATTCTTGTAAGGTTTAACTTTGTTGGTCATCATTCGTTCATAGACTAATTATCGTTAATATGTTGATAATATTATTTGTTATAATTTAATTAATTTAGAATAGTGGTTAATTCAGGTACGTCGCCATTTGTCTTTTTTGTTTCTTGCCATCTATATAGTTATTGCTACCGTGATAAGTTGATAACCTACGATACAATCAATGGTAACAAAGTTACCCACATTGACTGTTGTCATGTCGCTGGTGAGTTTTTTTAAAACAAGAACGTATAATTAAAATATTTTGCAGTGTCAATATTAATAATAGTGATACTAACCCCAAAGTTTAAGTTTATTGTGCATTTACTAATATAATATGTGTCACCAAGTTATACGAAATATATAAATTATTGTTGTCTTTATTTATCTTCTTCCTTAAGCTATGTCTTTTATAATACGCAAATAAAAAGTAAAATACAAAAGCAAATACAAAATATAAACAAACTATAAAAAACCTAACCTAGGGTGCCGCCGGCCAGCGGGGCAGGGCTCAAGCTACTGGTGGCCATTATTATTATTAAAAATAAGCTTTTTTAATATTATGTAAACAAAGTGATGTGTCTTCCCTGGCGGCCTACTGTATCCCTTAACACGATTATTTCACTCCGTAGAGACCAACTAGGACGGGCATGCTTGCATTATTCATTAGTTTTGCTCCTAGATCAAACGTGTTAGTATATTTATAATTGATATATATAGATGTCGTTTGTGATACATACCGACATGACACGCACGTAATAAATGAAAGTATATATCCATGCATTTACAATGTTTTCTTCTGCTAGGTTTCAATTTTTATTTTTGATTTTAAATAAATCTGCTAGCACAGATAAAATTCTCAAATTGGTAGAATGAAAAATTTCCAAAAAAATTAAAATTTTTCAATTTTTTATATTTTTAAACATCCGGCCCTAAATTTATTTTATAATGTAAACACAAAACTCGGTTACCTTTGTGTAATCAAATGACCGAACTGGGTGTTGAATAACAAGAATATGCATTAAATGATGTTACCTATTTACCTACTTACATTTACATAAACTGGTGACTTCTCAAAAGTCTTGAATACAGTGATGACGCACATCAGCAAACAAATAATTTGACGTCATAATTGTTAATAATCCACAGTGTTTACTAATTATTTATATAAGTACGTAATTTGTCTTTTATCGATTTTACAATTAAGAGTTTTAATTTGTTTCAAAACAATTTAATTACTGATATTTTAGCAGGTTTTAACTAATCTGGATTTAGATTAATGGATTACATTTTCTTTGTTATTACCCGAAATAGTGTCTTGTTTAGATGTGTCAATAAGTTGTGCCCACAGCCGCGTATTTTGATCCAGTTTCCATTAAAAAAATAGGTATGCAAACACAACAAACCAACACCAAACAGTAAAAAATCCTCGACAAGTGTTTCGCCTCTCTACGAGGCATCATCAGGAGATTCTAGAGATGTTGACGATCCGGCATCCACTCGATTTTTTTTTTGTGGAAACTGCATGAAAATATGCGCATATAAGCACTATTTATTGTCACATCTAACCAGGACACTATTTCGCGGAACAGCAAAGGAACTCTAATCCATCAATCTAATATGGAATTCCGCAATGTAACGCCTGAATCTATCAAGTAATTTGGATTTGCTGAATGAAAACTATAATAATAATGGTAGTATAGTATAATATCAAAATACCGATGTGTATTTTTTTTAAATATTTTGTTCTCAAATGGCATAGAGGGTAGCATTTCGTTATTCATTAAATCAGTCTTAATTATCAATAAAATAAATCAAATACACATACCTACCAAACGACACATAAATACCTAATTACAGACATTTCAAATGAAAAGTAAGTAATGTTCTTAGTAAAACTTGAATTTGTATCTTCAAGTAGCAGTATTCATGAGAGAGATATACAACGAATACACCTGTACGAGTATTATCTCCACGGGAGCGCTGAACTTTGCTCAAGGTTCATCCATTCATTCACTCCTGATTAGTTCCGGATTGTGAAAGCGGGCTAAACTCTCACACCATTATCTGCTTTGATGTGTTGTTTTTACTTAAATGACTTTTAGAGTTCCTCAGTGAAACACCCGCCCTAACGGTTTCAAACGTATATAGTGCAATGAATCTAAAACGATGGTGAACTTTATGTACCCGCTGGTATGTTTGACCAATATTAAAGTAGACGGTTGTGGCCGTTTTCTTCTGATTTAACAATTAACAGGCATTTAACCAACCAATGAAACTTCGTTTTCACTTGGCATCCGATACCTGTATCCGTCGTTGTGGTTTCTATGGATACGATATCGATACTTCAAGGACTCGTGCCGATGCTTTCCAAATCTATCTAAAAACAATTCGATAAACAGAATCACGACGCAATACTTCATTATGGTTTTTGTAATTAAACTTCCTAATGTCATGACTACGTAATGTAACTAAGTGATCACGCACGCTAGTTTCCATATTACGTCGCCCAAATGCCGATTTGTATAATAGCATTAGGTTAGGAAGTATCAGCGTGGATTTAAAGTTAATGCTCTAATGAAAAGTCTTATAGAGCCTCTGTTATGTGTTTAAAACTAATATTATAAATGCGAAAGTGTGTCTGTCTGTCTGTCTGTCTGTCTGTCTGTCTGCCTAACACATAATTGTCCAGTAAATATATAGGAATAAAAACGTAATAAATCTTGAATTTAATATTTGTCTCTAAAGATACATGCAGTTTTCGGTATAAATTTAAATTTATGTCCAACTAGCTTCTGCCCGCGACTTCTTCCGCCTTAAATTCGTTTATCGCGGATAAGGGTATTTCTCCAGGATAAAAAGTAGCCTATGTCCTTCCCCAGGACTCAAACTATCTGGAGATAGTAGTACCAAATTTCATCCAAATCGGTTCAGCGGTTTAAGCGTGAAGAGGTAACAGACAGACACACTTTCGCATGTATAATATTAGTATGGATTGTGTACCTACGATATCATCTATACAAAAAATTGTGATGATCCACTATGGGCAGGCTTCATACAAACGTGTGGACATGCGATGCGGCTCGTAGTACATTTGATATAACTTCGAAACCATGAGACAAACTTTGATATTTTTACAGGACGGACGTTAAAATACTTATCTATAATCTTTTTAAAAAAAATGAATCAATATATTTTTTTGTCAAATTAAAAGAAATCGAAATTGGGTGCTGCAATTTTCAATTAATAAACTATTGTGCAAGTACGTATAATACACTTTTATTTTTATTCACAATTTTTCAAAAAAACATTTATATCTTTTGGACAATGAACTCTCTCAATGGTACGGCTATGTATGCCTTTTCCTTCACATAAGTTTATGACAGCTACAAAGTCTTTTATATTGTAAAATAGCCATGTTCTTCGTGAAGTTTCTCATTTTTAAAAACAAAGACCCTTGTGAATATTTCATGTTTGTACTCTAAACGATGTTTCTGGCGAGTCAAAGAGTGTTTCTGAAACAAAAAGCGTACCTACTTACGAAACGGAATATTCATCCGTGCAGTCGACAAATGTTACCGGTTATAATGTTGAATACTTACACTGATTTGTGTGCAACAGACATAACACCTTCCTATTTCAATATTACGTATACACGGCAACAATTGTAGATGACATTATGTTTACAAATTAATTTACATCTGCTAGCCATCATATCTCATGCGGTTGCAAAAATTTTGCATTTTGCCTGTCGATCTTTATGACAATAATTGTTTAAATTATTATAAGCGTCTAGTTCTTCGTCTATCGTTTACTAATAGTCTCACGTGACTTTATCGTATATAACTTTAATGAATCCCTTAATATTCTAAAATACACCACTATGTTCCTATGCGAGTGTTTTCAATGTTTTTTTTGTCAGCTTTGTTTTCTTTCTGAATATATAACAAAATTCAATTATTTGTTTAGGTTTTGCAATTACGTTGTTGGTCATAAGAGAAGAAGAAAAGAAGTGTACTTAGTTGCGTATAATTAATTCCACAATCATATTTCCAACTCTGTAATCTTACGCAAATTCAAAACAAAAGCTCACATTGCTTAGACTATGAACAATACAATTTTATCACCTGCTTTTGGAGTGCGGTGTTTTTCTTAAGTCGTAAAAATACGTAACTTCAATTTCACAGCTTTCCTCTATTACGTGACCCAACATCGAATTGTAAAAATAACAGACTAACTTGCTTTGAAACAAATAAAACTGGAGTTTAACTGGATTTCTGCACATCGTAAAAATGGAACAGATCGTAAAGTGATTTTAGTCCTTCGAGTCAATTTGGCTGGGCAGGAAAACGACACTCGTTTCAATTTATTCTCACGCCTGTCCGACGCAATGCGTCGTGTTTTTCAATTACAATCAATGGGCTACTGATATTTTACCTCGGCTTTCAAAATTGTTTAACTTAATCAGAATTATTAGTCAATAAACATATTGGCATAAATAATTGTAGTTCGAATAAATAAATAAATATTTCGGGACAATTTTACACAAATCGCGCGAGTCCCATGGTAAGCTCAATAAGGCTTGTGTTATGGGTACTAGACGACGATATATTTAATAGATATATTACTTATATACATAGAAAGCCTTATTGAGCTTATCATGGGGCTAGTTCGAATTGTGTAAAATTGTCCCGTAATATTTATTTATTATTTATTTATTTATTATTTATTTATGGAAAACATCCAAGACTCAGGACAAATATCTATGCTCATCACACAAATATTTGCCCATACCGGGATTTGAACCCCGGACCTCAGCTTCGCAGGCAACGTTACTCCCACTGAACCAAACCGGTCGTCGTATAAATAATATATATATTGCTAATAAGGACATAAGTAGTTATAAGCATCCATATTAAATACAAGTGGCTGGCAACGGCAACGCTCAGTTCACTGAGGTCGGACCACAATGTCTGACACTCAATAGAATCGCCCCTACGCGAGACAGGAGGTAAGAAAGAGCCCTGTTCCGCCTCGTGAAAGCCTTAAGCCGGTTCCTTTCTATAGAATGCACCGACTCTGCAGCCACAAAATAGCGCAGCTTTGAGACGGTTTACTGCTTTCTATCTATAGAATATCCGCTCGAGTTTATAAAGTGAGAAAAGAACTTTGAAAGCAGAATCTTTGCATTGGTTTTGAAATGTCTTTAAGTTCTGACTTTAAAGGGCTTCCAAATCGTATATATAAACATATATAATATACCAAGTAATATTTTTATTTATTTAGTGAACGCCATCATCTTATTGAGCCATAATTGCAGAATAATATAATCTTTTAAAGCTAAAGGTTAACCGGTTCATCTCCATGTTTCTTGCTAACGGAACTCGGATAAGTTTCAAGGCTACCAGGAACGGACGCGCATATCGCTAACGTCAAACTGAATACCGAGCACTTAAATAAAGCTACATAGAAAATAATAGACCTTTCTGCCTTATCATTTAATTGAACTACGTGTGATTGTTTGTCTGTTGGCTTAGTACAGGGTAGTGACCGCGGCGACCGTACCTAGCGATGCGTCATTCCTAATCTTAGTTATCAAGATGTCGTCATGATTGACCTCTACCTGACTCACGTCTGATCCGACCGCAATCGCAATTATATTTTTTTAGCCCATCTTCATTACCCGAGATTTAATTGTCTGGGCAATTAAGAATCAACGCAAGTCGAGCAAGTTTAATTAGATTGCCTAGCGCTGGTCCCTTAACTTTGAGTCCTTTCTGCGTTGTTGTCCTTTGACCCAGTTTACTTTATGTAATTATCTATATCTATCTTTTTTACTCTAACTCAGAATATCCCCTTTGATAGGTAAATTTTGAAGTTAGTTGGGTACTTTTTATGAGCACAGACAAGGAAAAATACGTACTCATACATATTAATGAGCCCAAGACCCATCTTTCATTTTTGCCGTCATCTATAAAATAAAGCATTATTACGACGGATCTAATGCGATATTGTTTATGTAGGTTTTTTCTTGCTGTTTATTTTTATTTTTAGGGTTCCGTACCCAAAGGTTAAAACGGGACCCTATTTTTAAGACTCAGGCTGTATATCTCATGAACCGTGATAGCTAGACAGTTCAAAATTTCACAGATGATGTATTTCTGTTGCCGCTATAACAACAAATACTAAAAACCGAATAAAATAAATATATTTTTTTTTTAATTCTCAAAAAACAGTTTTGAACAATCCGGTTGCGTAAAGTTTGCACCTCATTTGTATGCCACGATATATATACTCGGTGCGCGAGTCCGACTCGCACTTGGCCAGTTTTTTAAAGTTTAAAATTGTCAGCATGCCCTTATAATTTAATAAAACAACTAGCTGCCTGCCCCCGGCTTCGCACGGGTGTAAAAAAGAAGTAGATGAGACTTAAACTTGCCTTTCAGTGTATTGACCGTATAATGAAAAAAATATTTGAAAACTGCCTAGTATATTTTGTCTCACTCACCCACTTCTTATATGGAGATTTTTAAATCCAACATTTTTACTTTTCCATACAACTTTTAGTATATTTTCTTAATTAGGTACTAACCTTATCCAGACAATAACAAACAACAAAGAAAATACTAGCCAAATAGCCATTCTGAAGTTATGCGCCAACACATCATACATTTCTTCAATTAATTTATATAAAATATATAAGATTATTATGGACATATCTAAATAAACTATTATCAATTATCTAGTAGACCAACAAAAAAACGTGTACTGGTTTTAGAGGGCAAAGTGGCATGGCTTATCAGCTTATCACGCTGGAAATCAATACATGATAAACGATCATAAAAATAATGCATTGAGGAGACGATAATATTTGATAACAATACTAATCGATAACTCTTGACCTATCCTATTTTACAAATACAAACTAAAACGGTAGGATAATATGTAAAAGTTTTTGTTACTTGTACTTACATACTGGAATTTCATCTGATAAGATTTATATATTGGTAACAAAAATTGGTTAAAGTGGTAACTTAATAAAATAAAAATTAACAGTGAAAAAACAAATGTAGTGTTGTTTTTACTTTAAAAACCGTTACTTCGGTATATACCATCGACAATTTCACCTCAATTACCATAAAATCATTTTAAGAACAATACCGAATACAGGTTTACAGTTGAAGAATAATAGGTGAAGTTGATAAGGTCGTGGTCTCAGTCCCGTTACTCAGTGTTGTCAAGTCATGTGTGACAGCCATTTTTGTAAGAAAATACAATACAAATACTCTTTATTAAACCCACACATATATACTGGGATTTATAAATAATGCATTTACAAAACAGTTTGTGAAGATGTTTGAATATTTCAATGTTTGTAACGCAATTCCGCGTTAACCCCATTAGTTGTTTACAGTTAGATCGGGTTATGGATTATATAAAGGCTACGTAATTCTCTGTAATGCAGGTAACGCCGCGGGTTAATGTATGTATTTTATATTATATATATAGTGAAGAGATACGTATCAAAGTGTAAAAAGTCCGTCGTTAATTTGAGTTTTGTTAATTAAGAGCACCAAATTTTAAGTCTATTTTAGTGAGTGAAAATCGATTCGCATATTCAAATGAATTACTTAGGTTGAAGTGGCAATCGGCGGGCCATCTTATCCCGGAGAACGGGTGGCCGTTGGGGTAGTAAAGTTCTGGAGTGGCGACCACGCATAAGAAAGCGCACCTTGGGCCGGCCCCCGACGGCTGGCCACGTGAGGGTCGCGGGGAGTCGGAGGATTCGGTCTGCGTAATATCGTACTCTGTGGCGAGCTATAGGGAAGACCTATGTTCAGCAGTGGACGATTATTTTTTGAACCTGACTTGGAACTGGATAGGTCTTACCTCTGATTTTTAATTCAAGTTCAAGACCAACATCTAATGTCAACGGGCTCATTCGCTGTCATTACTGCATATTGGTTGAAGTGTAGGTATTTATATCAACTTACCCTAATATTACTAGTTGCACGATTTCTCATCATGTTTTTATATAATAACTAGAAGGCGCCCGTAACTTCGTTCGCGGAAGAGAAAAAGTCATAACCCTTCGTTTTTTCTGCAGCGTAGTCGGGTAAAAAATATCCTATAACCATCTGGAGATACCCAACTACCCGTGTACCAAAAATATCCGTTTAGCCGATTTTGCGCGATGAAGCCACAACGACACATACAAACATACATAAAATCCAAAAAATATATTTTTCGTTTTAGTGACCTCCAAATAGTCCTTAACAATCAATTGTTTGAAAATATCTTCAATGTACAGACATTTTATTTTTACAACTTAATAATAGTATAGATGTTGATTTGTTTAAATAATCAAGATGAGAACTATCAGATTTTGGTCTTGAATTTACAATCAGATTTTAGCTAGGCCTCTTACCAGTAGTCGAATTCAGTGGGGGAAGCGCAAACCCACAAACGGGAATGCCAGCGGCCACTTAGTGTTGGGTTGGGGCGCAGTGCGCAAGGCACAAGAACAGCAGAGGTGGGTTAAACCGGAACCGGTTCAACCCTAGTTGCGGCGGGGTAGAGAGAGAAAAGAAATCGGGCGTGGGGGAGATTGCGAAACTTGAGCGGCCCCGGCGGGTTGACTCTTACGGCCCCGCCACGACAGCGCCTATCGGCGCGGCAATCGAATTCTCTCTTCATTGCGCGGTCGAGGCGCTCACCGCATAGCAGCTAGTTGGCATCACACGCAATGTATTAGGAATTAGCGCAGTCACGGCTAGACTTCGTCGTCTGAAGAGTTGGCAATTGCCATAATTTCGAGACCAGTGGTCGTCCGTGGCTGAGATAGATAGATAGAACCCCTAGTAATAGCGGTCTAAATACTTGCAAGCGTAATTGGTACTTTCAACGCACAACACTCGCACCGGAGGAGATCAGCCACGTTATGTCGGAGGACAATTACCGATGCGATAGTGTCACTCTCGTATTCCGAAACATCCTCTATCGACGATCGCAACCTCAATACTAATCACTCCACGACGTGACCCTTGTTCGAAGATAAGATTTTCACTTGAAATTTTAAATTCAAATAGGATTTGATGTTGTGGAACACAACGCATGTTAATTTTTTTAAGAAAAATCGATATTTACAAACTGTTTACTGGGTTCCGTATCAAATGGGACTTAAAACGGAACCGAAACATTAAAGTCTGAGCGAAAAGAGAACCGTGCCAGAAAAGGGGTTTAACATGTTTAGTTAGGTATTATTACGAATTATAATAATCTCATAAATTAATAAAAAAGATACATATATTAACTTTTTTTTTCATATTCATGTACCTATCATGATTTTTAGTGGCCAACTATAATGACGTAAATCTTGGCAAAATAACAAAAAGTGAAATTAGCCATAGCCGCAATTACAATTATCACTAATGACGGTTCTCTTTCCGCACGAATTCAACCTACTTATACAATTCTTTAAAGTTTGTAGTATCAATTAATGCATCTGTAGTTATTTTCAGTGTCTTCACCAATATGTTTGTGTTTTACGTTCTTTTGATTAAGAAAATATACGTATATTCGATAGAATCTTAAGTATGTAAAAGATTCACTAAAAGTATCATTTATCACTGAAACAATAGGTAACTAAAAGGGATTTTGTGAAACTCAATGTGGCTACAAAAAATTATGTACTAACATTTTTAGAAATGCTTAGTTACACGAGTTTCCCAGAATTAAAAGGAAAATACTACCTTGACTTACCCGTAAATTCCAATTTGGAAATAAATCTAATTGAAGCATCTTACATGGTTCGTGTTAACTAAGAAATCACTTAATGTGGAAGGCTATAGAAGTTGTTACCAAGTTTTAAAGTGTGCCAGCTGAGTATTGATCAGTTTTCTAACGGTTGTTTAACAGAACATGTTTTAGTGACCATGCCTATATCACGATCACACTATGTTCTCTTCACTTCAGTGCCTCCCTAAAGCAACACGAATAAATCGACATTGACATGAACCAATTCTGAACTCTGGTTGAATTTCGAACAAAACCATGTCACTTCTAGAGTCTGGCTAATGAAAGGTGAGACTGGAATCAACCGCGAAATTTAAAAATGTAGCTGCGGTGTGCCTGCTTTAGCTAAAGTTTAACAAATGTATTGCTTTTGTCATTAATTATTAGGTTATTAGTTCATGAGAAACGCATTTATATTTGTTTAAATCTATCTCACACAGGCACACTGCAGCTACATTTTTAAATTTCGCGGTTGATTCCAGTCTCACATTTCATTAGCTAGACTCTACTATCGTATGCAAGTGAAGATATTTCAGACAAAACGTATTTTTAGAGAAAATCAATAGCGGAATCTCAAATTAGGTTAGTAGACGACATTATTACCGTACAGCCTCGCAACAATGTAGTAGTTTTTCGTGTTAAATAAATATCACGAAATATTCAATAATACACGTTCTGTAACGATATATGATGGACGATAAACGTAAATTACCTATTTAGGTAATTTATGTTTCTCAAATTACGAAATATGGTTTCGTTTTGCAATTACAACAATATCAATACTAAAATTTAATTATAATTAAGGTTCTGTGTCAAACTGTTAAATATTACATAAAGTATTATTCCGAATTAATATTATTTTCACGGTGTAATATATACAATATTTTATTAAGTACAAATAAATCTCGAAACCCAAAATAACCTGTAATAATAAAACATGATTTAGTTACTTCGGATTATATTGAAATAATAAAAAGAGCGCAACACGCTTCTTATTTTCTCGGAATACAATAAAACTACAAGGAAATATTCCAATAAACAAAATTGCTTACGTATTGGTCTCACTTGGTACCTATTATTATATGTACGTTTAATGAGGTTATGCTGTAAATAAGATTGCTCAACTACTTACTTCAATCGTCGACTTAATTTTAAGTTTTTTTTTAATCCGATCTCTCCAATAAGATATCCCCCGGCTATATACCTATATTTCGCTCTAGCCTTTCAATTACGTCGCTGCTCGTCATTATGCGCCTCGCTGCGCGCTTTATAAAATATAATATTAAATAAATAATATTAGGGAGCAATTTTACACAAATTTATCTAGTCCTATGATAAGCTCAATAAGGCTTGAGTTATGAGTACTTACTAGACTATTTATTTAATTAGGTACAAAAGAACATCCAAAATTTCAGGAACAAATATTTATTCTGATCACACAAATATTTGTCCTTACCGGGATTTGAACACAGGAACGTCAGCTTCGCAGGCAGCGTCATTCCCGCTGAGCAAAACGGGTCGTCAAAATTAATCAATAAAAGATTGTAATCTTTTATTGATTAATTTGACGACCCATGAGCCATTTTGATGAGCTCATGTTTATCTCTTTTAAATATACTTACATCTTGAACGCTGACCCTATCTGTGGACTAGAATGAGTTTGAACGTAATAGTTGCAGTACAAATTGCTATATGCCGACAACACAACACACTGGATGAGGAGTTGGAAAACGGCATTCCTGAGATTGCGGCATGCATTCTCTAAACTTAATGAAAGTTTTATTGCCTAACTTAAGTACTCGTTATCTAAAATGCCGTGTACTTGCACTCCTCGTGTTTACTTGAGACAAGAATATCACTGTCGGCTCTTCGTACTACGTTAATAGACGCAAACATTCCGAAAGATGGCCATACGGATTTAACTGCATGCAGGTAAATCCGCAGGAACAAAAAAAACTAGTTTAAAATTAAATTCAAATCACGAGATTTACATATACGTAAATACTTAATACCTACCCTTTTCATTTTCATACTTCTAGTACAGCCTACTTCTTCCCTGGCGCAGTGACCGTAGTCTGTCATGGCTTCCAATATGAGCGCACGGCACTATTCCCGATCTTGTGTGATTTCTTTCCACTAGGCAGCTTGAAGCTCGCGTAGATCAGCCTCCACTGCATCAGCCCAACGGTATATGGGGAGGCAGACCGGGCATCACCCTGTCAGTTTACCCTGGTAAGCGTTTTACACGGCACGGTCGTCACCCATTCGTTCCAGATGACCAAGTTCCACGACAAGATCTTCGATATCGGTATTTTAACAGAATTGGGCCGAGGATTCATTTTCATAGACCACCCAAAATCCATGCCGATAGAATTATTAATATCATTCGAATTTATTTTGGCTGCATAAATATTGCTCACGTTTTTCAACGTTCGTAATGTTATTTTAAAAATACACCAGGGAGGAAACCTGATGTCACCCTTCTAACGAGATTCCTTTTCTTGCGAACATGTGTTCATTTTCTGTTTTCCATTTACTCCGCACCTATTCAGCCATTAGTCATGTTTCACGCCATTACATTTAGCACTTCGCGGCTCTTTACCCGATTTGCTTAAGTTACACAAACTTTAGGCGATACTTATTTAACAAAGTTGTCTTTTATGGGACGCTCTAAGATGACGATTGCACTTTATTAATATACACATACCATAAGACTGTGGTCATGTAAACGGTTTGCATAGTCGATTTTGCTGATAATTTGCTGCCTTTGTCCGGCCTACGTGCTGTTCGACGACAGTTAGTACTCATAAACTCTCACCTTTACTGTCTTCCATGGAAGTGTACGGCCCGGCTAAATCGTTAAAGGAAATTAACATCACTGTTTTATTGAATAACCTTACAATAATAAATACAAAAGGCTTTACTGTCTACTCGTATGTTTTTCAACTATCCCTAAAGAATGAAAAAGTTTAATAACCAACTCACAGACCTTGAACCAACAGTTGTACTAGATTCTGATATTTTCTTGGCAAACTTTTCAACTCAGCGTTAAAGAAGTGCTACATTATTTTCGTTAACCATAAAATAGACTAGTAGGTGCCCACGACTTCATTCGCTAAAGAGAAAAAGTCACGAGCCTCTTTTTTACTTCAGCGCAGTCGGATATATAGTATGACCATCCTCAGATGTCCAGCTGTCCTTGTGCTACAAACGGTTCAAACTCGTCCGGTGTGGGGCTGTCACTGCAAAGGCCGCAAAGAAATATATAAAACATACAAAAAATCCAAAAATATACATTTTTATATTGAGGGTTTCTTTTTCACTATCTTATTTCACTTATTTTTAATAAAATGTCTTGAATGTACAGACATTTTATGTTTACAACTTTTTTTAAAGTATAGTAGAAATATATTAACAATTCTGAGCGCGACCGATAAAATGTTATACTCGTATGCGTTTTGTCTACTTAGGTATCAGTTTTCTTCGTTGAAATATATAAGTTCACAATTTTGTTTCTGAAAATATTTAATGTTCAAAACAAGGAATTGAATTGCTTTACTTCTAATGAACTCTAATATTTTGTACAATGATCAAGATTTCTTATTTGTGTTCGCTTTGTGTACCATAAGAAAGCAAGTGGTACTCGCTGGTAGGTATTCTGTAATTTTTGTCACGTCGTAGCCCGCCCATTACAGTACATGATGAGACATTACAGGAATTTATGTGAGGTGACGGGCTGGCAGGTTATCAAACTTATTAAAGAATCGAATATGATACAAAAGTTTAATATTTTAAAATTATCTTGAATTGTACGTTCGGTAATATTAGGTTAATGTCCTAGTACTTGACACTGTCGCATTGGTTGGCATCTACAATCTTAATTCATAGCAATAGTAGTAGCAAATAGGGTGTCAACTATTGGAATAAGGATCTCAAACTTAAGGAAGTTTACCTTACAATTACTTTACGCAGACCACATAAAAATCTTAGGTATTTTTTTATCTGAATAAGATATTTTACAAGTACTAATTTTATCTTATCTGTGTCATTACAGATTGCGTTATTGAGGATACATGCAATAGAACAAGCTCGATGCTAGTCTCGCCCCAACCTCACAAATAAAAGGTAAGTTTTTGAGGTTAAGTGCGTTGCATCAACTAACTACATTTAATGGACTTTTTAATATTGAAAATGGTGCTTAAAGCTGTCGTCCCATAGAGAAACGTTATCTTTCTCATACTTAAGGATTTCATCGCGTATTGCGGTTTGAAATAACTCGCCCGACTCTTTTGCAGGTGGGTAATTATTCGAGTTTTGTTTCGTTTGCACGACACCTTTTGTCGAAATGCCTGTAGATTTAAATGTGATTTCATACAATTTCTAGAAGTCCACGAAATAACTCAAAATAGCACAAATATCTAGAGACACACACAAAATGTGTCCACGAATGTGAGGCCGTTGAAAAGCTCAAAGGTGCATTCCAACAGAAAAAGAACTTTGTCAGACACGTGGCGGCCGCTCAAACCAATGCTTAAAATGCGCTGACGGTGCGTTATCGCAATGACTTGACTTTGGCGCCACGATTTATACGCATGCTCCCAAACCGAAGCTTAAAGCTGCCTATCAGCTGTGATGTGTTTTATGCGTCATTCTCTATGCATTCAGCCCCGTAAACACACCGTCAACGTTTTTTGAGCAGTGGTCCTTTATCAAAATTATATAAAACTAAAAGGCAGCCAATGCAGAATTCACGTTATGAAATATTATTGATAGAAGTATCAAAATAAAGGTCACATACCCGGTATTCTAGTGGAATGCCCCTCGAACAATGACCCAGTTAAACTCGGTGAATTCATCTCAATATCATTGAATGGTTACATGTCCAAAGTTTCATCCAGATCCCGACCAATTATTTACCCCCGACATCGCTTAACTTTTACGCAATTTCATTACTAAGTGAGAAGAGGAAAGTTCCTGGAATCGGTAATTTATTTACTTGTAGATCGATTGGTGTGGATAGCGAAATTATTCGATTATTCGAATTCATCCCCTATCAACACTAAATTGAAATTAACATCGAAAAATCTTTATTTTTACGCATTCACTGCCGAGACACGCCCGGTGGTACTTTATAAATTAGTATGGACTTCAACGCATATGTGCGTTGCCGGCAGTGAATGCGTTAAACATGGGTGTATAAAAATCAAGATTTTTGACTATCACGATAACTGTAAAGCGGAGTTCTTCGCTTAGACGTTACATAGAATATAAACAAGATGACATAAAACTGTGAGAGAATTTGGACAATTGCTAACTGGATTCTGTAACTTACTTGGCACAGAGCGTACTGTCCCGGTAGGGCCAAGGTATTGATTCAAGCAACGTCAAAATCTAAATTGGGTTTTTTATTTGTAATTTAAGTATTCTATTTTATTAAATCAATTAAAAATATCTAAATCATATTTCTTAACTTTAAAAACTGTTAAAAAGGGCTTCGCGATTTTAGTTTTTTCTTCATTTCAGTTGAATGTATAAGAGCACCGTAGGCTTTGTGGTGTTAAAAGGATAAACATTGTACACTATATAGATTGAGTGGAAAAACCGTTTCTTGTAAGTATAAATTGTAGAAACATTTTTTTTTACTTTTTAGTGTTTTGTTTTAAGGTCGAGTTTTATTGTTCTTAAAAAGTTAACTTATTTCACACTTTATTTAGTCGTTGCGTAAAATAATATCTTGTGACAATTTAAACAAGCCCATACACGACTCTAATAGATTATATCATTACCTTCCGGCTCCATCATCAAAGCAATTCGATGTTACCATTCCCATTAGGACCATTTCACTTTGCAGCTATGAAATAGCTTAGTTAGATTTATATTTAATTAAGATATTATCTTGTCGCCATTCGTAAATCACTTATCGTTAAGGAGTTCCACTTTACTAACTTCCATTTTCTAAATGCAAATGCTTAATGTTTTTCTTAAAATAACAAAATCACCATATTTGAGAAGTTCCTTCATTTTTATTATTTCCCATTATCAGATTAAAGAAGAAAATTAAATGGGACAAGCCAGGGTCCTTTGAAACAAAAAAATCTGAATCGGTTCATAAATGACGGAGTTCTGAGGCAAGATACATTAAAAGCAACCGAATTACGAACCTCCTTTCTTGGGAGTTGGTTAAAAAGAATAAACATAACTGTAATAAAACGAGAATTAATTGCGTATAAGTATGATTTATTAAATTACCTCAACTTTACGGTTTTAAATACTAGTTTTTAGGGTTCCATACCTCAAAAAGAAAGAACGTTGTCGTCCGTCCGTTTGACCGTCTGTCAAGCGCTTTTTGTCAGGTACGTGGATGAATCAAGCTGAGATCAATATCAAATACTCAATTCTGTAGTCCCTTTAAGCTGGGGAATAATCAAACTTAAAGTATTTCCATGCATATTGTCATCAGTTAAAAACTTATAGGGTACTTCCAACTGTTCTAAAAACTTAAAACTTGTTAGTTAGGTAGTTTTTATAGCACAACCAACGCGAAAGATTTAAATTTAAAAAATAATAATGTCTGTCTGTCTATATCAGTAACCAATATAAAATGATCCCACACTGCGTACATTTTGCTTAGGAGCAGGGCTCTGCTAACTCAAGATTTCCATACATTCGGCCTTTTTTAGCGTATATTTTGTACAGAACCCTCGTGATGCGAGTCCAACTCAAATTTGGTCGATGTTTTTGGTAGTGGCAGTTGGTTGAAGCCTTTCGGCTGTATCAGCTAAAGCCTTTGTATTGTATCAGCAGTAAATAGGGGAGAGCGGAAAAAGCGATTTTAATAAAATACAAAATTGAGCTATATTTAAAGAATGATAATTGGCGTTTCTCAATAGCGTTGTGTGAACGCTTAAATAGTGTTTTTTAGTTCGTAAAAATATGTGATTATTCTTTGTCTACTATCAACAGATAAAAAAAATCAAAGGCAAGGATATATACTGCTCAAAACAATATGGAGGCCACTAAGAATTTTGATCGTAACGTCAATATTTTACAGTCTCAAGCTTAAGAAGCTTTTTTTGTTTAGGCTAATAATCGATTAATTAAATAGTAAATCGTTTTATTTATTTTCATTGATATAAAATAAGTTTATTATAGCCACAAAAACTGAACAGAAATGCTCCGCGCAAAAGTGGCCCCTATTATGTTTTGAATAGTATATTATTCCGTGGGGTTGATAAGTGGATTATGTTTTTTTTTCATAACTACTATTCTACCATAATGGAAGGAACTAAAACTCGCTCCTGTAGCGGCGTGGTATTATAACGTTCGCGACAGACATCACACGAATCGCTCCGTTTTTATTTGCGTTTCTATTCTAATCGGAACATACCCCGGCACTTTTAGCCCCGCTCTCCCCGAAACTCGTGTAAATTCCAATCATTTTTTTTTAAGAACGGTTTTGTAATATGCTGACCGTACACCGCTCTAGATTACATATCTCGTTATAGTTAGTTCTCCTTAGTTTTTACCTTCCTACTTCCTTTATAATTTATTATGCGTACCGCTTCTTAAGGATATACAAGTGACTATGTATGGTATAATTAATTGCTACGGCCTATGATAAACCCGTTTTACGACACGGATGTCGAAATGAGATATTTTCCTACTAATATGAGACTACTGACTAGTCATATCTTGCCTCACTTGATTATACCGCTATAAAAGAGTGTGATTAGCATTTATTAATAATAATAATCTCACTGTCACTCGCCATTTTTTTCACCGTCGGGCATAAAACAACTTTGCAGCAATATTTAAGAACCATTGAAACCAGAAGAGGGAAGATGATAGGGCACTTGATACGACATGAAAGTTCTTTAAAAACATCTTTGAAGGGAAGAGAGAAAGAGGAAGACCCAGGCGCACCTACATTACACAAGTAAAGGAGAAAGTAAACGTCACGTTTGTACCAAGAAGTCAAGTCTCTGGTACAGTCAAGGAATTTAATTTATGTATCCATTCGTACCTTGTCACAGTCAAAATCAATATGAAAGCCGATAGAGATTCCATATCAATGTCACTATGACAAGGTACGAAAGAGTACACAAATTAAATTCCTTGACCGTACAAGACAAAGAGCAATGACGGTAACTCCACCGACAAGAACGTAGCTCTTAAGATAAATGATGAAACATAATTAATTATGTTTTAATTTTATAAATAAACATAATACTTATACCTAGTTTACTTATAATAGTAAGAATTTCGTGCTATAATAGGGATGATGACATTGATGACTAAACTTTAATAATTAGTCCGTCATGTAGATTAATAAAAAATAATGGAGATGTACTTTTTTCTTTTTTTACGTAGTCAAAAAATAAAGGTGATACATTGAGTAAAAATGTCGCGAGACGTCACTCCTAAGTACAAATTTTACCTAGGAGTAAGTCACGAGCCCCACTCCTGAACATCGCATTAAATTTCAGGAGTGGGGCTTGTGACTCACTCCTAGGTAAAATTATTATCTAATATCTGAGTATTTTTTTTATTATTTCGAAAAAAAAATGCGTATCCTATATTTGTTTGTTATTTATTATTTAGCTAACGGAGTAATTAGAATTTTGTTTTTCATACCCCGTCATCATGCCTATTACGCCTCCAGTTGAAAAATTAAAATAATAGTACATTACTGCAGACGCCGGGAACGAAGGGCTTGCCGGGTGAGTAGGTATAGACGGCCGACCGTAGGGAGGCCGGATAGTGATGAGGAACGAAGCCGGCAAGCACTTTTCACGGCCAGAGGCATGAATAGTGCTTTTCTCAAACATATGCAATGAAATAAAAAAATACACCACTCAAAAAATTACGACTAAAGTTTTAGAAATTTTCCCTTCAATCCCTGCATAATCTTTTTTTTTTTACGAAAGTCGTCCGTATTTCGCGTGTGTAGTCTTCGAGTAGACTATTAGGCCCGTTATACACAACCTTTATAATAAAAATCTTCATTTCTATAATAAATAAAATAAATGCAGAGGATTTTAAATATTGTCTATGGTCTCTGGCGACTTACGTATAGACAATATTTTAAATTTAGTCATCAATATATGAACCATACAGATTTGTGTTCGTAATAGCAGTTCGTGTGTAATAGGCATTAACGCGGATATTTTTGGTCCGATAACCATTCAGCCACTAGAAAAAAAAAATATAATTTTTTGACGACCGGTTTGGCTCAGTGGGAGTAACGTTGCCTGCGAAGCTGAGGTCCTGGGTTCAAATCCCGGTAAGGGCAAATATTTGTGTGATGAACATAAATATTTGTTCCTGAGTCTTGGATGTTTTCTATGTATATAAGTAATATATCTATTAAATATATCGTCGTCTAGTACCCATAACACAAGCCTTATTGAGCTTACCATGGGGCTAGTTCGATTTGTGTAAAAAAAAAAAAAAAAAAAAACAGCTGTTCAGCTTGTGCATGACACAGACGCCATGTTTAAATTAAAATTTAAAAAAAAAATTACTTCCCGGCTTAGGCCTTCAATTTTGTATGAAATTCCTTTACAGTTCTCACAGGTTGTTCCGCCCGAAACGGGATACTTTGAAGCCGGTTTTAACGCACGTAATGACGACATTTCATTGCATATTTGTGAAAAGACAATTGTGTTGCTATAAGTTATTATTATTGAGATGACGTTGAAACGATTAACGTTTTTAATCGCCGTTTTACTAGTCAGTTTGCAGTTTTATCCTAAAATATTTGCGTCAATTTCCGCCGTATCATCATAAACATTAGCGTCGTTATCTAAGAACATTTTGCAGACGTTGCGATGTAATTAATTATCCTTAAAATCTCGCGGAATCAAAACAACATCCACCATTAACTTACGCTTGCGCACGTGTACCTATACCACGACCAGACCTTTAATCGTAGCATTTTATCGTTTGACTTTGAACTCTGTCGAACGAGACACAGAGCTGTTTTCTGCCCTTGTGAGTTAGGCATTATTTGGTACCTTAACGCAGAAAGATTAATTTAGACGTAATTAGCCGCAGTTAATCTTGTGGCGAAAATTAATATCGTCTGTTATAGCGGATTAGTCGTTAAATAGCCTGCCGGTACTAACACTCGGGGCATTAAGGAGAAATATGTTTTCATTGGGAGTAATTTCGTCGCTTTATACATATAATAAAGACTTTATTGCTACCTTCGCAAAAGCTCAATCACTGCCTTGAGATTGCCTTTTCTCGGCAAAATATTACCTTGTCTTATGTAAAGGCATATTAAAGAGTAGATTACTTTTTAACAGACAAGAATGCAAGGAGCAAATCAGAAACAAAATTACTTAATTTTACTAGAACACGGTTCTTATAAGGAGACATATCAAACGTACCTTAGTTATTTTAAATCATATTTTGCTTTTTTAGGGTTCCGTAGCCAAAATGGCAAAAACGGAACCCTTATAGTTTCGTCATGTCCGTCCGTCCCTCCGTCCGTCCGTATGTCAAAGGCATTTTACTCAAAAACTAGAAGATGCATATTTTTGAAATTTGGAACACAGGTGTGTTGTGTAAGACGCTACTTACTTTGATAGTTAAATAAAATATATATATATTTCTAGGGGGGGCACTCCATAACTTCATACATGTAATCGAAACTGAAAAATATTTTTTCAGCAAATTTCAATGTGTGGCACATCATTCGACAAATCTTCTAAAAACATTTTGAGGTTTGTGAATGTTTTCGGAAGTAATCGCTCCGAAAGTAGCATAAATTGTGCTACCCCTCTATTTTCTACACCTGATGTCCAAAAAATATGAAAGCACAGACATAAAGGTCAATAAATACTTTCAATGAAAATTGTTTGCAACATGATCGGATGTAACGTTTTTTTGTTATTGCCGAAAAACTGTGCTTCTCAGCAAAAGGACGTAAGTGCCGTGGAAATACGCTCTTTTGCTACAGTGCACTTTTTCATATCGTAGTTTTACGTCAGTAGTACATTTTTTTGTATGAACGGCTGCGGAACCCTACACTGAGCATTGTCGGACATGCTAGTGGCCGGTTTTTTCGTTAGCATCGTCCGGTAAAAAGTAAATTAGAGATGCAATTTATAGCTTACAAAATTTTAATACCTTTTTCGTCTCTAAAAGGGATAAAATTTGACACAAATTATAGCCAATGTACTATTCTCATTAAAAAGGTACATAACTGGAAAGTTTCTTAAAAATTCGTCCAGTAGTTTTCGTAATTAAGTGGAACGTACATACATACTTTCACGTTTATCATATAGATAGGAAGATACAATAGGATAGATAATAGTATACTTACATGTTTTTTTGAAGAACTTCACATAGAGTATACACTCTAAAAAAATATAATGGCGAATGTTTTATCATTTATTCATCGGACGATAAACGCTACTATTTAATAGGCACGTTGCTAAAAAAAAACACATTTTCGATGTCTGGGAGGAATCACGAGATGCTTTAGGTATATTCTGTGATTTATCTAAGGCCTTCGATTGCGTTAATCATGAGACACTGATCAGGAAGCTACACCACTACGGTGTTAAAGGATCAGCACTAAATTTATTAGTCTTATTTAAATGGTAGAATACAAAGGGTTGACGTGAATGGAAAGCGATCACCGGGGTCATTAGTCTCTATGGGTGTACCGCAGGGATCAATATTGGGACCTTTCCTGTTCCTTATCTACATAAACGGCTTGCCACACCTCGTAAAGACCCAGCATGATATAGTTCTGTTTGCAGATGATACTTCTCTAATTTTCCAAGTCGTATGAAATCAACGATCCTACAATAGCGTAAACAATGCAATTTATAAAGTAGTAAATTGGTTTAATGTAAATAATTTATTGTTGAATGAGAAAAAGACTAAATGACGCAAGCTTGTCACGAGTAACGTAAAACACGAGCAAGCAAGCTTGTCGGTATAACATTCGATTCTAAGCTCCAATGGGGTCCCCATATTGCTAATCTCTCGAATAGACTGAGTTCTGCAGCTTTTGCAGTAAGTAAGATTCGTCAATTAACAGACGTGATAACGGCTCGATTAGTGTATTTCAGTTATTTCCACAGTATTATGTCGTACGGCATCCTACTATGGGGCAGTGCTTCCGAAATTAATACTATATTTTTTCTGCAGAAACGGGCTGTTCGTGCGATATATAAAATGAACTATAGAGACTCGCTTAGAGATAAGTTTAAGGACCTTAATATAATGACAGTGCATTGTCAATACATTTATGAGAATATTATGTATATACATAAAAATATTACCCACTTTAAGAGGAACTGTGATATACATAATATTAATACTAGAAATAAGCATAAGCTCGCAGTGCCTGCTACTAGGCTCCATAAAATAAGGCGATCATTCTTAGGTAACTGTGTAAGGTTTTATAATAAACGTCCGAGCAGCATAAGAGAGCTGTCTATTGGTAAATTCAATAATATTGTAAAACGAAAATTAATTTCTAAAGCTTATTATGGCACACAAGATTACATGAATGATAAAGCCGCGTGGGATTAATGTAAATTATAGCGTCATGTAGGTATATGTATAATTATTTTAACGAATACCTATTGAGGTATTATTATTATTATTTAATCTTAATTGTTTTAAATACTCGGACAATCAGAATTTTATTCTAGACACATTCTAGATTGTTTTTTCTTTTTTATTAACAATCCTTTTGGGATTTATCTTAATAATTATTTTATTTTTTAAAATGATTATTTTTTATTAATAATATTATACTTAAGTTTAATGCTTTGGTTAGGTTTTTCTGGGTTTTCCCTAATCCTTGCAACAAATGTTGGAATATATTGTATCTCTCCCAGTAAACACTTCTCTAATGTACTGTACCAGACAATTCAAAAATGCTTGTAACTAGGCCTACTAACTTGAATAAAGCATTATTTGATTGATTGATTGATTGAAAGTAAATGCTAGAGGAGCTACAGGGGACTGCAGCTAGTAAAAGTGTACTTGCCTGGTATCCAACGGTTTTGATTTTCATGGTCCAAGCAGCTCTTACTTCATATTATGTCACCGCGTTGCCCCACGCCGGAAATCGACTCTCGTGCACATCAAATCGATGACACTTCGATTAACGAACTAATGACATCATCTGTAGGAAAACATTTGTCACGTAGTGACTACAAAACTTCCTGTAGCCAAGATTGCGTATCACATCTGCATCTTAGGTAGTTGTTACTGCTATGATAGCCTAACATAGTATACCATAATAGCATAAGCTAAAAATCACATAAGTAATTCTTAGTAACTGTTGTCTTAAGTGACTTATCTACCCAAATTGACATTTTATATTGTTTATTTGCGTAGGACTGTCCGATGGAAATCTCTGTATTTGTGTGTCTCTCTGTGGCATAATAGCTCTTGAACGGATGGACTGATTTTGATTTAGTTTTTTGTGTTTGAAAGGTGACTTAATCAAGGGTGTTTTTAATTATGGTGCAAGAAAATCAATTCAGCAGTTTGAATAATGAAAGCATTATTTTAAATGTGACAGGGTTTTTTGTCGGTTTACTGATTGGTTGTTCGTGGACATACTAAGTCTAAAATCAATTTGAATCGAATCGATTAACTTTCTTTACTATTAACCAGGGTTTAGCCAACGCGCTAATAAGGAAATGTAGCCTAAATTACCAATCCAATTTGACTAAATCGGATTAGTGTTCGTCATTATTTGCACAATATTTTTTGGTTAACTAGTGTCAAAATCAATTTCAATTAGATTATGTAATTATTTCGAACGTTGCCTTTGCTGTGGTTAAGCACGTTGTTCCAAAATACAATACAAATACATTTATTGAATTGAACTAGGTACGGCTAAATTCTTTAATACACAGGGTCCCTGCCCCCTGCGTTTCCGGCAAAAGGAAAGCCTGATATTACATTATTTATTTTAAATTAAAAATTTCACTATGACAATAGACCAAAACTTGTATGGACTCATTAAAAATATTAGTATACGAGTATGTCTATTAATATGGACTAAGAAACTACAATTTGTCTATGTGTTACCAGTTTTTTCAAGTATGAAGAATACAGGAATCAAAGCTATGACTACCTTAGTTTTTTTTTTTTTCTTTGTTTCGAAAAGTTTTTTAAAACAACGCTGCAGACCACAGAGCTTATTTTTATTTAAAGACATTTGTTGAACATATTTTGCAAAAAATTTCGTTATTTAATGTATAAAAAAGGGATTAGTTATGTCAGATCCATTATTCGACGAAGTCAAAGGGTCAGTACGTTCAAAAGTCCCCAAGCCCACGTATCCCCAGAACTGGGAATTGTAATGTCCATTTTGCGAGCCGACCCTCGATAAAATCGCACCGGCTCGGATCATGTAATGCTTTTACTGCCCGCGTCAAAGCCCATACATTAACATTTTGACTGCCCACCTTATAACACTCGCAGTTGCAGCTAAACATAATTCCTTAATGGAACGTTGTGTTATGGAATTTAATTTTCCAAATACGCAATCGCTACGCAAACGGAACAAAGTGCGGCAAGGTACATTCAAGAGACTACACAAGATACCTACTGTATACCCATGCCTCTTTTCGTCGACTGAACCCAATATTATGATTGTATTTCAAAGTGTAAATCAATTAGGTACATAATATCTGAATAAATGAATCTGTCATAACATAACTACATGTAGATTTTAGATTGATAAGTACGTTTTGACAAGTGTCAATTTATGCGTACATTAAACCAGTTGATATAATTGTTATTGCGAATTACAAGACACGTTTACTGTCGCTACCGTCTCGGCTCGACCCGCCTGATAACGTCTGTGACTGCTTTCAATAAACAGGCTCATTAACTCGCAAATATTGATTTAATACAAGTGTATAGAATAAACTTGACCAGTTATTACTTTCCTACTAGTCCGGCTTTGACCTCACCACTAGCGATAATAAATACAAGTTAAAAAAAATAAACAAATGCACAAAACTAGGATTCTCTAACATGTTTTTTTGTAGTATTCTAAAACAAATCTGAAAGATCTTATATATATAGGTATATAATGCGTATACCCAAGTAACCAAAATATATTAACTTAAAACCGCTCTGATTAAATCATTTTTTATTGGTAGCTAGAAAGCCATGAAAAAAATCTTAAAATGTATCTTTTCTTATAGGTACTTTGAAGTTTGTAGCACGCGCAGTGATGGCTCTGCTACATTATGCTTCATTTAGTATTAACGGACCCTTCCATCTAGAGGTAAAGTAACCAGGGACCAGTTTAGAGTAGGTCCTCCATTTAAAGGTCGCTCGAGCACATTTGAGTAAACGCTTTAAGCGATGTGACAACATTTCTGCGTAAAATCTATTAGCCGACCCCAATAAAGTTCGAGAAAGACCGAATTTGTTTTGGAACTTGATTCCAAGAATATTTGTACGACCGCCGTAAAATGGTCATGATACTCATTTATTTACTAGTAATCTCGTAAATGGTTTCACGACGAGTTGAGAAACATGTACCGAGGTATACGTGACGGTGTCCAATCATTAAATACTCACTTTACCTGCCCATTGCATCATTTGTACTCAACCTGTGTCTCAATGGCGGACAACTTTCCTTTAAAGCGAAACATATGGACTTTTAATGCGGTGTCGGATACAGATGATCGAATAAAATGATGACACGTTAATCGGTAATTTACAGACATATTCGGCTAAATGTTACCTATTTATTGAAAATCTTTGACCATTTTGATATTATTTTTAGGCGGTTAGGTAAACTTAGCGGCTTAGGTTAGGTTAGGTGGTTAAACAAATGTAGTGAATATTTCGAAGTTTAAAAATAGACTTTTATTAATTATTTTAGCCGGTGTGCATCTGTTAAAGTAATAGGTATTCAAACAAAAGACGCAATTAATAAATGTTAACCTTTCGGCACAATACCTTAAAAACCAGACTCCATCCCACATTATTAAAAATACCTCGGAGATGAAATACTATCAGGACTCATTAATTGATGACAATATTAAAAAAGTCGCTTAACTACAAATGTCAGTTGACTGACTAAAATTGTGAACAAAGGTTCTTAACTTAAAAAAAAGAGGCCAAGTGCGAGTCGGACTTGCCCATGAAGGGTTCCGCAGCCGTTTATACAAAAAATGCACTACAGATGAAAAAAATACGATATGAAAAAAAAACACTAACAAAAGAGCGTATCTCCCCGGCACTTACGTCCTTTTGCTGAGAAGCGCAGTTTTTTGGCAATAACTTAAAAACGGTATGTCCGATCATGTTGAAAATAATTTTTGTTGGAAGTAGATATTTAGCTATATATTTGTAAATTTTTTCATATTTTTTGAATTTACCGTTTAGAAAATACACACACAATTTTTGCTACTTTCGTAGCGAATATTTCGGAAAATATTCACTAAACCAATTTTTTTTTAGAAACCTCGAAGTGTTTTTAGATGTACTGTCGAAATTAGTGCCACACCTTGGCATTTGCTGTTTTTTTTTTTATTTTCGGTTTCATGTATGGAGTGCCCCCCCCTAGAAATATATCCAGAGCGGTTAACGCACGACACCTATGCTCCAAATTTCATCAATGTACATCTTATGGTTTGTGAGTAAAATGCCTGTGACATACGGACGGACAGACAGACAGACAGACATGACGAATCTTTAAGGGTTTCGTTTTTGCCATTTTGACTTAGGAACCCTAAAAATAATGACCTTGCTCGTCATGCCATAATATCAGGTATTCTTAACAGTTGTAAGGAGGTTAATTTGACATCTGTCAAGTTGTTGAATTGTTGATGTACAAATTCAAATTAACAAAAAACAAAAATATTCTTACAATATTAAAGGATAGGTCATGCATGCAGACATTCATAGCAAATTCTTATAATAATTATACTATAAGTACGAACACCAAATACAATAGTATCGTGTTGTGAAAAAAGCCTTCCTGGTTTTAATGTGGTAATAGGGCGGGCCAAAAATTTTTGCACTTATGAAACATTAATAAAAATTAAACTACATATTTTTCTATATTTTATTTATTTAACCTAGAAACAAATAACGGCAATTTATTTTTAAAAATTACATCATGTAGATGTCCTCCGTCTCGTCGTTGGCACTGCTGCATCGACTACGCAAACTTCGGAAAACTCGCTGACACATACTACGAGGCCTCGCGGCTATCTCATCATTTTTTAATAAAACTGTTTAACACTAGAACCCTGTTGTATTCCCGTGAAACGATCCATTATAAATAAAATTGCACGAAGTGACCTATTGTTTCCCAACAATTTCCCGCTTCTCACTCGGTCAGTTTCCGAAAAATTCAAAGTTGCTATTTGCAAAAATTATGGCCCACCCTATACTAAAACGAACACTTAATTGTCATCGACACATGGAGCAAAAAACAAAAAAAAAATGGCACAATCAATGTTTACATGAAAAATTGTCACGATGGTGTGGACATGGTGATGGAGCCTTTTTAGGGTTGCGTACCCAAAGGGTAACACCGTCTGTCGGTCAGTACGTCTGTCATCAGGCACAGATGACGGTATAGGTATCTGTTGCCGCTACAACAACAAATACTAAAAACAGTATAATTTTATGTATGTCTGTCTATGTCAGTAACCAATATAAAATGATAGAACACCGTGTACATTTTGCTTAGGAGTAAGCGCTCTGCTAACCCTGGATTTTCATCGATAGGGCCGTTTGTAGCGTATATGTTGTACGGAACCCTCGGTGCGCGAGTCCGACTCGCACTTGACCGGTTTAACTTATCAATTACAATATTTGTACTTAATCATGATTGAGACAATGTGAACATAAGCACAACTAACATTTAATTCACTGTCACATAAAATGCATCTGCCGTCTCTCCGCCGTCTATGAAATGTATCTCAAAATCATGAGGCCTGCTGGTTTGACTTCCGATTGCACACAATTTAAGTTATCTTGTGATTTTCTATTCATATAAATATTGCACCTTTTTTAAATATACTACAATATTAATTAATATGAGCATTCGTTATTTCCAGTTATCAGCGATGGAGTGACATTCGCCGAGGATGCGGTGGTTCAAGAAGGGCGAGCCGCCGCGCCTACTGGCCGCCTCGCCCGAGCCGAACACCCGCTCGACTCGTCGGGCCCGGATTGGTAACTAATATCTACTCATTTAATATTAATATTCGCTTTCCGCTACTATTACTTGTTATAATGTAACAATTTAAACAAGTCTTTTAACTCCTATATGGCCGCCGTTTTGAAAAAAATCCAGAAAGTAAATCGACATAAAAACCATATAATTGGGATGAGCCAAAAAAATGGCCTTTTTTTTTGTTTTAGGGTAAATCGTCGATAACTGGCCACCGTTCAATAACTGGCCACCTTATACTAAAAATGAATTCTAGGTGAAGAGAATTCATTTTATTATAAGGTATCAATTTAGTATTGGGCACCCTTTAATAACTGGCCACCTCTTGATCCGCTCTTGATCCACCAATGAATAACCCATGAAAATATTTGTTATGAAACCGTTTCGATAAACGCAAGTTTTAATATAGCTGCAGAATAAAATTCTTAATTTTCCTGTATAAGGTACGAACGTGTGACGTCACGCTTTCCTAGGATTTAATATGGAGCGTTTTTGGGGAAAGTCCAAAGTTGTGATTCTAACGTTGTTGTATTTCGTGGAGTTTTTATGACAAGGAAGTAGTTTTTTCAGCAGTATTTCTATTATTGAAAGGTATTTCTATAACATACGACAGAAACAAGTTGTCAACGTCCGTCTTATTGTTGCAGATGAAGAAATAAATTTCGATCAGCCTAAATAATTGTATCCCTATTCTATTTAAAAAAACTTCTAGGTCGGCTGTAAGTTTTACAACCTTAGTTAATTCTCTGGTTTTGCGTTTAGTTTAGAAACAGTTTATTTTACATTAAATGTTGCAAGGACATTACAAGTTTCGAAAAGAGTTTCATTCAAATTTCACTCTATTTGAAAAACTTCCGCGTAGGTAAGTGAATTTCACATTGACACTTTCTTGCAACTGGACTGTGCGAGATTGTTTGGTAAACTTTCCCTTCGCTTTGTATATTAGGCTTCTATGTAAATCAAAATACTTTGAAACGAAACTAAGCATTCGTGTTCGTGGGATGAATTTTATAGTAAATGGATAACCATAGTAATTTTGTTTCACAATCACTTACATTTCGCACACGGATCGTAAGTTTATTGTTCTATCTCTATGGATTGTGATTTTTGTCTCAAAATTGCAATTCTGTTTCCAAATTATACGGAAATATAGCGTATAGATTTAATAACATTATAACGTAAATTAAATGTAGGCACTCAGTTCGTTTTAATTTCATACTGCAATATTGTCGATCTTACATTTGTGCCTACCAGTCCCAAACTAGTAGGCGTCGGAAACAATTGCTACCATCACTTTATCCCACGGCCTATTTAATTCAGAACAACTTATATTACAACGCATTATTTCCCTTTAACCCACTCAATGCTCTCATATCCAATAAAATCAAAGTGTCTTTAGTTGAATAGATAGATGGAAGGACAACTGTCAAGCTTGATCGGTTTATAGACCATATTTCACATAACTTTATATATTGACGCCTAAAGTTAGAATTGTCATTAGCACTAAATCTTTTGGTTCGATAAACATACTCGTAAAATCAAAGCTAATTTATATGCCGTGACCTTAGACTTAAATGCGATAAGCTAAATGCAATAAACATCGACCCCCGTGTCAGATTGTCGCGAGAATCTCGCTCGGTAGTTAGTTGGACACGCTGTAGTTTTGTATGCATATTTGTTGACATTTGTTGACGGCATTTTGCATAGCTCACACCTTTTCGAGAAATCAAATTAATATTACTCATACATACATAATAGATTGTACGGAGAAAATTTTGATGACAGATGCAACTGTGTCCTATTTTAAAGTCTATTAACGTATGTATCTAAAGTAAGCGCAAATAATAAAATTAACTAATTATATCATTTTGTTTACAGATATGTCTCCATCGCGCTACGCCAATCGGAACAGTAGCAGCAGCTCAGTGGAAACTAACTTCTATAACCTCAGTGACCAAATAATAATCGTAGATAAATCACCGGTTCCATGTCACCAAAGCGAAGACATGCCTGTTGCTCGACGAATATCGTTACAAAATAGCTTCACTCTACCGCAAGAAACTTACAGCTCTAGTCGCAAAAACCGCGGAGGCTCTTTAGAGAAGGAGTATACGGTGTACCGCGAAAAACGGAATCCGCTACTCGATAAAGTAAAGAATACTAAATTGTCTTGCTTCAAGTCTAACGGACCTTTGCATTATGGCGATGACGCCGCTTCGACTTCGGGCAGTGAGTGCAGCCGGTTTGGACTCCCGGAGGACGTTGCTCATTGTCGTTACGATGGAAACTACCCTAACAGTCACATTGAATTTGAAAACCAAAATCCATGGGTAAGAATGCCGAACTACGACGATGACGTGTTTGTCCCTAAGGGAATTCCAAATCCTGCTGAAAGTCACTGGAGAGACGGCAAATCGTTCAATTCTAGAGGCACCAGATGTTATAGCTCGGGCTCGGAATGTGACCGCTATCACCCGGTACCCAAAGTTGGTGCAAAACTTTCAAAATCTAGTGATCAAATCTTCAATGATGATTACGAAGCTTACGGAAACACACCGTCATCAAATATGTTAATAAAACCACACAAAAAGACTGATAAATTTAAGCCTAAAGATGATAAAGACACAATCGGACCTAGTTCATGTCTGTCAGCCAAACTGAAAGCTATGTCAGACAGATATCTAAAATCCTCAACTAATAAGTTTTTCTCCAAACTTTATAGACAAAAAGGTGACGATGATGAGGTGGATGGGAGTAATGAAAATATATTAAAATCAACCAGTGCTCTGAATAGAAGCCGAAAGAAGCGGGGTGGTATTAAAGCTAAATTACGGAGTTTTTCTTATGGCGCACTACCAGGTTTAGATGAATTTCAAAAAGGAAATAATTCCGTATTCCACGACGACGTTTACCAAGCATCTTGTGATGACGAAAACGTGTTAATACAAGACTGTGAAGATGCCGACTCGGGAATTCTAGTCAATGAATCAGCAGCTTCTTCAATATTTGATAGTGATAGAATATCTTCTCGGTGCGAAAGTTCCGCCTCACATGCGAATACTTTAGTGCCGTGTCACGGACGCAGCGTATCTGGAGACCACAGCTATATAAAGGCAAGAGGATCGAGCAGAATGAGTAGGGACAGAAACAGCGGGTCCAAGCAAAGGCTTAGACACAATCAAAGGGCATTATCATTAGACCGCAAAGAGATTTTAAGACGCATGCCAAATAACAGCATTGCGGAGGGACCTCAGTTTTTGCAGTTAACAGAAAAGCAAAAGATGCGACAAAGAGATATCAGCCAAGGTGACGCTGGTATTCCACCTATTCCACCATGTAGGAAACCTGCTAAGTTGTACAAGTCGGAAAAAATAGAGTACAAAGTGGTTCGCATCGTGCGGCGGCACCCCTCTGATGAATTAGGGATATTTATTGCAAAGACAAAATTACCGGATGAAGGTCACGTTGGTTACTTGGTAGCTCACATCGTTCCAGGAGGACTCGCCGAAAAGTGAGTTTAAGATTAGAATACAATAACAAAATTTAATAATCTCTCTCCATTATTGTCATATCATAGTCGATTAATTAGAAGTGTATTTTAATAGATACAAACCTGAAAAAATATTTAATGCCAAATAACTTATGGATCATTTTGTTATTTTCAGGGAAGGGACATTATGTATTGGTGATGAATTACTTAACGTTAATGGGCGACGACTTCGTGATCTTACAATGGCGGAGGCGAAGGAGGCTCTTAAATCAGGGTCCCCTGAAATCGATATTGTAATAGGCAGGCATCAGGACAAAACAGCCCCCGACATCAAACAAAGGCCGCAGTCTCTAAGAAAGCCGCTTATGATGAGGGAGAGCTCAGTAGATTATGAAAACGCAGTAATTTTAGGTAAAAACAGGCGTGATAAAATTGAAGTCAGGATAGACCGGCGGCGGTCGCAGGACGAGTCGTGTAATCAGACCGCGCTATCAGCAACGGACGGGGCGAGCGACGGCGCGAACACACACTCACACTTCCATAAGGGCCAGAACGCGACCTACAGCAGCATGAACAACAAGCTGCTGCGCCGGCAGGTCGTGAGCTACGGTGGCGCCAACAAAGAAGGTCTCGCGCTCAGTTGTGCCGGTGACGTCGACGTCGACACACCCGGTGTCGCGGATCGTGCCCAAACCAGACACGACAGTGAACCTCAAACACCTAATGCGGCAAATTTCTGCACACTTCCCCGTAGGCCGAAAGCCCCGACGCACAGTTACCACACCATCACGTTCGAGAAAGGCAACGGGAAAAAACCTCTTGGCTTCACCATCGTAGGAGGACGAGACTCGCCTAGAGGTCCGCTGGGAATCTTCATAAAGAGTATATTGCCACAAGGACAAGCGATCGACGATAGAAGACTCAAAGCAGGTATGTGTGCAAAAATATTACATCAATAAGTTGCCATTTTAAGCCGGTTGCTACGATTAAACCCTCGTGGAAGGAATGTAATTTGATAAGGATAAGAAGCCACACGACGCATACATCGTACTATCAATATCGCTGAAATATTGTAACCGGACCTCGCGTCGTGTTGACATATTATGTTTACTTGCAGTGCACTTTGATAATGAATTTATCGTATAGGTAGTGGATAGATTATAGACTTCCCCCGCTGTTTGTTATTGCTTATACATATTACTTAGCTTAGCAGTTTATTTAATGCAAAATTGTTTGATATAAATCTGAATATTATTTAACTCTAAAATTTATAAAAACTGTTTAGTATCCGTTAACATGATATTATTATGTAACGTAGCAAAGTAAAGGAAGAGTCAATACAATTATAAATAATGGACTACCTACCAAACATCTTGTGTGGTATGTATACTCTTACATCTTGCTAAAATCCGCAAAATTATTAAGCCCTTCTTTAAAATCATCATATGTCAAGACGTTCACTGCTGGATATGAGCTCCCCCCAAAAAACACCACTATGACCCACGCATCCAGCTGATTCCAGCGACCTTCACCATGACATCAGTTCACCTTGTGGTCCACCTATGCTGCATCTTCGGTGCCAGATCAAGAATTAATTGGCCCCAACGGCCGTCGGTTCTACGCATAATGTGCCATGTGTATTCCTGTACGGATCTCTTCATTTCTGATTCGATTTCGGAAAGAAACTCAGAGCGTAGCCCTGTTCATTGTCCTCTGAGTGACTTCGAGACTCTTATAAAGCCCACCGTGAGTGACCACAAAAATTAATATAGAATTTAAATCAAAATTTATAACTTTCAGGAGACGAAGTGCTGGCGGTGAACGGACAGGCGTGCCACGAGCTGGCACACGTGGAGGCGCTGGCTCTCTTCAAGGCGGTGCGCAATGGCCCCATCGAACTCCGAGTCTGTCGGAGAGCAAAGAATCCTCAGTTAGTATTAAAACTTCGTAGTTTTTCATACTTATTTTATGCGGTAATTAGCAAACCTGCTGGCGAGCCAGCCGATGAAGGGGGAAAGTCGTAATCGTCGTCGATGGAGATTCGCTGCTACGAAAGTTTTTAGCTGCTCTTACTTATTCATGCGATATATTTTTAATTGATGCCATTATTCGGGTAAATTTCAATGTTTGGGTGAAATTGTTAATGGAAGACGCTTGGGTTTTTTTTATTGTGAGGGTTCCGTACCAAGAAGGTAAAATGGACCCTTATAGTGCGACTCCGTCTGTTTGTCTGTCCGACTGCTGCAGCCTCATATCATAGGAAGTACATATATCCATCATATATAATAGTTATAACAAAGCTAGCCCACATAAATTGCAAATAATAGTCATTTATCTTCAATTTCACCGATTGCTCAGCGGACGCCAATGGCCCCCGATTTTTTATGCCCCGTACCCATACGTTTTTTTACAGGTTACATTTTTAAATAGACTGTTTATCTGGATATAAGAAATAATAGATTTTTCTCCAACTTGCTCGGAAATGTTCCCATTAATGTAGAAAAACACACCGCGAATTCAATCGTTATATACGTTGATATGATAATCAATTTTTAAAAAAAGTGGCATTACTTCCCGTACAGGCCCGGGAAGTGTACATTATTGTGCAGGTTTTTACTTTTAATTTCATCCGAGACTTTGAAGATTCACCATACAGTCAATAGTAACGTACAAAAACCGAGATTTAAAATAACTTGAATTGTTTTCTGCGTTTAGTTAGTGCATGGTTAATGCCAATAATAATAGAAAAAAAAACAATAATAATTGTCTCCTAATTATAATACAGTTTATTTAGTCTTAATGATTTTTTTCAATGTTGTGCGTTTAGGAATTGCCGATGCAACTAAAAGTAATAATGTATATATTTATTTTAACTATTGGTATGGGTTTTCTTTTTATTTATTTTCATTACTATATTTCATGTGGAACCAAATATACAATTCGGACCCAAAACTTTTAACTTTATATCTTTATCTTTATTATTACTTTATCTCTTTATTATCCTAAAAACAAATTAAGGCGGGAACGTGAATTTAATTTTGTCAAAGAGTGTCTGCCGTGTTATTTTTACGAAAATAAGTTACATAAACATGTGTCAAATTTCCTCGCATATTTGGAGAAAAGCAGTATACATGCCTCGGCAGGAATGTCATTTCGTGGATTCGTATCTATTGAAGGACTCGGCTACGCCTCGTCAAAACCGTACTCATCCACGAGATGACTTTTCCCGGCCTCTGCAGTAATATACTATTATCAAATACACATGTTGTGGTTACTGGTAACTAATAATGAAGAAAAAACGAAGGGAGAAGAAAAACTTTATGACTTATTAGCATTTAAAAATCGAGTAAAATCATTTATGAGTAAAGTTACTCATCTTAGTCATTTCCTCAGATTGCTATTATTGCATTAGGTAATTAATAGTGTCACATATTGCTTTTTCTCAACTTTTATGGAAACTTTTTGCTCCCTCTATAATAAACATACGATAATTGACGTGTATTTTTTTAAACCAGGTGTCACTAATCACATTTATTTATTTATATATGTCGACGCGAGAGAGTTATAAAGCTTGCATTGGTTGGGCGCGTAGGTGATGCGCATTCCGGGCCCCAATGTTTACATTAACAGCATTAGCTGTGTGATTGTGGTTTGTCACAGAGGAAGTCTGTGTTCGATGAAACGGGGTAGTCTACACGGGGTAGTGTAGCATTGTAAGAAAACACTGCCGAACGTGGCCGTGGGTCTTGGTATTAAATGTAATTTGATAGTTAGTTCTTTGTTCTAAGATTTGGCTTGGGTGCCGGGCGGGGCGGGCATTACTATTCGGCCTGTGGTTGAGACGGGACGCGCGCTCACCCGTCAGGTGACTGCATGTGCGGTGCGAGTCATGTGTAGTTAAACCACTTGACCCACGGACTCGTTTCCGTTTCGCGATAGTTAATCTTAGAGAAAGGACTCAATTAGTTACTGATTTTGTTAAGTGATGAACTTATTTTATATTGTGACTTTTATCGTGGTTTATTGACACTGTTTATTAGTGATTTATAATTATTGATTTGGATTCATTATACATCTTGTAACTGTACTCGTGTGCGTGATTACCCACCGTTTGCGCCCATAAATATGGAGCCTACCACTGGAACTTCCGATGCCGTTAAAGAGATAGACGCTCCGACATATATTTAATCATATTTTAAAATTTTCAAAAATATTCCGATTTAATTTTAAAAAATCAATTTCTATAGTTCCTCATTCTAAAAGAGCATATGTGACAATTAGAGCTTTGGTGACAGTCACAGCGTAGAAAATCGTACAGAAGCACTACTGCACAAATTTTACTGCTGTACTTCTTGTATTTTGTGACTATTTTATTTTATTTATTAAAGTATGTCATATTCGCCTAGTTACGTCACGTAAAAAATCGCATGTTTCCTACACACTTGTCCGAATATCATCAAAACTAGTTTCAATAAAAGAAATATATATATATTTTGAGTTCATTGATAATGAATTAACACAATGGGTGTCGATTTACTATAGGTACTTACAAGGACATTTGAAATGTTGTCAATTACAGCTTGCAGCATTTAAAGAAGAGTAATTTATGTCCAATACGCGTTGAATAAACGTTTTCTGAGCTTATTACTCGACAGTTTGACATACCCTTCTCAGCATTAGGTAAAAATATAACCGTGCCCTGGAATTTAATTCGACTTACTTAGTTTTGCTAGTATTATTATCAATAGGTACTTCAAATAATCCATAATGTTACTTACTTACTTGTTATTTATGCTCATTATTCTTTTTTTTTTCAGAACTACCAAAGCGAAGTCATGTACAGATCTTCTTAATGATGAAGAATAAGAACGTGTCATCATTATCTATTTTAAATATAAGTAAATTGTTGTTAAATTATTACTAAGGAAATATCACAGAGTAATCAGGTAAATACTTATATATGTATTTGTATATTTATCATTTATTTAAAAACACATTCTGAATGTAATAAAATTAAAATATTGACATTATTATTGAAATAGAATTATCAACGTTTTATATTTCTACACTGCATGCATTTTATATAATAATCCGTATAATTCGTTTTGAAATAATATTATGTACCTATGTGCCATTTTATGAAATAGTTAAGGACTCATTGACACGGTACACTCTGCGAACACATAAAAGTACTTCTTTCTTAAATTCTATGATCACTGTACCTGATTCACACTCTTTGTAGACCTTACGTATTGAATAAACTCCCTCCACACATTCGATATGGTATCTTTCAGCTCAATATTACTTCATTATGTACTACGGAAACAGGAAGAATGTTTTCATTTTAGCTACACAACAGGTATACTTTGCATACCTACAAAGACATTGTTTAAAAAAGCGTGCCACTTTGCCGAAGATGACAAAAAGATGGCTGGTCGGGGCGCGTCGAGTCATAAAAACTCGAGCTTGTTTTCATATTTGCACACAAACTCGCACTTCTGGCTTTTTGATGGTTAAACATTGAAAACTCGTTTGACTTTTTTGGGATGGCCGCGTTTCGTAACAAAGTAATGTTTATGGCAATCAAACGAAACAATGTTTAGAACTGAGAACACGTTCAAGCAATGCTAGTAATGAATTGAAAGAATTCTGTTTATATTTTAGCCATTTCTTACGTCTCATTACACTGTTAAAGTCTCATTCCTGGGAATTTCCCGCGTTGTATGAGGAATTAAATTCCCTACACAATTTAACCACGTCACTATTCTCGGGGTGAAACCCTAAGATCCACCGCCAACTATTTTTATTTTTACAAGCAACAGTAAAAAAACAGTTCATTACATTGAGTATTCAACATGTTCCTATTATTACAATATACTTACTTACTTTCTAATGATAAAAATATCAACGGAGAAGTGATATACTTTGATTGCCATATTCACTATTTCCAGCATAGTTTGTTCTTAAAAGGTAGCTATTTAAACAAATTGTTGAATGATAATTGTTATTTGCAAAATAACTGTCGTGTGTAAATATTAATTCACATTTGAAAATCTTGTGGCATTACATTGCTTGGCTATAATAGATTAAGTATTGTTAGGGATTTCATTATTAGAATTTATAATTATGTGCAATAAGACTTGGTAGATGACAGTATAATGCACTGTTCAATTGTAGGTATGTCTATTAGGATATGTGTGATCTGTTAGGTTAGACTAAGCTTCAACGAATACATTATGTATATAATCTTTGTTATTTTAGGATCAAACTTCTGTTATAATTGTATCTCCTAGAGACTGTGCTTTATTCCATTGTCGATTAATGAAAGCCTTATTAGTTCTTCCTCGAGACTAAGATTCGCATTTTTATGATAATTTAACTTTATATGCATTGTACCTACTGCCTTCAATGTTGATATTGTTCATTATTATAATAATTATTTTTGAAGCTGAGTCTAGCCAATTAATCGCTCCGAAGTAGATGGATGATATTATATTATGACGATTGATTAAATGTTTATTAAAAATTATGATTCTACAAATTGTTTAATTGTAATTTTTAATTAAGTAGATAAGCGTTCCAAATCAGCTAGTTTGTCTCAAATTCTAATTTAAAATTTTTGTCTTAAACGATAAAACTGGGTTAAAAATGATATGTCAGGTATTTTCCCACACTATCAACTAAAATAATCATTCAGAAATACGAAGAATAAATTTTACCGTTTTAGGACTACCACGATAAAAACAAAATATAGAAGAAGGCATTTTCGCTGCAAGTTTTCTGGCGACACGCAGAGGTATTTGGAATTACGAAAAAGGTAGTTAGTAAAGCAGGTAGATAGTAATAAAAGTTGACCTGACAATCCAATGCCGTATAAATAATTTTGTGTACACTGCATATATATGACTCTTGTAGCATTTTGATAGGTGCGCGATCTAACAATTTTTGGCGGAACTAATTCTAATGAGTTGCTTTAAAATCTCGTTCATGAATGTGTGCTTTAGCGCGCCATCTAGTAGTTATTATGGAAACTAATACATACGCTTTAAAGAACTCTGCTACGACTTATCGTTAGCTTACTACGCGGATACCGGTTTGTTAACTATTTCTGTAGATGGCTCTTTTGATAATATTAATATTTAGTATAATTTGGACTTGCAACATGCAGTATTTTGTAACATTGTTTCTATTTATAAAATAAAATTAAATTATCTTCTTCTTGAATAGAACAATTATCGTCAGTTTCACATTTTTTATTTTCGAACATAAAACATGTTTTTACTACTTTTTACCTATATCACCTGTAACGCAGTGCCGATGTATGCAAGCACCTCACCTAGCAAATGCCACCGCGCGCTGTCACATTTTGTCTAGGTAGGTACAGTCCAGCTTTCATATCTGCCACAACAAAGCGCGCATAAATTAAATATCTGACACGACTCTATTTTTAGAGCCGTTAAGGCGTGTCAGATATTTTCGTCCACTTTGTTATGGCAGATATTGATAATGGTGACTGTACACAAATCAAAACAACAAATGTCCTAATATGACATAAGTAAATATCTCAAATAAACGTTATTGTTGGCTGAGAGACTACGATGAAGAAAACAATAGACCGAGGCGAGGGAAGACGACAATTGCAAAAGTGCAATGTGGCATGCAAACAGTCTTGGCATATTTCTGACTTTCCGACAGTAAGTACCTGGTTACTTCTTCGAAATGCATTTTCCATACCTACCGATTTTACAGAGTAAGTACCTGGTTACTTCTTCGAATAAGTACGTATGTATTTGTACAAATTAACCCACGAATACGCACATCACATCTCATGTGGATTTAACTTACATCGGAGTAAAATTAAGGCAGGCTCCAACCTAATCACAAACCTGCAACTTGAACAGCCTCGTCAAGTTATAATCCTGTGATAAGACACAAGAGCAATAGTCATCCCTTTCGAAACATATTATCCGGATTTTGATAAGCCCTAACGACGCAACTACTTAACATTACTGGAGGCGGTGAGGTAAGTAGCTGATAATCTTTTACGTCATTTCTTCATCCAATGCCAATCATAGATCCATCGCCGTGAGAAACTTTCGCTTTGTCTGTTTGTATTGAAAACAATGGAATAAATGAGGAAGAGTGTGTGATGGAGCCGTCAATCGCACAAATTGAAGGGACGGAAGCGAAGCGATTAAGTCACGTGATCCGCCGTTTCCCAAGTTATTATTGCTGTACCTACTCTACTCTTGAGTATAATCCCTCTTATTTGAAAAGCCTGCTAAGACAAGTCGTACGTACTTAATGCGCAATTAGTGTCCTTCTGTTGCGTTATTTGTCAATTATAATGGTACATTGTTTAGAAATAATATTTAGGCTCAAATATTATTTACTTATCCATGACAGTTAAGGAAATGGAAGTATTCATTATCTACTTACACGTATAGGAAAGGTAGCCAGCTAGGTATCTAGGGGTGGATAATCATAACTACAATAATTGTGACCAGTTTACAATTTTCAACTTATCTTTCTCTAATATTTCCGTTATCATAGTGAGTAAATTAGGTTAGTTGTATAGTTAGGATTCAATATTCTTTAGATATAAATTAAAGGGTAATGTTTTTCTCCATAAATAGGGTGGAAAGATAACTAAGCTTATATAACAGTTTTGTCGTTTGGTTAAGAGACTAAGAATTATCTAAACCAAACGATAAAGTTACATGTTCTAGCTGAAAGAGGGAATACAGTCTGAACGCGTCACAAAATCAGTTATTATTATAATAAACTGTTGGGAACGCAGCTGCGTTGTCGCTTTTAGACTTTTATAAACTCCTATTAATTCTCCCGACCAACGTTTTGGGCATCAACATACGCTAACGGTGAATTATAACGACGAGGACTTATGGTAAATTTACAGAAAGTTTGAAAAATATGCCTTTACTGGAAGGTATCCACAACTTCGTTCGCGGAGGAGAAAATGTCATAACCCTTCTGTTTTCTTCAGCGCAGCCAGATAAAAAGTATCCTATAACTATCTGAAGGTGACCGGCCACTCATTTGCTAAAAATAGTTGAAATCCGTTTAGATGTTTTGGTGCGCTGCAGTGATAATGACATACATATATAATCATACAAAAAATAAAAACAATTCAGGGATCTTCCAATATTCCGTACAGATAACCTCCAAAATAGTTACGTTTCATTCGTTTTTAGGGTTCCGTAGCCAAAATGGCAAAAACGGAACCCTTCGTTTCGTCACGTCAGTCCGTCCGTCCTTCCGTCCGTATGTCACAGGCTTTTTACTCAAAAAGTACATTAAAGTATTAATAAAATTTGGAGTATAGGTTTCTTGTATAAGCCGTTACTTAGTTTGATTGTTAAATAATAAAAAAAAAAAATTCTAGGGGGGCACTGTACTTACTTGTAACCGAAACTGAAAAAAAAATTCAGCATATAACAATGTGTGGCACATATTTCGACAGTATTTTTAAAAACATTTTTACATTTTGCTGCAAAAATTGTCTCCAGTTCAGCTGAGATATTAACACAACCAAGTAATTGGAAGCTTACCTATAGAAGGCTAAAAATAACAACTTCGTCAGCCGAAGAGAAAAAAAACATAACCTTCTTTATTTTCTTCAGCGTAGTCGAGTTAAAAGTATCCTATTACCATCTGCAGATGTCCCCTACCCGAGCTGAGCTACCGTGTACCAAAATAGTCGAATTCCGTTTAGCCATTTTGACGTAATTACTTATAACGATAGATTCAAAGTTCAAGTTCAAACATACAACAAAAACAATTCAGTGACCTTCCAATATTTTGAATCAATTTTTTTTTTTTTATTTATCTTAAATGTGCAAACATTTCATTTTTACAGCATTATACTACCATAAAATATAGTAACATAACAGTAAAAGACAAAAGCCTTAAATAAATCTCAATTATGCACCAGCAGAATACGGAAATAAACAATACAAGAACTTATATAATTTCCTATTTTAGTACTTGTCAATAATAAACAGGCTGCAGTACTTCTGTTAATTGAAGTAGCTCATTATTTATTATAAAAACGTCCTGAACGACGAAAACTACTCGCAATTCTCAGTTATGTCATGATAGGATAGCTGCACGTAACGGATTATAGCAATCTGTTTTTCATCTTAAAAGCCACTCGTATAGCCCTGTTAAATCGCTCCTAGCATAACTTAGAGATAATGTTTGCGAGTACACACGTCATGTCAACACAGTATCTAGTTTCTTGGAAGCATCTCTTCTCAGCTTACACCATCAGCAAGGTACGCTAATGTCTCCTGTTATCGGTACCAGGGAACTGTTTGTCCGATAAGCTTAAATGAATTGGTGTCAACGACACGTATTATGGCATAGCCTTTTTATACGAGGAGATAAATGTTAATGTACTGTAATGTCGTTAATAGCTACCGCTTCTGTTTAGAGTTAAAAGGTTGGGTTTGTTTCAGCGTAGTAATTTTAAAGTTTACAGAAATTACTTGTATTATCTGGTAAACTTATTTATACACAAACAGCAGACTCAGTGAATAAAGCATTATTTAAAACAATAACTGGCATATCGCTCAAAATATTGTTTTAGCAAACGCTCTAGTGAAGCAGATAACTTAATTGGAATAAACTATTCTTAAACACTTGAATATTATTCCGAACTCTTAAGAATTAATTTGTTGTAATTTAATTGAATGAATAATACATATTCGTCTCGGTATGGATAGAATATCTTGAAATCTTAAAAGTAATACGTGAAGAACTAAAAACACCTGTCTTAGATTGTCTCCTTAAACTCAGAGCCAATTTCTTTAAAACAAGACATTCGCACAAACAACAGATTTCCCAAGAGTTCATAAATACGGAAGTCCTTGCAATAGTGTTTCTTAACACGAAAATGCTTTTACAATGTAGCCGTGGTTGCTTGAAAACTAGTCGGTGTAACTGAGGGGATAAGAAATCGGATGATTTATAAAGGAAGAAAAGAAATTACTAAAATCCTGGCTGTTTCCTCCTTCCTCGTACGAGAAACGTAATTATGTGCCCGGCGGTCTCGTAAAAGTACCTACGCACAAAAACCACCCTATCTCTAGCTAAAATTAGGAATGGAAAAGTAATTTCCAAAACAGATTTCTCACCTAGCAGCATAATGCATAAAACAAACGGTGTTTTTCTTTATTCCGGGAGTCGCCAACAGGCCTTACACCTAATTTCAATTTAGTTACTAATAACTGATTTAGGCTGTTACTTTTGACCATGATGGAATTAGGCTGCATTGATTAGATAGGTTCTTTTAACGTTGGTAATAATCACGATTCAAGTCAATTTTCATTTCAACAATGGAGCAAATACAAAACAAATTGAAAAGTACTTTATAATTTAACAAAACAATTTTATCGCGTATATTATCTCATTTGAGTTCCCGACGTTTCGGTAGCTTTTGTGTTCACGGGTTCCAAAACGTCGGGAACTCAAATTATATCATATACGCGATATAATCCGTTTCAATTGTTTTATTTTAATGATTGATAATCGCGGAAACACAAGATAATAATATGAAAAAATTACATATAGTTAATTAGCCCTCTCTGTTTTATTTAGATCCTAAATGTCTTTATAAAAGTAGATTCACCACCGTTAGCCTATTCTGTGAAATTTTTAATAGCTATCTATTACAAATTCAATTAAAATCTAATTTAACTCGATCCAGTCGTATTTTGATTACAGGGCATTAGACAACCATGGTTGCTTAAATCCGTGTAATCAATTTGAATATAATTGGTTGAAAATGTTGAAATTATTGCAAAACATTTGATATCCAAATCAGCAGCCTTAAAAAGATATTAATTAAAATTAATCCGTGCTTGCATTAAATTTAAAATAAACAAATCTTAAGTAAACTTGGCAGTCACACACAGCTACGCCCTAAATAACTTCCTTAACACATAGCTCTAGGTACATACTTATCCGTAAGTAGTTAGTTATATATATGTTTTTGCAAGCGTAGAAGGGAATACTTATGTTCCGTTATCGCAAAGCAAAATCGAAAAGCTGGTGACACCAAAGTAGCTTCGATTTACAGTAAAGCCCACGCTCAGGCTTAGCAACTTTGTGCTGGTATACGAGTATAAATATGTTGCTACGAGATAAGCTGCCCTAAGCAGAGACCAATCAAGAATAGCAAAGCAAACACAAGGATTATTTTTGTAAAAACTGTTTCAGTATTCTTATGACGGCCTGGTCTGTTTGAAACTTTATCCAAATCAACTTATTCCCTTTTTCGCCATGTAAAGTTGCTTTTGGCTAATTAACGGCTGATTACGATTTAAAACTAACAAACTACAGTGAAATTGGATTTTTATTAACAACAAGGGTTTGCTCTACCCATAGGTTACCTTCCGTAAGAATTCCGTAGAACAAAATTGGTGGGGCAATGGTAAACCTATTAGTCAGTGTATCCGTTTTTTGCCTGTGCTACTTCTATGATGACGTCTGCCCATCTGGTTTTAGGCCCCCCTAATTTTTCCTTTAATTTCCTTTAATTACGCAATCAAAGTTACACAGTAACTCTAAGTAGCAAGTAACAATAATTGTACAGTGGATGAAAAAAAAAAACCGGCCGAGAGCATGTCTGACCATGCTCAGTGAAGGGTTCCGCAGCCGTGCATTAAAAAAAATGCACTACTGACATAAAAAAACGATATGAAAAAGTGCACTGTAGCACAAGAGTGTATCTCCACAGTACTTACGTCCTTTTGCTGAGAAGCACAGTTTTTCGGCAATAACTCAAAAACGGTATATCCGATCATGTTAAAAACAATTACGGTCGAAAGTATTTATTAAGTTTTATCCCTATGATTTTTTTTCATATTTTTTGGACATCAGGTTAAGACAATTATAGAGGGGGGGAGGGGGGGGAGGGGACAATTTATGCTACGTTCGGAGCGATTATTTCCAAAAATATTTTCTTTAAAATAACTGTCGAAATATGTGCCACACTTTAATATTTGCTGAAAACATTTTTTTTTTTCGTTTCGGTTACATGTGTGTGCCCCCTTAAAAATATATTTTATTATTACTTAACTATCAAACTAAGTAGCGGCTTATACAAGATACCTATCCTCCAAATTTCATCAATATACCCCTTAAGGGCAAAACAGGTATTTGGAAGGCCGTTCTATTTTGTGTTTTTCTTCGATTATTGAAGAGAATGACTATGTTTTTTTTAAATTACTGATACTTTATTAGACGAATGTTTCTCGTGCTATAAATAAATCGTACATTTACGTTTCAAAGTATGTTTTATTTCACATTTCCCTTAGCTTACCCGTTTTAGGCTTACCTCCCCTACACAAAGTCGAGAGTGAAAATTTGATATTATATTACTTTATTTTTATTACCAAGCCCAAAGAAAATGTATTAGGGCTGTGCTTACAAGTTGGCAGGAGTAAATCGGGCACTTAGGCCCCTTTCGGCCTTAAAGCATTAACCAATGAAGGTGAAATACAGACAGTACGAACATATTTCCCGCTGTCAAAGTGTATGAACAAATGTCATGTCTGCAAACTGACACACGATACATTTTTTGTCGGTATTTTTGTTTCTAAGTTTTTGGTATCATGTTTGTTAGTAGAAATAGGAAACATTGGTCACGTTTCCTTTGGTATATATACGTACTAGTTTCTGCCCGTGACTTCGTCCGCCTTAAATTCGTTTATCGCGGATAACGGTATTTTTCCGGGATAAAAAGTAGCCTATGTCCTTCCCCGGGACTCAAACTATCTCCATACCAAATTTCATACACACTTTCGCATTTATAATATTAGTATGGATATGGATTTCCGGCGCCTTTTTTATTATTTCACTTCCACCCTAATTTTATAATTTTTGTTCTATAAATTTAGATTGGGCATTAGTGAATCAGTAAGTAACTTAGAGCAAACTTATGGAGATGACAAGCCGTGTCATTTCATTACCGAACAAATTATTTCATGCATTTTTAGCGGGAGGTGTAGTAAAACAGATACAGCACTCTACGGAAATGGGAACACCCAAATAATCCGAAATATTTTATTCCGAATTTCCTTTTTCCGATTGTCGAAACCCCGAATTTTATAATTCTTTTGTATTAAAATATCGATTATTTAAAAGCACGAAATTTAGTTTACCGAATATCAAAAATCCGAATTTTTAATATTCCGATGTTGAAAAGTCCGAAAAATCAAAAGTCCGATGTTCGTTTACCCCGAAAAGTAATAATCCGAAATGACATTGCTAATTCGGAATTTTCGTGATTTTTAATAATCGGTATTTTGACATTCGGTTATATAAAGTTCTTGATTTTTAACAATCATAATAAAAAAACCGAAAACTGTAGGTTAGGTTAGGTTTGTATGGTGTCCATGTATAGCGGAGCGAGCGAAGACTTTCGTTTAGTCCGATTTATTATTGATCGGTGTAATGAGGTTCGGAATTTTGAAATTCGGCATTTTAGTATTCGGAATTCGTACTTTTGATATTTCAGATTATTATTCAGTCGGACTTTTTATTGTTCCGTGAATTGATATTCGGAATTTTGAAAATCGGAAATGTAAACGTTAGACATTCTTAAATTTCGGATTTATAAAAGTCGGATTCATGATATATCGAAATTGTCATATTCGGAATTTTGATCCATTCGGAATTATAAGAATCGGTATTATGAAATTCGTGATTCTGAATATCGGAATTAAATTTTTCGTATTTATGTAGTGTACCCTTCGGAAATATTCCTATTTCTATCAACGCACACAATTAAAAACTTACAAACAAAAATACACCCACACACTGACAATTTTATTTATCGTATAAACTAACCGGAGATTCTGCGATTACTTTGGCAGAGCGGGATGTATTCGTATCATCTCCAGTGGTTAGATGCTCTAAGGTAAGTAAGGACATTATCTGATAAACCAACATACTATCCTTATCCTTACTATCCTTACTATATTATAAATATTATTATAAACCTGAAAGTATGTAGGTATGTACGTTCCACTTAATCTAAAAAACTACAGGGCGAATGTTTATGAATCTTTCCAGTTATGTACTTTATATATCAGAAAAGGACAGGCTATAATGTATGTCAAATTTCATCCCTTTTAGGCACGAAAAAGGGGATGAAAATTTGTATGGATAGTAAATATTTTTACGCTAGGAACTTGAAATCTTGGTAATAGTGTTCGAGCCTCTTTGGCTCTTGCCAGTAATTAGCTGACTTTAGAAAAAAAGAAGAAGAAAAATGACTAGAAGAAATGTCATGGATAAAATATATTCGGTTTTTTATTATATATTTGTTTAAAAATGTAATCTTTGCGTTATTGGTGTAAAAATAAACCTATTATTATACATTCTTCTGAAAGTTAATTTTCATTCCGGCAAGGATAAATTCTGGCGGGAACATTGATGACCCCGACGTGATCATCGGCCCGAACTAAGAATATAATTTATAACAACGCAACTGAAGAAACAGCCCTGCATAGGAGCCTTCGATATCAATATGAGATCCGCCTATGATGGTTGCGTTTGTCACGCGATAAATAAATGACATAGCTGCCGTCACTTTCTGACACGTATGTGAGTGCGAGAGTGACAGGCGCGTCATCATAGGCCCGCAGCTAAGTTTAATGCTTTAAATTCAAAATTATATTGTATAAAATAAAATAGTATATTTGAGTTTGCCGGGTCGATGACTATTCGAGGTCAAATTGTTATTCTCGCTTGTTCATTCAAGCAAAATATAAGTGTTTTAAGGCTTTATCGGCTAACATATAATATAGTATACTGCTATGTGTTTTAAGGCTTTATCGGCTAACACATAATGTAGTATACTGCTATGTGTTTTAAGGCTTTATCGGCTAACAAATAATATAGTATACTGCTATGTGTTTTAAGGCTTTATCGGTTAACACGTACGTATGTCCATATGAACTAACTTATTGATTAATCATTTCGTGTTTTAAGGCATAACCGCTAACACGTTCGTATGATCTTATACTAATATGATAATTCGTGTTTTAAGGCTTGTAAGCGAACACGGAAGTGCATGATATCACTGGATTCTAAGCGGCATTAAATCTTATTCAAGGATTTTAAATTTCCTGCTTACTTTTTCAGGGAGTGGCGATGTTTTGAGCGTAAGTCAGCGCAGACATGGATAGTGAACGAAATAATACACTTATTACCTTTTATTTGAACTATGTACGATTACAAGAAATAGACGTGAGTATTGTAGAACATAGGATCATTTCTGTCAGTGTTTAAAATTGTTCCCTTCCTTACAAGTTAGTATAAGTTGATTTCGTTACTTGCGCTTGCAAGATGTCAGACTTACACGATCTCAAACGTCAGCGAGGGACAATTATAAGTCGTTTAACACATTTTAGGAAATTCCTTATACAGCTGTTGGAGAAAAAACCAGTGACCGGAGTGTTGATTAATGAATGTAGCCTTAGATTATCAAAAATGGAAGAATCTTTTAACCTCTTTGAGGAAGTTCAATCCAACATAGAATCGATAGATAACTCTCCTGAAGAACTAGACCAACGCGAAACAACCGAAAATGAGATTTACAGTCTGATGGTGCAGGCACAGGAATTTATTGCCGCCTTCAAGGATAATCGTCACCAAGGGGATGAGTTTCTTAGTCTAGGCAGCTATCATCGCGAAGGCCTAAAGAATATAAAACTGCCGCAGCTCAAAATTCCTCCCTTTGATGGAAAGAAGGATAAATGGTTGGAATTTAGAGACCTTTATTTCTCTTTGATTCATAACAATAAGGACATTGACAATATTTGTAAATTCCATTACCTTAAGTCATACCTTGAAGGGGAAGCAAGTCTAGTGGTTAAATCTGTGTCCGTCTCAGCTGAGACTTATCCTATTGCTTGGTCACTTCTGTGCGAGAGGTACGATAATAAGCGCTTGTTAATAAAAGAACATCTTAAGAGTTTGTTCAGTATAGAGCCCTTGTCGAGGGAAGGTCATAAGGGTATACGTCAATTAATTGACAATTTATCAAAAAACTTGCAGGCTCTCAAATCTCTCAGTGAAGATACTGAGGGGTGGGACACGTTAATAATATACATGGCTTCGTCGAAGCTAGATAATGCAACGGCTAGGAAATGGGAGGAATTTCGAAGTGACATCGCTTCTCCTTCTTTACTTTCTTTCTTTAAATTTCTACGCAACAGAGCTGACGTTTTAGAAACATTAGGTTCGACTAGGACAGGTATAAATAAAAATTAAATACGTGAAACAAGGTCAGAGAACAAGTTCCTTTATTGCTGCATTCTTTGAGCAGCCATCGGCAGCCACAGTTAACGTCGTGTCTTGTAAATGCATGTTCTGTAAGCAGGATCATAGTTTCGTCGACTGTCCCACATTTAAATCCTTATCTGTAAATAGCGTTACCTGCACGTGAGCCAGTGGAGGTTATGTAAAAATTGTTTATGCCCTGGCCATCGAACATACCAGTGCCACACCAATGATAGGTGTAGGATTTGTAATAGAAGGCACAGTACATTATTACACTTAGAAATACCAAAAGAGCTGCAAATTGTGGAGGAAGCACCTGCTATTACAAATAAAAATAATAATAGTCCTCAGACGTCAGCAGCTCCTTCATCTTCTATGTCTGGCGAAGCTAAAACGGCGATTTTGACCAACGCTACTGTCACCATGATAGCTGCAGATTGTGATCCAGTTTTGCTATCCACTGCTCTTGTCAAAGTAACAAATAACGGCAATACATACGTTCTACGTTGTTTACTGGACAGCGGATCCCACTCCTCTTTTATAACTGAAAGGGCTATAAATGAGTACTGTGAACTTCAATTAAATTCATTACATACTCCTTTCAGGAGAACGGTGGAGTGCTATATGGTACCTACTGTAGCTCATAAACTTCCGGCTAAGGAATTACAAACACAATTAAATATACGAACTAATATATCCCTAGCGGACCCGAATTTTCAATATCCAGCAGAAGTCGATTTACTACTGGGCTCAGATATATTCTGGTACGTAGTTGGGAACAATCAGGTTAAACTGGACAAAGATAAACCAGTCCTGACTGAAACAAAGCTAGGTTGGATATTGGCTGGCCCTACGGGGGGGAGGCCAAGGGAGACTACGAGGTATCAAAATATATGTTGCAATGCTGTACAAAATAATAGAAAGCAACGCAATTTTAAGGAATCCAACAAGTTGTCTCATAAACCTATTGTTGCTTTATCTCGGACCTTTTATAGTACATCTCTAAAGAGCCTACCTGTCGATAAGAGTAGGAACGCAATATGCGCAGGTTCTAGTGGGGCCTAACCAACTTAATATGTGCAGATTTTTAAGAGTAACCAAGGCTCTATTGGTAATCAATAATATGAGTTATCAATGAATAAATAATATTTTTATACCTTCTTCTGAAAGTTAAGTATCATTCCGGCAAGGATAAATTCTGGCGGAAACAATATGCTTCACTTTTAAATTAGTAAAATATCGAGTTTTGGGGAAAGACATAAGCTACTTTTTATCCCGGAAAAATACTTTTTATCCGTGATAAACGAATCTAAGGCGGAAGAAGTCGCGGGTTGCCGCTAGTACTATTATAAAGTTGTAAAAATGAAATGTTTGTATGTGTCGTTGTGGCTTCATCACGCTAAATCGGCTTAACCGATTTCCACTATTTTCGGTACACGGCTAGCTGGGTATTTCCAGATGGTTATAGGATACTTTTTATCCGACTATGCTAAAGAAAAGAAGAGGGGTTATGACTTTTTCACCTCCGCGAACGATATTGCGGGCGCCTTCTAATTAAATATAAATGTATTACCTACTTCAAAGTTACGCTAAAATTGTATTAGTTAGCTGTTAAAAAAAATATTCCACTCACATATGAGCGTGAAAATCTTGGATATTTATTTCTGAAAATCGAACCCAAAGCACATTTATTAGGGCTGTGCTCACAAATTGGCTGGAGTAAATCAGCACTCAGGCTCCTCTCGGCTCACGAATTCGAAGCGACCCGCAGTTCGGGTTCAATATCCCGGTAAACCGACTTCACGTTCCCAGTGACTCGGAGAGGTCCTTTCGGACCCTCGTCATTCACAATAAGAGAACCCTTATGAAATCGCATAATAAAAGCTGTATAACCACACGATAATCTTTTCGATTTCAAAAAGGAGGTTTTCAGTTTATCGGATGTTTTTTTACAGGTTGCTTAAAGTTTTTTCTCGTATCCTGCGTGACAAGCGTTATTTAATTATCCAATGGGAAAAAAATCTTCTTCTTCTTAGGCAAAAGTAAATACGTTTAGTCAATGATATAACATGAAAAGAGGTTATATGGACTCCGAAAATGGCACGCCAAAACTACGCCAATTGGCAAACCTTCACTCGGTTTCGCGCACAGAGTACTTTGTTCTACATTGGATTATGCGTCAAATAAACAAAAATGCCGTCATGCACAATGAGGTTTTGCACTAATTACTCAATTAAAGCGTCTAAAAGCATTTACGATTAGTGTTTTACCACAATATTGTCAGATTTATGTGTGCATAAGCGTGGCGATTTTTATACGTGGATTATCGTGTACTACCTCTTTTTATATTACAGCATTGCGTTTAGCCGTAAATCACAGTAAATTAGTTTAGGGACGTTACTACCTTTTTTATATATTATCTTAACAGTGTGATGACGATCCTTATCGATATCGACGATATTTATCTTGTTTTCGCATATTATTTTAACCTGTTCTGACATTTATGATACAAATTCGTATAATTTTGACATAAGCAAATTTGTATTGTAATTTTTATCGTGAAATAAAATGATCTTATCTTAACTGGAGAAACTTTGATAACGTAGCCCAAGAGCAATTTACGAAACTTCTCATAAATTGTAGGTTAACGTATAAGCCAATTTCAATCTCCTTTGAATGGAATGTAATAGTTTTGTGTCGTAGTGATTCCAGGTTTGAGTCAGTAATCCAATTTACGCAATAGAGGCCAAAACATGATGTTAATTATTAGAATGGCGGTGTCTAAGATTGGGCCGTTTACCTTATTGGTAGAATAAATAACGTTAATCGTTTTCTACCGATTGTAAATACGGAAATAAAGTATAATCAGAGTATAACGTAATAATGTTTTCTATCATTATAATACGAACATTAGTACATTATGTTGAATAAGAATTTACACTTCAGCTCAACAGAGGATTACTGAGAACCCATTGTAAGTCTCTAAACGGTCTGCCGCAGATTTTGATGTCACCAAAATTTGTGCTATAGTAAGCGCGTTAGAGGAAGTGTTGTGTTGTAATACAATATAGGCAACAAACAATGAACAATCTTGGGGGCCTATTCTGTAACCACGCTACTTAGTGAACTACTGTCACTGAGCTCTGACTTGCATTCAACTTTATTCGCTTTAATATTAACATTTAAATTTTCGTTAGCAGACGTTTCTGCTAAGATAAAACAAAAAAATAAAACCAACTCAAAAAAAACTAAAAAGTAAAAAATAACGCGATAAACTGTATAGATTGAGTATACAAACGGTTACTTGTAAGTAATTTGAAGAAACTGAATTATCGCGTTATTTTTTACTTTTTAGTTTTTTTGGAGTCGGTTTTATTTTTTTGTTTAAAAGTTTATTTATTTTACACTTTTTAGTTAATCGTTACTTAAAAGTGTATCTCGTGACGAATCGAACAAGCCCAAACACGGCTAGGATACATTATTTTATTACATAGATCTGGTGCCTACCTTCCGGCTTCATCATCAAATCAATTCGATGGTACCATTCTCATCAGGAACATTTAAATTTGTGACTTTGAAGTTGCTTAGCTAAATTAATCAAGATATTTTGTCGCCACCCGTAAATCATTTATCACTGAGGAGTTCCGATGGCATTCGGTGGTCTTCTGCATCAGTTCCACTTCACCAATTTATACTTTTTGAATGCAAATGCTTATTATGTTTCTTAAAATACCAAAATCGCTATATGTATGCCTACAATATTTGAGGAGTTCCTTCAATTCCTCATGGATGCCATCATCAGATCTTCACCAAAATTAAATGGGACCAACTAGAAAGTACCTTCTATAAAACCAAAAAAAAAATTTGAAATCGGTCAAATAGTCTTTGAGTAATCGGTAAACATACATAAAAAAAAAAAAAAAACATTCCGTCGAATTGAGAAACTCCTCCTTTTTTTGGAAGTCGGTTAAAAAATTGTGCATGTATATCTGTGTATCTGTACCTATGTTTATCGGTATCGCAGCTCTTAAAATGATGAATTGACTGCAACATGATTTGTTCAAGAGTATGATAATTTCTAGGCGTAACTGAGGTTTTTGCCGGTTCAACGATTACTATAATATGCAATTCAAGTGCATCACAAAGACCTACTTTGCCCATGTTCGAGCGATCGTGAACGATTAAATCGGAACGAGCGTTTGTGAGCTCACAATAAAACACCCGTATGTGTACGTTCCTTGAATGAAATTATTGAAAACAAATACGCTTTTTTTATTTATTCATAATTTAAATTTATAACTTTATTCTGCAAATTATAAATAAATAAAGAGTTTGAGGTTGCTACTTTTTTACAGTTTCGTATCAAATAAAAAATATATTACAAGTATTAGTTTACTGCTTTACATTGGCAACCAATAATATCTGCAGAACATCAGAATGTATACTTACGTCAGTCAGAATACCATCAGTACAGCGGCCGCTAAATTCTGCGAAGCAAGAGTTACACCACGAACCGCACGTAAATACGCAATGTATGATTTACAAACACGCATGAATGCCGCCAAATTCAGGCTCCAGTAATCACGAACTATTCGATAATAATTACGATGAAACTAGTATGTAGGTGCGTTCCTGTAAGCATTGATTTTTAAACAACTTTGATTGATTTATGATTTTCCTTGCCATTTAAATTATTGTGAGATAATTGTACAATATGCAGAGCAGTTATTTTTCGATGACTATCTACCTTTTTTCTGATCCAATGATGAATCCAAGGATATGAGGAAGAAAGGTAAATACTAAGATGGTCACCGAAAGTTAACGTAACTCTGCCTTCTACTTTTTGATATAATGAAGGAAAATAGAGTGGTTATATCGATAACGGTTAAAAATTATCTGAACTCAGAGCAGTTGAAATTTAAGTACAGATTAAAAAAGTGAAGAAATAATGAAATTGAAAGGTTTCAAGAAGTCGACGTCTTTAAGAATTGACCCCCATATGTCGCAAGGCAAGTGGAGTGACAACACGGGCTCGATTCGTCGCTGCATTGTGGAGGCACAATGGCAAGCAGGTCGAGCGAGGAACCCCGTTAATGGGCCATGAAGACGCGACTCTGCAACCTGCCAACATCACAATGAGTACACTATGCCACAGTTGGGACTGTACGATTGTGCGGTCAATGTCTTGGATACAAATGAATACTTCAACTCATTAGTACACAAAAGCAGGGGTATTATGTACTTGGTCTGGAATTTGATAACGCCACTGAGCTACCGCTATCTTAACGGGGCGGAATAAATTTGATTGTAAAAGTTCCTTGTTTTATCAAATTGTCACTGCACGCCTCGAGTTTCTTGAGTAAAGACGAATTGTGAAATAAATTATCGAGATAAGGAGTTACATTTCAGCTTGATAAGCAAGTTCGTACCCTAATAGTTTTTGCTAAAGTTTTTATGCAAATGCCATGTATACTTCCTTTTAAATGCTACTATAAGAAGTATGATATAGAGTCTGAAAAATGCAGTTCCCAGTATTTTATAAATGACTTCTTTAAAGAAAAGTAAGTGTTTTTATCTTTATTTTGCCAGCACTAATGCATCTGATATGAAAGGAAGTCGTCAACCGTCCGGCGCGGAAATTGTGCCGCATTAGGAGGACATTAGCGCTATAATAACAGGGACACCTTGCTTCGCTACTCAGAGCAAGATCCTTGCCGAGATATTAAAATTATGGGAAGACTGTCACTGCTATTTTTAACATTTCATCCCGCCAGAGACCGGTCTATAAATATGAAATTCTCCGCAGCTTTCATTATGAAGACGATTTTCTTGGAAAGTATACAAAGGTAAATTGATAAGCGTTATTGTGGGTTAGTTGTTCGTGGAACTAGCCAACTGACGTTAAATACCTAGGTATGTAGGTACATATAATATATACGTACTTATACACTAACTAGAAGATGCCCGCAACTTCGTTCGTGGAGGAGAAAAAGGCATTACCCGTCGTGTTTTCTTCAGTGTAGTCGGGTAAAAAGTATCCTATAACCATCTGGAGATACCCAGCCACCCGTGTATCAAAAATTGTGGAAATCTGTTCAGCCGATTTTGCGTGATGAAGCCACGACAACACATACAAACAACTTAAAATAAAAAAATAAAAATTTTTCGTTTTAGTGACCTCCAAATAGTCCGTAACAATATATTTTTTGAAAATATCTTCAATGTACAGACAATTTATTTTATAATAGTAAAGATGTTACTTTTATAAAGTTGTTTTTACCGACTCCCAAAAAAGGAGGAGTTCTCAATTCGTCTGAACCTTTTTTTAATACTCTAACTCCTATTTATTTCATTTTTTGGAGCATATCCTTGTTGCCATGTCAAACATGCATAGCTGTTTGAGACTTTTTACCCAACTACGAGAAGTAGAAAATGACATGAAGGTGATAATCATACTTAATATTTTCTCTCTCATACATGAGCTACTGGTAAATAGTAATAGTATCTATCAATCAGGTTTGTATATAGGTAATCGCACAATAACTATTTCCAAAAATCCTTATTGATGAGCCATCTGACTCCAAGCTTTTGATTGAGCAACTTCATTATACTTTTAACCAACCCACGGTTATCAAAGCCCTACACGGTCTTTTGACAGTGACTATGTGACAAGATGTTGATAGATTATAACCTTGGGCATTCAGCGGGGTCGTTTAGTGTAACCTTCCTGCCGTCCACACCTATACAAACCGTTTAAAAGGCGAGGCAGGGTAGATGACTGGAGATTTTTAATCGGCCGTGACCTGATACCACATCAAATCGAAACTTTCAAGTCATCGTATAAAAAAGGGGTTTGTTTGGAGTTCTCACTCCATTGGTTTACTAATTGTACTGTGTCCAAATAAGACCAAAGAAAAACGATTCGACCTAGTTTCATTCCCGTTGTCATGCCACCTAAAAGCTTTTGTTTCTACTCCAGCCCAATTTTTTGCATCTGGTTACGCTTTGTTCGTCTATAAAAATTTCGGTGCTCTTTTGTTTCGCAGACAGGAGTTTCATAGAATTTCGTTTCGCAGATTTTTTGATATAATATTTGGTCCTTGTATTTTTATTTCGAATAATAATGTTCGCATAGACTATTTACTTCAATGAAACATATTTTACAGGAACACAATTCAATAAAATGTATAATCTCATTTTTTAATTTCATATTTGAAGATACTGAGTCAAAAGACAGAATGTCAATTGGACTCGACTTTCAGCCAACTTTGTACTAATTCCATGCTGCCATCTTGATAAATACATAGTCCATTAAAAGCACGTTTAACTCTAACTGGGGTAAGTGCTCCTGAACGGCTGTAAATTTTCTGAAATACCTCAGCTAGAGGGTGTTCCTAATTCAGAACATTCCGTTATCAGCTCTCGTAAAGTGGATTGGTTCGGGTTATCGAATTCGCGAATCCTCTTTCGAGTGTATTGGCACATTGACCCGATATATAAAAATAGAACGCGTCTCCCTCACGTATAAGTTGATTGGAATGTTTATTCAACACGTGGGTCAGGCGAATAACACAATTTTAAATATATTTTGTTGATTATATATGATGCACCTTGAGTTTTAAGTCATCTGTCGCGTGACAGTTTATTGATTGTTGCCTTGAAATAAGATTGAAATGTATCATAAGTAAATAAGGAAAATCTCCATTTTAAATGCAAAAATACCTCGAGTAACAACAAAAACTTAGTTAAAAAACGACGCTAGACATATACTTCCAGACGTCTGAACTAATTGATACTGTCGTTACTCAACATAAATGCTTGTATCGGTAATGTTTCACTTTTTGTCGCGTTTTTTTTTTAATTCACTGCTATTATAGGGGTAAATTTATGAGCATTGCATTCCGAGGTAGCAGTGCATGTCGAGGCGGTGTCATCACCGGTGCGCATGTAATTTACCGACGTGATGCGTACGCGATCGTCGGTTGGATGTGATTTGTAACTGAATACGCTGCTCGCTTAATGGCTATTGGGGATCTATGGGATTTGATCAAATCTGATTGATTGGCTAGAAAAGATGGAAGATTAATTCAAAAATCATAACGTATACCCATCCATATAACCATCTATGTACACCAGAATCTAAAACAGTCAAGTAAGTTAACTATTGATAGACAACGCACAGATAGGAACATGAAATTTGAATCATATGTTATATTAGTTTAGAGACGCAGAAATGTATAAAAGAAGGACTTTCTTTATGTCGTGGGCGAGAGCTAGTATATTACTTGCCCGAAAATGATACAAAATTACGATATATTTTATATTGTGTTACCATTCAGCGCCGACATCGCGACGATTTTTAACGTTTTTTTAATAAGGCAGTCTTAAATTAGTATTATGTATAACAGTGTAGGCAAGCAATGACACCATCAATACTTACAGTATAGTATTATTAGTAGATACCTATAATATCAATAATAATGCAAAAATATTATAGAGCTCTTAACAACTGCTTCACATTATTTGATTACTGTCTGATCCGTAGCTTCATAAAAACAACTAATACAGATTTTCATGTTCATTTTCCTAATTCATTAAATTGGTTAATTTTTCGGTTTCTATTAGGTGAAACCGTGCATATAGAATTTGCAAAAGTATAATAATATTAAGGGGGACACCATTCGTTAAAACTAATTAATATTTCCCTCTTCACCACTTCCCACAGCCTTCTAATTAGAGACACCCTTATCTTCGCTGGCTACAAAGCAAGTGTGAGGTTCTTCTCATTTATAATTACAGTTACTCGTAATTATTCTGATATATTAAAATTAGAGGTCTGTCAGGTTGTATATAGATTATTGAGTCATATAAGTAATAAAGGCCATTATTAAACATAATACTCGTAATGTAAAGGAGAAGTACAATCTACAATGTATAATTTTGTTTCACATCTTAATAGCACTATGTAATGAATTCATTTCATCACACAGGTAGTAATGTGATTTTTTTCTCATGGTTTCACGCAATAATTAACAAAAAAATAAAACCGACTCCAAAAAAAACTAAAAAGGTGCCATATAAAGAATGTGTAAAATATTGAAAATTGACGATTTTAGTAAGTTGTGACACGATGGCACCGACTCCAAAATAACATTAATTGTATATACTGTATAGATTTAGTATACAAACGGTTACTTGTAAGTAATTTGAAGAGACTGAATTATGGCGTAATTTTTTAATTTTTAGTTTTTTTGGAGTCGGTTTTATTTTTATATTAACCGACTTCCAAAAAAAGGAGGAGGTTCTCAAATCGACGGAATGTTTTTTTTTTTATGGATGTTCACCGATTACTCAAAGACTATTTGACCGATTTCAATTTTTTTTTGGTTTTATAGAAGGTACTTTCTAGTTGGTCCCATTTAATTTTGGTGAAGATCTGATGATGGAATCCATGAGGAATTTAAGGAACTCCTCAAATATTGTAGGCATACATATAGCGATTTTTAAGAAACATAATAAGCATTTGCATTCAGAAAGTGTAAATTGGTGAAGTGGAACTGATGCAGAAGACCACAGAATGCCATCGGAACTCCTCAATGATAAATAGTTTACGGGTGGCGACAAAATATCTTGATTAATTTAGCTAAGCAACTATTTCGAAAAAAGTCACAAATTTAAATGTTCCTGATGCCAATGGTACCATCGAATTGATTTAATGATGGAGCCGGAAGGTAGGCACCAGATCTATGTAATAAAATAAACTTTTAAACAAAAAAATAAAACCGACTCCAAAAACTCGCGGCGGCGAGCCTTTAGTTATTATCTACCTACATATATATTTAGTCATAGTAATTCGTATTTTTGTTGAATAAAGAACTTTATTTACTTCAGGTTTGGCACCGATTTCAAAAGGTGATTCAAATGTGATCCGTATCATACATAAAAGATTATTTATGGTTTTTTAGTTTATTTTGAAGTCGGTTCTTTTTTTATTTACAAATAAATATTTTTTGCTTTTTAGTGATGGATTTTAGTAGTACTATAAAGTATTTTTTCAACACACTTGCTCGTAAAGTGGCTCTTATTACATCGTTTTTATGGCTGTAATCCAGTCCATTACACACGCGTGCTTTTTACATTACATAATCGCACTAGTGCCTTTTCATTACAGTTTTTTTTTTAAACTTCAGCAAATAGGTTTTAGGTACAAGATATATTTTAGGTTATTTTAATAAATCGAAACTGGTACTTCTAAAAAGCAATTAATTTCAATAAATTATAAAGTTTTCTAAACAAAATAACATTTTGAATTTAAATTGATATAATTATTCAGTTTATTATATTTTAATGTTTGGCTGATTGGCCTATTAGCCATCGCCTCAACGGGCCTCAACGCTCGTGCGCGCGCATAGACAAATGCATCGGTCGCTTCGCGCCATTTTGATTTGATTTGACATATGTAATATTTACAAATATTTCATATTGAAGTATGATTTTTTTTTTTTAATGTCAATATTATGTAAATAGTCTCAAGCAATGATAATTAAAATATAATCATTATGTAGGTACGTAAATTTAAGGTAGGTACTCATGACAGGTTAATGTAAACGACTTACGACTACAGGATTGGTTACGCACGTATAACCTAGACCAAATTTTAAGTAAGGTACGATTGTTTTTTTGCTTTTTTCCTCGCAAGTGTGTTGAAAAACGTCGTATGAAACTCGTGTGCATTGGTCATTACACTCTCGGCTTTATACAGCACTCGTCTACGACTCGTGCTGCAAGACATCGCCTCGAGTGTAATTACCAACGTACCACACTCTTATCATAATGTACTATTTTAGAGCCCAGAATGGGATGATTGAGGAGGCACTTGGAGGCACGAGTCTTTGGAAGTAAGAAACGTAAAAGTTGGTTAGTTCATTGTACCTTCCATCATCAGCTCAGCATGAAATGATGACAACCAGAGGAAAACAACTGATAATCTTAGAAAAATATATACAAAACATTGTTAGCGCCTATAATATTTGAGAGTTTCTCTCGTTTTCCCTGGTATTCCATCATCTAATCCTGACTTGGTGATAAGGAGACTACTTCAGGGACACACTAAAAAGAATATGACTAACAGTTTTAATGTATCTACGTATAATACATGTTTGTTTTTAAGAATTATCCTCTAACTCTTAAGTATTAAGGAGTTGTACCTTCCGTCATCAGCTCAGCATGATGAGATGATGACTACCATATGCAAATACCTAAATAGCTTAAGAAAATATATGAAAAACGTTATAAGTGCCTATAAAATTTGAGGATTTCCCTCGATTTCCCTGGGATCCCATCATCAGATCCCAACTTGGTGGCAATTGAACCACCACGGGAGAATATCGTTTCAAATATAAAAAAAAAAATCGGTCCACAATTGGCGGAGTAATCGGTGAACATACATAAAAAAAAATTAAAAAAAAAAACAAACTTGAACATATAACCTCCTCCTTTTTTGGAAGTCGGTTATAAATGGCTGTAAATGTACTGTTATTCGTGCCGTACTTATCGTATGAGCTGTCATATAGGCCCACCAACACCTATTCATCTTTTAATTTTTTCTAAGCCACAGAAAATCTGTAATTTTTTTCTCACGATAAGGAGACTTATTCCTACCTATAAACAAAATTTCAAGATATTTGAAAATTTTTATCCATTCCCCATTGTATACAAACTTGTAGGTTTACAAGTTGTTAATGTAAAAGGGAATTGGAAACTAATAAATGATATAGTAGGTACATATTTATAACCGGCTTTATTTGCGCCAGAAGAAAAGTAATGTTTTCGAAGTAAGTATATACATAAATAAATATAACGATACATACATACATATACCGAATAAATAAATATTAAGGGACAAATTTACACAAATCGACGTAGTCCCACAATAAGCTCAATAAGGTTTGTGTTATGAATATTAGACGACGATACATTTATGAGATATATTTACTTCCAAGACTCAGAAAAATATGATAGCAAATATTTGCCCTTCCCGGGATTTAAACCTAAGACCATCAGCTTCGCAGGCGTAACAACAAGTATTTATATAGGTCTGTATATATGTGGGTGCGTATGTCTAATTCTTTAACACGTTTTGCAGCCTAATCGGCTTGATGTTTTACGTATCAGGTATCGTTAGATTATACTTTTTTCTAAACTGTTTGCTTTAATACATCCACTACATTTGAGTCACAATGATCAGGAAAAAAGGGAAATTGTTTGTTTAAATTCGAATCAAGACTTAACAACTTTTGTGTGCAGTAATAAAGACCACATGCGTGTAGAATATATTCCCTTCTCCAGTCCATTCGACGCATGACACGTCTGCAAAGTTATATTTTGTGTGAATCATTTACCGTCAACATGAGTGAAAACGACTACGGGCCCCTGAATATTTGTTACCTATGGGTACTAGAACTTGCAAACGAGCTATCTGTTAAAATATTCAGCTACGTACTTATGACTGAAACCTGGTTGTGGTACAAAATACAAGCTATTAAAGACCCGAGATGATCTTTACCAGCCGTCGACCGAATCGTAATTTAGTTTCGCTACACACGGACTGGCGGGAGCTCAGTTGAAATAGTATAACATGTCGACTTCACAAAACTCGCAAAATGACTAAATTTCATTCCATTTTAATTCATTATATTTATATAATGAATTAAAATGGAATATAAAGTGGAATAGAAATTGAATTATATCCTATCGGATGATTTCTTGTGCAGATGGTGATTTCTAAAACGAGCACGTTGCTCAGATGTCCGTTAATTAAATTTCACCTAAAACGATGTAGATTTTTCATGGTTATATTTTGTGTTATAAGTAGTAAATGTGGCTTAGCGTTTCTTCTAAAGCTATCAAGACCGGATTTCACCAAACTTTTATTCTGAGAATAACGCTTATTCCTAGATAGTAATATAGAAATTCCATAGTAATTTGAGATTACTATTTGAGAATAAGCGTAATTCCAGTAATGAAAGTTTTGTGAAATCCAGCCTTAAGGGTCTAATATTTACGTATTAAGGGTCAATCAACATTTTCCAATACCTTGTTGCCATGGTCTAAAACTACGATTTCAAACAGTTTTGTTGCCTTTATGGCAACATAACTGGTTTTTTTAGCCAATATCGGTCTATTTTTCAAGGGCCCATGTCGTCGGAATGTTAAGGCACGAACTCATGTATGTACGAACTTTTCTCTTTCTCTCACGCCGCAAGTTGGTTTGAACCGGTTCAACTCATTGCCGCAGTCCTTGTGCCTTACGCACTCCGCTCAAACCCAACCTAAGAGGCCGTGGATGGCATTCCCGTTTGTGGGTTTGCGCTCCCCCACTAAATATGTTTACTGGTAAGAAGGCCTAGCCAGACCTACCCAGTTCGAAGTCAGGTTTTAAAAAAATGTTACTCAAACGCAAACAGTGGGGCATAAGTCCACTTGCTTGTTTGCTGGTGCTAAACAGTTGTTTGTTTGTACCATTTTTTATATATTTACCTGGCATCTATAGTAGATAGTAGTCACTTAGTGGTATTAATATGAGTATCTCAGATTTAGTTCTTTACCTCATTTGTAACCTAAGTCTCCCAACTCTGCTTCCCAACACAGGGGATGCTTACCGGGCGGGCGGCATCATTCCTTAGACCGTAATAAATTATATAAACTTTTTTTTTTTAAATCAATGAAATTCAAATTAGATAATATGTAAAACGGCATCGACTGTACCAATACAATGTATACAATCTCCCAGGAATCCGCTCCGGCCGCGGGGCCAGCGTTGCGGCACGTCCTCTCACCGATGACCCGCGCAAATGTCATCGAGTGTTGCCTCACGTGCCCTGGAACTATATCGATTTAGCGTCCAAAGGAACTTTGTGCACGCTTCACTTACATAATCACAGTTTAAATCGTGCCAGTCGGTATACATTTGCTAAGTCAACAATGGCTACAATTAAATTTCAGTTGGTTAGTCTGAGTACATATGTAGTTTTGACATGCTTGGCGAGGCAGCCACAAGTTTCGGGTTTGATCTCCGCAAGAGGCAATCCATATCGATAGCTTTATTGAGGCACGCAATTATTTTACAAGCTTGACCAGCGCAACTTTAGACTAGGTGCCGTGTGCCAGCCAGGTTTCGAGCCTGAATTAGTGAGGCCTAATGAAGTTTTTATTTTCATGACTTGTTACAATCATAGTGCCCCACCCGTGTTCTTCAGACCATGTCCGACCCTGAGCTTAACTTACGTAATCATTTAAGAAACACATTCACTACCGGTGGGCGGGGATCAGAAACAAAGTTGCATGGGGTAAACACTCATATGTGTAGTCATCAGAGTATGTATTTGTATCTAAAGATACGTTTGATAAAATCGTCCGTGTATCCTGTTTTCTTTCCCTATTAAGTCTATCTGTTTTTCTGTCCGTTGCTTTATACTACACTTGACCATGGGGTTAGTTGAGTGGCGATTACCTTTGCCAAGGACCATTAAAACAAGAGAACTGACAGTTGCCATACTTTGGATCGTGTTCCTATCACAAGGAGATATTCGGGCAAATATTAGATGCCATTTAAAAACTAAACATTTAACGGCGTTATAATTAAATTAAGAAACATAGTATAGTAACAATTAAATACTGTGTCATGCTTGCAAAGTTGAATAATTGTAAAAAATAATTCTTATATGGCGATGTACATATCGGGGACCGGCTTTCTGTATAGAAATGCTCAGTCCATTTGTATCAATGGTCCTTGCCTTTGCCCAGAGTCTAATTTGTGACCGCCTGATACTCACATTTCGCGCACAGCCGGCTAGGCTAATCGCGTTTTTGTCGTATATACTCGTAATAACATCTTAAGTAAATATTGCCATAACTCGTTAACTTCATAGTTATGATAATGCGTTGGTTATTATTAGTTGGCTATTATTACTTAATTATGTTAGTAACTACAAGAGTCATGAATCCATAAATAAGTCAACACGAATTGTGAGTACGTCCCGTTTTAATGCGGTCGACTTTACGACAGCTGATGCGTTTTGCAAAATACAAATGCTATAAATATTTTGCAATAATTGCTTTAAACGGCTAATAAGATAATGACCTTGTAAAAAGACCTTCCACGTTTGGTTTATCAAAACATTCGCATATAAAAAGGTAATGACCATCCTTGCGCAATCAACCTTTTTACTCACCCAATTTTATGGCCAAAAAGTCTAAATATAGTGTTCGGTGTTGACATTCAGGAAAGATTCCATTTATGTACGTCGGGATACGGTGTAATTTAGACATCGTTTTTGTTTTGACATTAGTTCCATTTCACTACTTCTATACAAGGTTTTTTTTCAACTACTTGTCTAACATTATTAAATTTATAGATCTGGGGCCCGTTTCACAAAAGTTTGTAACTCGAATTACAAGGATGAATATTTTTCCGAAACTATGTATTAAAAAAAGTAATTAAAAAAAGAATTTGCGTCGATCTAGATTTCTTATGAGTCCCGACTGTTTAAAATCGCTGTTCCATGTTAGAATTTATTATTTGTTATATTGTGAGTATCGATCACGTATAACTTAACAAATTTCTGGGGTACTGGACTTGTTTTTTTCTTCTTAGTTTTTTACGCAGTCGGGTTTTTTGTTTTTTTTTACTTTCTTTAATTTTATACTTTTTAGTTAAAATTATAAAAGTCAGTCAATTTCGCAATCTTTATCGTGGGGGTTATTGAGAAGCTTGCACAGATTTATTAAAATACAATGAAATGAAAATTTAGTGAGAACGGCTTGCTAGCGAACTTTAAATGGTTATAGTTCCTAACTGGTAATCCCAATTTAAAATGATAAAACAAACATAATAATGATTTTTAAATCCCTATTCATTGATACCCCACTCGATATAGTACGTCGATTTTCATTTTCACGATATGCCGTCTCATTATCGCCATTTTGAGTTTTCATCATTTTCATGTCTTCAGTGACATTTGGACAGTTAAGACAAATCGATTGACGTAAGAATCATCAAAATCGGTTCACGCGTTTGGTCTCTAGAGTGCCAGATGGGAACAAACATACAGACATACATACATACATACATACATAGACTGATAAACACATTAACACTCCTTTGCATCGCGCAGTCGGGTAAAAAGAGGCGTAAAGAGTAACTTGCTTTAGGTTTTATTGACTCATCCCGGCGCTAGATGAAGCTATGACTATGCTATCCTAATTACACTCTACTATTATTCATAGAAACCTCTTAGTACGATTTATTGAATACTTCACAACCATCCTTTATTGAGTACTTCACAACCACGATTAGTTCCTAGTTCCGCATTAACCGTCCAACGGACTTGGATGAACACAGATAGATCAAGCCTTGGATAAAATAAGACACCTATACTCCAAATTTCATCAACATACTTTATGTAGTTTTTGAGTAAAATGCCTGTGCCATACGGACGGACGGACATGACAAAAATATTAGGGTTCCGTTTTTGCCATTTTGGCTACGGAACCCTAAAAATAGGCGAAGTCGCAGGTAAATGCTAGTACATACTAAAGAGCATTTCAGAATTACGAAATTAATTACAGTTGAGAAAATTAATGTTATCATGGAACGTGTCTCCGTATTTCATTGAAGCGAGTCAACGGTGCGTGCTGCTGCCGCAACGTCCGCTATTTGTCTGTGTGACAATAGATTACTTATTACTTGCAACGGCAGCTAATAAACCGTGGTAAAAGCATTTTACAGCCAAGGGCACAGTCAAAACAAGGGGGCCTTCACCAGCCTCTTAAAGCCCTGCGTAAAAAATTTTGTACGAATTCCAAAATGTTTTTTTATCATTCTCTGGTGTATAGTTAATTTTCCAACAGCTATTTTAACTTCGGGCCGCAGGAGGCTTAAGCAGAGGATTCAACTTTTTAAAGTATATAAACTCAATATTCTGTCACTTAAAAGGATCCTAATATAAAGTGACATTAATGACTAAAAAATACAGTCAAGAAAAGGAGAAATTTCGTCTAACTGCCCAGTAAAACTGTGAACAGATGTAGTTTATTTTGAGATATCTCTACGAGTATTTTTATTTAACGACCAAATGTATGGTCACAGGAAGGTGTAATTAATGGAATAGCATTAACAGATCGTTTTTAGCATTAAGAACGGAAGCGAAAATATCATAACACGTATTATTTATATCTTGTATTAATTTTTAACATGACTTCGATATATCTTTCAGATACAGAAAAGGCAGATATGATGCCCTTTCTTATTTTTGTATGTTCGTATTTAATACTATAATTTGTAATTTGTGTAATTTGTGTCTAGAATAACCCATCAGACTAACCATTTATATTAAATGTGCATTTATTTATATTCTAAGCGGTAAACTTAAATGTTTAATTAATTAAATGGAACCAAATAATTAAACAGTACAGTAATTCGTTAAAGCAGTATTATGTTTATGTTTGGACTTATGTTTTTATGTATCTGGAAATAACTTGTCAATTGGTAACATTAAGTTTTCCATCTACAAATACAAATAGATTTTTTTTTATATCGCATCGTTTTGTAGAAGTAAGAAAATTAAAATAGTAATTTCATTGATAGCTAATTTTTAAATGTTTTCTTGCTAATCTGTACAGACCAAAGTAAAAGTCGATTGTTCTCAACAAATGTTACTTCCAGGATTTAAGAGTCCCCGACAAGTCGGCCGAATTTCACCTTCTCATAAAAAACTTTGGCATATATAATGACATGAGGTATATCTAGGTCCTTCATTAGTTTATAAGCAGGGGTCGGACAAAAAGTGCGGATACGTCCAAACCACTTATGGGTGATTTCAAATAGGTAGTATTTTTGATTTTCATAAACAATTCTCATTTATCAACCTCTTTATTAAACGATATCGCCACTTGAAATGAGTAAGTACGTTTTTGACTGACACATTGTCAATAAGATGAACAATAAATTGACTTCGTTATTGTTTAGCTATTGCATCTTCTCGATTATATTTAGCTAAAATTTATATTTACTAATGTATAAAAAAACGCTGTAAAATGTCATCTTTACTCGAATATTGTGGCAATTTTCCGTTTTTGGAGGTACGTGACAAACACTGCTCTTATTGTAATCAAATACGAAAAGATATCGGGCAATCCTATATTTATGTTACAGTACAGTAGATGAGACAAAGACCGTTTGCAACAAAATATTGCTAATGTCCTCATTGGTGCTCTTAGAGAGCATAATGCAAGCAGACCACATGTAATTGATTCTTAAGTTCTCGACTATACAAACAACGTCACCATAAAATATTTACTTCTCAACTCATTCAAATTTTTTTTTAATTAATACTACTTCGTTACTACATGTCACACGGAATTTTGAATGCAAACAGCATCCTGTGTGCAAGGTAAGGTACGTCATTTTTACGTCATCCGCACTTTTTGTCTGACCTCTGTTTATAAGGCTCCAGTGTATAAAACAAACGAAATACAGCAAAAACAAGTTTTGTATGAAAATTCGCTGTATTTTTTTACTATGGTATCTGAAGCTACATAAACTAATTACAGACCTGGATATTCCTTAACTTAAGTTTCAGAGCAAACTAGCAAGTCGTCATAAAATGAGAGCATAACTACGTTTGTACGGAGAACCTAGCTTGCCAGGGACTCTTAAAAAATATATTTAAAAAACAATATGAAATGAAAAATTACCATTGTAGATAATGCGTACTATCGAGAAAAAATATGATATGAACAGCACTGGGAAACTTAATGTACACACGCAATTGGTATTTCGTGTAATATTCACATATGTGATTAAGATAATGACTTCCAGGATCCTAGAACAAAATTTACAAGTTTTATGACTATAATTTCCTAATATTAACGCTCACCTCTGTATGACGAACTAGTATTTACCTTCGGCTGCGCCCGCGTATCGGTTCAGCGGTTTACGCGTGAAAAGGTAACAGATAAACAAAGTTACTTTCACATTTATATTAGTATGAATTTAACAAGTTTCACATCAGTTCACTGTAAGAATAAATTATAAACTAAAGTGATTAATATAATACATAAAATGAACGAGTTTTATTCATCCATTGCAATGTGTAACTTCTTAAATTATTTTATTTCTCAACAATAACTAACGAAACCTGAGCGCAAACAATTAATGTTTCCTTTACTTACCTAGAAGTTTTGTCGGCGTTGCATCAACTACAATTGCAATTCAATCATGTAGAATTAAATGTATTGAATAGACTAGTTTCAGTGTGCTATATAGCAGGATAATGGCCAAATCAGAAATTTTAATAAATCGCTAAAGGATATGACCAAATCACGCACGATGTAAAAATGGCGGATCCATTGTATCATTTGCTTAGAAAAAGTCAGTAATTTGATCAAATCCCTGAATCAGTTTAGTGAAATGATGAAAACACCCAAAAAGGGCAACTCGTTTTTTCATTTCACCAGATTTGTTTAGTGATTTGATCAAGTCCCTGAAACACATCAGTGAGTTGACGCAACGATCTCGCAAAGAAACTAGACACGTTCACTGAAATGATAAAGTATCTACTGTAACAGCCAAACAGTGTTTTCTGCCCCTAAGTAAGTTATCTGTACTTGGAGGTCAGGTGTTTAAGAAGTGTCCCTGTAGTACCTACAATGCAGATTGATCAAACTTAATTGTATAGTAAATTATATATCTAGGTACATATTTACCTCATTTCATTGAACCAATTCAGAGATTTGTTCAAGTCACCTAGGTTGCTTCATCATATCACTGAACGTGTCTAGTGAAATTATAAAACGAGTTGACTTTGCGAGTTCGTTTCGTCAACTCACTGGCGGGTTTCAAAAATTTTATCAAATCACTAAACAAATCTGGTGAAATGAAAAAACGTGTTGCCTTTTTCGGTAGATTTCGTCATTTCACTTAACTGATTCGGGGATTTAATCAAATTACTGATATTTTCTAGGCAAATGATAAAATTTATTCGCCATTTTAACATCCTGCGTGATTTGATCATATCCCTTAGAGATTTGTTCAAATCTTTGTGTTGGCTATTTCCCTGCGACATGTATACTGATCCTTATGCAAATGTGGGGGTATATGATGTTATAACAAATGTGCGGAAATTATTTGTGTAAAGTACCATAGGCTCTTATTCATCTGGTAAGAATAGTTGGTTCCCAAAGATAACCAAAAAGCTCTTGACACGCGAGCGAAGCTACGGCAAAAACCTCGTTAAAATAGCACAATTCCGTGAAATTGTAAAACAAATGTACTCTAATTGTTGATCATATAGCCAATGAAACACAATATTCACAAGGGCTATAATGGCCACCGGAAGAAAGTTAAACAACAATAAATAGCCAAATGCCGGAAAACACGGCCCACGGCTAACAGATGATAGTATTTAATTACAAGCCGCCTCGCAGTAATTTTACAGATCTTGTACTAGGTACTCGTATTAGAGCGTTTACACACTATCCGACTCGATATCGCTATCAGTTTTTGGTCTGATATCCAGAGAAGCAAAATGTATTTAAAAAAATACAAATTTATCATGTACAGGGTGACAACTGATCACTCATCTATAATATTATTAAGTTGCAAAGATGAAATATCTGTACTTTGAAGATGTTTTAATAAAGTAAGTGGTAAGGGCTATTTGAAGGTCACTTTCTTATGTGTCATTGTGGCTTTATCACGCCAAAATGATATAACAGACTTGAACTATTTTTGGTACACGGGTAGCGGGGCATCCACAGACGGTTATAGGATACTTTTTACTCGACTACGCTGCATAAAAAAGAGGGTAATGATTTTTTTCCTCCGCTGACGAAGTTGAGTCTAGTAAAATATATATATAACACTAGAAGGTGCCTTCGACGTAATGAGCCAAATTCGAAGGATGTCAAGATTATGAGCCAGCTATCTCAAACCGTACGCAATCCTATAAGCTAGTACCTACGAGTATGTTAAATCCAATAAGTACGGGGATTTTTTCATTTCTCCTGGGTTGACCGATGTCGATGCAACCGGCCGCATGTGAAACCACAGCATGATACAGTACCTACTCGGCACGAAACTAGACCCTGTATTGGTATCATTGGAAGTGTGGTATGAGGGCGGGACGCGTAACCATAGCAACCAGGTGGCACGAGTCCCAGCGTAATACCGCCTTCGCAGTAGCCGCCATCTTAGGTCTAGTTTCATGCCGGACGCTGTACCGGACTTCGAATCTTCGAATTTATAATATCGAAAGCGTTTCCGGCCAATATGAAGTCTCTCTTACAGAGTGTTTCAGTTATGCTAGGTGATTGATGCAAATTGAAATCACTGTTAATGGTTGAAAAACAATTGGACAATGGCTATCCCGGACCGTGCATTTATGTTTACAACGAGGCTCATTCTCGTAGTAAAATATATACTGCATTTATCATTCACTATGACAATACGTTTACACATACAGTTAGAAAAATAGAAACTAGTAAGTTTAAAAAGTTTGTAATCTTTAAACAATTTACAAAAATTAAATTTCTATGTCGCCTCACAATTAAAATTAACTCATACTTAAGTAATCGTGTAGTTTCAAGTTTTAGTACATGCAGGGGTCGATTTTTTATGCCTACTGAAAGATCGTAATTGTGTGATGTCTCGAAAAGTAACTTTTTGTACTTCATCTTGGATTTCACCCGGTATAGCAAAATCTTGACTACCAAAAAGACTCATCAAAACCCAGCCCAAACTCTTAGCTAGCTGATATATTTTTTACACAGTTTTTATCTGTGATGTGATTAAAGTGTGAAACGTGGCTTTACGAAATTCCCTGAAGAGCAAAGCAGAGAGGATTTTTTAATGAATCAAATATTACTTATTGGCCATAAGCCATATAATACAGCCACTAAGGCATATTTCAGATAAGATCGATATAGGTACTACTTCCCTACACGTAAGTTGTTGTTGTTGCCATCTACGGCAAACGAATTATGAACCTAATTTCTATTGGAAAAAAGATATTTAACATGAAAGTTATCGATTAGTAGAAACTGTGAGTATATATTTTTTGCTATTTTAGTTAGTTCGATTCCCGTTTCAGGTAAACTTTTCACAAATTCTCTAATTGCAGTTATACATGTTAGGAAAATTAAATTAATGTTTCCTTTAAAATGAGCTATCTTAAGGATTCAAGGTAATAAATTTTTTCCCACCCTGTATACGTAATTGTAGCTTAAAACCAAAATTTTATGAAAGGTGTTTTAACAATTCTGCCTTTTTATTTTTCCACTCGTGATGTAACCTCACGTTAAAAAAACATCCCGGAAGATAAATAAAATATGCCATTCAATTGCTGTTATTCCATTTTTGTTCCTCTTAACTTTCAAAACACGTTTATTCCCGTGAGCATATAAAAATGCTAAGTAGAAAATGTAGGCAAGTGCCGAATGCAAATTTTATATTCTTTTATTTCTCTCTCCCTTATTTTTTGGCAGCTACTGTATTTTTGAGTTTCATTTCATTTGCAATCATCCATGTTTTCCCGTTTTCCTTTTTAACTTTTCTTTACACAGAAACGGGAAAACGTAATTTGTTTTCAAACGCGCGAATTAAAAGAATTAATGAACTTCGTAATCACCGAAGAGTTTGGTTTTTTTTGCGAAACAAAGTTAAATTAATTGGATGACTGTGTTGAAATTCTAATTATAAATATATATATTATATGTTATGTACTTATATTCATTTCAGTTCAGCTCAGTTTTTCAGTTTAATGGTTTCTGTCCATTACGACAATTTTGCCAGCGTCAAGGTTTTTTTAAACCTTGACGCTGGGTACGGTTTTACATTAAAAATAAAAAAAATATGAGTTGATCAACACCGATTCATGTCGCCCGTCCAAGATGGACGAAAAGAATCTTATATTCATTTAAATACCTTTCTTTCACTAGAGGTTAGGGGGTTGTCACGAAACTGCCGATTAATGTCAAATAACATATATTTCGTCACAAAACTGACAGGCTAGACGCCATTTAAATATAATTTAAGTTTCGTCGAAAAATGCCCATATCTTGAAGGACCTAATTGTACCATGTACGATTGGTGCATAATAGAACCATCTTTTAATTAATATTTCCAAGTCTTATTCATGTTATTGACAACCTGCCTACGGCACAAAAGTGCTCGTTCATTCGGCTTTATATCCCAATACCTATGGCAATTCAAAAACCATTTAGAGAAATAGGTTTAATAAACCGCTTGCAATTGTCCGTTTTCCAATCGGATGAGTATATTTGTTACAATTCCTAACCAAAGTTTTCTGTGACGTCATTATTTAGGCGTTTTGTAATCGTCAAAACCGCTGCAAGACTTTATACGTGTGTAAAATTAATACTGGAAAAATCATAAGTTTAAAAAATATATACGGTCTAAATTCATTACGTTTATAATCTAATCTGTTGACTATTTATAAGGTATCAAAATACATAAAGTCCAATAACATTATATAACTACTAAATTATAAAATGTGTGATTATTTATGTTTAAGCCTCCGTAACATTCAAACTACTAAGGTTACATACATGATTTTGACTAATTTGAAATCCTTAAAGTATGCCAATTCATGTGATAATAACCACTCCATAACTTCAAAGTACAAGTGCGTTTTTTGCCGTCCCAAACTTTAACCAAAGTTTTCTCAATTGTCGCTTTTTCACTTTAGCAAATTTGAAGAATTAAAAAAAAATAACTATAGCACCTAGAGACATATATCTTTCACCAAAAGATAGCGTATGATTGGTAGTATTAGTATAACTACTCATCTATCTCCACAATTTAACTCCATATCGACTAAGTGGGGCGTTTTCCCAAAAACAGTCACAAATATTTTATCCGTTATGAGATCTATTCACGAGGAGTATTATGTAAACACAGACATAGTGGTATGGTACATAGTTTTACTTATTTCAATGACAAATACAAAAGCAAACAACAACTTACTCATAAAAGGCAATTAAATAAAATGTTCGATGTTTGAACTTAACTCATAACTACTTATCAAGCTATCAGCTTATGACATTTGATTTGAACTTAACATATTTAGGCGATGGGTTGTTGTGGATATCACGTCACTGTGCGTATATAATGTGTTACTCTATAGCCATTCCTGTATAACTGCACATAATTATTAAGTAAACGCAAAGGACTGTCTTCACCCTTTTTTGCGTATCATAAAACATAGGTAACGTGAAACACATAGAGATAATTGGTTAGTAATTGTTTTTGCCTCAACCCGGTTCTGCGCCATATCGGAATGCTCCCGAGATCGTGAAATGCCACCCGAGATCGCCTCGACAGGCTACTTATTTATAAACAGTTTAACACTACTTTACACTCCAATTGTATTATTGTACTGAGCAGAACGACTTACACATCGGTACTTTAAACGCTACAGAAGCTGACCTTTTCGGTTGAATAAGTTGTTCTCACGCATCGACACACCCAACTTCAGTTTCGTTAAATATTTCATCATAATAGTACATAGTTATTGTAAAGTGAAGTACGTATGTATGCGTGGAGATATACACTATTGTTTGGCTGAACCTAAGTACTTGCTGTGAACAGTAGAAGTTGTAGAAATTAATCGTTATAGAAAATCAACAAAAATATAACCTTTGAAAAAACAGCTTAAGCAGAATTAGCGTGTTTTGTGCTGGGTTCTAGAGAAACTTTTGTTATATATATTTTTTTTTTCACCCAGAAACACGTGAACTCACTTGACTAATGTAGAGTGGAATTATTTGTGATAAGTGTGTACCTACATAGAGTAGGCTTAGTATTCGAATTGCTAATCCCCGGCGCCATGGTACTCGAACAGCTCCTGTTGGGGTTTTTCGAAGCATATCTGGAATAGCGGCGCGGATGATGAACTTCGAAGTGAGTCGTTTTGCATTCTGCGTCTATTTCAGTACCGCCGGCCGCATGCGCAGTGACGCGGCATACTATGTGCGTGCAAAATTTTATAAAAAGTGCAAATTATTTTGCATTCTTTATTGGCATAAATTATGACCGACTTAACTGAATTAACTTTTAGATATAAATCATTGTTAGCCCCCTATGGCATTTTGCCGTCTATTGCTTCTTATAGACCTCGATTCTCTCTGAAGTACGAATGGGCCCATTCGATTTACTTAACCGGAAAATTCCAATTATCGGATCCCTTTTCGACGTTTCACTATTTTGGTTCCGTTAAAATCAGACGCTTAAAAGGATCGAAAGTTTATTGCGTACATTTTACCGCCAATGGACACTAAATGAGAAATAGTGCCGTCGCGCACCTGCTACGGCTTTATAACTATCTCTTGCTTACTAATAATACCCATGAATAAGAAATTAGTACTGCCCAGGGCTGTATCGTAAAATATTGAACTACCTGAGTTACATTGCTTTAGCAATTTTATGCAGTTCTTAAGTTTAAACGCTACAAAAGCTTCTCGTGTAGGTACTTTAATAAATAAAATAAAACGTCGGTACTAATCGAAAATGGACCGATATAATGATAACGTTATTCCTGTATTAACACTTATAATGCGGTTTGTGACCTCTGTATTCTTGTATGGAATTGTTTACAAACCAACTCTCTGTTGACACTGTTTTGCATTGTCTCTTTTGAAGTTATCTGTTTTTACTACCAGTATTTGGTTTTCATCTTATGATAAAAATCAACACTTCATTATAGCCAAAGTAAACACTCAAAACAACATACTAAAATATATAACACTGCGATGTCGGATTCAGATTACCGGGATTTGGTATGTATAGCTTAAAAACTCAACTAATGCCTCTCTTGCATGTATATAGTACCTACTGTACGAAATTTCTATGAGACTTATGTAATTTTGGTTGCCTATAACCAGGGATGGTTATAGGATATTTTTTAACGTACTAAGCTTAAGTAAAAAAATATGTTTCGAGTTTTTCTCCTCCACGAACACTGTTCACCGCAAGGAAACGAAACAAAATAGGTATTTTGTACTTGTATTTTAAATACAAGTATTTCAAATAAGTCTCATCTCTGTTGCTATCTCGCTCACTAACTCTTACCTGTAATTACTGGTTCACTCTTGAATGACCATCTTTTAGTTTAAGTCCCCAATCTAAACACAAATAGTTGTTTTTTTTATTATAATGATTTTACATTTAGGTTACAATTTTACATCTATTTGCTTAACTAACTTCCTCAATTAAATAAGTTACATCTAAATTAGCTAAATACCATATAGTAAATAATTTCAAATAGTTAATATAAATATGTATTGAAATAAGCATTTATGTTTGCATTATTGGTCTATTTAGATTTCCCGAAGATTTTAATAATAAAATAAAATTGGGTCAGGTTCCATACTATTAAACAACAACGCGGCCGTGAAAGTTTAGGTAATTATCTTTCCGATCATCAAATCCATGAACATAACAGATGACATAGGTTTCTCAATCCAGTCTTAGAACATATAAGTCAACGTATTTTATAATAGATTCATAAATCATGTCGTGTTTTCGGAGACTGTTTGATTTTTTTTAGCTGACACGCGGCTCGCTTCCTGTCTCTGTCTTGGGTTTTTCTTTTTATTGTATCTAAATCCAGCCACATTCGTTCCCTGGACACTTCCTCTCCCACTCCGTTATGCAAAATTAAGTTAACAATGCTTTTCTCCCGAAAAATTATGGCCGTCGATTTTTCTTTTCCCATTGAGCTGAACAGTTGTACCTTTTTTAAGTGATAAATGCAGCTCTTTTCACACGGCTGTATATGTATACAGATAGTATTCATTTCGCTTGATTTACTCAACTAATACTAAAATTAATTAAAATTGCAGTTTAATGTGTGCCTATCGTATACATGTTTAATATGAAAAGGTTTGTTGATTTGTTATTTTGTCTACCGATGGATGTTATTTATTTATAAAGATAGAAAATATGCTGGAAAGTTCTTTCTTCGCTAATTTTATCCCGAAAATGCACCATTTAGAATTATCCTAAAAACGGGAGACTACGCCAGTGCTCGACACTATTTAATGTTTTATCGCAAATTTAATCATGATTAGATGTTTTAGATAGACAAATCATGTAAACCTGCAAGTTTACATGATTTGACTGTAGAAAACACTACACAGAATTATTCCCTAAAAATTCAAGTTTCGACGAAAAGAGTTGAATAATATGTATGAAATTTCAGGTATTGATTACATTGGCAATTTTTATGTCTCACTATCTCCTTTCAAAATAATCTTAGTATACGAGTAGACGTCTATCACGTCTATGCCCAAATGATTTACCCATTGGGTATCAAAAAATACGCATTAGTAACTTCGGAGTTGGATTGAGGACTATATACAAGTGTTATCAATTAGTAATAGTTGAGGATCTTTCTTACAAGATTTTTCTTAAGATATGCTTTAAGCCTTACTACCAAAAAAATAAAGTTACTACATTATTAATTAATTTGCTAATTGGCCGTTATAAATGTAACGTTGAAATTGAAATAAACGTGTATTAAAATTAAAGTCCGCCAGGCAGAAAATACGACCCACGTGGCGATGCATGACTATAGCTTTCAATATTTGCGTTATAGCTGCTTTCATTGGCAATTTATATACGTTTCTATCTATTTTCCTTTCACAATAATCTTACTATACGAGGAGACGTTAATGTACACAATATTTACCCATTGGGTTGATTTGGGTATCAAAAAGTACGCATTAATAACTTTGGAGTTGGACTCAGGACTATATACAAATGTTTAGAAAATATCCTAAGGTCCTTGTTTGAGGATTTTTCTTCGAAGATGTATCTTAAGATATGCTTTAAGCCTTACCTATTACTAGTAGGTACTGCTAAATGTGAACAAATAATAGATATTATTGTTTAATCGTATGGCGTAAGGTTAGTTGTAGGAATGTATCATTCTATATCCAGGTTTGGCCTCCAGTCCAGAGCATTGTAACATTGTAGGAATCAAAACAGCAAGTAAATCACGTTACTACATTATTAATTAATCTGCTAATTGGTCGTTATAATCGTAACATTGAAATGTGGTTGAAATTGAAATAAACGTGTATTAAAATTAAAGTCCGCCAGGCAGAAAACACGACCGACGCGGCGATGCACGATCATAGCACTCAATATTTGCGTTATAACCGCGTATTGGCATCTAGTTAATCAGATTATATTAAAGAGACCAGTTAGACGGGATCGGCCGTGGCTCCGTGAGGTGTAATTACATCCGTGGACTAACAAATAAATAAACCTCTCGCTAAGCGATGACAGGATAGTGGCCCTGATGAGTCCCACTCGAATTATACCGACTACTTACTTCGACAATCCCTTATCTTAGTTACCGTTAAAGTTACAATTGTAACTTTGATACATATATAGTAAGGACCACGTTAATAAAGTAAAGTAAGAACAAGATATGAGGCTAAGGAAGTTCGTCGTGGATTTGCGAGTGAGAGTAACGTGATCAGAAACGATGATCCGTCATGCGAGATAGTTTTAATTGCCAGACAACGTTCGGATTCAATTCTAGGGACGTTATAATTAATGTCCTAGCTATATGTCCAGTATTGCATATATGAAGGTACCACGCTCCTTAGTTAAATGCTAATAGATATTTATAAGGCAAACCATTTATGATGTACGATACGCATGATGTGTTCTCGGGCGTAAACAAAACGTTGTTTTGCACTCACTTTGCGTTAATATTAATCTTAAATATCGTTTCATTACTTGCGCTACATATACGTAAATTATTGTATTTCGATGCGGAAAACATTTCGTTAACATGGAAATAGACTCAGTGACAAAATGTTTAAGGGACGACGTTTTATGTGCGATCCCATAATTTTGTAGTGTATTACTTAGGCAAAAATAAGTTTGTCAGTGTCTGTGCTGAAACATTAAAATAAGGTGATCTAAAAAGGGAGACTGGTGGGAGGCTGATACAATGGAAACTATACGCTACGTCTTTAAGTGTCTTATTTATTGAGCTCTCATAGACCTATCTCTTTCAAAAATATCACAACATATTTATTTTACTTTAACTCACTGTGATTGCATAGAATTGCCTCGTGGGTTTGCTTAAGAAAAAGTCATACATATCCTACAGTCAAGTTCAACGAACTTAATTAACATCACCTCTAACTTGTTAGTGTTGTCAGGGTAAACAATGTGATAAGGGATTTTGATTAAGTTAGAACTCACCCGAGATATAACTACGTACAATACAAACCCCGTTGGTTGGATCGTGTTACTCCAGTCAATGAGTTTTTTTAAGCTCATGTTTAACATACCTCCTGGTAAAGTTAAACAAGACAGCAGATTGGCACATGGCGAAATTGCTGCTCTTAATAATATTTTTTATATAATTATATCAGATGCTAAAATGTCCATGGCAATTTTCCGCGAAACTTCTATGTCCCCGTTAAAACAAAAACATTAAAACAATTGAATTAATAAGAAAATCTTTCAGACTTTCACAAACAAACCCCTTCCAATTGCACGTCCTATAAAAGTGTGTCAAAAATTAAGTATTAAACACAAAAACACGAAGAAAGTTCTTAATGACATATTTATGAAGCGCAAAATTGGTCAGACTTAAAAAAAAATCAGTTTCGTAAACCAAAGTTTAGAAGTTTGCGCCCTAGGGCCCTGGCTGGAGTACGCCACGACGCGAGCCCTCTCGGCATCGGCGCCGGATCGATGCCCGCCGCCGCAATATCTGTCTGCTCCCCGCCCGAAGATATGACGCCCGCTTTATTGGGACGACCACACTTGAATATTAAATGCACTATGACCACATTTCAACCCTTGTGCAACCCGGAAGCCGTATTTTAAGCGGCGAAACCTGCTAGTAATCGCTGTACCCTTAATATTTCACCCGTGCGAGAATTTTTGTCATAACGACGTCTCTTAACCTTAATATAATTTAGTATGTGATGATAATTATATAGAAGTGAGACAAGTACACATCTTTACTTTAAGATTTTACCGTCTTCATGTCAAGAACGTCTCGTGTCTAATCTGTGGTGAATTTCATTAACACTTAATTTATTTCAGAATCTCATTGATATGAAGATTCTTACAGCATAGGGTAAAACCATTGGTGTTCCTACGAGTATAAATGCTATTAAATAGGTAAACAATAGTATTTGTTTACCTTTAATTTCCGAGATGTCACTCGCTAAACCGTCAAACTGTCGGAGGTAAACAAAATATACGGACGCCACGTTAGAGCCGTTTGATTGAATAACATATTTTAGTGCTGTGCCTACACACACACACGGCGGGTAAAGTATTACATATAATACAATGAAATCATCCTTTACTGCACACCAACAAAAGAAATAGTACAATTGTATTACTATTGCTGTTGTTATAACCCTATTATTGGGCTCAATTAAGTCTTTAAATAAATTACGGTAAACAATAGGCGGTCTTAACGCTAAATAGCGATCCAAGGGTTGTCTGGATTGGCTGACGTAGGTATAGTTTTCACTTAGTGGAAAACCTTGCCCAAAAACTTTCAATATTTAAAATTTTTCCTATTCAACTCAAGTTCCACTGTTCGTACATCTAAATTCATTATATCAGCCCGTTGTTTATCAGCAGTCTACTGATAAACAACGGCCTCCCCCAAAGACGTCCATAACGACCGGTCGTGCGTCGCCCTCATCCAACGGTTCCCACGGTCTAAACAAGATCATCGGTCCATCACGCGGTCGTGACTCGAGACCCTTTTTTCTGCTCCAGCGGCCATGGGTTTTACAAGCAATGAGCCCCCGTCTACTGCCACTTCAGACTAGCAACTCTTTAAGTTATATCGACGACCTTGATTCTTCTGTGGATCTCATCATTTCTGATTCGATGTCGCGAGGAGACTGATCATAGCTCGCTTTATTGCCCTTTGAGTGACTTTGGGCCTTCTAAAGGCTTAATTGTGAGTAACCACGTCTCAATCAGAAACTAAATTTAATCGGAAGCAATCTTGAGAAGGACTGGCAGGAACCGGTTTTACCCCGTACCTACATATTTATCTGGTTAATACATTTTCTGTATTGTAAGTAAACTCGAAGGCAAGCGCTTTATGAGGAATCAGGTGGCAATAACTGCAACGTGCCTCAAATATACAAGTATACATCACGTTAGAATAACATACTTGGTTTATGTATACATATCGCGAAGTAAAGTACAGGTACCTACAATATAGTTTTCACTTTGTGAAAATCTTTCTTCGCGCATGAGCATCAAAAAATTTCAACCTTTTTGCAACTTTCCTTTCGCGTGCAAGGATTCCTCAATAGACGAATCTGTTCGTAAAGAAACTAAATTCAATCGGAAGCAATCTTGAGAAAGATACCTTTTTACCCCTTATAAGTTTATCCGGTAAATACATTTTCTGTGCTGAAAGTAAACACAGACAAACGCTATAAGACGGGTCATGTGGCATAACTGCTGCGTGGCTCAAAATATTCGCCAGGCTAGAATAACATGTTTTAGTACTTATTGTATACATATCGCAAAAAGTATGACATATTGGCTGACATAAAAAAAAAAACACTTTGTGGAAACCTTTCTTCGCATGAGCACCAAAAACTTTCAACCTTTTTACAACTTTCCTTTCTCGTGCAAGGATTCCTCAACAAACAAATCTGTTCGTAAGGTAAACTAAATTCAACTGGCACAATCTTGATAAAGATAAAAACCTTTACCCCTTACAAGTTTATCAGGTAATTTAAAAAATACATTTTCTGTGCCGTAAGTAAACACAGAGACACAGACGAACGCTATGAGACGGATCAGGTGGCATAACTGCTGCATGGCGCAAAATACACGTCAGGTTAAAATAACATATTTAAATTTTGTATACATATCGCGAAATAAAGTATGACATATTGGCTGACATAAAAATATTTTCACCTCACTCGCTCGGAAAAGCTTAATTTCTCGCCAAATCTGCGTGGAAAAGTTCATTTTATCCGCTAGCGTGGAAAAGGCATTTGAAGTTCAAATTTATATTTTTGCATATGTTTATTTGTTTGTTTTGTTATGAGTGTGTTTCGTAGGTTCATTATCACTAGTTTTAAATGAAAATATTATCACTTTGTTATAATTTTGATTACATTTCACATTTTCATCGCTGTAGTGAGGTGAAAAGTTGTTTGTTTCAATTCCTTCACTTAATCAGCTTTCAATTCAAGTACTCGCGCCAAATAACAACTTTGCAACCTCGCGTAACAAATAAATAACTATTTTCACTTCGTGGAAATCTTTCTAAACCTTTTACAACTTTCCTATTCCTCGCAAGTATTCCTCAATAGACGAATTTGTTCGTAAAGAAACTAGATTCAATCGGAAACAATCTTGAGACGGATAGACAGGAACCGTTTTACCCCTTACAAGTTTATCCGGTAAATACGTTTTCTGTGCTGTAAGTAAACACAGGGACGGACGCTAAATGAGGGATCAGGTGGCATCAACTGCTGCGTGGCGTAAAGTCGGTCATTGATCTTTATTTTGTTTGCCCCGTTTGCCCCCCACTCGGTCCCGACGACGTTGACTAGACCGAAGTTGAGCTATAATCAGTACCTTAACTAGTCTCAACTAATGTGTAGGTTTTTGAGACGATTATTCTACGAGTAGTAATCACCGAAAAAAGTGAACATTGGTTTTGAAGTTAGAAACGAAATGCTTACGGACCACAACGGGCTTATGACGATCGGGTTTCTCATACGATAATAAATTATATTTAACTGTAAATTGTATAGAAGGATATAAATAAAAGTCCCGGTATAACTAGAGATCTTCAAACTACTGAACAAAATATACAGAATCATAGCTAAGAACACCTTCGATTAAGTTACATTTTAAATTCAAACAAAAATAACCTAAAAAAAATCATCAATTTAGGAGCTACAATGCTGCAGACAGACTCATGGATCACGTTATCCTTATAAACGCCTCTTTATTTTGTTCGTGGGGGAAAAGTTTGAAAGCATGTCGGTAGGTAGGTACTACGCTCGTTTTTATACTAGTTGGAGTCAAAATACTGATTATTTATCCCAACTATGATTCTGTCGTCGACTAGACGTCGGGTCTCATTTATTTGCCTTATCCTTCCCTCGAGATAATTTAGTAGTGTTTCGAAGTGTTTACTCTGACGAAACACAGAGAGCTAGCACTTTTCTAACTTAATTACTTGGAAACATGAATTTACCTTTTGAAATTAATGAGAGTAATAATAGAAATGATGATGACATGATTTTATTAAGTACATTTTGGACCATTTAATATCTAAACTACAACCCGCTTAGAGAACACTCAAATTTCTTTTTTTCTTAGTTACTTACTAATTGAACAAGCACTAAACATTGTTCTTTACTAGCGTTAACGCTAAAGGGTGACATTAGAATAAGAATGCTAACGTCATAACATAAAACAAATCAATTGGGGTTATAGTGCATACAATGAGAATGAGAATAATAAATATATTAATACTCGTAACTAGAAGATGCCCGCAACTTCGTTCGCGGAAGAGAAAAAGTCATGACCCGTCGTTTTTTCTTCAGCGTAGTCGGGTAAAAAGTATCCTATAACCATCTGGAGATACCCAGCTACCCGTGTACCAAAAATTAAGGAAATCTGTTTAGCCGATTTTGCGTGATGAAGCTACAACGACACATACAAACATACATAAAATCCAAAAAAAATATTTTTCGCTTTAGTCACCTCCAAATAGTCCGTAACAATATATTTTTTTAAATATCTTCAATGTACAGACATTTTATTTGTACAATTTTATAATAGTATAGATGTTTTACTAACTAACAGCCTTAAATAAACAAAGGCAAAGGCGCGCGTCGTGGCGTGTAGCATGTGTAAGATATATTGTTTTTCTATTCTACTAGCGTTTACGCTAATGTATGGTGCTTGGTACTTAAGAATGGTAATCAAATTACACATGGATGAGTATGTCTATTACCGTGTTAAGCTAAGTTTCACTTTTTGTATAAAATTGCGTTTGGCATAACTTCGTCTCAAAACAGACAGATTATGATGATAAATAAAAAAATATGTTTTTGACAGGGAACATAAAGCTTCGTCTCGTATACGGATCGTATCGTATACGAACTGTCATTTACTGCCAGTAACCACGTAGTGTAACTAATAGATAGAAACTGTATTTGCGCGGAGAAAATTGAAACATCAAGGCTCCGTCTGAGTCGATACCACCTCTTGGGACCGAGTGTCCTACTCGTGGGGCCACATAATGCGCGACACGCTACAAACGTTTATCTGGCGAGCTGTAACTGATAGAAACTTTATTTGTCTGGACAAGGTTGAAGTATCAACTACAGGCCACCGTCTGCGTCATTATTCCTCCCAGACAAGTGCCCAGTTCATGGGGCCACACAAACGGGGTGAAACTAAAGTAGGTATGGCAATTAACACCCTATGTCAAATAACGCTCAAAACTCACACTTTCACAGCTCACGCACACATAAAAAAACACCAATAGGAACTCACCTAGCGTAAAAAAGTGTATTTTTTCAAGTAATTTGTATTTGTAGCAAAAAAGGGATAAGTGAGCGTTACTTGCCTGTTGTACTTTACTTCCTTTTGACATCACAGTCAAACTGCCATATCTTTATAGTTGTTATTGTTCAATTAAAAATTGTTTTTAAGTCCAAATGTCTGACTTTTCGAATTATTGATTTAGTAGTTAGTGAGTAAAAAATAAACCTTCATCTAATCCAGTCGAATATCCTGATAATTGAATATAATATCCCGTTTCCTTTGATTCCGATAGTATTTAAAATTTGACTTTGACATAACATATAAAAAGCGGCCAAGTGCGAGTCGGACTCGTCCATGAAGGGTTCGGCAGCCGTTTATACAAAAAAATGAACTACAGATGAAAAAAAATACGATATGAAAAAAAACACACTAACAAAAGAACGTATGCCCCCGGCAATTACGTCCTTTTGTTGCGAAGCGCAGTTTTTTGGCAATAACTTAAAAACGGTATGTCCGATCATGTTGAAAACAATTTTCGTTGAAAGTTTTTACTAAGTTATATATTTGTAAATTTGTTCATACTTTTTTAACATACCGTTTAGAAAATAGAGGGGGGGACACAATTTTTGCTACTTTTGGAGCGAATATTTCGGAAAATATTCACTCAATCAAAATTTCTCTTTACAAACCTCATGTTTTTAGAAGAACTGTCGAAATATGTGCTATTCATTGATATTTACTGAAAAAAAAATTCAGTTTCGGTTACATGTATCGAGTGCCCCCCCTAGAAATATATATTTTTTTAACTATCAAACTAAGCAGCGGTTTACACACGACACCTATGCTCCAAATTTCAGCAATGTACATCTTATAGTTTTGAGCAAAATGCCTGTGACATACGGACGGACAGACAGACAGACAGACAGACAGACGTGACGAATTTATAAGGGTTCCGTTTTTGCCATTTTGGCTACGGAACCCTAAAAAGCAGATTTTTTTAAAAATAAAGCAAATAGTAAAATAGATACCTTTACCATTTAAAACTAATTAAAAAAAGCGGCCAAGTGCGATTTTGACCCGCCCATGAAGGGTTCCGCAGCCGTTTGTACAAAAAAATGCACTGCAGATGACAAAACACGATATGAAAAAAAACACTAACAAAAGAACGTATGTCCCCGGCACTTACGTCTTTTTGCTGAGAAGCGCAGTTTTTTGGCAATAACTTAAAAACGGTATATCCGATCATGTTGAAAACAATTTTCGTTGAAAGTATTTATTGAGCTTTATGTTTGTAAATTTTTCATATTTTTTAACGTACCGTTTAGAAAATAGAGGGGGGGGACACAATTTTTGCTACTTTCGTAGCGAATATTTCGGAAATTATTCACTAAATCAAAAATTGATTGAGAAACCTCAAAGTGTTTTTAGAAGAACTGTCGAATGATGTGCCACACGTTGGTATTTATTGAAAAAAAAATTTTTCGTTTTCGGTTACATGTATGGTGTGCCCCCCTAGAAATATATATATTTTTTTTATTTAACTATAAAACTAAGTAGCGGTTTACACACGACACCTATGCTCCAAATTTCATCAATGTACATCTTACACTTTTTGAGTAAAATGCCTGTGACATACGGACGGACAGACAGAGAGACAGACAGACAGACAGACATGACGAATCTATAAGGGTTCCGTTTATGCCAATTTGGCTACGGAACCCTAAAAAATACTATGCTTTTAAGTAACATGTAGTAGTCATTTTTTTGTTCAGTGTCAAATGGTTGAAGTAAAGAAACAAACCTTGTTATAAAATAGGTTCATTTAAGGTAAAAATGTCATCTCTTTCCATCCGTTTGTTTTCGAATGTCCAGACAAAAATAAAGACTATCAACAATGTTCCTAAATCAGAAACTGTGTCGAGCAAAACGACTATCGGATATTTGGCACATGTTCACACAAAGCAGGCCGGGTCGACGCGACGCAAAAAGGCAAAAGGCCTGAGGAAGGAAGCGACCAAACGTGATTTCCGGAGTCGACAATACGACACACGTCAGGCGAGGTTCGCAACTCGATCGGATGTCTCGGCAGGGCTTCTTTATACAGTTGATAGTCATCCGATGCAGGGAATAATTGCAGATTAAATGGAACCTCTGGAACGTATTGAGTTCTGAATATGATCGCATGCTTATCGGATCAAAACGTTTTCTTATCTTTATAATAATTTGTCTTTATTATTATTTTTAGAAGTAGAATAAAATTATTAGTTTAAGGAAGCGGCTTACAGAAAATTATCGACGTTACTACTAGGTTCAATAAATACCAAATTCAAATCAAGGTGAGTTTATACGTTAAATAGTCAGTGTGTGTGTTTTTAGGGATCCGTAGTTTCATCATGTCCGTCCGTCCTCCGTGAGGTTTTTAAGTTTTTATTTTATATAGTGAATATTTTCGGTTATAATCGCTCCGCAAGTAGCATATATAGCTTTTATTTACAAGCTATCACAATTTCTTTTAGTTTGACATTAAAGTACAGGTAATATTATTACACTTAAACAGTTCAGCAACATTGTCGTCTAAAAATATTTTGTTGTTCAATTTAAGGTCAAGAGATGCTTTTTATATTGCAATTGTTACAATGTAATAACATAAATTCTCGCTTTGATTGTATAAAATCCTTCGAGAATGCTAAAAGAACGAAATGTATTCAAATATTTCCTTTTTATCCCAATCGTGCGAAAATATTGCAGGCACTCTTAGCGCCGGGTAATGAGCGAAGGGACGCGTGTTGGTACTTCACGCAGCTGGGTGTAATAACAACATCTACTTTATTTTACACATATCGAGACACTTTGCAAATACCTTTCAGAATTTTGCATATCTGTAGACGCTTCTGCATCTTTGAGAGCGATGAATGTAGTGACGGAAATCAAAAGGTAGCGTGGTTGCAATTGTGATTGTGATCGGAAACGTTTAATGTTGATCAGAGCAGCCTTGAGAACAGGGGATCAGAATGTGACATAGAATTTACGCATTACCAGACTAAAATTAAGCTCACCTGAATCTTAAATCATGTATAATATAATGTTGAATGACGACTCAAATTGTTAAGATATTTCAAATGATCACACGAGTGATTATAATTCTTGTTCCTTCCATTCTTGAGACCCGAGAATGTTGACTCACATTTTTTGCGAGCACATTGTAATTGGCAATGTTAATTATTTTTATAATGTTCATTAACAGCCAGCGCTTTTTGAGGACAAGATTCTCGAGCTGTATTAATATAAAACCAGTATAGTGCGGTCGTTTTTAAATGGATCAGAATTCCATGAATAAGTATGAGTTATTAATACCGCACAAGTCTATTAGGGGAGGAGAGCGTTTCTAATGTAATGATTGTTCGGTTCAACTTGAGTGAATTGACACAAAAGTTTTCAATAAGCACAGACAGCCTGGCGCCCAGCACTGGGCCCGGAGTAACGCAACCATTTATCACAGTGTGCCCGCTTATCGTATTGGCACAGCTCCCAAACCGAATGGCGCCGGAGGAGGCTCGACAGTTTCTTAAGCCTCCACGTAATACAAAACCACTGTGACATAAAGATAAAACATTCAAGCGATCAACATCCACCCTAATGGAAAAATCACTTTACCAGTCATGCCAATCACAATTTACCGAGTATTTTTATAATATCGACGTTTATAACTGTCACTCGCGCGAACATTGTACGCTGGCTAAAAATATTCGTTAATGAACACAAAAACCTTACATAACATTGGATGAAAATATCAAACGAAGAATCAGTTTGTCATTCTCGTCATTAGCATGAATTTGCTTTCACAGAGGTAGAATTTCGTTTCGATAATAAAATTAATGTACGTTCGGTAGAGTGCTATTCCTTTGCACGTCGTCTCTCCTCGCATGGTAACTAATTGAATTAACCACTTCATAGCCAAGTATGTATTAAAGTAATGCTGCAATGGAAACGTAACAGCCACTACTTGTTACCGTACCTCGTGTGTAAGCATGTTCATTATTGACTTACATTATGTATTACATGTTAAGCACTGTAACGGTAGCTTCTATTTATGGTATTGTTATACGTAAAGTAAAAACGTCATTGATAAACTTGCAGATTCGGACGATTGCGTAATTTGCATTCTTATTAGGTACCTATATAGGAGGGCTCAATGACCGCAGTATAGAATGCCTACATTATAAATGGTATTAAATACTATGAGGACACCGGTGTAGTAGGGCAGTATTCCTTATATATTTGATGCAAGCTTTTCGACACGAATAACATTATTAACTGTAAAAGATTTATTTTAGTTTCAGGTACTCATTTTCGATATTTTTAGGGTTCCATACCTCAAAAGGAAAAAAACGGAACCCTTCCTTCCGTCTGTCCGTCTGTTCGTCTGTCCGTCTGTCCGTCTGACTGGCTGTCTGTCAAGACCCTTTATCTCAGTATATATACATATACCCTATCCCTATGATGCCTTGAAGCTGTAAAAAAAATAAACTTCTGAGTTTACGTAAAAAAGATATGGCCGTTTATCCTGCAAAACCCGTATATTCGACACTTTTTGAAATTGATAGGGTACTTCCAATTGTTCTAGAAACTTGAAATTTGGTATGAAGGAAGCTCTTATAGCACAATCAACAAAATTAATCTGAAAAACTTTTTTTTAAATGTCTGTCTGTCTATAACAACAAACAATGTAAAATGATCGAGTACCGCGTACATTTTGCTTAGGAGTAGAACTTTGCTAACACTGGATTTTCATAGATACGGCCATTTGTAGCGTATTGTTTTGTACGGAACCCTCGGTGCGCGAGCCCGACACACTTGGTTGGTATTTTTATAAGCCTGAGCCTTTCTGCTCTAATTGCTATCAATTGCTCGATACGATCAGTTTGTGGGTAGGTATTTTTCGTTGTTGAATTTGGTGATAATTCTTTTACAAACTTATATTTAGTTTCGAAATTCGCAAGTGAAATTTTATCCAATTCCCGGATTTTTATTTAGCTATAATTTGGCATACTTATGTAACGTTAGTGACAATACTATCGAGCTGATCTAATTATGTAGGCGGACGATGGTCATAAGAACTCTGTAATAAAATAAAGTAATCTTACAGAGTTTGGGCTCTTTAAAATCGTCACGGTGATTAGTTGTGTTCAAAATAAAAGTAAGTAGTCAGGAATAAAAACTTGTCACAAAAATGATTTTTTTTTGACAGAAACTTATTTAAGACTAGGTCTGTATGGACCTACCTACTGTAACTTGAGAAATTTAGTAAGCTTCAAACCTTTAATTAAATGTGCAATAACAACTTAAAACATGGCATGCAAAAAAATATATAATATTTATTAATATAATATAAATTTTAAGCCAAATATTGTCTATATCGCACTATTCTCAGTGATATAGCGCAGCGAAAATATCACTTTGTATGACAACGTCGATCCGCGGACCGCTGACTATGGAAAAGGTTCCGGGAACTTTGCAGCGACGACTTTGAATATCAAGTAATGTAACGTTGGCCGTCCTTCCGATGTGTCCTTACGTGTCTGCTGTCGAATATAAATACAATTCTAGGTATCTATTGGAAAACAACAACCATGAGATAAGTACATTGGTAATAAGTCATTTTACTCATTAATAACTTTTTGACGAACGGTTTCGCTCAGCAGGAGTAACGTTGCCTGCGAGACGGTCCTGAGTTCAAATCCCGGTAAGGGCAAATATTTGTGTGATGAGTGATGACCATAAATATTTGTTCCTGAGTCTTGGATGTTTCATATTTATATAAGTTAATATATCTATTAAATATATGGTCGTCTAGTAACCACAACACAAGCCTTATTGAGCTTAGGATGGGTCTAGTTCGATTTATTAAAATAAAATCCCGTAGTATTTATTTATATACTTATTCACAAAAATGACCATTAATTATATTGGCTTTAATGCAGGTTGGCTATTTTTCTGGCGATGGCAAAAAAGGAAAGTAAATAATGATGATTTTTTATTCCTAGACGCACAGTTACTTGCTTTGTGCCACGTGTAGCCAAAGAGATCAAAGTTTTCCTGGCTTGCTTCTGATAAAAACGTGACGAGAAAAATAACCTTTTATCCCTCGGGCGACGACGTTGTATGAAATTACCATCAGGAAATTATTATGATTATGAAACAACTCTAGTAATAATAACTACCAGCATAGACAATTATGATCCAAATCTATTCAATGACTGGCTGGTAACAATACAATAAGACGCCGGTAAAAAAGTAAACAGACATTGTTGAAGGAATGAATGTGCATCGTTTGTTTTTGTTTGTACTTGGACGGTGCTCCAAAACAATTGCGTGCATCTTTTAAAGTATTGTCACGGAGTGTGTTCACGAGCTCTTTTACGATGTTCATCACACACTGCCTTAATGAACGCTTATGAACGCTGTATAAGTAATTAGTACGACATGCATTTTAATCTGTGAACCGTTCTTCGTACAAGTGTGACCTTGTTGGGAATAATAGAGACGTCTAGTGTTCAGAATAAATACTCGATGATATTCCTCTTAAAAAAAAGCAAAGCATCACAAATTAGTAGGATCTTTCTATTTCATTTCATTCCTTAAAGCTATGGATTTTGCTTGGTGTTTTAAAAGGTCATCGTATACAAGCCTCTAGGTTAGGTTTATTTATTTAGATTATTGCTCACCTCGTTAAAGCCGAGTGCTGCTCAACATGTTTCATGTAACTCGGTTAGTTTAATAAAAAATCCAAAAAGTTAACGTTTTGTGGATACAAAGTTTACATACCTATGACAAAACACACAAATTCCGTAAATAAAGAGCTAGTCTATGTATCTATACGAATTTCCTTTCGTATTTGAATGTTAGGCTAATGTTTCCGATTTCGATTGCCAATTATAAAAGGCCTCGTAATGTTAAGTGGTTGTTAGTTGTAAACCTATCGTTGTTTGAAATTCAAACATTCTAAACATGGAGTATAGAAAAGGTAAGAAGGCGATTTCATGTTGGAAAATAGATGAAAAAGTATCCAGCGGAAAGCAGTAATTAATTACTTTACCCCAAATTCGTCCAGAATGGCGCTAGAGTCGCAAGATAGTATGAAGTTATCAACCAATTACAAAACATTTTTATTAAAATATTATTAAATCCTTCGTTCTTCTTCTGATGTAAATAATTCAATCGTGTTCATAATTGTTTTTCATGCATCGTTGTATTTTTTTAGCATTATTATGAATTACTACGATGGTTAAGACGAAATAGTTGAAATACCTGTATCCTAGTAATTTCACCGGTTTCTATGCTAGTAATTTGCATTGTCTTACTTCACAACGATACAGTACAACAGTGCATAAGGTGCGGTGGCGGAAACTGGTAAATTGTTTACCTATAGCAAACACATCTCTATACTTAATGTTATCAAGTTGTCAAAATTAAATATGTATCTATAAATTGAAGATATTTCATGGCTTATTATTTTGAAGAAGAAATTTGTTTATTTTGAAGTCGGTCCTTTTTTTATTTATAAATTTTTATTTTTTGCTTTTTAGTGATGGATTTTAGTAGTGATATATTGTATTTTTTAGAGCCCAGAATGGGAAGATTGAGGAGGCACTTTGCACGCATCTCGAGTCTTTGGAAGTAAGAAATGTCAAAGTTGGTTAGTTCATTGTACCTTCCATCATCAGCTCAGCATGAAATGATGACAACCAGAGGAAAAGAACTGATAACTTTAGAAAAATATATACAAAACATTGTTAGTGCCTATAATATTTGAGGGTTTTTCTCGATTTCCCTGGTATTCCATCATCTAATCCTGACTTGGTGATATGGAGACGACTTCAGGGACACACTAAAAAGAATATGACTAACAGTCTTAACGTATCTACCTATAATAGATGATTTTTTTCAGAATTATCCTCTAACTCTTAACTATTAAGGAGTTGTACCTTCCGTCATCAGCTCAGCATGATGAGACGATAACTACCATATGCAAATACTTAAATAGCTTAAGAAAATATATGAAAAACGTTATAAGTGCCTATAAAATTTGAAGATTGCCCTCGATTTCCCTGGGATCCCATCATCAGATCCCAACTTGGTGGCAATGGGACCACCTCGGGAGTATATCCTTTCAAATAAAAAAGTTTTTTTAAAATCGGTCCACAATTGGCGGAGTAATCGGTGAACATACATAAAAAAAAATGAAAACAAAAAAAAAATACAAACAATCGAACATATAACCTCCTCCTTTTTTGGGAGTCAGTTAATGAGTGAAACGGGCTACAATAATTACAATTTCATGGTCACTGAATTGAAAAATATTTTTTATACATTCTTTGTATGTATCTATTTCTGGGACCGTAACACGTCGAAACAGCTAAACGGATTTCAACTAGAGATGAGCCGACTATGGATTTTGCCGACTAGTTGACTAATCGGCGCTGAGGTGGCCGACTAAACGGTGATCATTGGGTTTGGTTAAGTTCGGGTGAAATTGGGGACTGTATAGATGAATTACCCAATATTTTGTTTCCCCAGTTGTTTTATTACCATTCGCGTTTTTCCCCAAATTGCTTATTTTCCATTCGTCATTATGGCCGGCATTTAATTTCTTACACGTTTTTTTTTCTAATCGTATTTTTCGCTAAATGCATTCATTTACCAGTCCGTATTATTCACATACGTTCACTTCACCTGTACAACATATTCCTCATACTATTTTTTCGCGACGTAATACTATTGAAAATATGAATTTTAGTATCTTTTTGCTTGCAAAAATGCATGCTTGGACCGAATTGTAGGTTAGGTTAGAGCTGTGACCCCTACCCAACCTAACCCATTAATCTAGTTCTAAGGCAGGTCCGACTTGGCTTAGATTAGGTACGACGACGAGCGAAGCGAGGAGGAGTGTTAGGTTGAACTGCGACACTAACGAGCGAGCGAAGCGAGTGAGCCGCGGAGTTAAATCCTCGTTTTCCGTTTACTCAAATTTATGACAACGAACTTGTAATACTATTATGGCGATTGTATAATATGCTTTGAAATGTTATGCGCAAAAATGTATGACCAATAACCATTATGCGTAATTATGCTTATGTGAACAATACGGACTGGTAAAATAATGCATTTAGCGAAAAATACGATTAGAAAAAAAACGTGTAAGAAATGAAATGCCGGCCATAATGACGAATGGAAAATAAGCAATTTGGGGAAAAACGCGAATGGTAATAAAACAACTGGGGAAACAAAATATTGGGTAATTCATCTATACAGTCAAATTGGGAACGTTCGTTTCAGTTAGTCATGTGTTTATGTTCTGATAAGTTTGATTTATGTACGTTTTAGTGATTTACTTTTTACACCAGCTGGCGTATTTCTTATTATAGTAAAAAAAAGATAAACAATGAAATTATCTAATTGTTGTGTTAGACAAGCAAAAAACTTAAAGCAAATATTGGTACTTTATTTTCTTTCCTTTAAGTCATCACGTGCCGAATATTTGGTATATTTTGCTGACTAGTCACCGACTATTCGCCGACTAGTCGGTACATCTCTAATTTCAACCATTTTTAGCTAGTCTACTGAGAATGGTTACTCGACTATGTTGAAGCGGAAAAGAGGGCTTTTTCTCTACGAAGGAATAGAAGGTGCCTGCCTTTTACTATTTATGTTCTAATATGTACATACTTTTAAAATGATTATTGATTATCTGCGTTACGTTAAGTAAGTTATTGATAAATCAATATCATACATACTTATACGATAAATTTAGTTTAGTACCATGTAAGTAAGAAAAATTGACAATATTACCACGTGTTAATTAATCATTTAGTGTAAAGGTCAGGCGCAGTCACGGCGGAGTCAGAACGAAGTGCCGCCCTTGGCCGTGCTCGCTAATTGAATGGTGATAAAGATTAATTAATTGATGATTAATTTATTTGTTATGCTGTGTTGAGGCACAGAATATGCTTGCGTATGGTAGACATGCTGCGTGCTTTAGTTTGATTTATCACTTCATAAGTTTACACATGAACGTGTAACTGTGATATGCGCCTATTAACATCTATACTATTAGTTATAAAGTTGTTTAAGTTGAATGTCTGTGGAAAGAAGATATTTAGAAATAAATAAGTAGATACTATTTGAAGATCGCGAAATCGTTTGTTTGTATGTGTCGTTGTGACTCCATCACGCCAAAATGGCTAAACAGATTTCAACTCTTTTTGGTAAACGGGTAGCTAGGCATCCCCAGATACTTTTTATCCGACTATGCTGCAGTAATAAAAAGGGTTATGACTTTTTTCTCCTCTGCGAACGAAGTAAGAAACTGAATTAGTGCTTCTAAGTGCACATTTCGAAAAATAGTAATTTTTGTCTAGATTTGTACCATAATTGAATCTTTTATACTACTTGGTTGACTGTTAGAGAATATTATTAAAAAAAAGATACGTACTACTTATACATATTTTTGTGATTTTGTAACATACAGAGTCAAAATCAAATCAACGAAAAAACTTTCGCCTTAAAGAATGGCAAGTAAAATCCCCATTTCAATCGTCACCTAATTTCAGGCAAGTCTCCGTCAGATTGGCTTCTTACAATGAAATCGAATTTATGCATACGAGTATACAGGGAGAATAAGTTTTTGTGGAAAAGAAAACGGAATCCGAACAAAGCGCGGGCGCGCGGGGGTACGGAAAATGTCCTGGCCCATTTTCGGTGCCTCCACCCGCGCTATTCGGCCAAATAAATGGCGCACGAAAAATTTACGTCGTCAACGTTTCCTTTATGTAGCCCTGATTTCGTGCCGCATACCAAAGTAGTTGGGTTTGTTTCGTCGTTTTATTCCACTTCTTAATACAGAACGTGTTTTGGATGGATAGGTAGATCTTTCTCCACGATGCCTTTTAAAATGGTGTATTAATTTTAACCAGACTATTTTTTATAGATGTTGAGGCATTTGTTTTGGCAGTGGGCAAACGTACAGACAGATCGCCTGATGGTAAGCGATCACCGTCGCCCATAGACACCTGTAACACCAGAGGAGTCCACGTCACAAGTTCGTTGCCGGCCTTAACTCTCATATGATTCCCTTGAATTTGAGAATTAATTTCATATGATTGGGAGTATGAGAGTAATGATTGAGATTAGTTTGATACGACCGACTGTGTTATTCTGAAGAGAACTGAGCCGCTGATTGGGGTATCAAATGTATGATATGTAAGTATGTATATGACGTAAACCGAAAATCTTCACCAAAACAAAATTCTCACTGAAGTTAAAATCCACAAAACAAATCAGAACTTTCATTCAGAACGAGTTGACGATATTATCATGTAAACGATTTTTACTTTCATGCAGTATTAAAAGAATGTAAGTTTTATGTAATATAGTACTGAACATGTTTATTACATAAAATAATATAGCAGTTAATAAAGCGTGATCCTAACAGCAAACTTTTTGCGCCTGATGTGTTATGTGTGATATTTGTATTGTACTGTTTGCATTGTAGCGAGCTAGCATGTAGGCCAAAATAACATGTAACACGCGTCCAACCAGCATTTATTTCAAAGAGATTTGGTAATAAAAATTAGTTCAAATAAGCGTTATGTTATGTGAGTCGCTGCTGTGTAAATATTGGAGAAGACACATGAAGCGGCTGTTGTACAAACATGCTTGTATCCCGGCCTAAATTATACATACATATATATATATATATATATACAATATACATTTATACACGTGCACACTTCAGTCGGGAAGCTTCGTATTGTGTGTATCCAACATGAAAGGAATGAAGCGAAACAGTCATGAAACTATATAAACGAGAGACGACAGACAATTAATGTTAGCGGTGGGGCTAACATTCGTCTACGACAACTCAGTACAAAAACAAAAACACAATTTTTAAAAGGTTAATATATTTACACACGATTTAGAGGTTCACAAAGGTTTATTCACACGCGAAATCAAATACTAAGGCTAGGACAACAAGGATTTAATATTAAAGTACGATCGCGGGTACACTAGGTTTTATTGATTAATTAATATAACTATCGCGGGTACAAATTTGATTTAATTTAAAAGCGTCACTTAGGGCGATTAGGTTTAATACGAACGCGGATTAAAATTATTAGGGATTTAATTGGCATTGACACAAGCCAAGGACTGTAGCCGACCCAGATAAGGGCCCGCCACCTGCGCAAATTGCGGGGGCCCACACCCGGCCCACCACACTGGAGCTGCCAAGTGTTCCGTAGGGAGGCTAGGAACAAAAAAGCAGGCCCCTACGCGCTAACGAAGCCCGCCCGCCCCGGACCCGAGACCCGAGCGGCCATGGAGGTGCCCACGGTGGCTGAGTCGGCGCCGTCGAACCTGATGGCCCCGGCCAACGACCCCCAACCCAGGGCTCCGCCCTCGGCTCGAGCCGAACCAAAGGCGAACGAGAGCAACAAAAAGAAGAAAAACAAAAACAAAAACAGAAGAAGAAGCCCGCAGCACAGTTGCCACCTGCGCAACCGACAACATCATTCAACGCTGCGCTGCCACCCAAACCGGCAGTGCAGAATGCGGCACCAAATGCCGCCGCCGACATGCTAACACTAATAACTCAGCTGCTGAGCCTCGCCGCCTCGCAGGACCCCGCCGTCACAAGCGCCGTCCTACAAGCCGCCACTGCCCTCAAGCCTAACATTCAATCAGCACCGTAACGGTTTGAGAGTGGTTTATGGAACGCCCAATCGCTGACCGGCAAACTCGGCCTGCTCCGCAACTTCCTCACGGAGCAGGAGGTCGATATCATTCTGGTCAACGAAACACACATGAGAGAGGGCGTTCCTTTGAAAGTGAGCGGCTACGTCGTCTACCGTCGCGACGAAGTCTCCCCTCAAGGGACTGCTTACAGAGGCCTCGCGGTATTGGTGAAGAGAAGAATAGTCCATCAACAAGTCCCATACACACAACACACGTCCATCTACGCATTGGGCGTCGAACTCCAAATCACGGGCCACGACATTCGACTCTTCGCCATATACCGCCCCCCTGGACCGCCAGGCAACATCGTATCAAACGTGTGCCAGCTCCTGCAGTCCCCCACGCCGACCATCCTGGCGGGGGACTTCAACGCGAAGCACCCAAACTGGTACGCGACAACTACGAACTGCGCGGGATAGCAACTAGCACAGGCAGCCGTGGACCACGATTTTGACATCTCCGGACCTCAAGATCCGACACACTACTCCAACGCCTACAACTCCGGAGATGTACTAGACTTCACGGTCCACAAGAACGTGAACGCCCTGGTGACGCACGAGGTTCTTCCAGACCTCCCGTCGGACCACCGCCCGGTCCTACTCGTCATCAGAGACCTGCCGACAATAACACCCATGAAGCCACCGGGTCGACGGATCTGCTGGGAGACCTTCTCGGCGGCCATGTAGGTGAAATCCCGCACCATGCCGGTCTCAACAGCAGAAGACGTCGAGCACGCCACCGCCAGCATCACCTCCAGCATCCAATCGGCGCTCAACACCGCTGCGCACACCGTTCCAACCAATAGTAAGAGGCGCAAACCCCTACCTGCGAGAATCCAGGAGCTTATAGCGCGCAAACGCCGAATGAGGCTGGAGTGGCAGAGAACCTGATGCCCCACTCTAAAGACGTCGCTTAACGCACTAGTCGAGAGAGTGAAGGAGGAGCTGACAAGCCAAGCTGCAGAGTACTTGGAAAACCACCTGGCGTCCATCGACGAGGACATGCCCTCTGTCCATCGTCTTTGCCGAAGTCTCGGCATGACGCCCACGACCACACTCCCACTACAAGACGAAGACGGCCTCCCGAGGTACAAGGCGGAGGACAGGGCGGAACTCTTCGCCAACTGCCTTGAGAGGCAATTCCAGCCGAATCCAACTGACGATGTGGAGCACGTATCAGCAGTAGAGACACACCTTGAGAGCTACTTCGCGGCACCGATCGAGGCGGAAGAAGATCCCAGCTTCTTTACTCCCGGCCAAGTCCAGCGAACACTCAGACGCGCAAAGCCAAGAAAGGCACCGGGCGCCGATGAGATCCCGAACAGGGCGCTCCACCACCTGCCGCCACGAGCAATCGCAGTGGCGACGCGCCTGTTCAACGGGATCCTGCGCTCCGGACACTTCCCGTCATCCTGGAAACTTGGCCGAGTGATAATGCTGCCGAAAGGGGGGAAAAATCTTCGGAAACCGGAGAGCTACCGCCCGATCACCCTACTGAGCACCATTTCCAAGGTGTTCGAACGACTCCTGCTGAACCAGCTCCAGCCCCCATCGAGCCCAGAGAAGAGCCGTTTGGATTTCGCGCTGGTCACTCTACAAAGCCATGAACATGAAGGAGGTCACCGTCGCAGCACTCCTCGACATGGAGAAGGCGTTCGACAGGGTATGGCACGAGGGCCTGCTGTACAATGTGTCGACGTCCCCAGCTCCTCGGCGTGTGGTGCAAGTCGTCACATCGTTCTTGTCTGAGCGGAGATTCCAAATGGCGGTGGAAGACGCCACTTCAACGGAGCGCCCGATCCTCGCGGGCGTTCCGTTGAAGTGGCGTCTTCCACCGCAGGGAAGCTGCTTCTCACCGGCCTGCTACGCCCGATATACCGACGGCTTTTGCGGTACTGGGCGACGTCAAGCTGAGCCTCTATGCGGATGACGTGGCGCTGTACGCGACGTCCATGAATCCAAAGCACGCAGCAAAGAAGCTCCAGCGCTCACTTGACGTCGTGCCATAATGGCTAGCCCGTTGGCGGTTGTCGGCCAACGTGGCGAAGACGCAGGCCATAGTGACCGGCAGATGCATGCAGCCCCCCCCCCCCCCCCCCCCCCTCCAGATGCTCGGACAAGAGATACCCTGGCAGCACACCGTAAAGTACCTGGGAATCACCATCGACAGGGGACTCACAATGACACAACACGTTGAAGCTACCGCACGACGGACAAAGTTAGCACGCACACTACTCCGTCCAGTCCTAGCCAGCAGCCTCCCCATCCGCACCAAGTTGGGGATATATAAGACGTACCTGCGTACCTGGTCCCGTCTCACATACGCAGCACGCCTTAAGGTCGGAAACCAGCAAAAAAAGGCTGCGTGCGCAGGAGACCCAAGCCCTGCGCACCATAGTCGCGGCCCCGCGCTACATGCGCAACGACCTGATAAGTCGCGACCTAAAGTGGCAAGGACTAGACGATTTCATCGGACAGCTCACCGGTGCCATGTTTCGTCGTGCGGACAATTCCACCATCCCATCGCTGGTGGGAATCGCGCCGCTTCACACTCGTCCCCCGGACAAGCGGTATCGAGCGAGCTCATACCACCAGCAGAGTCCCCTGTCAATCGAGGAAACCACAAAGCCGCTGAGAGGCCACCGTCCGCAACGCCGCAGACAGGCCAACACGCAACTATAACATCACCGCGTTGAACCCGACCACAACAAGCCGCAGAAGAGGCCCAGCCGAGTCGTTCCCGACAAGACCGAGAACATAGGCCTCCCTGCGACATTGAAGCCAAGCCAATTATGGCATTAGAGACACGCCCGTTGTAACGGGCGGGGAAGAAAACCGCCAAAAAGGGCTCTGCTTTGTTATGGCATCCCCACACCAGAGAGGTGTGAGAAGACAACCATTGATTGATAATATAGGCTCTGTGATTGGTCGATCGTCTCAGAAACGGAGAGGTCTCGATTTACATTTTCACTTTGAGTCCTACGGTTCTAAGGCTCTAGACCCTACAGATTTAACCCGATTTGAATGATTTGACTAGTGTTCGATCCGTCTTAATTTGTTCTATTCATTAAGGTTCAAAGCGGAGTAATCGATTTACCCATATAGGTATAATTAAGTACTTATTAGTTTAAATTGGTTCAGGTTCGTTAATTATAGTTTAAATTTCGATTACTGTGCTTTACGTTATCTAGTACGGGTTTTATGCTAATAAGATTCGGATGTAGTCGGTATTGATCTATCTTGTGTAAAAGTTCGGGACTGATTAATAAATTATTTCTTAGTAGGATCTGGTTCGAAAGTGACTTGTGATAAAACTATGTCCAAATCTTATTTTTCAATTTACGGCTCTTATAAGAGACTATCGGCGATTCTGGCTCGACAGTTCTTTTCTTATTTCCCTAAGGTTTCTAATATTCATAATTAGAACCGGATTCTAGGTATTAAAGTTCTTTGGTTCATTAAGCACACTCTAAAATACCTGCTTTTACGACGCTGGTTCAAAGGATCATTATAAGTCACTTAACACGTTCGTGGCTTTTACGCACGATCAATAAACTTAAACCTAGGTAACCTTAATACCTATTTAACAGAGTTTCGAATTATGATTAAGTTATTTAACACAAAGTTTTTGATCAACGCAGGGTTCAAAATACTTATCTATCGCAGAGTTCTGTATCATAATATTCATTAAATTTAATTGTATACAATCATTTTAACGAGTGTCATCTCGACGTCTTACTGCCGCATCCACAGTTTGGCTAAGCGGCAACCTCAGCGTGGTTTTCAGCATCCTCTTCGCTGGCTGTCCGCAACAATTAATATTATGCATAAAAAATACTAACTCACTAAACGATGGCTTATTAATCAACACAAAATGTCTATTAACTCCAAGCAAAACAAAATAGTTTAAACTAGTAAAGAATACAAAAAAAATGCAGCATCACGTTAAAGGAAACAGTTTACATCCTTACCTGCACGCAGTAGGTACAGTTCTGTCGCTGGCGCAAGGCGCGGTGCGTGCACGCATGTTTACCCGATGCTTTTAATTATCCATGCATCGTAAATCTCAAGGTGCAGCATTACCTTAATGCACGTACACACACGTCATAAATCCTCTTACAGGGAACCATATGCTAACAAATGAGTAAACAAAAATACTGCAGTGTGGCAGTTCGTGTTTTACAAAAGCACAACTATTTTTAGACTGTGACGGCTACACAGTATACCTACTTCAAAATATAGACGTGCAGTGAAAGGGCCCAAAATAGTGCGTTTTATCTCAATGACTGATAAACCAGCTAGGGAGGGACATCTGGTGCAGGCAATCTCAAGTGTTAAAACAGACGGACGGAGGCGTAAAAACAAACCAATGAAAAATCCTCATTTTTAGTTTGATAATTCAGTCGCTTATTCAGATGTTTGAGTAGGTATATCAAAGATATTTTTGGTAAGTAAATTTAATTCTACCGCATAAAAACGATATGAAAAGGCTCAAGTCATATGATAAATAAAATTCTTGCTGAATGGATCGTCGGCGGGAGCACCGTGGGTGGCGCGCGTAAGTGGCGTAATATGACTCACGATCAGCCGTAAGTAAATATTCGCCTGTTCAACATATGCTCGTCCCGATCTTTTCGGCTGCTATAATGCTACCAAATCCGGAGGCACCTAGTTGAGGTCGTCGCTCACTGCTGGCGTGTTGCCAACTCGGCTCCTAGTCTTCTATTATTTGAGCAATTTGCACTTTAAGTTCTCCCTATTGGGACGCGACTACATCCGCAACGCGGCATTCCTGTTCTCAGTTGCCAACTAATTTTATAATCTAACTTGTGACTGCAGTTACACAATGCTATGCAAACAGATACCTTAGGAAGACGTTGTTCTAGTAAATAAAAATTAGCTGTAAAGATTTGAAACCCCTCCTTTTTTCCTTCGCCAGTTTATAAAGTAATTGAAAGTCTTCTTAAATTTAATTTAAATTTGTAATCGAAATATTGTACTTTAAGGTCTGTCTGATCCGTAATTGATAGTCCTTGCAATTAATATATGTACACTCGAGGAATTTAATTTATATCCCATTTCGTACCTTGTAACAGTCAAAATCAATATGAAATCCGATAGAGATTCCATATCAATGTCACTATGACAAGGTAAGAATAGTCCGTGAGAAAGGGTACACAAAATTAAATTCCTTGACCGTACTTGAATCTATTTGATCATGGTAAAATAAGTCACAAATACATATGTAAATAGTATAGCGTAGCACATAATTATGTATGTATACATGTTATGATGTCCATAAAGTTACAACACTCACACATAAGATATTTTGGATTTGTTCTGATTCCACGAATTTGCTATTTTAATTGGGTATCCATTTACTAGATTTTTATTTATATAGTGTTACTTCTTAATATCTTAATTAAACGGTTGTTATATAGGTAACTATAGAAAATTAAAAAAATTAAAAGCCCCCCGACTTTTTCCACTAAAAGCTGAATATCTTGGAGACAAGAGCTCCGATTTTCATCAAACAAAGCTAAGAACACTCGGGATAAAATTATCTATGACACAAAAAACCCGCGCACAACGCACGCCATATGGGCGCTACGATCCCACAGACAGATACACAGATACACAGAGTCACAGATACGTTAAACTTATAACACCCATCTTTTTGTCGGGGGTTAAAAATTTGTACTTCATACCGTGAAAAAAAAGGATTTATGAGGTTGCCAGCGGTAGTTGTTATCTAAGCAAGTGAGACTGATTTCCCAAGGATAATGAATTTATAGTAAAAAAAACCTCTTTACACTTCCACATCAACTGGCATGATATTTACTTACCATAAGGATCATGCGACTTAAGCCAACCTTCCAACAAAAATCACATCCAAATCGGATCATCTGTTCAGTAGCTACTACATGGCCTATAGACATACAAACTGACGGGCAATTCTCATTAGAGCTGTTATAGGATTATAGATTTTGTTTTCGGATAGGATACGTCGTTAGTAATATTACATATTCATATATTATTTTGCGCAGGGTTGGGAGGCGTGGCGAGTTCTCGTGTTGGAGGCCAAGACTCACTTTGGGACGCTGAGCCAACGGAGTAAGTAAGTATTCTATTTATGTATGTAGTATGTCTATTTTGTGATATAAGGCAGATATAAATTATTGAACTAACATCGTAATTATATCCAAATCCTGGACGCAACAACAACTTATTGGCTTGAAATCTGATTATGATACTTTGTTTGTGCCAAATACTTAAAAGTATTTAAGCAGCATTGTTTATGGCTCGAAACCATCGAAGACTCATAAAAATGTACAAATCAAAATCATAAGCTTTTTTTATTTTTTGTATCTTATCCTTTGTCCCTTTTTCACATCAACTATCCTATATAACCCCTCTTTTTTTCGACAGCGAAGTCGGGTAAGAAGTATCCGATAACCATCGGTGGATAACTCGCCACCCGTGTACCAAAAAAAATTTCAAAACTATTTAGCAGGGTTGGCGTGATCAAGCCACAACGACACATACAAACATACAAAAAAATCCAAAAAAAAATATTTTTCGATTCAGTGACCGCCAAATAGTCCATAGCAATCATTTTTTGAAAATATGTTTAATGTACAGACTTTTCATTTTTACAACTTTATAATAGTATAAAAGATAGATGATAGTACATGATGTTCACATCACGACAAAAAAAAAATATTCCTCAGACAACGCCATTTTACTCGTATGTATCTATTCTATAGACCACTCATTTCATATCCAAGTATCACTCGCCAGCTGTAAAGCATGCCTGTATCCAATAAAATAAGATCATGATTATGACCGCATTATCCAATCTGCGTTCATTTGCAGAGGGCAGACTGCACATTAAACATAATACTTTGTTCATGAGTCGATGAAAGCATAACGGCAGCATACTTCCACAATGTCGCATCTATGATTGCTGTGTAGCAAAGACAAGCCTGCTTCGTAGAAAATATAGCTCATTTTATGATCATAGGATAAGGAGATATGATATGGTATAATTTATAAGATGATAATTGAAACTCGAGCCCCTGTTATCGCGAATGAGCGAGCCGTCCCGGTCGGCCCACACTTGTGTCTAATTTTTAATTAAGTTCTTTTCGCATTGTCACGGGTATTGAGTTATAATTAATTAAGATTCCGTGTCTGTAATTAACGATGCCCGTATACAAATTAATTTAGTGTTATTCAATATTACTTGAGCGACTAAATTTTATTTGGTTTATACCAGGTTTATATCTACTAATAAATTTCGTATAAGCAAATATAGCTATACTTACCAGTAGTATACCTCATATATTGTGTAATGTTTATATAAGTAAAAACAATACCATAAGTACTTAGGTACATAAAAATTAAAGTCGAATAAAGCTGTGATTTCCTGCTTAGAAGGGTCTGGCCTCTTTCATCATTATTTCATAATACTTCAACATCATGTACACATTCGGAGTCTCAAACTCATATTATTAAATCGCTATTTTCAAATTTCTTCGCGGAGATTACTAAGCTAAGCAACCGTGCAGAATAATGTCGTTATGTATGACCGTGATGGTGTATTTTCCATTCGACTGCAGCGATGAAGCGAGCGGGCGCGATGCGATGTAACAGGACCTCTCTTATTAGCGCAGATGACTTGCCTATTGGTTTCCATTCCAACGCCGTAGATAGAATACCTACCAGTATGGTTATAATAAAGGCCTATCTGAATCACACGTCGTGCCTAAGTCCATTCAGATTGAGGAAAACCGGCAAAATAAGTTTTATTTGAAAATTATGTTTTTGCTTCCGTGTTCACAGGATCGACTGAGAAAAGATATATTTTTCTCTATCAAAGTTACAGTTTGTGCAAACGACCCACTTCAAGAAAACAAATAAAGATGTACACACGTGCCAGATGGGCCTAATGTGTAAAGACAGTTACACATGTACCAGAAGGGCTTAATTATTTTATTTTAAAAATAAACTACCAGCAGCGTTTCACAAAATGAGGCTTACTGAGGTCAATAATTTTTTGACATTATTTTTATTGTATAGATTCCATAATCCAGTTGTTATAAACTACTAGAAGGTGCCCGCAACTTCATTTGCGGAGGAGAAAAAGTCATAACCCCACGTTTTTTCTTCAGCGTAGTCGGGTAAAAAGTATCCTATAACCATCTGCAGATACCCAGCTACCCATGTACTAAAAATTGCTTAAATCTGTTTAGCCGATTTTGCGTGATGCAGCCACAACGACACATACAAACATACAAAAAATCAAAAAAAAAATATTTTTCGTTTTGTGACGTCTAAATAGTCCGTAACAATATTTTTTTGAAAATATCTTCAACGTACAGACATTTCATTTTTACAACTTTATAATAGTATAGATAATGCGAGTACCAGACGACCCCACGGAAAGTGCATGTTAATCAGTAATCACACACACAATAATAACTCGCTAAGTCATGCATTGCATTACTCAATTGCCTTTGTCAATGTCGCTTTCGTATTAATGCTCGTCTTGAACGTGAGACGCACTACAGACAAAAGAACGTCATCTTTGTAATATGACATAGGTCGTAAAGATGTTACATGAATATTCAACTCAAGCCCTGCATTTAATTTCAAATGAGCGCTACTTACCTGAAAAACATGGCATTATTCAAATAATAATGCAAACAAATATATTCTAGGAGTATAATGGGCCGGGTAATAGGTCTTCGTTTAAAGCGAGACGGGCGTTCGCCTCAGACGAAGAACAAAGGCCTCGCCACGCTCCTGTTAATTCCCCAACACTTTCTCACTGCGGCTGTTAAAAAGGAAGTCACGGCCTAAGGTTCGTTGCTCCGTGAGCCTTAATAACACCATAATGCTCAATTTTGAGATATATGAAACCGAAAGTGGTTCACATTTCCCAAAAGAAAGTAACGCGTATTACGGTGGCTCAGTGGAAAGCTGCCGATAGCAAAACGTATACATTTCAACAATGTTTAATACGACTCAGATGGAACGTATAGATATGCAAATGAAAACTACGTACTCTGTAGTTAATCAAGAAAGGTTTACTCCAATCTCTCCATAAATTACACGAGTAATTGTATTCCAAGTGTACAGAATTCACAGTTAGATATTCAGTGAAATAGGTACCCAGGTAAACTATTATATTAGAATTAATAATAATGGAGACTTTCGGAATTAGCTATTTGGTGTCATATTAAAGCCTCATTATGTGCCATCCGGCGAGAGTCAGCTCTTCATTACTGCAAAAGTCCATTAGGCACTTTACTCTGCGTAATTCTGACCGTTTATATAATGACTAAAAATTGTAACAAGAGACTTTCTGGTGCATTTTCTATACATTTCAGAATTTATTGAGTTATGTAAGCAAATCACTTGAGCTTTACCAATAACAAACTTCACACATACTGACGCGTGTCTAGATGTACCGCCTTATGATCAAAACACACCCTTTAGTTGCTAACTTGGCACTTGGCACACATCTACATTATGTGAATTTTGACTATTCAACATACCAACCAATCAGAAGTTCTTAACTTAATACTAAGGCACACAAATATCTTGTTATGTTGTTAGGCTTCCTTCAGTAATATTCGAAATATCGGCTGTAGCATATTATTGCTCGGTATAAATATCAAAGAAATCAACCCTGAACATATCTACATGTATTTAACTGTTTTAGTGGTTTCTTATTTGATTACCGATACGAAGAAAATAACGATTAATGAGAAAACATAAAACAACACTTTCCCTATCATAAACTTGACTATTGATCAAAACGGAGATAAACTTTTATGAGCACTAAAATCAGCGGGTCGTTGAAAATCATTTTGTGAAATGCTTATTATGTCCTGATCCAGTTGATACCACTTAAGAGTGCTTTACGATACTTATTATGTCGATAATAATGAGATATTTTATGTTATGTATCATACATTGTTGTAATGTAAGCAGTGATCGTAAATTTGGTAGCATTTTTGGTGCAGCGATCATGGTATTGCGCTATAGATGTGGAAAATAGCAATTTCAACGATTAAACATGGCTAATATTATCGACGGTAACCATAATTCATCATTTCCGTTGAAATTTGCCAAACCTATGGAACTCTACTCTACCATGATCGCTGCACCAAGAATGCTACCAAATTTATGATCACTGGTTGTAAGTCACTGGCGAAAAAATATAAGTAGTCGTACTTATTACGTTTACGCACCAGGACTTTCTATTTTTGTTTTGTTTTAAAAAAATATATAGATATTTTAGTAAAATAATTAGGTCATATAATAGTGTGGCCTCACTGCACGTTTTAAAACTTGGAACCATAAGTGAATCAGTTGAAACTGTTCAGTCACGACTGTCAGTCGAAACTGCACTTTGTCAGCTAGGCTTTTTTGCGTCAAGGGTTATATATAAACAAACTAAAACAGTGGGTGTCGAAAAAATGTCCGCGGAAGCTGCCGCTCTAGATAAACGCGTGCATCGTGCACTCTCTGGTTTATTTTGTCTCCAGTTATTCCAGGAATACATGCTGAGAAAAATCTTTTAACAGAATGAAGTCAAAATAGTATCACACGCACTAAAAGTGCAACCTACCTGAGGGTGATTATGCATACATATCCAGATGGTTTGATGAATAGGATGGTCTAATGAATAATTTTGTATTCGAATTCGGTATACCTATTGTCTACTCTGTTCTTCCTTTTATTTTAAATCTTTAGTAATAGTATTTAGTGTTGCATTTTAACCATAAATTTCCTTTTATGTGTAATCTTAATCGCTATAGCTACTGGCTACTCAATTAACTGTTTTAATTTGGTTTTCGAACAAAATGTAATGAATGGTTGACTGGCAGAGAATAACTCATTCAGCATTTTCTTTTCAGCAATAAAGATAAATACTGTGGTCAGTAATAAAAAAAGGTAAGTATCGCCAATACCAATTATAGGACTTTAAGAACATGTGTCCTATAAATGTATCTGGTTATTGGTATATTTTATTTAATTGGCTTATCGTACGACCGAGTATCATAAATTTAAACAAATGGATTAAAAAAAATACTGTAATAGAGCGATATTACGACTTAATATTGTTGTTTGGTCAAATTACTTTAATGGACATTTTGTTGCGATTATAGAAAGTTAACCCTACAAAGTTAGTTGTACTTATTCAAAATTCATAATTATAGACGGAGGTTTCATATGGGAAGTCATTCGTACACTTACCTACACACAGCAGACAAATACTTATACATAATACTTGTACTATTATCTATTCCGTGACAATACTAGAAGGCGCCCAGCGGAGGAGAATAAAATCATAACCCTCTTTTTTCTTCAGCGTAGTTGAGTAAAAAGAAGCCTATAACCATCTGTGGATACCCAGCTGTGGACCAAAAATTTTTGAAATCCGTTTAGTCGATTTGGCGTGATGAAGCCACATAGAAAATATGTTGAAGGTACAAACATTTCATTTATACAACTTATAGGTATATGATTAAATATTACACAACAATATTTCGCTAGCTCGCAAAAATATAGCTTACGTCATCATATTTAATGGTTACTATTAATATACGTCTAAGAAGCATCAGAAAAATGACGTCTCATATACAAAGGTTTATCTACTTTCTCGCTTATCTTAACCGCGGTTTCCCCGAACAAAATTCCCTCCGAATAGTTTTACTCATCGTAGCCTTATTTTATACTACAAACCCTCAAACAATTTTCTAAGAACACCAATTAACTCAACTAATATAGTGCCTGCAAGCCATTTAAGCATATCGCCTAAGAACTACATTGAAACATGTGAAGAGTGCCTAACTGTAAACTGCTCAGTCGAGTTCTTATACACAACTCCTTGCATTAGCGGCGACTTTTTCACAAGAACTGACAATTACCTGGACAGTAAAGCACGAGTCGCCACCTGGGGCCCAACAAGCCACGCCGTTAAAATTACCTTGTTTACATTATAAAAAATAAGTGTAAATAAGGCTGTCATCTTTTTTATGCAATGAGACCCATTTGCTAACCAAATGTAATGGGAATACAATAAAGATGGAATTACACATATTTTTAGCAATTGCTTTTAGATGTCACCCAAAAAACTGGTTCTTTATTCGAAAATTGCTGCTACCTTTATTTAAAATTCGAATACGATACAATTTCCAAAAACGGGGTGTTTCAACCGCTTTTTAAGAGAATTTCCTCATGATACCGTTGTCGGATATTGATAACCGGTATCCGATATCATGTATTTTTTAGCCAATTTCATCGTAGGCTTTGTTAAACAAGTAAAAAACCGTGAATACGTAGTACACATACTCGTACACCTATTTTCGTACAATAAACCTAGGGCGGCGAGCTGTTAACATATTAAGTGTAATGACATAATGTCATCAGATCAGGCAACATGAATATTTTTTCTAAAATCATATTTAAGTACTGTCACAGAATCTTATGGGGGCTTAAGAGTCATCTCGGATACCCCAACGTCCCCAACTGCTCTTCAGCTAAACCTGTACCCATTAGCGAGGCCTAGCCGCAAAAACAACAGGGAACGAATCGGGAATGCGCCCTCGATCAGGCCTCGGCCCTGTGTTGCTAGACGTAATATTTTATCCTTTATCTGCGGTAATTTTCGCTATCAAAAACAAATTAAATTTTCTTGTTTATAGTATCTAATTATGATGCGAACCTAATTGGATATATGCCTCGACGATACTCATAATAACGATACGCATTTAAATACCAAGAGGCCAGCGCCTGTTTAGTTTTTTAATATGTATTTGAAGAAGTAGTTGACCTGAATTACATTACTCGGTGCAGGGTGATTGATACTTGAGTATTAGGAAACGAAAATAGTCTTTTGCTAGTGACATTAACATCTTCTAATTTTTTAAGTTTATTTAGAACTTGTTTCATTTTCCTCTTAAGATCATCATATAAACCAGCTGTAATTTAAAAGGAATAACAAATAAGTCACTAACACCACTTAACATATTCTCGGAGGCTGCTAAAAGCTAAATGGCTCTGCTTGAACATTATTTTAACAAAAAACATATTGGTATTATTCAAAAGTACTAATATTGGTTAATCTTACCAGCCAAAGACTTAATTTAATGTAAACATTGCCGCTTTTCAGCGATAATCGCTTCTTGCTGTTGCTTTACAGCATCGAAGTTAATGATCATGCGGAAAAGCAGTTCCCGCTGACCACTTCTATATGGTTTTCCCATAGTTAAACGTTTATTAAAAAAAAAACCAACGCACGTAAAGATAAATTGTTCCTTAAGACACATAAACAACTTGACGTCTGTGACAGATACAAAACATTGCCATATCTAGTTTTTATATATTTGACAGTTCATTTGCTTGGAAGATATAAAATGGTCCGACTTTAAATCTATTGAAAAAATGTATGCTCGCGCATCACTTCAGAACGGGTAAGAATATTTGTCTAATTCTTTTATTTTTGTTATGTTTGTAATTGTCTGGACAAGGTTTGTATGTAAGAAAATATATTAAACATTACATGGAAAGTGAGAATCTTGGGTTTTAAAACCTAAACCTCCATATAAGAAGTCAGAGCCAAAATATCTAAGGGAGATCTTTAAAAAATATTTAATTTCATTACACGGTCCATACGATAAAGGGGAGTTCTTCTCAGGAATCTTCTTCCTAAGTACGCCCGCCCGAAGTGGGGGCGAGCAGCTCGTTATCTATATATACTATTATAAAGTTGTAAAAATAAAATGAATGTACATTGAAGATATTTTCAAAAAATTGATTGTGACGGACTATTTGGAGGTCACTAAAACGAAAAATATTTTCTTTGGATTTTATGTATGTTTGTATGTGTCGTTGTGGCTTCATCACGCAAAATCGGCTGAACAGATTTCCACAATTTTTGGTACACGGGTAGCTGGGTATCTCCAGATGGTTATAGGATACTTTTTACCCGACTATGCTGAAGAAAAAACGATGGGTTATGACTTTTTCTCCTCCGCGAACGAAGTTGCGGGCATCTTCTAGTAACATAATATAGTCACTCTACCTTTATCTTTTAAACCAATGTTATAGGTACTTTGTTTTAGCGCTGGCATTACTACGTGTAGTAAAACACTAGGTGTCTTTCCAAGGACCTCATTTACGATGAATAGCCGATGCGAAGCCGGTTCTACGGTTTAATTACGCGAACGAGGCGAGTATTGTCTCCATAGGTACACAAATTGCTCGAGAAATCCCGCAGAATGTGGTCCGGAATTTGATTCGCCTAGCTTTCAAAGAGATACCTTGTTAATTGGGTGTTCCTTAACTGCATTCATTTATGGCTTAAGAATTCTTGATCGAATATGGACATCTATGATTCGAAGACATATACCAAAGCTGATATCATTGACATAAATGTAGGTTCTACGTAACCAATTTAAGTCTAACGTTACTTACTGGATATGTGGTTTAAGATATTGGCTGTAGGTGGGTGTCAATTAAGGCGTTCCAGCAAAAAAAGAAATAGGTGATTAACTTCCTGGTACACTTTATAATTCTGAAACTAAAACACAAAAACATTTGTATGAATTCAAACTTATAGGTAAAAATGTTTTGTCATTCTTATCCATAGACTGACAGGAAAAAACTAAAATTTTCATAGCGTTTGTTGTTTTGTCCATCCATTCAAATTCATGTTGTATAAATCAATACGTGCTCAAGAAAGCTTCACAATAAGAGAAATGTGGTAGCAAATACAAATTCCATTCGTGCAAATTACATCCATATTAGTAAATCAAGATAGTACGGAAACGTTCAGGTCGGCTCGTACGTCGCCGCTGGGGACCGTCTGGACAATGAAATAAATTAAGGGAATGTAATGCCGCGTCCAAATGTCTGAACCCTTAAGCTTTGTACCCTTCTTAAAATAACTCTGCAGCCCTTACCGGGGCTAAAGAAGATTATTTCAAACAGCCTTTAGGAGCTACACAAATTGAATTTTTAGTATTTCACTGCTCAAGTTATCTTCGATGTATTGTGAAATTACTCTCATTACGCAGTTAGGAAGTTGTTTGTTTGTGGGACTTTTATTTTACGTATATTTCCTGGTTTGGTGGAATACAAAATTTGGACATGTTAACATTATTATATTCTTTTATGAATTTATCTGAACAAAAACAATGAAACTTTCTGTCTCGGTAACTTCGTCATTCATATTGGTTCTGTACGTTATTTAACTTTTTGCCCCTTCACCTCTAAGTAAATCGTTAACAGTATTGCGCAACAGCAGTATATTCAAACAACATGACCACTACTCTCAGTCAAGTCCAAATCCTAAACTTTAAATGTGATTATAGGGAATGTATTCACCTTATCAATTTCTCTTAAATCGTAATGTAGGACGATTTGAATTGATAATAATAAGTATTGTAATTCTAGGTCACTAAATTCTCATAATTCGAAATCAGTTTCATGACAAAGTCTAAAATGGAGTTTCCCTGCATTGGTGTGAACCAAGCATTAGACTGAATTAAGTCGACGTTTCCCATACTTCGTGAGACCGCTCGGAGAGTCGAGTGACCAATTACGAGTATATCCAAGGGCGGATGCGCCGGCGACTCCGCGGTAATCTACAAGCGCCATTACCTTTACGTGCCATCACTGCATCGGCTCCTACGTAATTCACGTAATAAACGCAATCTGTTGACACTCCGGCGCACTGGCTACCCTTTATCCCGCCACAAATTGACCATTTGATCACCAATCGAGAGCTCGAGCTAAGAACTGAAAAAAAAAATAAACTAATGATGGAACAAAGTTTTCGGTTTCAGTTTCGGCCAGTTACGATGAAAAAACTTTAGGTTTGGCTGAAGGTTCGGTTTCAGCGGATACACGACCAATTCTTTTTCTTTGTCGAAAATTATATTTTCCTCTGTGTGGCACTGGTTCTTCGAGCTTTGAAATAATAAAAACGTTAATTTATTTCTTTTATTACTAATTTGATTCAAAGCGAAACCCATGGCAACCAACACGAGTATTTCTTGCATATAACCGGTAAACTGGCATTTAAACTAGTCATTAAATTAAAACACGTCTATAAAAGTTTTCTTTTCGGCGAAAACTGAATCAGAACCCGAAAGTCGGTTTCGGTTTCGGCCGAAACTCTTGTTTCAATCGGATATTATAAAACAATCTCCCATTAGAGCCTTATTAAGTGTCGTTTGTATAAATCGTTATCTTTGTTTAGTGCTGTTGGCGGTCATTATAGAAAAACAGAGTTAATTCCGACGCTGGACATGGGCATTACTTCTCGAGTTGCGCTTGCGCAGTGCCGTAATAGAGGCATTAGGTCCGTGGAGCAGCTGACCTTGATTTGCTTGTGGGTAGGATGTGGAAGTCAATGGCATTACCACTAAAGACCATTTACATAAGTAAAAGCATTATTCTTACGCTAGTTCCTCATAAAACATGCTCTTTAAAATTCAAATTTTGTACCTACATAGCTATACACAGTTAGTTTTAATTTGTTGTATGCCTAATTTTAGAGCAACTATAATTAATGCATGGAGCGTTATTTCTGTGAATCAAATTACTTTTCTTTTAAAGCTTTTTTTGTTTGGACGACTTGATTACTTTGCAGTTTTAGTCCTTGTTTATTTTTATATTTAATGGAATACTGAAATATTTGGAGAAAATATTTTATTCAGTTAAATTCACTTCCTTCCCCAGATTATAAATAATCCTACTTCAGTCACCAGTCATAAAGGGCTTATAGAGGTAAATAGTGTTAATAGCCGTGTATAAGAAAAGTACGTGTCTTGTCTTGGACTTCCATTGGTATGTTAATGTGTTATACCTGTAATTGCGTAACAATAGCAATTTCGAACTAAACATACACAGTTAAATAGTTAACATTTTCCGACTATCATCAAATTATTATTATCAATTGTAATAGAAACTTGGAAAAATCTTGCCACGTGCGGACAACCAGTAATTCGCAGCTGGAAAATACCTACCACAGTCATAATATACCGCAAAATGTTAAGATTCCTTAAAAAAGCTACTCTCGCTTAGAGTCAAGTCTAATATGGGTGGGCTTATCATGTCACTAAGCGTGGTTTCAAGTGACACAGACTACTTATAAGAAATTCGTTTAGTAGGTCATGTCATCTTAGCACTCACCATGTCGCAGTGTGCACAACGACCGTCGAAGTTTGTTATTTTTATTAGCTGCCGAGGAAAATATTGTACTTACGTTTAAGTTGTGTATCTGCGCATCCGATTTTGATTTAATGTCGTGACGACACGTTTGACACAGCTGGTTGCACAACGCCTAAGAAGTCCCGGGTTCGAATCCTGGCAAGGCAATTGTTTGTGTGAAGAGCATGAATGTATGTTCCTGGATCTTGGATGTTTTCTATATATTGAGGTTTTATAATTTATCTATCTATTATACATATCTTCGCCTGGTACCCATATTACCTACAAGCTTTGCTTTATTTGAGACTTGGTCTTGGTCGATTTGTATTTATTGATATCGATTTATTTTATTATGTTTCGTTTGAAGATATTTTTGATTGAGTGTATCCTTAGCTGTGTTTCAAGCAAGTCTCAGCTGTTGCATAACTGCAGCCGTTGCAGTCAATTCAAACGAAAAATAATTAAATGAATATCAGTGACAATCATACGCAAATCATCTTTTTTAAAGGTGTGTCGGGGGTCGTTTTCTACTACGTTTTTTTGACAAAAAATGCTTATTACCAAGCATTTTGTAACATTTAATACGTAACTGCGTATGCACACGTAAGCAGTTCAGTTGTCAGGTGTTTACATTTAAAGCAGGTGATTGGTGTTTTGGTGCGTTATGGTTGTAGTTGTGTGGTGCTAGGTCGCTGCAACTGGAACGACCTCGAAGGACGGCGCTTTGTACCGACGCGCTTGCGCGATATCCGCATAGTTCGCTTGGCTCCGCCCCTAGCCCCCACGCACCTAACGCTCTGGCCAAAATGTTGAAACAACATTCCGTTTTCTTTGAGGATATACTAAACGTTCCTAGTTGCTTTACGAGGCTCTGATTACCGCGAACATTAGTTTTGGCTTTGTTGTAATACAATATTAGTATATTTTTAGTAGGTTAAGTAAGTTATTTAACAACAAAAAAATACGAATAAATAAATTAATCAATATCCTATTAGGCACTTATATTTACTCAGGTTAGATTTGACTAACATAACGAACTAAAATCTGAGTATATCAGCGAATCTCGGAACGTTTCGACCGCTCAGTTCAATTGTCATTGTTGTTCATAATTATCATCACAACGGAAGGTCAAATCGTGACAATTTCGATCAAACTAAACTTAGCTTTGGGGTTATTTTTTTTTGTAACAAGTGGCTAAGGGGCAGACGACGCACCTGATGGAAAGTCGTCCATGGATATGTGCAAGTCGGAGGAGTCGCCCATACGTCGTCACACCCTTTAAGTGCCCTGTTAACTCGCTTCTTGATGAATCTCATGTTACAGCGTTCCGGAAAAACCTCAGGGAAATTTCATTCCACAACTTGCAAGTTGTTGTTATCTTTTGGTTTCAAAAAAATGACAATTTTGAACATAATTTCTTTGAATGATATTTGCTGAGACTTTAAAGACGATTACTAAACGCCGAAAAAACGATTAAGATTGACCCAGATGCTAAAATCTTAAATTTCGAATTAAATTCAACGGTACGTGTCTTAAACTATGTGTGATATGTAATGTAATATCGAAAGATGAATAAAGTGTTCGGTATAATTTGAGTTATGTTAGCCGCACGAAAATAGGGATCCCTTGCGGCTTCCCCAAGTTCCCCGTACGAAGCAATAACATAAAGCCTTATCTATCCCGGATGTTTGCCAAAGAGGCTATAACGAATCACACGTATTGATTATTTAGTTCCATCTCCATTTTATATAAACACATATATACATTTGTATTTTTTCATGATTCACATAGATAAAAATAGATACCTTAGAATTTTGCTATTACGTATGTTAACAGCTACAACATTATATGTACCTATTTTGTTGTATCATATGCATACAAATAAGTGAAAGCGCATGTCGCATCGCAAATAGCAGTAAGCCGCAACAATACACAAACTGAATACGTTTTCTACTAACTAGAAATAATAGAAATTTTGCTATGCCATAGGCGCTATCTACCAATGGGATTGTGTAATTAGTGACTTGGGTAAAATCGAAAACAGCACGACTACTATTAACGTTTTTCTAAACATAGTAACGACCTTGTAACTAAATAGTTCCTGGGTCACGCCGCTCAAGGACATTGTCACCGCTAAAAAACTTGACATTAGAACTAAACATTCCATGTACACCGAGCATTCCAATCATAAGTAAGTACGAACAGAGCATTTTGTCTCCAATAAAGATTTTATCTCGAATATCCAAGACTCTACCTACTTCGTATAATTTGAAATAAAATAAAATTTGCTAGCTTATTTTTGTTAACGCTACCAAAAGATGTAACGAATGTGGCATAGTCTCAATCGGATTAGACGCCGCGATGTCGGCAGTTAGTCTGATCTGCGTGATGGAGTTTAATGAATGGAGAACGAGAGCGGAACCGCGGTTTACGGCAATAAAACTACGAAAATCGCATGATTCGTAACAAGAGTAAGTGTGTCGCGTGCGCAGACAAAGATGCTCTCAACCCGCCAATCATTCCGTTAATTGGAGAGAATCATTGTAGAAAGTCCGCGGTCGGGGCACGTCAATAATATCGAGTGCAATGCGGTGCAGTGTCAACGGACAACGCGGCCGGGAGTGCAACAAACTACGCCGGCCGGTCGTTCACGCGAACTTTTAGTACTTTACTTACACAATAATGCCACACCACGTCCAACGGCGAGAAACAACAACAATCGAATTTGTAAATGGACATTTTATTAAACAGTCTTGATGCGGTGTCATGGTTTCGATTTTACTGTCAACGGACGACTTTTACCTTGGTAAGGTACCGTAGGACTCAGTATCTCTGTACCTATTCTAAAGACGCGTCTATACCCTGTGTTTATCAAGAAAGCCAGTTCACTATACTTTCCACGATTCCTTCAGGATATTTTATACGACTTAACAAATATATACAAATTAAGATCTCAAATGGTACTTGCTCATAAAACTCAAATTGAAGAAACATGCATTTCTATCAAGTTCAAGAGACTAAACTTGTCAAGTAGTATCATTAAAACCTCTTTAAAAACGTCTCCATAGAAGACATACCTGATGAATACAAATCAATAGACAATTATTACGTCATGGTTGCTTATTATAGAGAAAGAGCAGGTGCCAGTGTGGGTAGTTGGAAGGTACAATGGTGCACATAAGGTCGCTGAGTCAGGCCCCTTCCTGCGCGCGCGCCATTTTGGGAAGCGTTACGTGTGCATCAGGACGCAGCGAGCACTTCAATGGCACCGTTTATTATCCTTGAATAAAAACAGTAGGTGTAAAATATTTAACATCTTAGGTAACTCCTAATTTATCGCAATGGCAACGCATATATGTGACAAAGTTAAGAAAAGCCCTTCTTGAATGTAGTAAATATGTAATGTAGCAAGAGACAATTTGACGATAGATATTAGAAAAATTACATAAGTTCCATATCAATTCTGTACACTACATTTGTTAAGTTTATTTCACGGTCCGACCGAGAAACCAACCAGCCGAGAACTTCGTTTTGTTCTCGGGTGGACGCCGGACCGTCAACACCTCCTGCATCTCCAGATGATACCTCTTGGACTGGCGAAACACGTGTCGAGGATTATACTGTCTGGTGGTGGTTTGTTGTATTTGCATGCGTATTGTTTTGTGAAAACTGCATGAAAAAATGGGCATGTGAGCACAATCTATTGTCACATCTAACCAAGACATTATTTTGCGGAAAAGTAAAGGAACTTTAACCCATTATTCTAATATAGAATTACGCAAATTAAAGCCTGCATCTATCAATTAAAAAATATTCTTGTATAAACAGATGGAAAATTTAATATGTTTACCTTCTAGAACATCTAAAATAAAGACTTACTAGTCCATGTATTAAAAAGAATTCGCACAGCATTAGAAATGCAAATTACAAGTTAGGGTTTGGAAAATTCTAAGTTTTCGATCTAAAATACTTAATGCCACGTACGTAATATTACTTTTAGGTTACCTGGGGAAAAAGTTAGATATTTGAAATTAAATTATCTCATTATAAAAACATACTACTACACATACCAAATAAGAAAAAAACACCTTGGCATGCTTTACAGACTTAGTACGGGTCGGGTACGATTTTACGGGTCTTAACAAAACTTTCCAGTAATATTGTGTAGTTAGACATCAGAATTAATCTATTAAAAAAAGTAATAAAAAAATAAATATCTGGACATTGAAAATATTTTTAAAAAGATATTGTAATGAATTACCAATGAATCGAAAAATATATGGATTTTTTTGTATATTTTTATGTGTCGTCGTGGCTTCGTCACGCCAAAACGGCTAAACGGACTTCATCTGTTTTTGGTAGCTGGGCATCCACAGATGGTTAAGGGCCCTCTACGCCGAAAAATGCCTATTCGTAAACCCCACCCACACGAACTGCGGAGCGCTCTCGCCCCGTGAAGGGAGAGAGCGAGTCGCATGATAGCAATGTAGGCAGAATACAGAGCCCTCTATTGTTAACTTGATGAACTACCGCCACCATGTAGTAATATAGGACGAATGGGGCCAATTTTATAAAAAATGCGACAGGTGGCGTGTATGTTAAACACTATAAATAAATAACGTGACGATTAGATATGTATATCAGTCTTCTGGTTTGCGTTTTGTTTTAGCGGTTAATAATACTTCAAATATTTTTAAAAGAGTATTTAATTCTCGTTCCGCAAAAGGACGTATCCATACTAATATTATAAATGCGAAAGTGTGTCTGTCTGTCTGTCTGTTACCTCATCACGCTTAAACCGCTGAACCGATTTGGATGAAATTTGGTATGGAGATAGTTTGAGTCCCGGGGAAGGACATAGGCTACTTTCTATTCCGGAAAAATACCCTTATCCGCGATAAACGAATTTAAGGCGGACGAAGTCGCGAGCAGAAGCTAGTATGAAATAAGTACTATTTGTGTCACATCGCTTCTATACTATTATAAAGATGTAAAAATGAAATGTCTGTACCTACATTGAACATATTTTCAAAAAAAATATTGAAACAGACTATTTACTTAAATCGAAAAATATTTTTTTTTTTGTATAAACATACATACATATGTGTCGTTGTGGTTTTATCAAAACGGCTAAACGGATTTCAAATATGTTTGGTTCACGTGTAGTTAAGTATCCAATGGTTATAGGATACCTTTAACCGACTAAGCTTAATAAAAAAGAGAGGTTATGAGTTTCTTTTTCTCTGCGCACGAAGTTGCGGGCAGAACTCAATACTTACGGATGCACTCGATTCGAGCGGCAAAACGATACGATTGTCAAGCGCGTATGGAACAAAGTAACAACGGAGTCGTATTCTGTTAAATTATTGTATGATTAAATTAAATGTTAAATTAACATTACAATAATATTAATTACAACACATAAACGTTGTTTTTTATACAGGAAACTTGTAAACTCCCAAACTTTTGAATTTAGCACAAGTTTAATTTGAAGTCAGTTTTCAAATCTATCAATAAAAGAATAATAAATGTAAATTCTAAGTAATTTTTTTTGCGACAGCAACAGGCGGACAAGCGAGTTTGAGGGCCGAGCCACAGGTGAGGCCTTCGATAAATGAGATAAATTATTGCACTTTCAGCCAAGACATAATACAAAACGCTTTAAACGATTACTGAAAGGAAGAAAAAAAACGTAATTATATTTTTTTTATTTAAGTTTTATTTATACGATTGAGTATTGAAAAGAATATTAACGAGAACACAACGCACAAAAACAGTTTTAAAAACATTATGAGGTTTCTAAATAAAATGTGAGATTTAGTGAATAAATAAATAATCTCTTATGAAACTTATTTTCAACATGATCGGATATACCGTTTTCGAGTTAAATGCCGGAAAAAATGTGCTTGTCACAAGTGTTGTTGTGCTTATCTTAACGTTGAATGCTTTGTGTTCTCTTTATTTTCTGTGTTTTGAATTTTGGCCTTGATAACTACATATGGTGGGTCTCGTATTGGCCGATTACGGGGAAATCGTGGGTCAACCAATTCTGGTAGCAAGCAAACAAAATAAAATTTTACCAGTTTTGGTTCCATGATTGTAGTCCAAAACTGGTCATCCTTCTCAATTATTACAGTTTTGATTTTAAAATCGCCATACCAGGCCTCAAGAATGCATTTTTTTTCTTTGAAATATGCATTTGGCCTTGAATCTGGAAGTACCAATCAGACTTTTTATTAATGTATACTTCTCCAGTGCTTTTGTTTATACGCCAAAAATGCATTTTTCCTTCTATCCCTATCTTAGATGCGGCAACTGGACACTTAATTTCCACCAACATATTTTCATTAACAATTATGCCATCGGGTGTTGCTCCCAGAAACGGATGATGTTCATCGATGTATAAGCCACATTTGTCAATTGTCACGTTCAGCAATATTGACAACTGATCGAGTGCACGTTCCTCGTTATTTATGCCATGCGCGACTGACGCGACATGCTGTATATTTGCTTTGTAAAGCATGTTTTTAACTATATTTTGGCAACTGTTTTTAATATTTATTTTTACCACTTTGCCAAAATTAGACGCTGTTAGAAAATTTCTACGTAGCTCCATCCACACTCCACACTGACTTTGTAAATTAGTTCTGGCCTCAATTTCTTCTCTCTGCTCTTTTATTTTTTCTATGTTTTTGAGAAACGAGTCCTTCTTGTTCTCAAACGAAATTGCGTCCAGATCTGGTGCATCTGCATGTTTTCCAGTTATTGTCTTTTTTTATGATGGTTTGCGTACAACGCCTTGATTTTCTGAGTTTTTTTTATTTGCCTCTCGTTTCTTCTGCGTTTGTAATTCATGTCTAAGCAATTGTTCACCAGCTGGCTCTTTATAAATATTTTCACGTACAGTTGAAAGTACTTTTCCCGTATTAAAGGATATCACTGCGCCTGCACAGCGTGCTTGGTATGATCGATCCTTTTCCCTCCTGCAAATTTGGCGATTACGCTGTTGAAGCACTCTACGATATTAGAATCGACATCTTCGATAAGGCTTCTTGCATGAGATGCCACGTTGGTAGCGATAAATTTCATTTTTTGCCACAAAATACTGTTTATAAAAGTTTCATTGCCTGGTGTTGTTTCCTTTGTACAAATATCTTTGTTACAGTTTTCATGTACGCCAAATCCATGTTTCAAACATACAGATATATCTTTGTGTAGTTTTTTAATTTTCTCTGTATGAATTTCTTTACTGGTTTTATGATGTTTTATAGAGTTTATGATGTATTTCCGAGCACTTAATATTTTCTCATTCGTTATAGCTTTTCTTTCATCTACTCTATACTTGGTGTCGGTTGTCAGTTGTTGTAATTTATTGCAAAAGTTTCTCAATATGTGGTTTCGACAGTTAATTTTCTCGACTGTAATGTTTGAATAAGGTCGTGCCTCTAATATTTTTGCGTAGGTATTGCTATCACCGTCAGCAATAAATTGGCTGTAAATGACTTGGTGCATCTCCATAGATTGCTTGATGCCTTCAACTATAATAGCTGCTTCCATGGCTGTAGATGGACCACTGTAATTTTTGTAACAGGCATGCTCTTTTACATTTTCCTCTTTCTTTCTTTCAGCTCGAGCGCATACGCAACAATATTTATTTTTGACACTCATAAATAAAATATCGCCAAAGCGTCTTCCAATGATTGCGGCGGCACTAGAAAAGGCAGAATAGTTAGTTCGGTAGGATCGTTTGGACCAACAACCATCCAACACCACATCTATTAATGGAGTGCCCTCTTTATCAAGTCTTCCCTCCCTAATAGCTGCTTCTCTTTCTTTCTCTCCGGATTTTTTCATTTCATCCCAAGCTGTCCAAGCTTTTCATTCCCACTCATTACACACCTCATCTTGTACTTTATTATATGTGTGTACCAGTTAATTTAGTGCTAAATCAATCCTAACACAAATTTCTTGTAATCTAAATTAGTTTATAATGATGGCATTCCATTAATAGTCGTGGTGCTGGCTGGTTGTTGCCCCAAAAGATCGTATCGAAGATCGAACCAACTATTCTGCCTCTTCTGGCGCCGCCGCAATCATTGGAAGATGCTTTGTCGAAGTTTTATTTATGAGCGTCAAAAATAAATATTTTTGTATATGCGCAAAAACCACATAATGAGAAACTTTTGCAATAAATTACAACAACTGAAAACCGATACGAAGTAAAGAGTAGATGAAATAAAAGCTATAACGAATGAGAAAATATTAAGTGCTCGGAAATACATCATAATCTCCATGAAACATCATAAAAGTAATGAAATTCAGAAAAAAATTAAAAATTGAACAAAAATGTATCTGTATGTTTGACTTTAAAAATAACACCCTGTAGTTGCGCCAAAATATACTCAAATATTTCGTAAGATATCTTAATATATCGAGCTATAAGATATCTTAAAGCAAGGTATCTTAAAATACCCAGCTATAATATATTATATTATCGCTGCGTGTGGGAACTCTTGTCAAATAGTAGGCAAAATATATCGTAAGATACCTTGCTATAAGATATCTGAATATATATTATCGCTCCGTGTGTGACGGGCTTTATACATCGATGAACATCATCCGTTTCTCAGAGAATTGTTGATATATATTATGGTGTTTGTGCAGTGTGATTGCCGTGTAGTGCTACATATACAAATAAAATACTTGTATTTGAAAATTGTTTAAGAATTGGGCAAAGCAATACCTGCTTATAGTGAATACTTACTCTGCTCCTGAAGAGTCTGATGTTGAAAAATTTTTTTGTTCGTTCAAATTTAAATATTTATATGGCGAGTCCACTCGTTCGCTGTCTGCCAGCAAAATATTACTCGCATTGTCAGACTTCGGCTCCGATATAATACTTGGGCTGGGTGTTATCAAAGTGCTAAAAATATGTTTTAACATATTACAATCAAAACAGGATAAAACTGAGACCCAAAATAGCTATACCTACTTTTCATGGTATTCCAATAACCACCTAGGACAATCGATCGGACAGAAGGCACAATCATTGTGAATCCAATCTAAAGGATTTTTATGTAAAATTGTAGGTATAGTTACGACTACAACGTGCCCGCAATTTCGTTCGCAGCGTATAAAAGTCCTAACTGCCTTTTGCAGTCGGGTAAAAAGTATCCGATAATCATCCTCCAATATCCTATCCTTGTAACAAAAATGGTTCAAATCCATCCACAGTCCTTGTCAAATAATACCTATGGCCGCAGAGACTCATACATACAAACATACAAAAAAATAGAAAAATCTATTTATCGATGTACGTGGCCTTCAACGACTTCAATAGGGATGTTGACTGTACTCAAATAATAATAAAATTTTGATGCAAAATGGTAGTTTTGCTTTCTCAGGTGTGACGTCACGCTTTCCTAGGGTTTTGTACGGATCGTTTTTAGGAAAGTCCAAGAATGTGATTCTAACGTTGTTATATCTCGTGGAGTTTTTATGACATTGAAGTAGTAATAATATAACCATCTGGAGATACCCAGCTACCCGTGTACAAAAAATAAGTAGGTACCTACTTAGTTGAAATCCGTTTAGCCGATTTAGCGCGATGAAACCACAACGACACATACAAACATTTCATTTTTACAATTTTATAATAGTATAGATAACCGGCCAAGTGCAGATGCAAGACAGAAAAAAAATACAGATTTTTCTGTGGCATGGAAAAAAATAAAAAGATGAAAAGGTGTTGGTGGGCCTATATGCCTGCCTTATACGATACGGCAAGAGCAGCATTGATATTTCTTCAAGTTTTCGTATTTTATTAGGCCAGGTGACTATTTCATTGGAAAACTTGACGAATACAGTACATTTACAGCCATTTTAATCGAAAATATCAATGCTGCATTTGCCGTACCCTATAAGGCAGATATAAAGGCCCACCAACACCTTTTCATCTTTTTATTTTTTTCTAAGCCACAGAAACATCTGTAATTTTTTTCTGATACTAAGGAGGCTTATTCCTACCTAAAAACAAAATTTTTACATTTTTGAAAATTTTCATCCATTCCCCATTAAAAAGATTTAGAAAAGAATATACAACTACAAGATATTTTTTTTTCATTAATGATATAAACATAATACATGGTCCAACAGCATGATTTATTAAACCGTCCGAATGTCTTTGTGTAACGTGTATGTATTTCATTGAAAAATAAAAAACAAAATTGATCAAAATTTTATATTTTATCCAAAAATATCAAAACAAATAGCAAACACGCTTTCATATTTTTTTAAAGTGAAAAAAAATGTTACCTCGACGAGGATTCGAACTATATAGTTCGAAGTTCTTTTCGAATTGCTTCTCGTGCCACTAGGCTACAAGGACGGTACGCCGCTCGGTCGAAAATTGGCACTTCTACCTACACGCGGTATTACTTACGAAATGCGCCACTCGTCGTCTGGGACAAACGAACGTGGGTCCGTCCTCTGTGAAGCCGAACCGGCGAATGGCTGTTATGGGCGGAACTTGTAATAAGGGACGCATTTATAGCTCGCGCGCATCAAAGAAAGAGAAAGCTGAGACACTACATGCTTGGAGTTTTTTGGCGTAAGCGCCAGATGTAATAATACCATGAAATCGAAGATATTATTACATTTTGTTAACATTTAAGTTAAATACGTTAAAGATACATGGAAGAATGACATTTTTACTTAATTTAGCCGCTTATTAATCTGTCGTTTGTACAAACTAGAGAAAAAACGGAAATTATAGACGCGTTTTCGGATAACTTTTCTATCGAGGAAATTTTCAACAAACATGTTTCCGCATTAAACGGTCAATAGGTTATATAGTCAAAAAACACATATCTGAAAACCAGGCTGTTTTATTTACTAGATTTGTCACAAAATGCGCTAATAAGTTGCTTAAATTTTCGATGCACCCCCTTAAAGATTGCTTTTTACTTGACTACGCTGATGAAAACAAGAGGGTTATGATTTTTTTCTCCTCTGCTGACGAAATTGCAGGCGCCCTCTAGTAGATAGGCTATAAATTGCATCTCTACGTGGATGACCCTACCTACCTACCTTAATAAGTAGAAAACGTCTAAGACCCAGTAAGCATTCTTGCTCATCACGCCAACATTATGTACTCGTATCAGAGCAAAAAAGTGTAAACAAAGAATTCCATTCAGCTATGTATTTATGTCAATAAAAATATTGATGCGTGATCGTTTCTTACGTGCCAAGTCCGAGTGTAAATAATCCTGTATGATATCATGTGTTGTTGACACAGTGGCCGCAGAAATCTATTGCAATACACGCAAACATTGACTCTACGTCTTAATAATAGAGTTCAATTGTGTATAGGCATACCAAAATACTGTGATAAAGTTAGGAAATGTCACTTTTCCCTGACATCGCAAACATGACCCTTCATTCGGGGTGACAATTTTGACGACCCATTCGAAATGCGAAACTTTGGCTTTGGGTATTGTTTTCGTGGAACAAAAACTAATTATGAGTGAGAGTTTCAAAATATTCTGAACGATGTACATACAACACAATGTATGCGTATGGTTCATTTATTTTTGAGTAGGTACGATCTTTTGCAAATTCTGCTACCCAACGGTTGTCCAGAAATGATTGATCTATTATTAAGTTGTAAAAATGAAATGTCTGTACATGGAAGATATTTTCATAATAATGTTGTATCGGACTATTGGAAAATCAAAAAATACTTTTTAAGATTTTCTGTATCTTTGTAAAATCGGCTAAACAGATTTCAACTATTTTGGTACACGGGTAGCTGGGTATCTCCAGATAGTTATAGGATACTTTTAACTCAACTACGCTGACGAAAAAAAACAGACAATCTGACGTTACATAACTATTATATTTTATATTATAGTATAAATAAATCAAGTGCATCTGATATGCACGCCACTTTAGATACGCTTGCTATGTTGAAGTAGACCTAAGATCTGTTCAGAATGGTAATGATCACATTTAATGATGTCTAATTCCACGAAGCTAGCATCTGCTGTACGTGTTTTTCTGATTTTGCTGTATAATATAATCGAAGCGTCAAGAGCTGGCTGTCGTAATGCGTTCGCCACTCGATTTGTCAACGTCAAGGGACATCACTGAGCCTGCCAACGACATAATATAGAAAATAGATCGCAATGAAAAGGGAAAGAAATGACGCGCACGCAAGCCCGCTGAAATGTAATTTTACAAGGAAAGTCAATCCTTATTTACAAACTTATGTAGCTACATAGAATTGCATTGCTGCTAATTTATAAAAGCGTTTGTAAAGTGACGAAATTACGCATATAGTTAAACTTAACTTTAAAAAATATTTGCTTTAAAGTATCTAAACTATTTTTGTAACAGTTTATTCTCTGCTAAATTTTATTTATCAACAAGTCGTTCAATTAGTTGCATGACATGAATAGAGTAGATATTATGTAAAAACACGAGGTTTAACGATACCTAGATTCATAATCATCACAATCAGGCAAATTATCTCACTGCGCATTTCTTAATACATATACCTCCTAAACAAACGAATGGAGACCTACTTAAAAACCAATTTCATTGACACGTTTAGTACAATAACCATTTCAAATTCTCATTGAATGTTATTGTTTCAGGTGGTCACAGATTCATTTCATATGCTAAAATGGTTTTATTGGATCTAATTTTGCCAATGTTCGTGATCACCGCTTGTTTCGTATAACAACAGGCGAATAAATTGTTCGGGCGGTCGTCAGCTACAATAGGGTCCATGTGTCAATTTGTGCCTAAACGATAAGATATGAGATGGGGCTAGTTTATACGACACGCTTATTGTGCCTCGCCGGAGCTAAATATACGGCAAATATATAGGGAGCGTAAATAACGGAACAAGAACCCATTATTTCTTTTTTGTGGAGGTATCTCTGAGGCATTTTATTTTATTTTGATAACATCCCTTAACTTTTTTAGCTACATACTAGAAACAATCGTGTTTGATAAAATTACTTATATTTCATGTTTTAAAACAACTTTTCCATGAAATCATTCGGTCCGATACAAGGTTAGAAAGATAAAGAGACGATTATCCGTGTGACGCAGTAAAACGTTAAGACGACTATAACGCTTTGCTATTAATAAAGTAGCAAGACAATTACCGGAATAAGTAATAATTTAACAGCAGTATAGCTGGTTCGATGAGTTTTTTTTTTTGTATACGTCAAGCAACATATTTCAGCTGGTTTAATTGAGGAGTGGTTCCCATACGTAAACCCTAGTTTTTTGACGGACGCTACAGGAATCCCGTTGACACTCGAGCACCTGTCTCGGCTTCCCATACTCTTATTGTAGCCGTACATTCCTTTTGTGTCTATAAAATTACATTTATGTACAAAAACCAATTCAATTACATTTACATAGGCAAGATCGGCTACCGGCTAATTATCATCTTGGAACATTCATTAAAGCATTGGCTCCAAAGTCTATAATTCCAGTCCGTTTGGAAAACGTTAATCATTATATAGATATAGGTTTCGACCCTGTTCGAGACTCAAATAGAGTTATTATTTTTAGTCAAGTTTACGATTCGTTTTATCACGGCCCTTAGCCAACTCAATTTATCCCACGATACATGATTTTTACACAGCGTTTTCTTATCTCTCTATTTGATATATCACTAGTAACTTTTGAAATGTATCACAGGTAACATGATCAGCTAACAAGATACTGTCAAAAACCTTGATTGAGTTGTAAGCGTCAAGATGATAGTCAATTTCTTAAAGTAATTTTCGGCCGAAGTATTATATACTGGATATCGGATCAAATGCTAACTAGGTACTACGTCACTGTTTAGTTAAATATTTATACATCATTCGTATTAAAATTATAATCGTTACTTAATATCGTAGGCCACACTCATACCTACTAGAAAGAAGGTACCCACATATTTGTAAGAGGAGGAGAAAAAATCATAACCCTTTTTTTTCTTCAGTGTAGTTGGATAAAAAATCCTATAACACTCAAGAACACACGAAACCCAAAATAGTTATAAAGTTAGTCACACTCTACTGCTTAATTACCTAATACCTACTCAAAGTTATCTTATTAAACCATCTGATGTTCGTACATAATTTGAGATTGTTACTCAAATGCGTGCAAAGTAAATTGAATTCAATTATTATTAACAAGCGGTAAGTATGAGGAAACCAATCTGACTTGATCTGAGCAAACATTTACAGGGATGAAATTCGACGCAGCACTTGGCTATTTCCAAGCAAGTAATATCTCAGACATGTAATGGATATATAAAGATCTTTACCATTCGAGCTGTATAGACAGTTTATTTTGCCAAGAACTAACTAACTAGATGATCGCAGCGACCCAAAGTGAATCTTGGCTTCCAGCACCAGTTTACGCCACGCTTCCGGATCCTGAGCCAGCTCGCGGCAGTTACGGATGTCTAGGTCCCTCAGGTCTTCATGGACTTCATCACTCCAGCGATATCTAGGCCGTGCTACGGGTCTGCGAGCACTCGGATGTCCAAAATAAGCGACCTTGGCGGCACGACCCTCTCCCATCCTCTCAACGCGCCCGAGCCAGCGGATTCTGGACGCCTTGGTCTCCACGGTCATTAACCACGATAAGACGGAATACTTTCACATGAAACGATTCTGCCAAAAGGTATATTCAGTTAGTAACTAAGTGCAAACAAGGAATTTTATTTATAGTAGGTACAACTAGCTTAAATAATCTTAACCCTTAATTTGGCAGGCTAAAAAACATTTTGTTATAAATTTTAAAAGCAAACGTAATGGTGACAGACGTCATTATTTTGTGTGGTATTCAAAATATTTTTTTTTATTGTTTTTCTACATACAAAATGCAAAGTAACATTGCACTCTTCATACAAATCACTGTGATAAACACATCAGAGGAGTCGGTGCAATTTTAAGCGGCATCTGCTACTGAAACAACAGCAAGCAACCTTCCACCACGTGTTTGAACAAAAAAGCTAAGGTATTTGCTCCCAAAAACAAAAAAAAATACGCAAATAAATCAAAATAAAATAAATGCCCAAATTTGGCAGTGTATGCCACACCATACATGTACAATCAAAACACAAGTTTCAGTGAATTTGGCAGTGTATGATACGTCGTACAACAAGTTTGTAGCGGAATAGCTACTAGTGGTTCAGTTATTTAGTGTGATTTATAATGGAAATTGATGCAAAAAACATTATAGCGTGATAATTTCTGAAATAAAACCGCATGTGTCATAAAGAGAGATAGATAAAAACATTGATGAGACATAGACCTTAGAAAGTGCAACACTCTTCCTTCACAGACAACGGATTATTGTTGCTGCTAGGGTTATGAATATTTTTTTACCAATTTAGTGGTTAATATTGCTACCATATAAAAACGAAATGAAACAAATATTGATATCATTTTATTTGCTAGAATTATTTGAATTACTAGTTTGACACACCATACACAGAGTTGTATAAAGACATGTCCCTCAAATCTATAAAGCGAAATATATCAAAATTAGTTATATAAAAGGTTTTACAATACAATACAACAATTCTTTATTGCACACCAACAACAGAAACAGTACAATAGAGCCTTAACATAAAATAGGTAGACAATAGGCGGTCTTATCGCTAAAGAGCGATCTCTTCCAGACAACCTTTGGGTAGCGGAAATGACATAACATAGCTAGAAATGAGTAGGTGGTGAGATAAGATTACACATAATACAAAAATAAATAAAAGCAAACATACATATTATACATATACATATACTAACATACTACTTAAAATGCATATATTTATACAAAGCAAGAAAGAAAACTATGATGCAGTTGACATCGAAGTGATTAAAAAACCAGTAGCAGAATTAAAAATAGAAATTATGGGAGAAATAAATAATGATCCTTTAACTTGGTTTTAAAAATAGGCAATGACTTCGCTTGCCTTAAATCGAGTGGAAGAGAGTTCCACAACGCAGTAGCCCGGAATGTAGAAGAATTTGTATAAAACTTTGACTTTGATGATGGAATAGCTAGAAGAAAGTTTTGAGCGGACCTTGCTGATAGAAGATAACTAAAACGTTCTTTGTGATGGCGGGGAGTCGCAGGAGGAAAGAGTGTATTATAGAGAAGAGAAAGAATGTGAGTGTTACGACGAAGACGGATAGAGAGCCACTTGAGTTGTGAACGGAAACTAGACACATGATCATACTTGCGTAACCCAAATATAAACCTAATACAGATGTTTTGAATTCGCTCAAGTTTGTCAAGTTGCTCCTCTGAAAGATCTAGATAGGGAGCATCAGCGTAGTCAAAAATGGGAAGGAGTAGTGTTTGAGCAAGTACAATTTTAGTGGCGATAGGAAGAAAATTACGAAGCCTTCTCAGTGAACCCACTACGGCGAACACCCTCTTGCTAACCTCATTCAGCTGCGGCACCCAGAAAAGAGTGTGATCCAAGATTATACCTAAATTCCTTACAGAGTGAAAAAAGGGAATTTGAACACCATTAAATACAATTCTTGGGAGGCCAGCAAAGTCAACTTTAGAAATCATCTTTGAGCTGCCGATGATGATAACTTGCGTCTTCGTAGGATTAACTTTCAGGCCATAGCTACTAGTCCACTTCGAAATTAGCTCCAAGACACAATTTGCCATGGTTATGACCAACGGGAGATCGCCGAGTACACCCTGAGAATATATTTGGAGATCGTCGGCATAAAGGTGATAAAAAGAAGATAGATTATGAGTAATGGAATTAATAAAAATTGAAAATAGCAGTGGAGACAGCACACCGCCTTGCGGAACGCCAGAAAGTATGATGCACCAAGGAGAGCGGAAAGTATTCACCTTTATACGCTGCCGCCGATTAGTTAGGTAACTATGAAACCATTCAATAACCGCACGAGATATGTTAAGAGAACGTAATATAGCCAACAAAATTTCAAAATCAACAGTGTTGAACGCGTTACTAAAATCCAGAAGCGTAAGCACCGTCAATTTCCGGTCATTCATACCCGACCGAATATCATCCGTAATTTTTACGAGAGCAGTAGTCGTACTATGACCGGATCGGAAACCGGACTGATATGGATTTAGAAGATCATTCCGATTTAGAAAAGAAGTAAGTTGATGAAATACTAAACGTTTGAGGACTTTGGATAAGAAGGAAGAATGGAAATAGGTCGGTAATCTGAGAAGGTAGCAGGATTGGACTTTTTCGGTAAGGGAATTATATCAGCATCCTTCCAGATAGCAGGAAAGACACTAGATGAAACAGAAGCATTCAGGATACTGGCAATTAAAGGAACAAGAAGGTCAAGGAGAGGAAGGATCATACTACGGCTCACATTATCAGCACCAACGGCGTTGGAAGTAATGGCTAGTACGTTTTTCTTAACATCACTGTCGGAAAATTGAGTTAGAGAAAAAGGATTAAAGTCTGGAGTTGGGAGAAATGAAACGTAATCAAGGGTCTTAGTCTTAACAGGACCGCTAAAAAATGAAGAAGAAGAGAAATGCTGATTCTGCTGATCAATATTGAGATCTTTAGAACAGGAATCGTGGTAACGTGTTTTGTTCTTATCAGAAGGGTCATGTTTATACCTAGACTTGGCCAAATTTTTCTGCTCAATAAGCGTTCTGATCTCATTAGTGAGCCAGGGAGCAGGAAGATGTTTCACCCTGATAGGCCGAACTGGAGCGTTATAGAGCTGAGTAAGAAGCGAGTTAAATAAATAAATCTTTTCATCAATCGTGTCAGCCCCAGAGATGACACTCCAGTCCACCTTCATCGCATCATTACGAAGCGCATCAATCCGATTAAAATTGCGCTGAAATAAGGTTTTAGGTTTGAGTTTAGGAGGTCGAATTTTATATGACAAAAAAAGTTAATCGTGATATGAAAACGCATCCGCAGAGTACTGTCCAAATTTGGCAACATGGGCTTTAGATAATGTCAGGGTGATACCCAAAAGTGAAGGAGAGCAATTCGGAAAGTGATGCTTAGCACGATAAGGAAGAATGATCATATTACAGGCGGATTCTATAGATTTCAATGATCTTGACCGATGATCATCTTTCAGGAAGCATGTATTGAAATCACTCATTATGACATGATGATTTTAGGATGGCATAATGTCTTCAAGGAGTTTTTCTAAACAAGTGAAGTAATCAACGTTAAGAGACGGTGAGTAAAATACACCAAGGAGAAATTTGGAATGTGAGACAGTTACGTCAAGAAATAAGTACTCTGCGGCATCCGAAGAAGGAGATTCCACTGACATGCAAGCGATAGAATAAGGGATATGTGACCGAAGGTAAATTGCAACTCCACCGCCACCCCTTAAAGAGCGGTCATTCCTAATCAAAGTGAAACCAGGCAGAGAGTAAGAAGTAGAAGAATGACATGGGTTAAGCTAGGATTCTAAGACACTAGTATTACCCGCGGCTGTCATTTCCATTTTTCAAGAAATGCCAAAACGCTTACTTAAGGAAGCACATCGATCGAGTTATGGTAGTCATATCGCGGACCTGCTACGTCGAATTTGGATCTTGCTTGCGTTTAATTTGCTTAACGCTGGTTAACTGTTAAGCTCGCTTCCTCCAGAAATACGATTATAGTTATTAGTATTCCCTTTAAGTTTACTTCGTCTGGTAATTAAACTATACCATCTTTGTGCAATAATTCTACCATCTTGTACATTTTAATGTAGAGCAATTGCCAGTAACTATCTATCTGACCATTCCGCAGGCATTAAGGGTTGTAAACTGGCTGTGTAAATGTTTCGAGTAATTAGTCTAGGACCTACGTCAACAGGCTTAACAGTAAATCTTTTACAGCACTAGTCAGTCCGTACTCCTCAATTAAGTATCCTAATTATTTACAAAGGCAAAACTGACTAAATGCTACCTAAAACTTCTCGTAATATATAATATTTGTTAAAACCCTTCGTGTTGATAATGGTATGTGTGGTAAATTCATACCACAGACTGATATGAAATAAAAGTAATCGTTGAAACTAAAATAGAAAAACCCTGACACACTTCTACTCTGTGTTCGTTTTTTTTTCTCTCTCTCTCACACGCCCCCGTCGGGATGAACCGGTTCAACACAACTCCACAGTCCTTGTGCCTTGCGCACTGCGTCCCACCGGAACTCTAAGTGGCCGCGGTGACATTCCTATTTGTGGGTTGGCGCTCTCCCCACTTTATTAGATTAGCAGTAAGAAGGCCTTGGCAGACCTACCCAATTCAAACATAATATAATACACATAAATTATTGCTACCCAAATCGATACCTAATTAATCGTTACTTAAAAGTCTATCTCATGAAGATTCGAACAAGCCCAAATACGGCTAGGATACATTATTTTATTACAGAGATCCGGTGCCTACCTTCCGGCTCCATCATCAAATCAATTCGATGGTAGCTTTCTCATCAGGACCATATCAATTTGCGACTATGAAGATGCTTAGCTATTTTAATCAAGATGTATCTCGTCGCCACCAGTAAATGCACTTATCGTTGAGGAGTTGCAGTGACCTTCTGTGGTCTTCTTCATCAGTTCCACTTCACCAATGTACACTTTCTGAAGCACTTGCTTAAGCATTTGCTTAATAGGTTTCTTATAATACCAAAATCGTCATATGTATGCCTATAATATTTGAGGAATTCCTTCAATTCTTCATGGGTTCCATCATGATCAGATCTTCACTAAAATGAAATGGGACTAATCTGGATGCACCTACTTTCAAACAAAAAAAATCTTAATCGGCTTATGAATGCCGGAGTTCTGAGGTAACAATCGTAAAAAATTAAAAAAATACAACCGAATTGATAACCACCTCCTTTTTGGGAGTCGGTTAAAAAGACACAGGAACAGGGAGTTTTCTTAAAGATTCAAATGTTTAACTATTTTGACGACCGGTTTGGCTCAGTGGGAGTAACGTTGCCTGCGAAGCTGAGGTCCTGGGTTCAAATCCCGGTAAGGGCAAATATTTGTGTGATGATCATAAATATTTGTCCCTGAGTCTTGGATGTCTTCTATGTATATAAGTAATATATCTATTAAATATATCGTCGTCTAGTACCCATAACACAAGCCTTATTGAGCTTACCATGGAACTAGTTAATTTTGTGTAAAATTGTCCAGTTATATTTATAGTTATATTTATTGCCTCGCTAAATTCTTTTAATAGTTTTAAGAAAAAATATCGACGTATTTCAGGAAACATGCAGAAGTAATAGGGAACATGCATGATTTTTTTTCATCGCTTTTCTTAACAAAATATCATAATACCGTAAAAACTACTGATCAGACAGCGATTTGGCAGAGGTCCGACATGTACTGTTACGTCACAGTCTACGATGGTCATATAAACTCCATATTAAATTCTGTTTTGCTAGAAAGAGATAGAATGAAATGTTTGATAGCTTATATCTTGGTTATTTTTATAGTTATTCGAAAAATTATTTTTCTACACTGTTTGTTACATGAATAAGTTTTTAATAAAGCAAAAAGAAAAGATTATGCATATTCCCTATTATTATTCTATGAAAACTTACTTTTGACATACCATGTAATGACAATCTTGAATTAAAGTCAAATTCCAAAAAAAAACCCTGGCACGCCTTGAAAAAAGTTGATGATATTTAAACGGCTGAACAAGAACACACCGTTACCAAAATCGATCCATCCGTTTAGGAGTTTCGATACTACAAATAGATACACGCAACGTACAACACTCCCTTTTTACTTTCGGTGATTTAAAATAGGATGATCAAGAAAGACTACTCATTGCTATTACGGTAACCTGTGTAACCTAGACCTCTCGAAGGTTACAACGTACTTAACAAAGATAAAGCAACTAGGTCGGCAAATTGAATTATGCACCTAGGCAGTAAAGTAGTAACTTACGTCATTGATGTGATAACCACGTTTCAATGTACATACGGTAACTTAATCAACTTAAAATTGTCTAAATTGTAGCATTGGAAGGTTTTATTTTGCAAGCTTGTTAGCGTTAATAATAACAGTTGCATGCGAGATTACTTATTACTGCCACTTATGTATAATAATTGTGTACTATATTAATTAAGACTTTAAATTGGCACAGAATGCTCAGACATATGAAGATATCTTCTTTCGTATCTTTTCATCTACATATATGGAAAAGGTAAAAAAGGAACCCTTATGTGCGACTCTGTGTGTCTGTATGTCTGTCTGACCATATGTCTATCTGTCCGACTATTAGAGCGCCATATCTCAAAAAGTACTTTTGCTATCTATTTAAAATTTGGAATATGTAGGGGAAGTACGGACAAAATGACATAGTGTTTTGATTTTTGGTGATATATCTTTATTGGACCAAATTATAATCAGTCTCATTCATCCAAAACCATCTCAGATTCATTGACTACCAGTAACTTAATCTTTAAATTTAATGGGAATCCTATTAAAATTAATATTTATATATACTGTAACCTATTGTAAAAAACATTTTGTCCATATATCATGGACAAAATGACATACAACATTTTAATATTGTATTATGTATATCATTTTGTCCATCTGTGGTCCCTACTTTAGGATCAAAGTGGTTTTCATGATACGTTACATCATATATTTTGATACAGTTCCTATTCGTAACGAGAAAAAAGACGACCAAACGAGCGAGATTAGTTTTTAAGTTTAAGAATACAAGTTCTTTTCACTATGTCGTTTTGTCCAGAGTAGAGGTATGTCATTTTGTACAAATGTGAACAGAATAATTAAAAGATCATATTCTATTAAACCAGTTGACGATTGCAATAAAATTAGTTTCAATCAATTAGGTCATGTCATAGTTCTTTGAATTAAATAAGAATCATCACAAATAATAACACATAACTCATCAAAAGACAGAAGAGAATCATGTAGAAAATAAACTTTTGTGGGCGCCATACATGTTCACCCTCGTTGTGTCGGCGCGACCATGCCAACGGCGCTCGGCCCTTCACAGTTTTGTAAACATGGTCATCATCAGGTTTTGCAAAGACAAACGGCTCGCTACAACTAACCAAATTCGAAATAAACCCATTATGTAATTTTGTCCGTATTTCCCCTATTTATAAACATGTATTGCAAAGGAAACATTATAGAATATACATATATTTATAAAAATTAAACCGGTCAAGTGCGAGTCGGACTCGCGCGCCGAGGGCTCCGTACAAATTTTTACTTACCCTAACTTTATTACCCGGTACCGATTGAGTTAAATTTGCACCTGATATCTATAGCATTGCATACAAATCAGGTGCAAACTTAACGCAACCGGGTTGTACAAAAAGGTTTATTTGCAAATTAAAAAAAAATGCTAGAAAGAGACATGGCTATAATTTTCGTGTAATATTTATGTTTATAAATACAAATTGTAAAAATTTCAAAATTTTCGATTTTTAAACTTCATAGATAAAAGGGGGGGACTGGTGTTTTTTTTTCATATTTTCCTTAATAAAACAAAAAATTAAAAAAAATTGTTTAATAATGTGCAGACCAAGCCCTTTCATATGATACCCCATTTGACCCAGTAGCTAGACTTTTAATTTATACACGCCCTCATATTCGTCGTTTTTTTAGAAAATAAAAATATATTTTTAAATATTTTCTGTGCAATACATGTGCGCTGACCATATTTATAAATATTCCAAATTTCAAATAGTTAGCATAAGCAGTTTTTGAGATATGGCGCTTAAATAGTCGGACAGACAGACAGACAGAGTCGCACCATGAGGGTTCCTTTTGTACCTTTTTCGTACGGAACCCTAAAAAGACCAATTTGAGGGGAAGCAAAAATTAAAAGTCTAGCCACTACTCGGTCAAGTAGGGTATCATATGAAAAATCTGCACATTTTTTATGTGCTCAATTAACTCAACAAAGGCAAACTTAACTCAATAGGCAATTTATCTCGGAATAAGTGAAAGTTTGCACGGAATCCTCGGTGCGCGAGTCAGTCTCGCACTTGACCGGATTTTTTAAAAATAAGTGTGCAGTTGCCCCTGGCTAGAAAAACACTGCATGAGCATACATATAAGTAGGTACGTATTCACTCGTACTTGTACATAATAGTCATACATACTCGTAAATATATACATGTCAACGTGCGTCATACGTTGACGTGGTATTAATTATATTGTTTAAAAACAAAACAACTTGTACACGTAAATTAAGAGTCGAACTCAAACATGCTCATTTCTATTAAAGCAAATAATTTGCGTTTAATAACCAAATGCAAAATATACGATGATGTGAATACCACGTATATTATATTAACTTCCATTAGTCATGTTAAGACTGCGGATATGTAACGCAACTCACGTAAACGCGCATCGCGTGCCTTTCTGAATATTGAGTGTGCATCCCATAAACCGAAGATTAAGATTGTAGGGCACAGGATATCGCCGTGTTGCAAGTATACCGCCCACCTCCGCTTGCCTCATATCAAGGGAAGCCTATGCGTTTAACCACGACTAAAAGTCTCGTGAGGCAAACGATAATCGTCTCTTTGTTGATCTCTTAAGGGGCCAAACAAACGTAGTTATCAGTGGTTTTTACTATACGGGTGTTTAGCAACATCAAAGATAATAATGATGTACTAGCTGATATATTACTAATTATACATTTACAAACGATTCGACGCTATTTTCGTAACATATTGTAGCTTCGTTTCCGAAACGGGCCGTGACGGCACCATTCCGATTTTGATTCACATTACAGAAATAATAGAAAGCTAGCGTGATGGAATGGTAACCTCATCGGTTCCAAAGTATAGCTTTAACAAGCGTATATTAGCAAAATGATAAATAGAGCACTTATAAACATAAAATCATAACTTATTTGGGTACCTGGTACTAAATGTTCCTGGAACGTGATTGCCAAGCAACTGGGTTAATAAAGAAATTACAATTCCAACGCTACAGTACAGATTACCCGCGTATAGTTACACTCAATCTAACAATCATATTGTAACACTAGAAGGTGCCCGCAGCCCGTAACTTCGTAAGTGAAGGAGAAAAAAATCAAAACCCTCTTTTTTCTTCAGTGTAGTCGTATAAAAAGTATCCTATAACCATTTGTGGATGACCAGCTATCCGTGTAACAAAAATGATTGAAATCCATTCAGTCACTTTGACGTGATGAAGCCACAAAGACACATACAAACATGCAAAAAATATTTGTCCATTCAGTGACTTTCAAATACTTATCACAATTGCTTTATAATTGTACAGATTTTCCAGTCAGCATCGTTACCATATCACCTGAAAACGTCCAGCTGTAGAAAAGCCTCCCCCAAGGAACTCGTTTCTCGCAATCTTGAGCAGATCATCGGTCCATCTCGCTGGGCAGGATTGCGGGAAACCCATGAATAATTGCGGCGCAAAACCCGTCGTACAATATATTTAATACATATATTTACTTACATATATATACATAGAAAACATTCAGGAACAAATATTTACGCTCATCACACAAATATTTGCCCTTACCGGGATTTGAACCCAGGACCTTCAGCTTTGCAGGCAAGAGGCAGACATCGTTACTCCCGCTGAGCCTAACCGGTCGTCAATATATGTCTGCTAATTATGACTACTGCTGGGCTATCACAACTCGCCGCGACTTTGCTTGTCGCGCGACGTGGCATCACGACAACACGAAAGAGGCAGGCAATCTTTGTTGCGCGACAAACAGTAGCGTATTACAGGTACTGTTGGACGCGTGTTTATAGATTTCATGCGCAAATTAGTTGACGTATTTCTCAAATGGAAATAAATTTTGACGACAAGTTTGGCTCAGTGGGTTGTAGTACAATGGCCTATGAAGCTGGCGGTCGGTATTATTATTTATTTGAATAGGTATTAAAACATTTTAGTCCTTACACCCAGGACTAAAACACACTTATGTATCATGCGGTAAAACTAAATTGTTTATTTAAACATGGATTTTACCGCGAACTGGAGATAATTCGCGGACGAACCGTTATTTATGCACTCTAATTATTTTCTGCCAAAACCCAACGTTTTTGCAATTAAATATCAACTAAAATCACAAGTGTAGCGCTGAATAATGCATAAGCGAGTAACGGTTAGGTAATTCTGAAGTAAATTCAGCTATTATTTATCTTTATGTGATGTTCATGCATTATGTTTGACATCTTACACGTGCTTCCGGGCTTATAAGGTTTTAATTGGCTGCGTATCAAAAATTATCATAAATCGTTCAATATCGTTGGGAAATCGCCGATGGGACTACGGCGAGATAAAGCCAACCTTTTGTTAATAAGTACTACTAGAAATATGCTAATGCTATTCGTTGTGCAACCCACTGAGCCAAACGTGTCGTCGAATTTTATTATTTCCATAATTTTTTCACAAGCCCTTAATTATCCATGCTCTACTAAGAAACTACCAGATTTTTCCAATGGCTGTGCCCAGACGGATTATCCTGCAGGAACTACATTTTCCGATCAAGAGTAGCCTATATCACTCTATGTCTATGGTGTGCTTATTCTATTGCGTGAAAAAAAGATGCAAAAATCACTTGCATTTAGGTAAGGATTATCCGTCACATTCCTGTTCCAAAACAAGTGTATGGGCCGATTCTCGTTATCAGAGCGCGCGCCTGCGCAGAACGCACGTGACGGCGGCGCGAAACGTGCGCGCGCTGGCAGGTCTGAAGCTAATGCTATCTGGGATTTGCCTTATCGATGTTGAAATTGCCTAATATGCATTCCAGGCCTACCATAAACACTGCTGCGCGATAGAACTTCGCTGATCTTTAAAGTTAGGTTACATTTTAGACTTGGTACGTACCTACTCTCAGATGCGCAAAAGTTTATTCACTAGCGCAATAAAGTTTATTTGAAGAAAAAAATACATAATAATAATAATTTGACGGATAATTACAGGTTAAGTTAGGTCAAAAATGGTTATTGGGAATGTTAGAGATGGCTCTATAAAGCGTTATCGTCATCAATCATCATCATCGTGTGGACTGCTAGACGTTCACTGCTGGAGAAAGGCCTCCACCAAGGATCTTCACAACGATCGATCGGTCTGCACTGACTTCATCCATAGGTTTCCCGCGATCTTGATCAGATCATTGGTCCATCTTGTTGAGGCCTCTCAAGCTGCTTAGTCCTGTACGTGATCGCCACTCGAGAACCTTTCTGTCCCAGCGGCCACCGGCAATGTACCTCGCCCACTGCCACTTAAGTATAGCAATTCTCTGAGCCATGTCGACAACCTTGGTTCTTCTGCGAATCTCCTCATTCCTGATTCGATCACGCAAGGAGACTCGGGGCATAGCTCGCTCCGGTGTCCTTTGAGTGAATTTTAGCTTTGTTTTTTATACTACTGAGGTGGCAAACAAGTGTATAGCCTGCCTGATGTTCAGCAGTCACTGCAGCCTAGGAACGCTTGCAACGCCAGAGGCATTATATGTGTGTTGCCGACTCTTTCAAACCAATTCACACCCCTCTTGAAGAACCCCATACTGTAACTTCCAAGGAAAACTGCGGTAGGTTCATTTCACATTCGGAGTGTGCGCGTTCAAAAATTCCTTTGATACTGAACGGAGCGCAACCATTTTGGTTCCAAAGAGTGTAGATGAAATACCCTGCCGATGGCGCGCGGTGCAGTAGTAGAAGGTGGCTGTAGACATCATGTCGAACAATATGTCGGAACACCGCTCATTATACGAGAAGTGGAACACACATAAGTAAGCGAAGTCTCTCCTTAGACTTAAAGGTTCAATACCGCTTGTGAGCATGTGATCGACACCTATTAGTACAGAGCGTCTTTGAACCGAGTCAAGAGGGCCAAGCTGATATCCAGGTGACCCAGCAGTTCTCCATATAGAGTAGGCCCTGCAATTCGTACAACGGCAGTTTTTGTTCAGCAGTAAAGTACCACTTCGCTCTATTCAGGACAAAGAGCTTTCATCCCGGCCTTCTCTTCGAGGTGATTTCTGAATTCAATGTCAGTCCAAATATCAACAGATCTCAATACTCGTCGAAATGATCAGAGGTGGCTGTTATGAGGTCCATTGTGAGAGACCACATCAGTACCCTATGTTACTACTGGCTACACACACGGTTAAAAACCTTCGTCTTAAGACACTGCGGTATTTGGGACGAGAAGATATTGTGAACCTTCCAACACTGCCCATCCCAGTCGGATTCGACGGAGGACTCATTCTCGAAGTTGGAACTGCCTAACTGGGCTGTTTGTCCCAGGTATATAATATATAGTCATCTATAACCCAAATGTAGAGTCTCTTTAGGGGAGTGGACACCTCATGAGAGTTGGGCATAATTTCCATCTTTTCCATGTTCATCCTGAGCATTGGCAACATCTGAATTCATCCCGAATTCTTTTAAGTTTATATACGCGGGGTACAGGCACGTTAAGTCGAAACAATTGAAGAAAAACAACAGAGACAGCATAGAAATCACACGAATTCAACTATCAGTTAGTCACATTACTATACGATACAAAATTTTTATACATATTCTATTCGTCCTGTACATCGACAATAATTTTTCTCAAACATGCAATGAAATGTCGTCATTACGTGCGTTAAAACAGGCTTCAAAGTATCCCGTTTCGGGCGGAACAACCTGAGAGCACTGTAAAGGAATTTCATACAAAATTGTAGGCCTAGGCTGAGAAGTAACTTTTTTTTTAATTTTAATGTAAACATGGCGTCTGTGTCATGAACAGGCTAAACAGCAGAATTATATTTTTTATTTTTTTCTAGTGGGTGAATGGTTATCGGACCAAAAATATCCACGTTAATGCCTATTAAGGTACTTACGCCCAAGGTGGCCCGGTTCTTAAGATGGCCCACGTTCATCATTTTAGTTCAACTTCTTTGGTTTCGATATCAAATTGCTGTTTTATCTCTGGTACCTTAGTAGGTATAAAACTGCAATTTTATTTACGAATCATGGGTGCGAACCGGGCCATCTAAGGCGCAAGTACCTTACACACGAACTGCTATTAAGAAAACAAATCTATATGGTTCATATGTTGATGAATAAATTTAAAAAATAGTCTATACGTAAGTCACCAGAGACCATAGACAATATTTAAAATCCTCTGCATTTATTTTATTTATTATAGAAATTAAGATTCCTATTATGAAGGTTGTGTATAACGCCCCTAATAGGGTCTACTCGAACACTACACTTGCAACATACGGACGACTTCTTGGATGGAGGGATTGAAGGGAAAATTTAAAACACTTTTGTCGTGTAGTTTTTTGAGTGGTGTATATTTTTTTTTCATTGCATATGTTTGAGAAAAGCACTATACTTTGCCTCTGACCGTGAAAAGTGCTTGCCGGCTTCGTATCACTATCCGGCCTCCCTACGGTCGGCGGTCTATACCTACTCACCCGGCAAGCCCTTGTTTCCCGGCGTCTGCAGTAATGTACTATAGTTGGAGAAGTACATATGTATTATATTACACATATATATAAGAACATAAGCAAACTATAAAGCTTTATTGTATGCATACTATGAGACACGCATATTATGAGAATCTAATTCATAAGAGTATCACATAACCCGCGAGGGTGGTCCTTACACAGTAAATTTCTATGAACATTATCAGCTAACATTGACAACACAGATTTAGCTACCGCCTACTTAAATTACTATGTATACATGCTTTATTTATCTAAAAATATGTAGGTATCTTCGCAAAATGTAACTTCACAAAATTTCGCCTTCAAACCAGTACGAATTTCGTAAGGTTTGCCGCAGCGACGTTTTATTTTCAAATGACCCTGATTCTGCCGAGCGGACGCATTGGAAATTATAAGTATAAATGATAAGCACCCATTTACATTAATAATGCAACTCAGTCATTTTGACCACTCCCGATGAACAAACGTATTTTTTATTTAGGAGTTAATATACTTATTATAATGGTGTGAGTATTGGCCTCAAAGAACCACTAGTTACCCGTGGGTGGCGTCAGAAACGTCCAAGGCAGTTGGCTTGGAGTATTTGTTTCTGTCTAACGTATCTGTTACTGAGATATCGTTCACTTCACTTAGTCTAGCTAAAGGTTTCGTTTACTATTACTCGTGGACCAATTCGACCACTACTTTATCCGTAGGCGTAGGGGATAACTTTAAATTGTGTGTTCTATCAATAAATTCCACTGCCAGTCTAATGTGGCAAAGCGGACGAAGTTTTCCTTAAACGGAGGTCTTATTTCTGCAGATTTCGGGCCGATGTAAAACTGAGAAGAACTAGACTAAAGAAACTAAACATACTTATGGGAAATTAGTTGCCCGGTAGCGAAGTGACTGGTGTTCTGCCTTTTCGCAGAACTATTTTTGGCCGAATTTCATTTGCCAACCAACGTTTCGCCGACGTTTCATTTTGACAACTAACGATTAGCAAATGTTTGTATGACAACGTTTCAATTAGTAAAATTATCGTAAAGCAGATCCCTTTTCATACATTAGGCAAGTTACAAATAAGAAAGATACATACCAATATTTACATATTTTTTGGTTGGCCGAAACTCTGGCAAGTAAGAGTAACTGCGACAAAATGGAACATAGGTCAAATATCAAAACCTGTAAGTTAGGTTAGGTAAGGTTTATTATGACTATGGATAGCGGAGCGAGCGCAGCGAGCGGGGCGTCAAAATGCTTGCGTGCATGAAGGTATATGCTTGCAAGTATTACAAAAAAATATACAGTGATTTTTATGATCGGAATTTTGACATTCGGTTATACAAAGTTCGTGGTTTTAAATAACTGTAATAAAAGCCGAAAACTGTAGGTTAGGTTAGGTTTGTATTGTGACCATGTATAGCGGAGCGAGCGAAGCGAGCGGAGCGTCAAAATGCTTGCTTGCATGTACCTACACAATTGACAAAATGGAATGGAATGGATCAAAAACCGAAAACTGTACGTTGGATAATTCTGATGTTTCGGACTCGGAATTTTGATCCAATCGGAATTATAAGAATCGGTATTATAAAATACGTGATTCTGAATATCGGAATTAAATTTTTCGTATTTATGTAGTGTTCCCTAGTTTGATACTTACCTACATTGTCATAAAAATAAGTGAGTGGTTGCACTTACCCACGATGTCTTACTACCGTTTTAGTTAGTTAGTTGCTAAACAAAACTCTACTCAATAAAACACTTGGTAAACAATAAACAACTAAGTGTATATTATTCCAACTAAAACATTCTGCTACATGAAAGGTGGCATTTTAAAAATTTACATTATAAAACACAGACCAAATGTTAAGTTGGTAACTGTGAGGTTGGCAAATAAAATAAATACATTTGATAAGTTGGGAAATGAACGGTCGACGAAATAAAATTCCGCGAAACTGGAGTTGGGAAGTCATAATCGGCCTAACAATTTTCTGCGAAAAATAAAAGAACCGAAGTGACTATTATGACTAGGTACAGTCAAGGGCAAAGATCAATATCTAGACAAAGTTCCAAAATATGTATACATAAACCTTACTGCCTTAATAAGATCTGTATACGTATTTTTGAAACTTTGTGGTGTATACATATTGGTGCCCTTGACTGTACCTACTTGATCAATTTTGTGGGTTATTGCGTAATTAATAATATAATGATTTAAAACTCTAGTACGAAAATGAATTGCATTGTCGTATAGCATGAGTAATTTAGCAGATAATTGATGTGTAATACGCTGGCATTAAATACAAGGAACTCAGATTTGTCAAGTTTGTTCAGGGTTTGTTATCAAACATGCAAGAGCAATTTACTTAATATCATGCCCAGGAGTACTAATTTCCTAATTAATGTTCAAGTCTTCTTTATGTTTTTAATTTCCTTATCGTTAATTATTCGTATAAATTCGTTGAAAAAATATTACATTAAAGTTAACAAGTGATCGGTTTGTAACGGGTACAAGCCTTGAACTGCTGATAATAGTTTCGCGTTTATATTATTGAGTTAATTAAAATTCAGTTCGCTTCTTACTTTATTTTCAAATCGGAACGTTTAAACTTAAATAAGAATTTTAATAATAATGATAATTTTATCAAGACGACATAAGTTGAGATAACATCGACCACAAACTTAATTAAAAATGTCAATTGAGTTTCGAAGTCCCATCAACTCTATCAACCGTATTAATTGATGGACCACATCTATCGCGGCTAGCGCCACTTAACTTGGCCTCGTTTGTTGGCTCCATCATCCAAAGATTAAGGAATTCATGTATGCTAGTATGGGTTAGAGAGAAGCCATACGGAAGGGAAGAAAGTAAGCATAAGCAATTTGATGACGAGTGACAAAAAATTGGGAAGTAAAAATGAGAGGATAAAAATAAGGTCTTGTCTAGATAAAAAGCACTGTCCTATTTTGGGATTTAAAAATGTCTGAATTAAGTAGGTGCCTATGGTTGGTAATTCAGCCACTCTCCAGATTTATGTCTGAGTCTAATTACCTGCAGTACCTACAGTACCAAATTGCGGCAATTATACACAACACAACCGCAGTTACAAATATTGAAAATGGCCGAATTGATAAAAAATATTGACGATAGCAGAAAACTCTATTACTTGTCTGTTTTTAAGATAAATGCGGGTAGATGAAGATTTCGGTAAAATACTTTTAGATCACACCTACTCCAAAACTTTCTTCTTTCTTTCTTCTCTACAAACAACATAGGTAGGTATGTCGTTTGTAGTTTTACAAGAATATTATGCGAAAGTAATATAAGTCAGCATCGACGATTAGCTATAGAGGCTCAAGCGATAATCGCAACAATTTGGGCAATAGGCAATGAATGAGATGCATTTATCTCGGCATGCAGCGTTATCACGCGGCGCGGCCGAGCGACGCTGCGGCGCCCGCACCGCAGTCGCGTCGCGCGCACCGTGGCCTCCGCTCCTCTCGTGCCTCCCAAACCTCTTATCAAAACATTCGGCTCGCCGTCCGGGATCGATCCGCAATCCAGCGCTTGATAACGCGATTGTGACTGTGAGTCCAGTGATACAGTGTTGTTGTGAAACATGTGATTGTCAGTTTGCCTTGGAATACAGGACGAATTTTTGACAGCTGACACTTGACTATTTGAAAGCTCGTATGTAAGTTTCGTTTACTTATTTACCTCTTGTAAATGTCAGTTTTAATTGTGAGTTTCCTTGATTGTAGGAATCTACTTTCGAAAAAATATATGTAGACAACTTCGCCTTGAACTTTTCCGCGCCGATCGTGTTTATTATAAATATAACAACTAGCTTGAACATTTTATTAGATTAACAAAAATCTCGGTATTCAACCTACTCAATACCCTCAAGCATAAATCCACATAACAAAAATCCTATTTATTCAACGATCTTTAGTTTACAACTCGTATTAAAGCATGATAGTGTTTACACTATTCTACCGTACTGATTCAATTAAAAAACATGTGTCCAGCCTATTATAAATAACCGTCGCACTTAGCCGTTACGTCTAATAATAGATCAGGAGTAAAACAAGACAAATTTTAACATAAACGGAGCACAAAACAGATATATTCCAAGTTTATAGAGCGTTAAAAGGCGCGTGTATTTTTACTCTCGGACCTATTCGGGCGTCAAAGAGTTACCAGAACCCGAAACACACAACTCCGCTTTTGATTAAATAAAACTTAACTCTTGATCAAATTCAAAATCAAAGGACTAATTAAATTTTTAGCATTGACATAGCATCACTCTGACTGTGACTGTCTGAGCCTCAAAGTAAAATGATGAGATGCAAAATGAACAACAACTTTTGACGCTGACTGGTTTAAAGAGCCAATATACTTATTATATTTATTTATTTCGTAACAGAATATATTTCAATTAAATTCATCTTAAATTTACAATGCAAAAAACAAAAAATAGTTTATGCACTTGATCCCAATTATACATACCTACCTACTGGTATTGATGATAATATAAAGCTCGTATAAAAGAGATTTTAATATTGAATTTGATATGGACCCGGGTGGGATCAGCCTTGTTTTGGTATTTCATTTTATGCGACATCCCGTAGGTCCACTTAACCAACGATAGGCTCCAATAAATAATAAAATAATTCAAATTTTATAAAACCGGAGAGCTGGTGAGAAATTAGAATAAAGCCTTAATTGTTCACAAACTTTTCAGCGCCATTATGTATTCAAACGAAATTATAAAATAATGATTCGATTCAAAGTTTGGAATCTTACAGCCACAAAATCGCTGGTTTTTTTAAGTCCCCAGCAAGCCCGGCCGAATTTCACCTTCCCATACAAACGGAGTTTTGTTCTCATTTTAAAACTACGTCTTGGATTGTAATGAAACTTTGCATATATAATGACATGAGATATATCTAGGCTTTTAATTAGTTTATATGGCTCCACTTTATAAAACAAACGAAATACAGCGAAAAGAAGTTTTGTATGAAAAACTTTAATTCGCTGATTTTTTTTACTATGGTATTTAAAGCTACATAAACTAATAACAGGCCTGCATATAACTTTACTTATTCTAAGTACAAAGTTTCAGAGCAAACTAGCTAGTCGTTTTAAAATGAGAGCGTAACTACGTTTGTATGGAGAATGAAGCTTACTGGGGACTCTTAATATCCATTACATGCTCTGCATTGAATACGAGGTGGCAAAATTTTATGATTGGTAGAGTTCCTGTATCGATAAACCCAATTATCGATGCAGTCACTAGTATATAGAAAAATCATCGATAATTCAGTTTAGCGCTTTAGGTACTCTACCTGTCAACTTAGCCCTCTAAATTCCAAAGTCTGTCCATTACGTTTGAGTGAAATCTACATGTGCATAATGAACTAGAAGTAAACATACGATATTGTGAGTACATCAGTGACTAGCAGTTTAATATAAAGAGCCCTAACGACCGTGCGCTATAGCTACTGCATCCACGATAAACACTATAATACGCCGGTGATTATCGTAGAAAGCCCCGAGTGCACTCAATGTGCGGCTTTTTACTTAACCATAGACATCCGCATCAAGCAAATGTAAATGATAAATGCGCTCCCATTACGGAATCATTTAGATCTTATGTCCGATAACAAATTCATTCGCTGCAAACAACAATTAAACTCGTCTATATAAACTTTTTATTCTTCAAAGTATTTCATTAAAATTTGCATACACACCAGCAGTAACTGTCTTTCTAGTGATTTATTTACGATCGCAGGAAATCCTGCGTTTCAACTTCCTAAAATCATCAGATTATGAATTTGTGAGGTGCTTCCCTTATCTATGTGCGTTTAATTACTATTTCCGACATTTTCATAATATAAATATGTATGAAATGTTATGCTATCCGAGTTATCTGCACGTTACAATGTAGACAAGAGCTCATTGAGGGCGCATACGCATATGTGACCTGAATGCGGCTCGATCCTCTCATGAATTAATCTGGACAATTCATCAACGCGGGCCTCCTTAATTAAGGCACCCGAGTCCGCGGAGACATTCTCATCCATCCCGTAGCGTCCTAACGACAAAAACGACGCCACTTTGTTGATGCTGAATAAATGAAACACTTTAAAACCCGTTACACTCCCATAAACTACCGCGGTTGGATACCGCGCGTGTAATTAATTTTTCAATAAAGATTACAAAAAGTCCTATCCATACCTACTACATAAGTTACATTCAATCACTAGCTTTTAATTACTAAGGCATTAGGGTAAATTGCCTATCACTGGCCTCCCTTCGTTTACTAGACAAATTACAAAAACATGAAGAATATTTTGTTATAAATACACTTGGAATAATTTTACAAATCACGTAGTTAACGATGACATTTGAATAATCTGGCCAGTTATTTGGCGATTTACCCTACATCGTATCAAAACATCAACCGGACGTATAAATATCAAGTTTTTTTATCCAATAACTTTACAGAAACGCACTTATAATTATTTTCAAATAGAACTAACAGACGAAACTGGTTTGTATTCATAATCATTTTGTTTGCTAATCAACATAACAGTATGGGTGCAGATAATGCTGTATGATTTAATAACTTGCCATTCACGCCTGGCCAGTAGTCCCGCACGCACATGCTACTTTACATATTTGCTATTTCTTGCACGTAAACGAGTGTAGCAAATATTCTTGTTACTTAGTAGCAAGTGTGAGCAAAACAACATAGTTAGAATGTATTAAACTACTTATAGACAAAATTCCAGCCAGTGTATGCGACATCTAGAAAGACTCGGAATCGACAACTGCTAACGAAGGCTGTTGACGAGTGTATGAACTATCTCGTTATAGGGCGAGTAACCTACAAAATATATGTGACAAAGTTAAGAACAACAATGTAATAAAAGATCATTATTTATCACTCCCATAATTTCTACTTTTTAATCATGCTACTGGTTTTCTAATCAGGTTTATGTCAACTGTATCATGGTTTTATTTCTTCTTTTGTATATATATATGTAAATATGTATTTACTCATATGTACCTATGTATGTTCTATGTTTAGTTATTTTTGTATTATTTATAATCTTATCTCACCACGTACTCATTCCTAGCTATTCTGTGTCATTTCTGCTACCCAAAGGTTGTCTGGAAGAGATCGCTCTTAAGCGATAAGACCGCCTATTGTGTACCGTATTTTATGTTAAGGCTCTATTGAACTGTTTTCTGTTGTTGGTGTGCAATAAAGAATTGTTCTATTGTATTGTAATCCTTTAAGATCAGGATCACTTCGTCCACGTTCCCATGTTGTCAAGTTCCTAGATCGTCAAAAATCCCATTTCGTCCACATACAATTCCCAAATCGTCATCTTCCTATTTTGTCAACATTCCCAAATCGTCTTCTACTTATCTCGTCAATATTCTCAAATGGTCTACTTCCTATCTAGTTCACATTCCTACCTAGTCTACATTCCCTGCTCGTCCACATTCCCAAGTCGCCAACATTTCCAAATCACCCATATTACCAACTTGCGACCACACTTCGAACTTAGAAACTAAATATTTAATATCGTAATCGATCATTATTGAAACAAAAAAGTGATATAAAAAATGCACATTTCTTTTGACTAAATTTTTTGAGCAAACATACTTTTTATTTATTCCGATTCACAAGAATAAATATGCACAATAAAATGCACGTCCCGTCGATTCGATTCGAAGTCAGTTTAAAAATATAAAATGTCTAAAATTGTTGATTTGTTTTTGGTAAAACCGTACTGCATATTATCACCTCAGACCAAGAAAAAAAGATAGACATGACGTTATGAACAATCTAGTGAAGCCGTTTTTTTGGCATGGTTTTGACAAATCAGACAACTTCACACACATGGTTTGTTTGTATTTGTAAGGCGTGAAGTTGGCTTTGGCATGGTTTTTTGTGGCTTCACTAGATTGTTCGTACTCGTAATGTCATGTCTATCTTTTTTTCTTAGTCTGAGATTATCACTCCCTACAATCGATTCGTTACAAATTACTTCCCGCCTATAATGTAAATGTATTTTTATTAATCCATTAATATAATTATACGAAACACGCTCCTTTAAAATAATATTTATCGAGATAGATTCTGACTCAAATGCTAATTGTCTACTACTCACTAAATTTCCTGATTCCGCTATTACACAATAAGTGACTGCGGACGATTCGAGGTATCGTAACATAAAAGTTGAGAAAAAAATACAAATTGTGGGTTTCGGACTGGTTTAAGCGTAACTCCGGAAGCAGACAGGTTTCACGGAGGCGGGCAGTGAGTATTTCTATTAATTGGTATTTTAATTTTCTCTTAATAAGAGATACGCATTGAGTATTTCGGGCCCTTAAGCGCCTATTCTGAATCTATTCCGACGATTGAGTAACCATTGCTTTCTCTAAATACAACTAATGATATTACAAGCGAATCATCACGCAACGCTTTAGGTAACTAGACTAGTTCATCACCTCTAATCGAGTTTCGACTCACTGGGTTTTGTTTATCATCTGCTAAATGCTAATATAAACGCAAGTTGCGTTACAATGTACTAATGCAGTGTTTTCGTTGAACATTAAATATAACTTAGGGTTGTTCAATAGCACAGATGCTGCATAATAAAAGAAGGCCGTACCTATAATTAAAAATACATTATTTAGTAAGAATTGTCTTAAACCTGTGTCTTAATCGTTCCGTAAAGTTGATTTAGTAACCAAACATAACGTTTGTAAAATATTTTTTATTTACTTTATCATCGTGGACGTTCACAAATGTATGACTTTTGATCGAGCGATAGCAAAGGTCTGCGTTTCAGGTCGGGCAAAATGCTTCCGTATGTCCGTCTGTCCGGAAATTCCCATCTACGGGTCATACTCACATTAACTCAGACGATTCTCATGACATTTTGAGTGCAGGTTTGGTAATTATTATAGTTTTTTTCGAATAAGTTGCCGGGAGTAATTATGTATACTATACTACGCAGTAATACGAGTAATAGCTGAATGATCAGTTCTTAGATTTTTTCAAAATGACGGAGATATGGGGGTTGATAGTTTACTAATATACAATTCAAATCATATTACATATTGTAATCTTCAACACAGTATAAAGCAAATACATTTAATACGCTGGTACTTTTTTCTCTGACTCATAACTGCGATATTTTTACTATATAAATGCAAATGAATAAAATGTTGGCGTTAGTAGGTATCTCGTACCTTGCCAATGAATAGGTTATTCGCCTCAGGTTTAGCCAGAGAATATCTATGTTCACAGCATATTAAGTTTTTTCAAGTTATGCCCATTCCGTGACCATGAAGCATGTCCAATGAGCAGAGTTAAAGATTAATTGATAAATTTTACAGGTCACACGTAAATTTAAATAATTCAGAAATACTAAGATGTATATAACTATAAAATTTTCAACAATGAAATAAAATCGTATCACTTTTATATCAAATCCGATTACATTTGGAACAATGTTAATTTTAAAACACATTTATTTATTCAATCTTAATTATACAATGCAAGAAAGTAAGTACCTAACTGCAAGGAACATAGAAACTAACCGGTCAATCAGTGAATTGGGTTTTCAAAATGACATGTTTATTAACAGATAAAAGTACCGTCCCCTACAAGTTTTTTTTTCACCTTAGTATTTACGGTGCTACGGCGTCTACAAAAAATAGTAATACTTTTATGAATGGCTTGTGGCCTGTTTCAAACCTTTTCTAATGAAGAGTGAGTAAACCAGGTATACAGCCCAAGAATAGGATTTTAAGACTTTTAACCCGGTAAAACTCAAAGAGCTTATTAAGGCAGAAGGATTTACGTGTAGCGCGCTAAAGCAACAATATGTAACTTCTATGAATATCACAAGTGTCCAAGGTTGGTGTTGCTTAACAAGTTGAAATTAGCAAAACTTAAAACGGGTTTTTTCACTATAAAGTAAGGGTTCTTTAGATCAAAAATAGTGGGAAGAAATAATATTGGCGCTGATCGTCGGTTGGGCTAGTCAGGTTTGTTTTATTGCGACTATCACTGTCTCTCAGCTTGACGCGTGTGATTTGTGGTCGAGAAGCAAAACGCTCAACTTCCGACACAGCCTCTATTACTCGCCTTATCAGCTAATCAGTCTCCATCACACGGCTGGATTCTTCCCGTTCCACCGCATTAAGCATTGATTTAATTAGCATCCTAACATTCAAAAAATTCAAGAAATATTATTTAATTATATCACATACCGTGGGATGAATGAAAACAATTTCTGCCAAGAATATTATTATAATGATAATTACTTAATTGCTACGTCTACGCTTATCTCGTCAGTGCTAAGTAGGTACCTTTGAGACAAAGCGAAGCTAAACAATAAAATAGTTTAATCTGGCTAACAGGTAATCTGATCTTATACAATAACGCATATTGTTTACAAATCGTTACTGTCCGATGGAGACATTGTACTCATTGTTCACTTTTTAAAAGCATTATGTTGTGAAGTTGTTAAATTTTTATTAAGGTTTTGTGAGGTATCGTAAAACGTACCCGCGTGTAGGACGGTACAGTCGTGGACAATGGAAAGTAAGCGTTAAAAAAGAGTCCAAATTATTTGAAATGATCTAACGCCTCTAGCAATAAAATCGTCTGACGGTCGGATACTATTGTCGGCGAGTGTACTTGCGCATCTCCACTGAGTGGTGTTCGCCCACGGCGCGCGCGCCGCCCGCCCACATGCGTATAAATTGTTGCGCTAACTGTACCCAGAACAAATTGCCCATGTAAAACATAAGTAATAGACCCTAACTATTAATTTGGACATTCATTTGTATGAAGGCGTTAAAGAAAAAATGAAACTATAGATACGTGTGTAAAGGAAGGCATTACAGATGATGTTTTTATTGACTTTACTTTTTTCGTGTCTGTGATACATAAATAGACACTAAATTAATGCATTTCATAAACCACTACCAAGCTTACTCAGTTATCCATACTAATAATATAAATGCGAAAGTGTGTCTGTCTGTCTGTTACCTCTTCACGCTTAAGCCGCTGCACCGATTTGCATGAAATTTGGTATGGAGATATTTTGAGTCCCGGGGAAGGACATAGGTTACTTTTTATCCCGGAAAAATACCCTTATCCGCGATAAACGAATTTAAGGCGAACGAAGTCGTGGGCAGGAGCTAGTAAGTGAATAAGTTAAAGTCACTTAAGTTACAAGATAAGTTAAGCTTCAAACACACCTCACCCAGCCGCATAACGAGTATTTCCTACTTTAAAGCTCCCGCACTTGCGACATTAAAAACCATACAATGTAAGTAAGCATCGTCTTTCGACGAGTGAAACAGTACACTAATGATCTCGGCCTAGATAAGCAATAGGATAGCACGTTAGGACGTTTGAGTATGATATTCTGAAGTACGGTTTACGTTTTATAACCAGTGAGAGAGTGTAATCGAGCTCCCGGCAAATGAATGTTTGCGTGTTGAATATGTCAGCCATCTTACGGGAATAAGCAACAACTTCATTTATTACAAGCGCCCGCGACTTCGTCCGCCTTAAATTCGTTTATCGCGGATAAGGGTATTTTTCCGGGATAAAAAGTAGCCTATGACCTTCCCCGGGACTCAAACTATCTCCTTACCAAATTTCATCCAAATCGGTTCGACGGTATAAGCGTGAAGACACGAACACAACAAGAACGTAACAGACAGACAGACAAACAAACAGACACACTTTCGCATTTATACTATGAGTATGGATTTGGCAAAAAGGTATTAATTTTAGCGCAACCTGTTAGTTTAGTGAGGTACTCGATGCTCGTAGGCTCGTAGCACATGTTTGAGAAAAGTTTGCACCTCCTTCCTAAGTAGCGCGATAAGACTCAGGTGCAAATAAGGGTTGAATTTTTATAGCTTATAACCTGGCCGGAATTTTTTTCGACAGATTAGTAAAGTTTGCATTAAAATCTGTTCAGCCGTTTTCACGTGACGCGCGTACAAATAATCAGACAAATAGATAAACAGACAAACAGACAAACAATCTTAAAACTGTTGGAACGTGTTGTGTTATCGATTTTAAGTATCCCTGGCCATTTTTTTTCGAATACCTTTTATGCCTGTGCATAGACTTTCGACCCTCTTCAGCTTTATTATATGTACCTATAGATTTTGCTAAGTGTTACTATTATATCAAAGTGTGTACCTTCATGCATACATCGGGTATCGGCAATGTAACTATTTGTTTATAAGATCTGCCCACGTGGACAGAAGTTATAATCTTATAATATTAAAGTGAACAATTATTTGCAATAAATGAATGTGGGGACGTTTTATTTTATGGAAAAGAATATGTTTACTGAAATCCTCATATTCATGTATAAAAAATAAACAAAGGTATCATAAAACACTACAACAAAGTTCGTTATCGGCTACATACGCTTTTCATTTCCTTGGCAACCGTCCAAAAATAATATTTGCACAATATTCTGGAAAATTACAATGTAATACACACCTATGATTGTACCTAAACTTACGCATTATTATTTTAGATTATTCGCTGTATTGTTTGACGTTTTACTACCTATTCATACTGATCTTAGAGGACTACGAATACGCATAGCTTCCTATCCTATTACTTTAAACCAGCAATTCTTGTATGTCACCGTAATATTGTGAACATCGTTAGTTTTACTCTAAGAAATCTAAAAAATCTAATTTAGTAAAATCAAATTACTAAATTAGTATGTTAACATTATGGAATCCAGTTTTTTGTTGTTACCATCTTCTCAAGTGTACCAAATGTCAAATGTTAACGTAAGCGACTTTTTTCTTTTTTCTCTATAAAGCATGTTGTGTTTGCCTGTAATTGGGTAAATACCCTAAAATGTTAAGTACCCATTGTATAAATGTATACCTATTGTATAGTATTGTACCTGTTGGCAAACCTAATAAATAAATAAATAAATAGTCCATTTCTTTAGGTATTTATAAGTATGTAAACAAAAAAAACACGTGACTTGGGTCATTTCTAAAAAGTCTACCTTGATTGGGGGAATGACAGGAGTCACGTAGTTTTTCGTTTATATTCTTTTAAATACCTTAAGAAATAGACTATAGTGAGATTGTAAGCTGTCGATAAATAAGGAATTGTCCATACTGCTTACAATATAACGTATTATTTTCGATAGTTTATGTTCTATCCATGTCAAACGTTCATATTAAATATAACCGTTATATTGTAAGCAGTAAGGACAGTTCACAATTTATCGATAGTTTACAACCTCAGTAGATAGTTCATAAACTAACTATCTTCACAATCTGACGGTGACATAAACGGCTCTAATGAAATGATGTAGATAACATTGGGTAGGTACTTAATGTAAACTACGTTTTGTCATCCAAGTTTATAGAAATAAGTTTTATCTTCGAAAAAACTAGAAATCGTGCTCCACCGAGAGAATCTCTGTCACCCAGGTTCTTATATTTTAACTAAACTCCTCATCGTGACTACACCAGCATTGATTTTCAACTTTTCCATACACATTTTCATCCAACGTTTGATCTCATTAGAAGTAAATTTTCGGAAAATCCTTTTTAAATGAATTTACCTTCCATAAAGGTTATCCTATCATCAGTCAGTAATTAAGACATTGTCTATCAATCGTTAGCTATATGGAGCTTGACACTTCGCTTTATTTATGAACTATTCTTTTTTTACCCGACTGCGCGACGCAAAGGAGGGTAATGTGTTTATCAGTCTATGTATGTATGTATGTATGTATGTTTGTTCCCTTCTGGCACTCTAGAGACCAAACTCGTGGACCGATTTTGATGATTCTTACGTCAATCGATTTGTCTTAATTGTGCGAATGTCACTAAAAACATGAAAATTATGAAAACTCAAAATGGCGATAATGACACGCCATATTGTGAAAAAGAAAAAAATGAAATCGACATACTATATCGAGTGGGAATCATTATTAAGTTGCTTTTATCATTTTTAATGTTGAATAACTTGTTACAAACTAAAACGAATTAAAGTTTATTATTATTAAATTTTAATAAATCTGTGCAAGCTTCTCAATAACCCCTACGATAAAGATTGCGAAATTTCCTGACTTATAATTGTAACTAAAAAGTATAAAATAAAAAATAGTAATTAAAAAAACAAAAAACCCGACTGCGTTAAAAAACTAAAACGGAAAATAAAACTCCAGTAACCTAGAAATTTGTTAAGTTATAATGAAAATGTTTCATGTTTCATGATCGATACTCACATAAAACAAATAATACATTCTTATGTGGAAAATCGCGATTTTAAACAGTCGGGACCCATAATAAATCTAGATCGACGCAAATCTTCCCAACAATGAGTCCTAACTGTTTAAAATCGCGATGTTGCACATTAGAATTTATTATTTGTTTTATGTGAGTATCGATCATGAAACATGAAACATTTTCATTACAACTGAACAAATTTCTAGGGTACTGGACTTGTTTTTTTCTTTTTAGTTTTTTTACGGAGTCAAGTTTTTTGATTTTTTAATTATTATTATATAATATTTGTCAAACGGGCAGATGAGCCCCCTAATGGAAAGTGGTAATCGTCGCCCATGGATATGTGCAACACCGGAGGAGTCGCCAATACGTTGCCAACAATTGAGTTGAGCGCCATGTAAACTCCCTTTTTGAAGAATCCCATGTTATAGCGCTCCAGAAACACCTCAGGGGGAAAAACAAACATCTTGCAAGTTTGTGGTAAAAAGTAGCGTGATGCCCGTTTATGCTTGGTATGCCGAGCATCTACATAGTAGGGACCTGCTGTGTTCCGGAGGCGAGAGGTGCGATGATAGTTTCTCTATGGCTAATATATGAAGCCATAATCCTTCAGGGTAGGCAGTGACTTTCTGCCTTTATTGACCGCGCACCACTGGTAAATTCTCACTGACATACAGCGGTACAGCCGCTGTATCATAAAACATCTCGAGAAGCATTCCAACTGTCTACGAACCATAAGTAGGTTACAAATTACGTGACAGAAACAACACGTCGCCGAGTTAATTGAAAACGTTTCGTACGAATTAGATATGGAGTTTAAGCGTTTTACTTAAAAGTGTACTTGTTTTATTGCTATTCAAAAACATAGGATCATCGAAAACGTCTCTAACTGTAGTGGGATAAGCAATGCCAATCTGCTATCGGTGTCTTCAGCCACGAAAATCGCGTGTTGCACTGCGACTGACACAGCGCAGACTCAAGACCATAACTTCTAGCACAAGTATAAATCGTGACTTTTAGTTGCAGAACAAATATTATTTGTACCTCCTCATTCAATACTGTGCGAGAGAGACATGTTAGCCCGACATAAATAAAATATGTGATACGCTGAAATTATAATAACTATTGATGGTATGATGGTAATACAATTAAAGAAATTCGGTTATTTTGAAATAAAAATTGCAATTAGTAAATTGATGTTAGCCAGTATAACATTATGTTAGTGACCCAAACATCGGTAACTATTATACAATTCACGACATTACGATCAACGGCAAACTTTAGGGGAATTCTACTAGATCCCTGGAGTTTGACAAGAATTTAAGTTTAAACATATCGGACTTATGGATAAGTCGGTATAAAGTTATGAAGCCTGGTACCTGGACTGGGGCAAATTTGGATATCAAGGTCACGTGAAAAGAATTAAACTTTAGTTACCAATGTTTTTATGCATCAAGTTCGAATTAATAGTCAAGAAGAAACACAGCAAACTCAGCCTAAGGCGTAATCGATGTTTTTAAAAGCAATAGCTATGCGCGCTGTTTATAATTTTTACCAGGGCATTTATTAACAACTAAGGCTTTTCTTATATCATAATATAAAATATACCTGGATATGTGCGTAAATCTCGTCGCATGGCAATGGCGCGTGCCGTGTCCTAATGACAACATCTGCGCTTAATTGCCGCCCGGCTCCTGTCGTTTTTACCGTAAATGGTGTTTGCGTAGAGTCTGCACGGCTCCCGGCAGCCAAACACCGATCACCGTGAAATTGGTTGATGTAATCAGTCACCACTGACCGCCATGAAAAAAACTAAAAGAGTACTTTCTGTACGCACAATATGCTGAGAAAAAAGAAAAAACAAGCATACAACTGAATTGAGAACTACCTCCTTATTTGGGAGTTGGTTAAAAATACGTTTGTTTCATTAGTGAGAGCATTCTGAAGATGATGGCGTACTGACAAATTCCCCTTTACCGATGTATATGTAATATCAATGATCAGCAGTGTCGTAAATTTGGCAGAATTTCTGGTGCCGCGAACATGGTAGAGTGCCATAGGTGTGGCAATTGTTAACCGAATTGATGGATTAGAGTTACTGTCGACAATGCTAACTATGTCTAATCGTTTAAATTGGTATTTTCCACATCTATAGTGCAATACCATGATCGATGCACCAAAAACGCTACCTTTACGATCACTGGTGATCAGTGTGTGTACGTGTTATTTTGTATGTAAGTTTTTTATTGTGTGCATTTGTAGAAATAATTATATTTCCGTAGTGCTTACCTCGCCTCCCGTTGACATGCAGTGCATGAAAAAATAGTTAATTTCAATATTGCTTTTTTTTTCACAAAATGTATATTACTGCCACTATGACAACTAATAATAAAAAATAAACAAATGAATTATAGGGTTTCCCCAAGCCTTACCTGTTATTATGTCAAAATTATTGCTACGTATTCTTTATTAAGCAAAAGATGTTTGTTTATTTTTTATTATTAATCGTTATAGTGGCAGTAAATACATTCTGTGAAAAAAATATATATATCAGCGTCCACGCATCACGGTTTTACACGTAGAGACAGACATCGTGATACAGACAGACAAAGAGCAGTGGTTTAGAACAAGGTTTCCCTGGTATAGGTAAAAGGCCTTTTTGGGAAAAACCCTAAAACAACTTGGGTGCGAGTCGTCGAATCGCGAAAAGGTTTACGTGAGTTTTAATTGTTTGAAAACAAAATGATTTATAGCGACAGGCTAATGCATTGTGGCCCGAAATAAGCCGCTTCTGAAACTAGAAGCAATTACTCATTGCGATTCGCAAACATCGTCGCGCTTTAGGAGTTATGAGTACAATGTTGCATTAGGTTTGCGTAACTAAGTAATGTGTGGTACGTGTATATTCTACTAGTTTGTAACTTTTAATACAGTCTTGTTTTTTAGTTTTGCTTACCGGAAGGATACCTACAGACCCCTGTAACTACGCTTTCGATGTTTGTCTCTCACATGGCTATAACTCTTGAACCGTAACAGACAAGAGACATTTTCACTGTATGTCGCTACTGTAACAACCAATAAATAAAAAACCGGTCAAGTGCGAGTCTAACTCGCGCACCGAGGGTTCCGTACAAATTTTCACTTATTTCGACTAAACTTAATTTACCGCTTGAGTTAAGTTTGCCTCTGGTATCTATGGCGTCACATACAAATGAGGGGCAAACTTAACCGAACCACTTTATTCAAAAAGATTTTTGGTGATTAAAAAAAAAAGTAAGACAGATAGATATGTGGCTATAATTTTCGTGTAATATTTATTCATTTTAAATGACATAATTCCAGAAAATTCCAGATTTTTCGTTTGGTAAACTTCGGATATAAAGGGAGGGAATGGTATTTTTTCCACATTTTCCTTAATAAAACAAAATTTAAGCACAATCAAAAAAATTTTTAAAAATGATCGAAAATGTACAGATCAAGCCTTTTCAATTTTTGCCCCGCCTAATATTGGTCGTTTGTTTAGAAAATACAAATATATTTTATAATGTTTCCTTCGCAATATATGTGGACTGACCATGTTTATAAATATTCCAAATTTCAAATAGATAGCATAAGTCGTTTTTGAGATATGGCGCCCTAATAGTCGGACAGAGAGACAGACAGTCTTTTTTTAACTTTTTGGCACGGAACCCTAAAAATTAACACTAAATGAGGTCTTCATATAAAACACTGGATTTTTCTGGCTTTTTGCGTACGTTGGTACAGAACCTTACGTGCACGAGACCGACTCGCACTTGGCCGATTTTTTGTATTCGAACTTTTTTGGCTATTAATTACGACAACATGCACGTTCTATGACAGAAATAAATAAACGCTACATACATTTTATTATGATAGTATTTTGGAGACACCATAAGTAGGTAACTAATAGATTGCATTTAGCTCTATGTATCGATTCGACATTAGCTACTGTTGAACAAGCTGTATGTGGGCTTAGAGCTTAAAGGCTCGTAACTTTATCGGATTTTCTACAATAAAATGCAAGTAAAACTATAGAAAAGTCAATTAAACATTAGATTACCTTAGCAGATACCACACACTATCATGTAGATACTAAACGGAGGCTATTTTAGACGTAGTTTCACTTTAGTTAATAACAAAGTAAATGTAGACGGCCATCGTCATTATAACTGCACCCAGTACCGTAGAAAATGTAAAGAACCATACTTAGGTAGTTGTTAGTTAGAGGACAAACAGCGATGTTTATGAAACTGTGGTTGAGGTAAGAATACTAGTTTGTTTGACACAAGGCAGGCTGTAAAATTATGGTACCTAATTAAAAGTTATACTTTATGTATTTAGGTGGGTATTGTGGTATTCACTGTGAGTGCCTATGGAAAGTTAAATGTTTACATGTTTATGAAAATGGAACGTAACAAAATCATAGTTCCCATAGTATTTTTACCTGGTTATTTAGCGCACACTTTCCGTGTAAAGTATTCGTCTAAAAGTCTTATGGACTTATCAGCACCATACCATGTGAAGCCAGACATAAACCTGGTTTTATGAGAATCGGGGTTCCGTAAAGTCAGAAAGAATGTATTTACCTAGTATTGTAACGAAAGTACGTATTGACCATACATAAAATTGTCTTTCTGTAAGCTGTAGATCTCGCGAGCCTTTACACCCCAATTCTCCGCCATTTTGAAAATACCCATCGAACCTGCTCACAAACAAACACAAGAATCGGTTGAGAGAAGCAATCTGTACAGGAGAACAGCCGAACATCCGCCGGACAGACAGACATACGAAACGGAGATGTTTCGCTCAGTCAAAAAGCAGACAATGTTTCTAGGAATTCAATATTACGTGCCTTAATAGTAGGCATTCCGGAATTGATTTCTAGATTGGGTTCCAATTCCGGAACTGGTTATAAAGTTGTAAAAATGAAATGTCTCTACATTGGAGATATTTTCAAAAAAATATTATGACGGACTATTTGGAGGTAACTAAATCGAAAAATATTGATTTTGCATTTTTTATATTTCTGTATGTGTAGGCTTCATCACGCCAAATCGGCTAAACAGATTTCAACTATTTTTGGTACACGGGGAGCTGATTATCTCCAAAAGGTTATAGGATAGTTTTTACTCGATTACGCTGAAGAAAAAAAGAGGGGTTATGACTTTGTCTCCTCCGCGAACGAAATTGCGGGCGTCTTCTAGTTTGTAATAAAAATGTACTCAGACTTAGGTGTGAAAGATAAACTATTACAAATAGGTGGATATATAAATTGCTTACGGTTTGTAAGTCGTTACTATAGGCTGTTATATCAAAGTATAAATCATAAATTTGTCAATTTATTGGCTGTAAAATCTCAATAGCGTCGACAATATCTCTATTAGCATGTCATAGTGACAAGCCGAGTTCCTACGGCTGGCTGCCATTAGGAACTCTTTCAACGCCGCCCTATTGTCCTGCGATGGATAGCGATAAACATTCCCTACGTGATGGAATTTTTATATTTCCGATCTATACACGCCAGTAGAATTATTATAGAAACCTTTTTAACGGCGTGTTTATTGAGCATATAAAATAATCACTGTCACCGACGTATTCATTACTATAGCAACAGATTTTCGGAGCGAAATAAATTAACACGCCGCTTTGTTCCACTGTTGTTTTTATCAATGTTCGTCTAAATTGAATGCCAACAAAACACTTTGTAATTCTGGTAGCATTTAAAGAAATATTCATTAGTGTTTTATTCACATTGTTGATGATTATTTATATCGTGTCAACGATTTATGAATTACGGATAGCAAGCGTGACTGGATTAAGAATTTAATTAGAAATAAACTTGGCTCGTTATAATTATAGCAGCGTGATCATCATATTATTTTATATCAAAGTTATGTTTCCTGTGAACGCTATCTTATTTAGAAGCTGCAGCGCTTGACTTATAATCTGATAAATTATTTGCAGTTGCCTTCCGTCCGCGGCGCGTCCCATGTGCAGTGCACTAGCATGAGGTGAGTCATCACACGCTTTGCGCTGAGTACGACGTGTATTTTTATGTCTAAGATACGCTAACATAACATGTCGTGACTTGGACGTTAAGTTAAAAACAATTGCTGACTGCAACGCTAATGCATATTCTAACAGCGTATCACTTGGATCTATAATAATGAATGAATACCTACCTAAGAAATCAAAATGTAAAACTGCATTTTATCATCCCTATCTTATCGTGTATTTATCTCTTGCAATACTTATGTATTTACATCGCTTTCTTAATGTTACATTATGAATCAATTCTCTTTTATATAACGAAATTTTAAATGAATCAGATCAAACCAAAACGGATTTTTATAAAGGCACTTAACAGGAAATACCACGAATATTTTGTCATGAAATTCAATCATCGCCGGCCCAGCTAACCGGAACTCGATCGAGTCCGCTCGTCCGCAAAGCTTTGCTATTTTTTGTGCCCGGCTATTTGCTATAATTGAAATACACTAGTGTTTATCGCTCAAATTTTAACAAAACTACTAAATCAACTAGTTTGGAGAAGTTTCAGACTAGCAGCGATCACCTACAAACCTTATCGTAAAATGACTCTAGTCCTTTAGAGAGGTCCCTAAAGGCAATGCCTTGCAACACAGGCATCTTGGTCCTATCATTAGGTAAGTACTAGTCGCTATAATCGGCGCGCACCTGTCAGGGCCGATGTCAATGCCCGTCAAACGTACCCTAACTATAGCACAGCTCGGTACACACGACCACTAGTCTTCTACCGCGAAACGCATGTAACTTAATTGCCTGCACTGCTTATACAACGAGTTACAAAACGTCATTTACCACCTAACTGCTAATTGTTGATTGTACAGCGATGGAGATTAAGGCGTCAAGTTTCCCTATTTCTCGACAATAAAGACATGGTGTAAGATACGCCGGAAAAAGTTCTCAACCTCAATGAGCGTGATGTAAAACACGTGTTATATAAAGAAGGTTAATGTATGGCCTGTTTTCAAAACACCACATTTTTGTTACCGTAACCCTATACAAAATTTTGAAAATAATAGATAGATACGAGCAGTTTAACGTGGCGGCATGAGTACCTCACGATTTATTGTGTCTCTATGATAATATGTTATCTTAAATATATAATATTATTAGGAGCCCTACAAGGTGCCCGCAACTTCGTTCGCGGAGGAGAAAAAGTTATAACCCCTGTTTTTTTCTTCAGCGTAATCGAATAAAAAGTATCCTTTAACTATCTGGAGATAGCCAGGTAACCGTGTGCCAAAAATAGTTGAAATCCATTTAACCGATTTTGCGTGATGAAGCCACAACGACATACCACATACAAAAAATACAAATATAAATTTTCGATGTAGTGACCTTCTAATACTCCGTTTCTATCTTTTTTTTAATATCTTTAATGTACAGACTGTAGTTATAGATTCCATAACTAGAATTGTAGACATAAGCTGACTAATTAAAATGAATTATTTTATATCAATTATGAAACCTCTTTAAACGTAGGTTTAAAGAATTTGGAATAACCAGAATAGATTTATTAGGGACAGAGACAAAAATGTGAGAAACGGAGAGAATTTGTAGGAGGAAAAAAACCAATACATTTGACCACTTCGTAGCAGGCGCGGATACAAGGGGGAGGAGGATCAAAACCGAATGAAATTGATATTTGTAATTAAGTACTCCAAACGGTGTATAACACGGAGTAATTATTATAATTAAATAGAGTTTTGCATTGAAATAAATTTGACTCATAACTGGCCACGACTTCCTTAATTACCTAAAATGGGCATGAACATTTTATGCATAATGATGTTGCCATCAGGATAATGTCCGCCTTGGCGCCATTAAAAACAAAAGCCAAACGTGAATTGAATTATTATTTTATTCATCTAGGTAAAATTGTATGAGTTTGGTAATGTTCCCATACAAAAGTCGATACGCATTTAACTGATCACGACAGCGTTTTTGGGGCGTTATATTATATTGCTATAATAATGGGGCAGTACATCGTATTTGCTCTTCGTAGATTAACTAAAATCGCTTGCAAACAAACAACGCTATTAGCCTTTCCTGGCTATATAATCTCCAATCTGCACTATGGAATATTATATGGGGCAAAAGCAGAGATATTGATTATATTGAAGCTCCGGAAAAAATATCAGTGAACCATCTGTAGTAGGTACCCAATACAGAGACACGTCGGCACAGTCCCATCGTTACACATATACGAAGTCAGTAGTCTGTTAGTGAAAATAAATTTGCACATGTTCAAAACTCAGACAATGAATCTAAGAGAAACTTCTAACCGACATGGGGTTAATTTGTGCTATCCTACCCATCACAAGACTGCGTATTTAGGAATAAAATATTATTCAACACACTTGCTGGTAAAGTGGTCCTTATTAGGTACACCGTTTTTATGTCTGTAATCCAGTCCATTGCACACGCGTACTTTTTACATAATCGCACTAGTGCCTTTTCATATATATATAAGACAATAACTCTTTCGGGAATTGTCATTGAAACAATTGTGTTGCTCTGTAAACAAAGTTTTTTATTTTAGTTCTTACATACACACGGTGATAATAATAACACTGTTTAACTAACTTAACATCCTATAAACTTACCTGTAAACAAAGAAACGACAATTAAAGTTTCTTATTGAAATTATCACAATTCCCTCTTTAATTTATAATCACAAAATTATGCTCAGTCATTGAGGTTTTTGACAGCTCTCTATATAGGCTGTTTTACCGACCGTGTAGGCCGCCATTACTCACAGCGCACAGCGCCATCTATGTAGCACACGTACTACGCACATAGTGACTGCTTACCGACCGAGCGTGCTACACAGTACAACTTAAAGAAATAATATATTATTTTCTTTATATCTCCCTCCTCAAACAAGAAAATTTTCACAAAATTTTCACTTATCTACACTAATCATTTAAAACTAAATCTAAATTATATAATCTTATACACAACTATAGTTAATATCTGTATATTCATGTAGGTATCGGTATAAGCTTTGTAATATGAAAGAGATTTGACTCAGACTTTCTATGACCTGTATTAATTCTATATATTGAATTTGATATTTTTTCCATAATTTCAAAAGGGCCGATCCTTAGCTCATCTAATTTATTTCTATTGAGCCTATTCCCATTTTCTACATATACCATATCCCCTGTATTAAAATGAAATTGAGTTCTATTTTTATCAAAGATTTGTTTATTATAATTATGTGATTTTATTGAATTATCAAATGCAATTTTTCTATCTTTTATCCATTCAACTTCTGTTTTATCTCTTTTTAGTTCATTTGGCAAAAATGAAACATTTGTACCATCCATCAGGTATTTTGGGGCAAAGCCAGTAACTGTATGTTCTGTATTATTATATTTATCTACACAGTGATGGGCAATGGTTGTCCATGCTATCTTATTACATTTTTCATTTATTTTACATCTGATTTTGTTTACAAGTGTTTGATTAAGTCTTTCATTTAATCCGTTAGAAAAAGGGGCATTTACTGCAGTGAAGACTATTGTTATTGATTTTTCATTTAGAAATGTTTTAAATTCTTTGGAATTGATTCCCGGATATTGGTCGCAGAGAAGTAGGCCAATTGTGTTCGAATCTGTCACTTTATTGATTAATTTAATAAAATCATGAGCACTTTGCGTTTTTGAGGTAACAATATAAGCATATCGAGTAAAATGGTCTACTAGCAGATGTAAATATCTTTTAGTTGATCGTGAGCCACCAAAGCCTCCAATCGTGTCTATTGAGACTATTTGGAAAGGTTTTGTGGCTGGACCTAAATGTGACATTAGACCATACTTATTTTGTCCTCGCGTTTTATTTTTTATGCATATCTCACAGCTTTCACAATGCTTTTTAATATTTATAGTTAAATTTTTTGCTGTATATAATGTACTAAGTTTGTTTTGCATTTGTTTAACACCTAAATGACACATGTTTTCATGTACATCTTTAATAAGTTTTTTACTGAAATCTTCTGATAAAATAATTTTCTCACATTTTCTTACCGTTTTATAATAAACATTGTGTCTGGATATTAATTTTGATTTATTGTTTTGAATATCTTTATTGTTTTCCTGATCTGTAACAATATCAGTAAGTTTTACCATATTTACAATTTTTAATTGTTCATCTGTATCCTCACTTGCTGCCAACACCGGATTCCTACTTAAACAATCTGCTTCTATATTTTCTTTTCCCGGGGCGTATTTTATTTTAAAATCATACTGTGATAGGTAATATGTTAATTCTCCTAACTCATCATCTGTTCTAGATTTAATATTTAAATTTTCTAATGGTTTATGGTCAGAAAACACTGTAAAAGACTTACCTATTAGCCAGTATTGCCAGTATCTTATTGCTTCTTTAACAGCTAAGCATTCTAAATAAACAGCTTTTTTTTTCTTTTGTACTTGATTTAGTTTTTTTGAGAAATATGCCACTGGTTTGTCTTTTCCATTTGGTTGTGTTTGTTTTAATACGGCCCCAATACCTTCCAAAGACGCGTCTGTATGAATATTTATCGGCAAATTCTGATCAAATATTTCCAAAATTGGCTGTGAACACAACAATGTTTTTATATTTTCAAAAGATTTTTGACAATCTGCTGTCCAAATAAACTTTTGATTTTTCCTAAGTAAATTATGCAGGGGTTCCAAAATTATCGCACTTTTTGGTATATACTCATGATAGAAGTTAATTTTCCCCAGAAATTGTCTAACATTTTTTTGAGTTTTCGGTATTGGAAAATCTTTAATTGAAACTAAATTATCTCTTACGGGTCGCACTGTATTATTATTTATTATGTGGCCGAGATATTTCACAGAATTCGAAGCAAATATACATTTTGTAAATTTTAATCTAAAACCTTCCTTTTTTATAGCTTGTAACAATTGTGTTAAATGGTTAATGTGTTCACTAAAAGATTTAGAAAATATTAAGATATCATCAATGTAGTTAACTGCAAAATCATTAAGCTTATATTTTCTTAAAATATTACCCAGTATCCTTTGAAAAATAGCCGGTGAAGTCTTCAAGCCAAATGGTAAACACGTCCACTGGAAATGTCCCTCCTGTGTTACAAATGCAGTTTTCTTTCTGTCATCTATTTTAAGCGGAATTGACCAAAAGGCTGAATTGATGTCCAAAGTCGTAAAATATGTCGAGTCTCTTGTTTTTATCACTAGGTCGTCGATCAATGGAAAAGGTTGAGCTTGAGGAACCACAATTTTATTTAGATCTCTAAAATCTATACACAACCTTGATTTCCTATTGTCTTCTTTTTTGAAAGCCAGTGTTACCGGCGCCGCAAATGGACTATATGATTCCTCAATAAGATTTTTGTCAAGTAGCTTAGCAACTTGTTCTTCGATTTCCTTTTTGTCTTCAACTGAGCATCGATAGGGCCTTTTACTGCAGTATTTGTCAACGAGTAGATCGATGCGTGCTTCATAATCTCTGACCGTACCAATATCATATTTGTCTTTGGCAAATATTGATTTGTAATTGTCTATCAATTCGTATATCTCCGACTTTTGTTGAGTATTTAAATTACTCATGCTTATTTTGAAATCTTCTTCTTTTATATGTTCATTAAAATTAATTGAACATGAGTTTTCTTCATTCTTTTCTCCCTTAAAAATGGTCTTCTTATCGTTTTCCTTATCTATAGGATTATTTTCATCTTCAATTTTTATTTCTTCTCTCTTTTGAGTGATTTTCAAATTTTCATCTTGAACCAATCTAAATTGTTTTATGATATCCAATCCAATTAGAAAATCATATTTAAACTCTTCTCCATCTATTATATATACTTCAGCTTTTTCTTCAATATCAAAAATCTTTATTTTAATAGTTGTCAAACCAATCGTCTTTTTAACACCATTAATTGTGATTAAATTATCACTTTTATAATCACGTATTTCTTCTCCTTTCAGTCTTATCAATTTGGAATTTATTATAGAAACATTTGAGCCTGAATCGTATATTCCAAATATATCAATTTTTTTGTCTAATAATAGTTTGACTTTAATTAATGGTGTTATTATTCGTTTTTTTTATCCTCATAATTAAGTTCAACATCAATCACAGTATTATTGACAGTTTTCCCATTGTTTCTCTTATGGTTAAATTTATCTGTCTCTTTGAACCAGCATTTTTCTTCAGGATGGAACCGGACACCTTTATTTAAATTTTCACAAGTTTTGCATGGTTTAATTTTATCAGTCTTTACTTTATAATCATAGGTATATCTTTTATTCCTGCTAAAATTGGTTTTGTTCGCTACAAATTCATGCTTTCCAATTTCATTGTAGAGTGTCGCAGTTGATTTTACAGTTTCTTTATCTATCTTATCCATAATGTAATCTGGTAATCCCATAACAATAAGATTTATCATGGTTTGGGTATCAATGTGCTTGTTAACCTCTAAGAGTAGTCTTTCTTTTTTCGTGGCATACTCCAGTAAGGATCCAGCTTGAAATCTAAATGTAAATGCATATTTGACTTGGGACCAACCTTTATTTCCAAATGTTTCACAAAAGTTATTTTTCCAGACTGCCCATTTGGAATTCACCGTCAATTTTATTAACATACTACTATACCAATCTAGGCACTGTTTTTCTAAAAGATGTTTTAAAATTTCAATTTTCTCTTCATCTTGTAGGATTTCGAATCGTCCACATTCACTTTCAAATTCATTAATCCATTGGTCAGCATTCGATGTTTTATTAGAAAATTTTTCAATCAAAAATCTCTCCGCAGTTTTACCTACATTTTTCACTTCCGGCACATAACTATTCGTACTATTGTGTGATGGCATTGTCCGTCCAGTGATCTCATCTAAATACTGGTCACCAAACTGTACGTTTTCACCCTCATCCAAATATATGGCTCTCAAATCCGTATTTAAAGGAATCCACACAGCGCGTGTTTGATGTCTTTTTTTTAATGAATTTTTTATTTTCCGATATACTTCTGAAGACAATATAGCAGCGTGCTTACTTGCGGGTTTTAAGTCATCTGGGAGCTCAAAAACCCGTCCTTCAGGTGTTTCAATGCTAGTTATGCATATCACATTTGTTTTTCCATCCGCTGATCCCAATACTACAAATTTAAATTGTAGTTTTTCCATATTTCTTCGTTTTTAACTAGAATTGTCGTTTTATAAGACAATAACTCTTTCGGGAATTGTCATTGAAACAATTGTGTTGCTCTGTAAACAAAGTTTTTTATTTTAGTTCTTACATACACACGGTGATAATAATAACACTGTTTAACTAACTTAACATCCTATAAACTTACCTGTAAACAAAGAAACGACAATTAAAGTTTCTTATTGAAATTATCACAATTCCCTCTTTAATTTATAATCACAAAATTATGCTCAGTCATTGAGGTTTTTGACAGCTCTCTATATAGGCTGTTTTACCGACCGTGTAGGCCGCCATTACTCACAGCGCACAGCGCCATCTATGTAGCACACGTACTACGCACATAGTGACTGCTTACCGACCGAGCGTGCTACACAGTACAACTTAAAGAAATAATATATTATTTTCTTTATATATATATATAGTAAAATACAAAAAGCAAATACAAAATATAAACATATTATAAAATACCTAACCTAGGGTGCCACCGGCAGCGGGGCAGGGCTCAAGCTACCGGTGGTTAGGGCTGCACAGTGAGGAACCTCCTGAAAATGCGGGCCGTGTCCAGGATTACTGCCTTCTGTATCTGACCCTTGATCCAGCCATTTAGCGAGAGTCTCTTAAGATTTTACCGAAACGACTATCGGCACAATGATCGTCGAATCAACAGTTTATTATATTATTTATGTTTGGCTCATTGGCCAATTAGCCTTTGCCTCGTCGCTCTTGCGCGCGCATAGACAAAACGACTGACCGCTGCGCGCCATTTTGTTTCGATTTGTCATATTTCATATTAAAGTATGATTATTTTCTGAAAATGTCAATAATGAGTAAATTAAATAAATATATCTACTGTCCGACTGTCCGTAGTTAGTTAGGACCTATCAAGAAAAATTTAATACATAACTAATTACTCATCCAGTACATAGGCAGATACCTAAACAAATCGAGTTCAACATTAAAGCATCTTGCGGCATTTCTTCACTCAGCTGCTAGGAATCTTAAGTGGGAAGTAATCTAGGGATAATCTAAAACTATTATCCTGCCTTACGCAGTAAGATTCGTCGCGTTCGTCAGAGCGCTGCGTGTGCGCAAGGAATGGCTCGTATTATGCAATTACTGGCCACAACTCTTGCTCTAACGATGCGTTACCACGACGAAACGATTAAAAAATATCTGCACTTTACCCACAATTCCAAATGTGCACAAAACTTGCTTTTTCATAGAACACTGCGTTGCGTCACAGCGTGCTAATATGGATTGGAATGCAGCCAGGCCACATGTAAGTCAACCTACGGCTAGGCAGAATATTTTTTAATAATTATTTATGTTCCGCGCATTTCTTCGTTATAAAGAGTGCGTAATGGTCCTTTCTCTTATGGTTGAGTCTCCTGAGTCACTCTTTAAAACTACGATTTTAAACGATATAAAGGGAACAAAAATCATTTTTTCAAGGACACACCTCGTCAATATGTTAATATATTTTTTTAAGTATTCCTTCACTATTGTCTCCTGGTATGCGAACCAGAATAACAACAAATTATGACGAAAAGTTTAGTTAAGTACTTTTACTTTTTTAAGTAATTATAGTAATTGTTCAGAGCTCTATTCAACAGAAAACATTTAATTAGTACCTCACATATCCTAGTTGTTATCTGAGGTTTTGCGATTTAACATATAAAATTTGGTCAGTGTAAAGTAAAAACCAGAAAAAGATTAAAGGAATATTTGTAGCACTAATAAATTAACAACGTGAGAGTTAAATTAACATCCGCGTCTATAATTTAGTAGTACTTCCGTTTTTACCAATTTTTAATTTGCACATCGTGTAAAAATACTATTATGGCATATAAAATTGTTATTTAAAAATATTTTTTAATCTTCTAATCCTGTTATGACATGTCGATGGTGATCATCAAATAGTGATTTCGATCACGTCCCTTTATCAAACTGACACTTTATAAAACTACTATAATACCTACATATATATAGCTACGAGCCACGGTCCATTTTTAATCCAAAAACATTGTACATACCTACTAAAATGGTTAATGGTTCCACCAGTAATTAAAAGATGCTTCGTTATAGTGCGTCGTTAATATTCTGATCAGGTCGTACAAGACCGTAGAGCACTTTATTTATTTTATTTTATTGCTTAAATTTTATTTACCTATCTTTATGGCTTATCCCTCGAATTATTTATAATCTCACTTAGTTGCTTTGTAGGTTATTAAACTGCCAGTTGTAATATTTTTAATGAGAGAACCTAAATAATTATTTTTTGAAAGCTACAATTCTGTTTTGCGGAATTCTCATTAGTCTCATAAACATGATAATATCTTGTGCAACTAGTTTATGTAAAATTGATCGAAACGGCTGACCCCAGAGTTACGTGACGATGTCTGAAGGTGCGTCCACACTTGTATCATTTGCTTGTATCCGATCACCGTGCCGTAGCATGACTGCGTATCGCGCTGCTTGGACGCTTACTGTCGGCGGCGCGCCGATAATGCCGCACTCTTCCGATACAAGTGTGTGATACGCGTAGCAAATGGATTTCGAGTGATCGGATCGGCGCAACGTCCAAACGCGTGATCGCGACACGCGATCATGCTACGCGACGATGATCTGATACGGGCAAATGATACAAATGTGGACGCACCTTGAGGCGCCGAAGATGTACCTAGCTAGATGAGTTAGACGAGACTTAAAATGTATTAGGCGTAGGAAATCAGCGTGAGAACGAATAAATCCTGCTCAGACGCGTCTTGCTTGATGGCTTCTCAAGTGTTTTAGCCAGGAGGGTGCTAAAGAAATGCGGTGAAATACAATAAGAACCTAAATATTGTTCATGTTTATAGCCAAACTCTGACCAAGTAAATTTTACTTTAAAATTACCAAGTAATTAGATGGCATCCACCATTACGTAAGGGCTACTTACACTGGCTTCATGGCTAGTAAACTTCACCAATCTTTCCAGCTTGATCAAAAGTAATTCCATTAATCGTATTAAAAAGAAACCTTGTCACAGATACCAAGGTTTTGACTTTATTTACTTAGTAACGTCGAGGCATTGACCCCTCTGCCGTATGAATGCCGAGTAAATATTAATTAGGTTTTAATCGAGTGGTTTCATCGAAACGAAGTGGTCAGTCAGTAGGCGCGTGGTGTAAGTGGGGTATCCGTTCGACGTAACAGAGCGTGAATGCGACTTCGTGCGAGTTGCCCACTTCTGTGGATTAGCAAAAGTACTAAAATACTGATGATTGTGATTTCCGAAATTTAAATGAATATGGAATGAGAAATGATTTAGTACGGAACGTTATTAGGGTTGGTTGATCGGGAATATTTTCCATTCATAGACAATTGCAGACATCAGAACATGAAAGGTTGGGAGTTCCTATATCGATAAACTCAGTTATCGATACTTTTCCCCTATGCAAGTGATCGTTCTGAGTTTTGTTTGTAAAAATTTAATTAAATTGAAAGCATGAAAATGACATAAAATAATGAATTAAATTTATTCCTCTTTACTTTAAAACGATGAAACTTCACTTAACATTGTCTTTCTTCATTAAAATACACACTTACAATCATAGCTGGAAGTTTATCGTATAGGTGCTCCTAACCTTTCGCCCGCATTATTCCAGTCCGGTGTTAGAACATTCGTTATTCTGATAACTGCAATATGTAGCAATAGATAGGTATGTATATTTCGCATGTGTGTCTCATGGTCTATTCAGGCAATAACAATAGCAGAGCAATATCTCTACAGTTTTTTTGCAAAGAAATAAAATATATGGTAGGCGACTTTAAGCCGCAGAAGACTTTGGATTTACTCTTCAGATTTAATGTAAGTAGGAAAAATAACTTCGTGGAACTACACGCATACAAACCCGCGTGCAATATCTGGTTATTAATATTCTCATAACGGTATCAAAACGAGTACGTGTTTCACGTACAAAGCGGTGCTCCATTGGGACAAATACCGATACACAATTCCCAATGTACAGTAAATACATGTTCAATTTTCATATATACACGGTGCCCGCGAGGAATAGGAAAGATTTTAACCACGCATTTCTTAGGCCATTAGGAGTAAAAAATATTATATGAACCAAGTAAAATTCAGCAAATATTTACCATTCCTCGCGTGCACCGTCTATGCCTAATGAGAAAAGAAACTTTGAGACGACTGGGAAAACTTGGAAATCATTATAAAGATAGCAATTTTTATTGTTGCTCCCTACTTTATTATTGCAATGTCATCGGATCTACGTGTATACGGCTAATTATCAATACAGGTGGACAAAAAATATTAATAAGTATAAATTAATTTCTTTTACGGTGTAAATAAGAAGGTTGTCTTTTCCGCAGTTCGTATTTAGCATATAGATAACATAACTCTTTAGCGTGAAACCACGAAATTAAATAGAGCAATAAAAACACCCGCATAACTCTATCCTTGACCAATGATGAGACTCGCAAATTGCTATAACCGTTCACACTGATAAATCGCAGTACATTAATTTACGTCGTTGCACATTTCTTAGCCTAATTTATCCCGAGCACCTGTCCTTGGCCGAGGCAGGTATTAATCAAATCGCGCTTAATTCATTAACGTTTCCTATCCCTGTAACGGGCGGCCATTAAAATTAGATTGAACGATCGGAAGGCTAACCCGTTGCAGCTGCGAAATAACAACTGAGTATCTTGTAGAGCCTTGAGCTCTACTCATAAGTTCGAAATCCAAAGTTCATATCAGCCGTCCTTATTACACAACATTTGAGCGAGCATGATGGCACTAAGTATATCGACTTCGAATGATGAGCTTCGGAGCATACGCCCGGTCTTATGGCAATCGCCTTCGATTGCCTTCTTTGATAAGTAGACGTGCTTCTTGATGTTATTTTTATCGATGTCAATAATCTGCACTAATCACTTCGCATACATTTTAAAGTAAGTATCAATTTAATCGATTAAGTCCTGGTATTATCACAACACAACAAAACGGGACTTAATCGCGTATTGTTTTGTTGTGTTGTGATAATGAGTGAAGATCGTGTAAGTTTAAATCAAAGTCCTGGTATATCAATGTAAATAACACCATTAACCAGATAAACAGTACTTGAACCGTTTTGTCTTGACTCGTTGTTTTTATAATTTTGCAAATAAGTATGTACTCTTAATACTATAGTTCAGTCAATATTAACAAAGCTTTCTTTCAAAATAATTAGGAATCAGGAAAAATTACATTGATTGTTATGATAATAACTGGTAGTTTTGTAATTGAACTTTTGACGCCAAATACTTTAACTTATATGCACCTGAATTATTCAGGATTAAAAGAGTTAACCAATTTGAACAGAGGCGTTTCGAAGATCTGGATGCTCAGCGGCATATTCGTAGAACGCGGCCCAAGCCGTCCTACACGAGTAGTACACTTACGAAGTAGCTGGACATCTCTACTATGTTTCATGCAATCGCAACTTCAGTTTGGTTTTGCGAGACATATTCGAGCAATCCATAACCTGTACAAGAACTGTCGGAGGCGCTGTCGTTGGATACCATGTATTTTGTCAACTAAAAATGACCTTTTCCTTTGTCATAACAATTAATTACGCCCCAAATTGATTCGTTCCCTAACTCAAGATTATCTTTAAAACCTAGAAATTTTCCGGTTTTTAAAATGTTTGTACAGGCACTTGGCTAGTCTTGAAAAACAAATACTTTGGTTGGAAAATGAAACAGTTTGGTAAAAATTGTCGCTCCACGCATAATAAAGCACATGATTTTTTAGCTAAGCAGTGCATTGAAATGCTATGAAATATTGCTGTTAGAATAATTTATAAGCCGAAGACAATGACTACTATAAGTGACATAAGCGGCAACTCAGCCCCTCTCAACGTTTACGTAATTGATATTTATCTAGGCTGTATTTATAGGCCCCTAATTATTGGACCTTGGACTGGTCCGAGGAATAGTTGTTAAGAACAGGTTGTGGGTAGCTACTGAGTGCTACTGGTAACACGAACGTACGGGTCTCATGGATTTCCGGTGCTTACCGCTCGCTATACTATCGGGTCTCATTAAGATGAGTCACTTGAACCTGTTCAGACCAGATAATGAGACCTTAAGGCTAGTTTAAGCTGGGTACTTTGCAATGTTTCTGAGAATAATTATTCATTTCCCGCAGTTTCCATCATGTTGTTATAAAAGATGACAAGTTTATTTTTTATACAGGTAACCTTTTTGTTGGCAATATTAGTAAATTATTTTCATGCAAGATTTTGATAGATACTTGGGGCATCAACAAAGTAATAAGTAAAGAGTGGAAGTAAGCTTGGAATTCTAGATCTGGTAATCTGCCAAATTCATCATCTAATATTATTGGTAAGGTTATACTAAATGTGGAACTGTGTAGGTACTAATTACGTTAATCTTAAAGTGGTCCATTTCAACCAACCACGCTAACAATATTTTTGTATGCGTAATTAGTGATGTTTTTTTGGCTAATACGTGCCTTTTATTAAGCATACATATTTAATGCAATAACTCAGTATCAGTACCTAATACCTGGTATGTTATTTCCAAGAACAGAACAGAAGGACGATAGTGAACGTATTGAATTAACGTTATGCCTTAGGTACAATTAAATTAAGAAGGAAATCCGATCTAGATTATTTAATTGAAACAATTGAGCCCTTATGGCACATTGTTTGCTAACTGTCTTTATATTTGCACATTAAGCCCGTCATTCCTGTATTCATCCATCTAGCATGTAATTACTTTTTCGTAATTTAGAGTTTCAAAGTGAGTACTTTGCACAAACTTTGAGTGATAGCCCTTTAAAGCTTTCATCTTCTTCGTCATCGTCAGGAACTCGAATGAGATAATAGACACGATAGAGAGATAGCCATTCGTTATATATATGTAAGTAAGTAAGTGTGGAGAAATAAATAAATAAATATATATATAACCTGATATCCCGTGAGTTCATAATATAAATTTTTAATGACATTTTAACTGTGGATAGCGTCCCAATACATTTGTTAGAATTGTATGTGTGTTATTAAGACCCTAGACTCTTTCACTTAGATAGCGACAATGTTAATACTAGAAATAAAAATAAAATTGCCATTACATAGTTCCACGTTTATAAAGTAGCCAGATCATTCGTTGGCCAGTGTAATCATTTTTAAACACAGATAATGCTTTAAAGTTACTATTTCCAGCTCTCAAAAATACAAGTCTCGAAGGCAAAGGCATATTATAGGGCAGAGGACTATTTAACATACAAAAATGCATGGCCCAGACCAGAAACTAAATAACTTACTTTTACCGGGACACGGTTCTTATAATTAGACATATTAAACACACGTTAGTTGTTTTAAAAAATCGATTTCTGCTATTTTTTCTTATATTAGGCATATGTTTACTTTTATACGTTTTCTTTGAGAACTAAGTATTGAGTTTATACTTACAAGATATATTTAATATAGGCTAAGTACTAATATTGTAATAGTTAAGAATTATTACTGACTGTGGAGTTTGTTTCGGCTTTCTTCTTTCTTTTTTTACAACTTTCTTGGGAAATGCCGGTAAACTCAGACTTGTAAACGTGCCCTGGCGACCTTCTTACAGAATAACGATAATTATTTCATTGTATGTACTCAAACCGTCTACTTTATTAAATAATACAACAAATACAACATTAGTTTCCTTCCGGAACTTAATGTTGAATTCTCATAATGTTGAATTCTCGAAATGTTGAATTCTCCAAATGTTGAGCCTTAAAATGTTGAAATCTTGTAATGTTGAATTTTTTAAATGTTGAATTCTCGAAATGTTGAATCTCAAAATGTTGAATTTTAATAATGTTGAATTCTCGAAATGTTGAGGTACTTAGTCTTGAATTCAATTTACGATGATACCCTTCACACGAATTTGTAGTTCTGTGGACATCATCTGCACGGCTTAACAAATTGTGGTCCTTATTTATACAAGTTATTTCCAAAATAATCCAGAAACGAATGCATTTTCGGTGTATTTGGAGCGAATTCTTTAATCACATGCTAGGTGTTTTGCATAAGCCTGGGAGGCAGTAGCACAAAATAAGAGCATAATCGGACAATGTTTCTTTCCGATTTATTGTCATACTTAGTTGTTTGTGGTTTTCTTTTTCTTTTGGGTTATCTCTAATTCTTTCGCTTTCTGCCAAAACACTCTGTCATTTTCACATTTTCATATATCTTTTGTACAGCATTAATTGGGGCGATTTCGTACATGAAGAGCAAAATAAACGAGGCGGTATTATCTTCTTCTAACACATAAACTTCTCTTTAATAGTGTTTGCTGTAACCAAACTCCTCTGAAACGGTTTGACCGATTGTTAATTTTTTTTATGAGAATAGATCGTAGGGTATTTTTTATATCCCTAAGTGGTAAATGAAAAGAGTGACCCATCCCATTTTCTTTGCAATTTCAAAAATTTAAGAATTCGACATTCCAAGATTTACTGTTCAACATTTTAAGAATTCAACATTTTGAGATTCAACATTCTGGAAATTCGACATTTCGAGTATTCAACAATTTAATAATTCAACATTCCAAGATTTACAGTTCAACATTTTGAGAATTCAACATTTTGAGATTCAACATTTGGAGAATTCAACATTTCAAGAATTCAACATTAAGTTCCGGAAGGATTAGTTTATATACACACATATATACCTATATTCTAATGATTCGTGCAAGAAGCCGAACCAACGGTGACGGATGCACTAACTCTATCTTGCGGTCACACTAGTCGCACGCGATTACTTATGCTATCGGGGACCGCACATTATAAACTTCTATAACCGTCATCCATCAACATTATAGTAGTTATTTTATTCCGTGATTATAGACATCATTATGTTTTTGACCTTTCCTTTAAATCTTTGCTTTGCATCGTCTGTTAGCAGTTTCTTGTGAAACAATCATCAAGCAAGCAGCTTCCAAGTGACAGAACTGTCCATCCAAAAACAAGTAATTTTTATTCATTTATATTATTTAAAAATATATATGTGAGCGAGTTTAATAAAACGTCCCACTTTGTCGATTCTAGTTACGGAGTTACGGGCAGTTTAGTGAAATATGGCAAAACCTACCGAAAATCGACTTTCAATGAAAACTGATAGAACATACTGTAATAAACCTATGATTTTGATGTTGACCCATAAATGTCCAATTTAAGCACCTTTTTAAGGCCTCAAAGTTTAGTGACCAGCGTCCCACTTTGTCGAATACCTAACATAATCGTCGATATCATATTTGTGCCTGTTTTAGGGAAAAAATTCTACTTTGTCGATATGAAATTATGAGTAGTTTGTAATATAACAAAGCATAAGCTATCTTTCGATGACAAAATTATGTCTCTAAGTGCTATAGTTATTTTTTTTTAATTCTTCAATCTTGCTGGCAAAAAACACACTTGTACTTTGAAATTATGGAGTGGTTAGTATAAAATTAATTGGCATACTTTAAGGATTTTAAATTAGTGAAAATCATCTATGTAACTTTAGTAGTTTGAATGTTACGGAGGCTTGAACATAAAAACAGAAGGAAAATATGTCAATCCTGAATATTTATATCACGACACGCAGATTTATCATTAAAGTTGTATTTATAAATGTATTCTCATAAAAAATAGTTACAAATGACATGTGTATTTTAATATATAACATACGATTACTTAAAGTTATTACGTATACGTGTGTTTTTTGCCGTCCCAAACTTTAACCAACGTTTTCTCAATTGTCGCTTTTACACCTTTGCAAATTAGAAGAATAAAAAAAAAAAACTATAGCACCTAGAGACATATATATTTCACCAAAAGATAGCATATCGACAAAGTGGGACCTTTTCCCAAAAACAGTCACATGTCGTATCTAATAAGTATCGACATAAGCATGATGGTTACGTTCAGAAAGTAATACTTATTTGTAATACACTTCATAAAATAAAACATGAAACATTGGACCTATAATAAATCTTGGAATTGACGATAACGTGAATAGAATAGAATTCATGGAAAGAACTTGTATGGCGCACCTACTCACATCAAAAAGTGACTGGTTAGTTCTTTATCATTGAAAATACATCATACTGCTGTACAGTTAGTTGGTTTCAGATAAAAGTTTCTTTGAAAATAGTGACGGGATGTCCTTATCATTATAATATAAGTAGTTGTGCACAGAATTTATATTATGGAATTTATGTTATTTATGAAACGTCAAATTGTCTATAAGGCCTTTCTTAAGTTTTTTAGCCAAACACTAGGAAAGCTAGGAAGGAATATGATTTTAGCAGTCTATTTATGTCTGTTTGTATTTACCTATTTATATAGTCATCCGCTGTTTTCCTATCGGCTCGTTAATAATGGCCAGCATGTCTCTTTGCAGAGCAGTGAGCGTGTGCGGTGCGACGCGATGTACTCGTAATCGGTCATCATGCGCCTCTTCCGAGGGCCGAAGCGCAGGGAAGTGACCGGGCCGCGAGCAGCGCCGCTGGCGCCTACGCCGTGCCACGCCGAACCGCGCACCCCGCACGACTTCACCCTCGTCACGGCACTACCCGCCATGGTCATGGAGGACGACGTTAGAGAGATGAAGAAAGGTTTGTAATTTAAGTGAGATAAAAGGGTTACCAGACGGTTAGAAATTCTGGCCGATCTGATCAGGTTGACCATATCGTTTCTAGATTCTCGAGAAAGTCCAAGATTGCTCGGATGGGCCCGTTGATTAGTTGATTGCTTTCCAGGCCAAGCGGTCGACTTACTTTCCTGGTTAGACGTTAATACGGCGAGTGACGCCGTGACTGTGTCACAGGCCCACGAAAACAAAAAACTACGCGAATGTTACGAGTATAGCATCCGCGAACGTGACGCGTCACATAAACTTGGTTAATAATGTAATTTTTTAAGTATTTTAGTCAAACGTAATATACAAGTACACTATTGTTTAGCACTTATACTTTCTGCTTTAAAATATATGTTCCATCAGCCACACACTGAAACTGACCGTTCATAAACCTTGTTGACATAAGGCCTACAGATCACTTAAGTGTCTTGCCATTTGTTCGTATGAAATACACACGCTGTATGAGTAATCGTTACAATACCTTGTTTTATGCAATATCAGGCATCATTTAATTCAACCAAACCGAAAATTTTAGTAATATTTATTTATAGGCAATTTTAGTTATTGAGGACAAAATTTAGCAACGGGGAATGTAAAGATATTAATATTTAAGGACCACTAATGGTATAATTAATTAGTTTAGTTAGTTAATTGAATGAATCTTTGGTTACCCTATAGTATATAACTATTATACAATTGATCTTTCATCGTTATTTTAATTGAATAAATGCAAGATATAGGTATAACTAATTGTTTTTGTTTGTATTCTAGTGTTCGCAACGTGGGGTCGTCGTATGGGAAAAAAACTCGACATGTTAAGAAAGCCCGATGCAAAAGAAGCTTCACAAGAACAACCTAGTAATGAAAGTATTAACGAGGAAGACTCACCGAGAAGCGTTTCTGGCCAGTTCAAGAAAAAACAGCAATGGAAAATGGAACGTAGCAGTTCTGAAACTACTTCGCTACGAAGAGATAACGATACAGACTCTATCAGAAGCGGATCCCGTGACAGATCACCTAGCCCGTTCAAATCTTTCTTCCATAGAATGGGTTCCACCGGAATGTTAAATTCTTCCAAGTCCCAAACCTTAAATATACATAAAACGCCAGAGAATATATATCCGGTGGCAAATGGGCCCACACTTTATAGAAGCTGTTCAACTTCACATTTATCCACATATGTTAAGGCAGATGATCCATCTGATGATATCGACTTACAGAACGCAGATAGTGAAATGAAAAAGTCTCCTTCAAAAAATTGTAATATTTTGTCTGAAGATGCGTTAGTGAGTTCATCAAAAGCCATTAGTTGTGATAATATTCCCAACCTAGATGGACAAGGGAATGGTATGTGTAAAAAACCAAACTTTCCGTACGCTTTTCTTAGGTCAAAATTATCAGTTTTACCGGAAGAAAATAGCATGGCGTCACAACAACGATCAAGTTGCATCAGACAGAGTTACTCTGAGAGAATAGATAGAAAATCCCCAAAATTTCGAAAAGATAGATTATTTCTTTCGAATTCTCGCTCAGAGGAAAGATATCAAAGTAATGATAGCATATCTGTTCACGAAGATTTGTTAGTTAATTCTGCCTTGAGAAATGAATACTCCGATTTCAATCGAAGTTCAATGAGAAGTATAAATGAAATTGATGGCACGTATCCTTCACGTCGCGTCGAAGACGTTCATCGGCGTTCATCGATGATTTCACACAGACCGCCTTTAGATTATGATCCTATGCTTATGCCAAGAAATAGAAATAGTTTACCGGTATATGAATACGGTCCATACTTAGGATCTGTGCGAGATATAAAAACTGAACTCATGTCTTCGACGCAAAGTATCCATCTAGGGCCAGAAAGTACTGAGATTTTACAGGCTCACCGGCTCAGTAATTATGTAAGCTCAAATGAATCTGGGTATGATAGCGATGGGCGCCCTACAGATGAACATAGCAACCACTCGCCGCCCGGATACTCCTGCCATATTTCTACAGGCACTGTACGAGCGGAACCGATTGACACAACTACAGATGTTGGTCCTGGCCATTTTTCCAGACAACTGAGCTTAAATCATAAAATTAATGTAAGCAGAGTTCAGGTTCCAGCAAGACGGAGCTCTACACCATGTGCTTTATCTCCCATAGAAAAAAGCTTACCTTATGAATATGGAAACGATAACTGGGAACAGTTTTATAAATACCCCAATAATCAGCTGCACGTTTTAGATTATAACGATGCTAAACCACCGCCACTACCAAAAAAGACATTAAACAAAAAAGTTCCGTACGTTTATAAGACTATTACATTAGATGAGCGTGTGGAGACACGAAAAATTAAATTACTTCATTCCCAAGTATTGCCAGTCGAACATTCCTCAAATCCCAATCTTAGTACTTTAATACCATCAACAGAAAACGAAGTTCCGAATATGCCCGTACCAGAAACTGATATTTTTGGCAGAGGACCATGTACGAAGCGATTTAGAAAGATAAGATTAATAAAATCAAGGTTAGATGAAAGTCTCGGTGTTTATTTGACACAGCATAGAGTAGACTTTGACAACAGTGGAACTAATTTTGAAATACGTTACATTGTAGTAAAACTTGATTTCGATGGTATAGCACATAGGGACGGAAGACTTCGAATTGGTGATGAAATAGTAAATGTAAATGGAAAAGTTCTTCGAGGTTTATCTTCACTAAAAGAAGTGCAGCATATTGTTAACTCGTGCTCAACTGAAGCTCGGTCTCAAGAAGGGGCACAATTTCAAAAATATCAGGTAGATCTTGTTATGGCACATGATGAAATCACTCCTATAACTCTAAGTCGAATTATAAACAGACACACAAACGAACAGAGTACTATAATGCCTTCAACGTCTAATGTTCCTCCTGATATAATATCGGAGACGGTTCATAAACCGATGGCTTCAAATCAGATAACTATCGAAACTCATTTCCCTAGTGAAAACCAATTTTATAATAACTATGGAGGCACTACGAGCACGACAGTTAATGATTTTGGGCAAAGTAGAATAGAAGACAGTGAAGGAACAAGGCGACGTAATACCAGTACTCAAGGAAATAATAATCATTTCCAACTAAATCAAAAGAGTGACGATGAAAAATTATTAGAGAAGTGTTATCCACCACCATCAGCTACTTTGCAAAACATAACAAATATAGAAATATCAATGAGATCATCACCAACGCCAAGAAACAGACAGTCAAATAATTATAGACCTATATCACTTCACAATTCAAGACCGCCAACTATGACAGTTTCGACAAGTAATGAAAACACATCGAATGAAATTAAGGAGAAATCTCCTCACTACATCAAACATGTCCCAAGACTATACCAAAACAGATCTTTTGAAAGCATTCCGGAACAACTTATCAGGAGTAGTAACAGGAGCAGGTTTTTCAATAGGATTGGTTCGCAACGCTGTTCTCCAAGCCATGGACATGTTTCCCGCCAACTAGAACACAGTGCGTTAATGCAAAATGAGGGTCACCAAAGCGGTATTTATTCAAACAGCTCATTACACAGAGCAGAATTCTGGAAAGGAGCTGGTCACAAAAGCCTGGGATTCAGTATTGTCGGAGGGACGGATTCTCCAAAAGGACAAATGGGGATTTTCGTAAAAACTGTTTTCCCTAATGGACAAGCAGCTGACAAGGGAACTATCTTTGAAGGTTGGTATTTAATACATACATAATAATATGATTATAAAAAATACCATTTCCCCAATATCTCCGAAGTTTATCAAGAGAAAATTTCAAATTTTACTCGCAATCGCAGTATTAAATTAACATAAATATAATAGGAAATTAACATAAATTATAACCACAATCTGGGATATTTTTGTTAAATGTCCTGCTAAGTTAGGATAAGTGAGTTTGTATGGAACTCTAGGTGCGCGAGTCAGACTCGCACTTAATCGGGATAAAAAAAATTGTCTATTTAAATAATAATTTTGATTACGTTATCGATTTACTGCCCATAAATTTTAGGTAGGTATAAGGTATAGGCACAAGAGTGAGGATCATGCATGCAACTTCATGTAATGTATTGACAGCGGTTTTTTGAAATTAGTGCTCTTTTTTCGCACCGATAGCAAATTCAACAGTAAACTACACAATCAAATTCGCTACTTTTTAGGATTCCGTACCCAAAAGGTTAAACGGGACCCTATTACTAATACTCCGCTGTCCGTCCGTCTGTCTGTCTGTCCATCTGTCACCTGGTTGTATCTCATGAACCGTGATAGCTAGACAGTTGAAATTTTCACAGATGATGTATTTCTGTTGCCGCTAAAACAATAAATACTAAAAAAAACCGTATAATTTTATGTCCGTCTAGATGTCAATAACCAATATAAAATGATCGAACATTGTGTACATTCTGATTAGGATTAGGGCTGTGCTAACACTGGATTTTCATGGATACGGCCGTCTGTAGCGTATATTTTGTACGGAGCCGTCGGTGCCCGAGTCCGACTCGCACTTGGCCGGTTTTTTTATCCATTAGTACTATATGCAGCTGTGTGTCTAATGTCGATACCTAAATGACTGATGTCTGATGTCGATACCTTAACGACTGCATGTACTAATTGAATATAATGTGATTTATTTATAAATCTTTATTATTGACACTTTTCAGGCGACGAGATCTTGTCAGTCAACAACGTGCCAACCCGTGGACTGAGCCATGCAGGGGCCATATCGCTTTTCAAACAAGTTAAAGAAGGAAAAATTGAACTGACACTTTCAAGAAGAAGGTAAAACATCAGCAACAATGTTATTGTGCACCTTTTTACCCGACTGCAAAAGAGGGTAATGTGTTTATCAGTCTACGTATGTATGTATGTATGTATGTATGTACGTATGTTTGTTCCTATCTGGTACTCTAGAGACCATCGTGTCGGGACCCATTATTGGGCAGATTTGCTTCGATCTAGATTTCTTATACGGGTTTTTTGTATTTTTTTTAATGCTAATGATTATACTTCATAATAATAAATAATAATAATAATAAAAGACATTTATTCACTTTTTGCATAGGTACATAATTGGGTTTTGACTTATATATGGTGAGGTACAGAAGTACTTACTGGTAAATCTATACGATACTAAATAAGCTTTCTTACTAGTAAGATTCATGTCAATCAATCATGAATTTAACGACATGTTTGGTTCAGTTGGTTACACAACGGCCTATGAAGCTGGCGGTCCCGGGTTCGAATCCCGGCCAGGGAAAATGCTTGTGTGATGAGCAGGAATGTTTGTTTACTCTTGGGTCTTGAATGTTTAATATATTTGATGGATGTTTAATTCGTATTTATATAATACGAATATCGTCTCCTAGTATCCATAGTACAAACTTTGCTTAGTTTGGGACTATGTCGATTTGTGTATAAGTTTGTCACTGATATTTATTTAATCAATCAACAAAGCACATCAACAAGAAAACATAATAGATGAATGCTTCCCCGATTTACCCTAATATCGTAAGTCCTAATATCATTATACCTAATAACGTTCGATATAATTTTCACTAGCCCTAATATTATAATTATAACAACTAACGTAGAATGCCCTATTTGATTGCTAGACCTAAATTCTATTGTTTTAAGCGTTTCTTGTACTTAATATCAGGTGTACTAAGTATATTATGTATTAATATGATTACTAAACCTAAACTTACAATGACATCAAATTAGCTAAACCCCGAATCCACGTGGTCTTGTCTGCCCTACCCCTCCCTAGAGTGTTGAAAAGTGTTTTTTTATTTAATAAGAAGAGTATCATTAGGTTTAATAAACTTTAGGTACAATTATCACTTATCAGTTATCATTATCAGTTTAATATTAGCACTTGTGATATGAAGTACACATAAAGATTAGGACATATGACATTAGATCTTAAGAAATGAAATATTATGAAAAATCAGAATACTAAAATTAAGACTAATGAGTAATTAAGATGAATGAAATTCGGTTTTAAGATTTTCGTGTAAGTACATTGATCATGCCCTCTGATGTAAAACTGGCGGTCTAATCACGAAACGTCACAATGAAATAAGGGATCTCTTTTGCGAATTATGCCAACAAGCATGGGGAAACGAAGTCAAAGAACCCATCATCACTGAAGGTGACACTGGCCTACGAAGAAATTTAGCATCCCGTGGCGTGTGGGCACAGAGGGAGGCGTTATTCGACATCCGTGTTGTAGACACCGACGTTCCCTCTTACATCTCACGCCCCGTTGTTTCTGTCCTGAAATCTGCCGAGTCATAAAAACAAAACAAATATGCCAACGCCTGCAAGTTGCGCCATGCCACTTTTATACCCCTCGTCATCTACGTGGATGGAGTTTTGCACCACAATTAGCCACCTTTGTTAAACACCTCGGGGGAGCACTCGCATCTCGCTGGGAAGGATCCGTGTCTTGCGTTTTAGGCTGGCTGAGAGCTCGTATAATAATTTCGATAATTAGAGCGGCCAGCATGTGCATTCGAGGCACCCGCCACAAATGGAAGCCAGCAGCAAAGTTGTTTGGCTTCGAGTGGTGCCGCCCTTACAACTCCAACTGACAGACTGATATACTCTTATCTCATACTTACAATATTTTTTGTTTTCTCTGCAATTTGTATAAATAATAATAAACTTTTGTTAACTTCGTTAATTTTCGTGTAAGTAACATTAGGTCAAGTCAAATTAGGATGGATTTTATTGGCTAACGGAGGGGAACCTAGATGAGCACTGCACTAGGCGTTCAAAAATGAATGCCCTAATTCCTCCACGGTTCGTAAGGGTTAACAGCTGATTACGCCTGTCAAGCGATTAACATTAACAAGTGAACTTGGCCATTGTAAATAGCAGATCATGGTGAAATTGGGCCTAGAATGTTAATGACTGGTGTTTTATATTTAGATTACATTAGCGGTTACTCACATCGTAAACGCCATGTACTAGTCGACATGTTTCGGTCCATTCTGAGAACCTTAGTCATGCATGCGATACGAGTGGACACCGACGATGCCCTTTTTGCACTGCTCGCCAACAAGAAAACATAAATTAGCTTTTAGGACGTGAGTAGCCACGATCTAATCTAAATAATTCCGAGTCCTACGACAGACAGTTCTAACAGTTGTTGTATGTATGTACTTCACATTACCTTTTGGTAATATATTGTTTTATATTGTTGTTTAATTAATTATAATAAGTTTGTGATTTGCTTTTGTTTCAGAGCACCTAGGTCAAGATCTGTGGAACCTCTAGGTAACTTCCGCTGCGATAATTTAAAGGAGTAAACCGTCACCAGTCCAAGTGAACGACAACGACAATGACATCGACATCGTAGAAACTTTGCGAATCATGTGCAATAGGTACATTTTTTATACCTAATATTTACAAAGTATAATTAAATACAGTTACATGATTTCATGCAAATTAAGTTTTCCACTATAGGATTCAATATTGTTCAGACGAATACATAATACATATAATTATTGCGTCTAACGCAAATAACTTGTATGGTTATCATGGAGATATTAGATTCATGTATGTATTGTGGTCCCTGTGTTGTAATATTATCGATTAACTTTTGTTACAGAACTGAATCATTTTTCGCGACGTAGTCGCTGTAATATACCTACTATATGTTATAATATTATTGTGTTTAAATAGGATTTATAACTTAGTGTCGTAATCAATAAGTTATCGTCGTTGAAGTTTCGTTGCAACACTGACAACGAAAAATTTAGTATTATTGCAAGGTATTTTATATGCCTATGTAAGCTTTTATGTAGCTAAGCATACTTAGTACATCGATTTTATATCATTTAATTATACATATTACGGAATGTTAAACGATTGTAAATATTATGTCGAATTCATACAGCATTAATGCAAAGTATATTGTTTTAGGGTTTAAATATAGTTCGAAGACCTACAATAAGACTGTATTTATGTATAATGTTTATAAAAACCTACTACAGAGTATTGTAGTGTGTATATTACATCATTAATTCGAATACATTGCGTGTAATATCTCGTTTATTACATTGTTTTGTTAGAAAAGCTAGATCTCGTTGATATATGTAACCGATAGGTAGACACATCATGTTAGAGGAAAAAACTTGTAGCTGTTGTGATAATAAAATGTTTTTTCTGTTTATTCCGTGGATGTCTGCTCGCCTTGTATCTGTCAGTCTTGCGTCACTTGTTTACAAAAACCGTTTAAACATTTTGCAATGGCCGACTGAAAAATTGTTACAGCAAACTTCTTATAACTATAATGAAATTATATGCGATGTAACGGATACTCATTTTTTATACCTGTATAGACTGATATTAATTACTTTCAATTACATCTTAAATACTACCAAAGTTAGACATAATTTTTGCACCTGCTTATTCATAAATTTATCCGTGATAAAACGCTTATTTTATGGGCTGATTTTTTTGCTTAACTTTTTTTTCATTGTTCTGTTACATATTGGTTAACGGCTTTAATCTACCTATTCATTTCAAGTATTTAATTATCCATGAGATGTCCCATAATAAAATATGCAAAGTAATAAAATAAATCATCACAAGTGATGCATGCATTTGCGTAATCATCTCAATTGATAACTTAAAACGTTCTTTAGACCTAAGTAATTACTGTATTCGAAAAATCAGGCCCAAATATAGTGCAAACATCGACATAATCAAAATGCTTCCATCCATTTATATATATGTGTATTTAATGAATTTCAAAACAAGTTTACGTTGTAAAACAATATATAGGTACATTAAAGACAGATTAAATAGCTCCGTCCAATTAAATTGTTAAAATGTCAATTGCTTAAATATATATATCCTTTCTTTATCCGCATCCAGAAGTTTCTTAACACATAGAATAGTAATTAATTAGGCAGGATGTATTAAATGACTAGCGAAGAAGCGTATCCATTAATCTTTTGAACCCATATACAAACAGCAAGGTACTGCCTAAGTTGGGCCAAGCGGTCGTGGTCACAGCTTTACCGACCAATAGGTATATGTGTGCGTACAATAATAATGCATGCTACCTAATCAAGTAAATTCAATCTTCGCTCCCTTACAGCAAATGAAAAAATACGCATCTGACAAACTGCATATTTATTTTACGATGGCGTTCAAAGGGTTGAAGAAGCGCGCAGTGGTCGGCATACTTATCCCCTTGTATGAGTCATGTCAAGCAAACAGTGGCCCTTGACGTGTGGGGTAATAGAACGCGGCCAAGCATACGAGGGATTACTGATGTGCAAATTGCGGAAACTTTCCGAAATGCTTAAAAAGGTCTTAAGTCTAGTGTTAACTACATGTTTATAAGACCTTTTTAAAGCATTTTTTTAGTATATAAAAGGTCTTAAGTCTAGTGTTAACTTACCTGTTTAAAAAACCTTTTTATGCATTTTGGAAACTTTCCGCAATTTGCACATCAGTGCGAGGGATAAAGTTGCCGCATTACCTTGTTCCTTTCGCTTCTCCCTCTTACCAATGTTACTTACCAGTAGTACTACCGGTAGTAACATAGGTAACAAGGACTTTAGAATATTCAAGAAATCTAAATAAAACATCAGACTTTGTAAAGTTCTATGTTGATTGTTAATCAAAGTACCTGTAAAACTAGCTAATGGTTAGAATCTAACTGATCCAGTTGTTATACGTATAATGTTGAATTCATACCATGTACAGTATTGATTTATAGTAACTTTTGCAGTGGACAAAATTTTGAAAAAAAAAACATTATATACTTATTGCTTCATTCCTATCGAAATAAAACAATTCTAAATCATGTTTGCAGTTTCTTTATTAAAATATGATACTGAATAAATGCTATCAAAAATTAAATGATATAAAATTAACAGTATCCATAACACTTTCAACAACCTTACTAAGAGCCACATAAATGTATATCACAAACAATTGTCAAACAAAACATATTAATATAACAATTTAACAAATTGCCCACAAATTAAATATTAGTAATTTTTGGGGCCCTTATCAAAAAAACGAGCAAATAAGTAATACATTCAGTATTTAAATTGTTTCTTATTACGTAAGGTTTCTGATTGTGACTACAGGAACACTGCATAAATGTAGAATTCGGTGATATTCATCTCTTAAGGATGTCCCAGTCCTTGACACTGTCCTCCCGTTTGGCACCTTTAACCTTAATTTATTACAATAGAGGGGCAAGCAGGTCAATTATTGGAATGTACACCTTATTATATCATTTATTTCACGTCGCATAGTATGGCGACTCCTCGCAAGACCCAGTGGTCAGGGTTCTTGATCGTTGGCAGCCACAATGGGGTGATAAACGTCAGGTCGGTTCGGCATGGTTTCTTATACACTGGACACTGTAATGATATTTTTATTGCATTGACAATATCATTACTAATGATTCATTAGTGACAATATGCTCGTGCTTTCATGCAATACATTATTAGGACGTATTGCGAGTAAATGTCGACGGATATATTTCATACTAGGTTAGATACATGTAATGCATTTGCGTTGATAAATATTTTGTCCAACAGTGGACAGGGATAGTCCATGTGTCACAACAGAAAGTAACTACCACGATAAACGCAAAATCCGTAACGTGCCTTTAAAGGAGTGGATGGAAGCACTTTTTCCATACAGACTCTCTCGATCGTTGCTTCCCTGGTTATTAAAGCTAGACAAATGTATTTTTTACATATGATAAATGTACGCACGTACGAAGGATGTCTCTATGTTTTCCTTTTTTTTGTATAGCTGTTTTTCTTTAAAATTTAACCCGTATAAAATGCCAAAAATTGCCCCTATTTTCATTTCCGCCAAAAAACTTTTCGCGTGTTGGAATTTAAAAAGGAATCTGAAAAAAGAGCTAAACAAAGACCTAGTCCCACCTACTTCCTATTATAGTAGGTGGAGAAATCTCTTACGTATGTCAACATCTGAAGGAGGAAAGAGTCGAGAATCAGACCTAAAATGTAGCCATATCCCGATAGAGCGATAATCGCGATAGCAACAAAACTTTCAAATACCTGTTTCTCAAATGTACTGTTACCTGCGCGTCCTCTTCATAAAATGTATTGTTAACTTTATATTTATGCTTTTTATTTATGCTTTATATGTATGCTCGCAATATCGATAATTACGATTAAGGAGGGTTTCATGTTAACCCGTGGAGCGCTATGTCAAATGAATTCAATCATAATGAATGCAGAACGTAGGTTCTAAATTCAAATTTTTTTAATTGCACACGTGTTAAAGTTGTGTATTTCTGTCTCACGCGACCAAGAGAAGTCGTGCCTGGCTGTATGAGCTGCTTAAACTTGTGCCTACAGTTATTTCCCATTAACTCACGTTTAGAAAAACCCTTTTTTAACACCCCTCCGTGTTATAAATATAGGTAAGGCATCATAGCTGTTGAAAGGTTGGAGCAACTTTAATTTTGTTTTTTTTTTTTATGTTTGATAACTTCATCGAGAGAGTCATTATCTTTCCTCGTTCAAGAGAATCAGCTCAGCCGTTTGAGAATTATCACTATTATCAGCTTATTTAAAGATGTATCGGGTATTATTTAATACACACATATAAAGACGTTAAGCTTAAAACACCAAGCTTTTTTGACGAGGCTTTAAAGTAAAGTAAATAATCAATCATCATAACCAGATTGTTAATTAATAAGGTAGAAATAGACATCTTCCTAAATACACCGTTGCCCATAAATTTTTATTAGTTTTATCAGACTTTAGCCCCAGTGATTTGTTTCCAACTTCCAAGTTGGCCAAGTGAACTAAACGAGTTAAAGAAAGCAAAAAGTTTTTTATTGGCGCTTAAATTTGTTACGCATTGCGTATTTTAAGCGGTCTTCGAGACATCCTGATGTGTTAACACAAATTAATTTATATTATTCTTTCGATAGTTTGTTTTTAGTCAATTGTCGGAGATTTATGATTTAGGATTCATTTTATGATTTAAGATTTAAAACGTTCACCAAACACCACATATAAATAAATCTTAGGTACCTGATACAACTTGGGGTCCTTGGGCGCAGTAGAGTTGATAGCGTACACATGAGTTACCGGCAGCGCAGTGTATAGCACCTTAAGTGTCGACTCGCACAGCCGCATGTTTCGTCGGTCCCAGCTAGCCCCGTCTAGGAAGAGGCCATGGACGAAAACGCCTTCCTGAAAAGTGAGACCCACATCATAATCGCTCTCTCAACTTATCAAACTTTTCCCAATTGGTTTAACACTTAGAAGTGTAGTCGTGGTTAACTTCACTTTGAGTTGACAGCATGTTTTAGGTCATGTGGCTTCTCCTCTCTTACGACTGCCTTCCTCGCGCATTCGTCCATGGTGCTGCAGCTTCTATCTAATCCATCCATCGTCCTTTCGGTCAGTTATCTTCGACTTTTCCTTGGACTACTAAGACGTTTAATGCATACATCCCCTCGATTACATAAGTGACCGAATCAAGTTAAAATTTTAACCGTACACAATTTTTACTGGTCGCTATGTTTACATGGTAAAGAGATTGTGAGTTCATAAGCATGCATCTGTATGTTACGATCCTAGTTTTTCCTAAATATTAATGCCTCACTATTTTTCCCGTCCCTAGCTAAGTTAGAGTAGCGAAGTGTGTGTGTGGAAATGGAAGCACACTTATCAGGGTTAGGCAACAGTTTACCTTGAAGTCTACAATAAAATGATTTTAACTTATTCTGCACTGATCAGTGACGATGCATACCAAGGGTTTAAAGGCGTAATAAACATTAAGGCTCGCGTACGGTCAAGTCGATTTTTGCAAATCTTAAAAAAAGTAGTTCTATGGCCGAAGAAAATTAAACTATATTATCCTGTTGGTATTACACCAAAAAAACTGGGTAAATTTAGATTATTACTTACAGTCGGTGGTGCTTTCACGTCATCCAGAATAAACTTGGTGACATCGTTATGCAGGGCCACCATGTCCAAAGCCCAACCCTTGTGGGCTCTGGTTACCTCTTGTCGCATGGCCGTAAGGAAGCCTATTGAACAACAAACACCATGTATATATTGAAATAAAACAATTTAACGGATTATATCGCGTATATTATCTCATTTTAGTTCCCGACGTTTCGGAAGCTTTCTAGCTTTCCATGGTCACGGGTGGACTGAGAAAAGATGTATTTTCCTCTGTCAAAGTTACAATACCACGTTCCAAGCAGAATCCCAGCATGAAGAAAGATATGTGAAAGGGGTCACAGACAAGATCGGAAACTTCTTGAAGCGTGCTTCTATAAAAACATATTTCAAGCCGTTGAAGAAGGTGTCTCAATACATTTGACCCGTGAAGAGTAGCACCCCTTTGCAGAGAGCAGGAATTTATAAGCTGGACTGCGAGTGTGGTCTTTCATACATTGGTCAAACGAAACGCAGTGTATCAACCCGGGTGAAGGAGCACATAGCAGATGTCAAGCACCGTCGGTGTAATAGGTCTGCAGTCTGTGAACATGTCATTGACAAACCAAACCACTCAATTAAGTTTGATAAACCTTATATCCTTGCCAAAGAAAAAATATATTTTCCCAGGATGCTACGCGAGGCTATTAAGATTAAAAAGCATCCTTATTTCAATAGAGAAGATGGATTGTCACTACCACCAGCTTGGGATCCTGTAATACATCTCATCAAGGAACAAGCGAGACACAGGACTGCAAAACCTTAATTTTCGAACGGCGTAAAATATCTTATCTGTTTAAAAGTAGTTTAATAGCCTCTGTTTTTTAAATATTATAATTAGTAATGAGGTAGCCTGGTAGTTTTTCTTTGCAGCGTTTCTTTTCTCCTCAGTACGCCTCATTTGTGAAATGCTGCTTGGTAAATTATTAGAATAAAATAATTAAGCCCTTCTGGCACATGTGTAACTAACTGTCTTTACAGCTTAGGCCCATCTTTTCTCAGTCCACCCGAGACCATGGAAAGCTGGAAAGCTTCCGAAACGTCGGGAACTAAAATGAGATAATAAGAAAATATTACCATGTATATAATTACACAATCTTTCTTATAATAATTTCCCTATTTTTCACACCAATCAGTGCTCTGCAAAAACGCTCAAAAATAATTCGTATAACTTCAGCGGTAATATTAGAGTAAATCGCCAATAACTAGCCACAACTTTTTTCGACGTCTACCATGCAATTTTTATAAATACTCCAAAGGTATTGTTATAACAACATGTAGTTACTATCAAAAATCAGAATGTATTCTTCACCTAAACCCTGGCTATATATAATAATATTGCGATTTAGTCAGTAACTTAACGTTGGCTAGTAATAGTCGATTTACCCTACCTACATAGGCATAACAAATGTAACAACATGTGTATCCTTTTCCTTTATAGATTTAGCTTTTTACTTGTGCGTTTAATGATCGCGTTTACTTTATTCCATCAGGTAGGTTGCATATGTGATTGGTACTTGTTGGTATAAAATAAGTTTGTCATTTTTGTAACAAGTTTTATTTTCTACTGTATTTTTCATTAAACATGTATCAACTACTCGCCGAGACGATTTTGAAGAGCCCAAACTTGATTGCGTTATTCTATCATAGGGTTCCTATGACCACCCTCGGCTCCATCATCAGATCAGTTTGATGGTGTCATAATATTGTATTGTCAACTAACTTACATAAATATGCCAAATTTTAGGTCAATCGGAAACCGAGAAGTGGTACGAATTTAACTTGTATTATTATTTACATAGTTACAGGTGAACCTAATATAAAGCCTAATGTAACACCACCTGTCGGATACTGTATGCCGGAAAAAAAGATTCCTGATTACTAACGATCGGATGGATTACAAAAAAAATCATATAGGGGACAGGGCATTATAACTAGGAATTTTACCGAACTATGCTGAAGGAAAAAAGCGAGTTATACAATTTTTCTTCGCCACAAACTAAGTTGAAGGTGCCTTCTAGTATACAAAAATAATCCATCAACAACGGCTAATAAATAACATAATTAAATTAAATTATGAAAACCTTGTGGATTAAAGAATCCAGTCATCCAAAACGAGTTAGGCCTTGCTACGAAGCACCACGTTGAGAACTGAATGTTGCGCTCCAAAAACTCGGTGAACCAGAAACCGAGAGTTGAGGACGACCATGAACTCCTCAGCCAGATCGTAGGCACTTTCGCATCGTAAATATTGTCAAGAGAATCGCGCAGTGCCTAAAAATAACATATTTAAATGTGGAGTTAACTTTGTGGTGAGAATTCTTGCTGCTGTCAACGGGCACGTATTTGAATATCGAAAATGAATATATCTAAAGTTAAAAAGTCGACGGTCAATATATCGAAAATTTAAATATCGAACGATCTACATATCTTTTTATCATTATATCGATGTCTGGAATTCCTAAAATTTAAATACCGAACGGCTAAAATATCGAAAATTCAAAATATCGACAGTCAAATGATCGATATATGTTAATGTCGAAACATAAAATATCAAACATCAAAAAACCAACGTTTATAATATCGAAAATTGAAATAGCGAACAATCTTAATATCTACTGCCATTATATCGACGGCTGACATTCCTACAGCTCAAATGCTGAAGGCAGGGAAATACGAGGGTAGATGCGAAATAATTATGCACTGCGTGCGCGTTGCGTAGACATTAGTCGAAAGTGCAGCAATGTTGGGGAATAAAAATACCTGTTCCGTAACCAAAAAGGTGGCTTAAAATTACAATAAAATTAGGTGCTTTTGTGTTCGTTTGTAGGATATTACCTATAGGGATCTATATCGGGTGGCATAAAATTGTCAGTCGTAATGTAAAAAAGTAAAATATTGCAAGCATTTTCTGACGCTACGCTCGCTTCGCTCGCTCCACTATACATGGTTACAATACAAACCTAACCTAACCTACAGTTTTCGGTTTTTGACCCATGTTCTGTATTGCAGGGATTTTGACGCTCCGCTCGCTTCGCTCGCTCCGCTATACATGGTCATAATTCAAACCTAACCGTACCTACAGTTTTCGGTTTTTGAACCATGTTTCATATTGCAAGCATTTTGACGCTCCGCTATACATGGTCACAATACAAACCTCACTTAACCTAGGTACTTTTTTAGAACTGCGACAAAATATAACACGGGTGAAAATGCTTGCATCCTAGCTTGCATGTACAGTTCGTAAATAATCTACTATTACATCAAAATTTAATAAGCAAATAACACACATAAATACAGTAAAATTGTTTTATTTAAGACATGCAAAATAGTTTTTACATACAAAGGCAACTCTCATTCAAATATCAAAAATCGGATTATTCTGATAACTTAATGCCAAAATAATTTAAACTTTACTTTATGCCAAATAAATAGTAAGCGATTCAAATTTCGTCGATAATACAATTATTTGAAAAAAAAAAAAATTTTTAGGTCAGTCAATATTTTGCGATACGACAGCCATCTTACCTATAGATATATTAATTTAGGGATTAGAACAATATGCTATGGAAAAACCGAATCGGAGCACCCCACTCCCACGGTGTCTTGTCTGCCCTACCCCTAGATTGTTTTTGCATTGCCTAAATTACGGCTACAAAATCAAAAGTTTGGCAGCGGATCTTAATCGAAAACCATACGAAATACTTTTGATATTTAAATAGCCAACGAAATAATATTACGATATTGCATATGTACATATTGAAATTTTCGACATTTTAGTATTTGACTATTTTACCATTTGGTAAAATTGACTTTATATTAAGAATTATTTTATCCGTCGTTATTCCGATTTTCGAAATTTAAGCATTCGATAATTGTACCATTCGATAATGCATACTTTCGACATTTTGAATTTCGACTTTGTGATCGTTCGATATTTAAATTTTCGATATTTTGACCGTCGACTTTTTAACTTTAGATATATTAACTTTCGATGTTCAAATACGTGCCCATGTCAACACCTCGTCTGTTGAACACCATAAGATCACAAAGAAATTCCATCTTGAAATACTTAAAGCTCGTATGTCATACCGTGATATAAGATTTCGAAGAGCGGTTTCAGTTATTTTCGTGAGTTTTGATTGTCTGCAGACGATATGATGACAATAGTTTTTCAGTATCAGTTAGTATTTCGGATCCTCTTAGCCTTCAAGGAACAATTTTTTTAGCCTTTGTGCACGTGTCCTCGGCTGGAGCCAAATCCCCTTCCGGACCATTAAGTTGGATTCCCATTAAGTTGGATTCCCCGAAAGTTGGATTCCCCGAAAGTTGGATTCCCCGAAAGTTGGATTCCCCGAAAGTTGGATTCCCCGAAAGTTGGATTCCCATGAAGTTAGATTTCCCGAAAGTTGTGTGCCCATGAAGTTGGATTTCCATTACGTCGGATTTTTATGGTGAGGTGAAGTGGATTATTATCCCCACTAAAAAGAAAAAAATAGTGCACCAATATTACGTCCATATGTTCCTAAGAAAAAGACGGAAGGACAATGCACATACGGACTATCATTCTAGGCGTTATTATTCTAAGTTGGGATCGTTCCCAGGAATTTGTGTATTGGAATATTTAAACTGGTCCCGTGGCCATTGCTTAGGTAAATTGCAATTGTTACTGCACTGCGTTTTAGGATGTATGAAAAAGAGACAAGCTAGGAAAGTGTCAAGTTTAAGATTACGAAATTACGAAGTCGTCCTGAGGGGCCCCTGTTCCATCTGTCCCTACCACCATATCCCCCCTGATAGGGATAGGTGGATTACTTTTCCTTTCTTCCCCACCAGTAGGGATATATTTACATATATCCCTACTAAAACTCACTGCAGTAGGGACTCGTGGATATTTTTCCAACCACCCCTACCAGATTGCCGCCTGGTAGTATCTGCTGTCGAAATATGTGCCACAAAATACATTTGCTAAAAAAAATCCCGGTTTCGGTTACATGTATGAAGTGCCCCTATACATTTTTTTATTTTTTTTCAACCATCAATCTAAGTAGCGGCTTACACAAGACACCTATAATCCAAATTTCATGGACATGATAAAGCTATAAGGGTTCCGTTTTTGCCATTTTGGCTACGGAACCCGTTGAGACGTATATTATCGTTATCAGCAGCATTACCATTGCTACCCTTTCACAAAATTAAGGAAGGGTGGTCATATACAGGAAGGGGTGGTTGGAAAAAAATCCACGAGTCCCTACCAAAAAGCTAGCTCGTAGGGATGAGTGGAAGCAATTCCAATTGTCCCTACTTAGGGGTACCGTGGTGGAGAAAGGTGGAAGAAATTCCAACTGTCCCTACTAAAAGGTACCATGGTAGAGAATTGTGGAAGAAACTCCAACTGTCCCTACTGAGGGGTACCGTGGTAGAGAAAGATAGAAGAAATTCCATCTACCCCTATCAGTGGGGCCTAGGAGGGATAAGTGGACATATTTTTTCCATATACCCCTACTGGTGGGGAAGAAAGAAAAAATATTCCACCCATTTCCATCAGGGGGGATATCAGTCTTGCGTATTAATTATTAAGAAATTAACATTAGGACCACTCTGTTGTCTTTAAATAAATCGATTATTATTATAGCGGTAGGGATAGATGGAACAGGGACTGTGGGGCTCTGAGTGAGGACGCTCTTATTGTGATGAGAATCTCACTTTCAGAGAATTCAACCACATGGGAAAACAACATAAAGGGAATTCAACATAATGGGACTCAACATAATGGGAATTCAACATAATGGGACGCAACATAATGGGAATTCAACATAATGGGATTTCAACATAATGGGAATTCAACATAATGGGAATTCAACTTAATGGGACTCAACATAATTGGAATTAAACTTTCGGGGAATCCAACTTAATGGTCCGGAAGGCCAAATCCCACCCAATCTCACGTAGAGGAGCGGTAGGAATCTCGGTGAATATCATGTAATTTCTTTCTCGCATTGTTAAATTGCGATAAAATTAAGTAAAACAAGTTTCGGTACTAAAATTTGGCTAAATCTTAAACTTAAATAAAATTGTGGCTATGCAAACGCCACAAAGTATCACGCTGGCTTCTCTAGGCGCCAGCCAAACGCGCAGCAAATATTGCACTAAAAAACAAATTTTGAATAATTTCATGTGAGATTATAGGGAATGGACGGGGGGAAGGGGTCAAGCCAAATCTCACGGCATCCCACCATTCAGAAAATCGCCAAAGACGCCTCACATATAATTAACACGTTGGTTGCCATGAGCATCACTAGTGGAATCACGTTATCTTCTCTGTATGGCCACGAGCATCACCGGAGGGATCAAAAACTCATTTTTCAGGGTATTTTTATGGGGTTTTTTGGGGGCCAGAGTCAAACTGATTGGATGTAGAGAATGATCCTTTTATTACGGTATCGTGTCACCAGTGATGCCATGGCACGTCACTAATAGGTCAATACTGTGAGCATCACCGGTGGGACCACTAAATTTGTATGGGTCGTGAGAGCAAACGTAAAGATGGTGGGCAGCCAACGTGTTAATGGACGTCTCCTAACTCATTTATTGTTCTAATATTAATATCTGACATTTTAAATATAATTCATATTCACCTCATTCATAATAATAGTGCCGTCAATAGCAAGAAGCAGATCCTTTAATGTCGTTCGTACTAGTCCAATAACTTTCTGCATTCGGTCGATTTCTTGCCGAAGGAAAATTACCATTGAATTCAGCTGACCCATAATTATTAGCCTGCAAAAAATATTAAAATAGTACATTACAGCAGAGGCTGGTAAAATAGGTATTGCCAGCCAAGTAGGTATAGACGGATAAGGATACGAGGCTGGCAATCCATTTTCACGCCGAGGCCTGTATAGTGCTTTTCTCAAACATGCAATGAAATAAAAAAATATAAAATTAACAGCATACAGAGAATTCTTATGAAAACTTTTTTTATATATACATAGTTAGTCGTTCTTTTCGCCGCCTAACCCGCAGCGTGATACTTTAGTCATTCGTTGGTCAGTTTATAAAAAAAAACATGACATTAACTATACCTAAGTACCTACGTTATAATTGAACAAAGACACGTATTACCAGTGATCGGATCTAGGATGCAATTTCGTACAGTACGATTACTTTGAGTTTACCACTAACATATGCTTAACACTAATACAAAAGAGTTTTTATTACAAACAAACGACGTTTAGAGAGTGTGTAAGTATTATAAACTCTTTTACATTAGTGTTAAAATCGAATATCCAATGGAATAAAAGCATATGTCAGTGGTAAACGCAAAGTAATCTTACTGTAACATTCTCAGTATCTACCGTGTGGGGGCAGTCGCTGTCTACGAACGGCTATAGTTTAACACTATATATTTTAATATGTCGGCCAGTATGTTAGTCCACCTACGATTAGCTCTATGGGACTTGTCAAGTAGAAATTGCAAATATTTTTTGTTCTAATACGTATATGGCGTTGTCAATATTAAGGAACGGTTTTATTCGTCCATGGATGTTGCAGACTATTTGACGCTGACTGTACATTAGGCTACATAGAGATGATATACGTTATCATAACGTATCGTATAATACGAAATTACAATGCAATAAAGGAAAAAAGTGAGTACATCTCCATAGAATCGACTCTAAAGATAAACATTGCTGACATATACATTTATAGTCTGTTGATATTAATCTATGCAAAAGGGTGGATCAACTTTTTCTTGTTGTTCAATCTTCCAATAGTCAGCATCACTTATATTTGAAAATATCATCTTATAATAGTATTGAAGATATATTTTATACTACCACGGCCCGTATAAAATATATCTATTTACCCTAGGGCCAAGGGGGCCATGACCCGGGGCGGCAAACACGAGCGGCGTAGCAAACCTCTCGCACTCGGCCGGTTTTATTCCTTAACTTCTGAGGCGGCGAAACTTATTGGCCCGGGGCGCCTAATTTTAAAATACGCCTTAGTATACGACGGTCATTTTAATATATTTCGTCAGCAAATGAAATCCAATGCTATCATTTACGTACCTTTCTTTAACTTCATGTGGGTCAAAATTCGGAGGAATTTTGTCCAGCATCTCCTTAGATTGTCTGTAGACAGACGCTTCTCGGGTTTCTCCGCCGCCAGAGCTAGATTCTTTCGGTTGAATAGACAGAATCGTGTCCAATAGCAATTGAGTTTTGTTTCGTTGATAACTGCAATTCAATATCATAACATAAAACTTATCATTGTTTGGCTTATAACAGAAAATGTTGAACCATGGTTAGAATGAGTGAGTACATACTTAAATATACTAACCTAAAGGCCGAAACGCACCGGATGCTTGCGCAGCATGTGCACGTGCGCGAGTGCGTGGCCTGCGCGTTATCGTATGAAATGTCATAGTAGATGGCACACCGATGCGTGGCGTGCACGTGCGCAGCGGTGTGTCATCTCTTATGGATATTCGTACTTTACAACGCGCACGCCACGCGCACGTCTACGTGCACGCCACGCACACGCATCTGGTGTGGCTTGGCCTTTAAGTAAACATTGATTTATTACGAAAAATCTTGATGTTTTACCATCACGATCTTCGTGATTTATAAAATGAATTTCAATAAGAAACTCTTACATGAAATACATTTTCAAACTTCTTAAAGTCGGTTCATCCGTTCAGGAACTATGAAATCACAGACAGACTAAACACAGATACAGGGTGTTTGGTAACAGGATGCAAAGTTGAAAGGAGGTATTAGCTTAGGCCATTTAGAACATTTTAAGCGATACATGTGTTACGCAAATGTCATTAGTTTTTATTTTATGTAAGTTTTAAGATTTTTCTGGGAAACCTCCAAAATTTCAGACTACATCGACAATAGTACTTTTTTTAATGTAGGTATCATTTTTTTGTATTTTTTTTGGATTGTGCAAGTCTATCGTACACCATAAAAGTTATTTGAAACATCTGTGTCTAAAGAAAAAAAAACTACAGCGATTTAAAAATTAAATAACATGAAAAAAAAAATATATTTAAGTGTTTTCTAAGAACGATAAAAAAAGAACTAAAATTGCCCCGGTTCTCCGAACCATTTAAGGAACATGCTTGGCTATTGCCCTTTTATTTAAGCTATCAAGCACGACTGTAGCTATCGTATCTTTAAAAATAAGCCACTTAAACCAACTAGAGAGCGAAAATGTTTCACTCGACTTGTGATACTTGTGACGAATCTAATTATGATTTTGTAATAAAACATTGGTTCTTAATACTATGTTGGCGTTTACCTGACATTTGAAATGTTTTGAAAGGGTTAAGTGCAGTGGACAAAATTGTCACATGCAATTTTAATAAACAAAGGTTCGCGGTGGTGTGAAACAAAAGGGACTGATAGCGGCGGGCGGCGTTTAACAAAGATGACTCAGCCGTTTTACCTTTGAAAATAAACTACCTGAACTGATAAGAGGGAATTTGTATTTCTTTTTACTTACGACGAAATCAAACAAAAGAATAAAAGTTAAGTTATTTATTTCCACACTTAATTTAGAAACAAGAAACAATCATCGATCGTTTTCAAAATGGGACCCGCCGTTTCGAATACAAGCACGAGCCCGTCTTTTTATTTCCGTGGTGGTTGTTCCGAGAGTCATTTCTTCCCTCATGGTTTCGAACGCTGCTTGGATCCTCTCTCTCAACTCTTCTACGGTATTAATTTCCTCTTCTGTGTAAACTAGCTCCTTAGCCCGGCCCCGAACGAAAAAATCAAGTGGAGTTAAATCGGGTGACCGAGCGGGCCAAGAGATTCGTCCGCCTCTGCCGGTCCAACCGTCAGGGAAACAGTTATTTGGGTGTTCCCTTACAGCTAGGGAGTAATGGGCGGGACAACCGTCGTGCTGGAATGTCACAGCACCGGGCAGCTGGTCCTCCTCAATCAGCCCGGACAAATCGTTTTGAAGAAATTCCAAATAATTTACACCATTTAAATTATCTGGCAAAAAATGTGGCCCAATAAGGACTCTGCCGATTATTCCAGCCCATACGTTGAGGGAAAACCTTCTTTGGAAAGACTTTTGCTTTTTCTAATGTGGATTATTGTTTTTATCAGCCCATTTTCACAACCTTCACCAGGTTGTGAAAATTCGTGATCCCTTCACGGGGAAAATTAGGATTCATCGGTCCAAAGAATACTTCTTAAAAAGCGTTGCTCTTCGATGTCAGCATTGAGTAAAAATCGGCAGAAGTCTACTCGACGTGCAGGGTCTCCTTCCTCCAGTCCTTGAACTCCGGTGCCGTGAAAAGGATATTTTCCCTCGCGATGCATGGTACTCCATACTTTCCATATGGACATGTCAAGATTACGAGCTACCACTCTGACGCTCGTAGTCGGATCCTCTGCAAATGCCCGTACAACATCGTCCTCCAAATCAGGGCGATTACGTCCTGGGTTCCCTCCACGTTGCCCAGTAATTCCATATTCACGTAGTCTTCGGAATGAGGTGTAAAACACTATCACATTAGGCAACCTCCGGTTTGGAAAACGCTCTTGGTATAACCGTCGAGCCATTGCTCCATTACCGTCAGCTCTGCAGTACATGTAGACAATGTCGGCGTATTCTTCGTTCGTAAACTCCATGTTTACAACGAAGGAATCGTACTTACACGTGAAGGAGTGCCTACGGCAGCTACAACTTGACACGGTAAATTTTGGATGACAGAGGGAATAAAAACACAATGAACGTCTAACCGCAACTGAAGCTGTAATCAGACTAAATTAGTAGTTTTTGCATAAATACGCAAGTAGCAAATCAGTTTATCTCTAACAATAAAGCATAATAAAACGGCTTGAGTCATCTTTGTTAAACGCCGCCCGCCGCTATCGGTACCTTTTGTTTCACACCACCGCGAACCTTTGTTTATTAAAATTTCATGTGACAGTTTTGTCCACTGCACTTAACCCTTTCAAAACATTTCAAATGTCAGGTAAACGCCAACTTAGTATTAAGAACCAATGTTTTATTACAAAATCATAATTAGATTCGTCACAAGTATCACAAGTAGAGTGAAACATTTTAGCTCTCTAGTTGGTTTAAGTGGCTTATTTTTAAAGATACGATAGCTACAGTCGTGCTTGATAGCTTAAATGAAAGGGCAATAGCCAAGCATGTTTTTAAATGGTTTGAAGAAATAGGGCTATTTTAGTTTTTTTTTTACTGTCCTTAGAAAACACTTCAATCATTTTTTTTCATGTTATTTAATTTTTAAATCGCTGTAGTTTTTTTTTCTTTAGACACAAATGTTTCAAATAACTTTTATGGTGTACGATAGACATTGCACAATACAAAAAAAAATACAAAAATATGCTAACTACATTAAAAAAAGTACTATTGTCGATGTAGTCTGAAATTTTGGAGTTTTCCCACAAAAATATTAAAACTTAAATAAAAAAAAAACTAATAACATTTGCCTAACACAAATATCTCTTAAAATGTTTTAAATGGCCTAAGCTATCACCTCCTTTCAACTTTGCATCCTGTTACCAAACACCCTGTATCCGTGTTTTTTTGTCAAGTCAAATTTATGACATCCCTATTTTTTCGTTAAGGTTCTATAAAACAAAGATAAGTGCAAGTATAAACATATTACAGGTTACAAATTGTTAGGTCTGGTTATATTTACGTAATATCCGCATTAGTGTGGAGTCCATATGCCTGGGGTGGGTCAACTGTCTTCATTTTTTCTATTTCCTCGAGGTATTCCGGTATGTTCTTAAATTTCATTATTCCGTAACCCTTATAGAATTGGAAATCGTCAGTGAAGAGCAGGTCGGTGAACCAAACTCGACAGAAGGTGACGAGCAGACGGTTATCGTAGTCGTCAGTCACTCGCCCGCCGTACTGCACCGCTGACACCATATAGCTATAATAAATGAATAATCATTTCAAATTTCGAAATGAAAATTTTTCATTATACATCGTATTTAACTTAATCTGAACACATGAACATGACATGAATTATTAACAAAAAAAATAAAATAAAATAAAAATGTATTTCTACAACTAAAAGTTATCGAAAACTAAGCCACATAAAACGGCCCCGTGGCATTATTCCCATTAAAAGTACTGGTGGTATTTCCTCACTGTATTGCTATAAAAATATATATATATTATAGCAATGCTGCAATCCATACTAATCCATACTAATATTATAAATGCGAAAGTGTGTCTGTCTGTCTGTCTGTTACCTCTTCACGCTTAAACCGCAGAACCGATTTGGACGAAATTTGGTATGGAGATAGTTTGAGTCCCAGGGAAGGACATAGGCTACTTTTTATTCCGGAAGAATACCCTAATCCGCGATAAACTAATTTAAGGCGGACGAAGTCGCGGGCAGAATCTAGTAAATAATAATGCGTTGTAAGGAAGCCGCCAGCTCTTTAGTCGTCGTCGGTGGTGTGGACGAGCCGTTTTTGGGGCCGAAGTAATATTAAATCTACACTGATTTCGTTAATTTATTGAGGACCCCAGTTATTAAATCGATACTCATTTCGTTAATTTATTACCAAGGAACCCATTCCAAATACCTAATATTAAACCCCAACCCCAGTTAAGAACCCAAATATATATTTTATTTTTTATTGCTGCTATTTTTTTTTAACTACCGGTTTGGCTCAGCGGTTCGAATTCCGGTAAGAGCTTTCATGTGTATGAGAAGCATAAATATTTGTTTTCGAGTCTTAAATGTTTCCTATGTACTTATACATACATGTATAAGTACATAGGAGTAGAGTAGAGTAGGCAGTAATATGTCTATGAAAACACAGACAGATGTGACCAAATTAAAACAGTTAGTTTTACCGCACAGTTGTCCAACTAATATACTGTCCTGGTTCCAAGGAATCCAAATGATTCTGCATAAACATGCAAGACGCCAACCAATCAGCTGAATTGAACTCATACGGAATGTTCCAACCAAGAGGACCGAATTTGCGTCTCTCCTGCACCACAGTGTGTAAGAATGAGACAGTGAAAATCAAAGGTAAATAGTAAGGGCTGTCGCTGTAGTCAAGGAAGTCCTGGCTCATAGAGTCGTACGTTCGCATAAGTCCAGCTTTAATACCTGGTAAACAAAAATGGTAGTTTACATTACAATCAAATTATATTCCGGCAGTCGAGACGTTTAATGAAACAAATCCCTAAAGCGAAAACATGACTTTAAATTAATTAAATCAACCCCAAAAATATTTATTTTCGACGTTTTGATACTCGTTTTCTGGGAATTTCATCAAATCACTCATTTATTTGGAGATATTATAACGTCCGTCACGTAATCAATCGTCTAATTTTTGGTATGGAGTTCGCAAGATACTGCGTTAGCAGACTTTCATTCATTGTACAAAAATAAATAGACAATTCTTCTCGCGCGCCGTACAGTCTCCATCAAATATGTACATATTTATCTATTTATTTTATTTAATCTTTATTGCACAAAAGAAAACTTATTGTACAAAAGGCGAACTTAATGCCATAAGGCTTTCTCTACCAGTCAACCTTAGGACATATCAGGGTGGTCAAAATATCTGAACAGGCTTAATAGAGTCGTGTTCAGATATTTGTGCGCACCTTGTTTGCTGCGATATATCTGTTGGCGCGACTGTATAAGAAATTGATATTTTTGATTCAACACCGATTAATGAATGTAAAATTCTGAATGACAATTAACAATGTTTCATTTTTCAGACCAATCATTTTTATTATGCAGTTCGAAAGAGGGTATTTTTTCAAGTTATACGTAATTTTTATTTTCCTCGAAAGCCTCCATTTCGAAGCAAAAAATCAAGTTTTAGAGTTACTCATTCTAAAAAAGCGTAACCGCCATAATGACGTCATTTAGTGGATGATGTGTTGCCAACAAAGAAAAATGTTATGTTTATCAAAAGACTGCCATACATGCAAACGATTTTAATAACTATATCATGTCGGTAAACGTACTCAGATCTGATTTCGTAAATTTAGTGAACTAATGTTTTTAAATATAGCCTAATTAGCAAACAAAAGTCTAATAATCTGCTTAAATACACCAAACGGGCATCTGGGTCGTGTGTGTCAGCCGTAATATTACCTAGAGTAAGAGTACTTATCTATGGAATTGAATATTGACGTTTAGTGATAGTTCAAATATTTGTTTACAAATTTGAGAAATTTCGGTGAATATGTCTTCCGCAAAAACTATACATTTTTACGTAAAAGCGTTTAAAATTACGGCTGTACGGTACGTGTGCTGGAAAAAAGTTATTTGCACTTCCTCTAGGAAATAAATCTGAATGGTGTCTTGCGGGCGGATGGGAGTGTGTGATGTGTTATGCTCAAAGCTACTATTGATACTGTTAGCTTTAAAATAAACAATTTATCTTACTAAATATAAGTATGTTTTATTGTTTTCATTATACAATTTAATTTCGACTTCCCATAAAAACGAAAACTGCGGGAAAACAACCACTAAAATTTCACATTGTTTAGTAATTTATTTCAGATACATTAGATAGGTATTCTATTTTTTTAAACTTTATTGTACAATACAAAATGGTACAAAACGGTAATCCTTTACAATTTGTTTCACACGCGATGCTCTGGAGTCATATGGCGTTGTGCACAAAACATATGTTGGAGACTCAGCGTACCTCCACGTACCCCACTGCATTATCGACTTAAGTATTGCGTTGTGATTATGATACTTTTGGCACCTCTTAAGGCGGTCACGTAGTACTTTTCGCAGCTTTGAGTATATTCCATTCATGAGCGTCTCTACTCGTGTCAAGTTTGTGCTATAAGTTTGAGTCGGAGTTCTTCATTTCTCGAATCCGTGGAAAAGTCGACTCTTTAAAGGGTTAGAACCAATATCCGTGGAAAATCCGAATCATAAAAAGATGCGAATCAGTATCCGTGGAAAAGCAGAGTCGCAATAGAACAACCGTAAACGGGAAAATAGTGCACGAACGAAATTTGAGTAAGACAAAGCAATGACATATTTGGATTTAACTTTCAAACGTGACTTAGTGACAACCGTAAAAGAGTTTTTTTTTAATCTATGGAAGGCACAGACCTTCCATCCTCTAAATGACGTCATTTTCCGGTTTAGCATTTTCGCTATTTTTTTTTTTTCAAAAAATATGAGAAAAAAAATCTTAAAATATTTTTTTTGGATTGAAATAATAAATACATTGGATATCAATTTAGGGCTATAGCTAAATATGAAATCTTGTCAATTATTGTTAGAAGCTTAAACTATACGTACCCGACGGAGGCTCACACGTGTATTTAATAGACATTTGTAGTAACGTAATAGGGAACTTGGGGTGAGGTTCTGTGGTGATCCACAATCTGGAAATGTTAAGAAAATGTTGCGAGTAAAAGTATGAAAACCAAAGCTGGGGTTGGTACCTCTATAGTGCTAAGCGGTGGGCGAGGAGAAAATCCACCAATAGGATTACTTATTGACTCGGCGCAGCTTGGGGTAGGTGGATTTTTTCTTCGCACACCGCTTAGCTCTAGTGGAAAGTCACCCTAAGGCTTTTTCTGTATAAAGGTGTGAGCATTAAAAGACACAAATTATAAACACAAAGGAAGCAATCACATCTGAATAGGAATTTACTTATAAGGGCATTTTCACAAAAACATTGTCACACACTCGTGAACTACAAATGTCTACTATCTAAAAAATATCATACCTGAAAACGTCATGAACCTTTTCGGGCTCCTTTTCTAATTCACCAAACTGCTCCATAATCTCTACCATATACTCCAATCCCAAATGACAGTTTTGTAATAAGACCCACATTCCCTAAAACATTTAATACTTTACATAAGTTAGTTACAAATACTACCGTAAGTTCCAATGTATACTTACAGACATATGTCACGATAAAATAAATACAGGCAAAATCATAAACATAATAAGAGGTGGTCTAATCACTAAAGTGCGGCCACTTTTAGGCACCTTTTTGGTAGCGGTGCAAGTTGACGCAAAAAATTAGTATACTATATAATAAGTACAACTTTAGTTGGTTACTTTAGTAGCAAGGATCAATGAAACAAGAGGACTGACAATCACCACACATCCCGTTCTCCGATATTTATAACGTGATCGAGGAATAGGAATTACGATTTACAATTATTTAATTATGCAAGTGTCACTTTTATTATTAGCTGTTTATTACGAACTAATTATTACTGTACTATGTTTAATTTTTCAATTATAACATCATTAGAGCGTTTAAGCGCCATCTTGTTTTTGCCTGAATATTGCCTTGTGGTCGGGGCACGATCTAAAGTATGGCAATTGACAGTCCTTTTCTTTTAAAAAAATGTTGTAAAGCTTTTAAAAAATTTGATGACATTTGATTTTTTTTTTCATTTATTTGGGTAAACAAACAGTCATCACGATCTTTTTATACTCAAAATGTTATAACAAAAATTTTCAATTTATGTGTGACCAACACCGTTCACCATTTATTAATATTATGTATATTAAAATTTCATTATTCGTAGCAGTCAAAGCAACGATTATATATTTAATCCGCGTGCACGTTAGATGCACCTGTGTGTGTACAAACCAGTACACGCACACATGCATATACGTGCACATACAAAGAAAGACACAGTAGCTTACATAGTTTTTAGATGAATGTAATATGACTTAAAAGTAAGTACAATCGGCATCACAGACATGCATTAAATTTTTATTCTGATCTGAGACAGTATGATTGAAAATATGGTTACCTATTGTATTTATTCATTGTGAGAAAGAGCATCTATAATTGGTTTCTTATATTTGCTTATACTGCAACTAAAAATATTTATATGGCTAAAGTGAGTGTTGTATGTATCAACGAGCCTGTGCAGAGGCGCGCGTGCACCGGCGTTCGTGCGGCAGCGGCCAGTCACGAACAGCCGGTGCGGGCGCGCTGAGCGTTGTTTACGTTGAGGGACCTTAAAACATAGCTTGTTATTAAGAGCAATACAGTCAAATTGGTTAGAGCAAAGACCATATAGAACCAATGCCTCGAGTAGTGAGCGCCTAGAACTAAGGTCTAATATTCCGTATTTATTTAACAGCTGCGGGTAGAACAATCTAGTACGGTAACATCGATAATGCATGGTATTCAGAAACTTCTTCTGTACAGATTCAAGAGCATCAGAATACTTTTTATAATAAGGATTCCAAACTGACACAGCGTGTTCCAATTGTGACCATATTAGTGATTTAAATATGTATAAATATGTTTTTGGATTTCGAAATTCAGTACTTGAGCGCATGACGAAGCCGTACATTTTGAATGCTTTACTAATGATAGAACTAACATGAAGATCGAGATGCAGCTTGGAATCCAGTATTACACCAAGATCCCTAATAGCGAATATGCATGAATTTTAATTTTTGCTTTATTAAAAGCTCATTCATGTAACAAACAGTAGACAAAAATAATTTTTCGAATAACTATAAAATAACCAAGATATAAGCCATCAAACATTTCATTCTATCTCTTTCTAGCAATACGGAATTTAATATGGAGTTTATATGGCCAGCGTAGACTATGACGTAACAGTACATGTCGGACCTCTCTGTCAAATCGCCGTCTAATTAGCAGATTAAAATGCTTATATCTTGCGTGTTTCTTGGCCGATTTAAATTTTAATTTCAGATTTTGAAATCGTTTATACGGTATTTTGATATTTAGTTAACCTTTTCACCGCCGTAGTCTGATTTATAAGACACAACATACCCGGCTCATTTCGCCGCAGTCTGATAAATAAGACTGAGTTCTCGTTTGTTTTTTACAGGATATTTACCAGTCTCGCAAAATTTATTGAGACTAATTTATGCATAAAAGATTAAACTATTAAGTAAATAATAGGAAAACTGGTTCTTTCCATTAATTTTCAGTTGTAAACGAAATATGTGTTTCCTTATTCCATTACTTTTTCTACAACAATTCATATGAAACAGTCAGCCAATGTCTCATTTATAAGACGCTAGTAATGTGATGAAAGCATTCATATGATTGATTTCTTTACGAGTAGGTACTTATCGATTATTGGTATTACTATCGATTATATTATAGTATTAATAATATTAACCTAATGAAGTAATGGCCTACTTTATCTCAATACTATCTTACGCGTCTAAAGATATATTAAGTTAACATTTATATTTGTACGCCTAACGGCAAAATACAGCTGGACGTATATTGTAAAATATTTTTTTCTAACTGTATATACTTCTACTTTTTTGTTTTACAAATATCATGATAATAATCACAATTTTTGCAATTTATTAGTGGATCACTCCACTAGCGTTATTATTATAAACAAAGATCAGAAACAAATGAAAAAATAACGGCTAAAGAGTCGGATGCACCATACAGAGATCCATAAGCAAGAACAGATGACAAAATTCGTCGACTGCTGGTGTGGACGATTAGCTCAGATGGTAGAGCGTGCTGCCCCGGTCTGGCTCAAGGCACTGGTTCAAGTCCAGTATCGTCGAAAATTTTTTTCATTTGTTTCTGATCTTTGTATATACTTCTGTTTGACAAATAAATAATTTGAATTTGAAAGAAAGCAATTTTTATGACAAACAGAAATCATATTAACTGTCAATCATTTAAATTATTAACAATGTCGACTGCGGAAGAACTAATCCAAATTTTAGAAGGGGCCCATGATACTGGCGAAGAATATGAGTCAGATGATGAAATTTTAACCAACGAACAGGTAATTCATTACACATAGCATGCCGGGTCCTAAAATTTTTCAACTTCCTTATTACGTCTCAGTGTTTGTTCAATATTTTTATGACCATAATTATTTTAGGTAAAAGTGCTTCATGCATCAGACATTAAATGGACATCAGAAGCTAGTTCTTCGGTACCAGAAAATTTCGAAGATTTTAATGCAGGTATCCGACCAGATGTAAACCTGTCCAGAAACTGTACAGAACTTGATTTTTTCAATTATTTCTTCAATGATAGTCAAGTTAAGGAAATTGTGCGTTGTACGAATCTATATCATCAATACTTTATACGGCATGTAGACATTCGGATATATTCGCGAATTCAATGCTGGACTGACGTAACAAAATGTGAAATATATTTGTTTTTGGCTATCACGATGCTATTTACAAGGAATCAAAGATTGTCAATAGAGGAGCATTGGTCAAAAGATGAACTTTTAAATTCACCAATTTTTGGTAAATTGATGACTAGAAATCGTTACTGCTCTATTATGGCTATGATACATTTTATGGATTGCTTTACGCAAAATTTAACGTCAAGATTGTATAAAGTGCAATTTTTAATAGATCGTTATCGTAAAGTGTTTAAAGAGACTTTTGTTACTCATGCAAAACTGTGCATTGATGAGAGTATTGTTCCTTTTAAAGGACGACTAACGCTTAAGCAATATTTGCCAAGCAAAATACGTAGATTCGTAATTAAACTATTTGTACTATGTGATGTTGAAACCGGTTATATACTTGATTTTGTAATCTACTGCGGTAAAGAGACTAACATTACGCTTTTGCCTAACTTAGGCATCACTGGTTCAGTAGTTACCTCTCTTGTTGACGATTACTTTGATTGTAATAGACAGCTATACATTGACAATTGGTATACATCGCCACAGCTGTTCTTACACTTAAAACAGAGGGCCTTGTCTGCTTGCGGTACTGTTCGCACAAATAGAAAAGGGATGCCAAAATTTAAAAAACTTAAAAAAGGTGAAATACAAGCATTCTATGCCGCCCCTCTGATGGCACTGAAATGGCAGGACAAAAAAAGTGTACATATATTGACGACAATGCATGATGCAGAAATGGTACCAACGTTAAAGGAGGACAGAAATACTGGGCTCCCTAAAATGAAACCAAGATGTGTTGATGAATATTCAAAAAATATGGGCTCAGTTGATACAGCTGACATGATGATGAGTTCATTGACATGCATCCGAAAAACCAAAAAATGGTTCAAAAAGTTAGCATTCCGTATATTCGATATGGAACTACTGAATGCATTTTTTTTGTTTAAATCCTTACAAAATGGTTCGCGGCTGCAGTTAGCGGAATTTCAGGTGAATGTTATCAGACAACTTATTACCAAGTACAAAATTATATCTACATCGTCGACGGCAAGGAGTTTACAATCAAATATATGCAGCATACTCCCTTCTGACGTGACTAAACACTTTCCTGCAATAATACCAAATCGCAAAGTCAAAGGTTTAAAATGTGTGCTGCAACCCAAGTCAGAAAACAGACTAGATTTATGTGCAATGCAATGTTTACTTATGTGTTGACCCTTGTAGTCGGCTTTATCACGATATCACTAAGATGTGGTAAGGTAAAAAGAGTTCTTACCATAGAGTATATCATGTCTTCGATAGCAATAATAAAGGTTGTTTAAATAGTACTTAGTCACACACTGGTAGGAATTTATCCAATTACTAAAAATGATAATGAAGAAAATACTCACTGTCACTTGAACTGTCAGAAGTTGCTACTTCTTTTATTCAAGTAAAATAAAATGTCTAGGTGAATATCTAAGAAATATAGATAGCAGAGATAGTTACCAAGTACACATTATTTTTCAGAAATGGAAAACGATTACAGTCAATCAATCCTACTTGGGTTTGTCGAGGAAGCTTACGAAGCTGAAACTCAAGAGTTTTTCAAGTCGAGATCAACTGATTCTACACCTGACCTGTACATACATCGTGGCACACAAACACCGCAGCCACATTATGAAGAAAGCTGTTCGCAAACTCCGAATTCATCTGCCCAGGATGTTTTTACTCAGACGGACGAATGTGCTAAGCATATTTCCACGCAGACGGATGACAGTTTTGGTCTCACAAAACGGCACGAGTTTATGGCGGACATCTTGGCCGAAGAGTATTTTGAACGTAATCAAACGTTAAAAGAAATATTTAAAAGGGCTTTTCTGGCCGTTACCATTCGCATAGCGAATGACGTCTCAAAACGCTATGGTAATGAAACACCTTAAGGAATAAGTATTACGAAGACATGATTTAAGGTGACCGTAAAGATATCCAGAATCTGATGCTGCTAATAAATAGTTCCCAAATAGTACCGACGTAATACTTGGATGAAAAAAATAGTACACATCAACTTTTTGAAGTATAAGGTCTGTTCACAGTGTATACGCTACCGGGCGTCAAGCTGGCCTACACCGCTTGTATTTCTAGAACGGCTTAGTTTTCGACAACGTTTTATATCCCAAAAAATAGTACCTAAATAGTACTCTAGGGCCCTAAAATCTAATTTCTCTAGCTATCGTAGAAGCCGAGATATTCCATTACTTAGGTGTACAAAATTTCGCACCGTCAAGCTGGCGTAGCCGGGAATTTCACATGGAAAGACTTTGAGTTCCGAACTCATGCTGTACTCTATATTTCGGCTTCTACTATAGTTAGAGAAATGCAATTTTAGGGCCCTATAGGGTACTATTTGGCTACTATTTTTTGAGAAATACCTAAATCGTTTCCGAAAACAAAGCCGTTCCAGAGATACAAGCCGTGTACGCCAGCTTGACGCCCGGTAGCTTACACCGCGAACAGGCATTATATTTCAAAAAGCAAAAGGGTACAATTTTTTTCACCTCGGTGTTTTGTCGGTACCTACTATTTAGATACTATTTATTAGTAGCATCAGATTCTGGATATCTTTACGGTTTACGCCATCTTGACGGTCACGATTTAAGTTGTTTAAGTTAAATAAGAGATTCTTACCTACTTTGTTTGACATAAATTTTTGAAATACTCCATTATTTATTTGTTGTTATCGACGTCTTGAAGTCCTTGTTGATCGAATTCGATTTTATCGACGAAACTTGGAGCCCGACTCTATACTATGATATCTTACCTCAATAACAGACCATAGATTGTACGCCGCCGTCTTATTTATCAGACCGCATGTTACGTCACAGATATAAAAGTCATACCCGTAGTGATGCGACAATGTTGATAATACGACAGTTCACTACTCTCTATATATAATTACATATGCTATAGTTGAAATACATAAGTACCCTTACGGTACACATTTTGATTCTATATAAATATAACGTTTAAATATAGTAAAACGCGAGACTACTTATAGTATCAACAGTAAAATTATTTAAATTCGATATTTTCCAAATATATTTAATCACTTCCCTAGTAATGTCAACATCGTCAACTAATAAACTGAATGAATAATGTTTTCTACGCCAATGTCTTATTTAGTAGACCGCCTCTGACGTCAGAGATATAAACTTCAAATTATAGTAATGCGACCATGATAAAAATGTTAATGTCCGTAACTATATGTAAATACAGATAATTCATTTAATTCTTGGATAAATTATTAAGGTAACGTCCTGAATTATAATATATAGTGTCATTATTGTGTTAGGGTGGTAAAATAAAACATTTACGGGAGATAATAGTTTATTTAAAAAAAAAACATTATATTATCGAACGTGGATTATTCAAGCCCTACTTTGCGTGGTGTATCTTCGTATGGACGGCGACACGAGCATGCCCGATGAAAAATTGTAAGCGGTTAAAGGGTTAAGAAAAGCGATAAAGAAACTTCATGCATGTACCCTATAGACTGAACTATTTCTAATTGAGATTTACAAATGTAATAGGAGTTATTCAGCGTGTTTCTTTTTTTAGTAAATTTAATAAGTTTACATTTATCTAAGTTAAGTTTGAGTTTATTAACAGTACAGTAATCCGTGAAACGGTCTAAGTCCTGTTGAATTTGGGTACATTCCGTATCATTGCTTATTGTGTGATATATTTTTATAAAATCGATTGTCCTTTGATGCGGAAACTCAGAGAGAGAACTAAATCTTTATTAATAATAAGATACTAACAACTCTAGTTACTTAAGTTTACTAACAAATTTGGATCATGTTGTCTGAAATAAAAAACTTTGAATTTGAATTTGAATATGTTATCTGCATAGAGTAGGATATTACAAAAGTGAAAACAGTTACTTATATGATTAATAAATACGGTAAATAGTAGAGATCCTAAAATTGAGCCTTGTGGTACTCCCGAAGTAACAGTGAAGACATAGGACTCGCAGCTCTTAATTGCAACTTTTTGCGTGCGATTTACAATGTAAGACTTAAACCATCGCCAGAGGTTTCCCCTTATACCGTTGAAAGCAAGTTTTTGCAATAAGATTTTGTGATCCACTCTGTCAAAGGCCTTACGGAAATCAGCGTACACACTGTCTATTTGCTTGTTATTGTCCATACTTTCGAATAAATAAGAAGTATAAACAAGAAGATTTGTAGTTGTTGATCGATGCTGTACGAATCCGTGTTGATATGGAGTTATTTGACTATGTAAATGAGGATATATAAGTGTGTGCACTAACTTCTCGAAGACCTTGGACTGAGTGGATAGAATGGATATAGGTCGATAATTCTCGACTTTTTGTTTTGATCCACTTTTGTGAACCGGAACAATTTTTGCAGTTTTCCATATAGAAGGGGAAGACCCCTTCGCCCAGGCACTTATTGTACAAAATTGCAAGTGGTACAGCTATAGTATCGAAGGTGTCTTTAAGAAATATTGGTGGAATATTGTCGAGGCCTTGGCTTAATCAAGCTGATGTAATTCCCTCAAGATGTCGTTTTTCGATATGTGTAAAGTGTGTAAGTTAGTATTGGAGGATATGTCACTGTCGTCGAATTACAAATCGTCGGATATTGCGGAAGGATTTCCCATCTGGAACTACTAAATTTCATTGTATTTGAACATTACGCATGCGAAATTCAAATTTTTCCAAGTGTAAAACAAGATATCATAAACTTACCTCTCTAAGCGCGCGGTCTATCAGCTTCCTGGCATGAACCTCTTGTCCTTGCCCCATAGATATGGCTGAGCAGGCGCATTCTAACCGCTTGGCTGTCACCTCGATGGACGGTGTAGGATCAGAACCCATAGCCAGAAAACCAATCAACGGAACTAAAGGCCGAGATTCCAACACCATTTGCTAGAATATCATAACAAATCGATCATCACATTTTCAGTCTTTGTAATATAGAAAACTATTATAGCATTAAGTTGTTTATATCAATGTCATTATAAACAGAAATATGTAATACAAAACAAAACAATCGTTATTAACTAATAACTATAATTATATAGTTATGAATTTTTGTACTAGCTTCTGCCCGCGACTTCGTCCGCCTTAAATTAGTTTATCGCAGATAAGGGTATTTTTCCGGGATAAAAAGTAGCCTATGTCCTTCCCCGGGACTCAAACTATCTCCATACCAAATTTCATCCAAATCGATTCAGCGGTTTAAGCGTGAAGAGGTAACAGACAGACAGACACACACACTTTCGACACATATTAGTATGGATTTAAACTATAATTATCTAAATACCTCGTAATTAACAATGACAGCTTCTGAATACCTGGCGCCCATTGAACTTATAACGTACTTTCTGAAAATGCAAATTCAAAATTTAGACATGTGCGTATCTAAATAAAAACACCGACCAAGTGCGAGTCCGACTCGCGCACCGAGGGTTCCGAACAAACTTTCACTTACCCTAACATTATTGTAGTACCCGGTTCCGGTTGAGTTAATTTTGCACCAAATATCTATACAAAGCACTGCATACATGAGGTGCAAACTTAACGCAACCGGGCTGTCCAAATAAGTATCTTGAAAAAGACTATATTGTTTATAATTTAATTACAAATGTATAAGTTTTCAGATTATTGTATGTATTTGTGGTGTGTCACAATATTACTTGCCAAATTTCATAGTTCTATGTCAACGGGAAGTACCGTATCATTTTGATTCCCTTAAGAGTGTCGAAATATACATTTTTTGCGGCATAAATGACCGTAATTTGTTTTACGTTAATGTAGATGTTTGATTTTTTCACAGCTTCAAGGAAACTTAGACCTGAGTATATGGTGTTAATTTCAACGCGATACCTCTACCCGTTCTAGAGATAAGAGGTCTTGACAGACAGAGACGGATAGCAAAGTGATCCTATAAGGGCTCCGTTTTTTTCAATTGAGGTACGGAACCCTAAAAATACTTGGATGTAAATCAAAATACCCACAAGCTTTGAGCTAACGTCCTGTCGGGACTCCACGAGCGCACAACCAACAGTTTTCGAAATACGTCCAAAGTGTGGTAACCGTCGGGCAAAGGTTCTTCTTCAGGAGCCTCCTTATCAAACCTAGGTATAAGCAGATTTCATTTGAACAAAACAATGTTTAATAGGTATTGCGTTGTTTTTAGATGAATCAAGAAACAGTTGGCAGCTAGCATAAAACACCAGCTAGATAACAAACGAAGTTTATTACGTCAAAAATTAAGTTGATACAAGTGTTAGAGTGGGAGTTAAGAGCTACATTTAAGAACGCCATGTAAAATGAACTAATCCAACTTTAGTCAAGCGCGTTGCATTCCGCGATTAGGGGATACAGGATTGCTGACAAGATTGTCTCGCGGGTTGCTGGTTGTCAGACGTCGGCCATAACAAAAAACGAACGAATAAGTTAATCAACCTGTGTCGAAAGATCGCGAGAGCCTTATCTAGGTAGGAGATATAGCTCTCGCAATCTTTCGACACCGGTTCATAGTCCGTTAAGGCCGCTGTGACAACCGACCTGTGAGACAACCCTACCTGATCTACCCTACGCCGCATGGCTAAAAGTATCTACAGGTGGCCTCACTAATGAGGCCTATCAGTGGTTGCCGCGCACGCGCTGTCACGGAAAGCACGCGCTCGCGCTTACTAATTTAATACGCAAATTAAATACGTTGCGTTATCTTTATTTAGAACAAGAAGATGCCCGCAACTTTGTTCGCGGAGAAGGAAAAAGCCAAAAACTTCTTTTACTTCAGTGTTTATAGGTAAAAAGTAACCTTCAACCATTTCTGACTTAATAATGTATTATAAATAATTGAAATCCTCTTCACTTGTTTTGGCTGCATCATCACATACAAACACACAAAAAACAAAATATTTTTCTATTCAGTGACCTGCAAATATTTCCCTTGTTTTAATTTTAATATCTTCAATGTACAGAAATTTCACTTTTACAACTGTATAATAGTACATATATATTAAGAACTAGCTTCTGCCCGCGTCTTCGTCCGCATTAAATTCGTTTTCATCACACTTGTTCGTAAACGGTATCATTACGAAATCAAACGCAGGCAAAACGAGCGACAAGATCTTAATTAAAACCGTTGGCTTTTTATACGCCATGGGCGTATTGACTTTTAAAAAAAAAAATTGACTGCATTCACTACTCTAATATGCCAGGTTTAGAACGGAACCGAACGTAATTAGTCAAAAACAGCAAATTTGAATTATACACAATGTAATATCAATAAATACACGTCGACGCTATACTTAAATATGTTAAAATAGCTTGTTTATACTATTTTACCATTATTAATTTAAGTAAAAGATTGTATGCAACAAAATTAAAAAATAGTTTCGGAACGAAACCTTTGTTGGAATGAGATTCTGACAAATGACACTTTATGACACAATGTTGCGACTTGTGACACTTGAATGTAAGAAGCTTTTTCTGACTTAATAATTTATTAGTTTCCTCACAAGTGTGATGAAAAACATTGTGTGTTACTCGGGCGGTACCGGAATCATAAACGAGATTACACTGAAGGCCGAAGCCGCAGGCTGAGGGCTTCAATGATTCCTTTTCTACCACCCACGGTGCACAAGGTACTATTATCGCGGATAAGGGTATTTTTCCGCGATAAAAAGTAGCCTATGTCCTTCCCCAGGCCAACTATCTCCATACTAAATTTCATCTAAATCGGTTCAGCGGCTTAAGCGTGAAGAGGTAACAGACAGACAGACAGACAGACAGACACACTTTCGCATTTATAATTATAGTATGGATAGTATGGATTCATTATAACGTTGATTTGTATTGCCAAAAAAATATCGATATCCTAGTATTCGTTCATATGTTTTAATTCGTTGGCAACCTTGTTACTATTTTTTAAAGGTGCAGAATAATAGCGACCTTCAGTCGCAACAATAGAACTCGAATGTAGCGTGGGCGGCTTGTTTTTTAGCTATAGATATGTATGCGCGTAAAAAAGGCGACTTTGTCAACATCAAAAGGGAGCAACTTTGTCAGCGGAGGAGAAAATAATCATAACCCTTTTATTTTTCTACAGAGTAGTCGAATAAAGAGTATCCTATAACCATCAGTGGATGACCAGATTCCCATGTACCAAAATAGTGGAAATCTATTCTGTCGTTTTGACTTGATGAAGTCATAACGACATATACAAACATGCAAATTTCCGAATCAGTGGCATTCAAATAATCCGTCCGTATCACTTATTTCTTTGAAAATATCTTCAATGTACAGACATTTCAGTTTTACAATTTTATACTATATTTGTGCTTAAGTAAATTTTCCATTATTTTTAATACAGAATAACTCCAAAATAAACAAGTTTTCTTTATTGACTGAGACTATCGGGGGATTAAAAATGCTACCGACTTAAGCTTAACAGTTGTCCGAAAAAAACTTATATTAACCAATTCTTCCATCCTTTTTCGTTGTTCGCGATCTGGTTTAATATATTAGTAAACTGTCGCAGGTTGGTAAGGTATACCAAATTCAACCAAGACATATCGGTTATCCATTTAAAAGGTTTTGGAGGACATGCGTTAAGGTCGAGCGCGGCGCCACCTATAAAGATATTAGAAGTTTACCTAGTTGAAATATAACCAGAGTTCGGATAGGTCATTGCAAAACCAGTACAACTCAAAAACAGAAATAGATGTTATAGAGTCTCGTCTAATTATATTTTTCTATTATATTTATGTACACGATATCTCACAGATATCTTCATCATAAGACGGTTCAGAATACGGCATTCTACTCTGTTTGAAAAATTATTTCAAAATTTTGATTTCCTAAAAAAAAGACGCAGAAAAGATATTTGTGCAAAGTAAATACGCGTTCTTGTCATAAAATGACATTGAAAAATAAACTTTTCTATTCCCGCGAAAACGCTGCCCGCCATGTTCAATTAAATCATAAACAATGACTGTATGTAAACAAAACTTTATTTTTTATTAAGACTCAATATTAAAACTTATAATGTTTTTGCGATGACTTGACCGAGCTCTGTAAATAGCTAAACAAGCAAACAAGTGAAGCGCGCGTCGCCTCATGAGATAAAAGTATTATAATACGAGCCGTAATGCAAAATAAGTCGTCTAGTCGCACTTTTAAATACAATACAAGTTATTTCAAAGAAATATGCGACATTATATTATATTCCAAAAACTGGTATTAAACCCCGATTGACTTTAATGATTAATGGAATACGCTACACACGAAGAACAGTTATTCAAATTAGTTAGATCTTGCGTCGTACAAAGTGTAATGTTATTTAATTTAACAATCTTGTAAGCAAATATTCGAAGCTCATATTTGAAGCAAAACAGGTTATCTATATAATAAAATTGAAAATGCCGAAATGGGATAAAAATGAAGGAAGAAGCGTAGTATCATGAGAATAAACTACTCAAATCTATTTTCAAGATTTGAGAATACAACAAGAGCATATAAAATCTATCGATTTCGTTGCTTATTTTGGTCACAATCACCTAAAGAAATTTCATAAAATTCGTCATTTTATCACGATCGGCTATTTTCGGCAACTCTCGCGTCGACTCGGCGATGTCGAAAGGTTCAAGTAGCCAGCCTAAACTTGAAGTTGACGATTTATCTATTTGTCATGTTGGTATGCCGCTTTATATTATGAGTGTTTTTTTACTCGAAGTGAAAGCAAAAGTGACAGCTTTTTAGGGTTCCATAGCCAAAATGGCAAAACCGGAACCCTTATAGTTTCATCATGTCCGTCCGTATGTCACTGGCATTTTAGCTACCTACTCGAAAACTACAAGATGTACATTGATGAAGTTTGAAATATAATAGATTGATGGTTAAATAATAAAATTTAAAAAACCTAGGGGGGAGCACTCCATACAGCAAATATCAATGTGTGGTTTTTTTTTAACTAGTGGATTTTATTCGGAAATAATCGCGTCGAAAGTAGCTTCAATTTACAAAATAGGAACGTTGGTGTTTGTATCATAATACTTAACTTAATTATTTACTTTGATTCTAGCTGGCGTGGATGATGACAATTTCAAACAAAGTATTAAAAGCTAGCAGAGAACTAAAGATGGTTATTGATACTAACGAACCAAAATTAGGTTATTTGGCGAAAATATCCACTATGACAGGTAAAAATAATCTATATTTGCACGTGTAGGTTTCTTAGTATTTTAATGTGTTTATTTCCTTCAGTTACGTTGCCTCCTTTTTAAGGTGTAACAATTAGAACGTTACGCTCAATAAAAAACAGGGTTCTATTAACCAAGGCGAATGGAAATACGCAAGGGAAAAAACGTCCCCGCCCATCAACTGTGTGGAATAACAATTTTGATGTGACACCCACCCGTAATAAACTTAACGAAATTTATTGTGTCAAAAAGCAAGCTCCTACTCTAAGAACAATATATGCGGAATTAAAAGAATTTATAAGATTCTCAGGATGTTGTGAAACACTGAGGAAAATACTACGACAGAATGGATTTCAGTTTAAAAGATATAAAGACGAACGCTCCATTCTAATGCGATGGTAATACACAAAATATTAAAGACTAATTGTCTCATCGGACAGTAGCCATTTCATGTAAAATCTGAACATGCAAAGCCTAGAATTATAGGTATTTACTTTTTTATTGCTTAATTTTTTAAAGACAGAGATGGTTTAGGATGAGAGTAGTACTATCTTTACCAAGGGTCCGCCGCGGCATAGAACCATGTTGATGAACACGTAATCTTACTCCCAGAGTAAAATTACGTATTTATCAAAAATGGTTCCATTGGTTTTGACTTTTTCTTCCAAAGATGTTGTATTATAACCGGATATTTAGCATAATCATATAGATACTTTTTTTTTTCAAATAATCTTTAATTTGAAAAAAAAAAAAAAACACTAATTTATTAGATAGGTATTTGAATGGCAAATCTCACCACCATCCCAGGCAACTCTACAGTGGGCAAATCTTTGTTTTAAAGAGCCAGGGGATCTGCGACAGTCATCATCTGACTGCTGAGTTGCAGCATGTAAAACTTGCGCTTCGAGCCAACGAGCTCAAGATACCACGTTTCAAGCAGAAACCCCGTATTAAGACTCCAACAGACGAGCGTAAACCTGGTGAAAGGGGTCTCAGACAAGATCGGGAACATGCTTCCATAAAAGCATATTTCAAGCGTCCCACAATGCTACACGACGCTATTGAGATTAAAAAGCATCCGAATTTGAATAAAAAAGATGGGTTGTTGCTACCACCAGCTTGGGATCCTGTAATACATCTCATCAACGAACACGCAAGACACAGAACTGCAAAACTTTAATTTCCAAACGGCGTAAAAATATGTTATTTGTTCAAAAGTAGTTTAGTAGTCTTTGTTTTTAAAATGTAACAGCATAAATGCTGTTTTCGTAAAAAAAAAAATATCAGTTTTTTGAAAAACGATATCCTATGCAGTTATGTTATTTTTGTGAACATCCCTTCAATTATTCATAATGTTTTATGTTGGAAATGTGTTAAATAAATAAGTGGATGAAAAAATATGGCCTTTTTTATTTTCCTTTTTCCCATATCATATCTTTTATTTCGAACCATTCTACATTTACATACAAGTGTTACAAATCAGAAGTATCACTTGGACTTTGGCAGAGTTGAATATTGAATGTCAATCATCAGACAAACCCTTTGTGTAATAACAACAATTTTATTCACGCAAGCGGAGCCGCGGGCACGTTTAGTTAAAGATAAAATTGATGAATTATTATTTTTAATAGAATAAAGAATATTCTCTGGCGTCTGAAATGACGGAGGGCTAAAAAAAGATATTCCTCCTTTTTTTGAGAGTCTGTTAAAAAGGTAACATCAGAGTAAATTTTCAAAATCATTATGCCATCGAAATGACACGAGGTAAACCAGTGACGAAGAGGTGCGATAATTTATAATCTCCAGTAACACTAACGGCAAATCAACGTACCAAATATCCAAGGACCTTTAATTGCGTAGATCTACAATTCAAACGATCATCGAGCATCCGCAAAAACACGGAACAGTGGAGACTGTTCTTATTGTTGAACTGTTTAAAGAAATCTGGCCGTCTACGAATAACTAGCAAAGTTGATAACAGGTTTCTGAAGACGATCAAGAAAAATCGTCGTGCAAGAGCAGGAGGATGTAGCGTACTACGGCGTAACGCGATAAAAACGAACATTTCAGTCAATACTTGTAAGAGAGTAAATGAAGATAATGGGCTACGGTTTTTACACTGCTGAGAAATCGTTACTTACTCAAAAGCACTATTAACGGGTTGAAATTATTGATTTAAACTTACACGATCTTCACTCATTATCACAACACAGCAAAACGGGGCTTAATCGCGAATAAGATCTTGGTGTTCTCTACGACAGCCGCCTGTCCTTCAGAGCTCATTAGGACCACATTGTAGCTCGTGCAAATAAAATGCCATTTAAGCATGGCAAAACTATATTACTTATTTTTATACGAGTCCTTAGTGCGAAGTATACTGGAGTATAATTCTCCCATCTGGAACCCAATTTATGGCGTATATAACAAGAGAATAGAATCGGTCCAAATTCGTGCAGTTAAATATGCCTGTATGAAAATGGGTAATCGTATATCTCTCCCCAGTTACGATGATCGATTGAATTTCTTTTAAATGAGTACCTTAGAACATAGGAGTGAGAGAAAATTGCAGATATCGGTCTTCTATTCTAAATTGTAAACTCCGTTGTAGATGCAAATATCATTCAAGAATTCAAATTGAAATGTAGTACCAGACCATTCCATCACCCTCGATTATTTGCCAATATTGTAACAAATAATAATGTCTCGGCGAATAATCCAATTGTCCGCGTGTGTGACTTTTGCCAAAAATGCGACATATTATCAATGTCGTTTCGTACGTTTAAAGCCACAGTGTCAAAGGTCCTCAAATGCGAATAATTATTAAAGTTATTAGTTTTAATTTTAATTTTAAGTAGTTACCCCGCTTTTAATTTAAAACAGTAATGTGTAAAATGATGTGGACAGTTCTTGTTAAGTTGCAAACATACAATAAGTATGTATATATAGCATTAATAATGTGTGAACTTCTAGTTTGTAATTTGTTACTGTTCCTAAATAAATAAAAATAAATATGATTTATTTAATTAACTTTCGTTGGTAATTCTTCGACGTTTCGGACGTCGCGTTACGTTCATGGTCTCGAAGGAAACTGGAGCGGCGAAATCAACGGCTTCTAGCCGCGCGAGTTTTTCGATCTACCCGCGCTTGATGTTTATTTTTAGGTTCAACACTACAGTCGTCACTAGACAGAGGCACTCACGACTTCAGGCGATTTATCGGATGTTATATGATGTTGCTTACATTTACTAATTACTGGATTCCACGAAGATGAAAGCTTGAAACCATCTTCCCGGTTGAAATTTCGGTGTTTCTTGATTTCAATTGCTTCACGCACGATTCTACTATAGTAATTACGTTCCATAGAAAGGATCTTGGGATTATGAAGCTCAATCCAGTGGTTTGGTCCCGCTTCTAATAAATGTTCGACAATAGCAGACTTATTCACCTGGCGGTTTTTAACAGCCGCGATATCCGTCCGAAACGTCGAAGAATTACCAACGACAGGTAATTAAATAAATCATATTTATACGCGATTAAGCCTCATTTTGTTGTGTTGTGATAATGGGTTAAAATTAAATTCGACTGCCACCAGAAACTAGAAACTGGACTGCCAATCAGTAGCGAACAATAATATGGAGTGACGAATCCAAAGAGGTTACAGTTGGCGATGAACGAAGTAAAGTCATTCAAGAAACGGAGAGGCATTTCATAATGGTTGGCTTATGCGAAAAGTGAAGTTTCCAGGATCTTTATTGATTTGGAGCTGATATCGGTACAGGGCGTGGGCTGTCTGCAATTAATAGATAGAACCGTCAAAGCCGAAAAATACAAAAGCATCTTGGAAGAGAGTTGGCTGCCCATACCAAAGTTAAAACAAAGACATGCATTTACTTCTCAACAACACGGTGCCTCATGCCATAATCGTAAAGACAACGATGGCGTAGCTGACGTCCAGCAGCCCGGACTTGTCTCCCATAGAAACTTTGTGGTTGAAAATAAAGGAAAAGTTGCGACAACCCTTCTAGATCTGATCTTAAGGAGAAACTTACCTGTGTGTGGAATGGAATAACCCCTGAAAAGTGTAGCGAGTTGTGAGATTCAATTCCGCTCAGGATCAAAGCTGTTTTGGAAGCAACAGTTGACACCACTAATTGGTAGAGGTTCTATTCTGCGTCAGCTAAACTGAAGATGTTTTTTTTTGCGAGTTATACTTGGTGAAATAATGTTTATTTTTATCACTGTCGAAAGTTGTTAATTTTATTCATTATTAAATTAAAATATTATTTATCATCTATATTATTTTTATGTTACTTGTATCTACTACACATCTAAGTCATCCTGAATTTTTAGGTTAAAGTTAGGGTAATACATTTTTTTCCTACCAGACGAACTCATTTGCATTGAGGCGAGCAATGATACAATGAATGCAATAAGGTGTAGCAATATTAAAATAAGTAAAGAGTCTTAATAGACTCAAGATACCTTTTATTAATATCTGGAACTCGTCGAAAGATAGGTATTCTCTCTGCAGATCTATCTTAAGCGTCAACATCAAAGTAAACAAATATTTGTGCACTTCATAAAATCCTCTAGATATGTACTTGAAGACATCAAATGTCTGTAGAAATGACAAAGATGCTATGATGTAAAAATATATTATATGTTTATATGCTAAAATGTTCCCACAGATTTTACTATTTTGTTCATCCCTCGGAAGCCGTGCGTTGATAAAAGTAGCCTATGTAATGACACAGGCTACTTTTATCCCGAAACGCATAGCCGAAGAGTGCTCCAGATTTCATTTTATAATCACTTCAATTTGCTGCCCCGTTATCGCGTAAAAATAAAACGAACCAACAAATACACTTTCGCATTGATAATACAAGAAGGATCTGAACTAGTATTATAAATTAGAGAGATTCAAGTAGTAGGTAGCTATTAGTCCACGAAGGTTTGTGTGTTGAATGATTTGTAAGAATTCGCTTCACTGGCTTTTTGAGCCTTATACACTTGCAAATATTTACGACTCAAAACTGTAAGGCACAACTGTAAGCTCACAAGACTAATCTCGACAAAGTATAAAAATACTTAATGACAAAGTATAAAAGTAATTAATATCGCTCAAAACAATAATAGGGGTCACTAAAAATTTTAATCGTAACGTAAAAATGTATATATTAGATGGTAAAATTTATTTTACATACTCTGCTGCTAAAATAGCTTTTGTTTTTGTTTAACTAATAATCGATTAATTAAATATTCATATGTTTTATTCGTTTTAATTGAGATAAGATTAGTTTATTGTAACCACAAAAACTGAACAGAAATTATCCGCACGACAGTGGCCCCTATGTTGTTTCGAGTAGTATATTATCTGCATACACCGGTTTGGCGGGGGCAAATCTGTACTGACGTTTAATAGTGCGAGGACACATTAAACTAATTTTATTAGTTGATATCGATAAAAATGATGTACAACCGTTGGGTAATTTCAAGAATTTGAATGAAGAAGAAAACTACATACACAAAAATAAACTTTTTGCGTAATAAACTTTTTTAATATTTAATATAATTTTCATAATATACAATCAAAATTTTCTTCACATTTTCAGCCTTTAATCTTCGTCGCCTGGGTGACAATATCCATTTTAGCCAACTACATGACCTTTCTAGGTCAACTGTAGTAATTGGAGCAAATTCAAACAATTTATAGTCATCAATACTATAAATTGTTTGAATTTGCTCCAAAATTTCTGCTATATGACTCAATTCTATTTCTTTTCCGGATACCAAATCATTTAATGTTTTTAAAGTTGAAATGCCGACGTTTTTCTCTAACACTGTTTGAAGTTTTTTGTGAATAATTTTGCCCTGAGGATTAAAACGTAATCTTGATATATGTACTTTTAACTTATGGACAATATTCAAACTGGCTTCTAGACTTAAATTTTGTGTTTGTAATTATTCAATGGTACTTGGTACGATGGATAGATTGTTGGCTATCCATTTCAAATCGTTGAGAATGTTTATATCATTCATTGCCCGTTTTGCTTTTAATATACACGTTGATTCTTTGTTATTAAATGTTCGTACGACTTGCTTGATGGCTGGTAAATATTTATGATAGGAAATAGCCGCTTTCATCCATGTTCCCCATCGTATTATCGTCGGCTGTGGTGGCAAAGGAACATTCGGTAACATTTGGTGAAATATTTTTATTCTTTTAGGTGATTTCAGAAATACCTTTTTTGTATAAGCAATTAAATTATTTACAGTAGAAAACAATAATCGCACTTGTTCAGCCACCCTATTTACTCCATGTGCCAAACATGTGACGTGTACTAAATTCGGAAAAACCTTTTTCAAATTCTTACCAGCTTTCAGCATGTAGGCTAACGCCATCCGTCAGAAGCAACAAAACTTTATCATGTTTGTTGTGGTTAGGTTAGGTCACAACGTCTCTAGGGCATTTTGAATAAGATTTGTTATACTAACATTATTCACTTCCTCTAGACAAACGCTAGATATTATGTGTGGGGTACCTATTTCATTTTCTAATAGTGCTCCAACTATTACATTCCCAATCTGACGCCCATTGGCATCTGTACTTTCGTCTACACTCACATAAATTCTAGAATTTCCTAGTTTAGTCTTAATCTGTTTCATCGTCTCCTTATAAGCGATGTCTAAGGTCGTTTTTCTCAAAACTGATTCGTTTGGAATATATGTTTCTGAACCATATTTCCCAAATATGCAATCAGATATAAAATTGATGAAAATGGGATTTCCCACCTGGGTCCATGGTATGTTGCAAGCTAAAATAAATTTTAGCAAATCCAGGTTAAATACGTTTTGGTTTTTAGCGACGCTGTTATGCCTTTGGCTTCTTATATGCCTTTGTACGGAAAACTTTTTTCGTGATATATGAATTTTACATTTCTTGCAAAAGTAAGTCGTACCTTTATCATCTTTATCTGAATGGTCAGGTTTCCATGAAGATGAATGATCTTTTTTCTTGCGAGGCATTTTTAGCTGCCTTAAGAAACAAAAAGGTAGTTTTAATTGATCGGAATGCAAAATAATATTGTAGTACTGGAAGAATTATTCAACGATTCAATGGTTGTCAAAAGTGACTCGACACAGTCAATGTCAGATATCGGTCGTTTATAGTTGCGATAAGTATAAATGAAAGAGGTTTGCACATAGTTAAACGTATTCAAACTTAGCCATTAGTTTAGTTATGATAATGATAATTAAAAATTTATGTTTATCGATGTCGATAAACTTAGTCGATTTTTAATTAATCACTAGCACTGGTACATTTTTGCCCCCGCGAAACCGGTGTCTGATTATCTGTCATTCCAAGGCAATTAAAACATACAAAACGCAATTAAGTCCTGGTCCAAAAATCATGAATTCATTGCGATAATCGATAATCGATGAATATTTTAATGAATATACAGTTCACAAAATATTAATAATTAAAATTACTCACCAAGTATTCGATTATAAACGCTATTCTTCTTTGCGTTATAGGACTTGGTTGTGATCTCTCCATAGATATATCGAACCGTTCCAAGAACTGAGCCAAGGAGGTCTGGTACATGTTGCATACTAGAGACATGTTGCATATAAGAAAATATAAGACGGAACCACGTGTCGCCACTGGCCGAAATTCTTCTCGAGCTACGTTGATCTTGATCTCTGTTTCTTTTGCTATATCTAACTTTTCTCTAACCTAGAAATATATCGGTAACAATATAGAATATACTATAAGCAATTAACCCGCTTCAACGTGTCTATGGAACCCGATTTCTACTAAGTTACCATTCACGCCTTTGCCAAAGCTTTCACAGCACACACACACAGGGCACATTTGTAACGCCTCACCACTGGTAAGTTAATAAAAGGAAGTCAGTAATGGCGGGGATTATTAAATTCAGATATTGGTTGCCTAAAAATGAAAAAAGTCCTATTACCTCAGTGGCGGTCGCTTTCGTAATGTTAAGCACTTGAATGAGCGTCACATCCTCAACCAGCGAGCCTTGAATGGTGGTAAGTTTGTGCAAAAGATTCGCCTCTAGCTCCTGCATCTTTCTCCTATTCGCAGTTACGTCCATAATTAGTTGGGTGCGTTCCGCTTCCATCTCAGCTTTCTCGGTTAGGATCACTCGACCTAATAGCTGGTCTTCCAAACCTACACATAGGAATAAAATCCTTTGACATGACTGGTATTCAGAGCGAGTAAATATATACAATAAATGTGCGTTATAATAGTTGATGAAACAGAATCTTGCATAAAAACCCAAATAAGAAAACATATTTTGAAACTCTTAATGACAAGTAGTATATACATGTGAATACCTTGCATGGTCACAGTGAAATCTATAATAGAGGTTCTAGCCGAAACCTCAGGAGTGTATGCCGGATTGGGAAGTTTGGTCGTGATATATATCTTATGCCCAGCCGTCATATCAATTTCTTTGTCACCCAGTTTTACCTGAAACAGAAAAATTCTTCAAAAGTACCGAATTAATTAGAAATGTTTTACGGAAATCGCTGCAAATGCGTACTTTATACGTAGAGCCGATCTTGATGTAATTCTTTTCCAGAATGTTGTCTAAAGCTGGGTCGAGTTCTTCTGCAACATCCTCAATTAACATTGGTCTTCCCAAGGATACACAATCTTCCACATGGTTCCTGATAATTTAAATTAATTTTAGAATCATACATAAATATGTACTTACTTACCATTATGCCACCAAATATAACCCTCTGCACTCTTTATTTTCATGAAGCTCCTAAGCTATTATGCCTACAGTGTTACTGACGACCGACTATATATTTCATAAGAGGTTTCTAATTTTAAAGTAGTGTAATTTTATTTGAGCTTAAACGTTATTCTTTCATATATTTTCCATAGTTTACACATACCTAAAATACTTATGATTGAGCGTCGTGACAATTAGATCATTGAATTTCTCCATATTCTTTATCCAGATCTTGCCTTGAGTTTGTGGATCAATCAGTAAAGGAAAACGTGATGCCTTTGTGACAATAATTCCGTTTTGAATTGATAAATCGTCCGTCGGTAGACCACACAGATTCCATTCACCAATCTGTTAAATAAAACCACAAGTAGGGAACAGCTAAGATGGACGCCCATATTGCCGCATATACATATCCGTGAGAGTCGAAGGCCTACTTTTTTATTATCTTAATACAGAAATGTAAAATTTCTCATACTACAGGATTTAATGAACGCAAATTACGATTACAGATAGATTTTTTTTGAAATTACTGATTAATTATTTTTACCGTCGCCGTATCCGTCAGTTGTTCCGTAATATTTAAATTCAATGAGACCGGTATCTTTCTTTTTAGTAATTCATTCAACCAATTTCTTATTAAAATTGTACGGAATTCTTGGTTAAATGGTCCTGAGTACGACAAAAATCTGTAATATGAAACACCAGTTGTAATTTCCAATTCATGCTTAACATGATAGTAATTTAAGGTACCTATTTGTTCATTCATCATTTTACTATCCCAAGCCACGATCCTTGGACTTGATAGTCCAAGGATTGGGGCTATAAATACACTTATCCCGGGGTTTGACAGTAGGCATAAGTATTATGAAATCATTCCTGCACCGAAATCCCCAGGGTATAATGATCATCACTCGCTTAACCATACTCAGCATACTCCTTCATACATAACATCTCTCACAGAATCCATCAACCTTTTCCTTGGTCTACGTATTTCCAGAACCGTCCATTCTTTGAACTATAAAAGATATTAAAATATACACTTATTTATAGGACAGACCCGCATAAGAGCAATATGTCTCCAACAAGACGCTCAATTTCAGACATAAATAGTGCCGATTGTTCAGTCCATCGAATCCTTTCCCCACTCAATCCATTAATCAGTGCGGTAGCGACGTCCATTTTCTCCTGACATTTCGCAGCATCATCTAGCACCGCTTGTTTCAACGTCATAGCCTCGTCGAATTGCTGTTGCACTCCGGCTAACTCAGCCTGAAAATATACTTAATACTAGCGCACTAAAGTCTGTAGAACTGCGACGTCATAGAACTGTTCTATAGAAATTTTAAGCACTTCGCATTACTTATCAGTTTGTTTGTTTCTAACAGTTGTATAGAATAAACAGTACAGATTTTGTTTGATAAGTTGTACCATGGAACACATAGGACAAAAATAGTTTGACAGTAGGTCCTCCTCGTGCCCTCTACATAAAACCGGAGTGGCACGGGCATGGCATATGTGGGGAACCATTCGCAGCGGAACGCTCGACAAATACGTAATAATGATATTCACCTCCTTAGCCGCCAACAGAGCCTCAGCGGTATCCAACTCCTTCTTTGCCTGCTGATATTTGCCTTGCATCACAGCCAGATTTGCTTTCAAGGGCAATACGTCTTTATTCACGGAGTAGAACTGAGCCATGGCAATAGTCCACGAGATTAAACCGGCTACATTACCGCACGCTACTTTTGCTGCTTCAAAAGTATATTGACTGAAAAATAATAATCAAGTTATACAGTGTATTTATAACACATGGGTATCACATTTGAAAAAAGAAAAATTACGGGTATGAGAAGTATGGTTGCAACAAATCAACCATTTCAGCATTGATTTCGTCTTTAGGATAAAACTTCAGGTTATTCAAAAATCTTGAGTCCGCCATGACCTACGAAAAATAATCGGTAACAGTTAACGTGTCATAAATCATAACGAATCCTTATATATGAAAAAAAATAACGAATCATACTTATGTACCTTCAGTGACTCTGCCCAGGAAGCAGTTAAAAAGTTTTTCTCAAAATCAGGCTTAATGGGATCAATTTTCTTTCTGAACAGTATTATCACAGCATCCATAATAAGCGTGATGAGGAACGGTGGCTTGCCTAGTTTTCTGACAGTAGCAATGTCGCCAGCATTAATTGTCTGTAAAATGGTGGTAAAATCATAATTGTTTTTCCCTATTTTATCTGTCTTGATAAATTGTATGCATATATGGTAGTTATGATATACTATGTATGCCCGCAACTTCGTTCGTGGAAGATAAATAAATCATCACTCTCAGTGTAGCCGGACAAAATATATCCTTTAACAATGGTATACCATCTTGGGCCGTCCCATTCGTTTTGTGTCAAGTTTTTAATTCTTCTTATTCTGCTCTCGTCATCCATTCTACATTCGTCACAGTCTTTGTCATCTTTATTAGGGGTTATAAACTTATGAAGTACAATCAATTATTCTGTCATTATTCTTCATTCAAAATATTGGACTAAATCAAATATGGATTAATTGGTGTAAAAACTTGTTTTTAATTTATAAATTCACTGATACCAGTAAGGCAGCCTCTGCAGCTTCAAGTGCCGGCCTAGCGGCCTCCAGTTTTTCTTCAGCTACAGCAGTCTCTGCGGCAATCACGCTCACGAGCTTCACAGCACGATCTTTCACCTCCAACACCTCGCCCTTTACTATTTCGGCTGCAGCTTGCGATACCGCTACGGCTTGTAGCACCTACGGGAAAACACCAACTTGTATATTCGATCTCTTAATACTAATATAATAATGTAATTAATCCCGTTGATACTGTAATGACTAGAGATCCGTTATAGCGCACGTCAGGTTAAAAAACCAGCTAAAAAACGTACCTCTTCTGCTTTAGCGGTAGCTTCTTTAATTTCAACATCTTTGAGCTCTAACTCATGCTTTAGAATATCTACGCTTTCAGCTGCTTCCACTAACTTGTCAAGACCAGTCGTCATTCTGTGAATAGATATTAAGTTTATTTATGTAAAAAAAAATCAAATTAAATAATGTGTTAGAATTTAATTGCCGGGGCCAAAACAATCAAAATAGAATTATACATATATATATCATTAAAATGTTCAAACCTTTTAGCCATTTCGGCGATAGCAATATGCTTTTCTTTATAAAGTATTTTGTAGCCTTCCAGAAAAGATAGATATGATTTTGGAGTCACGTGAGCCTGTCTCCTGAACCTGTCGTAGTATATTGAGCACGTTTCAGCCACGTCATCCTGAACCATGCCCATAATTTCAATGAGCTGGACTTTTGTCTCAAGAGAACAGACAACCTGTATTATCACAAACTTGGTTGTATTGATATGATAATTACACTAGAATTAATTTTAATTTAAAAACCAATAGTATTTTATGCAATCGTTATATAATGTATGCTTTTTCAGTCGAGTGACGCGTTTAGGCCACCAAGCTTGCTGAGTGGCCTAGATAAGGTACGAGACTTAAAAAGCTAACCATATGAGTAAGCCATTACTGCAGTAAATAAAACATAGCTAAAAAACGAATTGCAAAAACACTGCGTTCTTTTTTTTGAAATTCATTATCGTTCTGTGCGGAGTTGTATAATATAGGAAGTATAGTTCAGCGGCATATAATATAAACCATTTAGTATGATTCGCAGAGTTCTTATTCACGGATTATACACGAGTAGAAAAAATATATTTTTGCATTTTACGTTTTCATTAAACGTAGGTATTTAAAATAGGTGGTAAACAGATCGGTGAAAATATGTATTTCGATACTAACATTGAAATCCCACAGGAAATGGTGAGCTACTTCAATCAGTGCTTCTCTCGGCCATTTTTGGAACCAATCCATCACTGAACCAGAAATCAATCCAGGGAACTTCAGAGCTCTGCTTCTAAATTTCTCGCCCACCTAATATTTCAAACATTTTACATGAACACTTCAATCAAGTCAAGACGTTTACCTATGCAAATAATAATTATATTACGTACCGGAGAAAAGCACAGTACCACGTGAAGGTTAGCTCTAGACCTCATGATGAAGTATTCATACAACACGTCAGGTACAGGAATCCTCTTTGGTGCAAGCTTTTTCATAATAGGTGTTAATTCGTTTAGCATCTCATCTGAAATTGACGGCGTGTATCAATTATAATTAAAGTTTATAGATATCAAGCTTCATCGATTATGTGCCGTCATCACATGTTAATTCTTATTAAGCGTACGAGACTTTTAATACCTAGAGTACGCTAAAATTTATTTCATAACTATATATGTAACTCTACTTAAACGAACAGTTTCGTGATACTCTGAGTCTATCGCTGGTCAGTTTATGAGTAAGAAAATAGAACGTCACAACTGAACATAGGTCTACCTCCAAGTGTAACGGCCGCCTACAAGGAGCTGAGAAGCCGATTAATACAAAAGGTGCTTCACCGTTCGCTGTGGAAGACCTATGTTTAACAACATCGTGTATCTCACAAGAAATGTAAACAACAAATTTTCAGCCAAGTACTACAGTAACTAAATACTTCTTAATTCTACTTAAGTCGTCTTCTAAATTTTTTCTTCTTTTTACACATAAGTATAGTATTATAAGTCTACTTTAGTTTCTTAAGCTAGTGGATAAGAAAACATGTATTATATTAACTAGAAATCTACCGTGAGAATCAGTTATATTTAGATTCAGAAATATGCCGAGCAGTACTTGGTTTTTAAAACGTGAGTAACCGCTAATGTAATCTAAATAAAAGATACTATATTTGGAAGACCAAATCCACCAGACAGAGTACGTAAACACCTAGGAGGCCTCAACCTTGTACGTAATAATGAAATAAAATGTATTATTTTTATAGTTATACCCATCTCATCCTTTGCGAATAGATTTGCGATTTCTCCTGAGCTAAGGATGTTATTAAGGAACTCTAAGAATTGCTCATCCTTGATATCATTATCGGTAAATATGAAAGAAATGCCTTTTCCTTGGAGACCGGCGATACGATACAAAACTTTTATGTCCTCCATAAAGTTGCTTACGTTGTATGACCTAGAATGATATAAGTATTACATCATCAATGTGCCAAATAAAATATAATATACATACGTATGTATAATGTAATTCTCATACATATGTAATGCAAGTCTCTTTTTCGCTCTTGTCACAATGACAATAGGGACAAAAAGGAAAGTGTTTCAGTTTCCCTTACTGAACATGGAATTTTCTCTTTGTTTGATTTGACACTGCTGTAAACGAGGGCAATCAGAATGTGAACATGTACTATACGTGTTCTCCTAGATGGCGCTAAAGTTAATACCTTGCAAACATGAAGAACCAATACAGAGGTCAAAACGGATGGAAAAATTCTAGGCGGACAGCACAGTGCTCCCCAGTGAAAAGGGCGTTCGACGCGTAATCGAAAGGTATCAGGTTCGATTCCTGATGTGACCACGTGCGAGAACAATCGTATTTTTCTTTGCGCTTTGACTTGTATCTATATCACAATGTACATGAAATTGTTGTCGTACCTAAGGCAAATTAAATTATGAGTACTAAGCAAAACCCTGTGCCCAATTTATAACATACCTGGTTAAAGTAATCTGATAAAATGCAAAGTTAGCGATGAAAGAGGCCAACTTGGTCAAACTTTGTTTGCCAGAACCTCCAACTCCCACAAGTAGACCGTTACCTCTAAAAAATAACATTTTATTGGCCTACCGTTAACTGAGTCGTTATCTACGGTAACAGAGTGGCGCGGGGATATGGTGATAAGGGTTTGAGGACTTCTGCTGCGTTAAGCGGGAGCCCGGCGCGGAAGTGTGCTCCGGGTGCGTTTCCTGTATATTCACGTGCAGCCGTCCGCCAGACGCAGCACTGCTCTATGAATATATAGGAAACAGCACTTAGAGCGGACGCCCGTCGCCTTCCAATCCCATTCTAGCCACGCCACGCACCTCTCCCTTTTATCGCAGAAGACGGTTCAATTAAACGGTAGATGTAACAATTTGTTTGTTTTATTCCATTGGTTAAAAATTAATGTAAGAAAAGTACCTTGGTGTATTAATAATCCTGGATATTATGAACAAATGCACCATTGCATCATGGAAAAACACCAAGTCCATGGATGCTCCTCTTACCTGTTCATTAAACAGGTCTTCAAAACTTGCCAACTTTGATAGGACAAGTTCCCATCTGGAAAAATAAGCGTACGTAAACTACAACATCTTGACGATATATAAATATAATTAGCCCTGAGCCGAATGATGGTCATAAAAACTCTGGAATAATATAACTCAAAAAGTCTTGGCTCTTTAGAATAGTCTCGGTAAGTAGTTCATGTATGTTCAAAGAAAAGTACAGTACAATAAAAGTTGGTCTCAAAAATTAAGTGTTCAACAAAAACTTTTTTTAAAATATAATTAAATACTAACGAAGGCAACTCTTCATAAATCTTAGGCGCTTCGAGACTGAAATCTTCTTCTTCGTCTCCAGTAGGATCAGCCGGTTCTCTGAGAAAGTTGACGAAAAATGTTTCTTCTTCGGGAAAATCGGGAACATAATCTGGCAGTTCCCTTGCTGCAGTTTTCCAAAAGTTTTCTACGAACCAGTCTTTATCGGCGTATGTTGTAAATCTGTAATAGTATGGGTTTTGAAACTTATTATTTATTCGATCACTTCAAGTGATTGTAAGATTTTTATGAGCATGAGGTAATATTACACTATATCCCAGTGCCCGACACTGCCTCATCTATTGGCACCTTTATTCGTAACAAAAAACATAACTCTGTTTCATAAGGTACGAGTAGGAAAACACGTTAATATTATGATGTATTCATAAACCTTAGCTTGGACCATTAAACCAATGGAAATAACATAAAGACGCATACACCTCTGCCGAAGTATATGACAAATATCAGGGCCCCGTTTCACAAAAGCTTCGAACTTGTATTAAATTATCAGTGTATGTTTTATTTGTATGTTTTTTTAAATTGTCTGTATTTGTAGAATAAGGAATATTTCCGTAGTTTGGCGGTACGTGTTTACCTAGCCTCTCGCTAGAAGTGGATAAAAAAATTGTTCGGTGATGATAAGGCGGACCATCTCCAGCGGTTGAATGCTACAAGATGTATACCTGTCAGATATTACTCGTAAGCACTCGTGGAACCAAAGCTTTAAAGCCGTAGTAGTACTTTGCAACTCCTCTTTTTTAATAAACAAAATGCCTTCCCAGATTCGTGATAAATCACGAAGATTGAATACGTAGTGGAATTTTGCTGGCGTCGGTAACATTTTGGCCTGAAAGTAGATTTTTTAAGTTAATATTAGTGTCCGTAGATAGGGGACTGTAAAAAAAATTAAGTAAAAACAAAATTAAGTGGTAATAGTGTACCATTTTTTAAAAAAAATTAACTGGCCATGTGCGAGACTAACTCGCGCACCAAGGTTTCCGTACAAAGTTTTACTTAAGCTATCCTAATTAGCCGGTTAAGTTTGCACCATCTATAGCGTCGATACAAATAAACGGGTTTATTCAAAATAAATATATGAATTTAAAATAACTCAAAACCGGCCAAGAGCATGACGTACCATGCTCAGTGTAGGGTTCCGCAGACGTTCATACAGAAAAAATGCATGAAAAAAAATCGAGATATCTTGCCACTAGCCGTAATCGAAATGTACTAGTTTTATTATTTAACTATTCAACTAAGTAGCGGCTTATACAAGATACATACACTCCAAATTTCATTAACTTATATTATGTAGTTTTTGAGTAAAAAGCCTGTGACATACGGACGGACGTACGGATGGACGGACATGACGAAACAATAAGGGTTCCGTTTTTGAAAGTTTGGCTACGGAACCCTCAAAATGATAAGCTAGATAGATACGGTTATAATTTTCATGTAATATGCACGTTAATTCATAAAATTCGAAAAAAAAGATCGGCGATAAGAGGGAACGGTATTTTTTCCAGATTTTCCTTCATAACTCGAAATTTTACCATAGTTAAAAAAATATTGAGAATGTTCAAATCAAGTTCTTTCATATGATACCCTATATGGGCTTCGGCTAAAAATGTACAACAGGCAAAATGCATAATGTACAAACAATCCAAATCGTCACTACTTTGAAAAAAACTTGTATCTGAAACCGACTTGTAGGAAAAGGCAGTAAGTGCAGTGCATCATATAGATTTACTACATTGTTCGTTTGAGTAAATTGAGATACGAGTTTTTTTTCAAACTAGTGACGAAATGTATACATACCCAAAATGTAATACGTTACGTAATAGTCATGTTTGGAATCTCCTAGTAAGTATATATTTACTGAATCTTATCTTAAAACTGAAACATCTACCATTTTACTTTTTTGTTTTACAAATATCATGATAAAAATCACAATTTTGCAATTTATTAGTGGATCACTCCAAATTTGCAAAAATTGTGATTATTATAATGATATTTGTAAAACAAAAAGTACAGTCTTGATAATAGCGCCACCTCTCGCCGAGCAATGGTACCTGTAAAGGTATCTGCTCGGGGTGAAAGTAACTTCATAGTTCTGCACTAGGCGGCGCTAACGGCTAAAGAGTCGGATGCACCATACAGAGATCCATAAGCAAGAACAGATGACAAAATTCGTCGACTACTGGTGTGGACGATTAGCTCAGATGGTAGAGCGTGCTGCCCCGGTCTGGCTCAAGGCACTGGTTCAAGTCCAGTATCGTCGAAAATTTTTTTCATTTGTTTCTGATCTTTGTTTATAATAATCTACCATTTTTTTTCTAAATTTATATATATGTATAATACGCGTGTGCATGTTCATCAGTGTGTGAGTACCTATTCGTGCCTTTATTTTCGTAACCAGGTTAAGCTCTGTGGTACAGAAGTGCTTCTGAGAAAACATTTTAGAATAGAATAGAATATAATATCTTTATTTGTGCATAAAATGTGGTACAAAAGATGGCGTCAATGTATATGTTTCACACACTTTACCAGAAACTTTAAAATATAGTTTTATTTTCTAAAAAAAAAGACCAATACGAGGGTGGGCAAAAATTTAAAGTTTAGCTACTAGACCAGCTGGGTTATTGCCTAACGAAATTTTGACACTTGGTATCGGAATCAACAGTCATAGCCCATACAAAGTCAGACACTTGATTCCGATTGCGAGCGTCAAATGCTTTAGGCAATACGGGGGCAGGTCAAGTAGGGTATCATATAAAAGGGCTTGATTTGCACATTTTAGAACAATTATTTTATTGTGCTTGAATTTCGTTTTATTCAGGAAAATATGGAAAAAAAGTATCGTTTGTCGCAATGACCCCACGCTCCTCTCTTACCACAAGCGGTGGAGCAGTTAAACGGTAGGCATATAATTGACATACCTGTACTATAACATTAAATAACAATTCATACCTTTGTTTGTTGCCATATTACACGGGTTACTGGGACAAGTTTTGGCATAAAGTCCACGAATTTTTTATCAAAGCGAGTCTTACAGAAATAACCAGCGCTAATGGTTTCTGAAAATACAATAGGAAATAACGTATGTTCATATAGGAGAAACGGAAATTGCATTTAAAATACCAATGGGTAAACGTGTTCCAGTTTTTAATAGATCGACGTGTTAAAATAAAATACGATACCGTAAAAATACATTACAACAAAACTAAGGTGCTGCCGCCGGCAGTGAAGCGGGCCTCAGGCTACAGGTCGTTAGGGCCGCTGAGAGAGGACCTTTCTGACGATTCGCGCATGTCCAGAAGTACTATGCCTCCTGTATATGACCCTGAATCCTGCCATCTAGCGAGAGTTTCTTGATGTTGGTTTAGACTTCGCTATTGGACCATACATTTACCGAACGGAACAATGATTGACGAATCAACATCCCACATAGTGGTCACCTAGGGGGCTAAGTCAAGGTACTTGCTAAATTTGTTCAACAATTTGTGCAAGCATTCGTACAAGGTTCTCGTCATGTCGGATCGTTATGTCGACGAGCACTTCCCGGTGCTTAGATCAATCTACCATAATAGATGTATTATAATGAAACTAGGCAATTATTAGTTCTAATTACAATACAATGATATGGATCAACGTATCCTAACCTAGTTTGGGCTTATTAAAATGGTCTACAGTGGAGTGTTTTTTTATTGATTATTAAACTATATTACTAATTTATTTATTTAGTGTATCAATATTTAAAAAAGCATACCAAATATTTTATCCATCGACACATTGCTCGGTAAAGTACAATTGAATACGTTAAATTGCCTTTTTAGCCGAGGCGGAATATCATTTCGACCACCACCTGAATTATAAAGATTTTAGTTTAGATATATCTATAATAAATATGTTTGAAGTTAAACAATATAATTTGTTTTACGAAATTTTATCGAAGATCTAGAAAAAAATAAGTTAAAATCTATTACAAGAGTCTGTTACAGGACCATCGAACATGACAAAAAAAGTTCAGTTGTAGAAGACTTAACTAAAATAATATATACATACCTGGATGGATCATTGCGCCAAACATTTGTATCTCAGCTATGGTGATAAATTCTCCTGGTTTCTCCAGCGAGTAGAAACCACCACACTCCATCATTTGACGCACTATTTCATTCGTGACCTGTGTAATAATAGTGTTGTTAAATGATTATTTAGTCTATGCCATTCACATCTGCCAGATGCAATCATGAGCTGTGGGCCAGAATGACGGATTAGATCCGAACAGTTTGAAACGAAGAAGCAGTACTGCCAGCGCAACTATGACACGCAACTCTTTGTCGTCAGACAAATATTTTTTATCCTTTTTCGGTCAGTATAGCGTGAGAGAGGCGGGTGATAATGTGTCGCGCGACAAGCGACGTTGTGGCCAATCATGCTAGCCCGAATCACATCTTCTGCGACGGAGCGTTGATTTATTGAACGACTTACCAGACGTAGCTCAGTGGACTCCTCTCTATTTGTTGAAATAGATAGTGAAAAAAAATCTTGTTCATTATGCTTTAAACTTCATTATCCCCAGCAGTATGCGATCTCAAAAAATTGCCAATCAAATTGAAACTAAATGAAATTAAGAGTTTAAATGCCCTGCACGGATCCGTGCCTAAGCATACAAGGGGTTACACTTTTCTTACCTGGTCTCCCCATTCATTCACAACTGGCATGTTGATATCATCGACGAACACCGTCATGGCCCTGTTTCCAGGTGGACCGTAAGTCATACCCACTCTCTTCTCTACGTATGATTCTACTATCCTCTGTTGAAACCATCATTAAATTCATTTTTGGTTTATATTACAATTAATATTTCCTTCTGTTTCTGCGATTATTACTCATTGAAATAAAACAAGGACCCTCCCGTGACCATGGAAAGCTGGAAAGCTTCCGAAACGTCGGGAACTAAAATGAGATAATATACGCGATATAATCCGTTAAATTGTATTATTACATTACAATTGTTGATGTAATTTAATAATCTATCTATAAAATAAAATATCGCGTGTATTATCTCATGTAACTACCACCAGCTTGGGACAAGCAAGACTGCTAATCTTTAATTTCGGACGGTGTAAAAATATGTTATCTAGTCAAAAGTCATTTACCTAGGGTGTTTGTTTTTTTTATTTTTCTCAGTCTACCCGATATATACGGAAGATATGAAGCTTCCGAAACGTCGGAAACTCAACTCAGGTATCACCTGAGTTGAGTTTCCGACGTTTCGGAATATTCGACGTTTCGTATATTATACGCAATATTAATTTGTTCAATTAAATGAGTGATAATCGCGGAAACAGAAGATAATATTACGTTGATGTTATTACTTGAGTAGTAACTGTATTGAATAAGAATTATGTAATGTTATAAAAAAATTATGTGCATACTTAGCTTCGTACTTGTATTTTTTTCATTACTATTATTAATAGGAAACGGTAATTTCGTAGACGCGTAGAATATGCAATGCGTTTCCCCGTATGTAGAGCAAAAGTGCATAGCGCTACGAAAAACTTGATAGCCAAAGTGTTAACTTTTCACGTTAACACTTTGACGACCGACATTTTCGTAGCGCTACCCTCGTAACCGATAACATGGGAAAATGCGTATGTAGCGAAAACATAGTACAAGCAGAGTGCCTACCTAACAGATTTTCGGTCGTGAAAGTGACTGTCGTTCACCTCAATCCCATGAACATTGAAGAGGTAAAAATATTAGAAAATATACACAGTGAGGTACAAAGACTCATTTTTGGAAATCGAGCGTTTTTCTGAGCTCAAATCTAAACAACGACTGAAAATAGGTAAAAAGATCTATTAAAGATCAAAGCGCGAAGTCCAGCAGGAATCGAACCTGGTACCTTTGGATTATGCGTTCAACGTGTCAAACCTTTCCACCAGCGAGTAGGTACTGTGATATGCACCTCAAATTTATCTATCCGCTTTGATTGTGTTTACCTGTGCTGTAATTAAGTAAATTTTTCGGGTCTAATTCGAAAATCGAAATTCGAATTGCCTGACGTTTTGTTCGCTTTCTTTATAAAAATGTAAAAGAGGCAGAGCGCTTGAAGTTCACATATTTCGAAATTTGTCATACCTAGACCAGCCCATCGACACCTCATAGTATGATAAATTATGTACGTATTTTGTACCAACGTTGCGGTACAGAAATAATATTATCGCATTAAAATGACTACTGATGCATTTTGGTAGAAAATACCGTAATTGCTTTCAAACATAGACGTATTATACTCTTTATTATGTTGGTATGATTTGTTAAGCGTCTGATATGCGTCAGATTATTTCTCGTGGATGCGGTGAGCCGAATTTGTTATTTACTGTGTTTTAGATAAAATAACTTTAGGTTATATTTGAATGGGGGGCAAATCTTTGAGATAATGTAAATTTTATGGAGTGAGGCGTGTGGAACAATCAACTTCTGACTTATTTTTGGCCAGGTTTCCACTTGAACAGGACAGGTCGGTAAGCTAATGTGATATTTTCAATCATTGTTGACTTTGAGTCTTGAACTAATTTAATTCATTTGAAGTACAGTTAATTATGAATTGTACAAACATTGTGTGACTAAAGTTACTCTTGTGAAGAAAACCGGTAACCTAAAACACGAATGGTGTGCGAACACTTATCGATAATCCTCTTATTTCAGATATTAGATGAAGAAATTGTTAGCCAAAGTTTTGCACTCTTGGTGCGGTTAAATAGTAACGTAAACTGGTGGAAATGCAACAATGAAGAACATATTATGACAAAACAATTATATTGGCTCATGTTTTTTTTAATTAGAAGACAGTGACAAATACTAAATTCTGATATTATTAAAACAAAAGAAATTCCTGCGAATGCTTCCAAGGTAGCTCAACTGAGAATTGCCGCAAAGTAATGTATGTGTTTGTACAATATCTTTAATTTGTTATAAGTTGCATTCCTTTTACATTCATGATGTTGATAATGTTGTGAAAATGATTAATAAATTATTTTCATACTTATTATTTTTATTAATACCAGCTCGTAATTTATTACTGGTATAGTACAGCAGCATGCAACGCACATTTATCGATATCGTTAATGTAGATACTGAAAGTGTCAAGCCCCAGCGTTGCATTTTTTGTGTTGGTAGTATTGGCAAGTATTGGTTGGGTTATCACAAAGTACGTTCATAATTCGATTCGGGGCTTCTTTAAAAGTTCCGATTCTTAAAACGTAGTGATTAAGTACTCTGTGACCTAGACCCAGCACTGAAAAAACTAGCTTACTTTACTTCACAGCTCTATTTTCTCACATCAGAAGCTGCATGTTTGAGCTGCTGAGGTGAAAATTATTATTCACCACATCTGTACTCATCAGCACATGCACTGAAATCCTCATATGTACTAGTATACTTCTATTTAAAAGAAAAACACGCAGAAGACAATGTGACCTTTTGCTGACTACACTCACATCTTGCGCATGATTAACTTATGAAATCTACCGAGCAAACAAATCTACGAAACATTTACCTGAAACATATTTGGCGTCGTTGCAGAAGAAAAGTTTATCATTTTAAAAAGTTTGACCTCATTGTCGTACTTTGCCATGTAACCTTTTAGCATGACCGTCTTAGCAGTTCCCTGCTCTCCAATCAACAATACAGCCTTATTCTGCTTCGCAATCGTGTCGATTAAGAAGGAAATACACACGTTATCTACGTTTGGGACTAAAATGGAAGAATATTCGGGAATGCTGTCAGACGGATAGATATAATCTTCGACACTTTCGGACCTGTAAAAGATATACACAAAATAGAATCGCATACAATTATTTATTTTGAGCAGATTATTACTAGAGAATTGGACACTAGGAATTTTGACTGCCCCTTACTGACACTGACCCTTTCAAAATATTCCTCCGTGTTTTTATCTCACGTGCATATCTTGCACCAGTCAAATTACTGATGTAAAATAAATTTAACTAACCAATGTTGCCATACACCATGTGCATTAACCATGTAGTCAAATGGCATGATCCAGTCCTTGGATTTGCCTCCGGGATAGTCCATTTTGACAGGCAGTTTGGTGAAGAACTCTGCCATTTTAGTGCGAGCGTCCAACTCTAAAACAGCTCCCAACGACCACATCATTGCAAAGATGAAGAGGCGTTCCAAATGTCGATCCGTGTGGGCTTCTGAATGTTAAATATAAAATTTAAATAAATAAATATTTAATTAACTCTTTCACTATCCTGAGAATTCTGTCACCGTGCGTTCACTTCAATCGATTTTGATGAAATTTGGTTTGGAGTCCAAACTAATATTAATATTATAAATGCGAACTGAACTCTTGTCTGTCTGTTCTTTTTCATACTAAATTCTCTTGGCCAATGATGATACGATAGTTTTTATCCCTGATATCATCCTTTAAGAAGGTGAAAAGGGGGGTTGAACTTTGTATGGGGAATAAATCATGAAAACATAGGCTCAGTTCTCGGTAGCACGGGTGAAGCCGCGGGTTAATACTAGTAAGTATATATAATAATAATAAGCCAAGTCTTACTTCCGCTTGGTATCTCGATGGAAAGCAACCCAATTAAAACATCAATGCATTGCCTGTGAAAAATTTAAAGTTTTATTTACGTCGATATAGATTCGTCTTTGTTGTTATAACAATAACATACCAAAAATTCGTATTTTACGTAGCATTTATAGCAACAGGTATAACATGTGTTTTTATTTATTTAATTAATTTTAACAGGTGGTAGTACCCGTCAATACAAACCACTTTTCCGATGGGGAGACATTTTAGAAACAACTTGTTAAAATTGGAGGAAATTAAAAAAACACGTTGTGTAAACACATATGCACGTTTTATACACGTTACGTATTATATACTTAATATTTTCTGAACGATTACATTAAAAATACTTACACCTGACACAACTCGAGATTAAAATATTACGAAGCATATTACCGAATATAAATGGCTTCAAGTAATTTCATTTTAGCTGGAAGCTTCTGTTGTACGAACGAATGAACTTCATCATAAATCTTATTAAATGCGTTACGTAAAGAATCTGCTTCTTTTTGAGACCTTTTCTTCAACCAGCCCTGTCAAATTTTAAGGTTAAAATATTGCATATTTATAAAACAAACAATTGATTTAACGTTTAGTCCAATGTCCTATATTTATATGTATCTACAAATAGCTCCACAAGTCCGTATTTCATAATCTGGGTTGCGACAAAAGAAGGAAGGCATGTGATATAAAAAGAAAGAGTGTATTTAAAAATAAGCTAAGCTTATGTGAAAATCGGATTCGTGCTCTGAGGGGTCCACTACAACACATTATATACCTAAGTTAATATGTGACTGTTTTTGGGAAAACGTCCCACTTTTTCGATATGGAGTTATGAGTTCTTTCTAATACTACATATCATATGCTATCTTTTGGTGAAAGATATGTGTCTCTAGGTGCTATAGTATTTTTTTTTAAATTCTCCAAATTTGCAAAAGTGAAAAGCGATAATTGAGAAAACGTTGATTAAAGTTTGGGACGGCAAAATACACACTTGTACTTTGAAGTTATGGAGTGGTTAGTATCAAATGAATTTAAGAATTTCAAATTAGTCAAAATCTTGCATGTAACCTTAGTATAGTTGAATCATCGAGAGCGTGGAATTGCATATGTAGTAGTATTGTTTGTTTACAGGCATTCTATATTTGAATTTTCTATTTTCTTGTACTATCAGCATACAAAGAGGTTGTTATATATATATATATATCGAAGAACTAAAAACAAAAATAATGTCAGTGTGAAGTTGTCAATATTATTTACGTTGTGCGTATATTTTTACATCTGATTTGATTGTATTCTCAATTAATTATTGTGTCCGCTCGTACGACTACGAATAATTTCTATATTTAAAAAAAATATGGCTGTAAGTAATTTTGGTCCTATTGAGAGTCAAAGTAAGCAAATAATTTTCAACTGTTATAAATATTTTGAAAATGAACTGACGAAAAATTTAAACTTGCCTTACACCGCTGCCCAGTTAGTTGAAAAAGCTACAGGTGTTTGTCTCTCTACTGTTTATAACATTGTGACTGAGAGCAACAGCGAGAAATTCGCAACAACAAAGAAATTCACCTCCCCGAAGAATAAAAAGTTACGTCCTTGTCCGTCATCAGCAGTAGACGATTTTGATCAGGAAGTCATCCGTAGAACTATATACAATTTTCATCTGTCCCATAAGCAATTTCCAACCTTAAAGGAACTCCACTCTGTGTTAAAATCCGATATAGATTACAAATTTGGCATTTCCACCTTACGAAAACAAATACAAAAATTAGGATTTAAATGGAAAAAGACCGAGGACAACCGAAAAATATTAATGGAAAAACACAACATACGACTGCTAAGAATAAATTACCTTATCAAAATTGCGGAATATCGATCTCAAGATAGACCACTAGTTTATACTGATGAAACCTTCATCCACACTTCACATGTGTCCGGAGAAGCTTGGACCGATGGAACAGAATTTGGTGTAAAAAAACAAATCAGTACAGGCCAGCGGTTAATAATAGTGCACGCAGGAGGAAAAGATGGTTTTATTCCCAACGCTTTGTTAATGTTTAAGGCAAACTAAAAAACGGGAGATTACCATGACCAGATGAACTTTGTCAACTACGAAAAATGGTTAAAAGAAAAATTAATACCGAACCTCAAACCGAATAGCGTACTTATCGTGGATAATGCGTCCTATCACAACAAACTTTTGAATCGTGCTCCAACGTCAAATTCTAATAAACAATAAATGATGGATTGGTTGACAGAACACAACATTTCGTATAACCGGTTGATGTACAAAACCAGTTTGTATGAATTAATTAAACAAAATAAAGAGCGGTTTCGCGAGTACCACATAGATGCAATTTTAAAAGAACATGGCCACTCCGTATTACGATTGCCACCGTATCACCCGACATTCAATCCGATCGAAAATATTTGGTCCATGGTAAAAGGATATGTAGCAAAAAGAAACGTTTCATTAAACATGCAAGGCATTATGAGTTTAGCAACTGAACGAATGAATACCATCACTGCTGAGGACTGGGAAAATATTTGTCACCACGTCGAAAGTGAAGAAAATAAATATCGATGTCAGGAAGGAGAAATGGATCAAATAACAGACAATTTTATTATCAATACTTGTGACAGCTCAGATGAAGAACATGATAGCGAATAAAAGAAAAAAACAGAGGACTACTACTTATTCCACTTCTTGGGTATGTCATTTTATTAAGTTAAGAGAAAATTATTCTCCTTTTGTTGCAAACGGTACAACCACTACAAATGCAATTCCATCTTCTCGATAATTCAACTATAAAATTAAATGCAAACTTATCACAAATTTCTTTAATACTGCCTTGTTTCTCCATGTTACTAAGGACGGAACTATCTAGAAATTTTTTGTCTTTACCTAATAAACTATTTATTTTATCCAAAATTCTACTTTATATTATTATCTTACTCTTACATTTTAAAGTAGCTTTATTACATCTATTTCTATATTTGGTGTAATTATGTCTTTTCAACATATTGTTAGGTTCATTGCACCATATTATAAATAACCTATCCCGTTCTGAGATCATTTTTTTTTCAAATTATCACTAATCCAAGTTTTATTATCCCACACCGCTATACTATCCTCAAACCAAACAGACGACTGAGGCAATAAACGCCGGCGGCCGTAGGGATGGCGGCATGTCGATACTGGATTTATTTAAATGTCGATAAGATTGATTATATTTTTTGCATAGCTTAATACTGTAACTTATTTTTATGGTTTTATTCGTTTATGTTATTTTCAGTATCGTGCTGATACCGTAGGTTATTAGACTACGGATCACCTGCGGGCCTCTGAAGACATCCGGCCACGTTTTTATTTGGATGAAACTTGGGTGAACCAAAATCACTCCCGCAAGCGAATGTGGGTCGATAATGAAGATAATGGAGGACTTAATGCACCGATTGGAAAAGGGGCAAGACTTATAATATGTCATGGTGGATCATCAAAAACAGGCTTCATCCCCGAGGCAAAATTAGTGTTCAGAGCTGTCAAATCGGCGAATTCCGACTATCATTCAGAAATGAATTCGGAGGTATATATGGAGTAGTTCAAAAAGTTTTTAATGTTATTAGAAGAACCATCGATCATCATATTAGACAACGCCAGTTATCACACAAAGGTATTACATCCAATACCTAATTCTCGATGGCTCAAAAAAGACATTCAAGCCTGGCTGGATAAAAATAACATAAAATACTCGCCGTTGGAAATAATTGAGGAACTTATACGAAAAGTACAACAAAGCCAACCAAAAAAAATATACGCAGTGGATCACCTCGCCAACCAATACGGCCACGAAGTTATCCGCTTACCGCCATACCACTGCCATTACAACCCAATAGAATTAATATGGGCTCAGATTAAAGGTGAAGTAGCGGCGAAAAATAAAACTTTTAAAATGGTTGATGTTGAAAAGTTATTAGATGAAGCCATCATGAATGTAACTACTGAAAATTGGATTAAATGTGTTCGTCATGCCGAAAACCTTCAAAACGAAGACTTAGAAAAAGCATATTTAAAAGATGCTCATCCTCTTATAATCAATCTTCAAGAGGATAGTGACAGTGATGAAGAATATTTTTAATTTTAATACTATTAATATAATATTTATTTATTTATTTAGTCTTACTATGTTTTAGTTCTAAAGTACCTAATTGTAGTTTTAAAAGTATTTATTTCATAATATATAATATTGTATGCATTAGTTTGTTTTCATTTTTGCATGTTATCTTATCGACATGCCTTGTACCGTGTGCTTTCTACCTGCCCTATGCGGCCCGGCTGATAACAGGCATGCTGCATAAGGGCGTACGGGTGCGAAAGAGACAATACGATGCTAATTGTTTTACGATCCCAGTCGTCTATTTGGTTTGAGTATAGTATAGTCACGGGCTCATACGTCCCGGATTTTTAGGAGGCTTACGTGGGGATATGGATCCAACACGTAGAGGCCCTTTCGAGAAGTTTGCTGCGACTGTACTCCTGCTCTGACCCGCTCCTGACCATATCAATGAGAGAATACGTCCATGAGCAGGTCCCAGCATATGTTGGAACTATTGCATTTTATGGAAAGAGAATCGGGTTATTAGATTGTAGCTTGGATGGATTTTGCTTTGGCTATTGCAATAGAGATTCTTCACCCGCCATAACCACCAAATAGATCGTTATCTGTGGCGGGTGGTGACTTGCCACTCACTTGATGGGCCGCCGTAATTGCCGTCATAAAGACCGCGGGAAGCAACACGGACGTGAGGGCTCAGGGACGTCGAGAGGTGTGCTGCGCTTTTTCCAAGGTTACTCGCGGCGTTATGCCCTTTAATACTTCCACCCCTGGAGCATGACGCTCTACTCTGGACAGCCGCCGAAGGCAAGCCAGAGCTGAGAGACCTACGGGTCCTCTTGGGTATCCACTCCGGCCAAAGAAGACACACCGGAGGCGAGGACCCTGACCGACTCTCTGGAGATCTCGGGGCCGTGGGGTCGTCACTTCCCACCAGCTCGCCACAAGCTGCCCTGCGGCCTTATTATCCCTATTGTTAGATGCATTGTTTTTTTTTATTATATAACATTTATTATAAATATTATTGAACAAGAAAGTGTATTCTTCTTACAATTTAATTGGACATTGTATGTTCATTAACTCTTCAAACGTAGTTTCTAGCAATTTTTCCCTCACTAAGCGATAATTGCGCCCGCGCCAGCGACACTCGCGCTGCCGCCGTTCCCTTATTTTAGCCCCTTGTCAAACAATCTACTATTTTAGATTCGTATTTTTTATGCTGTACTTTTCAATTAATTTTTTATTAACTTTTGGACATAATAACTTACTAAAGGGATCCATAGAATTATTTCTGTCTTTTTTAGCATAAGAATACATTTATAAATACAACTTTAATGATGAATCTGCGTGTCGTGTTATAAATATAGAAAATAAACCCATATTCAGGATTGACATATTTTCGTTTTGTTTTTATGTTCAAGCCTCCGTAACATTCAAACTTCTAAGATTACATACATGATTTTGACTAATTTGAAATCCTTAAAGTATGCCAATTCATTTGATACTAACCACTCTATAACTTCAAAGTACAAGTGTGTTTTTTACGGTCCCAAACTTTAACCAACGTTTTCTCAATTGTCGCTTTTTCACTTTTGCAAGTTTGAAGAATGTTTAAAAAATAACTATAGCACAGAGTCATAATTTTTTCACCGAAAGATTGCTTATGCTTTGTTATATTACAAACTACTGATAACTACATATCAACAAAGTAGACATTTTTCCCTAAAACAGGCACAAATATGATGTCGACGATTTTTTTAGGTATTCGACAAAGTGGGACGCTGGGCAATAAACTTCGAGGCCTTAAAAAGGTGCTTAAATTGGACATTTATGGGTCGACATCAAAATCATAGGTTTATTACAATACATTCTATCAGTTTTCATTGAAAGTCGATTTTCGGTAGGTTTTGCCATATTTTACTTAACTGCCCGTAAATCCGTAACTAGAATCGACAAAGTGGGACGTTTTACTAAACTCACTCACATATGCATGTTGCACTAATTATAAGAAGACAGACAAATGTAGCTGACTGAGAAACGGAACCCTAACTATGAACGACAGATTGGATATCTAAATATTTAGTACGAGGATCGTGAGCTACTTAGATATAAATGTAATGAGATATATAAATGTAATAAATCATTACCTCTAAAATAGGCTGCCATTTTAACACAGATGACGACAAAAATACCATCCCCATACGACTAACGGTAGCTGGTGAGGCGTTATCCACATTATCAGGCTCAAACACTAGCTTACTGTTCTGAGCCATGGAAATACGATCGCCATTAGCTAGAGTTAGTGTCTTGTTGTCATCCAATACAGAGTTTAAATTTTCAATCCACACGGCGTCTACTGGACCATCTAAAAAAATACAGTTAGAATTTTTTTTTAACACTAACAAATTTCTAGGGTACCGGACTCGTTTTTACTTTTTAGTTTTTTTACGCTGTCGGGTTTTTTGTTTTTTTAATTATTATTTTTTAATTTATACTCTTTAGTTAAAATTATAAAAGTCTGTAAATCTTTATCGTCGGGGATATTGAGAAGCTTGCACAGATTTATTACAATAAAATGAAATATTAGTGAGAACGGCTTGCTTACCAACTTTAAATCCTTATAGTTCCTAACTGGTAATTGAAAATTATTAATGATAAAGGAAACCTAATAATGATTTTTAAATCCCTATTCAATGATACCTCACTCGATATAGTACGTTTATTTTAATTTTTTTATTTTTCACAATATGGCGTTTCATTATCGCCATTTTGAGTTTTCATCATTTTCATGTCTTCAGTGACATTTAGACAGTTACGACAAATCAATTGATGTAAGAATCGCCAAAATCGGTCCACGCGTTTGGTCTCTAGAGTGCCAGATAGGAACAAACATACATACATACATACATACATACATACATACATAGACTGATAAACACATTACCCTCCTTTGCGTCGCGCAGTCGGGTAAAAAAATTACGGTCCACTAGCTTTGCGACAAATTAAGATAACCACTTCTTGAAATGACCATTTCTTGAATTGACAACTGCTTGAAATGACGATTTTATTCTGTTATATTCTTAGAGACATTATACAATCTGTGGAATTGGGAATCTATAGAATTGAGAATATGTAAGATTGGGAACTTGCAAACAAGGAAATCTGTGAAATTGGGAATCTGTAAAAATAAAAATCAGTAGAATTGGGAATCTGCAAACATGAAAATCTGTAGAATTGGGAATTAGTATACAATGTAGACATGCGCCTAAATATCCTAGAAAAAGTCAATTTATATATAAATGGTAATTTCAAGAAGTGGTCATTCTATGAAGAGGTCCTTTTTGATTGGGGTAATTTCTTATTGCGGGCCTAAACCGTCGAAAAGAATACGAGCACTGAATGGTATAATACGTTGAAGCGGTACTACCTAATACGATCCATGTAGTGTCAGTCTTCTTTACTTTCAGCGCTCGCCTCCATAAGGTAGAGAAGATGCCGTCTGTCCAATCGTTAGTCGCGACATCTAAACGTCCAAACATTTGTGGGGCTGTTATGGCCTAAAATCAAAAAAAAGTAGAATCGAGTAAAATTTTAGTAGCTTGATGTGGTGATTTAAAAGGAAAATATAACACTTAAGATCAACATCATTAACTGAACGAAACATAGGTATGACCGGTGTTTGCCGCGCGCATCGAATCGACTCTCGTAAATTTCACCAGGTCTTTAATCCATCTTGTGAGGAGCCTGCTCGCTGCGATTACCGGTACATGGACACCGCTCAATCAATGTAAATTGCAGTTTATTTAAACTTTTAAATAAATAAATAAAAATAAAATTCATTTCATTCAGATAAATTAATCCATATTACTAAAAAACTTCCAAGTATGTTTACGAAACGTCACCTTCGGGTTCATTCTATTCTCTCTGTGTGGTTTTCCCAAGACGGTTAGTGCTGCCATTAAGGAATGAATGCAAGTCGTCTTGCCGGCCCCGGTAGGGCCCATGGTCATCAGACCATGCCGCACGAGTGAGGTCTCAAACAGCTGAATGATCTTCAAGTTCCATTCAGGATGATTCACAAGACCAGTGCGGTCTGTTACGGTGGCTATAGCCCGTTGCATATCTCTGAAATATGAGATTAAATTAATGGAACCACAAATTAGATATTAGTACTCGTACACGGTTAAAGCAATAACAGAAAATCGAATTTAGTCCGGGCCTAAAAATTTGCTCTTTGCTACAGACGATCTAACCTTGCCAGTCGTCTTGTATGTGCTGTTGAGTACTGACGTCATGCCTCCGACAGGCGCGGTCACCATCCACACAAAATAAACTGATTTGGTACGAGGCGAACCGTTTCCGATATGCAAACTAGCGGACTGAGACGCACACAATTAATAATAATTATGGTCACAAGACTACTACTGTACTAACGGACAGATGTGGTTCGGAGCGGCCAAATCCGTTGTCCGACTCTGTTACCACTTTTAAATTTCTCTGACATACTCGTACGGGTTATGCAGCGCTGGTCGTAACTGCTGCTGCGACTACTCATGTCTCAACCTGTCGTGACCATTTTCTCTAACTCTGTTCTGGACAGAATGAGACAGGCAATAATTACTTGTCGTAAAACCAAGAGTCGCGCAGTTACGAAACCGTAAAGAAACCATATAGACCAATGCAAGCATTAGATACAGCGAAGCCTACCCCTAAAGAAACAGCGAAAAGCCGTCATGAAATAATGATGGTTTATTTATCTAATTGGAAATATACCTACAGCTTATTCTTCCAAGGCTTCAATTATATCAAAATAATTAAGGATACCTTTGCACTGTTTGAGTAAGCTTCATGCCTGGGAACAAATCTTCTATTAAAGACACGAACAGCGGTTCGTCCTCGTCTACTAGTTTAGACACATTCATTTCCCTATGAACAATAACATTATTTTAACAATAAATTGTAATACGAATTGTCAATTATATGAGAAAAAATATTGCAGAAAAAATATTTGGGTAGAACCCCAAATTTGCACCTGATATTACTAGGGCCAGTGGCTGTGGGAGCTGTAGAACTCGCGAATCTTTCAACCCCATCTCCGCCATAAAAAAAAATCCAAATACTGAATCGACAAAAAAAACTATATAGTTAATAGAACCTACTCACGATATTTCACGAGAATCACCTGAGAAAAGCTAACTGTAGAGGAGAACATCCGGACAGATAGGTATACGAAAGCCTTTTTAAAGCTGACACGGAGATGATTCACTCGCTATGCTCGTTTCGTCAAATAGCGTCTCATACAAATAATGTATAAAATGTATAACCGGATTATTAAAAACATCACCAATATCTTTATAACCATTAATTAAAGGTTGAGTTATTTACCGTTGACTTGTGGTATTTAAGACCTTGCTTCTTTTTTCCTAATTTAATGATTTTGAATCAACGTTTAGTTAATTTAAATACCCAAAACTTATTGAGCGAGATTCCGAAAATGTTTACCCACATTTGTAACACAATTATATACTAAACATAGTAAAGTTTCTCGTTCCTTACTTTAACACTCTCATCATGATGTTTTCTTCCGTACTGTCAGGATTCGAACGTTTCTGTGCACCCATAGTCCGCAACACAGATAGAATGTTCCGAAGTCCGAAATCATAATGCACCTGTTTGGACAACTGTTCTTCGCAGAGCTTGTATAGTGTGAAGAATTTGCGAGCTACAAGCATATCCAAAAATAACTAATAAGTCATATCGTCGCCTGTAATATGAATTAACGTAACCGCCAAAATGGCGAAAATAAGTTATGTATACAGTTCGACTAAAAAATCGATGCTCTATATAAGGTTTTAATTAAAATTTCGATGTCTTGTAAAAAATGTTGATTACGTTAACCAAAGTTTTTACGACTTTTTTCATTTTACGGTATTTTTTTAACGTATGGTACAGTTTTTTTAAATTTCTTATATTAGTTTAGCGTAACAACAGATCTGTGATTGTGGATTAATGTATTGGCCAAATAAAAAAATAAAAAATAAACTTAAAACGCATTTTTATTAAAATGACTCGTACATTAGTCAATTTGGGGCACAGTATAACAGATTGACTGATACGTTTATGTAAAAGTGTAAAAGTTTAAAAAAAAAATGCTATTAAATTAAAAGCGAAATACGCTAAGTTTATGATATTAAGCTTATAAAGATTTACCCAGATTTGATAATAATTTCGCTATGAAGTTTAAAAATAAAATATAACACTAAACTCACGCATATCTTTTTAAGTCTTATTTACATTTAGATTTCAGTGCGCCTAACCAGCAAGTTTGTGGGTGAAGATGAAAACAAACACATGAACTTAAATGCAACATCTTAACCATAAATATCACAAAATCAACAAAACTGTTGTCTAATGGTGTAATTACGACAAATATACATTCGGCTAAAATGGAATTTTGTGACTAACAGTTAAGTTTTCGGCTTTGCGTCAAAACGTATGCCCCTTACATTATTATTTTGTTTCTCAAGCCACGAGTGTTGGCAGTTACATTAAATTAGTAATTTTATTCTTCTTTATTCGTCTTTTAAATACCCGCCATGGCCAAAGTATGTTGCTATACTAAAGCAGAAAGTATGCAGTTTACAATTTAACGGTAAGTATATGATTTGAGTTCACAGAATGGATTTTGTTACACCTTGGGAGAAAGTGATGGAAAAAGAGGGAGTTGCGAAATCGGGACCTACTTATATAAATACCGACATTGAATATTGACAAAACAGGAAAAACAGAATATGTCATAAGCGTATTCAAATACTTCCTAGATAATGCTAAAATACAGTCGGTGCAAGTCAACTATCTTCTACCAGGACACACGTATATGCAGGTGGATGCAGTGTCATAGAACGTGAGGTTTGAAAACACATTGTGTGGAGCCCAGTATAATGGCCTACTTTCATGCTTACAGCACGAAATACACCGCGTTCTTATATTGTAAACACCTTGGACCATACAGATTTAATAAACTGGGAGATTATAGCCAGTGAAATATTTACACCCAAAACTACTTCAGATCGAAATTTTAGACTAAAAGATATTAGGATTAAAAAACACACTTAAATGAACTGCAAGTTAAATACACAATGAAGGACGATGGTGATACTTTCATAATACCCTTGGGTCAAAAGACGAACATTCTTGCCGGAAAATGAAATGGGAAAGGGAAAGGGAAAAGTAGCCAAACGCCTAATGCACAAGTCGTAACGATAAATCAATTAAATGATCCTCTGCAAAAACTTTATGCACACCAGTTACCAATTTCCACAAAAAAATACATGGACCTTAAAAAACTGTGACGAGGAAACCATACCTAAACAATATGTGCAAGATTATGTAAGCTGTCTTATGTCGACAATTTATTTTATTTATTACATTCCAGCTAATGACGATGAAACCCAAAATAAAGGCGCAGAGACTGATTAGCTGAAACTGGCAACCATGCAAGAAGAAAAAAAACAGACAGACAACGAATTAATAAAAGGAAAAGACATAGGAACCATAAAAAAGGGAGAGGAGAAGATGAGAAAATAGGTAAAGATATCGGCAGCGTGACAAAAGGGAGAGGAAAAAATTAAGGTGCAGGTGCGGAAACAGGAAGAGGAAAAACACAAAAAAAAACTTAGCCTGAAAAGGACATTAATTTAAGACTATCGAGACTTATTTTATTTTGCGTTATTTTTACATAGTTGCAAAGATTTTGCATAGTTAAAGATGTTCCAGACTTTAATTCTATTAAGAGTTATTATTTTGAAGTTTTTAGTAAACAATTAAACTGATTCGTACTTATTAATTATGTTTTATTCATAACTTACTGCCCTGTCACAAATGAATTCAAAGATAAGAATTTATTTTATTATGGACCTTATTACGAGTGAATAAGCTTGAAATTGCTTTAAATAACTTCTTATAAGGTAACTCCACCGTTTGCAAACTGTCCCTTACTTTTATGTTTTTTAGTTTAATTGTGACATACTTTACACTGTTCATAATTTTTTGAAATTCATATTAATGTAATTTTTTTTTTTTAATAAAATTTAACGTAAGCGCCATGCTATTTTCTAAACTACAATAGTAGCCTTTTTAAGACTTTATTCAATAAAAAAGTCTCACAAATATAAGATAATTGCTATAAACTTTGTTTCAGTGGGATAAGTGTTTACAAAGTTACAACATTTTTCGCTTTTGCAAATTAGTTTTTGGCCTCTCCTGAAAAATCGTTATTTGACGGTCTTTCTATAAATTTAATCTTTGATCGGGCTAAGCTGATATGTTCATGTGGGGCATCATTTCTGACCCTCACGGCGCTCGATAAAATCCAAGGTCACTAATTCGGGAGTATTGATTGGTCGGATGGTTTCAAGGTTAAAGTACGTATAAAGCGAAAAGGTGAAATCAGTGTCGTGTGAAAGAGGTATAACGCTCACCCAGTAAAATGTTTTCTTTAAAACCACAGCTGGCCAATTTGACGCGGATAATAATTTGCCTATCCGGTACCATCATGGCTACAGAACGGAATTGAATCTTGAGGTTCTCGGGGAGCTCTTGTCTTCCAGCATAGCCAGGATTCATAGTGATAATGAATGCAAATTCTGGGTTTAGACTCACATTATCGCCATCGCTGAACAATAAAATTATGATATTTCGCGCAATTTATGAAGTGTTTATTTAAATAAGTAATAATCGCAGAAACATAAGAAAATATTAAGTGTATTTAATTTAGTTAGGGACTATTCATAAATTATGTCATTTCAAATTTGAGGGGGGGGGGGGGTCTGGACATCGGATGATGGTAGCATGACGAAGGAGGGGTGGCGGGTCATTCCCAAGATGACATCATCTTTCCCATCTTTAAAAACCTTCCGGAACATTATGTTGAATTCTCATAATGTTGAATTCTCGAAATGTTGGATTCTTAAAATGTTGAGTCTCAAAATGTTGGATTCTCAAAATGTTGAACAGGGAATCTCTAAATATTGAATCTCAAAATGTTGGATTCTCAAATCTCAAAATGTTGAATTCTCTTGAGTTTAGCTATAACTTTCCTTCCGGCCGCCATCGCAACTGTGTTTCACAACCAGTTGTCTACGAGGATTTTTTAGTCTTTCATGGCAACCAGTTGTGATAAAAACATATATATTCTTCTTCCGCAACCAGTTGCCAACAAGGAAAAAAATCGCCGCCTTCGCAACTGTGTTTCACAACCAGTTGTCTACGAGGATTTTTTAGTCTTTCATGGCAACCAGTAATATTCTTGTCACGCACTAATCTCGACACATCATTTCAAGCAATAAAACCTCCTTATTTCTTACATAGTCATCATGACAGATATTTGTCATATTCGAAAAAAACCATTTGTAATTCCTTAACCTGACATTGTCATGTCATATTTTTCTCTGTACTATCATTCAAGTTCTAGTTATTTGCTTACGAGCTACATATAAATAAGTAATTGGTTATAATATAACTTTAACTTTAGGTCACAGGTTATCATTTAAATGCAATTTGTGCCATTAGACATTATAATTTGAATTCGATGCATTAAATACGTGCCCATCAAGCAATGTCTACGTCAAATATATATCCAAGTTCATCCAAGCTAGAATTCATAAGTTCAAGAAGAGGAGGCGTCACTCTTCTGTATGATGGGTATCGTTATCATCGCAAAAAAATTTATACAAATGGAGACTCGTTTTTTAAATGTTGTAATAGTACCGGGTGTAAAGGTAATTTGACAGTGAACACGCGTAATGAGATAACAAAAATATCCAAGGCACATAACACTGACTGTATCGCTGATTTTGGGAGAAATGTGGTGCTAAAAAAAATGGACGATTTGAAGCAGAAGAGTAGCTGCAATTTTATATCTATTAAGAAGCAATACGAAGAAACTGTTCGCGAACTTAAAGATGAAGGCTATGAATTACTGACAAAGATACCGAGATATGAAAATATAAAAACGGGTCTGAATAACGAAAGAAACAAAGTGTTGGGTGTTGCTAAAACAAGGTTCAATAATGCTCATGACGTTATGATTCCTAATAAATATAAAAATTTCCTTCTTGCTGATTACTGCGATGACGATAAGCGGATCATTGTTTTCGGGTCCAAAGAAATTATAAATGATCGAGAGGGAATAGCGATTAATAAATACCATCACTTTTTCGCTGACGGTACTTTTAGATCTTGTCCCAGAGCATTCGCACAACTGTATACAATACATGGTTACAATAAAAACAGTCATACGATACTTCCTTTAATATTCGCTTTACTACCAGACAAAAAAACGGATACCTATAAAATTTTGTTCAAAATGATCAAGTCGCGTATCAGTTGGAATCCACAAAAGATAACTCTTGATTTCGAAGTAGCAGCCATAAATGGGATTCAAAGTGTGTTTCCAAAAATAATATTTAAAGGGTGTTACTTCCATTATAATCGTTGTTTGTGGAAAAAAGCAAAAGCCTTAAATGTAAAACTACGAACGGAACGAAGACATGTAGCTCGATGCGTAGGGCTTGCTCGTTTACCAGCTCAATATATAGAAAAAGGTTATTTATATGTAATGACCAAAATGTCCAAAAATCCTAGTGAAGGACTTAAAAAATTTAACAAGTACTTCCAAAAACAGTGGATAAAGAAAAATGAAATGATGAAATCATGTTCTTGTGCAAAAGAAAACGTGAGAACGAATAACAATATTGAGGGATGGCATGCAAAGATAAACCGTTATATAGGACGAAAATATCCTTCTTTGGCACAATTGTTGGACGTTTTATTAACGGAAACGGAAAGTTATAATTTAAAATTAAAAAGTAAAAAGAAACTGGAGTACAAATTGATCGACGAAGAAATTGATGTGGCAATACAACAACTAGAAGGAAAAGAAATTACAGTTGGGCATTGCCTTGAAATAATAAGCCCTTTCTCCATAACTTTTTAGTAAGTTCGTAAAATATTAGTTGCAGAAGATATTTCAGCTAGTTTTCTTTTAAGTACAGTGTAGTTGTTTGGTATTCGAAGAACAATTTTTTTTACTTGTATATTTATATTTTATCTTAAGCGGAATAAAAGTGAGTTTCAGATTTCATGGCATTTCATTTGTTTATTAATTATATTGTCGCTTAAACATCAATCATTTTCATTGAAACTTAACTAGTTATTTAGGTTCTAGGAATTATAAGCTATATTTAACAATACGTTTCATAATCATTTATTACATGTGTCAAGTACCCTATTCGGGGTACGGACCCGTGCTTCACCTCGTTATTTCACCTGGGTGAAGCACGGGGTATGCCCTAGTCCCCATGCTCCAACTGACAATTGATAGATAGTAAAGAAATGAAGTACAACCGAGTGCTGAAGTCTTTTATTACGATACTATAAAACACAAAATAATACAAAAGAAATTAATTAAAATAAAACGTATCTACCGGCACTATAGTGAAAAAAAAAACTGACCGACGGCATAACTTTGCTGCTCAATATCTTAAACAATATCTTAGTAATATAATAATCAAATCCCCTTATTCCAATGCGGATAACACTGTAATTTGGGCTAATTGTAGAGCACTTTTGAACACTTTTATAATGTCTGCCGCGTGGACTTCGCTGAAATTTGTGACCGCTGTGTTCGAATTTACGACGGCGTCCCAGTTTTCCGCATCAATATGACGTAAGCACACTTTTGCATGCGGAGGCAAGTAAAAATTATATTTTGACAAAATCATTGCCCTGTGGAGATATGTAAGCGGGCGAAGGCTTTCCTCGAGACATCCACTAAAAACACAAGTACTGCTTTCGCACACTGCTCTTTTTAGTTGCCGTGTTCCGAAGCCATTCTCCGTTTCACCGTTGTTAAATTCAAAGTAACTAGCCATTATTATATTGCACTATTACTTTGCACAATTTTTTACAAATAAAATTGACTTGGAGTTATGTCAGACAGATAAAATAAAACAAAAATATATACGGACTCTTTCGTGCTTAAAGTGGCCAGTGTTAATTCAGATGGGTGATTCACAAACTCCAAGGTACTGTATGGTCTAAGATTGAACTATAATTGGAAGTAATCTTTAAAGTTTAACGCAATTTATCCAAAAAATGGCCTACTGTGATGTGGTTGTTTAATAATTCCATTTGAGTATTCATAATGAACTCGTCTCTTTCGCAGTATTCTTTGCGTCGTTTAGAGGTAGGTTCTATTAAAAGGTTTAAATTGTTTCTGGATATTACTGCTAGGAACTTATTTAAGGTTACATATGGCTTCTTAAATTCTTTGTTATGTTTAGAGTTCCAACTCTCAGCAACATTATTTGTCCGATGTCGTTCACTATATACACACCATTCGTTGATATTTCTATTAATATAATATTTTTCCATGTATTTAATAAACTCTTTTAGCTTCTCATTATGCATCATCATCTTCTTAATTTTTGATATATAGCAATCCAGGTTTGAACAAAGATTATAAAATTTTAAAATACGTAAGTACTTTAAGTTTTGTAATCTATGGTTGTGAACAAACAAATTAACTCTTCTATGGCAACTAGACTTTTTGAGATTTTCCTTGTTGGCAACTGGTTGCGGAAGAAGAATATATATGTTTTTATCACAACTGGTTGCCATGAAAGACTAAAAAATCCTCGTAGACAACTGGTTGTGAAACACAGTTGCGATGGCGGCCGGAAGGATAACTTTGTATACAAATGTAACAAAAGATAATCGCTAGCGTATAAATAAAATTAGGTATACAAATACACAAACTTGTATAGGTACCTAACGAAGTCAGTAAGCATTATGCAAATTATATTTTCAGGGATTGATATTTACGAGTAGGTACTTAATACCTCTTAGCATAACTACTTACATATCTAGCTGATACTGGCCACTTATAATGAAAAGGAAAATCACAATAGCATTGACGGATGTCAATCATTTCAAATTGATCATAAATTGCTTAAATCTTGATAAAAGAATCATGAATCCGTATAAAGTAATACATTTTATGAAAAACCAAAAGTACTGAATGGAAAGTATACTATGAGCAAAGATGGAAAAACTAATTTTGATGGCTCGACACGATGGAAATGTACTAATCGGAATGTATGTACTGCAACAGTCACACTAAATAAGGACAAAACTAAAATAATACGTGAAACAGTTCATAAATGTAACATAAATGACAATTCGTTATTAATAAAAGAGCTTCTGAATAACATTAAGAAAGAGGTATGTAATAACTTGAAATCTGTTCAAGAAATTTTCGAAAATATGGTAACAGAATTTAAAGAATGTCATCCTGATTGTCCTGTGTATGATTTACCCACATATTTGTCGGTTCGACCCACGTTATACAGAGCAAGGAAACGGTTTTTAGATTCAGATACATTATGTTTTAAGAAACTTGAAGACGTTAGAATACCAAAAGGGTTGCGAGAAAAATTTACTGTGATTGAAGACGGAAATGAGGAACAGATAATTATAATGTGCTCCCGCAAATCGTTGAAAACTTTACGTTGTGCCAAAAGTATTTCATATTACGGCGACGGAACTTTCCACGTTACTTCGCGACCTTTTTATCAGTTATATATTTTACATCTTGATGTTTATTCTGATAAAAAAAGCATACACGTTTATCCAGTAATATATGCCTTTTTACCAAACAAAACGCAGAGGACTTATACCCGGCTGTTTTCACTTATTAAAAATGAACTCAAAGTGAATATGAGACTATTCAAGTGTGATTACGAAATTGCCCCAATAAATGCTGTAAAACAGATATATGAAGATGTGAAAATTACAGGGTGTTATCATCATTATAACAAAGCAATTTGGGATATGGCGAAAAAAATAGAGATAATCAAAAAGAAAAAGAAAACCACTAACAAGTTTGTCGTCAATAAATCTGAAAGAAACATTGTCAGATTATGCTCTTATTTTGTTCTTCTGCCTTCCATACATATGCAAAATACCTGGCAAGCGATTAAAGATATAGCTCCAAATACAACGAAGATGCATTTGTTTATGAAATATTTTAGAGATACCTGGTATAATAAGGACCACATTTTTTTAAGCTGTGCAGATGATGTCCATAGAACTACGAATTCATGTGAAGGGTATCATCGCAAATTGAAGTCTAGACTTCCAAAAACACCTAATATATTTCTCATATGGCATACGATACAAAAAGAAGCACATTATTTTGACAGGAAAATTGAAAGAGGTTTTTTTCTTCCGTTCCAAAAAAATCAAAGAAGAACGGATATTATTTTTGACCGAAAGTATAAAAAACTATTGAATAAGTTAGACAAACTGTCAATTTCACCTTTGAAGTTTCTGCAAAATATAATATTTACTAGGCTTAAGCTAGGTAAAAATAAATAAGGAAAAAATATTTTTATAAACTAAAAATTAATTTTATGTTAATTAAGTACCTAATAAGTAATTAAGTACCATACAGAAGCAAATGATTATATTTTGTGTTGCTTTTTTATAAGAGAAAATACGTTGTTTTCTTAACTACCTAGGTAAAAATATATCTATGAATATTAAAATGCATTAACTTCTACATAGTTTTAATTTCTTTGTATTCTACTCTACATAGTGTGTGAACCTTTTGACAGCCTAACGTCAAAAAGGTAACTTCCAAAGTTTGAACTGCGTGATACTCATACATAATACATAATGTCACTTTGTCTCTGAGACGATGGCGGTCAAGAGGTTGAAACCTTGTAAAGTTTCTTTAAAAATCTACATTATGGGATTTAAACGAGATGCGAATTCAACGTTATGAGAATCCAACATTTTGAAAATCCAACATTTTGAGATTCAACATTTTAAGAATCCAACATTTCGAGAATCCAACATTTTGAGAATCCAACATTTTGAGATTCAACATTTTAAGAATCCAACATTTCGAGAATTCAACATTATGAGAATTCAACATAATGTTCCGGAAGGTTTAAAAAGTGCTTCAATGAGTAAAAAAAGGAATTAAATTCGTGTTTGTATAAACTGTTGCTAAAAACTCTTTTTTTGGAAATGACATCATTTTATTTGGTAGCGGGGGGGGGGGGTCATTTGAATTATGATGGTTGTACGATTTTAGGGGGAGGAGTCAAAAATCAAAAATCGTTAAAAATAGATGACGTAATTTATGAACAGCCCCTTATGGTTGTCAATTTTTAAAAGTAAAATATCAAAGTCCTTAATTCTTTGGAATTCAACTTTTTTTCCATGTCATTTATGCGCTTCTAGACCTAGACCGTGACTAAGATATTTTTCTCAAGAATCTTTTAACAACTTTATAAACCCAAATTAAGTAACTAGACCCAGACATTTCTGCTCCGGTAAATGTCATATACCTTACCTGAACAAAAAGGACGTCTTTTTTTCTTTTCTAGCAGTAAGACATATGTAAATCTGCTGCGCCGCTACAGACAACACCGGTAATTCAATTCGATTGAATTCATCAAAACAGCCCCAAGTTCCGGATTGTGCCAGGCCTTTGTAGATACGACCCAAACCTGAAATACAAGATAATAAGACATTGATTTAGTCCGAAAACCGTGTTGAGGAGGCACTGAAGAAATAAAATTAAAGATATGATGCTAATAGCTACAAGGAATCGTATGACATGTAATATTATGCAGAAGCCCAAGGATAAGATAATGCTTCTTATTGGGCAGCATCGTAATCTAGAGATCATTGAAAAGAAAACGTCAAGCATAACATTTCTGCAATATAGGTTAATAGCTCACTGCAGAACCATAGACACATTGTAACGACAAAATCCGTCAAGCCGTTAGGGCTGCAGACCGTGCCAAAAAAATTGCCATGCATAACCACAAACGGACATAAATAACTACAACACAACGCGTTGTCGTCAGACAAGTTACCTCTAAAGTCCATCTGATCGGAACAGTTGAACACTATGACAAGTTTTCCGAGGGCCCTTGCCATGTCTTTAGTGGTCTCGGTCTTGCCCGTGCCCGCCGGCCCGGCTGGCGCACCGCCCATGTTCATCCCGATTGCTTGAGAGAGCGTTATGTAGCAGCGATCTGTGAGAGGCGTGATCACCAACCGCTCGGTGATACCTAAGTACTCGTTCTGACGAACAAATGGATGCATTCGTAAAATAATCAACAGGAATAATGATTAATAATAATATATTTGGCAATATTAGGTACTCAAAACGACCTATTCCCAAACTAAACAAGACTAAACTTGGTATCTACTTTGGGTAATGCCAACGATATATGTACATACTTCATTTAGATAAGAACATATATAGAAAAAAATTAAAGCCCAGGAACAAATACTTGGGCGTATCACACAAATACTTGCCCTTACCGGACTTCGAGCTTTGTAGGCCGCTCTACAACCATCTTTGCTAATTGCTAAATGTGACTTCTAACGAAATATTATTACTGATGATTAATTTACAAATAACCTGATATTGGAAGTTGACATCCGTGATGGAGACAAGGCAATCATCCGTATCTTCAAAGTAATAAAATCGAGCCTGTTTTTGCCACTCAAAATCTCCTGGCGATTTAATCCTTAGCTTTACTAAGTCGTCGAAGATATCTCTGTAACAATAGTTCAAGCTTTTATTTTAAAAATTACATAAACCTCCTACTTTCTCGGATATAAAATAAAAAGTGTTTATAATACCTGAAAAATTGATGAAAATATAAAAGAAAAAATGGTAGAAGTGTAAAAATGGAAGCGGCGGCGCGACCCCTTCAAGATTAACATCAGATGTTCATTGAAATAAAACAATTTAACGGATTATATCGCGTATATTATCTCATTTTAGTTATCTCAGATAGGTATTGAATTGCAAATCTCACCACCATCCCTGTCAACTTGCTACAGTGGGTAAATTGTTTCAGAGAACCAGGGGTATCTGCGACGATCAACATCTGACTGCTGAGTTGCAGAATGTCAAACGTGCGCTTCGAGCCAACGAGCTCCAGATACCACGTTCCAAGCAGAATCCCAGTATGAAGAAACCAACAGTCGAGCGTAAACTTGCCGTATTACCATATGTGAAAGGGGTCACAGACAAGATCGGAAACATCTTGAAGCGTGCTTCTATAAAAACATATTTCAAGCCGTTGAAGAAGGTGTCTCAATACCTTAGACCCGTGAAGAGTAGCACCCCTTTGCAGAGTGCAGGCATTTATAAGCTGGACTGCGAGTGTGGTCTTTCATACATTGGTCAAACGAAACGCAGTGTATCAACCCGGGTGAAGGAGCACATAACAGACGTCAAGCACCGTCGGTGTAATAGGTCTGCAGTCTGTGAACATGTCATTGACAAACCAAACCACTCAATTAAGTTTGATAAACCACCTTCTATCCTTGCCAAAGAAAAAAGATATTTTCCCAGAATGCTACGCGAGGCTATTGAGATTAAAAAGCATCCTAATTTCAATAGAGAAGATGGTTTGTCACTACCACCAGCTTGGGATCCTGTAATACATCTCATCAAGGAACAAGCGAGACACAGGACTGCAAAACCTTAATTTCCGAACGGTGTAAAATATCTTATCTGTTTAAAAAGTAGTTTAATAGTCTGTTTTTTTAAAATATTATAATTAGTAATGAGGTAGCCTGGGAGTTTTTCTTTGCAGCGTTTCTTTTCTCCTCAGTACGCCTTATTTGTGAAATGCTGCTTGGTAAATTATTAAAATAAAATAATTAAGCCCCTCTGGCACATGTGTAACTGTCTTTACAGCTTAGGCCCATCTGGCATGTATGTACACCTTTATTTGTGTTTTTTCAAAAAAATGGGTAGTTTGCACAAATTGTAACTTTGACAGAGGAAAATACATCTTTTCTCAGTCCACCCGTGACCATGGAAAGCTGGAAAGCTTCCGAAACGTCGGGAACTAAAATGAGATAATATAAGCGATATAATCCGTTAAATTGTTTTATTTCAATGAGTAATAATCGCGCAAACAGAAGAAAATATTATCAGATGTTCAATCATAATTGCATAATGTATTATTGATTTGTTTGCTAAAATAATCTTATATTTTTTTAGATAAGAGCATTTTCTATTTTTATTAAAAGAAACTAACCTTTGATGCACATGGATCGTAATCATTGTCTCTATTTGAGTTCTGTCCAGCGGAGTTAGGTCCTTAACGGTATAATCAATCAAGCCATTTAACAAATCGAGGAACTTCTGGTTGGTAAGCCTCATTATGAAACGGTCAGCTCTGGCTTTCTTTAACGCGTATTCAGCGTCACTAGTCCATAAGATCTGCATACCTAAGAGACCTGCCTACAATAGCATACAAATATTTTATCCAACAGGTTCAATCAACATACAGTCCATGAGCTTTGAAAAACCTTCGGGTTTTAGAAGCATCGTCCACATCTCTTTTTTTCGGATTATGAAAGTCTCTGAAGCGCCTACTCTAAACTCTTATGATTGTAACCTTAGTTAGCCCAGACACACAGAATCTATTAACACGCTTTTATTAGGTCGACATGTATATAACTATGTAATGGAATCTAAGGTAACTAATTTAACCATCTTCCAAGGATCGTAGCGTCATGAAAATTGGCAGCTATATGCAGTTCTGATGACAATACAATAATATGGTACTGTCGAACTGATCTGATGATGGAGCCGGAAGATATGAACAGGAACTTCATGACGGAACATCGAATCATAGCTGTGTCTGGATTTGTTAGAAAAGTCTTGTAAAGCGTGTCTCTTTTCCTACTGTTTTTTAAACTATTCATTTATTAACAGTCAACTTTTTGTCTTACTAAACTCGGCCTTGGAGTTGTGTCCATTCTACGAATGTGTTTGATTTCACCCGAAGCCGAAGGATTTTCTTAAAGCTCATACTGCAATAAAATCTACGAGTATCAGTCCATTTAAATATATGATGAAAAATGCATGTCTATACCTGCCCCGGGAATGTCCAAAATCCAACCAAAAAGTCAAATTCTGGGTCTCCGGCTAAGGTCTGTGAAATGTTTGCAATCACATTTCGTACGGTATCTTTCATTGTATCTAATAAGACGTTTAACCAATTCTGGAAATTAAAATGCATTTTGATTGTTTTGGAAGCGATTCATCTATCTAATACGTGCTAATACTGGCATGTATAACATTATGCCTCCCAATTAAATAATATATTTTTTACAATTACCTCAACACCACCCATGCAGGTAACTGGTCTCTCCAGGGGTATTTTTTCTCCATTACTGGAATTCATAATGCTGATTCTTTCCTTGTCATCGAAATCGACCGTGTTTATCGCATCGAAAATGCTCGGTAGATGTGGCTGATGAGAAAATAAATATCGGACATTGAAATAAAAGAATTTAACGGAGTATATCGCGTATATTATCTCATTTTAGTTCCCGACGTTTCGGAAGCTTTCCAGCTTTCCATGGTCACGGGTAGACTGAGAAGAGATGTATTTTCCTCTGTCAAAGTTACAATTTGTGGAAACTACCCATTTTTTTGAAAAAACACAAATAAAGGTGTACATACATGCCAGATGGGCCTAAGCTGTAAAGACAGTTACACATGTGCCTGAAGGGCTAAATTATTTTATTTTAATAATTTAAAAAGCAGCATTTCACAAATGAGGCGTACTGAGGAGAAAAGAAACGCTGCAAAGAAAAACTCCCAGGCTACCTCATAACTAATTATAATATTAAAAAAAAAGAGACTATTAAAGTACTTTTTAAACAGATAAGATATTTTACACCGTTCGGAAATTAAGGTTTTGCAGCCCTGTGTCTCGCTTGTTCCTTGATGAGATGTATTACAGGATCCCAAGCTGGTGGTAATGACAAACTATTATTAATAGGTCTGCAGTCTGTGAACATGTCATTGACAAACCAAACCACTCAATTAAGTTTGATAAACCTTCTATCGTTGCCAAAGAAAAAATATATTTTCCCAGGATGCTACGCGAGGCTATTGAGATTAAAAAGCATCCTAATTTCAATAGAGAAGATGGATTGTCACTACCACCAGCTTGGGATCCTGTAATACATCTCATCACGGAACAAGCGAGACACAGGACTGCAAAACCTTAATTTCCGAACGATGTAAAATATCTTATCTGTTTAAAAGTAGTTTAATAGTCTCTGTTTTTTAAATATTATAATTAGTAATGAGGTAGCCTGGGAGTTTTTCTTTGCAGCGTTTCTTTTCTCCTCAGTACGCCTCATTTGTGAAATGCTGCTTGGTAAATTATTAGAATAAAATAATTAAGCCCTTCTGGCACATGTGTAACTGTCTTTACAGCTTAGGCCCATCTGGCATGTATGTACACCTTTATTTGTGTTTTTTCAAAAAAATGGGTAGTTTCCACAAATTGTAACTTTGACAGAGGAAAATACATCTCTTCTCAGTCTACCCGTGACCATGGAAAGCTGGAAAGCTTCCGAAACGTCGGGAACTAAAATGAGATAATATACGCGATATAATCCGTTAATTTTTTTTATTTCAATGAGTAAAAAGCGCGGAAACAGAAGAAAATATTAAATATCGGACATATTTTAAATCTCTTACTGAATGCGAAAATCTATTTTCAAATCACTAGCTCGAAAAGTTCCGTTTACAGCACCAATTCTGCGTAAAAAAGTTATTTTTATCCGCTAGCGTCGAAAAGTCACTTGAAGTTCGAATTGATATTTTTTTACATGTTCATTTTTATTTATTTTTTTGTTATGAGTGACTTCCGGAGGTTCATTTTCGCCAGTTTTAAATGAAAAAAATAATCGGTTTGTTATAATTTCATAGTTTTTCTTACATATCACATTTTCCTTGCTGTAGTGAGGTGAAAAGTTATGTGTTTCGCACGGCTGCAAAAATATTTGTATTTTCGTGCCTTGAAAGCACTCGCGCCCAATGACAACTTTGCAGCCTTGCATAACTAATAACTATTATAAGATAGTTAAGCCGTTCTAAAAAACATTTTATTTATATTTGGAATTTTAATGTTTATTGTACTACTTAAACACGAGAAAGTGCAGTTAAATAAAGTGTTCCAATTTTCATATTCCACTCCCTTTTAGGACTCAGTTTTAGGGCCATTTTTTCTCCAATAACTTAAAACTGCCAAATTCAAAAATTAACGTCCAAGGAAATTACCTGAATAGAATGTGGGTCGGACGCCTGACCAAGTATCTCCAACAGCACGGGATCCGACACGAAGAAGAATCTTGGGAAGATCAGCCGTTTTGTCTCAAGATATCCTGTAAGGGACTTCTGGCAGGCCTCTAGTTGTTCGAGCAAGTGCGGTAGCAACTGTTTTAGACTGTCATCCGACGTGCAAGTTTCGACGCAGTTTACAATGTCCCGAGCACGGTACATGATTTTCACGTACGTCTTGTCAATTGTCTAAAATGAGGAGATTGACTCATGTAACACTGTTGGTTCTCCAAAATAAATATACAAATAAACAGTCATTAATCAGTTATTTACATCAAACCGAGGATGAGGCAATTAGACATGATTCCCCATCTCATGTTTTGTTAGTTATTAAAGGCAGTAAATTTCTGATAAACGGTCGATATTGACAAAATAAACAAGTAATCGGTGAACCGATAAACAAACCCCCTTTCTCAAATCGCTGAACTGATTTTCTTGAACCATAGCTAAGAACGCTCTAGTTGAAGTCGCTTTTCAGAGAAAAACTAAATTCTAGTGGGTCCATCCGTTTAAGATGCCACAGGCTGACACACTCAAGTACACACGTCAACTTTATAATACCCCACTTCTTTCGTCCGGGGTTAAATTTTTGATTGAAGATGCCAACTAACCCCAAACCGCTTAGCCTCTGCCGGCAGCTGCTTGGCTATGTCGCCCCCCACGAACACGGCCTCCAAGTACATCCATAAGTTCTGTACCGTCAGCCACTTCTCCAGAATGTCGCTGGTGCTTACCAACTTGTTAATCCATAATATTATATCTCTTTTAAACGGTGCATTGTATCTGGAGAAATAAAGTATATAATTTAGTTATCGGTTAACCCAGAAGTTCCTAAACAGTACGTTACGACGCCACAAGAGGCATCCGCTAAACTTTTAGTTATTTTTGCAGGAAAACGATGATACAGCATGAGATGCCATGATATATACACGACGCCTGGCAACTATACTTAGTCGTTCATGTCATTTTTGATACGATAACTTGTGACCATGGCCTTGTAATTAATGAAAAAGATTAGTTATATTTTTACGTATAATATTATATTGAAAATTTTGTAATCAAACCATTTAATACGCACCGGTTTGATGCCAACGAATTTAACACCATCAAGCTATCTTCAAGCATAGTGATAATATCCAGGGTGTCTTGAGCTTTTATGAGCAATTCTCCGCGATTCTTGAATGGCGCAAAAGTTAGGTCTATAACAGCCCAGTCAACCATGACTTGTTTCAATTTGGATTCGATATCCTTTTCTTTCACAGAACTAATGCAAATATCCTAAAATTAACACAAATCAAGTATTAAAGAGACTTATAAAATATCACATAATGACTTTCGGAACAATTTATGCGTTCGGTGTTTTAACGATCATTTTTTTTTGGAGTTAATGAGTTACGGTATTAAGTGTACCTCAACATCTTCTTTATTCTGCAACAATGGCGCTTCCATGACGTTAGCCAATGTAAACGATTCCGATTCGACGTCCAATATGCAACCTAGTGAAAATTTTAAAACAGAATAAACAACATTAAATGTCAGGTATCAGACAAGATAACAGATAACATCAAACATGTCAATAACCCAAAATTAAATAGCATGTAAGGATTTAAACAGAACGACTACAGATCAACTTCTATGGGAACTGTATGCCAGAACTGCCCGCCGAAGCATACCGGCGTGCAAATCCCATAAGTAGTTCAGTTTATTCACCCGTATTTACAGGTTCATATCAAGCGGGCTAGCATAATTTGCCTCGTCTCTGGCACTGAGCCGGAAAGAAAGAGATGGGTAATATTTATAGGGATACTAAGGGGTACGTGATGCAGATATGCTAGAGGTGTTTATCAGCAGCAAAAGTAGCTACGCAGAATCACACACCAACTCAAAATTATATGCACACACCTTATAGCCTTGATGGAAATTTTGTGTGTGTACAGATTATTGGGAAGACTTGACTCGCGTAGCTACGTCTGCTACACTAAACAGCTAGTATACTTTTGGCTTGTGGAGCAGCCAATAAACATATTGGCATTCACCTAATAAAACTTCGAGTCTCTTCCAATGGCGCTCCTTCATCGACTTGTCCGCCATCAGCTCCAGTAGGGGACAAGTCTGATTGAAGTCGTCAATTTTATTTTTCAGTTCGATAAATGCTGGCCAGTCTTTCATCGCTTTTGGTAGCATACGGCACCTGAAAAGGTTCAATAAGTATTAGGCTGGTTTTCCACCAAAAATGTGCTGAAATACCTAGCTAAGGATGTGTATTTTCATAGCTCATTTACTAAGTACTAGTGAACAAAGGGTTCAGCGAAAAGTAAGCTATGAATTAAACCTAAGTTTGGGAGCTATGGCTGTGGGCTAGCAACGCTTCTTCGAACCGGGTAAGTCGCTCACATTTTTAGCTACCTCTCACATCTTTGGGAGAAAGGCAACCTTAACCTATTAGACACTCCATTTGCTAGTGAAATGTAACTTGGAACTGGATAGCAAAAGTGCGCGTTATCGTTCAAGCACACAAAAGAAATTGATCATTTCATACAAAATTAGGTTTTGCTATAGTTATCGTAATTAACAAAAGTAAAAACAAGAACTATACTCAATGGGGCTAATGCAATAATAATGACGTTACAATTTCCATTGCATTTTATAGGCTACAATTTGCAAGTTTTAGTTCGGTTCTGCAGTTCGTTGTTGAAAAAAGATAGTTGAAAATTAGTTGATGCAAAAGACGGCGAAGGTCCTTTAAGATCATTTTTAGGGTTTGGCAAAAACAGAACCCTTATAGTTTCGTCATGTCCGTCCGTCCGTGCGTCCGTATGTCACAGGCATTTTACTCAAAAACTACTAAACGTATATTGATGAAATTTGCAGGATAGGTGTCTTGTATAAGCCGCTGCTTAGTTTCATAGAATTATTTTCAGCGAATATCAATGTTTTGCACATATTTTGACAGCCCTTTTAAAAAGACTGCGGTTAATAATTTTTTCAGATATAGTTAATATTATCGAAAATAATCGCTCCAAAAGTTGTTTAAATTGTGTCGCCCCCCCCAACATGATCGAATACCGTTTTTGAGTTATTGCTTAAAAACTGCGCTTCTCAGCTAAAGAACGTTAGTGCCGTGGAGATTGCTAGTGCACTTTTTCATACCGTATTTTTTTCATTTGTAGTGCAATTTTTGTATGAATGGTTGGCCGGTTATTTTTATTACCTAACTAGAAACATCAGTTATCAGGACATAGTATTTTATAATAGAAATAAACAAATTCTTGTAATTTATTTCTCTTACCTCATATCAAACTCGGACAGTTGGGCGATTATAGCTTCAATATCAATTGCGGCCCACGGCGTCTCAAAGTATCCATCAATGGAATTCATCACAGCTAAATATAAACTGTACCTGTAATTTAATGTGATATTGATTATGTCTATGAGCTATTCATAATATTATTATTATCACATGCCGCAATTGGGAATTTTTACTTATTATTGTGCAATATAAAATAATACCTACATTGCGAGCTTATTATATCGCGTGAGAGATTAATGATATAAGGCTCCCCCAGGAAGCACACCAGCTATATAAGAGCTTATACGGCTACTAGCTTTTGCCCGCGACTTTATCCGCGTGTAGCTCGAATTTCAAAAAATCCTTCTAAGTGCGCCTCCACATACATCTTCGGCTGATTGAGATTTCGCAACAACATTACTCGAGCACCCACTTTTTAAGATCAGTATGTGTGAAGGTAGGCTGGGTGGGTTAAGTGCATTTAAAAACTACGCGATAGTTTATGGCATCATCCGTGTTCACTACAGAGTCTATAGAATTGTATTCGTAGTCTGAACCTTCGAACGACTTAAATAAAATGTTATTAATAACGGAAGCCTGGTCGTTCTTATGTGTGTCAGAATCGCTCGTTCACACAGCCACTCCATGGACTTGCTGTGTAGATTTTGATCGTCTGGGTAAATTTAAGAGATTTAGGTCGTCAACTGTCCGCACAACTAAGGTGAGATCCGATGGAATTGTAATCCTTCCCTCAGTTTCGGGATATTTCTCCATTTCCTATTTTAAGAAGAAGGTCGGATAATTCTCAGGCGCAAATATCGTCCTTAAAGTGCACTCGCATATTTATCTTAAGGTGGAGTTTTTTGATTAAAGGCCTAATATTTGACGCCTTAATGCAAGTTTTAACTTCATCAGCTCCAGTTCCCAAAACATTTACTCAATTAATTACCGGTTTTCCATACAAATTTTCAACCCCAATTTAATCTCGTTAGGGGATGAATTTCCAAAAATGCAGATTTTTTTTCTTACTTTTAAATGAAGAGTCTATACGTGAAATATTAAAACAGTTACTCAATTGATTACAGGTTTTCTATACCAACGTTGAACCCCAATTAACCCCGTTACGGGATGAATTTTTAAAAATGCCCTTATCAATGTTTACCACTGTACATTAGGAGGTTGTGACCGAAGTTTTAAGCGTCCTGACCGAAACTTTAAAAACGACATGTTTCCCATACAAACTTTCATCTTTTTTTATACCCCTTAGGGAATGAATTTTTATAGAAACGCTTAATCATTTGTTTTGTTTTTTAGTAAGAAACCTTTATACAAAGATTCAAGTCAACGATTTCCATACAACGGTTCAACCCCTACATCACACCCTTAAGGGATGAATTTCGGAAAATCCTTTCTTACACGTCCACGTACTATAAAGAATATACGTTCCAAATTTCATGCTTATATCTTTAGCGGTTTAAGCTGTGCGTTGTCTGTCAATAGGTCAGTAACGCAAGAGTTTTATATATATAGATTATAGAACTAATTTTAGCGTTATAAGGGCTGTATAAAGGTGCGTCCACACTTGTATCATTTGCTCGTATCCGATCACCGTGCCTTAGCATGACTGCGTAGCGCGCTGCTTCGACGCTTACTGTCGGCGCGCCGATAATGCCGCACTCTTCCGATACAAGTGTGTGATACGCGTAGCAAATGTATTTCGAATGATCCTATCGGCGCAACGTCCAAACGCGTGATCGTGACACGCGATCATCCTACGCGACGATGATCTGATACGGGCAAATGATACAAATGTTGACGCACCTTAAGGTCTAATACACCTTGTTTGCTACTAGGGCCATCGCTTTCCAAAGCACGTATTAGTACGACAGTAACGGGATATTTTATTTAACTTTTATGTTGCGCGATTAACCCTAAAATGATACATTTGAATGGTGCCACAAATTATTATGAAGTTTGTTTTGGCGTCATAGAATGATTTTTAGGACTCCAGGACTTTGTAGGACTTTTAGCAACCAAAAAGGTAAAAATAACGAACCCTTATGGTCCGGCTGCCTCGGGGGAAGCCAGTGTTATCATGCTGGTCTACATTGACCCTCAATTCAGTATATACTCACAGAGTTTAAGACTAAACTGCAGAACACCTGATACTATAGAGTACTAGTGAGAAATGAGACTGTCTGTCCGTCCGACTGTTACTGCGTTATATATCTCGGGAGCTATTTATGTTATCCATTAGAGATTTGAATAGTTATAAACATGGCAAGTCCAAGCGTATGCAAATAAAACATTAAAAAAATATGTTTATTTCTATAGAAACTGCCCAATATGAAAAGGGCCAAAAAAGTATAGCAACTAGGTGAAACAGGATCTCATATGACAGGTAAAATTTTGATTTATGTAGCAAAATATGGAGAAAATACCATTCCACGTTTACCTTATTTCCGGTCCGGTGTTCTCTAAGCGAAATTTTGAAATTTTCTCTTATTATATCTATTAACTAGAAGGTGCCCCCGCAACTTCGTTCCCGGAGGAGAAAAAATCATAACCCCTCTTTTTAGGGTTCCGTAGCCAAATGAAAACGGAACCCTTATAGATTCGTCATGTCTGTCTGTCTGTCTGTCCGTCACAGACAGACAGAAAAATATAATATGTATATTGATGAAATTTGGAGCATAGGTGTCTCGTGTAAGCCGCTACTTAGTTTAATAGTTAATAAATATATATATATATTTCTAGGGGGGGCACTCCATACAGGTAACCGAGACAGAGAAAAAAAAATCAACAAATATCAATGTGTGGCACATATTTCGACCGTAATTCTAAAAACACAAAGAGGTTTTAAAAAAAAATGATTTAGTAAACATTTTCCGAAATATTCGCTCCGAAAGTCGCCGCCTCTATTTTCGAAACGGTATGTAAAAATAATATGGAAAGAATAACAAATATAAAACTTAATAAATACTTCGAACGAAAATTGTTTTCAATATGATCGGGCATACCGTTTTTAAGTTATTGCCAAAAAACTGCACTTCTCAGCAAAAGGACGTAAGTGCCGGGGAGATTTTTTTTTTTTCATCTGTAGTGCATTTTATTGTATAAACGGCTGCGGAACCCTATATTGAGCATGGTCTGACCCGATTAGGTAAAAAGTATCCTATAACCATCTGGAGATACCCAGCTACCCATATACATATAATTTTTTTGAAAATATCTTCAATGTACATACAGACATATAATTTTTACAACTTTATAATATTATACATATAAATATTTCCGGAAAATAACCATATACCTATATGTATATAGCAAATTTTATTTTCATTAAAATAATGTAGGTACCTATGTAATTTCTGAACAACACGGTTGCGTTAAGTATGCACCTCATTTGTATGGGATACCATAGATACCATGTGCAAACTTAGTTAACTGGCCAGCTAAGTTGGCTCAAGCGAATGCAATGTTTGTACGGTACCAAGGCACGTGAATCAGACATGCACTGGCCGGTTTCTTTTAGAACCTGACTTTGAACTTTGTAGGTCTGGCTAACCCTTCTTACCAGCTAATCTAATCGGACTCAGTGGAAGAGCGCAAACTCGCAAACGGGAATGCCATCAGCTACAAAATAGGACTTAGGGAAGAATATGAGACTATGGACTGCCCCGGCGGCGGGGTCATGTGTTGTAGTGTGGACATATAGTAAAACCCAGTTTATACACTACATATACACTACGCCTATTCAAAAACCGTACGAATCTAGTAAAAGTTGTTTTTATACCACCTTAAGACCAATTTTACCATACCCTGTTAGTTATTATCACTTCTAATTCTAACATCAATGGAGTATACTCCTAACCGATAACGATGTACAGTCGACTACAAAGAGATGCATCCACGTTTTCACCTTATTGTATTGTAATACGTATACATCTCTCTGTAGTCGATTGTACAGTAGTGGTGAGATAAGTAATCAAATCACTTACAGTTTATTAAGTAAGTTAAATTGCTTTTTCTTTTCATGCAAAATGGGATAATCTTTAACTTCCATGCCAAATAACTTTTCTCCACTGGAATACATTTCAAACCGTCTCCACAACTCATCAAATCTTGATTGAAACAATATAACTCTACAACAGTATCATGTAGATAAACATTGTGTAAATAATAAAATGATTATTAAAGTATAGTAAATCAACAGTTTATGTGTTACTTCAATGGCTAAATTTAGAAAAGAATACTACATTGTATCTGTAGTGAAAATGTCGCTCCAACTTGTTCACCACTAAGTAGGAACCAGAAAACAAAGAAGCCAATATAATTCAGCGCGAATAAAATAATAAAATCATAAACTCGACTCTGATTCGGTTCCGTGTCAAAGTTAAAGGAATATCTAAAACTGTATACAGGGTTTTCCTTGACTAAAGAAATTTGCCAGTTTTATTGTCTTTCAGGTTAGCAAAACTCTCATTTCATAAACCACCGACGCGATGTTCAGACGACATAAGGAGATTCCCAAAAGAGTGGCGTAAGAAAAAAGAGACCTACGACACTACTCGACAGTGGGGCGACAGGCTGATAGGATAATATATGGATAAGATTTTGACTGAACTGATCACCTATCGCTAGCCTCCCGTGCCGTTAAGCCAGGAGTCATGGGCCCAAAGGCGTCATAATCGGCGTCAAACTTTTCTACTTCTGCCGCAAACGACGCTACGCCCGAAGTTAACTCCTTCTGAAGTGGACCTTGCATATCGACGATTCTTTGCTGTACTTCAGCAGCCTGTAGGAACCATAAAGTAGGAAAATCGTATTATTTATAAATAAACTGCCACAATGTTACGCTTAGTAAGAATGTCTATCGCTATGTATAATATAGTGTTTTTTAGAGCCCAGGCTTTTCGCTTGACTTGACACGACGGTAACTTTCGAAATGTTCTAAGTCGCTCACATTTATCAACGCTTTATGACGCGTTTATGCAGTCCAAAAAGGAAACCAACAGGAAAAAACATCCACGTCGTCCGATTACTCGGACAAAGCAGTCGGACCACGTGGCCACAGGGTATCGTAATGCTTAATTAAATTAAACTGACCTTAGATCGTGTCAAACTGTTTTTTTAACTAATCATTATATTTTTTTATGAAACACAAATGTGTGTTTCTAAGTGTTAATATGAGTAAATTAAAACACTTCATTATATCGTGAAAAATCAATTGCGCTCATACGTCGTCCACACCCGAGATCGAATCCGGTACCTTTGGATCGGTCCGACGTCTGAACCATACGACCAGAGAGCACCGTGTGTACCTAAGCCTTCCTGTTCCTATATCCACTCTGATGCCTGCTCCTACTTTGGTTTTTTGAAAGGTATTTAAAATATATCGCCTTCAAGGTACTTACAGTTTCTAACATATTCGTGAAAGCGTAACGCAGTCCGTCAACCATATCTGAATCTTCTCTAGGGATTTCTATGTTGAATATATGCAAAGTTGCATAACTTTCTTCGATTAAATCCAATTCCATATCCATGCTAAAAATAAAATATAAGGTGAATGTCCTAATGTTTGACAACCAGATTTCAATAGTTGACATCCTGCGTGTCAGTTCTATTGCGATGCGTTAAGGGTGAAGTTGTCAACTATTAGAACAGAGTCGAGGACTGGGACATTTACCTAAAGGATCCGCGGGAAATAAGCCCGCTATTGCCTAACATTTACTAGAATCAGGACCAAACCATTGGATCGAGCTTCATAATTCCAAGAAGAACGTAATTACTATAGCATAATCGTACGTGAAGCAATTAAATCAAGAAACACCAAAATTTCAACCGGGAAGATGGTCGTAGTGGAATCCAGTTATTAATAAATGTAAACAGGATCAAACATCATCCGATAAATTGCTTGACACACGGAGCGATAATATATATTAATATACCGAAAGATATTTTACAGTATAGCTAAGCCCCTCACACGACAAAGATACCAAAATATATATTTCTGCCGCCATTATGCTCGTAGCCGGCGAAGCAATAGGACGTGTTTACAATATACAGGGTACACCATCATAGCGTTAGACTTGTTGCATAGTTCGTCAGAGGACGATTATGATGCCGCATTTGATTTGAGTGTTGCTTTTTCAGCAAAACTAAAATCCGTCTGGACTGAACTGAAGCACATAAAAAATAAGAGAACGCGGAGAATTATACTTATACAATGATCTGTCTTTTAAACAATTCAGTTAGTACTTTTTGTTTTACAAATATCATGATAATAATCATAATTTTTGCAAATTATTAGTGGATCACTCCACTATCGTTATTATTATAAACAAAGAACAGAAACAAATGAAAAAAAAATTCGACGATACTGGACTTGAACCAGTGCCTTGAGCCAGACCGGGGCAGCACGCTCTCCCAACTGAGCTAATCGTCCATACCAGTAATGGACGAATTTCATTTGTTTCTGATCTTTGTTTATAATAATTCAGTTAGTGTTTTAGAATACCAAAACCAATGTTTAATCAACTTCACAATCTGATCAATCTGGTTTTTGAACTGAGTTACTTTGTCCACCGTCCGGCTCCATCTTCAGACCCTGGATATCATACCAGAGAGCTTGCTATGACACACGAAATAAGCTGAAATATTATTATTGTGTTTGACGAATCAGCGGATCGCTCACCGCTCGCATACCTAAGGCGCGGTACAGCGTATTGGTCACACTAATACTCTGTTCAGCCTAATAATCAACCCCAAGCGCGGGAACATCGAAAAACTGTTGATCTCCTGTTCCGTATTATCCGTATTACATACTACAGTTATGGACGTAACGTGAAGTCTGAAACTTTGAAGAATTACCTAAAAAAAGCTAATTAAATAAATCATATTTATACGCGATTAAGCCCCGTTTTGTTGTGTTGCGATAATGAATGCAAATCGTGTAAGTTTAAATGAATGGTAAACAACAACATACTCAATAAATGCATTTCTGATCATTTCTAGACACAACATGGCCACACGAACATCATCCAAGTCCTTGATCTTTTTCGCCATGGCCTTCATCCGGTCCTTAATGAACTGCATCATCTTGGTCACACGATCCTTGTAAGCATGGCTCAGTAGCTTGCCCAAAATCCTCTTCCATTCAATGGACTCAACGTGTAAACCCAACTTGACGTTATCTGAATTCCAGGACATACAAGGACAAATTCATAACCTTGAAAACAATTATGAGACATTTTCTACGCTGTACACTATTTTTTTAGGGTTCTGTACCAAAAACTGTCCGTCCGACTATTATAGCGGTATATCTCATAAGTACTACTTATGCTATTTATTTGAAATTTGGAATAGTTACGAACATGGCCAGCCCAAATGTATTGCAAATAACTCCAAAAATCATTTTTCAATAACCCGGTTTGGTTAAGTTTTGCCCCTCATTTGCATGAGACGCCATAAATACTAGAGACCAACTTAACTCAACCAACTAGTAGAGTTATACGAAAGTGCGCGAGGCAGTCTTGCACTTTTTTCAAGATACATTCTACTATTATCTTACCTACTCAATACCGCATTATATGTATTAACACTGTATTTAATTAATATTGTACCACGAAGTAAGAAATGGGTTGTGAACTTATATTATATAAAGTGGTACACATGGAGCCTATATTTTTAAATTATAAAACAATCATCTTGGATTAAATGAGTACCCACCCATATCGATTTGTATTGAACCAATAATATGCCTCTCTGGTAAACTCAGCACTTCCTCTGTCTGCGCTTCGTACCTTTTCAGCGTGTCTGTGATGACAACATTCAACGGGCTGGAATCAACAAAGTCTTGCACTTGCTGTACTCTATCTTCCGCCCACAAATGAGAATATCTACCGTAACCCTGAAATGAAGACAGTAAATAGAATGAAATATCCTTCAGATTATTATGTTATTCATGCGTCCTCATCTGAAGTGCTCTCTGAGATGGCTTACGGAGCCCCAGGCTCTGCGGAGTTACACTTTGGGCTTTGGGAGTTCTATCCAATTTTTCTTTGATGTGTTACTTCTTCTAGAACCTTACATATTCCTACATAATACTCTTTTCAAAAATTACAATATTACCTTTAGCAATTTTTCAATGTCCGGCTTATACATGAACATCATTCCTTGTAAGGCCATGACGGCTCGAACAATGTCTTTGTGCTCGGAGACCATTCGGAAGTAATTTTTGACACCACCCATTAATGATCCCGATTTCGATGAACCTATGAATATAGTGATCTCGTCACAAATTACAAAATATAGGAGCGACACCCTGTTATCAAAGGTAACAAGCGCATCTTATTATGGACCTACCGAAACGGCTCGTTAACATCATCGTCGACCAAAGGGCTGACGGATTCCTCACTATGTGTATCACAACCGCAATGTAATCAAGAATTATTGAAAGCATCTTTTACATGCGACCAGGAGAGACGATTTTAAAATGAACATTGGATTTTTATTATTTTAAGAGAATATGTTCTAGTACAGTCTCACTTATACCATATGAAATCAAATTGTGCAAAAACGTACTGCTGACGCTTCGCATCATTTGAATAGATTTCCCGGAAACGGACTCCTTAAGGATGGCGTCCTGTTGACTCCACTGAAAAACATTTCTGTGAGTGTCCATGATGCAATTTAACACTACCTGTAAATATATACAATAACAATCAATGTTGAGGTATAATCGGATGCTTTTACGATATGTTAGCAAGTTTTTGCTTTTTGCATGACACTCGCGAAGATTATTACCTAAACATAAATATGGCGGGTCTTATGCGACCACCCATGACCAACGACCAACTACGACGCATGAAACTGCGTTGCAACGTTGGATAATATAGGTAAATAAACAAAACACGTTAGACCCGCCATATTTATGATTAATAATGTGTACAAGCCGCGAGAGTATAAAGTGAAGATAATTTCTATTCTCGTTATTTGTGAGGGCCATGCAAATATTTCTAATTACATATTTTTCTTACGAGTATGTATTTAAGCAGCCGTTATTTTGAAATCGATTATATTTCGGATTTACGAACTTTCATGGAGTAACTCCGAAACCGAACTACTATGTATGTATACGTACGCACTAAACTTATATCTAAATAATCATTATCCAAACCATATCCACTTAATGGATAAAAGAATAATACATTACTGCAGACGCTTGGAAAGAAGGGTTTGCTGGGTATACATAGGTATACGAAGCCGGCAAGCCCTTTTCACGGCCAGAGGCATGTATAGTCAAACATATGCATTGAAATTAGAAAATACACCACTCAAAAAAATAAACAACAGTTTTTTTTGTAGCACTTGACTTACTTGAGAAAAGACAGATTGGATCTCCTCCAGTGTCGGGGTAATCAAAACCCGTGGTATTTGCAAATACATCATTGACTTCATTAGTGGGCTGAGTTTCTTCTGTTCCTCTGGATCTGTAGTCATTGTTAAGAAACTGCAACAATACATAAAATGACTTGAACTTGACTTACCGCAAGCGAAGCCTCAGTTAAACGGACGGCCTAAATTATGGTTAAGGGCTAATTTCACCATAGCCTGTTAATTTTAACGATTGGTTATACCTGCCTATTTGGCAGTCATAATCAGCCATCAGCAACTAACAAGCATGGTTAAATTAGGCATAATTCATGTATTCAGTGTGTCCCAGGATAAAATGCACAAACAAATAGGAATGAATAGTTTGCAATTTAAAAACGAAAAAAGTAATGGAAACAATTAGGAACATTAAGTTTCTCAGAGGTATTTTTTTTCTGATAGTATGCGTTATCGTCGCTAGTAATACAAATAATTTACTATGACATCGTAGGTACGTTGTTTCTTAGGTATATTTTTTAAACACTCGTCGTGTCATTTGAACAGATATGAATGAATACATTTTTATTTTAGTCTACTATAGTAAGACAAAATTATAAAATAAAAGCATTACATTGGCAGCTAACTTTTGAATTTTTCATACCAATATTCGGGTCATTTTTTTATTTGTAAAATCAATAGTAATCTTGACTCAGAATAAAACGAGAAGTAAAAGTCCATAACCTGGGACAATAATTGGAGCATATGCATTTTTTTAATGCTCATGTTCTTACGTAGCAATTTTATAATTTATTTCAACGAATAAAGGGAACCCAAATGTTACCTTGACACAGAAGCTCTTCGTCTTAACATATCAAGACTCGTCCGCGTACACTTTATAAGGGAATCGAAACATTTTGTGGCAAAATATGCGAACAGCTCGTTACATTCATTAATTGCGTGTTGAGGTTCATAACGATCTGGATTTTCGATTTCCAAAAAAGCTGAAACAACAGTACCAGCTTTAGCATAAATAACTAACTGCGCTGACTCAGCGACCCAAAATGAGTCTTGGCCTCCGACACAAGAGCATGCCACTTTACCCGATCCTGCGCAATCTCTCGCTCGCTTGGAGCCAATAGCATAAATAGTATATTGAAAGTAAAAATGATTATCATTCTCAAAGTTATCCTCAAAATCCGGACGAAGTTACGGGTTAACATTATTTTCGATGTATTGGTATCTCCCTGATGAAACTGTGATATATTTTTGGTTTGGATATATTTTTTATACTTAGTGTCTTTGTCACCATATTCAATCTAATAAATAGGCTCGAAAAATCGAAACTAACCTGCATCTTCTGGAAACACTCTTGTTACCGAAGTAACCTGCTTTAATGCTTTATCTGGATCCAACCTACAAAAAGAATAAATATTTATCAAAAACCGGCCAAGTGTGAGTTACACTCGCATACCGAGGGTTCCATGCGACCAGAACCGGTAACTAAGTTTGCACTTCATAATTTAAATCTGTACTTGCCAATTATCCTTGAGGTCTTTAATTGCTTGGTTAGGCACACTGTCGAGGAATTTGTTGATCAGTTCCACCACAGCTGTTTCAGCATTCCACGACTTGTGTTGCAATTCCGCCGCTATCAACCAAAAATGTGTTCAGCGAAAGATAAATGACGAAGTACGAAGACAAGTAAGAGAATATGAGAAAGAAGGACATTACAGTCAAAAAGTTTAAGCCCAATTTATTGGCTCTTCCTTGCCTTTCTACGTTGCACTACGGTGTGACACCGATTTTCGAGGCTTACGACCCATTATTTAGAAAGTTTTTCACTTGGTGCCCTAGGAAACCGAGTCACTCTAGATTTTTGTAATATGTGAATTATACCAGCACCTGGGTCCTTTTATATGAACTAGGATGAATTTGAAAAATTGCGTAGAAGAAATTTTGAAAATTGACTTTTCTTCTTCTCTTAATTTTCAATTAAATACTTTTTCCTTACAAATGTATTGCAAACAGTATTTGCTAAAGGTCGAAAGACAAAAATAATAAGTTTACGTGGTTTTCTATTGATTGCAAATTTAAGTTGATGTTTTTTAGAAGAATTTATAACAATGAAACTAAACATTGTGTTTGGTCTTTAACTTTTTGACGGTAGTGTACTGTATATATTAAGCAATAAAAGCGACCATCATAAATCCGCAGGTGTGCACTAAGATTCTCATTACTTATTCGTCATTTTCATCATTATTTCCTTATTAATCACTAACCATTGTAATAATAGTACATTACTGCAGAGGCTGCGAAGTAGGGGATTGCCGGCCGAGTAGTTATAGATGGCCGAGTGTCAACGAGGCCATCTAGAGATACGAGGCCGACAATCCCTGTTCGCGCCGAGGCTTGTATATTGCTTTTCTTAAACATGCAATGAAATAAAAATCAATATTTTTTGTATAATAAATATTTTTTCCCACTAAAACGTTATTTTATATACATAGTTATTCGTTTTCTTCGCGCGGCGGCGCTCGGAGCGAACTGAAACAAAAGACGGTCGCTTTGCTGGCCTTGGCTGGCAATTCCGTATGAAATTATCATTATGTGCCCCTCGTTGCGCCGCACCCGAAATGTAACACTTCGGGGTCTATTACAAGGAACACAACGTCAATATTTCATTGCATGATTGAGAAAAAACATTTAATGGATATCACGTACCTATTTTAACTTATTTGAATCACGGTAAGTAGCTGTAAAGCATTTAAAGTTTGGAAGTCAAAATGAATTAAAGCACGCGATATAAGTCCTCCTATAATTCTATATCCTTACTATATTATAAACGTGAAAGTATGTATTTACATTCCACTTAATCTCAAAAACTACTAGATGAATTTCTATGAAACTTATGCTCCATATATACTCCAGTTATGTACCTTATATATCAGAATAGAACATAGGCTATAATGTATGCCAAATTTCATCCCTACGGACGGACGAAAAAGGGGATATAAATTTGTATGGACAGTAAATATTTTTTTACGCCAGGAAATTGAAATCTCGGTAATATGCTTCACATTGAAATTAGTAAAATATCGAGTTTTGCGGAAAGACATCCCGGAAAAATACCTTTTCTCCGCGATAAACGAATCTAAGGCGGACAGCATCGCGGGTGGCCGCTAGTATAGTATAAAAAGTAGAGTGTTGTAGTGATAAAAGACACCAAATTTATACTCGATCTATTGGAGAAATAAGTAAGAAGAAATATATGTCTTTCATACCTTGACTCACAATTTAAAATTACACAATATATTTCTAGAGGTGGATCAGGGGTGTTAATGCCTAACGAAATGTTGACAGTAAAATTGGTATCCGAATCAACCGTCATAGCCCATACAAAATTATGACACTTGATTCTGATACCGAGCGACGAACGCGATAGGCAATAAGAGGGCAGGTTATAATACTAGGAATATTTGACTTTGTTCTTACCGATATCATCTCGTCTTTGGAGATTATCTTCATAGAACGTATTAGGGTCGACCGCTGTATCAGGCAGTAACACCAATAAAGTTTTTGAAATCGATATTAATATGGCATCAACTCGAGCCTCTTTCATGTCTACCACCTATGGAATAATTGAAGTCAGTTCAGTGTAGATAAGCAAGAAAATAATACCTACTTCTATCACAAAAAAGGTGGTTTCAAACATTGAAATACACGCAACCGAACGCCGGGTGGCTATAGTTAGAAAATAGAGGAGAGGACACAATTTATGCTACTTTCGGAGCGATAAATCCGTACTTTTTTAGTAATCTCAGTCTTTTTAAAAGGACTGTCGAATAAAATGATATTTAACAGATTATATCGCGTATATTACCTCATTTTAGTTCCCGACGTTTAAGAAGCTTTCCAGCTTTCCATGGTCACGGGTGGACATGGAAAGCTTCCGAAACGTCGGGAACTAAAATGAGATAATATACGCGATATAATCCTTTAAATTGTTTTATTTCAATGAGTAATAATTGCGGAAACAGAAGAAAATAAAATGATATTTGCTGATATTTTTTTTTGTTTTGGTTACATGTATCGAGTGCCCCCTCATTTTTTTTGGTATTTAACTATCAAACTAAGTAGCGGCTTATACAAGACACCGACATTCCAAATTGCATTAATATACATCTTGTAGTTTTTGACTAAAATGCCTGTGACATACGGACAGACTATGGCTATGACGAAACTATAATACGTTTTTGCCAATTTGGCTAAGGGACTATCTTGAAAATTTTACTGAAGAATTTAAATGACAATTTTGAACTGAATAATGTTACACACACCTCTTTAACAAATAGATCAACTTCATCAAGAACCTCCTCAATGGCACTACAGTAAGCTGGTATCTCGAGAGACGTCCACGTTATGGTAGAGAGCCCGGGCTGAAAAGCCTTCTCCATCTTAATAAGCTGCGCTCGCAGCAGCGGCAGAAAGAGTTTCGGCATACTTCTGCGGGATGTATTCGGGACAATTACAAAAATGCTACATTGAATATGGCTCAGCACTAGAAAGTAATAAAAATATATCTAGACGCACATGATAGACAGTTTTGAAATGAAGAATGCGATCTGAGAATATATTGTACAGTCACCAGTATTAATATCGGCCACAACAAAGCTTCGATTTTACTACAAATCCGATATAAACGGCAAAGCTTTCGAGTGGTTTACAAGTTATTTAAAAAATAGAAAGCAATGTACTGAAGTTACAAGAATAACTCAAATAAATAATAGTTTTTTAAGGAAAATCTACAGGTCTGAATTTCGTTTAAATAAGTCAGGTGTCCCGCAGGGTAGTAATTTAGGACCATTATTATTCCTGCTTTATATTAATGACCTTCCACATGCAACAGCAGAAAAATGCATTCTATTTGCTGACGACACGACGCTAATAGTAAAAGGGAATAATACAAACAATTACGAGACATCAATTAATAATGCTTTGAATGACATATACACATGGATAAACGATAATAATCTTAACATAAATCTGACTAAAACCAAATTCATTCAATATCGGTCACACAGAACTATTCCTAAACGATTAAGTGTTAAATATAATCATAGTTATATAGAAGAAACTGACAGCATTAAATTCTTAGGTTTAGGTATTGATAGCCAATTAAATTGGAAGGATCATGTAGATTCTATATGCTCTAAATTGGATAGATTTGTTTTTGCCTTAAGAAAACTTAGCAGAACTGTTTCTACTGAAGCAGCAATAACAGCATATTATGGTTACATTTCATCAACACTTAACTATGGCCTTTTATTGTGGGGAAATTCGGTTAGTGTTGAAAAGGTATTTAGATTGCAAAAGAAGTGCTTGCGTGCAATTGCTAATTGTTGGATAACCGATAGTTGTAAACCTATATTTAAGGAATATAATATATTACCTTTGGCGTGTATGTACATAAGAAAAGTTTGTTTATTTGTAAAGTCTCACGCTGATTATTTTAAGTTACGTTCTGATGTCTCTGCTGGAAATCTAAGAACACAGTACAAAAAACTCCTCTACAAACCTCCTTGTCGTGCTTGACGAAATGCTTATAACTCCTGTATAATTGTATATAATAATCTACCTGACACATTGAAGTTGCTGAAAAATCCTGAATTTAAGACAAAATTGACAAAATGGCTACATGAACATTGTTTTTATTCTGTAAAGGATTATTTAGACATAAATAATAGATATTAGAATTTAATTTATCACCATGCTCAAATTATTATTATTACTGTATATTTATCTTGCTTGTATTGTTAACTTCATTTTAATTATTCGTAATGTTAACCTGACAAATACATAATTTGCATGCCAAAACGGCTGAATACTGATACCTATACCTGATGACAACACCACTGTATTTACGTATTCTAGCAAATAAACGTTTTCTTTCTTTCTTTGTTTCTTTCTTTATATTTAAGGTTCGCGCATATCTGCGACAACTGTACTTAAAAAAAAATAAACTAGAAGAGACTAGGTCTGGATAGCGAATAATAAGGTCATCTTTTTCAAATTGAACACGAAGCTTTGATGTGGGGCACACTGAAAGTTTCTGGAACTGGCTGCTTACAATAAAAAAAATAAACAGGCCAAGAGCATATCGGACTATGCTCAGTGTAGGGTTCCCTAGCCGTTCATGCACTGCAGATGGAAAAAAATGCGATATGAAAAAGTGAACTAGCAAAAGAGTATATCTCCACGGCACTTACGTCCTTTCATTGAGAAGCGCCGTTTTTCGGCAATAACTCAAAAACGGTATATCCGATAATGCTGAAAACGATTTTTGTTCAAATGTATTTATTAAGCTTTACTTTTGTATTTTTTTTTCATATTTTTTGGACATACCGTTTAGAAAATAGAGGGGGGGGACACATTTTTTGCTGCTTTAGGAGCGATTATTTCCGAAAATATCCACAAAAAGGCAAAAAAATGATTAAAAACCTCAAGTTGATTTTTAAAAGATCTGTCGAAATATGTGCCACACATAAATATTTGCTGAAAAAAAAAATCAGTCGCGATTACATGTATGGAGTGCCCCCTTATATTTATTTTATTTTATTATTTAACCATCAAAATAAGTAGCGGCCTACATAAGACACCTATATTTCAAATTCCATCAATGTACATCTAGTAGTTTTTGAGTAAAATGCATGTGACATACGGACGGACGGACATATCGAAACTATAAAGGTTCCGTTCCAAATAGTAATTTACAAGTCTTTTTCAAGATATCTGCAATGTATAGGCAGAAGATATCTGCAACATTCCAGAAACTTTCAATACGACCTAAGTTGTAAATTATATAAATCCCAAAAGCACTTACCTTCTGATTTGATTATTCCGTTCAACTAAAAACTTAATCCTTTCACAATTTCCGTATATTTGATCCTTGCAATATGCGACCACCTGAGCAGAGTCTGGTACACCTGTCGAGCATTTCATTTCTAATATTGGATTTCTTACAATATTTTATTTCAAGATTTATTCTAAGACTGAAATGTTTAAAATGCTGGAGTGCCGACTTTATGAGTGCTTGAGCTTGAGCCCTTGGGAACTGTATGACCAGTGCCGTAGCTAAGCGTCGACGGGGGCCGCGTGTGCTAGTTTTTAAGATTATATTGCCTACTGTTAGAAAAAGGCCTCCCTAATGTGATTTCGCTCACGACTAGATTAGCTCACTTTACGAAACTGCGCATTCGCCCATGAGAATCCGCAAAATACCTCATCATATGCATCAACGAATCAAGCATAAGCATTGAGCACCCATTATATACTCTAAATGCCGACGTCATTGATTCAAATATTACTATACTTAATTTTAATAGCAGAATAAGTACTTTTTGTTTTACAAATATCATGATAATAATCACAATTTTTGCAATTTATTAGTGGATCACTCCACTAGCGTTATTATTATAAACAAAGATCAGAAACAAATGAAAAATTTTTTCGACGATACTGGACTTGAACCAGTGCCTTGAGCCAACGGGGTGAAAGTAACTTCATAGTTCTGCACTAGGCGGCGCTAACGGCTAAAGAGTCGGATGCACCATACAGAGATCCATAAGCAAGAACAGATGACAAAATTCGTCGACTGCTGGTGTGGACGATTAGCTCAGATGGTAGAGCGTGCTGCCCCGGTCTGGCTCAAGGCACTGGTTCAAGTCCAGTATCGTTGAAAATTTTTTTCATTTGTTTCTGATCTTTGTTTATAATAATAACGCTAGTGGAGTGATCCACTAATAAATTGCAAAAATTGTGATTATTATCATGATATTTGTAAAACAAAAAGTACAGTCTTGATAATAGCGCCACCTCTCGCCGAGCAATGGTACCTGTAAAGGTATCTGCTCGGGGTGAAAGTAACTTCATAGTTCTGCACTAGGCGGCGCTAACGGCTAAAGAGTCGGATGCACCATACAGAGATCCATAAGCAAGAACAGATGACAAAATTCGTCGACTGCTGGTGTGGACGATTAGCTCAGATGGTAGAGCGTGCTGCCCCGGTCTGGCTCAAGGCACTGGTTCAAGTCCAGTATCGTCGAAAAAATTTTTCATTTGTTTCTGATCTTTGTTTATAATAAGCAGAATAAGTGTTAAGCCTGATATAAAGTGTTAATCGAATGTACGTATTTACTATAAGCTGTATATATATACATACTCAATCCTAATTGCCACATATATTCGACTTCTCTGATACATTCGGGAATGTAAACGTTGAAATTTACAATGTACAAATTTGTCGTTGGATGCCTGATGAGAAGCGGAGCGATCAAACCCAATCTGACCTGAAATCACAGTATCTTTATGCTTAATATCATTACATCATTTTGTCAAGAACAATGGGGACACCCATTCAAATCAATATGACGATGACACGAGTCCATCTAAGCATCAAATACGGAGACGAGACTACATAGTGGAATCTAACACAGTCCTGGCCTGGCAAGCAGTTGGGCTTCTCATCTTTTTAAAGGTGCGTCCACATTTGTATCATTTGCCTGTATCAGATCATCGTCGCGTGGCATGATCGCGTATCACGATCACGCGTTTGGACGTTGCGCCGATCCGATCGCTCGAAATCCATGTTGCTACGCGTATCACACACTTATATCAGACGAGTGCGGCATGTTCGGCGCGCCGACAGTGAGCGTCCAAGCAGTGCGATACGCAGTCATGCCACGGCACGGTGATCGGATACGAGCAAATGACACAAGTGTGGACGCACCTTTAGGTAACCGAACTGGTAACGTATTAACATACACTTAATCACAATAACATGACAAGTATTTTTTCGTCACAGGCGTTCAAAAGCCAACAACTAATACCTAATTAAAGTGTACTACCTATTATTCAAGTATTCATAACCCACCTGACCAACATTCTCGGCCCAAGCTTTATGATAAATTAATTCAAATTCAGTAAACACAATGTACATAACGTTGAACAGTTTTATACATCGTTGCGTGTTCTGAAATAAACACATTATTCAGTAATTGAGTTCTATAAATCATAAATACGAGTATTATATTATTGGAATAGCTTTATGTAAATGCGATGTAACTCGTATTACCATGTGAGTAATAATTTCGTCTTGTTTCTTAAACTCCGCCATAGGGCCTTGAATATTTTTATCCAAAAATCTTATCCACATGATTCTTCCCGCGACTGGAGGCATATTCCTTGGCAAATCGGGACTTTCCCTCTCCTCGTTATACCTAATACGAAAGGATTAAAATTAAATCTTGATTAATTGCATAATCTTTATGATTATACAAGGCTTATTTTGAACCTCTCTCTCGCTAAAATTTACAAGACAGTATCTAATGAATTAAAAAAAAATTAAAGCTAATTTATTATTTCACGCGAGTCATATTATTCTTGTAAGCGCAGTCAGTGAGAGTGCGGTCAAGTAGAGTGACCAAATATTTTATTTAGTTTGTATCAACAAAAAAAATATGGTCCAAAAATGTTTTATTTTATGTTTCATAAATTTATTGTACCACGGCACTGGGATGATTAGACATTATGTACTTATTTTGACAAAGGTTCAAAAATAACTTTGTATGCCGAAGTTAAATTACAAATTGTACCTATCTCGAATGGACTCGATCTCGGCGGTGTATTTACTTATCAAGTCGTAGTATTGATCTTCAAGATAGAGGCAACTCAACTTGAGATTTTCAAATCGTTTCAGCAAATGCAGAGCTATTTCCGTTGTAGGACATTTGTTAACGCTCTGTAAAGAATCGAATAATTTATTTCGTACTCACACACATAAAAAATATATATTTAGTATTGGAATCTTAAGCGTGCCGACTGCTCCATTCAGCTCTGTATAAACACACAATAATTGAAGTATAATTAAGAAACTTACAGTTATCATGAAGTTTTCAAGTAACACTTCTAGATTAGCGACATGATCCTTGTAAACTTTGTAGTCCTTATCAAAATCCGGGCGTCTTAAATTTTAATTGTATGTTAGTTGTGCAAAATAGATAAAACTAGCTATACAAAAACAAACAGCACTTCTACCTGTGATCTAGTGCATCATAGGTTTTTGTTGAAATAGTTTTAAATACTTTATTGAAATTCGCAGCATATTCTTCAACACCTTCTAGGGTTGTTTTGTTTAAGACATAGTAGGTTATGTACGTTTCAAACATATCTATAATCTGTTAACAATAACAAAAAATGAGCTGGTAACAATTAGACATGTAAATTCATATTTTGTAATTAAGATAAGTAAATACCTTTAAAAGTCTTTTCCTGAAGGTTTCGAATTTTCCAAAAATGTACATTTCGGAGCAACCAAAAGGTTTCTCGTCTGCTGCTTCCTGCATCTCCTTTTGTGTTTCATCATAACATTCACGATAAAAACTATACAAACCGAGGCAGAGCTACAAATAAACAACACATACTATAGAGTTTATCTAGTAGAGTTAAACCAATTCAAAACTGAACGCCTCTCCAGTAACAATATGAAACAGTGTGACATAGATACAAGTCAAAGCGCAAAGAAAAATGCGATTGCTCTCGCACGTGGTCATACCAAGACTCGAACCCGGTATCTGGATTACGCGTCAAGCGTGTCAACCCCTCCACCAGCGACCACTGTGAAGGCGGTCGAATGTGTAATTTAAGAATGAGACCCAAGTTGACTGTCGAAAACGTTTCAAACCCTTCGTCGCTACGTCCCGCGCCTCTATTTTACCAAAAGCGACTCAGTTGTGTAAAGGCCCTATAGTATTGTGCCAAATCCTACGTTATGCTACATGACGACGGTACAATCAGTAGCAAAAGAAGCTGCGTAGAATAATAAGCTTAAAATAAACTACATTAACTTTATTCTCTTGAGAGTATAGTGTGCAGATCAGTGCCGACTGTTTTCGACCGTTTTAGTCGATAGCGTACAAAAAGTTAACTAATTGTATATACTAGAAGATGCCCGCAACGTCTTACGTGGCAGAGAAAAAACATAATCCCGTTTTTTACTTCAGCCTAGCCGGGTAAAAAATATCCTATAACCATTTGTGGACCCGTGTACCAAAAATAGTTGAAATCCGTTTAGCCGTTTTACGACATGAAGCCGCAACGATACGTGCAATAAAAAATAATCGCTTCTGTGTGCTCTTCAAATAGTTTTTCACTTATCTCTTTTATAATAACTTCCTTGTACAGTATGTTCATTTTTACAACTTTATATTTAGGTAGGTATAGAAAATCCACTTGACTTACAAGAGACTTATTAATAAATTTAAGTTTATCCTGGTTCCAAATGGTCTTCTTCCCTTTGTTGGTCAAGTAATCCATGCACATGTTGAGTATTTGATTCGTAACTTTGACCAGCAAAGTTGAAATTTGTTTAGTGGTGTTGTAATAGCGGGACGTGGCATAAACCATCCTCACAGTGTATAGAAGGCCGGGTATGTATTGTTCCATTGTGTGTGGATCGCATCTGGAGAATAAAGATTAACTACAAATGTATACTTAAAGCATGCATAGTCATAAACATCGGTAAACTTTTCTCATGTATCCCGTCTGTGGATGGATAAAGCCGAATAGCATTTCGGTCGCCGTTTCCGTGTCTTTGTGACTTTAATTAACTCTGTTTGCCACTTAGAACATTTTTGAAAAGGGAAGATATAACCGTAAAAAATTCACAACCCACGGGAACCGTTAGCTATAGCTTGACAAGTTCTTGCGTGACACTCCCATGGTCTGCGGGCGACGGGGGAAAGACAGCGGGGGCGAGTGAGAAGTGTGCGCGCGGCATGATCATCTTACTGCGCCACGCGCACACTTCATACCCACCTCCACTGTCTTCCCTCCCCTATCGCCCGCAGACCATGGAAGTGTCACGAAAGAACTTGTCAAGCTATACAACGCTTCTGTGCTTTCCCAAGACCACAAATTAATGAAACCCCCCAAAACTTGCAGATACCGTTATGAGTATCAAATGATATAAAATCCTAAAAATCCAATAATGAAGATATGAAACCCTAGTCAGCTAGGATTTCATATCTTCATTGTTGTCACCTAAAGGAGCTATAGATCCATATATTATACTAGAAGATTAAAAGGTAACAGTTTTGAGGTTCATCTATTATCTCACCTGTACAACGGCTCGCAATATTTCTCCAAGGCGTATAAATATTTGACATTATCGTACGCTTCATTGTAATAATCTGTTACTTGATTATCCAACTGCCTCCATTTCTGTAAACGAAACTAAGTATAAGACACCGTATAAGAGGTAAGAGATTCGAAAATACGTAACGTCTTCGACAGAAAATTATCTTATGGGTGGAAATATAATTGATCGAGGAATACCTATGTTCAGCGGTGGACCACTCCGGCCTAACTATAATGATGATGATGATGAAATAGTCGGTAACGTTGACTTGCATGCATAGGAACTGCACGTTGCTTGCACTTCTCATACAAGTTGCATTTAAAATTAACGTTATGTCGGTCCTTCCAGCCTGCGGACGGCTCACTTGAGGCCCGCGAGCCCCCCTACTTACTGGCTGACAATGTACCTTTTGCTTCATAACGTCACAAATTATTACCAAATTTCGTTAGCTACTATATGGCCCTTGGCTGCTAATAGGTTGCCGACCGCTGCTTTAAACCATAAGAAAAAGCAATAGAAACATTATGCTTACCTTTATAAGTTTGGACTTAGCTCGAATAAGCGCGTGAATGTACATCTGACAGGGAGTGCTTTTAATATGCTCTATAATGGAGGTAAATGTGGTGAGCTGACGTCTCCAATGGTCCAGTTCTGCCAAAGGGCCAATGTTGGACGGTTCCCTTCTCAGCTGCTGACTTTGAACTAATACCTGGGAATCAATTTAGAGAATTTTATATTGAAGATGTTCTTGAAGAGCCTTTTTATACCACTTGTTCTATTGGGAAAGGCAAAAACTTAGAGCAGCTTCAGACCCTTAAGATTCACGCTTGTAATTATTCCGCGAGCTATAGTCGGAGTCTTCTTGCGTGATCAAAACAAGTGCCAAGGTCTTCGACATAGCTCGGAGAAATGCTAGTCTTAATCGGCAGTAGGCGGGGCTCATTGCTGGGCGAACCGCTGGTTACTGGGACAGAAAGGATCACGATTGGCGACCTCGTACTTTATTCGTATGGGGATAAAGATTGTGTTACGATACATTTGGCGCTTTGGATGCTACAGACTATTTGACGCTGACTATACATCACGTCGCAGCATGAGGAGACCCTCAACAAGATGGACTGACGATCTACTCAAGATCGTGGGAAACCGGTGGATAATTCCGCCACGCCTTTTGAATATGTACCTATTTGGAGACCTCCGAATAAAAGTATACCTAGTCACTATAGTAATTTGTTAATTAGGTAAATATATTCACCATAGTGATCTGCTTCATCCACTGTTTAACATAGGTGCAGATTTCTTCTAATACGAATGTTTTCGTAATAGCAACTTTCATTTTCTCTTCATCAGCTAGGTGCTCCTCATACAACTCTTCGTTCACCTTAAACCTTGTGCAGCAGTCCAAGTCGATTTTTGTCACTATAATGTACACAAATTTGGGTTACAAGTACTTATTCTAATTAACGTATAAAGGGCGTTTCTTTAGGATTAAGTACCCAAAATTTCACAGAAAAAAATATTTTTTTTCGATTAAGAGGTAAAATATATAAAATATGATTTTTCCTATACAACAATTCAATATTTTATTTCTTAACTACTATCTAATATATCGCTCTGTATAAGTAACGGTTTACATTTGACTATACTATTAATTATTCATATATAGATAGTATGTATAAGTCAATATGTTAATAGAAAGTTATAAACTCAAAGCAACATATAAGTTAAAGTTTTAAACCTATTATCTGTACTTCTAACACATGACAATTATAACACGCAGCTCTTTGTCGCGCGACAATTATTGTTTATCCCTTTCTGCCGATTAAATTAAGGCTGAACAACACAAGAAAGAAGGCATGCTATGTTACGAGACAAGCGAAGTCGTAACACTGGTAACAAAAATGTCATACTTACTTGCCAAATACTCGAAGAACAAATCGATTTTACACAAGTATGTCTTTATTATCTCTTCACTATTTGGATTCGGGGGGTTTACGTCGCCCCAGGCTTTGCACATCCTCAGTGCCGGCACATACGCGTTTGTAAGCATTTTGTATATCCCCGATACAACGTTTTCTTTCTCCTGGTCCATGTTGATGTAAACTAGATAGTAATCCTGAAACATCCAGTGACAATCTTTCTGCGCGTCAGTTCGGCGGGCGGAGATCGCGGATTGCATCGAAGATACCAATAGCTCCGTATAAAGTGATAAGTTTTACGAGTGCGTATGATATAGCAGTAGGCACACCAGTATACGAAAATTAAAATTCTAATCAGTCCGCATTGTAGATAATAAAAAAATATTGGATACGTATTTTTTGTTTGTCAAATTAATCAAAATATACTGAGACAAATCGCATCAAAATTTAGGAATGGGCGGCTCGTGACGTCACTACTAGGTATATCTGTACCATACGGTGACGTCACGCAATATTTTGACTCAATGTATCTCCGTTATTTTTCCGGTCTGGTATGACCAAACTAATGGAAAGAGCCCAAATCCAAGACCTGTCAGCCCAGGATCGACTGACCTGACGCAAAGTAATTAGGAGAGCCGACCCCACTTAACGTGGGAAAAGGCAAAGAGAAAGAAGAAGAAGAGTTATTCCAACGCTGAAAGTATAAATTTAATAAAATATTTTTTTAGGTAAGTAAAGTTAAAGCCGCGCGTAACCACATGTGAACGAGAGAGCGAATAATTTTGCAACCATTGCGGCCCTAAAACAAGTGAACGTCGTGCGTTAAGCACGATGCGCATCATTACATAACGAACGGCCTCATGACAGTGGCCGCGGAGTGCGCCGCGCCTGCTCTCGCCAGAGAAAAAACCGCTCAAGTGCGAGCCTGACTTGCGCACCGCGGGTTCCGTACAAACTTTCACTTATTCCGACTTAACTTGCCGCTTGAGTTAAATTTGCCTCTCGTATATATCGCGTCACATACAAATGAGGGGCAACATTAACCAAACCGGGTTATTCAAAAATGATTTTTGGTGATTAAAAAAAGTAAGACAGATAGATATATGGTTATAATTTTAATTTTTCGTGTAATAATCATATTAAATTAAATAATTCCAGAAAATTCCAGATTTTTCGCTTGGTAAACTTTGAAGATAAAGGGGGGGGGGGGTGATTTTTTTCCACATTTTCCTTAATAAAACAAAGTTTAAGCACAATAAAAAAATTACGCTATTTGATCTAGTGGCTAGAGTTTTAATTTTTGTCCCCCCTTATATTGGTCGATTTTTGTAAAATAAAAATATATAATGTGTCCTTCGCAATACATGGGGGCTGACCATGTTTATAAATATTCCGAATTTCAAATAGATAGCATAAGTAGTTTTTATGATATGCCGCTCTAATAGTCGGACAGACAGACAGACCGACGGACAGTCACACCATAAGGGTTCCTTTTTTACCTTTTTGTTACGAAACCCTAAAAACTAGCGTGTCTTTTGAGTAGTGGGGTCAATCACTTTTGTTCAATACCTCGTTGCCATGTTTAAGCCTCTTTAAAACTACGATAATAAACGATATAGAAGCAAGTTTTTTTTCTAGCCAATATAGGTTAATTTTTTCTAGGCCCATCTCGTGAATATGTTAATAGCCTACATTATTAACCTGTTTAAGTAGTTCTGTGACTATTGTCTCCCGACCCACGGGACAATAACAACAAGAAAATTGGATCCACCCTGTACAAAGATGTACATTATTTTCTGCAACGATGTCTGTGTCGGTGTACTTTGCACTAACAAAAGCTATGTAATTGATCTTCTTCTTTCGTGTTGAGGTTCCTCAAATAACGGATGCCCAGTGGGCAGCGATGGTTCCACCAAGTATATAATTGATAACAGTGAGGGTGCTTACGTCAGCAACGTTCTTAGAATCTATAGCTTTGTTCTTGATCCTGTACATAGCAATACAACGTCCACACGTGCCTATTGTCGAGGCGTCCGAAAGATACGTTCGCTCCATCCTGCCTTTTTGATTCGGCACAAATCGGCCAGATTCTGAAAAGTATATAATATTAAAACTGGTTTCCAATTTTGTTATAAGATACCTAGCACTAACTTATTTAAAAATGACGGTGAAACTTAAATAAGGATCCGGATTAGACGTAATGGTTGAAACAGGCTTGGATAGCTGCAGAACTCGTATGCGAACTGCACGCAGATGTGCAGTCAGCGGGCTAGTGGTGGTTCAGAATTGTCATAAAAGGTCCAGTCGACTTCGTTCACGGTCCTATTTCACCACCTTATCTTGCCCTCATTTCTATATGTTCTGCTGTCCTGATACGTCGAAATTCTAAATTGTCACCTTCCTAACTCGTCCACTTCCTTATAGATAACATAAATTTGAATCGATCATGAAATTGACGATATGAGAATGCGGAAGAGTTAGAAAGGTAAGATTTTAGGAATTGTAGCCTGACGACATAGAATTAACGTTGACGAAGTCATACAGGTAACAGTTGTAGTGCAGTCCGTCTGTTTAAGCCACTTTTAAACCCTTGCTACTGACCGAAGCCCCCCCAGAGATACAAGATATAAGTGACAAACTCATGAAAGGTCCTTTTTATATGTAGTCTTAACGGTTCTAATAGCCCATACGTCCATTCCCCGTATGTCCATTTCCTAGAATGTCCATTCCTCGCAGGTCTATTTCCTAGAACGTCCATTTCCAGTAGGTCAATTTCCTAAAACGTCCATTCTCCGTATGTCCATTTACTAGAATGTCCATTCCCCGCAGGTCTATTTCCTAGAACGTCCATTTCTAGTAGGTCCATTTCCTAGAACGTGATGAATGTGAATGGTATCCGTACTGGATTTCAAAAAGGCTGAAATCACTTTTTTCGAAAAAATCGTCATGGGTGATAGTTTTTAAGGGTGTTGATTCGTTTTTTTTTCCTGGCAGTAGTCGTGAAAAGATCAATATAATGTGACGGCCAAAAGTGCAATAGATGGACTCGTACGATCCCACCTACGGCTCGGCTCTTGAACTCATTCGTCCATCTATTGCTTACTTTCCAGTTCTAGTCAGACAGTCAGACCGTAGACATTCGACAAAGAAAGACAATGTCCATCTTAATATTGTACACGTATGAAGGGCATTTGTTAAGTTAGACCAACTCTCGTTTCTCGTCGGAGATTAAAAATACAGAAATATACTCGAGTTCCGTCGACAAAAATATGTGAGATATGTTATGTATATTAGAGTACTCAAGGCAAATTGTTACAAAATTACCCATTTTCACTGGTGGTAAAAGGGCGTCGCAGAGAACTATACAGTTGCGGCCACCCTCCGCGACTGCACTATCCAACAAATCTATATGAATATCCGCATCAAATACGCCTTCCTGAAATATTTTTTTTTTATTAACGTTTAATTTGCGCTACGTAAGTATACTGAGTTTAAGCCTCAAGATTACTTATTCTGTGCCTCAAGTCCGAGCCCCTCTCGCTGCACCTGTCGAACCCCTTTGACACCTTAACGTTATTACGTTTTCTGCGACACTACCACTATAATACGTGGTATTTGTTATGTGGCAATAGCAATATTATGTATATGAATCATTGTCCGTATCACAAAATACCTATGTTCTATATCGACTTCATCGATACAAAGAATTGTACGCGGTGCCCTCTATGTGGATCTCACGATGACAGTCAGATACGTTTTTGGTCTGATCTGATTTTGGTCCGTTTCATTAATCGTCAGTTACTATTTTAACCAGCGGGCCTATGATGGTCGCGTTTATCACGCGATAAATGATATGATAACGCGCCTGTCATTCTCGCACATACGTGTCAGAAGGTGATGCAGCTATGTCACTTATTTATCGCGTGACAAACGCAACTATCATAGGCCCGGAGATTCATTCTCCGTCGGACCTGTTCAATGTTCATTGCCAGATTTGTTTTTCGTTAGACCCTTCATTCGTCATGCATGTTGCGTCTAAGCCAGAAGCTTTACTCGTCAGTTAATGTTATTCTACAAATCTTATTATTCACCACATTCGTCAACTGACTGACTATTGGATTATTCGTCAGATTAGCTTTAACCCTTTGAACTCCAAGAGCAACTAAAGTGGTCGTGTGCTGTCGTGCCTACCACGCCAACGACCACTAAAGTGGTCATGGCATACGCGGTCAAAGCAATTCTACTGTTGACAGATACGGTTTAAAATCGTTTCTAGCTAGTTGAGATGTTGGCGTGTACCTATTCCGTATTTTGATGCGAGAGAGAAAGCGTTCATAAAGTTAAGGCATATTTGGTACTCGTGCACAGCACAGCTTGGCCTTTAAACCTGTTACGGACAGCTTCGTCAACGAAAATATTTAAGTTAGTTATAAGGACGGATATGTTTTTTAAGTTATTAAATAAGGAATGATTTGTTATTTAAGTTAGATTTAAGTGACATGTAATTATTTGAATTTTTTAAGGTAGATTAAGTTCATTTTCATACCCATAAAAGCGGTATAACGAACATAGGTAATTGATCGAACATCAGAGTATATAAAAGCGACTGATAGAAATTAGGCTAATGGCCTAAAACATAATTAATCGAATAAAATAAGTCGACCTCGTGACCCAGTTACCTAATAACGGTAATCCCTGGGTAACGACCTCGGCTTATCTAAAGTAGTAAAAATTCCTGACCCAGTATTCGGGCCCCGGCCACTAACGATGCAACCCAGGTAGACGGCCTAGGGACCGTTGCGGGCCATTGTTAGCCTGCGCCCGAATACAATGGGAAGGAATTGCGTCAAAGAGATAAACATTGTCCGGTCTATTTAAAACTTATATACGAAGTAGATTATGATTTATCAGAATTAATCACGTTGAAATCACATACGACCGCTTATCGGGAGCCGCGGAATCTCACTGGAAACAGCGGGGTTTCGCGCCGAGTTTTGTTCGCCCTCGCGGGGGGCGAGGAAACGCTCGGTTTAATATAAATATTTTACGGCGCAATAGCGCGCCAGAGCCGAACCAGACGTCGCACGGGCATGTTATGTAGGGTTGATTGTGCCACTAATTAATACCTATAACGGTCTTGCATTAGATTTCAGCTATTAAGAATTTTGTAATTTATAGAATTATTTGAACCCAAGAAAGTAAGCGTAGACAGAAAGAGTATGAAACGAAGTTATATGTATGACTGAAACGTGTTCCCGCTGCCATATAAATATTGAACTGCGTAATTAAGCGTCACAGTCAGACGGCAGCCCGAACAGCCTTAACATATCGATTATAGTAGATTTTTGATAGTGTTATTAATTTAGAAATTACGATCCTTTAAAGTCCCAAAAGTGGGCGTGAGCATTTTTATGAACCGAGAGTATAAAATATGCCATGGATTGGCCTAGATATACCAGTCCTCAGTAAGCCGTCAGTGTAGAACCAACTCAAGGACCGCGACTCTATAACTAGCTAGGCAAAGTCAGTAAACTTAGGAACGAACGTTTGTTATTTTTTAGTGCGGAAATAGATGCTGTAGTTTTAAGTGCGATATCGGACGCTTGTATTAGTTTTAATTGTGATATCCGACACTTTTCTTGTTTAATTATTGTGTGTAAAATCAGTGTTTTAATTCGTGTGTAAATCTAGATCCGTGTAATTAAATTGAACTTTTGAACTTGAACCTTTTTATTATTGAACTTAGCTTCAGAGTTAGCGTGTTACCGACTAGCGTTAACAAAACCCATACAGACCTGTTGGGTGTGGCATTTTATGTATTTTACAGCGATGGCATGTTATTATTATTGATTTCATCAGCAGCTCTTCCGGTGAGCATACGAGTGCATTCTCACTGGAACGACAAGTTACATAGATAGCAACGTTTACTGCATACGTCACAGTCACAGCTAGTATCACAGAAAGACTGGATGATTTTATAAAAGTTGCTTTGTCTGCATTCTGTGTTGCACGTCTTTGAGACATTCTTAATCTAGCACTCTCTATAGAAATGTGATGCTCTTGTTCACTAATTCGCAACTGCGATGAATGTCGTCGTTGCAAATTTTCCAGTCTCAATTGCCTTTGTTCTGGTGGTTCATTATCCCGCGCCTGTGACACGTATTCCCGCAAGTATTCAAGTCTAGATTTTCTGTGTTCCGGTGTTTCATTTGATAATTATTGATTAGACGTGATTGGTATTTCATTAGACACGATCATATTTGAATGACGCTGTGAGTCAAACGCCAAGCAATTATTATTACGACGACTTACGACCCTTTTAGACGTTGCTGGCATGGTATAGGCACGACACCTTTAGGTGTTCTTGGCGGTCAAAGGATTAAAGCTTTAGGTACTTACCTCGCAACTGGTATGTACCAGTGGTAAGACGCCATAGTTAGAACCCGATTGCCACTGGCTTTTAAGAACAAGGTTGAAAAAGTAACTCCAATTTGTTTAGCGCTCCGGCTTGCCATAGAATTTCGTTTGAAACGGAGCTAACAATATTTGGCACCTAATTCCTCTAAAACCGAACTATAAATCTATTACGAAAATGTTCGCTTACATTTTCCCGCAACTTGGTCTGCGAGACCGAGATGCGTACAAGTTGTTCACTTACGCCACCTTATGTATGAAGCCTTGCATGAAAGTCTGATTTATTTTTTCTTTCAATCATGTCTCCGGCGAAGTAGAGATGTTTTATCAATTTTCTAACATACGATTGGTGGGAAAGTCGGAAAAAATATTAAATGAAAAAATGACTAACCAAAATATAATCAGAAGATCGATTCAAAATTGCGCTAGCCATTTCAAGTAAAAACCTGCTCTGCGTCTTCATGCCTCCAACGCGATTGTTACGCGCCTCCTTTGCCTTAGCCTACAAAAGTAAAAGTCAATTCATATCTCCTTGCCGTTAATTAAATGTAATAAAACTAATTAATCTAATCAGAAACTTTATTTACTTGCTTGTCTTTATAAGACTCCTGGCCTAATGCCAAAGCACTCATAGACAATTTGCTTTTCTTCTGAATGTCTTTCAGCCGTGACCCGACATCCAGGATAGCCTCGAGCGCCGTTCGATCCACATCAATTACATCACCAGCTTGCGCAAATTCCAGTGGAATCGTTAACTTGCGAGACGTTGACCTTGACAAGCTTTCGAGTTGCTCCGCAGTTTTCTCCACATCTTCTTTTTGTTGTTCATCACCGCCCTCTGCAATTTGGACGTGTGATTTGGAACGTGGAGCTTCTGGTCCCTCTCCACCATCATCAGCCATGGTTTCAACGAATTGGTTTCAATAAAAGTTCAATAAGCACTAACAGCTCCTTTGTAACAATTCAATGGCATTTAATGTCATTCGCATATAAGTCAGATTTTAAACCAATTCGAAATTACGATCACTTCCAAATTCAAATATCGAATACTAACATATTGTCATATATATTTTTTGTTTTTTTTACGTTCACACTGGTGTGTATTGTTGGTATTGGTATTATGCAGCCTCTACACATTGCCAAAAGTCGAGTTGAGGTCGATTGACGCCTTGGAGGATTTACTAAATACTCCAAGATTGACGCTATTCTAAAAGGTGACGTCAAAATATGTTTATTAAAGATAAAAAAAAACCGGCCAAGAGCATGTCGGACCATGCTCAGTGTAGGGTTCCGGTTTTTTAAAAAATTTAATATATTTTAAAATATTTTCTTTGCAATACATGTGGGCTTAAATTTCCAATAGATAGCATAAGCAGCTTTTGAGATATAGCGCTCTAATTAATAGCCGGACAGACAGACAGAGTCGCACCATAAGGGTTCCTTTTTTACCTTTTTGGTACAGAACCCTAAAAATGCACACTACAGGTGAAATAAATGCTATATGAAAAAGTGGCTCCACGGCACTTACGCCCTTTTGTTGAGAAGTGCCTGTTGAGAAGTGCCGTTTTTGGGCAATAACTCAAAAACGGTATATCCGATCATGTTGAAAATCATTTTCGTTGAAAGTATTCATAAAATAAAACAATTTAACGGATTATATCGCGTATATTATCTCATTTTAGTTCCCGACGTTTCGGAAGCTTTCCAGCTCTCCATGGTCACGGGTGGACTGAGAAAAGATGTAAGTATTTTCCTCTGTCAAAGTTACAATTTGTGCAAACTACCCATTTTTGAAAAAACACATATAAAGGTGGACATACATGCCAGATGGGCCTAAGCTGTAAAGACAGTTACACATGTGCCAGAAGGGCTTCATTATTTTATTTTAATAATTTACCAAGCAGCATTTCACAAATGAGGCGTACTGAGGAGAAAAGAAACGCTGCAAAGAAAAACTCCCAGGCTACCTCATTACTAATTATAATATTTAAAAAAAAAATTTTTTTTTTTTTATATATGTTGAGGTTTCTTAAAAAAATATGTGTATGTATCACGTCGACAAAACGATAAAATAAATACGAATAAAAAACTTTTTTTTGGGAACCTTGAACTCCTCAAATGGTGGGTGAATTTTTTTTTTCGTTCTAACACTAGTGTGTGGGGTCTAGTCTCCAGGAATCTCCAAGCATTATTTTTTGATAAAGTTAACAGTTTTGTAAATATTCGCTCCGGAAATCCCAAAACATATTCCCCCCCACACAGGTCAAAAATTATGGAAAAATCATGAAAATTAGGCCTTATAAGAACTTACAATGAAAACTATATTGAATAAAATCGGTTAAGCCGTTTTTGAGTTATTTCCAAAAAAATTGCGCTTCTCAGCTAAAGGACGTAAGTGCCGACGAGATACGCTCCTTTGCTAGTTCACTTTTTCATATCGTATTTTGTTCATCTGTAGTCCATTTTTTTATGAACAGCTGCGGAACCCTACACTGAGCATGGTACGACATGCTCTTGGCCGGTTTTTATTTATTAAGTAAAATTGTTGCCGTATGAGAAATTTTATTAACATACTGCGCCGACCCCATGTCTTAAATGGAATAAGGGCAAGCAAATGATGATGATAGAGAATTTTAATAAAACCCTTGCGGCATCAATCAATCGCCGGTCAGACTTAAAACACATTAATCAACATAATAAATGAATTTTGAATGAATGAGTCACGTCGTATGATAAGGTACCCATCCATCGATGAAAGTAATGATATTATCAGATTTTTTATGACTTCTTTCGGATTAAAATAAATAATTTTATGACTTAGACAATGCTGCAAAGTTGGCAATACGTAATTTATTTACATAGCATACTAATTAATTTTGAATGTCGCCTTGAATCCATGGTCATGAAAACATTAAAAAAAAATTGAATTTCGCCAATAGCATTGGCAATATTATATCGGTCTGGTATGACCAGAAATGACAACTTTCTCTTATTTTAGCAAATTTAGCAACTTTGGCAGATTGCTATCCAGCACAATGGCTGAAAAAACCAACGTTACATTTTACACCAAATTTATAGTTTTTTTTTATAAATTAAAGTTGTCTTATAGTAGGTATTTTGGTTTACCATATCCTAACTATTTCACTTTTTTATTTGAAAGTAACTAACAGTTTATTTGCTCAACTTGTGGCAGTTTTTCTGATTTATATATGGACACACCTATCTGTCAGTGAGAAAGTGACAATGATAGGCTGTCAAAGTTTTCCAGTTTCTTGAGATAATTAATATATTTTAGCGGGAATCCGTAAATTATATTATTTTTTCAAAATGCGTCGCAATTTCAGAGGCCGGTATAGAAACAATTGGAATCGTCCTCGCAACCAAGCAAATTCAAGCAATGTTGATAATCGAAGTTTAAACAATTCCACTAACACAACCCGACCAAGCACTTCTGCCGGGTCTAGAGCCCCGGCTAATCAGCCACTTATTGTACCGATCAATCCTGGAAATAATGTGTGGAGTCTATACTTTCCTTCACAAGGTATACAATTAAGTAGGCATGGTAGAGGACACTTCATAATCAATACTTGTTATAGTACTTTTATCTCACAATGCAATGCGCAGTTTACTTGTTTACGTATTGCTTAAACCACAAAAAAACGAATATATCTGTTTATAACACTAATTTATATCCAAATTTTTATATTTAAAGGATTTTACTACCCTTAAATCTAAAAGTAGTTACTGATTCACTGCTTACTGTAGATTACAAGTTATCTGAAAACATTGTTACCCAAATCTCATTCAACTGTATCCAGACTGTTTAATTAGACTATTTAAGAATACGCAAATGTTAGTGCCATTTAGTCATAAGTACAATTGAAGAATATTTTATGAATGAGCAGCGGCAGCCTTGGGGCCTCGCACAACAACCCAAGCAAATTAAAAAATATGTACATTTTTTTTAACAACAAAGGGCCTCGCAAAGACCTGCCGCCCGGAGCCTCACAATGGGTAAGGCCACCACTGTGAATGAGACAAGACATAAGTTTTAATTTACTCTTAACACAATCACTTCCAGGAATGCACCTACAGGGTGTATGTAGGGGAAAGTGTGTAGCGCTACAAAAAGCTTTGTAACATTTTAAATTTAAACTGGTACTCCAAGATACATTCATAGTTTCCTATGTTATTTCTCTATGCTGTGTTAGTACTTGCCTCAAATTGCATAGCTGGTTCTTATTTACTAATTCATTTAGTGCTAAGCTCGCTATTAGTGCTAAGTTTATCTATTGTACAAATGTAAGCCTGAGATAAATAAAGATTTATTCTTCCTTATATAAGTCTTTGCTTGCTTTTTCATTCAGATCAATCTGCGTCAGGCTTCATGGATCACATAAAAAGCTTCAAACAGTTCATTGAGGAGAACAGGAGCATGTTTGATTTGGAGAAGATTGACCAAACAAGAAGCATCCCCTTAGACATACAAGCTTTACTGAATGATAAACAATTCATCAGTGGTTGGTCAACATTTAGTTCTGATCTGTTTGAAAAGCCTGATACAACATTAGCTTTATTTGAATTCTGCTTGCATGAGGTAAGTTGTAGGGAATATTAATGTACACTGTTAAAAGTTACTGATTTAAGCTTATACAGTTTTTATACTATATCTTAACAAAATGGTCCTTATTTTTTGCTTTGCAGCAGTTTTAGCAGCAGTATACAAAATGTACTGTCAATGGCTGAACTTAAAAAAAAAATTATAGTATATAATTTTTTTTAGTTAATTCATCTATATTTATTTCATTATTTACGGACATGTGTTACTTCGGTGGTATTTGTGTTGGTGCCTTTGAGACAAAGAAATAAATGAACAATATCTTTCTGCAAAAGAATCTGTTAATTCACCATTCCACATCTCTTTTAGAACAACAAAATAATTAGCATTAATTTATAAAATATGTCTACTTGTTTCAATTACATTTTCAGGCACTCAAATGTGAATCGAAGATAAAAGTAAGAATTCTAAATCACCAGCCTGTTGTGCCTCTTGCCAATTTAAAAGTGAACTATTTTGGTAAATATAACAATTACATTATTTGAAACAAAATTCAAAATGCTCTGATTAAGAGCATTTGGTACTTCTTTGTACAATAATCTAATAATAAGTAATAATCAAGTTTGATTAATTTAATAACTTACACAGCGGTCCCACTGCCAATCACACTATACATAAGGGTTTATATATGACAATTATTTTAAATTTAAAATCATTTACAACTTATAAAAGCATTTTATAATATAATTTCAAGGCGCCATAAGTTCTTTACAATCTCAATTTTATAAATGTATAAATCAGATTGCATATCAAATGTACTTGATTGTTTGTTTTAGGCAAGCTTGTAACCATCAAAGGCACAGTAATAAGGGTTGGCAGTGTCGGGTTAGCATGCACAACCATGGCATTTGAATGTTCCATCTGTCACAGTGTACAAGCTGTTGTCCAGCCACAAGGAGTATTTACAGGTTATTCATATAAATTTGAAAGGTTAAAGGTTGCCTGTAAGAGATCACTATTTATGGATAAGACCATCTATGCTATATAGCTGACAGTTTTGAGACATCCATAGAATATGATTCCTACTCGTTTTTCAAGATAGTGAAGTCCTTTGTTACAATATAGCAACGCTACGTCTAACACGACAGTTGCCACTCGGGCTCCACGCCACTTTAGTATTAAATCAAACCTAACTTTGACTATCTGCGGATGCATGGAGGTTTATTTCGTTTGGCGCTCTGTGACGGACTAATTAGTCATGGTCGTCAACTCGAGGAAGAGCAGACCGCTGAACACATCTTCCAACGCTTCATTCCTTCGATGGACCCGCTGAAGGCCTGGATGATGTGACTCCTGACGCAGCCGCCTGGCTTAACAATCTGAAAGTCATTCTTTGATTGCCTTAAATTTATCATACGATTAAATAATAATAAATACTTGTAGTGCGGACATAACCAAGAATTAATAACAATAAACATTTAGGTTGCATTAATTTTTTCTCATATTCCAGCACCGAGCTTCTGTCACAGTTGCAGAGGTGGTTCAAAATTTGAACCATTGCAGTCATCACCTTTCACAATCACAACGGACTTCCAAGTGGCAAAAATTCAAGAGATACAATCACAGGTTGCCCTAATTTTTTAATTTTAACTATATGATCCTAAAAGGTACCTACCTTTCTTATAATTTTATGTAGGTATGTCATAAATGGGTTATACATAAGTATATTAGTAGGTACCAGTGACGTGGCGTTAATAGAACCCGAATCTCGTCGGCTTACATACATACAATAACGCCTTTTTTCCCATTACGGGGTAGTCAGAGACTACCTCCTTCTACTTGGTACGGTCCTGGCATACAACTGCCGCTTCATCAACATTTATTTATCTCTTCATTTTGTGCTGTCTGACTTTTCTCGTATTCGTAAATTAGAAAATATTTTATGAACTTTTACAGAGAGGGCTATAAAAAGATAAAATGTGTATCTATCTAGTCTCCCAATAAACCTTAAATAGATATATCTATGCCTAATTGTTCAATATTAAAACACTTAACACGCTATGCTCACATAGCTTTCTTTAAAAAACATGTTTTTTTTTTTAAGAAATTTGACAAAACCTGATTACGAAAAATAACAGAGTTTGCCAACATTTATCTTGATTTCTGTGGCTCGTGAAGATAAACTGAAACAGTTTATTGGTAAAGACGACTGTCAGTCAACACGATGAGTCATATATACAACATGAAAATGTGAAGAGCTACGGATCGAAGATCACTTTTGCAACCAACATTTTCGTAGCGCAACGCTCGTAGCCAATAGAATGGAAAAATCGTATGTGGCGAAGCTTGCTACGAGAAGAGTGCCCGCCGAAGCAACGGGTTCGCACTTCGCAGTCGTTCGTGAATGTGTAAGGGCCTGGCCACGACTTCGAGCGAGCGGCAGTGGCAGCGGTTTTTAGGGTTCCGTACCCAAAGGGTAAAACGGGACCCTATTACTAAGACTCCGCTGTCCGTCTGTCTGTCTGTCCGTCTGTCTCCTGGCTGTATCTCATGAACCGTGATAGCTAGACAGTTGAAATTTTCACTGATCATGTATTTCTGTTGCCGCTTTAACAACAAAAACTGAAAGCAGTATAATTGTATGTGTGTCTGCTGTCTGTCTATACAATACAATAACTCTTTATTGCACATCACACAAAATAGACTACAGAAAATAATATATTCAAGGACAGGTAAACAACAGGCGGTCTTATCGCTAAACAGCGATCTCTTACAGACAACCTTTGGGTAGTGGGAGACGTTGAGAAAAGAAACTGTACGTAAGTATAAGTAGGTGGCGCAAAGCAGTTTGGAATTGAAGTACCTATTGTTTGTTATTGTCTATGTCAGTAACCAATATAAAATGATCGAACATTTTGCTTAGGGGTTGAGCTCTGCTAACACTGGATTTTCATAGATATGGCCGCTTGTAGCGTATATTTTCTCCGGAACCCTCGGTGCGCGAGTCCGACTCGCACTTGGCCGGTTTATTTTTTTCTAATTTATTGCGTGTGATCCCACCTAACAGTGCGTTGCGCGCCGCAATGCGCCCCTTGAGCATTTATTTTATAATATTCAACCGTTCAGATCTCTAACTGTCAATAACCATGCTCGCTCATTATAATGCTCAATTCATTCGACATTGCATGGTAAAGCTTAAGCTTAACCAATGCAATGATGTATGAACTGATTATCACAACACAACAAAACGGGGCTTATTTGCGTATAAATATGATTTATTTAATTACCTTTCGTTGGTAATTCTTTGATTGTGATGTATGAACTGGGCAACAATTCAATATAATATAAATTTAGGATAATTTTAGTTATGGAATATTTTTGAGAGCTCTTTTTAATCATGCTGTGCATACTTGTTTTGGATAACATTTTTGTCAGAATGCCTGTATTCTTGCTAATGTCATACATAAATGAATGTTGTCTGTTTAGTGTGCCTAATAAATAAAATAAAATAAAATATGGGAAAGAAATTGTGTCAATTTTTTCAGAGCGCATCCGGAAGTATTCCCAGAAGTGTGGAGATAGAGCTAAAAGGCGACCTGGTCGGCACGGCCTGCCCCGGCGATGTGCTCTCAGTCACTGGTATAGTGCAGGTATTTATGAGTCGAATCAATTTTTTTGGACCTCGTTGCCATAGTTACGTACGTCTTGATTCACTCTTTAAAACTACCATTTTAAACAATTTTTTTTTACGACTATTTTATTTTCTAGCTGATATGGATCCATTTTTTAAGGGCCAGACTAATAATCTAGGTCCTTGATTATTAGATTTTTTCTTAGTAACTCTGATACTATTGTCTCCCGGGTTTCGAGGACGGAATAACAGCCAGAAAAGTTGATTACCCTTATATCAAGCCTTAGGTGATTTAGCCAAGCTTTGAACTTAAAACGGATATGTGCGCTATTTTAATTTGCATGAAACTTGTTGTCTTATTTCCCTAACGGCGCCCGCGCAATCAGGATCAGTTGGCTCCGGAAACAAAGCAGCGCCGTGTCCATGGCAGCAAAACAATCATAACGATATGCCTTTACCATGAAATATTTAGAAAACAGTTTAAAAGTCACTGAATCGTCTATGTATGTATACGTCTCATGTATATGTATCTACGTCCTCATTACATCACGTCAAAACGGCTGGACGGATTTCAACCATTTTTTGTACAGCTTAGTTTGAAAATAAAGGGTTATGGTTTTTTTCTCCCCCGCTGACGAAGTTGCAGCTTCTATTATAAGGATGAAATTGAAATTGCTATTCAAGTGTTCCACGCGTTGGTAGAACATAAATAAATACTACGGGTAATTTTTTACACAAATCGAAATAGTCCCATGGTACGCTCAATAAGGTTGTGTTATGAGTACTAGGCGGCGATATATTTAATAGATAATATTAACCTATATACATAGAAAACTTCCAAGACTCAGGAACAAATATTTATGCTCATCACACAAATATTTGCCCTTACCGTGATTTGAACCCAGGTCCTTCAGCTTCACAGGCAACATTACTCCCGCTGAGGTAAACCAGTCGTCCATGTCACTTATGGACATTATGATTGTCAACAGGTCCGCAGTGAGAGTAAAGGCGGCGAAGACAGGAGAGCTGCCCGTCTCTTGCAGCTGTACATTGAGGCTGTCTCCATACATAGCCAGAGGAACCTTAGCAACCCAACCCTGGCTTTTACTCTCAAAGACTATTATGCTATTCAGGTATGTCTGCTTCAAGTTCTTACTAATTGTATACATTTGTTACCACATGATCTTCAAGATAAGTCCTCATATTTATAAAGTTGTAAAAACGAAATGTATATACATTGAAGAACGGGTACGGGTAGCTGGGCGTCCACAGATGATTATAGGACACTTTTAACTCGACTACGCTGTAGAATATATAGAAAATTAAAAATTTAAAAGACCCCCCGACACAAATGAACATGACAACAAAATTTGGAGTTCCTAGCTTCAATATTGGCTGAGATCCGGTCACTTCATCCACTAAAAGCTAAATATCTTGGAGGCGAGTTCTCCGATTTTCATCAAACAAAGCTAAGAACACTCGGGATAAAATTATCTATGACACAAAAAAACCGCACTCAAATCGGTCCATCCGCATGGGCGCTACGATGTCACAGACAGATACACAGAAAACACAAGAGTCACAGACACGTTAAAATTATAACACCCCTCTTTTTTGTCGGGGGTTAAAAAAGAGGGTTATGATATTTTTCTTCTGCGCTAACGAAGTTGCGGGTACCTTGTAGAATTAAATTGTTTTAATGAAAATGGTCAAAGTAGCCTGGTGTTAAAATAAAGGCCCAAATTTACAAGTACAAATATAACTACAAAAACTATCTGTGAATACAATTTCAAAATCCAATCGATATCACTGCGTCACCGATAATCCTCGTCTAAAACAACACGTCCGTTCGCTTCGAAACCCAGAGCCAAAGAGAGTCCCATCAGCGCTGCTGCATCAGGCAATGAGATGACCAGTGTGAAGTTGTCTGCATACCGCACGGCAGAGGGCGCCTTGGTGCCAACTTATCTATTTTAATTGAAGGAAATACACGCTTCAGAAGACCTATTTCGCCTGCTAGTGCACTCGCTGTGCCCGGCGATATTTGGGCACGAGGCGGTGAAGGCGGGGCTTATACTGGGGCTGCTTGGAGGCACGGAGGTGGACGACGGCCCGCGGTCCAACCCCCACGTCCTGGTGGTGGGCGACCCCGGCCTGGGCAAGTCACAGCTGTTGCAGGCCGCTGCCCACGCTGCTCCAAGAGGTGAGAATTGGTGATATGACATATATATTTAAAGAAGAAGGTTAAAAGTGCCTTTCCTTGGGCAACCCGGTCGGAATCGGCTTATATGGACTCCACGCCACTGACCAATGTGTGGGCACATATTTCAACAATATTTTGAGGTTTCTGTTTTTTTTTTGTTCAGTGAATATTTTCAGAAATAATCGCTCTGATTAGCTGAGCATAAATTGTGTGCCCCCTCACCTCAATTTTCCAATAAATATGAAATGGGTTATTGCCGAAATACTGTGGTTCTCATTAAAAGGACGTTAGTGCCGTGGAGATACGCCCTTTTGCTAGTGAACTTTTCCATATCGTATTTTTTTCATCTGTAGTTCATTTTTTTGTATGAACGGCTGCGGTACCCTACACTGAGCATGGTCCGACATGCTCATGGCTGGTTTTTTTTATAATGAGTAACCAGATGATATATTTAGGTTACATTAGCGGTTACTCCCGTCGTAAAGACCGAGTACTGCTCGACATGTTTCAGTCCATTACGAGGACCTTAGCATGAGCGATGAGTGGACACCGACGCGACCCATGCGCCAATGCTCTGATAACCTGGCTACTCGCAGTAAGCGCAGGCGCGGGCGGCGAAGGCACTAAAAAACCTTTTTTTTATTATCATTTATATTGTCATTGTTGGTGTCCACTCGGCACTCATGACTAAGGTCCTCGTAAAGGACCGAAACATGTAATTCGACCCTCAAAGAGTAGTTGGTCTTCACCCCCGAATACTCGCCGATCTGCTCAGCTTTGAGTAATGCAGACGGGACAATGAGGAAGTATCATTCAGTCTTCGATTATACATGTTACTCAGGTGTCTACGTGTGCGGTGCGTCCGCCTCCGCGGGGGGTTTGACTGTATCCTTAGGACGGGAAGCCGGCGGTGATTTCGCTCTTGAGGCGGGCGCTTTGGTGCTAGCGGATAAAGGAGTTTGCTGCGTCGATGAGCTGGATAAGGTACTATACAGCTTAACAGATTTCGACATCTCAGATACTTCGTACCTATTCGGTGCGGTCGCCTTTGCGGGCAGTTTGACCATGGCCTTAGTAAGCCGGCGCTTTGGTGCTAGCTGATAAAAGAGTCTGTTGTGTTGATGAGTTGCATACAATATAACGCAGTTGTATTTATTCATTATCAAAGATTATTGTCCCACATGATGCCTATAGCCACCTTCTACCACCGTACCGCTCGCCATCAGCAGGGTATTATTCATCCACATTTTTTAAACCAACGCACCAAAGTTTAAAAGCAATTTACGACCGCGCACACGACAAATGTAGAATGAGCTCTGCCGCGATTTCCCTAGAGGTTACATACAGTATGAGATTCTTCAAGAGGGGAGTGAGTGGGTTTGCCGACCCTATACGGCAACACGCAAGTAATGCCCCTAGCGTTGCAAGCGTCCATAACCTACGATGACTGCTTAACAACATTCAGGCCGTATGCTTGTTTGAGGTTTAGTAGATTTTTTTTTTAACAAGACAACTGCTTCAAGCCCAGAGGCTCGAACTTCAGCAGGCTGAACAAGCTAATGGGATCAACGATAATATTGAAGTTATACTAGTCAATGACAGAACATAGATCCTAACTTCAGTGCCGGAGATATTTACTAATTGTGAAACGGCGAGCCTTGTTATATTTTAAAAATAAGACCAAAGTGATCTCCAGTTCACCTTTATGCTACTGCTCCACCTGCGTCGTAACGCGATAATAAAGGCGTTAGACATGACATTATACAGATGTGTCCAACAGTTTAGTGCCCTAAAAGGGATGTGGCATTGTTAGTGACGTTAAACGTTAAGCAATAGCTCCGGTGGCGGTTTTTTCGACACATCAAAGGGTTTTTACGGCGGTAACGGCGCAGTTGCGCTAATGTGGCCACAGGTTTTATTTTCCATTAATGAACGTGTAATTTTCCACATAAACATTAACGTTAACGTAGGTGGAGCAATAGCAGTAGGGCGAGTTCATTAGGGAACCGGCTCTCACGAACATTACTGATTTTTAGGGTTTGAAACTGATGTTATTCTTTGGCAGATGACAGCACACCACAGCAGCTTGCTGGAGGCGATGGAACAGAGACGCGTCAGCGTGGCCAAGGGCGGCGTCGTCTGTAGCTTGGCCGCGCGCGCCACGGTGCTCGCTGCCGCCAACCCTGCCGGCGGCAGCTACAACAAGTAAAAACCACACCCACACACACACCCACACACGCACATACGCCAAACACGCGCGCGCACTCACAAACGCGCACATTACACACACACACATACGCCAAGCACGCGCGCGCACCTCAAACCTGGTGATTGGAGGAAGGAGGTGGTGTTTTAATCGGTAGTGGTTGTAACAACAGATGGCCTTGACTGAGTCCGACATACAGGATCCCGTCACCACATTGAAACATCATCCACATAACACCTCAAAGGAAAAAGAAACACACAGACAAAGCACTAAACCTGCAGCAAGTAATGGAACAGTCAGCGTAGACACAACCAGGGGCGAAGTTGTTTGCAACCACTTTGAAAAGTGCACTTCTATATCTTATGAACCTCTGTTATCAGTTTCTTACGCAAACGCATAAAACTAAAAGTCGGTAGGTTGTGACCCCGCCTACAAAGCTAGCTAATAATAGTTCAAGTGGTATCCTCGATAGGCGCAAATATTTGAATCAGGTACCATTGAAATTTAGATGTCTATTCCGTTGCATCCCTAAGATTTAAAAGATAAAATTTTAAAGATTTTTTTTACTTTCAGGGCCAAGACAGTAGCTGAAAATTTAAAACTCAATTCCGCTCTGTTATCAAGATTCGACCTGGTATTTATACTGTTGGATCAACCAGATGAGGTGGGTTGTTCTAATTAAAAGTATTGTATATCCGCGTGTGGCTTTCGTAGATTCGAAGTGATTTATATCAGATTCCATCGTATGACCAAACATCGGAATACTGGGCGCGAATAGTAGCGAGTTCCTATATCGATATACTAGCTTCTTGTCGATCGATGATTTCCCCTTTACTGGTAATTGCTCTAAGTTTTCTTTTTAAAAATATAAAATAATAATACTTTTCTCCTTTGTTTTAAAAGGGATTTTAAACCTTATGACAATGACAAATATTGTTTCATATTGGTGTCTAAGTTGGTACGCTATTTCTACTTATTAAGAGTCCCCAGTAAGCTCGGTTCTCCATACAAACGTAGTTACGCTCTCGTTTTAAAACAACCAGCTAGTTTCCTCTGAAACTTTGTACTTAGAATAAATTAAGGCAGGCCTGTTATTACTTTATGTAGCTTCAGATACCATAGTAAAAAAAAAACAGCGAATTTAAGTTTTTCATACACGACTTGTTTTTGCTGTATTTCGTTTGCTTTATAAACTGGAGCCATATAAACTAATTACAGACCTAGATATTCCTCATGTTATTATATATGCAAAGTTTCATTACAATCCAAGACGTAGTTTTAAAATGAGAACGAAACTCTGTTTGTATGGGAAGGTGAAATTCGGCCGACCTTGCTGGGTTAATCTAAAGACTAACGAGGTGATAATAATAACAACAATTTTATATCATAATTTGAAGTATGCTTTGTTTATATCCTATTCTGTCACTGTTTCCAAAATAATACACACTTGCAAACAAAGCTGGAAGCGAAAACTCGTATAAGGGAAAAGTATCGGTAAGCGAGTCTATCTATATAGGAACGCCCTACCTTTTGCTGCCTATATTTAGGGCTGCCATCCATCCGGGTGTCCCCTCGTTTGGAGGGGGGGATCCGAACAATTTGTTTGGACAAACTGCACAAACCTAAAGACTGAATTAAGTCTTCTGGGAAAAAACGCGATTTACTCCAAATAATCGGAATTGAAGTTTTTGTCCAAGTTCGGTAATAATCAAGTTGGCAGCCCTACCTATATTCCCATGTCTGGTTTTGATGCAACAACTATGTACAGATACACCCACCTGCTTCTCCTATCTTCTGTCTATTATGACCTCTGAGCTACCTTATTAACCCTGATAATATTCCTATAAACATGTTTAAAAGAGCTGCTGTTGGCCTATTCAATGGCTTAATCAGTCGGTACTTTGTTTCGAGGTGAAAATTAATAATTTATAAAAATTTTTTTAGAAAATCGACGCGATGCTGTCGGAACACGTGCTAGCACTACATTCCGGACACAAGCGACAGAACTCCATGAAGAATGTCCTGAACACAACCATCAACACGAGCCAAAGCGACAATGATGCATCCTTAAGGTGAAGTAGTTTTACATTAGTGGCACATTAAGCATGACCCCGTCGGCGGGAGCGAACAGTACAGTCTCATACTCTCCCTTATGTCCGATTCTTCCGCTCTCTCCCGCGCCCTTAGGCTAAGTTCAGATGAACGCGTGGAAACGCGCGATATCGCGCAATCCAGCTGTTCAGATGACACGGCTTGCACGCGGCAGTCTGGCGTGAACATTCAGTGAAAATGGACGTGGAAGAGGCAATTTATTTATGGGTTTTATACCGCAAACTGCGACGTCGTCGAAAGTAAAGACGATATTGGGTGCACCCTATTTGTTTCTGATTTTGCGGTTCCCTCACTCGATGCGATTACTGGTAAGGATAGTCAGACCTATCCAGTTCAGTCAGGTTGTAAAAAACCATTAAGCCTGTCAATGTCGACAATCCTCATATCACCGAGGTCACTCCGGGAAGCCTGTAGAGACATCAGGAGGATCCTTCTGAGGAGGGCTTCTGGGCGGAGTTAGGTTGGCATGACCATCATAATCTCTACCACAATGGCCCGGCTTTCACGGACAAGTATGGAAAATAGAGCCCATAACCTAGACAAATTGACAGATAATTAATCAGCCGTTAACGCCAACTGAGCAACATAGTAAAATTAGGCTTACACTCTAATCTCAAGAATAGTTCCAACCGATATTACTTTAACGGTGTTAACGCGTATTAATCGATTAACTCTTATTTTTTAATTAATTAATAACGTTCATTCGAAGTTTAATACCGCTTTAATTACATTCAGTAATTGGTACATGACTGTTAATTCCTTCCGCAAAAATTAATTATCACCCTTGTATACTAATTAATCAATTCGTTTCACAGCAAAAGACTGCGACTAAGGCCTGGCGAGGTTATAGACACCCTGCCTATAGTTTTATTGCGCAAGTTCATCGCGTACGCGAGGAGATACGTCCATCCGAAGCTGAGCAACGATGCAGCGAACGTGTTGCAGAACTTTTACTTGGAGTTACGTCATAATCACCAGGACGACGGGACGCCTATCACTACTAGACAACTTGAAGCGTGCATTCGATTGACGCAGGTACTATTTTCTACTATTCCCTATTTGTTTACCTATTTAACTAAAGGTAAACTAAAAACCTCGTGTTTCGTGTCTCTCGTGTATTGTACCATACCTCAGGTAACTTATTACCTTTAGTTATTGTTATTGCCTTAAATGCCTTAACACAGAGAAAAGACCATAATTAAGCAATCCGTGTCCTACCGTGCAACTGTTTGAAATCAGATTTAAGGTTTGATAGCTTTGTTGAGGTCTTTTGAAAATAGGTGACAGTCTGTAAATTTTTTGATTTTCTAGCGGCGTTTCTGGGTCAGGTCCTGTTAAATAATACCTTGAGATCAATTTGCTGAATAAAGTGTTTTTATTTGAACAAGATTTGAACCAATGTAAATTATCAATTTTGACAACCTCCCGCCATAGTAGATCTATCTGGTGACACAGTTTCTCAATATTCAGATTAAGAGACCAATTCTAAATTCTGAGCCATGTATTTAATTTTAATAACATTCATCGTTAATTCAAAATTGTTATAGGCGCGGGCTAGGGCTGGATTGAGAGAGGAAGCTACGATGCAAGATGCCAATGACGTCATCAGCTTATTGAAACACAGCCTCATAGACACATTCAGTGACGAGTTTGGAAATATACAACTATCCAGATCAATAAACGGATCAGGAGTCAGCTCCAGAAATAAAGTAAGCAAATGTTAATTAATAAATTTTTATTACCTTAGTTTAGTACAAAAATGCGACTTAAATTTCAGGTACCAATTAATTATGGATGAAACAATAACTTATAATGACTTACAGCTAAAATGTATCACAACTAACTTTAAAGTAGGGAGGTACTTAGATGTTCTCATTCTCACATATCCCAATATCACCATAAAGGATTATCGCCTAACATACATAAAGAATCCGACGAGTATATCGTATATATGGGTCAAGTAACTTATTCTGTATTTCGATACCATGGTTAGTCTCCTGAGTCACTCTTTAAAACTACAATTTTAAACAATATAATGGCAACGTTAATGTTTTTTTCTAGCCAATATAGGTCCATTTTTCTATCTCGACAGTATGTTAATAGTCTACATTATTATCACTTTTCTAAATAAAGTCTCTGTTGTCTCCTGAGTTAAGACGCAGAATAACGAGAAAAAATTGATCCAGCCATATACTCAAAGGGGAAAAAAATTGTCATTTATGTATCTATACAGATTCGAGAACACCTCATTATCATAATAAAATATAAATACACAATAAATGTTTTTTTTTGTCATAATTTTATTGCATTCTCAATACATCTTTTATTAAAATTATCCAGTAGCAAATTAAATGCAACTATCCAATATTTTTCACATGAGAGAAGAAAAGAGAGAATAACTATGTATGTATTTAAACGTCGTTTTTAACGGCCAAAAATGAAAGACTTTACAGTGCAGCTTTACTGCTCGTTATTAACGAATGAAATCATAGCTTATGCCCATTTTGTATGGGGGTGTTTTGATGCTCGGCAGATATTGCCCGACTTTGACTGTCATTTCTGATGGTCCTAATGCTCAATCCCTGTTGTCCCAATAAAATGGACGCAAGTTCCCAATTTTCATCAGCTTCAAAGAGCTTCTAGCAACTTTACCTGGTATTATTCAAGATATCAGAAATGAATTTACCCAATAATATTTTTCATGCCAACTTAATATATTTTTAACCATTTATCTCTTTTTTAATCTTTAAAAAAAAAAAAAAACATCAGTTTATTTTGTACATTTCCATATTTATTTTCAGTTAAAGAAGTTTCTGGAGGCGTTGACAAGGCGAGCGCATCAGTTGGGCAAAGACGTCTTCACACGGCAAGAAATGATTCAAGTGCACAGAGCGGCGGGAGTCGCCGGCGACCCTAACGATCTCATAGAATCTATGCACACACATTCCTATTTATTGCTTAAGGCATCTAACTTGTATCAGTTAATAGCGTTTTAATACCTGTTGTTTAGTGTCATTGTTAACTAATTTTAGGAAATAAATACGATTGTACTATATGGGATTGTTTGACATTTAATGTTGACCCGACTGCGCGATGCAAAGGAGGGTAATGTGTTTATTGAACTCGGAAAGGCTGGCACAATATAGTTTGGGTCTGATCGATGAGGGAAAAAGGTAGGTATAACGCATAACATTTTAATAAAAACAATTCTTAGCACGAGCATCTTGAGACAAGAATTCGAAATATCGACCAAAGGATCTCTTTTCCTACAATCTCATAGGTTCTGGTGACAAAAAAAGCTGCTCATTGGCAGTTTTAACACTTTTTCTCAGACACTGAAGGGAGGGGGCGCCACCATCAAGATTTCGGCCCGGTTCGAAAAAATCGTAGATCCGGGGCTGGTAATGGGCATTGTATATTAACATCTACATTAATTTTAGTCCACAGATTGTTTTTTATTTGCCTTCAAATTGAAGTCTTGTTCATTAACATCTGTCCTAGAAGGCACATTTTGAAGAGCTATGGACACATGACAGCAACTGTACATCGCCAGTGTTACTAATACAGAATTCCAAGACGATGGTTGCAAGAAACATGCAAAAAATATATTGGCAACTTTACTACCCGCAAATAAGTAAAAATTCGATATAGCCGACATTATTAACAGTGGCGTACAGACTATTTTGTTTACCATAGCAGTTTGGAATTGAAGTACCTATTGTTTGTTATTGTCTATGTCAGTAACCAATATAAAATGATCGAACATTTTGCTTAGGGGTTGAGCTCTGCTAACACTGGATTTTCATAGATATGGCCGCTTGTAGCGTATATTTTCTCCGGAACCCTCGGTGCGCGAGTCCGACTCGCACTTGGCCGGTTTATTTTTTTCTAATTTATTGCGTGTGATCCCACCTAACAGTGCGTTGCGCGCCGCAATGCGCCCCTTGAGCATTTATTTTATAATATTCAACCGTTCAGATCTCTAACTGTCAATAACCATGCTCGCTCATTATAATGCTCAATTCATTCGACATTGCATGGTAAAGCTTAAGCTTAACCAATGCAATGATGTATGAACTGATTATCACAACACAACAAAACGGGGCTTATTTGCGTATAAATATGATTTATTTAATTACCTTTCGTTGGTAATTCTTTGATTGTGATGTATGAACTGGGCAACAATTCAATATAATATAAATTTAGGATAATTTTAGTTATGGAATATTTTTGAGAGCTCTTTTTAATCATGCTGTGCATACTTGTTTTGGATAACATTTTTGTCAGAATGCCTGTATTCTTGCTAATGTCATACATAAATGAATGTTGTCTGTTTAGTGTGCCTAATAAATAAAATAAAATAAAATATGGGAAAGAAATTGTGTCAATTTTTTCAGAGCGCATCCGGAAGTATTCCCAGAAGTGTGGAGATAGAGCTAAAAGGCGACCTGGTCGGCACGGCCTGCCCCGGCGATGTGCTCTCAGTCACTGGTATAGTGCAGGTATTTATGAGTCGAATCAATTTTTTTGGACCTCGTTGCCATAGTTACGTACGTCTTGATTCACTCTTTAAAACTACCATTTTAAACAATTTTTTTTTACGACTATTTTATTTTCTAGCTGATATGGATCCATTTTTTAAGGGCCAGTCTAATAATCTAGGTCCTTGATTATTAGATTTTTTCTTAGTAACTCTGATACTATTGTCTCCCGGGTTTCGAGGACGGAATAACAGCCAGAAAAGTTGATTACCCTTATATCAAGCCTTAGGTGATTTAGCCAAGCTTTGAACTTAAAACGGATATGTGCGCTATTTTAATTTGCATGAAACTTGTTGTCTTATTTCCCTAACGGCGCCCGCGCAATCAGGATCAGTTGGCTCCGGAAACAAAGCAGCGCCGTGTCCATGGCAGCAAAACAATCATAACGATATGCCTTTACCATGAAATATTTAGAAAACAGTTTAAAAGTCACTGAATCGTCTATGTATGTATACGTCTCATGTATATGTATCTACGTCCTCATTACATCACGTCAAAACGGCTGGACGGATTTCAACCATTTTTTGTACAGCTTAGTTTGAAAATAAAGGGTTATGGTTTTTTTCTCCCCCGCTGACGAAGTTGCAGCTTCTATTATAAGGATGAAATTGAAATTGCTATTCAAGTGTTCCACGCGTTGGTAGAACATAAATAAATACTACGGGTAATTTTTTACACAAATCGAAATAGTCCCATGGTACGCTCAATAAGGTTGTGTTATGAGTACTAGGCGGCGATATATTTAATAGATAATATTAACCTATATACATAGAAAACTTCCAAGACTCAGGAACAAATATTTATGCTCATCACACAAATATTTGCCCTTACCGTGATTTGAACCCAGGTCCTTCAGCTTCACAGGCAACATTACTCCCGCTGAGGTAAACCAGTCGTCCATGTCACTTATGGACATTATGATTGTCAACAGGTCCGCAGTGAGAGTAAAGGCGGCGAAGACAGGAGAGCTGCCCGTCTCTTGCAGCTGTACATTGAGGCTGTCTCCATACATAGCCAGAGGAACCTTAGCAACCCAACCCTGGCTTTTACTCTCAAAGACTATTATGCTATTCAGGTATGTCTGCTTCAAGTTCTTACTAATTGTATACATTTGTTACCACATGATCTTCAAGATAAGTCCTCATATTTATAAAGTTGTAAAAACGAAATGTATATACATTGAAGAACGGGTACGGGTAGCTGGGCGTCCACAGATGATTATAGGACACTTTTAACTCGACTACGCTGTAGAATATATAGAAAATTAAAAATTTAAAAGACCCCCCGACACAAATGAACATGACAACAAAATTTGGAGTTCCTAGCTTCAATATTGGCTGAGATCCGGTCACTTCATCCACTAAAAGCTAAATATCTTGGAGGCGAGTTCTCCGATTTTCATCAAACAAAGCTAAGAACACTCGGGATAAAATTATCTATGACACAAAAAAACCGCACTCAAATCGGTCCATCCGCATGGGCGCTACGATGTCACAGACAGATACACAGAAAACACAAGAGTCACAGACACGTTAAAATTATAACACCCCTCTTTTTTGTCGGGGGTTAAAAAAGAGGGTTATGATATTTTTCTTCTGCGCTAACGAAGTTGCGGGTACCTTGTAGAATTAAATTGTTTTAATGAAAATGGTCAAAGTAGCCTGGTGTTAAAATAAAGGCCCAAATTTACAAGTACAAATATAACTACAAAAACTATCTGTGAATACAATTTCAAAATCCAATCGATATCACTGCGTCACCGATAATCCTCGTCTAAAACAACACGTCCGTTCGCTTCGAAACCCAGAGCCAAAGAGAGTCCCATCAGCGCTGCTGCATCAGGCAATGAGATGACCAGTGTGAAGTTGTCTGCATACCGCACGGCAGAGGGCGCCTTGGTGCCAACTTATCTATTTTAATTGAAGGAAATACACGCTTCAGAAGACGTATTTCGCCTGCTAGTGCACTCGCTGTGCCCGGCGATATTTGGGCACGAGGCGGTGAAGGCGGGGCTTATACTGGGGCTGCTTGGAGGCACGGAGGTGGACGACGGCCCGCGGTCCAACCCCCACGTCCTGGTGGTGGGCGACCCCGGCCTGGGCAAGTCACAGCTGTTGCAGGCCGCTGCCCACGCTGCTCCAAGAGGTGAGAATTGGTGATATGACATATATATTTAAAGAAGAAGGTTAAAAGTGCCTTTCCTTGGGCAACCCGGTCGGAATCGGCTTATATGGACTCCACGCCACTGACCAATGTGTGGGCACATATTTCAACAATATTTTGAGGTTTCTGTTTTTTTTTTGTTCAGTGAATATTTTCAGAAATAATCGCTCTGATTAGCTGAGCATAAATTGTGTGCCCCCTCACCTCAATTTTCCAATAAATATGAAATGGGTTATTGCCGAAATACTGTGGTTCTCATTAAAAGGACGTTAGTGCCGTGGAGATACGCCCTTTTGCTAGTGAACTTTTCCATATCGTATTTTTTTCATCTGTAGTTCATTTTTTTGTATGAACGGCTGCGGTACCCTACACTGAGCATGGTCCGACATGCTCATGGCTGGTTTTTTTTATAATGAGTAACCAGATGATATATTTAGGTTACATTAGCGGTTACTCCCGTCGTAAAGACCGAGTACTGCTCGACATGTTTCAGTCCATTACGAGGACCTTAGCATGAGCGATGAGTGGACACCGACGCGACCCATGCGCCAATGCTCTGATAACCTGGCTACTCGCAGTAAGCGCAGGCGCGGGCGGCGAAGGCACTAAAAAACCTTTTTTTTATTATCATTTATATTGTCATTGTTGGTGTCCACTCGGCACTCATGACTAAGGTCCTCGTAAAGGACCGAAACATGTAATTCGACCCTCAAAGAGTAGTTGGTCTTCACCCCCGAATACTCGCCGATCTGCTCAGCTTTGAGTAATGCAGACGGGACAATGAGGAAGTATCATTCAGTCTTCGATTATACATGTTACTCAGGTGTCTACGTGTGCGGTGCGTCCGCCTCCGCGGGGGGTTTGACTGTATCCTTAGGACGGGAAGCCGGCGGTGATTTCGCTCTTGAGGCGGGCGCTTTGGTGCTAGCGGATAAAGGAGTTTGCTGCGTCGATGAGCTGGATAAGGTACTATACAGCTTAACAGATTTCGACATCTCAGATACTTCGTACCTATTCGGTGCGGTCGCCTTTGCGGGCAGTTTGACCATGGCCTTAGTAAGCCGGCGCTTTGGTGCTAGCTGATAAAAGAGTCTGTTGTGTTGATGAGTTGCATACAATATAACGCAGTTGTATTTATTCATTATCAAAGATTATTGTCCCACATGATGCCTATAGCCACCTTCTACCACCGTACCGCTCGCCATCAGCAGGGTATTATTCATCCACATTTTTTAAACCAACGCACCAAAGTTTAAAAGCAATTTACGACCGCGCACACGACAAATGTAGAATGAGCTCTGCCGCGATTTCCCTAGAGGTTACATACAGTATGAGATTCTTCAAGAGGGGAGTGAGTGGGTTTGCCGACCCTATACGGCAACACGCAAGTAATGCCCCTAGCGTTGCAAGCGTCCATAACCTACGATGACTGCTTAACAACATTCAGGCCGTATGCTTGTTTGAGGTTTAGTAGTTTTTTTTTTTAACAAGACAACTGCTTCAAGCCCAGAGGCTCGAACTTCAGCAGGCTGAACAAGCTAATGGGATCAACGATAATATTGAAGTTATACTAGTCAATGACAGAACATAGATCCTAACTTCAGTGCCGGAGATATTTACTAATTGTGAAACGGCGAGCCTTGTTATATTTTAAAAATAAGACCAAAGTGATCTCCAGTTCACCTTTATGCTACTGCTCCACCTGCGTCGTAACGCGATAATAAAGGCGTTAGACATGACATTATACAGATGTGTCCAACAGTTTAGTGCCCTAAAAGGGATGTGGCATTGTTAGTGACGTTAAACGTTAAGCAATAGCTCCGGTGGCGGTTTTTTCGACACATCAAAGGGTTTTTACGGCGGTAACGGCGCAGTTGCGCTAATGTGGCCACAGGTTTTATTTTCCATTAATGAACGTGTAATTTTCCACATAAACATTAACGTTAACGTAGGTGGAGCAATAGCAGTAGGGCGAGTTCATTAGGGAACCGGCTCTCACGAACATTACTGATTTTTAGGGTTTGAAACTGATGTTATTCTTTGGCAGATGACAGCACACCACAGCAGCTTGCTGGAGGCGATGGAACAGAGACGCGTCAGCGTGGCCAAGGGCGGCGTCGTCTGTAGCTTGGCCGCGCGCGCCACGGTGCTCGCTGCCGCCAACCCTGCCGGCGGCAGCTACAACAAGTAAAAACCACACCCACACACACACCCACACACGCACATACGCCAAACACGCGCGCGCACTCACAAACGCGCACATTACACACACACACATACGCCAAGCACGCGCGCGCACCTCAAACCTGGTGATTAGAGGAAGGAGGTGGTGTTTTAATCGGTAGTGGTTGTAACAACAGATGGCCTTGACTGAGTCCGACATACAGGATCCCGTCACCACATTGAAACATCATCCACATAACACCTCAAAGGAAAAAGAAACACACAGACAAAGCACTAAACCTGCAGCAAGTAATGGAACAGTCAGCGTAGACACAACCAGGGGCGAAGTTGTTTGCAACCACTTTGAAAAGTGCACTTCTATATCTTATGAACCTCTGTTATCAGTTTCTTACGCAAACGCATAAAACTAAAAGTCGGTAGGTTGTGACCCCGCCTACAAAGCTAGCTAATAATAGTTCAAGTGGTATCCTCGATAGGCGCAAATATTTGAATCAGGTACCATTGAAATTTAGATGTCTATTCCGTTGCATCCCTAAGATTTAAAAGATAAAATTTTAAAGATTTTTTTTACTTTCAGGGCCAAGACAGTAGCTGAAAATTTAAAACTCAATTCCGCTCTGTTATCAAGATTCGACCTGGTATTTATACTGTTGGATCAACCAGATGAGGTGGGTTGTTCTAATTAAAAGTATTGTATATCCGCGTGTGGCTTTCGTAGATTCGAAGTGATTTATATCAGATTCCATCGTATGACCAAACATCGGAATACTGGGCGCGAATAGTAGCGAGTTCCTATATCGATATACTAGCTTCTTGTCGATCGATGATTTCCCCTTTACTGGTAATTGCTCTAAGTTTTCTTTTTAAAAATATAAAATAATAATACTTTTCTCCTTTGTTTTAAAAGGGATTTTAAACCTTATGACAATGACAAATATTGTTTCATATTGGTGTCTAAGTTGGTACGCTATTTCTACTTATTAAGAGTCCCCAGTAAGCTCGGTTCTCCATACAAACGTAGTTACGCTCTCGTTTTAAAACAACCAGCTAGTTTCCTCTGAAACTTTGTACTTAGAATAAATTAAGGCAGGCCTGTTATTACTTTATGTAGCTTCAGATACCATAGTAAAAAAAAAAACAGCGAATTTAAGTTTTTCATACACGACTTGTTTTTGCTGTATTTCGTTTGCTTTATAAACTGGAGCCATATAAACTAATTACAGACCTAGATATTCCTCATGTTATTATATATGCAAAGTTTCATTACAATCCAAGACGTAGTTTTAAAATGAGAACGAAACTCTGTTTGTATGGGAAGGTGAAATTCGGCCGACCTTGCTGGGTTAATCTAAAGACTAACGAGGTGATAATAATAACAACAATTTTATATCATAATTTGAAGTATGCTTTGTTTATATCCTATTCTGTCACTGTTTCCAAAATAATACACACTTGCAAACAAAGCTGGAAGCGAAAACTCGTATAAGGGAAAAGTATCGGTAAGCGAGTCTATCTATATAGGAACGCCCTACCTTTTGCTGCCTATATTTAGGGCTGCCATCCATCCGGGTGTCCCCTCGTTTGGAGGGGGGGATCCGAACAATTTGTTTGGACAAACTGCACAAACCTAAAGACTGAATTAAGTCTTCTGGGAAAAAACGCGATTTACTCCAAATAATCGGAATTGAAGTTTTTGTCCAAGTTCGGTAATAATCAAGTTGGCAGCCCTACCTATATTCCCATGTCTGGTTTTGATGCAACAACTATGTACAGATACACCCACCTGCTTCTCCTATCTTCTGTCTATTATGACCTCTGAGCTACCTTATTAACCCTGATAATATTCCTATAAACATGTTTAAAAGAGCTGCTGTTGGCCTATTCAATGGCTTAATCAGTCGGTACTTTGTTTCGAGGTGAAAATTAATAATTTATAAAAATTTTTTTAGAAAATCGACGCGATGCTGTCGGAACACGTGCTAGCACTACATTCCGGACACAAGCGACAGAACTCCATGAAGAATGTCCTGAACACAACCATCAACACGAGCCAAAGCGACAATGATGCATCCTTAAGGTGAAGTAGTTTTACATTAGTGGCACATTAAGCATGACCCCGTCGGCGGGAGCGAACAGTACAGTCTCATACTCTCCCTTATGTCCGATTCTTCCGCTCTCTCCCGCGCCCTTAGGCTAAGTTCAGATGAACGCGTGGAAACGCGCGATATCGCGCAATCCAGCTGTTCAGATGACACGGCTTGCACGCGGCAGTCTGGCGTGAACATTCAGTGAAAATGGACGTGGAAGAGGCAATTTATTTATGGGTTTTATACCGCAAACTGCGACGTCGTCGAAAGTAAAGACGATATTGGGTGCACCCTATTTGTTTCTGATTTTGCGGTTCCCTCACTCGATGCGATTACTGGTAAGGATAGTCAGACCTATCCAGTTCAGTCAGGTTGTAAAAAACCATTAAGCCTGTCAATGTCGACAATCCTCATATCACCGAGGTCACTCCGGGAAGCCTGTAGAGACATCAGGAGGATCCTTCTGAGGAGGGCTTCTGGGCGGAGTTAGGTTGGCATGACCATCATAATCTCTACCACAATGGCCCGGCTTTCACGGACAAGTATGGAAAATAGAGCCCATAACCTAGACAAATTGACAGATAATTAATCAGCCGTTAACGCCAACTGAGCAACATAGTAAAATTAGGCTTACACTCTAATCTCAAGAATAGTTCCAACCGATATTACTTTAACGGTGTTAACGCGTATTAATCGATTAACTCTTATTTTTTAATTAATTAATAACGTTCATTCGAAGTTTAATACCGCTTTAATTACATTCAGTAATTGGTACATGACTGTTAATTCCTTCCGCAAAAATTAATTATCACCCTTGTATACTAATTAATCAATTCGTTTCACAGCAAAAGACTGCGACTAAGGCCTGGCGAGGTTATAGACACCCTGCCTATAGTTTTATTGCGCAAGTTCATCGCGTACGCGAGGAGATACGTCCATCCGAAGCTGAGCAACGATGCAGCGAACGTGTTGCAGAACTTTTACTTGGAGTTACGTCATAATCACCAGGACGACGGGACGCCTATCACTACTAGACAACTTGAAGCGTGCATTCGATTGACGCAGGTACTATTTTCTACTATTCCCTATTTGTTTACCTATTTAACTAAAGGTAAACTAAAAACCTCGTGTTTCGTGTCTCTCGTGTATTGTACCATACCTCAGGTAACTTATTACCTTTAGTTATTGTTATTGCCTTAAATGCCTTAACACAGAGAAAAGACCATAATTAAGCAATCCGTGTCCTACCGTGCAACTGTTTGAAATCAGATTTAAGGTTTGATAGCTTTGTTGAGGTCTTTTGAAAATAGGTGACAGTCTGTCAATTTTTTGATTTTCTAGCGGCGTTTCTGGGTCAGGTCCTGTTAAATAATACCTTGAGATCAATTTGCTGAATAAAGTGTTTTTATTTGAACAAGATTTGAACCAATGTAAATTATCAATTTTGACAACCTCCCGCCATAGTAGATCTATCTGGTGACACAGTTTCTCAATATTCAGATTAAGAGACCAATTCTAAATTCTGAGCCATGTATTTAATTTTAATAACATTCATCGTTAATTCAAAATTGTTATAGGCGCGGGCTAGGGCTGGATTGAGAGAGGAAGCTACGATGCAAGATGCCAATGACGTCATCAGCTTATTGAAACACAGCCTCATAGACACATTCAGTGACGAGTTTGGAAATATACAACTATCCAGATCAATAAACGGATCAGGAGTCAGCTCCAGAAATAAAGTAAGCAAATGTTAATTAATAAATTTTTATTACCTTAGTTTAGTACAAAAATGCGACTTAAATTTCAGGTACCAATTAATTATGGATGAAACAATAACTTATAATGACTTACAGCTAAAATGTATCACAACTAACTTTAAAGTAGGGAGGTACTTAGATGTTCTCATTCTCACATATCCCAATATCACCATAAAGGATTATCGCCTAACATACATAAAGAATCCGACGAGTATATCGTATATATGGGTCAAGTAACTTATTCTGTATTTCGATACCATGGTTAGTCTCCTGAGTCACTCTTTAAAACTACAATTTTAAACAATATAATGGCAACGTTAATGTTTTTTTCTAGCCAATATAGGTCCATTTTTCTATCTCGACAGTATGTTAATAGTCTACATTATTATCACTTTTCTAAATAAAGTCTCTGTTGTCTCCTGAGTTAAGACGCAGAATAACGAGAAAAAATTGATCCAGCCATATACTCAAAGGGGAAAAAAATTGTCATTTATGTATCTATACAGATTCGAGAACACCTCATTATCATAATAAAATATAAATACACAATAAATGTTTTTTTTTGTCATAATTTTATTGCATTCTCAATACATCTTTTATTAAAATTATCCAGTAGCAAATTAAATGCAACTATCCAATATTTTTCACATGAGAGAAGAAAAGAGAGAATAACTATGTATGTATTTAAACGTCGTTTTTAACGGCCAAAAATGAAAGACTTTACAGTGCAGCTTTACTGCTCGTTATTAACGAATGAAATCATAGCTTATGCCCATTTTGTATGGGGGTGTTTTGATGCTCGGCAGATATTGCCCGACTTTGACTGTCATTTCTGATGGTCCTAATGCTCAATCCCTGTTGTCCCAATAAAATGGACGCAAGTTCCCAATTTTCATCAGCTTCAAAGAGCTTCTAGCAACTTTACCTGGTATTATTCAAGATATCAGAAATGAATTTACCCAATAATATTTTTCATGCCAACTTAATATATTTTTAACCATTTATCTCTTTTTTAATCTTTAAAAAAAAAAAAAAACATCAGTTTATTTTGTACATTTCCATATTTATTTTCAGTTAAAGAAGTTTCTGGAGGCGTTGACAAGGCGAGCGCATCAGTTGGGCAAAGACGTCTTCACACGGCAAGAAATGATTCAAGTGCACAGAGCGGCGGGAGTCGCCGGCGACCCTAACGATCTCATAGAATCTATGCACACACATTCCTATTTATTGCTTAAGGCATCTAACTTGTATCAGTTAATAGCGTTTTAATACCTGTTGTTTAGTGTCATTGTTAACTAATTTTAGGAAATAAATACGATTGTACTATATGGGATTGTTTGACATTTAATGTTGACCCGACTGCGCGATGCAAAGGAGGGTAATGTGTTTATTGAACTCGGAAAGGCTGGCACAATATAGTTTGGGTCTGATCGATGAGGGAAAAAGGTAGGTATAACGCATAACATTTTAATAAAAACAATTCTTAGCACGAGCATCTTGAGACAAGAATTCGAAATATCGACCAAAGGATCTCTTTTCCTACAATCTCATAGGTTCTGGTGACAAAAAAAGCTGCTCATTGGCAGTTTTAACACTTTTTCTCAGACACTGAAGGGAGGGGGCGCCACCATCAAGATTTCGGCCCGGTTCGAAAAAATCGTAGATCCGGGGCTGGTAATGGGCATTGTATATTAACATCTACATTAATTTTAGTCCACAGATTGTTTTTTATTTGCCTTCAAATTGAAGTCTTGTTCATTAACATCTGTCCTAGAAGGCACATTTTGAAGAGCTATGGACACATGACAGCAACTGTACATCGCCAGTGTTACTAATACAGAATTCCAAGACGATGGTTGCAAGAAACATGCAAAAAATATATTGGCAACTTTACTACCCGCAAATAAGTAAAAATTCGATATAGCCGACATTATTAACAGTGGCGTACAGACTATTGCCAAAAATCGTATTTCCATTTCATCAGATCTTAACACCTCTTTTTTGAACCATTTATATGCTTCCGTTGTTGAAGCATATTTCCCTAATTGTTCTAATGTGATACCTATAAAGTTGAGCGCGGACCAAACGAAAATATCCCAAACGGTCCCATGCCAGAAAAAGATAAATATAAACGTGCTAAATGATGCTGTCAGTTTGAGGATCGTAAGTGGTAAATTTACGTATTTTGGTATCATGCTGAGACTTGGTTTGTAGATGTACCTGAAATTAATAACGAGTAATTAGTATCTTTTTAACTGTCAGTAAATTATATCTTAGTTCAAGGATCTCCAAGCTAAGAGTAAATACTTTTTTAATGGGCAACAAGTGATGAACAAGCATGCAGCCCATCCGACGAAATGCAGAATCGCAACCACAAAACACCAGCAAACTCTAATACAAATAAAAACCGGCCAAGAGCATGTCTGACCATGCTCAGTGTAGGGTTCCAGCCTTTCATACAAAAAAATGCACTACTGTCGTAAAAATACGATATGAAAAAGTGCACTGTAGCTAAAAGAGCGTATCTGCATGGCACTTACGTCCTTTTGCTGAGAAGCACAGTTTTTCGGCAATAACTCAAAAACGGTAACTATATCCGATTATGATGAAAACAATTTTCGTTGAAAGTATTTATAAAGGTTGATCTTTGTGATTTTTTCATATTTTTTGGACATCAGGTTTAGAAAATAGAGGGGGGGGGGACACAATTTATGCTACTTTCTGAGCGATTATTTCCGAAAATTATCACCAATGTCATCAATATACATGCAGTAGTTTTTAAGTAAAATGCCTATGACATACGGACGGATGGACGGACGGACATGACGAAACTATAAGGGTTCCGTTTTTGCCATTTTGGCTACGGAACCCTAAAAAGATTCTGTATCTTAGGGCCCGGTCACAACGCTCTCTCTCTTCATTGCGCGGTCGGGCGCTCACCGCACAGCAGCTAGTCGGTATCACACGCAATGTATTACGAATTCGCTTGCCGCGCCGCTGGTCGCTCGTTATCGTGGCCGGGCCCTTACTTTTTAATCAAACAGCGCTTGAATGCGTTAAATGTTAATAAATTAATAGTTTAAAAACACTAGCAAAACACGCTTTACAAGACTTTTCTAACAAATCCAAACACAGCTATGATACGATGTTCCATCATGAAGTTCCAGTTCATATGTTCCGGCTCCATCATCAGATCAGTTCGACAGTACCATATTATTGTATTGTCGTAGCCAATTTTCATGACGCTACGATCCTTGGAAGATAGTTAAATTAGTTACCTTAGATTCCATTACATAGTTAATTAAATACAGGTCGACCTAATAAAAGCTTGTTAAAAATAAGTAAGGCGGTGGTAGTACCTATTCAGCCAGCGCAACACCGAGATATTAAGGTATATAATATGACGGTAGTTGTGTTCTTGGTGTGGCACTTAAATCGAAAAGTCTGGAGATCCAAAGATGATGAGGGTACTTACTTTATTAAAAACTTGTATAATCCAACATCAAAGTATCGCCACATATGCGAATACACATGCACGCGGGCAATACACCGCGGGTTCGGTGGTGCATCTATGTTGTCCAACCTCGCAAACGCCGATGTAGTGCCGTAGAATATAACGTATTTCATGTGGAACTCCAAACCCATCCAAAGGCCTCCACCGCAGAGAGCCATTGTGGGTAATTCTGTAATTGCCTGCAGAAAAATATAGGTGCAGATATAAATTTTTAAGGACAAATTATAAATTTCAGTCATGTTTGTAATATGCACAGCACTAAATTCGTCTGGCTACTTTCATCAGGAACCATCAATTAATTTAGCATTTTTTTGAGTTATTAATAGGCATTAATAGAAACTAAAGGCTTAACTTAACTTCCTAACCAGCTTCATAATAATAAAATAAAAACCGGTCAAGTGCGAATCTGACTCGCGCATTGAGGATTCCGTACAAATTTTCACTTATTCCGACTTAACCGGCAAGAGTTAAGTTTGCCTCTGGTATCTATGTATGGTGTCGCATACAAATGAGGGGCAAACTTAACAAAACAGGATTATTGGAAAAATAATTTTGTTGATTAAAATAAAAGTAACACAGACATACATACGGTTATAATTTTCGTGTAATATGCATATAAAATTATTTAATTCCAGAAAATTTCCGATTTTTCGCTTGGTAAACTTCGGAGATAAAGAGGGGAGTGGTATTTTTTTAATAAAATAAAATTTAAGCACAATAAAAATATTAATCGAAAATGTGCAAATCAAGCCCTTTCATATGATACCCTATTTGATCTAGTGGCTAGACTTCTTCTTTTTTTTAGAAAATAAATATATATTTTATCATGTGTCCTTTGCAATGCATGTGGGCTGACCATGTTTATAAATGTTCCAAATTCCAAATAGGCAACATAAGTAGTTTTTGAGATATGGCGCTCTAAAAGTCGGACAGACAAGACAGAGCCGCATCATAAGGGTTCCTTTTTTATTTTTTTGGTACGGAACCCGAAAAATATGTCACAAACAACAAGATGCCAGAATATATTGCAGAAGGTGACAACCTTACACTTGTCGGTCATGTGACTAAGGTCTTCCAGTTGGACCAAAATATGTCTAGCATTTCTTAGCTTTAACAATGTGAGTAACTGCTTATGTAATCTATATATATCTGAGTCTCATGGTAGTTTTCTTGTTAAAATGTGCATTACCTTGTTAACAATCCATCTGTAGTAGGGCTGTGAATTTTGTACATATTAAATGTTTGATAGAATAGCTTGTTAAAATCTTAATTGCTTTTTATATTTTAGTAAGCAAATAAAAAGTAGTCAAAATTATCTATAGATTTACACAGATATATGCTGCAAGAAGGGATGTAAATATAGTATAAAGTAGATATAGAAGCTTTCTTGATTGAAAATTTAATCCGATAGACCTATTTTTCTGTCACATAGCCAAATAAGGGAGTTCCATATGCATTCACAAAGTACCTATATCCTGTCATCAAATGAAGGATCATGTTGAAATCAAATCACTTTAGAAATATAAAAATATATAAGAGAATAATTCCTGTATCTTACCTCTATTTCATGTTGCATGGCATAGAAGTAAATATAGTGGAAAGCCAAATCCAGTAAGAATGTGTACATTAAAAATAGAGTCATGTCCCATATGAATCTTCTCAGCCTCTTCGTGACATCATTTCTCTTAACTTGCAAGCTTCTTTCAAAATCTTCATAAAGCACTACTGGTCCAGTGTGCATCAGTGGTAAGTAAAGTATGTAACTTAGCATATTCGTTACAACTTCGACTTTAGTAACATTTAGTTTATCTTCTTCATCCATGTAGTCTATACAAAAACTGATGCACCTCAGTTCTATCCATGAAATACATACCAATGTTAGGTATATTTCTTCATCATGAAAATCTTCAGGATCGAAGAAGTACCAGAAGTAATCTTTGTATTTCAATGCATTAAAGGAACATAGTAAGCCAATACTTAATATCCATATAACAATTTTTCCTCCGCCAAAAAATATTATCATCAGATACAACATTGGTTGAAGAAAGAGTAAGCTCATTTGCTTCACTCCAGTATATAATAGGATGTAAATAATACTCGAGGTTATATACCAATATTTCAAGTATGTTATTTTGAATGAACGGACCATTTCAGACACAAGGAATTGAAATATCAGGTAATACCAAGATCTTTGAAAAAAATATTTCCAACTGTTCCACTCAAGGTCTGAAACATCTCGGTATCTGGACAAAAAACTCCAGCCAGCTACTAAGTCTGGCCACTTAGGCTTTTGATTATTAGCAAACAATTCTGAAATAAATGAGGAATAAAATTATGAATTGCATATCCACTATGACAGTTTTTAACTTTAGCTACTAAATAAAATGAATGTATATATAGCAATACAGCCGTATTTATTAATTAACACTAGTATCTTTTAAAGTGTAAAAACTTTGAACAGAATGTTCGTTGAAACTTCTGCTTGATAAGGGTGATATTAGTATAAAGAACAAACAGTCCCCAGTTCAGTTTTAAATTCACAACTAAAGGATAAAATACAAAAAATATTACCACTTTGAACCTGAAATAACTTAAACAAAGAAAATAAATTAGCAAAAATCCACAAACTGAAGTAAAAATATAACTCTACTGAATTTAATTTGCTCTTCATCTTAGATTTTTACGTTTTTTTTTTTAATTACATTATAATTTCAACAAAAGTTGTACGGGTCACGTACATAAAGTACGTTTTAAAATAAATAATAATAACTATCACATTTTCATTTCAAATTGTCCGGCTTTCTATAGTAAATAAATCTGACAAGTACAATTTTGACAATTGACGCTTCAGTGAATGAAACGAATGGAAAATGCGATTCGATCAAAATGCTAAACCGAATTAATTAAAGGATCGATAGCGATGTACCATTTTTATGCAATCTGAATCTCATCAAGAAATTTCGCACTTTAATTAGGTTGCTGTTATAACGAAATCAACTTTATTTTTTGCAACAAAGCATAGCGTAAGAATAATTTAACACGGTCCTAGGTACCACTATTACACCTAATAATGACTGAAAAATAAAAGTTAAATAAACCTAATTACGTAAGAAATATTTTAATTAAATTTTGTTATAATATTGTGATTAAATACCTAATAATAGTCTTCTCTCCCATTCATACTATTGAAAACATAAATAAATCTGTTTTTCACTTATCCTTCTCAAAAAGAACGTCATTATTAGCTTCGCGAAATGAGACTAAAATAGAACATTTAGCCACTAGGGTTTAAAAGAAAGCCATATAATCCTATAAAAAATTCTATGAAACTAAAAAAAAAACTTGCGGCCAGCTACATACTTACGAATAATTAAAAACAAACAAACCAACCTGATCAGATTGGCCAAAATTTCTGATCGAATTGCTCAATCTGTACTTTAAATTTTTCATGAAATATACAATTTGAAAGCTTTTTTTTCTCACAGTCAAAGTGAAAAGCAAAGTGTTTAACACGTGGCTAAAAGCCGTTATGACATTCAGACATATTTGGACGAGCTCACGAAGTCACAAATAATCACTTCGTGTCATAATGGCTCATTTTAGCCCCATGTCAAACAATCTACAATTTTCATTAAAATCAAAGTGACCATAACGTAAACGTCATATTTTTAAAATAAAATAGAATATAAACGCTACCTATAAAGGTTCAATTCAATGATAACAATATAGTGATTATATTCTCTTTGATGTCAGTCATAATCTAACATGTGCGTGCAAGGTTGGAGAGTAAATAAATATTACAGATATATGTATATATATACACCAAGTCATATTACAGACATATAGATTGATTTTTATTTTAGTATTTCATATAGAACCTAAGATTGTTTTTGTTCTAAGTATAAAATGTCCTTAAGCTTCCTTTTGATACAATATTTTTTGAATATCAAAAATTAATGTATTCAAATAGGATATTTGCGTCATTCTATAGAAAATATTGAAGTTAAGTATTTGATAGTATTTATTATTAAAAAAACAAATGAACTCCGAGGTTTACTTATCACAAAAATACAGGATATTTTTTTATTTGCAAATTGAAATCGTGGTTGAACTGAGGGACTACTCCGAAATTCGAAAAACGAAGTTCTTATGGCGCCATCCCGCTCAGTCAAATAGAATATAACATGAGAGCGAGAGGGACAGCACGTTACGAACTTCGTTTTTCGGGTTTCGTAGTAGGCCCTCTGTGTAGGTATGTCACGTTACCAAAAACTCTGACTTCCACGTTGTTGCCGCTGATGACTTATTACTATCACTACAAAAATATTTGTTATCAGTAAAGTCATATGGATTGAGCGTCACACAATGATTATTGTTCACGATTATGCACGTTTCACGGTTGCTTCTGCTATTATGACGTCACAAAATAGGGGCTATCATTTAGGCGCGAATAAATATAGTTTAATTTGCATTTAGCGATGTCATTTAAAGGAGACAAATACTAGTGAACTACGTCAGTTATGTTATAATATTTTAATGAGAATGGTCAAATAGCCTCATAAATGTATATCTTATTTAAAAGTTTGTTTTTGTAGGTACATACTAACATTTTAATTCAACGGCAGTCATACACATGTGCTAATGTTAATACTGCTGATAAAACATATTGATATTACGTACCTACATAAAAAAAAACTTTTATTATATTTCAAGTCGAAACTACATAAATTACATATTGTTAAATATATGATACCTACACTGTTCGTAATAGCTTCGGTTGCGGTAGATATAAAAAAAATGTAATAAATACTTTGAGGCGATTCATGTAGACTTTCAAGTCTATGGCTGTGAATGTAGCACAAAGACAAGTAGGACGTGAGATGAGCGTCTCAGTACAAGATAGAATGAACGGAGTGTTTGCGCCAGACATTGCCAAAGTGGACCATCTAGTCATCACCGTAACCTTATTATCATAACAATATACCTATAGTGAGATTATAATTCATTACGAGGAATTTGTGCAAAAATGTGGAATAATTTACTTACTGTGATATTGTCGATCTTTTTATGTATTCATCTTGGCCAGTGTAAGTGGTTCATATATTTTATTTATTTATATTAACAGTATAACGTGCAATATAAATGAGAAAAAAATAATGACTTCATTGAGGTTTTTTTTATTATTACTTGCTATGATTTAATAGCGTAAACAATTAAATCACGTGATAAAATTAACTACTTTTGTCCGTGTGTTATAAATTGCTGTATATTCAAATACTTAAAGATACATGATAAAGTTTATGTAGTAGTACATCATAACTTATTTTTGCTAGAGTTAAATACATCCTATATGGTATTGAAAAGAAATACAGGCATGTGAATAAGTTCACTAAGTAGGTAAACTGACTTTTAAAACAGCTCTCAGCTTTTGTTATTACCGACTCTTGTTTCGATAATTATGTAGGTACAAAAAATAGTCAGCTAAATGCCAAGATGTATATTTGTTTGCAAGTAGAAACCGTGTACCGTAAGTACTTATATAAGTATTTCATTTTTTATAAGTATTGACTGTGTAGTGTTCCGCAGCCGTTCATACAAGCAAATGCACTACAGATGAAAAAAAATACGTTATGAAAAAAACACTAACCACAGAGCGTATCTCCCGGCACTTACGTCGTTTTGCTGAGAAGCGCAGTTTTTTGGCAATAACTTAAAAACAGTATGTTCGATGAAAACAATTTTCGTTGGAAGTAGGTATTTATTAAATTATATATTTGTAATTTTTTTTTTTTTTTTAACACCGTTTAGAAAATAGAGGCGAGACACAATTTTTGCTACTTTCGTAGCGAATATTTCAGATAATATTCACTAAATCAATTTTTTTCTTAGAAAGCTCAGTGTTTTTAGCAGTACTGTTGAAATACATTGAAATTTGCTGAAAATTGTTTTTTTTTTACTTTTTCGGTCAGGTAAACGTATCGAGTACCTCCCCTAGAAATATATGTTTTTTTTATTTAATTGTCAACCTAAGTAGCGGTTTACACACGTCACCTATGCTCCAAATTTCATCAATGTACATCTTATAGTTTTTGACTAAAATTCCTGTGACATACGGACGGACAGACAGACAGAGATAGACATGACGAATCTATAAGGGTTTTTTCACTTTCGGTTACGTGTATGGAATGCCCCCCCTAGAAATATATTTTATTATTATTTAACTATCAAACTAAGTAGCGGTTTATACTATCCTCTAAATTTCATCAATAAACATTTAGTAGTTTTTGAGTAAAATATCTGTGACATCGGACGGACGGACATAACGAAAGTATAGGGGTTCTGTTTTTACCATTTTGGCTACGGAACCCTAAAAACGAACTATTAGTAGTCAAGTATAATACTAATATTGATTTCTTGATTCCAGGTCTGGAGGTTGATAAACAGCGTCGATATAATCAAAATTCAGATTTTTTACTTCATGAAGCTACTGGAAATTTGCAAAATCCACAAAAAATTCAACCAAATACTGGCAAACGGGATTATGCGGCGCCTATGTTTCCGTCTCTATCTTCGTCTAGTACTTCACAACTGACTACTGTTAAGCCTATGTCACCTCCAAAAAGAGACTATGTGAACCCAAATCCTCAGACTCATTTACCAACTGGCAAAAGAGATTATGTGACGCCGCCTACTTCTTCAACGGCATCACACAGCACGTCCCAACAAACAACAGCTAAACAATCAAACACGCCTCCCAGAAGAGACTTTGTCAATCTAAGATTTACAACTCCCAAATCTTTAGATAATACTCAGCAGCACCCTAAGGGGCCTGGCCAAGTAAAAGACCTGGTTAACTTTTTTGACAGCAAAAGCAACGGAGTTGTTACCCCAAAGCCACCATCTTACAGTTCCATCTTACAAGGAACAACTAAACAAGGGTCGACCGTAACCGCATGGGGTACCACTAAAGTACAACAGCCGGTCACACAACCTACACCTAATCTACCTCAAGGACAAACGACCAAAAGTTATAGTTCTATTGTCTCTGGTTCTAATAAGCAAACAACGGCTAAACCTTCCACAAAACCCCAATTTTCAACGTCATCAAGAGGAACCGTAACTCCACAACTGCCAAGTGCTATTGTTAATAACAACAAAAACAATAATCAAGTCAGTAGCTCTTCTGTTCCAACTGATACCGAACTTCAAGCTTTAAGTGAAGACCTTTTAAGGAAAGATACTAATAATGCTGCAAAGTATGTAACTATAAATTATCAAGGAAAAACTACATCGCAATCGAAGGACGATAAAGCACCATTGCCGTAAGTATTTCTATTGCTACATGTATATAACAACAAATCGCCCAATTGTATGAGTTATTTAAATATTTGCGACCTCTTAGTGCAAGAAATCCTAATGTCTAGTTCTGTTTTATAAAATGTTCTTTAATAGATATCCTTAGTTAACAGTCACGCTATTATGATGTGTGTTTGTTTTCTTATCTCCCCATTACATAATTCATTTGATAATGCCTGTCCTTAATTTTATTATAGATGATGAATGATTTTGTTGACTATACTTTCCACAGATTACTAACGGTTTCACAGGCAGCCTGGAATATTCCTACGATTCAAAAATTCGTACCATTGTTAGACAATTATGAAAGAGATACTCTAGTAAATGAATATGTTACACCTCAGGTATGTAATTATGACTAGTAGATACGTTTTGTCATGAATAATTCATGTTTGTTCCATTGCTTATTACATAAAGAGTTCATATCCTACTATAATATTGTTAAAAAAGTTAAAACAATAATCTCAGTTTTCAATATAATTTAAGGAAAGAAACGAAGAAAATGCATTTATGGATACCATCATGTCTACATCCGTCATCCGTCACTTGATGACCTTTTTGAAGGAAAGAGGTAACTGTTCGAAATTTACGAAAGATTTTCCTGTGAGTTGTATTGTGCCAATGCACATTATATTAACTATATATGTATTAATGCCATTTTTAAGGATATGTCACACCGGACCCACGTCAACAGCGTGATTTCCTGAAGCAGTTGTGGTTTGGATTGTATTCGAGAGGCAAAGGAAAAATTAGCAGCTCTGGATTTGAACATATTTTTGTTTCTGAATTAAGGAATGGTGAAGTTTTAGGTAACATAACGTTTATAAATTTGACAAAATTTTAAATTTCCAAGACTTTAATGAAAATAAATGAAATGTATAATGTTATCAAACATTATAAATTTCCAAGTCACAATAAATCAAGACGATTTATTAATCTATTTTCAAGGAATCGGATATACCTTTATTTTTTATACGTAGTAGTAACTAGTTTTGAAAATATTTAGAAAAATGTGAAAGAAGCATCAAGACATACTGCAATGTGTCAGCCAAGTTCGCAAAGGTGACACACCGTCCCATCAAAAACATAAATGTGAAATAATGCACAGTTCGTTAACGGTTTCGCTAATAAAAGAATTGAGATCTAACTGGAAATGAAGTTCTGTAGAAGCTCCTTCAATCATCGCTCCGGTAACGCATAGCGTTCTTCATTGGCTTAAAATTATTTGCTATTTGCTAATTTATTTATTTTTTTACTTTATTATTAACACAAAATATACACAGCGTTTATACATAAAAAAAATTAGCCAAACTGCAAGGCAGTTTGTTGGCGAATATATACACTCGGTTTTTGTTATTTTATCCACTGCGTAACACTTATCCAACATTTACCTACCCAACCACCATTACAGTTACTTAATAGTGCGACTTGGCAGGTCTTCTTTTACTTGATTGATTTGAACTTATAGTTAATCACTTCATTTACGTAATAAATGCCTTAACTTCAACTACTTATTCGGATACTTACTTGATTAACTAAATCTTAGGCATACTAGACTCAATTATACTTACTCTTTCAAAGATTAAAGTTGTCGTAAAAAGTAGAAATTACCAATAGAGCGACTTTATTGAGTAGCAATAACATTACAAAAATCATTTTAAGCAATAAATTGAAGAATGTTATGCATAACAGCTTCGGTAGAACTTGGTTTCCACTTAGATCTCACTTACTTTATTAGCGAAACCGTTAACGAACTTGCATTCATTCACATCTATGTTTTTGATTATAGATAGGATTCTCTAAATTAATTACTAATGCGGATTTTGTATTGAAATTGTCCTACTGTTCTTCTTGTACGCTGTGACTGTAACATATCCACCTAGTGATCAAAATACTAAATCCGCGTGAGTAATAGTGCTTCTGCATGATTTTCTACGCTGTGACTGTCACAAACGCTCGACTTGTCTCCTACGTTATTTTAGAAGGAGGCACTATTGTTTTTTTTTTAAATATGAAATCGGGATATTTCTAGAAAATTTTAAAATGTGGTTACATTTAATTTTTTATCCTCTATTTCATTTCCTCAGAAAACAGCAAGTTAAAATAAATGAGAATTATTATATCTATTTAATAATGATAAGATAATTATTCGGAAGGTTGCATGATGTTTTGTATTACGAGAATAAACTTGAAATTCTTGGAAAACAATAACATATCACAAACCATACACCATTTTTATCCAATTCATTAAAGCAATTTCATAAACACACATATACTAGTATATTAACAGGAACTGCTCGTTTAAAGTAACGGGTATTTGATACATTTTATTTCTGTTGCACACAGGACTACACAACTGGATTTATTTTGCTAAAGAGGAAGCTGCAAACCGGGTGAACTATTTGGGATATCTGAAATACGTGCCTATCGGTGATGTGAGTCATATAATTTCTAAAATAATTAGCAGCTAATTAATACCACTATACAACATTAATTGGTATTTATTATGTTACAGAAAGGAGCTGTAATGAAACTACATTTCAACCAGAATGGTGCAGACAAACCGGTTGACAGCATGTTCATAGGAACATCGCCAGAACTGGAAATAGCACTCTACACTATTTGTTTCCTTACTCGTGCTGATAACGACTGTAAACTAAAGCTGGGGAGTAAAGATGTTCAGATATTATCCCATACGTTCCGCTACCGCAGCAAAAATCTCATTGGGAGTGCTTATCCACAAATATAATTGCCATTTTTTTTGTGAAATAATATTTTAATATATTTGTATGTTCTATATTTTTAAAGTTTATGAAATCACAAAATATTCATAGTATATTTTACTAGCGAAACATCGTAAATTGTTGTATAATACAAATATATCTTAATTGAGTTAGTTAACTTCAAACTCGGGTAAATCCATTTCTGACATTTTTTAAGATTTTTGTATATAATAAAAGGTTAAGAAATTGGTTTTGTTTCTATTTTGAGAAAAATAAAGTTAAGATCACAATATTTTATCAAAATCAGGTAAATCCATATGAGAGTTTATTTGAAAGCAAGTCCATCAAAGCCAATCAGCGAAATAAGTTTGTCCAATATGGCTGTCAGTTGACGGCAACTCTGCGTCAATAAATCTAGATAAATCCAGGTCTGTTAAATCAAAATTATACAAATCCACACTGAGTTTTTTCAAACATAGATAAATTGCAAACGATTATATCAAATGAAGGTAAATCCAATCAAAATAATTTTTTTTTTAAAAGAATACACTAGTTTAGATGGTTTTTAAGCTGAGTTTGTCGAACAGGATCGATTTTTTTAATGCTTTAGCCATAATACAAATAAACTGCCTTTCAAATCACCGAATTATCACTTTTTTCAATAATCTCCCAAGTCGTTAGAGTGGATTAATCTGAGTTTGAAATTAACCGACTCAATTATAGGTATTATTATTACCTGTATGCGTAAATGACTTCTATTCTTTGCGTCATAGGCGCCACATACGTCATAGATTTCTTCCTATCTACCTATCTTAAACAAGGTGCCCGCGAGGAACCCGAATGGTTTTTACCACGCATTTTTTGGGTCATGCGGAGCAAAAAATGTTTCATGTACCCTGCCCAAATCGGGCTTAATTTTGAAGATATTATTAATTTTTATATAAGCTGTTTATTGCGATTACTAAAGTGCATTAACCTCTCTTGATCGCGACGATAATTGCCATGTATAGTAAATTGACAGCTAGCACTCACTAAAGTCATCCTTTTTTTGGAAGAGAAGCGAAAGTTATTAAAGCTTTATGTACAAAAATCGACAAATCTAGTTTTTTTTTTTGCTGAATTTGTCTTTGGTCATAACATGTTTTACTCCTAATGGCCTCAGAGGGGCTACTCTGAAATACGAAAAGACGATATTCGTATAGCGCCATTTCGCTCACTCGAATACAACTTAACATATATAAGAGCGAAAGGGACGGCACGTTACGAAATTCGATGTTTGGGTTTCGGTGAAACCCTTCAGAACTGCGTGGTTAAAATATTTTGGATTCCTCGTGCTCACCTGTTAGCGGTAATCAGGGCCGGATTTAGATGGGCGGAGGCCCTAGAGCAACAAAGAAGTGGAGGCCCCCTGCCTGGCACCTAATTATTTTCCAAATATAATGCACAATCTTTTTCAGTCAAGTTTTTCAATAATTAATATATTGTGATACCAAAGAAATATATATAAATATAATTAAAAATAAGACATATGCGAAATAAAATTTTTGCGTTATTGAACGGAATCTGCTGAGCTTTTTGAGAAGAAAAATCTTGGATGATTTCGTTGAAAACAAGTTCTCGGAGTAAATCACTTTCAATGCTCAGGAGAGACAGCTTCGATAGACGGTTTTGTCCCATCGTCGCTAAGGTTTTTCAAGACGTAAAACTGGTTCGCCCCTATTCTCCAATAATTTGTTAAGCAAAATTCGGTATTGCTCTGTACTTGCTATGAAGTCTTTTGTGGGGACCCCTTTTTTGTGAAGGCCCAGGGCCCAGGCCCCGGATACTCTCCCCTAAATCCGGCCCTGGCGGTAATAGAGTTAAAGTTTAGCGACCACGCGCCGAAAAACGTAAACAGGTCGCAAGGAGATAGATTTCCGTTCGTGACAATCCATTTTTGCCTGCTTCAAAACCAGTTATGGTAGCGTTAGCATACCTGGGAAGACCTATGACCGAAGTTTTTTTGGGTAATAGTGATTAAGTAAATGATCAGTAAAAATATTAATAAGCTGATGTGAATTATTCTGCTAACCATTAATGTATAAATATTTTTTATTTTCAATGAAATGGTAACGAAATTAACCGATATTTTAAATTTTCCCACACTTTAATACATACATGAGATTCACTTGTCTATGGTCTAACTAGGTAAACATGCCTTCACAGAGAAGCAATCGCGTCGCACATTTTTTGCCGTCAATCGTAGTGCGTCCCTACTTTCGGGTCGATTCGGACTTGTAATCGATTTATCGATGTCTCTCGTCCGATAGTGTCGAGTCTGTATAATCTATCTAACAGAACGGAGCAAAGGGAACGGAGCTTGCATTGACATTGAGCCATGCGTAGGGACTCTTTTCATGCTCTTTTTCTTTTCTCTGTAGTTTGTAATTGAGCGGGTAGTCGTACTGCGTGACAGACGTGTTTTTAAATTAGACAAATTATGCAACGATTTTAATTTTTTATTTATTTTAAGAACCAGTTAATAGAAATATCATTATAATAAGTGTAACTATAAGTGAAATCTAACCGTGTATAATGCATTCAGTGTTTTGAATATATTTAAACAGTAAACATGAGTTTCCTTTGTTTATTCGGTGTAATTAAAAGAATAAACTTCAAGTTAACTCACAATGTCACAAAGAAATATGAAGTAAAGTGTATTCGAGAGTTTTCAACGCGCGAATTGCTAAAGGAAGCATATTGTCGCACGAAATTGAAATGCCGATGTAAGTATTTCTTAATATAGCACTCCAAAATTAAACTCTTTTGTTTGTTATGTTGTCTAGGGTTTTAATATATATTTTCGTAATGAGACAACAGTAATGTGATACCCATTTATTATGATTATATTTTCAAAAGATATTGAGTTTTTTTAGCTTCCCCATATGGATATGGATATCTAAATTTATGTGCGTGCTTAATCCTTTAGCCAAGAAACTGCCTCAAGATGTGAATCCACAGGGAGTTTTTGCGTGCAATGAGTTAGATTTGTCAGAAGTACAAGTGTATGGATTTGACTATGACTACACACTAGCCCATTACAAACCTACTTTGGAGCATCTGCTGTACAATCTAGGTAGAGATATTTTACTGGAAAAATATAAGGTTAGTTTCCAGATTGTATTCATAATTCAAATTCTAGTCAAACTGGCCTTTAGAATATTTTTTCTTTGGTATATTTACTTTTGTAGAAATAAAAAAACTGCTACAATTTAATACACCAACAGTAATCTCCACTTATGCTTGTGGAATTTTTAATGTGTTTGTATGTATTTCAAAAATGGAAGAAAAAACCAAACTACATTGTAGCAATTTTGTTGTTTTCACCATTGATGTGAATCCCGAGGGATACACATAAAGTATTTACATATTAGTTTAATAGTGCAACTAATAATAAATATTATTATTTTCAGTATCCAGCGGAGATTTTGACACTAGAGTACAAACCAAACTTTGCAGTTAGAGGTCTGCACTATGATATTGAAAAAGGCCTTCTGTTGAAGTTGGATTCATTCCTTCAAATTCAATTTGGTGCTGTGTACCGTGGTTTGACCCCAGTGTCAACAGAGGAAGTTCTCAAGATTTACAAGAATAGAATAATTCCAATTGCATATGTGGAAGGTGACACCAGGGCCCACAAAGTAAGTGTAACATTAACATCTATTTTTTTGGCAAATGCGGAAAAGTAGTAACCGCTAATGGATTCAGTCGGCCCCCCTTTACCATATTCATACTCGAACTTTCAATTGAAGTTTTAATTTTCATAACGTACATGATTTTCTATGGCTATAGTATTGTTATTTTAATTAACTTTACTTATCGAAAAACTACCACCTCCTTAAATAATTAAGTAGGAATTCATAAAGTATAAAAAGTAAATTCCAAGCAGTCGTAGTATTGATGTATGAAAAAATCCAAGATTTGCTCATAAGACATGGGTGCTCCATATTACGTAGCTATACCTGCTTTGTAAACCATAAACCAGACACTAAAATTTTCTATAGTAAAAAGTTACTCTAGTTTATAAACCATATTTGTATATATATTTGGCCCAAGGATTATAAACCATATCTAAATTATTTTGATCTAGTTTCAGTTGTTGCATGTAACAGTTTATTTAACACTTTCACAACTGGGAACCCGCTAGGTGGGCACTCTGCTTGTGGTAAGTTTTCGCACCAGATCCATTTTTCCATGTTAACGGATACACGAAAGTGATATACAAATAAAAATGTATTTAACTTTATAATAGCACTATAAGGTGCCCGCAACTTTGGAAGCAAATGAGAAAAAGTCATAACCCCTCTTGTCTTCGACAGCATAGTTGGGTGAAAAGTACCCTATAATCATGTGTGGATACCCAGCTACCCGTGTACCAAAAAAAAGTTGAAATCTGTTCAGTTGATTTGGGGTGATGAAGCCACAACAACACATACAAAAATACCTACAAAAAATAGAGAAGAAGATTTTTCGTTTTAGTGACCTCCAAAATAGTCATTTATAATCATTTATTTTAAAATATCTTCAATGTCCAGTCTCATTTTTACAACTTCATAATAGTAAAGATTAGTTTTCCCGCGGTTTCTCACTCATGCAATTTAGCGTATCTTTTATTAATCATGCATTTTTCTCTATAAAATGTAGTCTATGGCGCTATTTAGCCCATATCTTTTGAAAAATCATAATGTTCGATCCACTGTTATTGGATAGAAGAAGGATAGACTTGCATGTTTGTAATATAAGGATTTGCAATAGTATTTTACAAGGTAATACACAATTACACATTGGTACTGATATGACTACTATCAGGCATCGTAGATGTAACAAAAGGTTCATAGACACAGCAAAGCAATCAATGGCACTTGTAAGCAATCATTCATTTGTGCACTCCCCCTGGGCCCTGATGTGTCGCGTGACACTGATGTATGATTGTAACTAGTGCTTCTATGATCAACATTTTTTTTATAAAACTCGCGCAGTTTAGATAACGTAGATAGTCTAATCTAATGGGCACTGATTACGTTGTGTAGTTAAAATGGGTTCGCACTTTAAGTACATAGCTACTTGTGAAGCTATTGATAACTTTATAATTTCATCTCGGTGTCTCAGTTTTCATGTAAACACATTCACAGCACCCAGACCTTATTACTAAGGCTTCACTGCCTGTCCGTCTGTTTGACGAGCTGTATCTTTTGAAATAATAGTGAACATTCTTACAACACTAAAACAAGAAATAAAGTAATTTGTACGGTAGTAGGTACAGAACTCTCTGTGTGCGTGTCCGAATCGCACTTGGTCGATTTGTATAGGTATACCTACTTATACACTATTTCCATGCAAGACATCATTCTATACTTTGTATAATATAAACGCATAAAGACCATCTATACTCAACAGTTCAGTAGTCCTAATAAATATATATGATCTGTTGCAATTGAACATTGCTTTTTATTTAACAAAATAAACGTTATTTATAACATAATGAGTACATTGCCACTTATGATTTAAAAATACTTTTCTATTACATGTAGATGTAGAAGCCAATAAATATATGTATTTGTTTACGTTTTCAGGCCAACAGAGCGAAGATGGTGCATCTAGCTGATTTATTTTCAGTACCTGAGATGGGACTGCTATGCAATGTGGCAGAATATTTTATTAGAAACCATATCGACTACCATCCCGAGATTCTCTTCTTAGATGTTAAGGTGGGAAAGGACAGATTTATATGAATTTAAATGCTTTAATTTAAGATTTAAAAACCCTCGAATCTCTTGTAAGAAATGCGAGAAGCCGTTCGATGCGGGAAGCATAAGACTGGTTATAGTGGAGATCATTGGGGGATGCCATTGCACATTGCCATCGTACTGCTCGGATGATGATGATGAACACTCAAATTAAAAAGTGGGATGTTATAACTTTGAAGCCCATGTTGTCTTTGGTCTTGTAGCGCATAAACACGTGGACAGATTAAAATTCAGTTTTTATCGCAATGGCGGTTTAACTTTATGAATCTGGCACACCATCCTAAATTTTAGTTATTTTAATCGAGACTGTTATTGTGATATTAATTATTATCTAAAACTATTATCAAACATCGTTACTCATAACGCAATTCGCAGTAAACTGTAAGGATGTGGATCGTAATCCCTAGATTTTTTGCCTATAATCGGCAAATGTAGGGATTGACATTGTAATGATTTCATACTGTTTACTATAAAAACTCGTGCAACATGTTGCATGAGTATGAATAGTAAACAGTATCAATGTATACATATCTAACAGGAGTTTTAATCACACCATAAAATTGCAATCGTCGCGGCACTGGGTCATTACAAACATAAATTATCTGTCCCTTTCTAATGAGTATAGGCTTGTAAGTGTTTTAATATGCCAATTTTTCATTTTATTGATTATAGACAATTAATATTATTAACACATTAAGTGATATCGGTTGTGAAATTAATCAAATAATATTGTATCAGTAGGTATGTCCACAGTTTAAACCATTAAGAATCGTTTTAGCTGCTGCTACTCATGTTTACAAATCAATATGTCTCTTATCTGGCCATTTTTCATCCACAATAATAAAATGTATTCTAAATTTTGATGTCACTCAATGTTATTACAAAAAAAATGTCCACAGTTTATACCATTAAGAATCGTTTTAGCTGCTGCTACTCATGTTTACAAATCAATATGTCTCTTATCTGGCCATTTTTCATCCACAATAATAAAAGTATTCTAAATTTTGATGTCACTCAATGTTATTACAAAAAAAATGTCCACAGTTTATACCATTAAGAATCGTTTTAGCTGCTGCTACTCATGTTTACAAATCAATATGTCTCTTATCTGGCCATTTTTCATCCACAATAATAAAATGCATTCTAAATTTTGATGTCACTCAATGTTATTACAAAAAAAAATACATTTTACAGTCGCCATCAGATATATTGCGACAAACAAGGTGCTCAGAAATCGAACTCGACTATTGTCAAGTAAATGTTCAGATATTTTTAAATACCCTAATATTATACATTTATTTGACGGCGGCCGTATATTGAGTGACATCAAAATTTAAAATCTCTTATTATTCTGGTTGAAAAATGGCCACATTTGAGACATGTTACGGAATTTTGGAAACATAATAAATTGTTATATTAAGAAAACTATATTATATAAAATAATTTGTTACGTTTCCAGAATTCTGTACAAAGCTGTCACCCCATAATGCACAAAATAGTGGCACAGAACGTGGAAGAGTACATCAGGCCGAATCCAGACCTCAGGCAGTATTTCCAGACGCTACAGCAGAGCGACAAGAAACTGTTCCTCGTTACAAACAGTCCATACCATTTCGTGTGAGTTGTATTTCCTGTTTTACTTCATGAATTTAAATGGAAACAAATAAGAAAAAAAACGCTACAGCCATAGACGGCTCTAAAATAATGTGTCGTCGGCCGGTTGACTTGAGATAATCCGGCACCCATATTTAGTGGCCCACTGTTGAACCCCTTGGCACAAATCTTTTCCTTTTTGGTCCCATCGATGTTTATAAAAAAAATATATTGACGGCCGACGGTGCACAGCCAAATTGAAGAGCTTAGACTTCATATCTTTACTTCATAATGAGAAACTGGCCAAGTGCGAGTCGGACTCGCGGACCGAGGGTTCCGTACAAAATATACGCTACAAACGGCCGTATTTATGAAAATCCAGTCTTAGCAGAGCCCTACTCCTAAGCAAGATGTACGCGGTGATCGCTCATTTAATATTGGTTCCTGACATAGACAGATAGACATAAAATTAAGTATACTGTTTTTAGTATTTGTTGTTATAGCGGCAACAGAATCTCACACAGAATATCACGGTTCATGAGATACAGTCTGGTGACAGACGGACGGGCAGCGGAGTCTTAGTAATAGCTTTACCTTTTGGATACGGAACCCTATAAAAGGACGTTTTTACATTGCGATTATACAATGTCTCGGGTCAATTCAGTTTCGGGTAAAATGTCACATACACCGCGTACCTATAACGGCAGATTTACGTTAAAATTGAGATGATTTTTTAGTAATTTAATTAAACAAGATGAAAGTGGGAATGAATCTGATCATCAAGTGATTCTCTATGTATCATTCTCAAAAAAATTTGCGTATTTTATCGTCGGTTAAAAAAAAGTGCTATTAAAATATAGCCCTTCTTTTTATGTTTCTAATAGAATCATAAGTTATTGGGTCCGGTCTGAGTCGCGCCAACATTGTATTGGACTGCATCATGTTTTTTTCCTTTACAAGTGATGAATTTTATCTATATTTGTATATCACGCTGTCGGGTACAAACTAAGAAAGTTTCTCTAATGTATTTCCAGTAATGCGGGCATGGAAATGCTGGTTGGCTTGGACTGGCGGGAGTTCTTCGATGTGGTAATCGTGAACGCGAACAAGCCCAAGTTCTTCACGGAGGTGTCGCGCCCCATCCGCGTGTTCGATAAGAACGCCAACACACACATTTGGGAGAAGGTCACGTCGCTGGAGAAAGGCATCATTTATTATGAGGTAAGTTTGAGTTAAGCTAGCTTTTCTGCAAAGGAAAACATCGCGAGGAAACCTGCATACATCTCCGTAGAAATTCAAGGGTGTATGTGAAGTCTCCAATCCGCACAGCGTGGAGACTACAGCCCAATCCCTCTCCTCCATGAGAAGAGGCCTGGGTCCAACGCCATAGCCTGTGATGATAATAATGAAGTTTGAGTTGTATTAAGGCACATAACAGAATCAAAGGCAAAAACTTCATTTATTATGAGGTAAAATTGAGTTATGTTGAATTGGGGGACACAATAGAATATAAAGAAACAGGGAAAGAAACAGAAAGCGTATCGCTAATAAAGAAGTCAAAATGATAGTGAAGGCAAACAACCCAAGTTTTTCTCAGAGGTGTCGCGTCCCATCTACATGTTTAACTAGAAAGCCAACACACATCTGGGATAAAGTCGTTGGAGAATAGTGAGGAACAATGGTTTATCTATATTGACCTTGAACAAAGCTAGTCACCACTATACTCAACGCAAAAGGAACTGGTGACCGCGCAAGTGTGAACGAGATAGCATTATGATCTAGGTCGCCAATTCGTTTTGCGTTGTGTATAGGCCCAATCTCAACTGATGGCCACTTCGACGTACGATCGATCGTGGACGCGATCAAGACCAAGTTCTTCACGGAGTTCACGTTCAATAAAATCTTCTACACCGATATCTGGGTCAATCATAAAGTCATTTCGTTCGAAAAAGGCGTAATGTATTGAGGTAACAAGTAGAAATGTAAATTAAAAATTACTTGTAGACGTGCTCATACACTTACAGATTCACGAAATCACGCGTCAATCACCTTCTCACATTGTAGCTTGCGTGTGGAAAATCAATAGTCTAAGTGCTGAAAATATGCCAACCCGTTATCTTTAAATAGTTTTAGTCTATTTAAATAAATTAACCGTAAGAAATAATACGAAGTTGACAATATTTTTTTCCAGGGTACAGTGAATCAGTTGCAAGACCTCACGGGTTGGAGCGGGCACCAAGTGCTGTACTTTGGTGACCACCCCTACAGCGACCTCGCCGATGTCACACTGGAGCACGGCTGGCGAACCGGCGCCATCATCAACGAGCTCACGGTCAGTATTCTAGTGACTCAGACCTGATGTCACAACTTCGCAATCTTTTTAGGGTTCCGTAGCCAAAATGGCAAAAACGGAACCCCTATAGTTTCGTCATGTCCGTCCCTCCGTCCGTATGTCACAGGCAACTTTACTCAAAAACTACATGATGTATATTGATGAAGTGTAATAAATATTTTGTAAGAAAATTGTTTTCAACATGATCGACTATACCCTTTTTGAGTTATTGCCAGAAAACTAGTTTTAGTTAGTTAATAAAAAATATTGGATGCGTATTTTTTCCTATTTCAAATTACTAAAAATAACTCCGATAAATCGCATGAAAGTTTTGGAGTGACTCATAAAGTCATAACAAGTATAAACTGTATCTAAGCGTTACGTCACGCGACATTTAGAATATTAATAATAATAATATGGTACATAGATGATAAACAAAGATCAGAAACAAATGAAAAAAAAAATTCGGCGATACTGGACTTGAACCATTAGCATCATGGACGATTAGCTCAGTTGGTTTGAGCGTGCTGCCCCGGTCTGGCTCAAGGCACTGGTTCAAGTCCAGTATCGTCGATTTTTTTTTCATTTGTTTCTGATCTTTGTTTATCATAATAACGCTAGTGGAGTGCAAAGAGAATATAACCACTACGTTTTAAGAGGCGGGACTCTCATACTAGCCATTAAAATCAATTTGCATGGCACACTGATACCAACATGTACGTCAAAGAACCGTCAAACAGCAGTAGTACCAATCTAACAGACTTAAATAGTGTAGTAGGCTATACGCTTGCGATTTTTATCGATATCGATAAAATGGACTGGGTTGGGATATAGGCTAATGACAACAATTTTTGTAATCGAAATTTGGTTTAGGATTGAGTCCACGTTTAAGTCCTATGTTGTACAGTGGATATTTATTTCAATGTGCTAATACAAGGTTGGACTTAAATGTGAACCCGAAATAAAATAACAAGCTTTTTCTTTTATTGTAATTATTTATTGTTTTACTGGCATTATTAGATCTTCTTTTGAGATTTGGCCCACTGTCTGCATCTGAAAATATTTTATAATGACAACAAAGATATATTTTCTTATATCTAAGGTCAAAATATTAAATAATTACTACTCAACAAATAAATGTAAGAATCTTCATATGTTCTGGATGGATGGCAGTAAACTTTTCAGTTGAAACATAGGTACGAAGTATTTTTATGGTCATATTTCATGCAAGTTCTCACGCAATTCGAATTATTTTGTATAATTATTTCCACTGATAAACAAATAAGCCTGTAGTTATCGGTAGTTACAGTACATCCCTAGTACACAATGAAAATAGATATAAAATATCGAATTTTGATTATTTATTTAGCATGGTGCACTTAAATATGGCTAAAGGAATCTAAGGCAATACTTACCGGCCTTCATCCCAGAGAAATTTCGCCATAAACATCCTTTATCGCAATTTTCATGACTAGCTCGATTTACACGGATTTCACATGTGATAAACCGTCTTTTCGGTGGCATTTTCACAAAATGTATTTCACTAAATAGTGTTCAATCACATTTCACTACTTTAGATAACAATTAAGAATAATTTAATTAGAAATCTAAAAACAAACATACAAGACATGCGAGCCGCAATGACAAGCAAAGCAATATGGTATGGTTGACGAGGTATGTCATGACAGATAAACTGTACTGACGTACTGGTCCAGTGTCATGGCAACGGTTTGCCATGCAAAGTCCATATAAAAGTTTTCTCTTCCTAGTTGCGTTAGACTGGTGGAGTGATCCAGTAACAAAATTGCAAATATTGTGATTATTATCATGATATTTGTAAAACAAAAAGTACATGGTCCATAGATGTTAGTAACATTTTTTACTTACGATTAAGTTAGTATAATCTTGAGACTAAAAAAAATTACAAATTTACTTAATATTAAAAATTAAAGGCCTGTCACCCATGTGTATATAGTTCTAGTGCCTCAGCACAGGGCATTAATGTATCGCCTTTATTTTTTGATTACGTAAAAAAAATACGTCTCCAATATTTTTTATTAATTTACATGACGACCTAATTGAAATTTACGTAGTTATCATCCCTATTGAATCACTTCGCTGCCAACAATGCCGTGGTAAAGTTTTAAATGCATTTGCTAGCCCATAACGAATTAATCGAAAAGAACCCGATTTTCATGTGGACGTTGAGGGAAAAGGATCATATCAACAAAAAAATAATAATAATATCTCAAACAATAAATCGTTAAACGCGCACACATGTGCGTCTAACGATTTTTGAATTTTGAGCCTACATTCCACGTTCATTATGATTGAATTTTCATTCAATTTTCTTAATGACAACGCTCGCTCCACGGTTAACTACGTCCATATACTAAACTGAGGTTTAAAGGCGATTGATCATTGGCATTTTGACCATATTAACAAAAGGCAAATCTAACTTTCCAGCATGAGATCAACACGCTGAACACGCAGTCGTTCAAGGAGAACGCGAACTGGCTGCAGATGCTGACCCAGCTTATTGAGGACCACCAGGACTATAAAGAGCCAGAGGCCGTGGAGGTCCTTACACAGTGGATGGCCGAGAGAGACTTCTTAAGGTATGTTGAATAATTGGGAATATGAAGTTTTCAGAGGTGTGCATTTTATATTTTTGCCCAATAGTATGTGAACTCAGAATTTCCAATCATCTTCTATACTATTATAAAGTTGTAAAAATGGAATGTCTGTACATTGAGGATATTTAAAAACAAATGATCGATCCGGAGTATTTGGAGGTCACTGAATACAATTTTTTTTGTAGGTTTGTATGTTCGTTGTGTCGTTGTGGCTTCATTACGCCAAAACGGCTTAACGGATCTCTACTATTTTTGGTACACAGGTAGCTGGGTATCACCAAATGGTTATAGGATACTTTTTATACGACTACGCTAAAGAAAAAAAGAAAGGTTATGATTTTTTCTCCGCGAACGAAGCCTTCTAGTATTTTTATATGAAATTGTTTTTTGTATTTAAATGTTTAAACACTCAATAATGTTTGATGATGGCTCATATGATGGCGCTATTTATTAATAAAATAAACAAATAAAAAGGATATCATTCATTTGTTTTTATGTAATAGCTAAACAAAGACGACATTATGAAATCAGTAATGACGTCAGTAAACTGTAAGTCTCTTTTGATTATTGTTTAGGGAGAAGTGAGAAAATTCTTGGTCGAATAATCACATTGTGATGATCATTTAAATAATTATTGTGATGATTCAAAAGAAAAATAAAACTCACGTAATTACATTTTCACAGAACGGGTCACTTGTCATAATTCAAAGTAGTTATATCCTACCGTAAAAAAAATATATAATTTAAAACAAATATTGCGAGCATACACTAGAAATATACGGCTATATAAATACTACGGAAGACTGATACAACATAATCCTAGTGCAACTAAAAGAACTGATCAAAGAAAAAACCAAGAAAATAAATACAATAATTATATGACGTTTTCTTTAGACAATATTTCGGATTACTATAATAATAATAATAATCATCGATAACAAGACAACAGAGTGGTCCAAACAATATTAGTATTTACTTATTCTAATGTTAGTTCCTTAATAATTAATACACAAGACTGATTTAGTTCTCTGACCCATTCTCCACAACAGAGGACAGTCTAGCTTGTTAGCTATCATGCTTAGGATGCTGTTGCTGCTCCCGCGCACCCTGTCTAGCAACGAGGCTGTTTTCTTGCGCCAGACGGCATCAAATCCGTCTGTGCGCGCCTCGACTAACATGGACGATGCGCTGCAGTAGCGCGGTAGTCTCAGCACCCTAAAAGCATTATTGTATTGAATGCGCATGGCATTGTAAGCCCGTTGAGTATATCTAACCCACAGACTTGACGTGTACAGCGATGTACAGAAAGCATTAAAAAGAGTAATTTTCACTTCATCCGTACAACGAGCAAATCTGCGGGCCAGCATGTTCGCTCGAACTGACAATGCCCTATGTCTGCTGCTCAGGGCCACAACTTCTAATTAATAAGTTAAATTACGTGCAACATAGCCCAAATACTTGACTAATATTTCGTATTAACTGAAACTGAAAAGTCCCTAACAAAATCGGTGCACCACCGATGAAGAAACAGATAAGGTGAATTTCTCCCATCAAAAGTTTTTATCTTGAGAATATAATTAACAATATTTTAATATATTATGTACGCATACAAAATACGGAAGAGTCTAATTATTACAAACAAAAAATCATGATACGAATAATTTCCACTTTTTAATGCTGCTACCGATAATATATTGAACGCCCCTCGTATATGTCACACGTTGATAATTGCTGAAAAAAATAATGTTTAGCTTCTGTTACATGTATGGAGTGCCCGCCTAGAACTATTTATTTTTGTTATTTAACTACTTAACTAAGTTGCGGTTTAAACATGCCACCTATATTCCAAATTTCATCGATATACGTCATAATATTATAAAGTAGCAGTTCCTACTACTACTTTATAATATTTTGTAATTGATACTTCAGCAATAAAACTTCCCAGTTTCTGTACTGGTTGCTTTTCGTGATATTGTATATGTTCTGGTTAAGTATCTATAAAAATAGCGCATTATAGTATGTATTCTATAACTGATTGACCCTATAAATTATAATCTATAGTATACAACTAGTGCCTTTTGAAATTATTATGTCATCTGATGGCGCCATCGTAGTTTCTGACAAGTGATGTCAAAATCCACATATACAGTCAATAAAAGACACCTAATGTCGATAAGACCTTTCGCCAATGGCATTGCAGTTGGTGATGTAATGATTTCCAAAAACCCTCATTAAGTAGCAATTTCACATTACGGGAAACATCACTATAATCATATTACGTAAAACGAAAGTTACTTAAAATTGAAAGTGCTTGAAAGCCCGCATTTGCCAACTTATCACATGTACGCTTTCTATTCAAAATTTATTATATGTACCCAATTGGCTATAAATAACGCTTGTGTCTTTGCTTTTCACGCTGTCATTGTAGGAGTACTTGTGTCGGTTCCAGGAACGAAATAAAAGCGGTGTTCAACCCTCAGTTCGGCAGTGTATTTCGGACTTACCACAACCCCACGTACTTCTCTCGAAGATTATTTAGATTCGCGGACATCTACACGTCAAATATCAGAAATCTGCTCAATTACTCTATGACGCACACGTTCTACCCGCGCCGGGGCGTCATGCCGCATGAATACGGATCCTATTTTGTTTAGATTAAGGACAACAGCTGGCATGTTAAACTCAAAACATCTCATAATAAACACTTTGTGACCCAAGGGTCTATATTGACTGCCATAAAATCGAAAGTCATAATGTAAGTAATGCTTGTCAAAATCATTAACTTTTCAGGAATGGCACAAAACAAACTTAATTGGTTCTACAGACCTTTTCAAAGATCCTGAAAAGGTAACTGTTTCAGAATCATGACAAATAATTTAATGGCTAACATTACGTTATGAATTTCAATGATTATGGATAACAAAGGGATCCGGAAAGCCAAACATGGCATATCACGTCGATGAAAAGCTTTCTTCCTGAGACGCCACACTGACGACGTCATTTGCCACTATACACTATACAGTGTATATGTATTATTCAAATCCATTGATCCCGAACCAAGTTAGGTTTCAATGAAAGACGCCTCGAGTCCAGTTACCCTTATACTGTTTGTATTTGTAACCGCGAAGTTGATTAACGGAAAATTCTGCCCCAAAACAGTAGGTTAATAGGATTCGAGACGTTTAATAGCCTGGAAGCTTTTTACTTGGTCCGGCATATACCCACGGATCAATTGATTTTTATAATACATTTGTTTCACATAATGGCTCGCAAACACCTATATTTTGCAAGTTTAACATGTCTGCATTACAATGTACATTTGAATCATGTTATATAAGAGAAATGAATAATACTATCAGTGCAAATATCGTGAATCTATTTAGTTGTTTACATTTATTTACTACTATTTGATTTGAATTTGTAAATAAACGCAGTCAATTCTTTCTAGATTTGTATAAGATTATTTAAGATGCTACACTTTATCTGTTATTTTCTACTTTAATTTTATGATTCTATACATAACTTTGAAAGCTGTTATTGTATTTGTTATACAAAGTAAATCGAGGCATTTTATTACTAAACTTTAACAGCATTCTTTATTGTTGTGGTAGAATAAATATACAAAGTGTAAATTTAATCAATTATTGTCAATATCGGAACATATCTACATAACATAAACAACTATGTAAACGATATTGAATCGGTAAACTTTAATGTTAAGCTTGCAGCTTGTTATAATTCTTAGAATGCCAGACATGCTACTAACACAACCAATTAAAACATTATTTTAATGTATGCTTGTGCGCTTACACCGCGCACTATCACATGTAGAATAGAGAAGGCGTTAACGATAAATTTAACGTATTCTTCTTGTTTTATAATGTAAATACATCGCAAGTATGTACCTATAAAGTTTTCTAGTCAAAAGTATTTCCTAGTGTCTCATAGTAAGTTCATATTATTTATTTTGTTTCCTTAACATCTATATTTTAAGGATGAAATCAATTAATTCGGGTTCTAGTATTTATTATTCTACTACTTGAATTAGTGACCGGACCATTCGTCTTTATCCTGAAAGCTTTGCGGATATAGTAAAACATTTTACTTTACTTGTGTTATTTTACAAAATTTGTAATTATCTGGCATAGTTTCTGACAAAAAGCGCAAATTGTATGTAATTTTTTTTCAACAAGTAACTTTTGTAGTGTTTGACTTGTGTTTTCTTGTCATTGGAGGTGTCTGAAACATTTAAGCGTCGACCAAACCACAGCTCAAAATACGCTGACTTGTGCGTCTCGATTTTAACACATGCTCCCACACCGATCCTGAGATAACGCTTAGGGTGCATCTGAATGTATAGAAAAACCGTAACGCATAAGACACGTCATCACGTACATGTGGTATTCGTAAAATTGGAGTCGCATAAGTCACGTCGCTGCGTTTACCGTGTGTCTGCGTATTTTAAGCAGCGGTGTGGTCGATGCTTTACTTGCGTGAGTATCGCTAAAATTATAATGAACCTGATTACAAATCCCTACACGTTATTCATACGTGTCAGTAGGCCCTGTTTATTTATGTTTCATGTCTTTCATTGACTTGAAATATGAATTATTTTGCATTAATCAATGCATTTCGTGTGCAATATTCATTATTGTTGTTTATTTATTAACCCTAAAGGGTTGCAACATCACTGTAAAGTATTGTTACTATTATTTTTTAGAGTAACTCCTTGATTACTTTAATTAGTATTGTTGATGCATTTTCATAAGAGATTTTGTTTTTAGATATGTTTCTATAATATTGTAAGATTCACTTCACGCAGACTTAACTGTGTTTCCTTTTAATAGTCGTTAAGCATTATTGTTACTCTCTGGAGTCTAGACTAATGTTTAGTATCCATAGTAAAGTCTAGTTAAGTTCTACAATTAATTATGAAGGGTATATTAATCCTATATCCATACTAATATTATAAATGCGAAAGTGTGTGTGTCTGTCTGTCTGTCTGTCTGTCTGTCTGTCTGTTACCTCTTCACGCTTAAACCGCTGAACCGATTTGCATGAAATTTGGTATGGAGATAGTATGAGTCCCGGGGAAGGACATAGGCTACTTTTTATCCCGGAAAAATACCATTATCAGCGATAAACAAATTTAAGGCGGACGAAGTCGCGGGCAGAAGCTAGTAGAATATATATTGTAATATATTTATCCTGGATATATATCCACAATTAATACTCTTTAGTAGTGTTCCTCATATAGTTGGTCCCCGGTCGTTCCTTTACGATCTTTGTCAACATAGCTACTATGGCTAGACAGGATAACAAGTAGTATAAAGTTACTCCATTTTGCTATTGTTAGGATTATCTACCGTAGAGAATGGTATATGTTGATTGCCCCACGTAAATCGCTCTTGTTTGGGTGTCCGGAGTACCTAGCGTAGCTACTTCCAATATTATATCTGTGATAAGGATGTAAATGTCCCCATTTATAATATCAACTTAGTTATGGATGCGTGAAGTTATCTCTTCAATTGTTATTATAACGTTATATATATATAAGATTATAATCTCGATTTTTCTATGGCTGTTAATAAACAAAAGCGGATATTTAGACGTTAGTATGGAGGGACTCGTAGCTAGGTTCATATTGTGCCATCGTTTTAGACAATAATTTAAAAATCGAGTCTCATCAGACGCAAGGTCGAATAGATTATGAAATCATGTTTGTAATTATAACAGTATCACAATTAAAAGCGTATTGATACGGGTTTTGTTTGTTTTAATAACATTTCTTGAGCGGATCCCTCTTTTGTTTTACAGGTTATCGTATAAGTTACCCCCAACCCGACCTTTAGATAGTTATTTATAAGGAATTATGTTACAGATAACAAAATAAACCACTAGGAAACATTTGTAAAGTATATTATAATAATCACATGTGTATCGACACAGTTCTATATTTTAAATATTTACGATTTTAAATAGCACTTTTAAGAGTATTATTGCCATATTAGCTACACAAAAACAGCTTTCGTTTACACTATGAAGGTTGTGTTGAGTATAGATAAATCATCAAACTAAATAGTATGAGCGAAAGGTGTTTCATGGTGGCATTTCACTTAGCCATATTCGCCAAAACTTTTTTCATTTGCCTTACAAACCAAGATATCTGGGAAATATTGAACTAGTTGGAACTGTCCAGTGAGTGAGACTCGCACTTAAAAGACTGGATAGGCGGTATCGATAAGCAAGATATTGTCAGATTTAAGCGTCTTGGTCTGGATAGTGAATGGTACGTTGTTGTAGTGCAGCTTGCAGGGCCTGTCGGGGCGGGCCATGAAGCAAAGGGTGTACAGAGCTGTTTCGAGTTCAGGGGAAGTGCCGACGAACATGTTCACTTCGGGCGCGTCCTTGGTTTCACTGAGGATGGAGTGCTGCTTGAGGATCAATCCTTTCTGGAAATTTATAGATGAAATGAAATTTGAATTATACTCTATCTGGACAAGTCGCATTTAATTTTTGTGCAAGTATAAGAAAAAAAAGGACCAATATAAGAAGAAAATATGGTCTCGTTTTGTCTTGCTTAGATTAACTTTATAATTAGTATGTGGAAGCATGGATCAGTGATAATCATGCTGAGTTAAAAGTATAGAGTTTTTGCCGTAACAGAAGTAATCACTGCTTCTGCATATCGAAGATTTTGGCCATTTGTTTCAACCGACCAATGGTAATTCACGAACGTTGAAGCCGGTACTATGGGGAATAATAATTTGAGGTTTATCTAGGGCATAACAGCTGTCAGCGCCATTTACGTTAACCGGTGCGTTAAATGTGGTGTATGCAATTGGCCCAAAGGTTCTGCCCTCTGTGGGGAACGCGATTTTGTCAGTAAAGCGGCAATTACATTAAGTCGATCGCCTCATGCAACATGCGTTGATCGCAACAGTGCAAATAACACGTTAAGGCCGCATTCAGCGAGCGACAGCTCCAACCGTCGAAATAGTATGCGGACAGAAGAATTGTGAAGACGACGTTCGTTGGCCTAAGTAGTTTGGAGCAGGTTCGGTAACTGCATTAGGTGAATGAAGCAGTGTAACTGTGCAGCACCTTGCTGTCGCTGACTGTTAGGAGCTCACTCATTTCACAAATCTTGTCCGAAGTACATTTTTAAACCTCTGTTACTCTACTAAATTAGTTCTATTTATTAAATAGAGTTCCTTAATAAATAGAACTAATTTGTACTGACTCGAAACTATTACCATTACGCTGTACGTACGTCTGAAAATATGTATACGATTATATGAACCTTGCTCCTCACATTTAAGGTCCGAAGTGTATACATATTTTCAGACGTGACTACAGTATTGGTTACGGTCAGCTGCCTGGTGCAGTCCGGCGCTTATTGGTGTGTTGGTCTACTCTGAGATCTGGTCAGACCAGCGTTTTGCGCTCCGGCATTTAGGTCGTATTCGCTCAACTTTTCCTGTGACCATCATATGTTCCAAGTTATATGCACCTCTGCAAGCAATGTGGCCAAAGTAACGCACTACACCTGGCAGATGACCGTAACCGATGGAGAGAAGCAGTTGACAAGCTGAAGCGGAGTCACGATCCTCAGCAATAAGAGAGCTATTGAGAAGGAAAGGTACAGTAAAGTTAGTGAATTATTAACTTACTCCTGCCAAGTCCAGTTTGGAGACGTAGCCCAAGTAGTTGGCCTTGCGGTCCATCTCACGCTTGGCGAAGAACAGCCAGCTGTGCAGACCTACGGAACGGAAACGTTGATGTTCAACTAATTATTCGGTCGTAAGAGAGGCACGGCAATAAAGGGGTTAGAAGGGTAGCGGGCGGCGAGCATCCTACCTACGGGTAAGGGTAAGGGTCACGCCAAAATAAACTGGATACTCGAAATTTATTACTAAGTTTATTCTTTACTAGAAGGCGCCTGCAACTTCGTTCGCGGAGGAGAAACAGTCATAACCCCTCATGTTTCCTCAGCGTAGTCGGGTAAAGTATCCTATAACCATCTGGAGATACCCAGCTACCCGTGAACCAAAAATTGTTGGAATCCGTTCAGCCGATTTTGCGTGATGAAGCCACAACGCTACATACAAAAATTTCATTTTTACAACTTATTAATAGTAAAGTATAGATTACTGGTATCTAATTTTGTACAAAGTATTCATCATTAACACGTAGGTATACAATTTTCTATCTAAACCCCTTGGAAAATACCTCCGACCATTCTTGTTTAGACACCTCAGATATTTTATAGTCATAAGCTGCCAGGGAATATCCGTTGTCTCCAAACCGCCTACGTACCTATTAATTTTCTTGAATCTTTGGAAAGAGGCAATAATCACAAGGTGCCTGGTCAGGGGAATTTGGCGGGTGAGGCAGGATACAGACGTTTTTCGAACCAAAATAGACGAAATTCGAGTCCGTGACGCGAAGGCGTGAGCTTCTTTGTTGCGGCAAATTCCCCCCATAAATAATCAGTTTTTTACTTAAAATATACACATTCCGAGTCTCCGAGTGTTTCATTTTAAAATGTGTAAGTAAATAACCTGCGTTTTTGTTGGTGTATAATTTGCTAGTACCGAGCAAATAAGCATAGGCATAGAGTAACTATCCAGTTTTTTTTTGCATGAACCTCGTATAATCATATAGTCCATGTACCTACTTACACATGGATTAACCTGATGGTTACCGATATCCTGAAAACTAAGATTACGCGTATGTTATGCTAGAAATATCCCGAGTTGCCTCATTCCGACACCAGAGTGGTGGGTACCTACACTAATTGCTTGGTTAATGTACTACCCTGCATGAGCCTCGGACTTCATAACTACCTACGAGTACCTAACAATAAAAAATAGGACCTGTGACTAAGGATCTCACCACAACTGAGTAAGTAATAAGTTATACTGATCGTTTGTATTTCTCCCGTGGATGGAGTGATTATTATTAGTTAGAATGGTTACATCACTTTCATACATAGGTACCTAATTGGGTTTTTTATTGTTTGCACAGGTACGCTGAAATCAATTGGGTCTTACTCACGAATATCACATCAGTGTAGTTTCGTAATGTCCTTCGTTTAGTTTGTGCGACAAATATAATTATCACGTAAGGTACGTAAATACATATACAAAAAAAAAAAAAAAAATTGCTTCGGGCGGGATTTTTGTCTTACTATTTTAACTGCATTAAAAATAGATTTCGTCAGCAGAGATTGAGTACCTCCTTCTTCTTTGAAAATCGGTCGACAAATGTCATGGGTTCGGAAAAATGCACAGTTGCCAAATTATAAGCAAAAAAACCAGCCAAGTGCGAGTCGGACTCGCGCACCAAGGGTTCCGTACAAAATATACGCTACAAACGGCCGTATCTATGAAAATCCAGTGTTAGCAGAGCCCTACTCCTAAGCAAAATGTACGCGGTGTTCGGTCATTTTATATTGGTTACTGACATAGACAGACAGACATAAAATTATACTGTTTTTAGTATTTGCAGTTATAGCGGCAACTGAAATACATCATCTGTGAAAATTTCAACTGTCTAACTATCACGGTTCATGAGATACAGTTTGGTGACAGACGGACAGATAGACAGACGGACGGACAACAGAGTCTTTGTAATATGGCCCCGTTGTACCCTTTTGATCGGAGCCCTAAAAAATACTTGTTAGTAAAGAATACGTACCTAATACATCATTGGACTTAAGTTCGGCCATGAAGATGTTCTCGAAGGCGCAGCTGCACTTACACAGCCCGGTCCAGTGGCGCGCGTACTTCGTGAACCAGATCTTCCTCAACAAGTCCACCTGCTCATTGTATTCGTTCAACTGAGTCACACCTGCGATAACATTTGAATTGATACAGTATAAGAATAAAATCAGTAGTTTTAAGCTGATCTAAATCGAAACCGAATGAGAATTTTGGCGAGAGGATAGAGACATACAGAATATCGATACAAAGTCGACTGCAATTTTATTTGAATATTTTTATATTTATGTAAATATTGTATTTAATACTATACTTTTTTAACTGTCTGCTTTTGTAGATTTTCGACTAGTTCCAGGTCATTTATATAATCATGCAGTAAGGTACCTATACCTTAATTGTCTGATGATGTGTTGTGATCAATCATCGATGTATAAGCCCTTATTGTGCATGAAATTTATAGAGAAAAAAAATATCTCCGATTTCGAAATATAGTCAGGATAGTTTGCCAAACCACACTCGTGTTTCACGTGACCCGACCTGATATAGCACTTGTACGATTTCATGGTACGTAAATAAAATACTGTTACACTAGTTTTACTGTGATCTAAGGCACGAAATAATCAGATGCAGATAACTAGGTAATATATAGACGGTACCTTTAGTATGGGATTGCACTAACCTTTGTTTACAAGGTAGGCCATGAGACTCCTAATAGGTCCGGTGGCTAAAATAGTGTTGATGTAAGTGGTTTGCTCCGACTCTTCCTGCGAAATGACATCACTGTGTTAAGTTTCCTCAATTGGCATACAACTAGTGAACAAACTTATTTTGTTTACATTAGAACATACTATTAATTGTATAATAGATTATGGAACTATGTATAGTATGTTACTTACGTTGGGTGTAACGAACTCTGGCCTAATGACATTCTTGTGGTAGTTGTCAAAAAGAGCTACGAATGGTTTTATAGTCGGGCCATTCCACACGTTGTCCGGTACATTTAGGAGGCTGTAAACAAATGACAAACGGTCAGCTTCGAAATAACTTGGTATGCGATATGTATATATATATGTTTACTTACCTAGTTGGTGCCTTATCGTCCTTCGACATGGGACTGGCTTGGCCCTGCAGGTTCACCTGGATGTAGTTAAATGCGTTGTTGATGTCAGCGTTGAACATTTCTTCGCTGACTCGTAGCAAATCCTCATCGGTCGTCGAATCTTGCACTTGTTTGAGAAGATCCTCATAGCTCTTCTTCTTGGTGTAATCCACTACACCACCGACAACAGTACCGATTTGTTGGAGAGTATTCGTGGCGGTGTTACCTTGGCTCGCGGTCGCGTGATTAGTGATTAGATTTGGGAGGATTTGGTTGAAGATTTGGCCGGCGGCATGGGCTAGGTCGTCGGCTTTGCAGGCCACCAGGCAGGCGAGGAGAATTAAAGTACACTTCATGTTACGTGGTGTCGGATCCAATCACGGCGCACTAGTGATCTGTGAGCTGCGCCCGCCCGATATGCGCGACCTCTGGGTGACGTCATCTTGTGTGGTGTAGCATACTACATCGTGTTGTCGAGATTTAACCCGCGGACTTCCAGTTTTTGCGCCGCTTGCGGTTATTGTCCTGAATAGGCAATATGCGCTGCTCGGACATGTTTCTCCGTAAACAAATTCGACCTTCTATTAGCAATCTTCCCACTGCTCGTATACTCGATACTTGGCGTTCTAATTGTAAATCTTCTTCTTTGCTCACCTGCAATTATTGTAAAAATACTTAGACTACAGACTAAATCTTATTTTTGGGTCACTATTTTTTGATCCCAATTAGTACCTATAAATAAACAAGCAAACGTAATTTACCATTCCACTCGTGGCTAACTGACAATTAGAGAGATTACTTTAGAAACTGAGAATACTTATACGATTGAAAGTAGGTATCAACCTGTATTGTTAATGGCTGTAATTATTTCCTGGCACGTGCCGGGGCTTTGTAGGCAACATAACTAGATAGGAGCTTTTAATGACATTCCAAGATGATGGAAAATATAATAATGTTTTGATGCAACAAATTGCTAAATGTTAACTTAGTGGTAATCGGAAAGTAACAAGCTGCATTAGGCTGTTCGAAAAAGGTTTTTACTACATTGTTTTTTCTTACCTACAGAGTACCTAATGTCTATGCAAAAATCTTTCAGGATCAGCGCCAGATGACACCTAGACACAAGTGGGCTACTACACACAGCACCGTATACGAACTCAAGAAAATACTTAAAGTTTATATTACTATTTGTATAAATCAGCCTATGCGGGTATTGAACTTACTTACCAAGATAAGGCACCTGATCCAAATCCGAGAAAATTCGACCCGAATAGGTAAATTATTCTGGTACCTACATATATACATAACTGGTTAGCTTACGCACCATACCCGCACCGTCATTAGTTTATGTATTCCACAATTAAATTGCTAGTAGCCTTTCCTGACATTGTATGTTCCACGCTGCACGCTGTACCTATATATACCTGAGTTCGTACCGCGATGTCCCGCAAGTGCATATTATACGAAAGCGCATTTTACATACCGCGACTAATACGTTTCTCCAACAATCATTCTTAATCTTTGTTATTATATTTCGTCGGCGTAGAGACGTTTTATTGTGGCTCATTCCATCGCCATTATCACCAATTAGTATTATTAGTATTAGTACTTATCTCGCTATAGTTTCTCTAGCCCGCAATTGTTTAGGCAATGAGTAAAAGAAAGCAGAGAGACATCGTCACCATACGGACGCAGGCGAGTGCGCAGGCGCAATGTTCGCGTGCGCCAACGCCGGGAAAATCTATCTTACTTTATGTATTATGCATCATCTGCTGCAGCCACTGTTACAACTGTACACACACCGTTCGCAATTCTCTATTAGGACAATAATTACTAAGTACAGCCAGCAAATAGTATGTAATAAATATATCGAAACACGTCTTTATAGTTTACATGCCCGGATCCAGCAGACAAAAAAGTCTGGTATAAAATGGCCAAGTGCGAGTCAGGCTACAGAAATCTAGCAACCTCAATTAAAGCCTAGGGCATGCCGTGTATAGTTATAACGGCCCATCTGCGTTTGATAAGACTAAAGATGTGTTGCGACTATTTGGCACTTTCGATATTACAGATGCTGCTGACTGTACGTCACGCAATGAGGTACTTTGTGGTTAATATAAGATATTTCTCGCTAATCATCAAACTGTTATTTCATTATTATTGTTAAAAGGACATGGAAAACATTAAGCAACAATTAAGTATATTTATTTTCTTTGAAATGTTCATTATCTCTGATTTTGACAGTTGATTTGATCTGTAATTAGTCGAGTAACCTAATATTCTTAGTATAGATTCTTCTAAATTGATGCAATTTATTATTTAACCGAGTGGTTTCAAGATTAATTACGGGCAGCCGTGTTTACGTCTTCGAGGCTTTTACACGATTTTATGATATTGATGCACGTTTTCTCTCGATGTACTTGATTGATTTGTAGTTTTCTCACTTTTCTATTCGATACCTACTTCGATTTGCCTTGTTGCCCAGGTAAATTAGTGTCTGTTAAATATCTAGGCACTTATATTCGCTGATTTTATTAGCCATTAAAAATGTTCGGTTTCGTAAATTGTATTACGTGCATTGTCTTTATATCAAAATGGTGACATTAGAAATTCGAGGCTTTTAGTTTTAGAACATCATTCAATAGGTTTCGAATAATGTTCTAAAGACTCTTAGACCACTTGCTACTTAGAGTAGCTGTTTTTTAGACCACTTGGAACTTAGACCACTGCGTTTTGGACGAAATTATGCTAACCCTTTGTAAATATTTAATTTTGTAACATATCCAACAGTTCCTGTAAGATATTAGGTACATTAAAACGTCTTTACAGCCTAAATCACTGTATCTAAAAGTACTAAATTGAAGGAAATAGAAGATGTGCCTCCTCAATAGATTTCGACATCGGCCGAATAGAGGCAAATCGCATCAAGCGAGTCCCCGCAACCCTAATCAGGTTGTCCGACCACCTTCCGACGCTGCGCTTGCCAATAATTGTTTTTACAACTCATCAAAACGGGGCTTAATCGCGTATATTTACATATCATTTATTTAATTACCTTTCTTCACTGCTAGTTCTTAGACGTTTCGGACGTCGCGTTATGTCCATGGTCTCGAAGGAACCCATGGACGTAACCCATAAAATGGTTTGAAAGTCCGAAGAATTACCAACGAAAGGTAATTAAATAAACCATATTCATATGAATTAAGCCCCGTTTTGTTGTGTTGTGATACTGAGTGAAAATCGTATAAGTTTAAAGCATTGAATAATCGTTTTATTTAAATATCAGATAATCGCTAAAACCAAAAATAATATTAAGAACTAAATTTTGCTGAGTTTTATACATACCTACAAACACTAAATAGATAGCTAAACTAGGTGAATACTAAGAAACGATTTTAGAAAAAGACTTACCAGTACGTAAAGGAGTTAAGCGTCCGCAGTAAGCTCGGCCGAATTTCACCTTCCCATTACAAACGGAGTTTCGTTCTTATTTTAAAACTACATGTTGGATTGTAAGGAATATTTGCATATACAATGACATGAGGTATATCTAGGCCCAAAACTAGTTTATATCCCTGCAGTTAATAAAACAAACAAAATACAGCAAGAACAAGTTTTGTATGAAAAACTTAAATTCGCTGTATTTTTTTAACTATGGTATCTGAAGCTACATAAACTAATTACAGGCCTACATATACCTAAACTTATTCTAAGTACAAAGTTTCAGAGCAAACTAGCTAGTCGTTTGAAAATGAGAGCGTAACTACGTTTGTATGGAGAACCGAGCTTACTGCGGACTCTTAAACAAGGTATGAAACCTTCTACATCGTAAGATTCTTATTAACAAATTATATTAAGTGAGAAAAAGTTAGGCTTATAGCATAATATTTTCTTCTGTTTCCGCGATTATTACTCATTGAAATAAAACAATTTAACGGATTATATCGCGTATATTATCTCATTTTAGTTCCCGACGTTTCGGAAGCTTTCCAGCTTTCCATGGTCACGGGAGGACTCCCGTGACCATGGAAAGCCCCTTTTTTTTTTAGGCTTATAGCAGTTATAGCTAGCATTAATAAGAGTCCAGTTGCAAAAATCGTATCTGTCCCAAAAGGTTCTCTGGAAGCCATTGTTATCCCTTCCTACTTCGATCTATTTATGTATTAAAATTATGTCTTGTGTTGTTTTGTTTTGGAAGTACCCAAATATTATGTATTAGCATGGGAAATAGACACTGCAATTGTCGTTAAAATTTATTATTATCAACATTTCTCAGAAACCGTTGTTAACAAACTTATCCAAACAAACAAATCCGTATCGATGTACTAATAATTTTGCATAAGACCGGAGAGTCACCTCTCCGATCAGTCGAATTTGTTCTTTATTTCATGTCATTTGTGAATCAAAGTTCATCGAGGAAATGTTATCGTATGAGGTCATATTGCGGAGAGGTCGACCGCGTCCGAGTCAGCTTCTCGGCGGCGGCCAGTGAGATCACTTCTTAACCTCGACGAGCAAATCGTGTTCGTGCAAATTTGCTATTCCTTAAAACATAAGCTCAGTCTGCACATTGTGGTCGAACAAAACACGAGTGCCACGCTCCCAACATGAAGGCCGGTGTGTTTGCTCTGCTGTTGGTCGTCTGTTACGTGGAATGTGAGTATATTTTGTATTTTTTACTGAACTGTCTGTTAAGGAAGTTCTATTTGAAACAAGTAGATCATCCGCTTGAAGCAATTGTACCTATTTGATACAAAATGTCTGATGTACGAGTAAATAAATGATCGGAATGTAACCTTAATGAGTTGGTGTTGTCGGTTGTTCTTAAATAAGTTATTATAGTAACGTTACAAGATTCATGGGGAAAATAATTTGTTTCGTAATAATAACAGATAGAGGTATTGCTGTGTGCCCATCATTCTCGAAGCAATGAAGCTATGCATAAATTAATCAAGTAATCATGTAACATTAAATACATCTACAAATTATTATTTGAATTTTGAGTGATATTTTTAACTCGTTTTTTTGTGTTAATAATTTATTTGTTTCTTAATATCTTTATTTTCATCTCGTGGCCATTTCAACAAACCCAAACATGGTTAGGATATATTATTTTATTACGGAGATCTCGTCCCATTCTCATCAGGAGCATTTAAAATTGTGAGTATGACAAGATTTCATATTTGGCTATAGCCCTAAATTGATATCCGATGTATAGAAAAATGCATATACAATCCAAAAAATATATTTAAGGTTTTTTTTCTCCTACTTTTCGAAAAAAATTGCTGAAAGTGCTAAACCAGAAGATGACGTCATTTAGAGGATGGAGGGTCTGTGTCTTCCATAGATTAGAAAAAAACTATTTTCCGGTTGTCACTACGTCACGATTGACAGTTAAATCTAAATATGTCATTCATTGCTTGTTTTTTCTTGCTCAAATTTCGTTCGTGCACTATTTTCCCATTTACGATTGTTCTATTGCGACTCTGCTTTTCCACGGACACTAATTCGCATCTCATTTACGACTCGACTTTTCCACGGATTTGAGAAATGAAGAACTCTGACTGACTCACTCAAGCTGATAGCACAAACTTGCCACGAGTAGAGACGTTCGTGAATGGAATATAGGAACTCAAAGCTGTGATAAGTATTACGTGGCCGCCTTAAGTTAAGAGGTGCCAAAAGTATCATAATCACAACGCAACACTTAAGTCGATAATGCAGTGGGGTACGTGAAGGTACGCCAGTCTCCAACATATGTTTTGTGCAACGCCCTATGACTCCAGAGCATCGCATGTGAAACAAATTGTAAAGGATTTTAGTTTTGTACCATTTTGTGTTGTGCTATAAAGTTTAAATAAATAGAATATCTATCAAATTTATCTGAAATAAATTACTAAACAGTGTGAAATTTTACTGGTTGTTTTCCCGCAGCGAGATGATTTTGAACAACTTTCCTCAAGGAACATAGATCGAAATATAAAATAAAAAATTCGGCTCCCCATAAGTAGACTTGATCAGCTGATTGCATATTTTCGAAATAACATTGTATAATATCAACAATAAAACATATATTTATTAAGATAAGTCAATTATTTAAAAGCTAACAGTAATAATAGTAGCTATAACACATCACACACTCCCATCCGCCCGCAAGACACCATTCAGCTTTATTTTGTAGAGGAAGTGCAAATAACTTTTTTCTAGCACACGTACCGTACAGCCGTAATTTTAAACGTTTTTACGTAAAAATATATAGTTTTTGCGGAAGACATATTCACCGAAATTTCTCAAATTTGTAAACAAATATTTGAACTATCACTAAACTTCTATATTCAATTCCACTCGTACTCTAGGTAATATTACGGCTGACACACACGACAAATGCCCGTTTCGTGTATTTAAGCTGATTATTAGACTTTTGTTTTCTAATGAGGCTCTATTTTACAAACATTAGTTCACTAAATTTACGAAATCAGATCGGAGTAGGTTTACCGACATGATATAGTTATTAAAATCGTTTGCTTGTATGGCAGTCTTGATAAACATAACATTTTTCTTCGTTGGCAACACATCATCCACTAAATGACGTCATTATGGCGGTTACGCTTTTTTAGAATGAGTACTAACTCTAAAACTTGATTTTTTGCTTCGAAATGGAGGCTTTCGAGGGAAATAAAAATAACGTTTAACATGAGAAAAAACGCTCTTTCGAACTGCATAATAAAAAGGATTGGTCTGAAAAATTAAACATTGTCAATTGAGATACCTTATCGCCACCCCGTAAATCACTTATCATTGAGAAGTTTCAGTGGCCGTCTGTGGTCTTCTTCATGAGTTCCACTTCACCTATTTATACTTTTTGAATGCAAATACTTGACTCGTTTCAGTACTTTAAGAACTAAAATAAGCAAAATATTTGCGGGTTGCCCGCATTTTCGTGGGTTCCCATAATCAGATCCTGATTTGGTGACAAAACATACAGTGGAACATATAACCTACTATAATACTATGTATGATGTGCTGTAGTGTTATTTCTAAAAACGTAACCTAAATATTAAGGTATCTATTAAAAAATTGGATCAAAGATAGATCAGATTAGTTTCTCTCTGGTGTTTGGTCAAAAATGTCTCCCTATTGCGGTGGCGGGGTTGTATACTGGGTTGCCTTTGTCATGCGATTGATAAAATGACAAAGCATCTGTCTGTTTATGAGAAATATGTAAGTGCCTACCACATTACCAGAGTGACGGATGTGTTTTTACCTATGTTGTCCAACCAACACAGGCCCGCAGGACTACGAGGCATACATAATGACCCACTTAAGTTACCATAGTTGACGACCAGTTTAGCTCAGGGGGAGTAACGTTGCCTGCAAAGCTAAGGTCCTGGGTTCAAATCCCGGTAGGGCAAATATTTGTGCGATGAGCATAAATATTTGTTCCCGAGTCTTGGATATTTTCTATATATATAAGTAATATATGTATTAAATATATCGTCGACTAGAATCCATAACACAAGCCTTATTAAGCTTACCATGGGACTAGTTCGATTTGTGTTAAATTGTCCGTAATATTTATTTATTTATTTATACTTAAAATATCGAAATGAATAATATCTTCTATACAATCTAAACCGCTGATTTGCTAACATTACAGGTAAGAAGACGTACGCTCCCCTTGACAAGCATGCCAACGTTGACTTCATCAACATGGAGGGGGGTGGACATGGACCGCAGCCGACGCAGAAACCATCCAGTTTGCCGACCCCGGGTGCAATCAAACCTCAACCACCTCAACCTCAGCAACCAGCACCGACGTCTAAGCCAATCCACCAAACCCCAGCGCAACCAGCACATCCAACAACAGCTAAACCAGTCGTGGTCGTAACTAGTAAACCAGCACAGCCAGCAGTCTCGCCCCCTCAGCCTAAAACACCCAATCAGATCAAGCCAGTGCCCGTTAACCCTTCGCCAGTAGTCAACCCCGTTCCGACCCCGGGCCCGAGTAACGTTAAGGATCTCGTAAATTTCTACAACAGCCAAGGCAAAGGCAGTCCGATCCGACCCTACAGTTACAGCCAGGCTGTCAAACAAGGATAAAGTTGATCAGAACTTGAACTTATTACTAAATACAGCATCCTAAAAATCTTTATCAATTTTTTTATTTGAGGTTGCCTGAATGGAAACAGACCGTAATTCCACAGCCTACGCCCCTATTTAATACTTTCACGTAATAATAACCTTTAGTAAATTTCAGCAACGCGTCTTAATTATAATGTTTCATTGTACCTCTATGTATTTTAACTTAAATAAATAAAAAGTAGGTATTTTATTTATTTTAGTTAACCCGTTTATTAACATTCTTTTCAACACACTTGCTCGTAAAGTGGCTCTGATTACACCGTTTTTATGCCTGTAATCCAGTCCATTACACACGCGTACTTTTTACATTACATAATCGCACTAGTGCCTTTTCATTACAGTTTTTTTTAAAACTTCATCAAATAGGTTTTAGGTACAAGAAATATTTTAGGTTATTTTAGTAAATCGAAACTCGTACTTTTAAAAAGCAATTAATTTCAATAAATTATAAAGATTTCTAAACAAAATAACATTTTGATTGTATTAAATGTATATAATTGTTCAGTTTATTATATTTTAATGTTTGGCTGATTGGCCTATTAGCCTTTGCCTCAACGTACCTCAACGCTCGTGCGCGCGCATAGACAAATGCATCGGTCGCTTCGCGCCATTTTCATTTGATTTGGCATATGTAATATTTACAAATATTTCATATTGAAGTCTGATTATTTTTTTAAATGTCAATATTATGTAAATAGTCTCAAGCAATGATAATTAAAATATAATCATTATATTTTCTTCTGTTTCCGCGATTATTACTCATTGAAATAAAACAATTTAACGGATTATATCGCGTATATTATCTCATTTTAGTTCCCGACGTTTCGGAAGCTTTCCAGCTTTCCATGGTCACGGGAGGACCATGTCTGTCCGTCCGTATATGTCACAGGCATTTTACTCAAAAACTATAAGATGTATATTGATGAAATTTGGAGCATAGGTGTTTTGTTTAAACCACTACTTAGTTTGATATTAAATAAAAAAATATATATTTCTAAGGGGGGCACTCCATACATGTAACAGAAACTGAAAAAAAAAAAAAACAGCAAATATCTATGTTTGGCACATCATTCAACAGATCTTCTAAAAACACTGTGAGGTTTCTAAGATTTTTATTTAGTGAATATTATCTCTCTATTATCCTAACGTTAGGTTCAAAAAATATGAAAAAAATTACAAATATAAAACTTAATAAATAATTCCAACGAAAATTGTTTTCAACGTGATCGGACATACCGTTTTTAAGTTATTGCCAAAAAACTGCGCTTCTCAGCAAAAGGACGTGAGTGCCGGGGAGATACGCTCTTTTGTTAATGTTTTTTTTTTCATATCGTATTTTTTTCATCTATAGTGAATTTTTTGTATTAACGGCTGCGGAAATCTTCATGGGCGAGTCCGAATCGCACTTGGCCACTTTTTTTAATATTGATATGGCGAGTATAAGATGTTGTTAGGTTAGCTAATTAAGTAGGGACTGAATTAATTAACCGACTTGGTATTAAATGGATCTCACAAAATTTTACGGTAGAAGAACTGAGTTGCAAGACTTGGTTTTTATTACAAGTTTTGTTTTTGATGGGATTGATATTTTTTTAACAAGAACTACGTATTGGAGTTGGGTAGTTTTTTTTTTATAAATAATTATGTATTTATTCACTCCACCACAAAGTACATGGCAAACACAATCATGAAGGAAGGAACATTACATAAGTGTCTCAAGCAGACTTAGGTGGTGGAGACTGGTGCCTGAACTAGGGGAAACCTGTATGTCAAGTCACCAGGTCTCCATTCCTCGGATGTCTATAACCAACGGCAATATGATAGGTTATCAATTTACGTATAGTTAAAGAACAGTAGCCGGATAAACTATGGAAATACAGTAAAAAGGAGAAAATAAACCCAAAAGAAATACATGATACATGCAAAGATAGTTGCAATATCAGCATGCGTACAGGCGTCTGTGTGTGTGTATGTCAGCATATGAATGTGAGGTGTGACTGCAAAAATTAAAAGATTATGATACATGCAGAATAACCAACGGAACTTAATGAACTTGTCACTGGGGACTTAAGTTTTTCAGTATTTAGATAATCCAAACTAAGGAGCCAATCCGTGACGACTTTTTTGTTCAATTGTAAGTAAAAAGTTAATAATACTAAAATTACGTAGTCATGTTTAACTTTTTAGTGCTTGTGTATTTTTAAGAGATTTTTGAGGTAGGTTTTAGTTTTTGTAAAAAATTTAGTTTATTTTTCGTTTTTTAATTAACGGACCGTAAAAGACCGTGAAGATATGTTGTTAGGGTGCCGTACCAAAAAGGTAAAAAAGGAACCCTTATGGTGTGACTCTGTCTGTCTGTCTGTCCGACTTTTTAAGGGCCTGCATCGTCACGGAAAAACCACGTTCCTAACGCCGAGCCGGCCATAAGCGTACAATGGACGTACCGTTTAAAAAATAGAGAGGGGGGGGGGGGGGGGGGGGGGGCAATGCATATATGCATCCAGTAGGTTTTGAGTAAAATACATGTGACATACGGAAGGACGGACGGACGGACATGACCAAAACTATAAGGGTTCCGTTTTGCCACCTTGGCTCCAGAATCCTAAAACGACCAATATGAGGGAGGCCAAAAATTCAGAGTCTACAAGGTCAAATTGGGGTATGATATATGATATCACTTAATTTGTACATTCTAAACATTTTTTTTACTGTGGATAAATTTTGATTTAATAAGAAAAATAAGTTTGTGTCAAAAGTTTTTATCGCTGACTGTACTTTTCCTTGAACATCCATCAACTACTCACCGCGAAGATTCTAAAGAGCCCAAACTCGGTAGGATTGCATTATTTTATTACAGAGTTCACCACCTTCCTGCTCAATCATCAGATCAGCTCGATGGTATCATACTATTGCATTGTCACCGAACTTACATAAGCATGCAAAATTTTAGCTCAATCGGAAACCGGGTAGTGGATCAAATTTTACTTGCAAGATTTGATTACAGACCGACAGACAGACAACGGGATAGGTGAAACTAAATAAAAGCTTGTAAAAAGTGAAAAAAATATATCATTTTCCCCCTTATCTTCGAAGTTAAAAATTTTGAAATTTTCTCGATTTGTATAAATAAACATAAATACTTCAAGAAAATTTGAAGTATATCTCAAACTAGCTATTTTTTAGGGTTCCGTACCAAAAAGGTACAAAAGGAACCCTTACGGTGCGACTCTGTCTGTCTGTCTGTCCGACTATTAGAGCGGCATATCTCAAAAAGTACACAGTCAGCCCACATGTATTGCACAGGAAATATTTAAAAATATTTTTATTATTTTCTAAAAAAACGCGAATATGAGGAAAATTAAAAGTCTAGTTACTGGGTCAAATAGGATATCATATGAAAGGGCTTGCCCTGCACATTTTTGAACATTTTTTTAAATTTATTTATTGTGATTAGTTTTGTTTTATTAAAGAAAATGTGAAAAAAAACACCATTCCCCCCTTTATCTCCGAAGTTTACGAAACGAAAATTTTTAAATTTTTACAATTTGTATAAATGAACATAAATATTGCACGAAAATTATAGCCATGTCTCTAACTACTTAATTTTTTTTTATTTGCAAAAAACCTATTTGAACAACTCGGTTGCGTTAAGCTTGCACCTCATTTGTATGCAATGCTATAGATATCAGATGCAAACTTAACTCAACCGGTACAGGGTAATAAAGTTAGGATTAGTAAAAATTTGTACAAAACCCTCGGTGCGCGAGTCCAACTCGCACTTGATCGGTTTTTTTATTATCAAAAAACCGGTCAAAATATTAAGGAACATGTGAAAAAAAAAACACCATTCCCCCCTTTATCTCCGAAGTTTACCAAACGAAAATGTTTAAATTTTCACAATTTGTATAAATAAACATAAATATTGCACGAAAATTATAGCCATGTCTCTAACTACTTCATTTTTTTTTATTTGCAAAAAACCTATTTGAACTACCTGGTTGCGTTAAGTTTGCACCTCATTTGTATGCAACACTATAGATATCAGGTGCAAACTTAACCGGAACCGGTTAATAATGTTAGGGTAAGTGAAAGTTTGTACGGAACCCTCGGTGCGCGTGTCAGTCTTGCAGTTGGTCGGTTTTTTTTATTACGGAGATCTGGAGTCCACCTTCCAGCTCTATTTAACAGTCAGTATTATGATGTACCAAAATTTCGATCTATTTGGGTATTTTGAATGCGACAAAGTTTCGATAATATTTTTTTTTACAAAATTTAAATTAGGTACCTACATAAAGCCAAGCGCTGATCCACCCCACAAAAAAAGTTGTGGGCACACAGTCACCTAAAAATTGGCTTAGAGCGGAGACCGACTCGTTCACGACATATAGATAATTGCAATGAATAAACATTTTAGGAAAAATTAAAAACGACTTCAAATAAAAACCACAAAAAGTTATAAATAACTGCATATCTAATTTAGTTTCTTCAATTCACGTAAAAGTAACCGTTTTTCTACTCAATATATACAATCAATTAATTTACTTTTTTGTATTTTTTTGAGCTGATTTAATTTCTTGTTAAAATAGTTCATTTATTTCACACTTTTTACTTAAGCAAATACGGCTGGGATACATTATTTTATTAAAAAGAGATCCGGTGCCGTGGGGTTCCGGCTCTATCATCAAATCAATTCTATGGTAACATACACATCAGGACCATTTCCCTTTAAGAGTACGAATTACCCTAGCTTTTAAGGGTTCCGTATCCAAAAGGTCTACTATTAGAGCGCCATATCTCGAAAACTACTAATGTTGAAATTTGGAATATTTATAAACATGATCAGCCCACATGTATTGCAAAGGAAAAATGTTAAGTTTAGCCACTAGGTCATGAAAAAGGGCTCGATCTGAACATTTAAAATACATTTTTTTTTTAAATTTGTATTGTGTTTAAATTTTGTTTTTGGAAAATGTGGAAAAAAATATTATTTATCTCCGAAGTTTACCAAGCGAAAATTTTCTTGAATTATATAATTTATTATGAATATTACAGGAAAATTATAACCATATATTTGTCTGTGTTACTTTGTTTTAACGCCAAAAATCATTTTTGAATAACCCGGTTTGGTTAAGTTTGCCCCTTATTTGTATGAGACGCCATAGATAGCAGAGGCAAACTTAACTCAACCGACCATTTAAGTCGGTATAAGTGAAAGTTTGTACGGAACCCTATGTGTGCGAGGTAGACTCGCACTTAAACGGTTTTTTTTTAGGTTTCAGAGAGAAGCGTAAGTTGGGAATAGAAACATTTGGGAACTGTGGCAGTTTGGTAAAAATACTTTGGCGAAGAGAAAAGATCCCACCAGTCATAGTCTTTATTGATCATATTCCAAATATAGCATGGCATTATTAAGGGCAGCATCCCTGGTGCGCGGGTGCGCGCCAGCCCCAACATTATCCTAAAGATGATCGGGGACCGGGTGGACGCCCACTATATACGCAATTGCTGTCGGCTGCATGCGCTGTACACAGCGAAGTTTAATTAATTAATATAATAATTAAGTGTATAGGTATTAAAAACTAACATCTAGAATAAGTCTCTTCTACTAACCAAATATGAGTGTAACTTACTCGAAATAAAATATATTATTATTATTATACACTTCTTTATTTTGAATCTTAGGATAGGTTTTTTACAATATATATATATATATATATATAAAAAGTAAAATACAAAAAGCAAATACAAAATATAAACACATCATAAAAAACCTAACCTAGGGTGCCACCGGCAGCGGGGCAGGGCTCAAGCTACCGGTGGTTAGGGCTGCACAGAGAGGAACCTCCTGACAATGCGGGCCGTGTCCAGGATTACTGCCTTCTGTATCTGACCCTTGATCCAGCCATCTAGCGAGAGTCTCTTTAAGATGTTCGTCGAGACTCTTCGCTATAAGACCGTTTACCGAAACGACTATCGGCACAATGACGTCGAATCAACATTCCACATGGCGGTCACCTCGTGAGCCAAGTCAAGGTACTTGCTGAGTTTGTCCTTCTCGGCCCGACGAGGTTCTCGTCATGTGGGATGGTAATGTCTACGAGCATTGCCCGGCGCTTAGATCGATCTACCAGCACGATATCAGGCTTATTGGCTACAATAGTCCTGTCCATGATGATAGATCGATCCCAATACAGCGTGGCACGACCATTTTCGAGAACTGGCATCGGTGCATACTTACAGTATGGCACCTCAGATCCCACAAGACCGTACTTAACAGCAAGTTGCTGGTGAATAATCCTGGCTACTTGGTTATGTCTGTGCAAGTACTCGCCGTTAGCAAGATGAGAACAACCGGAGATGATATGCCTGAGTGACTCTCCGGGACGGCGGCATGCCCGACAAATGTCGACCGTATCGTCCTTCAGGATATACCTCCGGTAGGTGTTCGTCATGATAACTTCGTCAGCAATTGCACAGGCAAAACCTTCAGTGTCCCCGAAGAGATCGCCGAAACGTAGCCAGTTCACCGACGCGAGCAGATCTACATCGGGCCCTGTAAGGGCCTTGTAGAACCGCCCGTGTAGCTCCTCCATACGTCTTTGCGGTCTACGGTGCTACGCACCGTTGGTCTGGGCCAGTTCTCGTTTGACAAAGATAGAGGGGTGAGGCCTTTGTCTACTGCCACTACATCGCGATGTATCCCACACTCGTTGTTTAGGAAATACTCCCTGAGGCTGCACACCTCGCGCGCCTTGTTGCCACCCGACAAAAGACTATTTAGTACTTTTGTCAGGCGACAGAAAAAGCGCTCCTTCACTGCCTGCCTAATGTCCCCATCCGCAATACTCAATGCCTGTGACATACCAAGGTATTTGTAGAGATCTGAGAGACATTGTCTCGGAAAGCTGTAAATTCGTGGAATTTACGACTTTCCCCCGCTGTACATGCATGACCGCACACTTGTCTACAGCAAACTCCATTTTCATGGCGCTACTGAAAGTATCTGTGACTTTCAGTAGCTCCACCAATTCCGGTCGGTTTGGTGCAAACAGCTTGAGGTCGTCCATGTACATCAGATGAGAAATGATCTCACCCCCTTTCCGAAGCCGGCAACCTAGTCCTGAATCCTTCAGCAGAGTGCTGAGTGGATTCAGGGCTAGGCAGAACCACAGTGGACTCAAACTGTCGCCCTGAAAAATACCCCTCTTGATCCTTATAAAGTCCTGCGGAGCAGGGCGGTCGTCTCGGCCGCCTGGTTGACGAAGGAGACTGTAGTCCACTGTCTCATACATGCGCCTAAGAAGGATCTTAGAGCTGCATCTACTTTATACAGCTCCAAAATCCTCTCGAGCCATGAGTGAGGCACCGAATCGTAGGCCTTCTTGTAGTCAATCCAAGCGGCAGAGAGAGACCCTTTGCTCCGCCGAACTTGTTGGCAAATGGTCGTGTCAATCAAATCAAATCAAAATATTCTTTATTCAAGTAGGCCTAGTTACAAGCACTTTCGAAATGTCAGTTACATGAGAGTGAATGTTTGTTGGGAGAAATACAATATGATCCAACATTTGCTGCAAGGATTAGGGAAACCCAGAAAAACCTAATCAGATCATTTAACTTAAGTGTAATATTATTGATAAAATCATCATTTTTTAAATTAAAATAATCAATAAGATAAATCCCAAAAGGATTGTCAATAAAAAATAAATAATCTAGAATGTGTCTAGAGGAGGAGCTCCTCACGCAATGAGGTGGAGCTCCTTAGTACCACGGGACCCAACCCTACATCCATTTTGAGAGACGGCCAAAACATTGTTCGCAACAATGTGCGTGTTAAATTTTGCTCTCAAAATAGATGTAAGGAGCTTGTACAGCGTAGGCAAGCACGTGATGGGTCGGTAGTTTTTCGCTTCCGTGGTACTACCGGACTTGTAGAGCAAGAAGGTAACACCAGATGTTAAGAAAGATGGCAGGAAACCAAGCTCGAGGGCTTGTTGGAATTGTGTTGCCAGTCGTTCGTGTGAGCATCGAAACCACTTAACCCAGAAGTTGTGCAACCCGTGCGGCCCAGGACTTTTGCAGTTCTGAGTCGTACGAGCCGCACAACTCACGTCATCGGGGCTGATAGTAACAGCCCCTATGGCTTCGATGGGCTCGCACTCGCGCTCGACAACAGTCATCCACTCGCCCTCTGTGTGATCGACTGGCACCGACCAGATACTACGCCAGAAATTAATCATAGCAGTAGGATTCGGCAGCTGCCCGTCGGTCACACGTTGGTCGGTTCCCTCCTACTTTCGGTATACGTTCCTTTGATCGCTCTGGAAGAGGCGATTCTGCTGGAATCGATCCACACGTTTTCTGTAGCGACGAATACGGCTTGCCCACGCATAAAATTTCTGCTTCAGGAAGTCGATGCGCTCCGTGACATAGGCCATGTAATCACGGGGACTGACATCAGTCCCCGCAAAGGCCTGTGCTACGTAGCGCATGACACGAGGGCGGTTTTTGCCCCCCGGAAGCAGATTAGCTTTGCAATGAGAGTCCTGAACGTGCTGATACGCCGCTCGATCCGCACTTGCCAAGCGGGCACCACCGGCAGTCCGCGGTGCTCGGTCAGCGTCCGGGAACTTGACACGAGCAACGCGGCACGCCGCGATGGTCTCGCAGTACATGATCGAGTGGGTATCAGCTAGATCTTCGCTAGCCCGCAGATACGGGTCTAGCAAAGCGTTCAGTGCTCGCACTAGCGCTAAGTTACGTTTATTCGCGGGCAAGCGTGGTAATCGCGGCCTAGAGTCAGGTGCGAATCGATACCGCTCAATCGTCTCTTCCAGAGTCCTCCTCAATTGCTCATTGGCCTGGGTACTTACGCTACTCGCACAGTGCTCCTCGTTAGAGTCGGGATCGACCCGCGGCGCCCCCGGCACCAGGTCGAGTGTCGGTGGTCGGAACCGGCGACGTAGCTGGTGGATTCCGAGACGACGTGGAGGCCGCGCGAGCAGCCAGTACTTCCATGACGTTCTCGTTATTGGCTTGAGACCATCGCATGCGACGCACTAATAATTACTAATAAGTTTAACATTATTACTTTAATTTCTCATTAATTTAATATTACGTGTTTTGCAGGTATAGAACTCGAAAATCAGAGAGCATATAAGTAAAGACGATCTAAATATGTATTCTTTGAAGCGATCATGAAAGTTACGTTAGGTACCGAGATTTACAAGCTTATTAATTAGAAAACAAGTCAATGACCTTCACATCAGACGGATATATCTAGAAACTACGTAAAAAGTCGCATTAACGTAAACAATAGCCTTAAAACTTATTCAGCCAGTGAAAGTATAGCACGAGAATCTACGGCGTAAGTCAGGCAAGGGACATGTCCAAAAGATCTCAGTCTTTACAATTTACATACTAGGAATCTTAGTTCACACTGCCTTACAAAGTTACAGGTTTTTAGGCTTAGAAATTTGCAAAACGAGCCGTTTGCAAATTTGATGTCTGTGGCTTAGTCGGGTAATTGTCCCTCCTTTTCATGCCGTTTTCCTTTGTGGTCTATAGAGTAGCCAATTTGTTTGCTCAATATATTGTACCTATACGAACGGCTGGCTGAATATAATACTTACAAACAGTTTTTATTCAAGGAGAAACGCGAGCGGCGACTTATTACTTTCTTTTCTATAAAATATATAACTAGAAAACGTTCTCACATGAATACCTCCCAGGTTTGAATACAACATGTGAAGTAACTACTTACTTTTCATTTCCATAAACAATATGTACTTACCAACTTAATGTACTGATTATATGTTCTAAGACTTGCAGCGCCCGTAAGAATATAACGAAATATGTTTCGAGGATGCGAATCAAAAATGAATACTATAGATGGATTATACATGCATATTTCAACATAATGGGAACAGTTTGTATGAACTAAACGATATTTTGTGGAAAATTTGGTATAACGCATCTAACGTTCCTTTTATGATGGTTTCTAATATTTTGATAGGGATAAACAATTTTCACTCGTTTAATATAGCTATACGCTATAATTAGACGTTTTCATGAGCCTACCGCACGCGCAGAGCGAGGGCTGCGCTCGCGCGCAAAATGTGCCACTTTCACTCTCGTCGCTGAATCATACGGGCACCGGGCTATTACTGCAGGACCCCTTACAGCTCTTACGTCGCGACACATTGTGCAACACTTTGTCCGCATTTCGACAATAACAATGACTCATTGAGGCTACGATATTATAATTGATAGATTTCAGTATCGGTTAATTTACCAGTAACCCTGTATTAGAAAGTCTCAGTCAGTAATTCACAGTTCACTTATTAGCAGTACGTAGTGGCGTCATCACGACTAACTGTATAAGCTTTCAAATACATAACGTAATGTTTAATGGTCTGAAACTTTCTGAACAATGTTACAAGAGTTATAATTATCACTTTAATATGCGTCAGTGTCTCGTTAATGTCGTGTTCATAATTTAGGGGTCTTAATGTTGCTGAACTAACAATGAATTTCGAAGAAGTGGCTCGCATGGCTTCTTATGTTCTCAAGCTTGCGTGTACACAGGGAAACAATGACGACCACCCCGTATTGACATCTCATCTGCACACAATGACATCATTTTGTGAGATGATACTTGTATCGTTCTTCAGCAAGCGAAAGTCACATTACATTTTATACATAGGTATGTGAAAATGCAATTTCATTGAATTCAATTAGTGATTTGTGAGCGGGAGATATGTAACAGACCAGAAGTTTTTGAGCAATTAAATGTTAATAAATTATACTGCTATGTAGGTTTATAGCTTGTGAGGCGCTAAAAGTCCGGATCTTATGTGAGAGGAAACATCAGAGAAGCGTGGCTGTATCTATTCAGTTTCAAACAACTAGTTTTTCAATGTTTACAATAACAGCATTTTTGATGAGTAATAAGGATATTACATCACCGCTGCGGGTGGCGCAGGGCTTCCCTAACAACATCCGCCCCACTCTCACTTTCCTCAAGTTGTTTCGTATGGTGTCCGCGTTATGAAATGCGCCAGCGTCACCCAGATCCGCCCTCATTCCTTGCGCGTGCGTCCGATGACGTTATTGAATAATGTGGCGGTGCCTGACCTTTCCAAGCGCCTGATTTGGCACTTTGTTGCATAATAGCAGACGCGGTTACCCTAGGCATTTTAAGTGAACGTTTTAGAGCAACTACATATTTAAAAGTGCGCATCATTTAAGGACTCTAAAACAAAAGTTGAGATGAAGGTGACAAGTATAATTTGCATTAAGTTTGCTGTCCGAGAAATATTCTGTGACCGCATAGTTTCGAAGAGCGAGTCGGACTCGCGCACCGAGGGTTCCGTACAAACTTTCACTTACCCTAACATTATTATATTACCCGGTTCCGGTTAAGTTAAGTTTGCACCTGATATCTATAGCATTGCATACAAATGATGTGCAAACTTAACGCAATCGAGTTGCGCATATAGGTTTTTTGAAAATTATAAAAAAAAATGCTAGTTAGAGACATGGTTATAATTTTCGTGTAATATTTATGTTTATTAATGCAAATTTTCGTTTGGTAAACTTTGGAGATAAAGGGCGAAATGGTGTCTTTTTCTGATTTTCTTAATATAACAAAATCTAATCGGGATAAAAAAATAAAAAAATTGTTTGAAAATGTGCAGATGATATACTATTTGACCTAGTAGTCCTATATTTTAAAATTTTGCGCGATTTTTGCTTTTCGAAATCTCAAAACGCTCCGTTACTATTTGACGTTTGTATTAGGAAAATACAGACGTCTGACGTCACGTTCAAACTGCTATGCTTAATCTATTCAGTTTTTGTGAGATGAATACTACTTTATATTGCAATAATTAGAACAAATTCTCTCTTATTTAGTGTTTACTAAAAAATAATTCATTTTTCTTTACTACTGTCAAATACGAGTAACTATAGGGTATTTGTTGGATTTTGGATGTGAAACATGGGGATGTTACTTAAACAGACATGGGTTTAATCAGACGGATTGTATTTCAACTGCCACTTGCATGGGAACTGTACGCCAGCTTGCTCCGTGCGTATGTTAAGAGGATTTATACCTGCTGAACTAGCAACGTCGCATATTTCTTGGTTTTTCTTGATTATTTTGAGAAATATGAATGTAACTTGAACATGTTTTCAATACGTTTATTACGTTTTCGGTAGTTACGCTGGCACAATGCAAATTTTTATGATATTGCCTATCTCTAAAGCTTTAAAAATGAATTCATGTCTATATCTTGTTTTGTAAGAAAATAAAGCCAAAAGCGATGATTAGGTGAATTAAACGCATCATAAATCCTTAAGATGCAGGGTATGTATTGAACATACCGTTAAGTTTCATTCAAATACCACAAAATAATGAAGCAAAATGAAAAAATATGCGACGTTGCCAGTTCAGCAGGTATAAACGCTCTTAAAAAAAAGTCATATTTGTATACGTTACTAGCGGCCGCCCGCGAGTTCATCCGCCTTAGATTCGTTAATTTAAATGTGAAGTATATTAGCAAGATTTCAAGCTCCTAGCGTAAAAAAAATGTATTGTCCATACAAATTTTCATCCCCTTTATCGTCCCTAAAAGGGATGAAATTTGACATACAATATAGCCTATGTCCTATTCTGATATATAATGTACATAACTGGCAAGTTTCATAAAAATTCGTCCATCACTTTTGAGATTAAGTGGAACGTACATACATACTTTCACGTCTATAATATAGTAAGGATAAGGATAAGGAAGTAAGGAGAAGGATATTACTACTCTTAGTAGTATTTGTATTACTTATTTACTCTTGAAAATCAGATTATTATATACCCACTCTTATTATTACTTTTAAAAGGACGTACCCATTATATCCCAAATTTGCAACACTAACAATAATACCTTCAATGATCCTCTTATACAAATGGAGATAGATAAGTGACTAAGCTGATCCGAATTTGTGCCATGTTCCGTTTCAAGAAAGTTGTGACACGGCATTGTTATGCAAACCGGACCTGCGTCGGAACTCTGCCATTAGACTGTGGCGGACACACGCTCGAAAGGGTGCGATCTGCGAGTTGATGTGCCTTTCTTGGAAGGCAATAAAAAAGGAATTTTCGTTGAAGAATCGTCTGGTTGCGTCTTGATACAAAAGTTGATGTAGATCCTCTGGCTAACGATGCTCTTTGGGGTACTAATTCGAGAAATTAGGTTCTAGGTATCATTTGCCCGATAAGATCTTCGTCCCGTGGCATGATCGCGTGTCACGATCATGCGTTTGGACGTTGCGCCGATCCGATCGCTCGAAATCCATGTTGCTACGAGTATCACACACTTAGATCGGACAAGCGCGGCGTGATCGCCGCGCCGACAGTGAGCGTCCAAGCAGCGCGATACGCAGTCATGTATATCATTTGCTCGTATCCGATCACGCCACGGCACGGATACGAGCAAATGATACATGTGTGGACGCACTTTTGTTAATTAATTTTGCACACACAATCATATCAATTTACAAATATTTGTTACGGTAATAGGTATGATCACTAAATTTTAATAATTAGTCCATCATACAGATTTATTAAAAATTGTTACGTGACGTCACTCCCGAACTTTAATGCGATTTATCTGAGTATTTATTTTTATTATTTTTAAAAAGCAAAAAATACGTGTCCAATATTTTTTAATTATCTAACCGACGGACTAATTAGAATTTTGATTTTCACACCCGTCGTCATGTCTCTTAATTAATTCATTAGAAGACACCGTTATTAGTTTGCGAACGTTTGAACTAAAGAGTAGATAAGCATGAAAATACCTAATATACTTATGCATTATTCGATATGTAGGTGTAGATAATAAGGGTATGAAAGGATCTTGCACATTCTGTAATAGTTTTTTTTACTTTGCCTAAATTTCGATTCACGAAGGTAAATGTGGAATAAATACCACCCCCCTTAATAACTACGACATTTACTCACAAAGTTTTAGACGTATTCTCGATCTATATAAATGAATTTACCAAAAAATATTACCTATTTTTTTTTAATCCACAATTTTTTTGTGTAAACCCTGATATTTATGGCCACAAATGAGATGCAAACTTAACTTATCCGGCCAGTTCAGGTGGGATAAGGGAAAGTTTGTATGGAACACGCAGTGTGCGAGTTAGACTCGTACTTTGCCAATGCTTTTTAATCAGGTCAAAATGCTCATTTTCATGGCGTAATATTACTTTGTATACAAATGAGGTTCATAGTACACTAACAATATGTTAATTTGCTAAGTATTGGAAGTTATAACGTTAAACTCAATTAATTGCTATAAAATCATCACGTTGCATTAAATACAAGCATTTTTGATGAAAGGTTTACATAATAAAATATGCCATGGAGATGAGATGATCACTATGATTACAGCGGCACGCAGGGCTCCTAGAAAGTTTTTTAATTAAATTTGTTAATTGCGAGTACGCTAGGGCTGGGCGGGCGCAGCCACGGGCGTGACATTGTTTCGCAGCGCCCGCGCCGCCGCTACAATATAGTGTAACCAGTATTTTAACTTCACGGGCAGTCGGACAATAAAGGAACGGCAGAGTATCATCTAAATTCGCAAAGCAAAAGTACGACAGGTCGGCCGGGGGTAATATTAGGTACACTAACCAATTCGGGCCGCTTTTAGCCCCTTTTCTATGTAGCCTTGTTATTTTGAACTTAATATCCAATTGACATTAACGACCCGAAAATTGGCACTTTTTTAAATGTCACTTTGCTTTTGGTTGAAGCCAAGGATGACATGCGTGCCAACCGCCTTACAGCTAAGGATGCAGAACACCGTGCGAAGTGGAGAAGAAAATGCCGGAAAGCGGACCCCGGGCTCCGAAGCAGCAGCTGAGGACGCCACCGGGAAAACGCTACGATGATGATGACTTTGCTTTTGGTTGAAATTGGCACCCTTTTCACATTTATGTTTTAGGTGGGATTTAGTTTTACCCTGTTTGGTGATCCAGGCTCTGATGTAAACCTCTTTTGCCCCACTTTTAGTGATCCTGCAATGTGCTCGACTCCTCCAGTCCTGAAGTCTTTTTCAGTCCTCGTCAAACTGGAAAGTGTTCCTTTCTTGTAAAAATAATAAGTATTCATACAAAAGGGATGTGCAAGTTGTATAGCGTATATATGTATTATGTAATTCCTAATGAAGTTTTTAAACGCATATGTAAATAGTCTTATAATTTTTTAATTATATTGCCTGCCATCAGTGGCTTGCATAGGGTTTTTGGTCAAAGTAGGCAGTTTTTCTGTGCCTATATGGAGCCATGGTCGTTCAGGGTAGGCAGTTTCTCTGTGCCTTTATGGGACTATGGTCGTTAAGGGTAAACAGTGCCTTTGTGCTTATATGGACCGCACGCTACTGCCTGCAACGTAACCCGTGGCTGAGAGATAAGTAAGATAGGTACTCGTAAGTCAATGTACTGGGCATGTCTTCTCACTGCCGAGTGGCGCGCGCACAAATATGAAATTGGCGGAGAGAGTGAAATTGAATAAATTGCCCATTGTAAGGTGCACGAATTTGGTAAGTACAAGTATTACTTTCTTTCCTCAACATGTGCGACGGGTGAATGATCTGAGATAATGTGTGATTAGTGCGTACGCTACGTAACAATGCCGCTTATTCCGCTTAGGCACCTGCTGCTCGTCTAGATTTACGTAATCTTTTGTAAAATAATGGAGTTGATGCAAACTTAGCTTCTGGGTAAATTGCTGTTGTGTAATAGAGTAGCCTGTTTCAAGTGATCTTCTAGTTGAGTGCTTTACACGGTGAAAAAAATTTATGGTCCCTGAAGGGAAATTACCTTGAATCCTAAAAGCTTTCATAAAATCTGTGAATGCAGTTATTAATCTTACTACTCTTTTTTTTACTACTACTCTTTCCGACCGTTCTCGGCCATGGCGACCACTTCGACTCCTAATCGGTTGGGTGCTGGTGGACCCGGAGATGGCTTATGTAGCCGATCTTCGCAGCAAACTCCCGGTCACAATGAGGACACGTGAGTATGCCGCTTATATAACTATAGTTGATGGCGGCGGGTGGACGGGCCTTCAACTCATCGCGCTTAGCGTCGAGGTCAGCTTTACGCTGCTCCTCGAACTCGCAGACTTGCCTCTTCACAATCCCACGCCATTCCGGACGCTGTACTTTGGATATAAGTATATGTAGGCTCTAAGTACGAATCAAAGCAGGATACTTTTAAAGTACTCACCTTTATTATGTGACTTAGTACTAGAAGGTGCCCGCAACTTCGTTCGTGGACGAGAAAAAGTCATAATCTCTCTTTTTTTCTACAGCGTAGTCGGGTAAAAAGTATACTATAACTATTTGTGGATACTCAGCTACCCGTGTACCAAAAATAGTTGAAATCCATTTAGCCGATTTTGTGTGATGAACTGATGAAGCCACAATGACAATTTTTTTTTAGGACAACTAGGAGTAAATGTTAGATATTCGTTTAATTTCGGTTATATTCGTGAGACAAACATGCGAAGCAAAGGTTTGAAATAAGTTCTTATTACATCAGCTTGATTTTTGGAAATATTTTAAATTAATCCTTTTTTTGCCGAGCTTTCATTCCAACAATTTGATACTTTTGAGTATTAAAATATTCTTTATTGAAGTTTCGAGTACAGACATTATTACGACATCGTCTATTATTATTTCAATTTGAAACATTGACTTGTCACTTCGTTTCTGTGTCTCGATGATGTTATGATCATTTTCTTTTGACTAATTAAAATTTCAGTTAAAACTGGCACTTTGGTATAACTTGTAATATCTGGGGTGTCATGCTAGAAGATGTTTTGAAATGTTGATTTTGATCACTTACTTTTGACGTTGACTGTACGTTTAAATGCTCAGTAACATTTTAATCTAATTACCTTTTTCATCCAAAGAAATAAGCATCGAGATCGAATCAGAAATGAGGAAATTCGTAGACGAACCAGTCACCGACATAGCAAACTCGAGTGGCAATGGGAAGGGCACATAGTTCGAAGAACCGATGGCCGTTGAGGCAGTAAGGATCTCGAGTGGAGACTACATGCCGGCAAGCAAGGTGGTCGAAGGGCCTGGTTAGGGTTGCATGTCCAGCAGTGGACGTCCTATGGCTGAAATCATGATTATAATGAATATATTTTCTACGATAAAATTAAGTAAGGTAACACTCGTTGAAGTCTTTTGTATGACAGCCGTAATTGTAGGCTTAATTTATTACTACAGTTAAGTAAGTCGAATATTAAAAATAAACGAATGTAAAAAAAAGATAAGCGATTATACTAGCAGCCACAAAAAACCGCGAAAAAAATGTTGGCATTTTTAAGTTAGCCTACTTGGCGATTTTGAGATCGCCAATTGTATGTCATACTACATACTAACACACTCGTATTTTAAGTGAAACATATTTGTATGGGTCTATATTTAATTTACCCAAACTGAAGTATTCTAATCTATGGTCCAATTTCACCATCTGTTAGCGTTAACGGTTCATTAATAACTGATTACGCCTAACACATGTTCTGCATTGGTGGGCGAAGTCAGCCGGTAATTACTAATAGAGCATAGTGAGATTGGGCGTAAACCTGTCCTTAACTAATCACATCTTCCAATTTGTTGCAGCCATTGCAGTTGCATGAAAGTAAAAAGAATCTGCCAAAAAAAAAAAATTGTCAAGCTTTTATAGCCGACGGTATTTTTTTTCGAACACCCGTCAACCATTGAGACCTTTTTAAAGAGTCCAGACTCGGTAGGATTGCTTTATTTTTATAATAGAAACGGGGACTTCTTAATGATTACCTACGAGTATATACATACTAGCGGCCGCCCGCGACTTCGTCCGCCTTAGATTCGTTTATCGCGGATAAAAGGTAGCTTATGTCTTTCCCCAAAACTCGATATTTTACTAATTTAAATGTGAAGCATATTACCAAGATTTCAAGTTCCTAGCGTAAAAAATATTTACTGTCCATACAAATTTTCATCCCCTTTTTGGTCCCTAAAAGGGATGAAATTTGACATACAAGCCTATGTCCTATTCTGATATAAAGGTACATAACTGGAAAGTTTAATAAAAAATCGTCCAGTAGTTTTTGAGATTAAGTGGAACGTACATACATACTTTCACGTTTATAATATAGTAAGGAATTTAAGTAAGGATAAGAAGAAGTTCTTGTTGACTCATCAACCTAGAGACAAAACTAAAAAAGTTTCTGTCAAAGATTTCATTATTGTGACAAGCTTTTATTGCCTACTGTACTTTTCTTCAAACATCCATCACCCACTCACACAGACGATTCCAAAGAGCCCAAACTCGGTAGGATTGAGTTATTTCATTACAGAGTTCCTATCACCACATTCCTGCTCCATTATCAGATCAGCTCGATGGTATCATATTATTGCATTGTCACAAAACTTACATAAGTATGCCAAATTTTTGCTAAATTGGAATCCGGGAAGTAGGTCGAATTTAACTTGTAAGATTCCACCCGAACAAACATATTACATACATACGTACATTGCAAGTTAAATAAAAGCTTGTAAAAATGCTAAAGATCTGTATTTTTTGCACAAAATATAGGTTTTGTTACGTAGACATCATTTAAGAAAGGGTTTCTCGAAATTCATTCCGGGCGTTAAATTGAGATTGGATTGATTTAGTACGGGGACATATTTTTTTAATACTTACTTACTTAAAAATATATATGTTACGTCTGAAAACTTTATAAATGGAATTTTCATTAGAAGTTACGAAAAGTAATATCACTGTTTTTTTAAAATACTTCCCCGAAGAGGATGAGATTGGGGTCAAAAAGTTAGTATGGAGAACTTATTTCTTTTAAAACTTAGTCTATTTAGTCTTCATTAAAAGCACAGAATAGTTAAATAACTACAGGATTAAAATAGGGTTGTAAAAACATGTTCCCCATAATAACTAGTATGGGGAACATATTAACTTAACATTTTTTTTGCCGTATGACGTCTGAAACTTCGTGAAAAAAGTCCTCATTAAGTTCAGAAAAGTAATTGATTTTTTTTAGAAATTCTTCCCCTAAGGAGGAAAAATTGGGGTTGAAAGTTAGTTCGTAGAACTTATTTATTATAATTAGGACATCTGACACTTCTTCAAGGAAATCTTCATTAAAAGCTTAGGAAATTTATATCACCATCTTTTGAAACACATCTCCTAAAGGGGTTAAATGGGGGTTGAAAGTTAGTATTCGGAACGTGTAAAATTTAAAGTAAGATATCAGAGACTTCGCGTAAACTTATCTCTTAAGGGGGTTAAATAAGGGTTGAAAGTTAGTATGTAGAAATTAAGATTTTTGGTGTTGATATATGAAAGTAGTTTCGTAATGATTACTAATTAATAGCCGCGGACGAAGTCGCAGGCATAAGCTTGTTATACCATAAAATTATTTTGGACTAAAACTCATAACTCATAATACCTACCCTAAATCCCTAAATTTAAACTTTATGTTAGATCATCAGGACAAAGGATCATTTCGATCAAAAACTTTATAGCCGATGAATTCAGGATTTCAGATGTTATGAATTTATGATAAACATTACAGAGCTAAAAAATACAGAAATGTAACCTAGAAACCGTTTAAAATTATTTTGATATTTCGGAATTGTTTCATGATAAATATTTCTATTTAACTTAGATGAAATACTTATGTCATTGAATGAGAAATAAAATACAGAAAATGCTTTAGTTCTCATTAGAGAACTACTATTGACATTTAGGTTTATGGGTACATCCATATACCGCCCAACAAGCGTTTAGGCATCAGTTAAAGCTCATTTAGAACTTAACGAGTCATAAAGGCGGTGCAGCAGCAGCACTTTTAGTGACAAAAAGCGTACACAACACAAGCACAATATTTTACTTAGAGCTATACTATAGAGTTACGAGTAATAAGGGCGATAATAGAGTGAGTTAAAAGACATACAGCAGCAATTTTTAACGCTACAATAGAGCAAAGGATTTTGTATTATAGCTTTATGGGAATCTTATAACTATAAGTTCTTAATAAGAAGTAAACTAATTAAAGTAAAATTTATGTAACTTTAGGATCTGGTTGGACGTCTAATAGAGTTACTATAACTCTTGTTATCGCCTAAGTGCTAGTTGCGCTAAATGCCAATATTACTTTATTTAAGGAATGTCGTATTTAGTAACGCCTCTAGAGGTGAAACTGGACAGAAATGTATTTTAAATATTACGTCATAACTCGAAATCCCCGTCAATCCGGGATAGGAGCAACGATGATAACTAATGCTGACTGGACACGTGAATGGAGTCACTTAAATAATTGAGCACCGCGTATGCCACTTACAGCTAATGGTCTATGTATATTTTTAACAAAAATTAAAACCGACTCAAAAAAATAAGCAAAAGATAAAGAATTGAACTCAATCAATACAAAATATACCATGAATGTTATATTGGAGTCGTTGCCCCACAAAGAAATTGCCAAATTATATTAAAAATTGTCGATTTTAGTAAGTGGAACACGGGTGGCACCTCAGATCATACAATATTTCTATGGGTGGCACATAGTGCAAACGAACATAATTGTATATATTGCATAGATTGAGTTAAAAAAACATTTTTTTCACATTTTAGTGCATCATTTCGTAAAAGTACATCTCCTTATAATTTAAACAAGCCCTAACATGGATTTATATTAATTATACATAATTTTATCAAGGGGATTCAGAGCCTAACTTCCGCCTTCATCATCAAATTAGTTCGATGGTACTCGTTCCATCAGAACCATTTAAAATTATGACGATGAAGTCACCCGTAAATCACTCATAATTGAGGAGTTGTGTTGGCCTTCTGAGGTCTTCTTCGTCAGTCCCACTTCACCAATTCATATTTTCGGAATGCAGATGTTTCATTTGTCTCTCAAAATACTGAAAGCGCTATAATGCCTATAAAATTTACGGGTTGCTCTCGTTTTCCCTAGGATTCCGTTATCAGACCCTGACTTGATGACAATGCGACCACCTCAGGAGTACATCTTTGAAATAAAAAAGCATTTTGAAGATCAGTCCACAATTGACAAAGTAACCGGTGAACCATACATAAAAAAATAAATAGAGTAAAACATAGACCCTCCTCCGTTTTTGTTGGTGGTTAAAAAACCGCTCATCTTTATGTATTAAAAGAAATCTTCATAACAAAACTGCACCTCACCTATTCTAACATCAAAGGACATCAAAATTAGCACCAATCCGGGTTAAGAGCAACAATGATTAGATACATGAATGAATTGGTTCTTCGGCGGCACTAACATTATGAGTAGCATCTGGTCAACCGCTTGCGGCTAACGATTCAACACGCCGTTAATTATAATCTACGTCAGCAAATCTCTATATTACAAAACCGTAGTCACGTGATAATATCAAAGGACTCCGAAATCTTCTTGATCCGGAATAGGATCTGAAATTTTGATAGCTGGTACTGACTGGACATCTCCAGCGGCAATAGCTTTAGCATCTGGTAGGGTGCTTATAGCTAATGATTCAACAAACAGCTCATTATAATCCGCGTCAACAAATCTCTCTTTTACAAAACCGTAGCCACATGATGACGTCAAAGGACTTCAAAATCCGGGATAGGTGCATGAATGAGAACTGATGCTGGCTCGGCGCATGAGGGACTAATGAATGGACACCGGTACAAAGTAGGATCTTCAGCGGTGCTAATATTAACGTAGAACAGTAAGCCGCTAACGGTTAATGATTCAACAAACCGCTCATTATATTCTGCGTCAACAAATCTCTCTATTACAAAACCATAGCCCACGCGATGACATCAAAGGACTCCAAAATCCGCGTCGATCCGGGATAGGATCCGCAGCGGCGAACTTTCTCGCGTATATAACGCAGGTGACGCCGCGCCCGCGCCCAGTGCCGCACGCAGCGCGCGAGCCCCGTGACGCCCGCGCAAACGAAAGTGATAAACTGTGACATTGGATCAGTGTGTGTGAACTGGAGCAGTGATCGGTAGCTCGAGTTATCCTGAAACTGTTCCCGACTGAATCTGCCTGCTGCCACAAGGTAGATTTGGATTATTTACGGATCTGTGTGTGAATGTGAAAACGCCGATACGTCAAAGGAAATGCGTGAAGTTTTCAGGATCGTAAAGAAAAAAAATGGTTTAATAATTTTGTAACGCAAACAAGTTTTGATTCATATAATTACTGTAGTTTTTTTTACATATAACACGAACTAATTATACTGAAGTATTAATTATATGTACATTAACGGTTCAAAGTTGAAATGTTATAAATAAATAGGGATATTAGTGCATAATGTGTAAATATATATAATTATCTATCAAATATAATAAATTCATTTCTAATAAATTTGTTACGATCTAAATTGCCATTTAGTTAAAAGTTATTGAATAGATTTTTTTTATTATTCCCAATATGAGATATGGCGGTTAAATCAACTTACATAGTAAAGAAGTCGGTAAATATATTGTAAAGCTTTCAATCACCTCGTTTTAAAACTCTTCTAAAACACGCACATGTACGAAAACTTATAACCTATATATGCAAAACGTTTTATATATTCACAAGTCCAGCAAGTATAATTCAAATAATAACAGGTAAATTGAGATGAAATGTTATAATTAGCTAAGAACGGATTTTAATAATGCACATACTTTCTTAGGTATTATGTAATATTATAAAAAAAATAGTCTGTTGATGTTCATCACGAAACACAATTATGAAAAAACTAAAGCTCGTACATGTCTAAGACATAAATTCAGCTAAGAAGGGTGTCCTATTCTGCTAAAAGTCGTTATAAGATTTTCCGCTATTGAAAGCATGATCATAAATATATTCCACTAGAAGATGCCCGAAACTTCGTTCGTGGAGGAGAAAAATAATAACCCCTCTTTTTCTCAACAGCGCAGTCGAGTAAAAAGTCTCCTATACCATTTGAGGATACCCACCTACCCGTGTGGCAATAAAAGTTGAGATCTGTTTAGCCGATTTGGCGAACATACGAACATACAAAAAAATGTGTTCCGTTTCAGTGGCCTACAAATAATCCGTTACTATTTTTTTTAATATCTCTTTAATGTACAGACACAGACATTTAATTTTTACAACTTTATAATAGTATAGATGTTCATTATCCATAACGAATATCTATATCAGCGTAATTAAATGTCAAACCCGACCGCGCCAGGCGGTAGTAGAAAGTTGCATAATTTTACTTTCACTTGCACAACCGAAATTATCTCTCGCTCGAGTATCGCTGTTTGAAATGCGTTTGCATTTCTGCTCACCGTTTTTTACTACAACTGTCGGCTTTTTGCCTATATATGTGCTTATATTTCACAGGAATATGGCACTTATTTAGTAGTAAGTTAGTAGGTACTGCTTGCATGTAAAGGTTTGCTCGGAGAAGCGTCATGTGGTATTAACAGCCGGCGGAAGGAAAGTGGGTCAAACGTCACACACCTCGCATTTTATAGGTTTACTTCTGGGGGTAACTGGTAACTTAGATACTCGTATTAATATGTGCTGGCATACTAATTATATGTGTTAGCGGCGGATCACTGGCAATAAACGTTAATGCAGCTGTAATGTGTGATGTAATGTTAGAATCTTTACTGCATACACTTCAGATTAATAAATATTATTTATTCAGCAATAGACTTAAGTCGTAAAAAAATGTAGATTAGGTATCCTCAGTAATACAGACCGTGAGCGGTTAGAATAGGACGCGGGTTCTACATTAACTAAATGTCGGTTATTGCCAGAGGTCGGCAAATAAAGTACTGTACCGCTCTGCATAAACTAAAAAATAAATAAAGTAAGCCTTGATTAATTCCATTAAGTACTCATATATCTAATCGTTTTTCTCATTGTTGACGTTGTGTCAACTTGTGTCCATATGACTTCATGTAATAATAGCAATGTCAACTACCGATAATTCAAACATAAAATCGAAACCTTCATTTATTTGTTTTATCGAGCCGTAAAATTTGCCTCTCGACTATAATAATCATTAAGCGGGTATTATCTGCTCGACACTTCTCATTTGCCGCGATATCATTATATTCCACGAATATATTCGATTTTATCCGACAGTAGTCCAATCCTTTTTTAAGTGCCCACGAACTTAAGTAATGTAAGTAGAAATATTTAATTGTTTTTATAGGTTTGTGGAACATATTGTCATCTGGCATTGTCGACCTCCCTAGAATTAGTTCTTGTCTGACCGCCAATATTCAATTATAAATTTTACGAACTAGTTATATTAAATGTTCAGGTAAAATTTCGACTCTCTTTCGACCAGCACAACTGCCAAAATATTCATTACTGTAGGGAGGCAAGCGGGAAGTAACCCATCGTATCGGTTTCGGTAGGGTTTCTTGACTTACCAGGTATTTGTACTAATAATTAACTGTATTGTTAGAATGCGACAAAGGAAGGTGATTTAATTTTAATCAATATCGATAGCAAAAGTGCCACAGCTGCGACCGATAGCATAGAATAGAATAGAAAAAATTATTAGCCATGTAATACAGATTACATTTAGCAAGTCAGATATTCACAATAATAATTCATAGTGTAATACAGTTCATATGAAGATTTAAATTGTACACGTAGCGTCTTTTACAACATCAATAAATTCGTTTATAGAGTAAAACGAGTTTGCTCCAAAAAAACTTTTAATTTTATCTTTGAAGTTCATCATTGGCAAGGAAGTTATTTGCATAGGCAGTAAGTTGTACATTTTAATGGCAATTCCTTGTTTAAAGCATTTCTTTGTTCTTGATTTTGACATGCATATCTTCTCTTTATTTCGTGTATTATAGCTGTGTACGTCTTTCCGTTGTTTAAGGTTGTTATTTTCTCTGTGTATCTCTAATAGGCTGTTGTATATAAATAGTGAGATAATAGACATGATCCTGTCTCTTTTAAAATATGTCTTGGCTGATTGACGATTACGCAAGTTATTCATAATTCTAATCGATCTTTTTTGTAATTTAAGTACGTTTTTGATCTCTACACCATTTCCCCATATGGTGACTGCGTATTTTATATTTGCGTGGATGTATGCGTAGTATACTGTCATCAGGGATTTTTTATTTAATAAAGGCTTTAATTTCATGAGAGCATAGTTTCCTCTTGCAATTTTCTTACAAATTTTGTCAATATGGAATTTATGGCTAATTTTATTATAAATTTCGTATCCTAAGAATGTCGTATCTGAATCATTGTTAACTCCTAAATCATTATAATCTTCACTTGAGTCATTATTTGCTTTACTAGTATAATGTATTAACGTAGTTTTCTTTGCATTAAGTATACTATTTGCTTGAAACCAATCCTTAAGAGTAAGCAGAGCAGTTTTTATTTTTCTAATCATATCTTGTATATCATTACCTCTTATATCCACATGGGTATCATCGGCAAAAAGTGTGACCATTAAATTAGTTGGCAAACATGCTGGTAAATCGTGTATGTATATTAGGAACAATACAGGCCCCAATATCGATCCTTGTGGAACTCCTGTATCGATTTGTACCACACTTGAGTTCACTCCATTTGCATTTACTACTTGGGACCTGTTTTCTAAATAGCTTTTAATAAGTTGAGCTTCTATTCCATGAAATCCATAGTATGACAGTTTCTCCAGAAGTATATCATGTCTTAAACAGTCGAATACAGAATATTATATGATTATTTTGATTGAATCGATTAGATTTTGGTCGAGTCCATTGGATTTAGCCAGTGGCTAGCTAGGCCGCACCACAGACAATTTCTCCATCCGCCACCCGGAGGACGCTCTTCTACACTGCCGTGACGGCCAGGGCTAGGTAATGAAGTGACTACTTATCCCCTTTGAAGCAAAAATATTTAAAAGGGAAACAAAAATTGGAACACCATTATTCGAAAGTTACTCGAGCATTTCAAAGTTTAGTATGCTATTAACCTAGGTATTCGTAGTTAACAAATAATCGTAAAAGCCAGCAGCTAAGTGGAAGTAAGGCAAAGCGTTCAGCTTAACCTTATCTTGGGCGGATGTGGTAAGTGCAACGCCATTACTAGAGTGGCGATGTTGCAAAATCGTCGACGTTCGGGTGCTTCCCATTCCATTGTTTGGATGCATTTGGGTTTTGCAAGTGGACGTCACGCATTGCGACCTGTCTTCTTGAGGGATTGTTCACGGCTTGCACAACCACAACGCAATGCATCTTGCAAAGATAAGATTTAATTTGAGATGATGTTGTTAGGATACATTTATGTTTTGTTTACCCTTTTTTAGAACTTGAATTTGAACGGGGTAGGTTAGGTAAGTAATCGTTTTTAGTGGGGGGGAGCGTAAACCCACAAACGGGAATGCCAGTCGCGCTAACTTGGAATGGGTTGGGAACGTGGTGCACAAGGCATAAGAACCACGTAGGTGGGTTAAACTAAGTTCAATCAGGATTAAGGCGTAGAAGAGAAAGCGAGAGGACCGAACTTGGGCTAGAGAACAATAAATTGTTTAGTATCGGTCATGTCAGCAATCAAAACATTCTTAATCGAAATACTACGTATTCAAATTGGTTGTTCTTGCATCATGGTTTATTTGGTACTATTGCGGTATTTTCTTTTACAATCGCGAAATATTTAGTCCAGTTTTCTATTTGTTTACATTAGTGTTATTCAAAGACTTCTAACGTCTGTTGTACATCCTTGCCATTCTTATAAAGCCATCATAAATTAGTATGCCTAAAGCAACTTGTCGGGCTAAAATAAACTAATATTTTTTTGGTGTGCTTTAAACTGCTAGAATCTGATTAGCAATTAAATAGATACTATATATAAAGTTTTTGTCGCCTCAGCAATTGCTTTCAAAGATCAATGTTACGATAATGTCACAACGGTGTTTGGAGAAAAATGTTTTCGTGAAAGTTAATGTTGCCTCAAAAATAATTAAGGATTTACGCAGATGTAGCGTGTTGACGCTAATATAAATTTACATAAATTATTCCGCACCTCTGCAAAGAATCGATTGCAAGCGACGGACCTATTTTACAGACTCTTTTTACAGTGCGAAAATATATCGTTATAACGGGAGTAACGCATAAAAATTACTATATATATATTACCGTAAATACTATTTATGGTCTAAACTTTCAAGTGCCTACTTGTATATAATATAGGTATAGGTAAAAAAACTTAAGTAAAGCTCTTCTTGTATGTAGTTGTACCGTGTCCGTATAGACAATTTGACGTTCCATATTAGGAAAATGAACGATGTTCCATATTAATTCTGTATATTTCTACTATTCGATTTTAGCTCGTTAACAAAGCTAAAGCTTAAGCTGCTGTTAATCTCCATACAAAAAGACGTTCACCGATATTTACAATGCCATCTATAATAATAATAATAACATCTATGTATAAGAATTAAGGTTACCAGAGGGTAATAAGGGTCGAAGTATAAAAAGGCCCATCTGAATGGACTTAACAGCGTCAACCATCTTGGTTATTAAAAGGGACGTACGAAATGATAATAAGAAGCTAACACCAATTCAGTAGATAAATTAGATATCAAATATTTCTTATTAATTTAACCTACTAAAATTTCGGTTAATAAGGCCCATGTTAAAAGGCTGTTCGCACAGAAATAATTATACCTAATATAAGTAGATAACGATAAGTGCTTTCAGTTTAAATACAATTAATGAACCATTTCTAATAGTTTATCACTTTTCCGAAAATATAAAAATGGTTAGGGCCTTAATAAACTACCCGGGCCTTATTTGACTATCTTATACGTGATTTTTGTTTCAATTGTAAAACAAAATAAGACGCATAAAAACATGTATTTCATTTCTACGTATGTTTAAATGTATAAGAAGCAATACTGGCCGACCTCAAAACATAGCTATTTTAAAGCAATAATTATATAAAGCGAATCGAAGTTATGTGGGCCTTATTTCCCTCGGGTACCTTTATATCATAATTATTCAACTTTGCTTGCGTAACACTATATTTAATCGTTACGATTTAATCATTATTAGCTGTTTACTAAATAATTGTTACTGTACGATGTTTCTTTTTTCAATTATAGCATCGTTAAATGTTTTGTTTTAAAGCGCCATCTAGTTTTTGCCTGAATATCTCTTTGCGGTCGAGGCGTGGTCCAAAGTATGGCAATTGACAGTCATCTTGTTTTAATGGTCCTTGGCTATACGAAGGTATTGCAACATGGGTCATCTTGAACTCATCAGGTTTAAGGGCAACGATTAAATCTTACCAAATCGCTTTATTGAGAAGCAAACAACATTTTAAGTAATTGGAGAACGTTATGCAAGACGGGAGCTGTTATTTAAGGAGCTCCGGAAGAACTTGGTTCCAGTTAGATCTTATTTATTTTATTAGCAAAACCGTTAACGAACTTGGCATTCTTTCACACTTATGTTTTTGATGGGATATTATTAACTATCACTCAAAATAAAATACTATCTAGGTGAGAACGTATAATAACAACGTATAATAATAGATCACAATTGTATGCATTGGAGCATAGTAGAGACGTTTTACCGTAACTGTTATATAAAACATAATCTCAAGTCTTGTATCAATTGCTTTTATTAGTAGGTTGTTTGTTACTACTACTACTACGATATGTGGTGTACGAGCATGTAACGAACGGGTCTCAGGAGTTATACCGAACTTACATAACATCTACATGTACTTATTATAAAGTTGTAAAAATTAAATATCTGTAAGTACATAGAAAAAATAAATGAAACGGGTTATTTGAAATTCACTGAATCATCTGTATTCTATTTATATTTTGCATGCTTGTAGACAGACACACACCACGTCAAAACGGCTGGAACGATTTCAACCATTTTTGGTACCAGGATAGCTGGATATCCGAGGAGTTTTTAGGATATTTTTACCCAACTACGGAGAAACAAAAAAAAAAGATTCCGACGAATTGACGGATAATCTACTCCTGCTTAATTGAATTCGGTTAAATACGAGTATAGAGTTGACTTTCTACTTCTCAGCTCCTATCAGTACCTAACGCAATAAATAATTAAAATAAGTTATTTGCATAGGTGTTAGGTACATTCCTGTCATTCGCGAATTCCAATGAAGATATTGTTGATATACTACATTAGTCGAGAAAGTAAACAACGAGATTGAGGCCGCGTGTGTTTTTATTTAGATAGCGGGTACTCCAAGCCTGTTTGTACAAAAACATTTTTATAGGCTCACTTTTACTCATTTAGTTCATTAGCTTGAATACGTAATTTATATAACTTATTAATTGTCACTTTCTCTCTTAACGTGATGCAGCGGGTGAAGTTGCGGAGTGACATGCCGTAAAATCTCCTACAGTACGGCGTAAAGATTGGCTGAAGATACGGGTTTCCTTGATCTTGGTTTATCTTGATTTAGTCTTATAATAAAGTTTAAATAAATTTCACAAATGTAAGCCCAACAAAAATTATTTGGTTGAACATAAATTGAACTTGAGTATGTATTTTTAAACTACACGGTCTATTACGGCACCAAAATAGCTTTATCAATAGTGATAAATAAAAATGTTTTTCTTAAATTAACATCCAAACTTTGTTTTTGCGCACGCTTTTCCCGTTTTCATTTACTGTCCTGTTACTTTTATATCAAAAATAACTGCTTGAAGGACTAGTAATTATGAAGGTAGAGGTATAATAGATAAAAAATGCTTAATTGTATCTACCTTCTGTTCTGTACTTACGAAGTTAAGCATGTGTACCTAACTAAACGACTAATCTGACAATATACCCCTATTGCCTCCAAGTGTTATAATTAGGACCAAGACAAATCTTAGACATCTTGCAAAATATACGTTTCCGCACTTGAACAGTAACATATCATACCGGGTTGTAAAGTAGATTGAATGTTGACGAGATATTTTCGAATGTAACGGAAACCCCGCGGAGAAAGCGTTAATGAGCATGTCCAGTTTTAATTTCCGCTAAGACAAGTTAAATCTTTAAAAAACTTGCGCTGCGAAATTTCGGCTCTTGGAATTATTATGGTAATCGATACGTATACTGTTTATGATACAGATGACTGAAGTTTTAGAGGAAGGGCTTTGATTTATAGCTGAGATACGACTCGCCAACAGCGTCATTAAACTCGATACATCCGACGGCCTACTAATACACAAGTAGGTTTACCTACTTGAGTAAACGATAGATATTTGGCGAGATAAACCGTCTATATTAATAAATACCTATGCGAGTAATGCGTCAATGCGCTAACTCATGAAATTAATTCACATCATAATATCCTAAAAAATCTTGTCGATCGTGGTTATGTAGCGATCCTTCGAGAACATAAAGGTAAATGCAGTAAGTCACTGAGCTCATCACAACTCCGTTAGTTGGCACATTGACCCTTAATAACACGTGAAAAACAAAAAGTGAATTTATGGATTTGAATGTCAAATATTGGGCGATTACCTTAGTTTGTTACACACACTGACCTCTGTCTACAAACGGCCTGTTTGTCGACTAATAGTATAAAAAAATACATTTTCACAATAAAAATAATTATGAAATGTAAAATAAAGGCAAATATTATTGAAGAAATGTCAATATAAGAAACGAAAATTTGCGACCTCTTTCATCATGTTTACAAATGACATTCCTACCACATTCGCATATACACCTACTCGTAAGTTAGGAGGCATCATCTTCGTCGGCACCGACTCCGGCGCAGCGGGCGCAGGTGCGGGAAAGCGAGTCAGTGTGTCAGCGAGGCGCGGCTCCTTCGTATCAATAACACCTGATTAACGCATAACACCCTGTGCGAATGATTCTATTGTTGTCAGTATGGAGCTTACGATCCCTGCTTTGAATGGTACTTGATTGAGATGTTCGAAGCTGTACTTATATTGGTTTATTTTACATAATTATATTTTTTTTGAGGATAACTTTATATATACCCGTAATAAACAATAATTAAAACGGGATCTACATATTACGCGCCTTCATTCTACTCTAATAATTTGTTAATTGAAGGCAGGTGACTTAAAGTAGGTTTTTAGCTTTGAATGCAAAAAACATTTGTTTTTAGGGTTCCGTACCCAAAGGGTCAAACGGGACCCTATTACTAAGACTTCGCTGTCCGTCTGTCTGTCACCAGGCTGTATCTCATGAACCGTGATAGTTAGGTGACAGACAGACGGACAGCGAAGTCTTAGTAATAGGGTCAATCAGTTGAAATTTTCACAGATGATTTATTTATGTTGCCGCTATAATAACAAAATACTAAAAACAGTTAAATATAACTTTATGACTGTCTGTCTATATCAGTAACCAATATAAAATTTTCGAGCACCGCGTACATTTTGCATAGGAGTAGCGCCCTGCTAACACTGGATTTTCATAGATACGGACCTTTTAAGCATATATTTTTACGGAACCCTCGGTGCACGAGTCCGACTCACACTTGGTTGGTTTTAAACTTTTTGTATTAATTTTCTCATGTCACCACGTCTTGAGTTGTATGCAAAATATTAAAGCCAAGGCCACTCCTACAACAGAGACGAATCTAACGACACCTACGTCAAAATCTATCAAGCCATTAAAGAGCGTGCCAAAGAAATAGATATACATACATGCCGACTTACATACATACCCTCGAAAAACATAACCCTTCTTCTGACGCAGTGGAGTAACAAGTTTCCACGAGTTTTGGTACAAGGGTAGCTGAAAATCCTAGAAAGGTGAAACTGCATTACAATTACACTGCATTTTTTTAAGCTTGTCGGCGAGTTTGCGGGTAATTTCTATTATTTCATATAGAAATACCAAGCGAAAAAATCTGCATATTTTATAACTAAAAAGTATTCAATTTAGATCTTGCGCGTGCTCGTGTATCAATGTAAAGGTCTCGTATAAATCAGGTATCACTTAAGAAACTGGATCAGTCAGTACTCGTACTGAATAAATAGCCAGGATAATATTTTAGAGAGTATAGGAGCAGGTTATTTACTAGTTCCGGCGCTCCTGTCCATATAAACAGCACTTAATTTCACCATTTATATATTTAAGCGAAGAATATCGGCCTAAGTGAGCCACTGAAGTCTTTATGATCATTGAGTGAAAACAAGTTAATTCTATCTGGACCCCTGCGAGCGAAATGACACGGTTTACTCGCTATAATAATATCAGTAATGTCGTTGATAAGCCTGATTATAAGGTATCGGTGAATTTGCTCGTGGACTGCTGCTGCGCAGGGGAGCCACCCAGCTTATTGACCCGACGGTAAAAAGAAAAGGATTCTACCTTCCTCGCAAGCTCTGGTGCCGCCTGAACAGACTAAGAACCATGCACGGCGACAGCTGCCGCTTGGCTTAATCTTAGAGCCATACTTTGATCGCTATAATTCGGCAAGGCTTCACTTACAAAAATTTTATCTTTCATATCAGCTTTACTTAATTATAATGCCATACGACTAAATAATAATAATTTAAGGACGCAACGTTTCGCAGCGCGCGTCTACATGAAAAGGCAGACTCTTAAAGAGCCCTAAATTAGTAATATGAAATTATAAACATGACCGATATTTTTGTATAAGAATTCAATGTGGCAGTCTCGAGGGATAAAAAGTTTCAAGTACAGTGAAAAAGTTTACAGTCTATCACTATACCTTAAATTGATATCTAAACCTCGGAACAACTAGTGAATTCTTCAAGAAATGGTATACAGTTTTATGGGGGCAGTTTCTCAAATATGTATACCTACAAGTTGAAAAACTTGACGTACCTAACATGAGACTGCTTTCTGTTTTCGATACGCAATCATTCGGCAAGGCTTCACTAACAAAAATTATATCTTTCATATCAGCTTTACTTAATTATCTGTCACGATTTTCAACGTTTCCGCTTTGTAAAAGTAGTGCCAAGTATCTGATGTCTGATCTCGCCAAAGCAAGCAAGACTTTATTTAGACTTTATCTTAATTACTGCGTTGACAATAAGGTGTGAAATTAGTGTAGTCGGAACTATCTGCGATGGCATCGCGGTATTGTCTTGAGGCACCATTCGGAAGTGGAGCTTCCTTTTCTTTTGCTTGGGAAATAAGTCAAGTAATATCTGTTGTGGTTAAACACGGTCAAATGCGCTGTGCTATTCACTATGGAAATAGATGATTGCTAGACTACACGTGAAAAGTTTCATATCGAATATTGTCAATAGTTTAATTTATTACTTCGTCTCATCAAAAACAAACTTTAAGTGCTTAATTCACAATAGCGCGTTTCCGGACGTGGTCCCTTGAATGATGAAATTTAACTTTTTCTACTCGTGTACTCTGTGAATCACACTAAAAAGGCATTCTTTTTAGATGGGAAGATCACTCTATACTCTTTAGTTTATATTATATGACACTGAACTATAATGGAATATTATACAACTCCGCGTGGAACTATAATGAATTTCAAAAAAAGAACGCTGTGTTTTTGCAATTATTTTTTTAGCTGTGTTTCATTAGTGTAGATTTGGGTTACTAGTAGAAAAAGTTTTGTATACAGCATGCAATAGTTATATAAATCGTTTTTTAAGTCTCGTACCTTAATTAGGCCACTCAGCAAGCTTCGTGGCCTAAACGCGGTACTTGACTGAAAAAACATACATTATATAAAGATTGCATAAAATACTAATTATCTACGCACATATCATTAGTGCTCTAAAATGCGTTCAGAAACCGTAGGAAATGACCAGCATTATTACAACCAATTTTACTATGAGAACTTTCTTTTTCTGTAATTTAATGTTATTTCAGTATCGATTTTTGAAAGCAGTTTAAATTTGGAACAGCTGTCAAAACTCAAGTGGATCTCTATTCTAGTATCAATAGATATTAAAACAGTTATCGATAGGAAACGTCAATTCAGTATGTTTTTTTTAATATAAACCGCACGACATTTGATCTCGAGTGATATGAGAATAAGGACTTCATTCGTTTGTTATAATAATAACAATTAATAATAATAACTCTTTATTTCGGATAATTATCCATAGATGATTAGTAACAAAGTAGCTTAAATCTAGGTTAGTAATTAACAACTTCATATATATATATATACAATTACAGTTACAACACATATTCAGCGACACCCTTGATCTGCCTTACCCAAAACATTAATATTGGGCAGTCAAACCTTACCGCTATGGCACGCAGGATGCTGTTAGAGCTTTGCCTAACACGACTCAACAGTGAGACGGATCTTTTTTCGTATAATTGCCTGAAAGCTATCTATACGGGCCTCGGCAAACATACCCGATGCGCTACACCTGGTAGGTTATGATATGATGAAAAACATTCGCTTTGACGGAGGATCGAATTGCCGCTATTATATCTTGTCATTTGTTTATTGGTTTTTTGCTGTTACGAAAGTAGAATTGTAAAAAGTTGTTTGTAATTTACATTTAAGATGAAAATATGAGTAATAGTGACTCTGAGAACTATATGCAGCTACTATTGCAACAAATAACTCGTTGCCAGAATAATCGAGAGCCAAATATGAGAAGCCGTACAAAGTTTTTTTTTATATTGGAGAATGAACAAATGCATGACTTCGATGTAAATAAATAATATGTTTATGTTTCGTTTTTTTTTTAATTGTTTTAATATGTATAGTCTATTGATATTTTACAGGTAGCACTAGTAATAATGCAGGTCATTTTCCTTGAACCTATCTTAGAGTACTTATGATATGTATGTAGATAAAAAAAAAGTGTGATCGTATTATGAAAGTCGCTGACGCTTGTTTCATAAAAACATCCTCGTATTTTAAGGCCTCTCAATATGTATCAGTTGCATAAACGACTATTAAACTTTGCTCCTGCGATTCTCTAAAGTGACGTAATATTATATTTATAGCCTCATGAAACATGCAAGGAATGTGGTTATATGCGAAGAACGGCTAACTTTCCACTAATTATTGTTTTGATCAACTGTACGTGCCCGCGGGTGCTGTTAAAATGTATATTTGGCTGTTCAATTTATCAAATAGCTATTCATCTTATCACCTAACTGTAAGTACATATTACTATAATGGCCAATTATTAATTTGCATTTACATATAGGGCGGTACTTATTCATACTATATACCATATATAATAAACTAGCTTCTGCCCGCGACTTCGTCCGCCTTAAGGCGAAGGGGAGGGCAAATGACCTTGCTCAATCCGACACACGGCGGCGGCATGATGCGCGCCATCTAGGCAGGATGCAGTGTAATAGCTCGATTATGCAATGTCTAGTTAGTCTGTCATGCGATCGGCAAAAACCGTGAGATGGCGCGATTTTTGTACATATTTTTATTTGTCATAATTTTACTCGGAAAGTAGTTAGCTACAAGGCTAGGTTAAAATAGGTTTTCTTTTTATTGGTATTATGTTATTATGCAGTCATCATCAAATAGCTTGCAACATCCAAAGCGCCACACATATCGCCACACATCTTTATAGTATATTTGCTCTTTGGATGTTGCAAACTATTGATTGAGAACGGTTGATGAAAATAAAATAAAATAAAACTTCTGTTCAGTTTACATTTTATTTATGGTTAAATATAAAATGCCAGCGAGAGAAGACAAAGGCATGAGAAAGAAATGATGGCACATTAATGATGATTTTGAGTTTATCTCGGTCTCGTTGGCGTTGGTTCAGCGCAAAAAAAATATGATTCGTAAAAGAAAATTAAGTTTTAAGCCTTATATTTTTTCCGCTTACCACCTACAAATTTAGCAACAATACTGTGGTATCTTTCGACAGCATTGCTGTCTACGTCCACAATCAAGCTTCTCGCATGAGCAGCAATTTGCATTATAATTAATTTGATCCTTTGCCAAATACTGTTGGAAATCATTTTTTCTTCTATGTTTTCATCGTCGTTGCTTTTGTTGCAGAAATAATTCTGACATTTGCCATGTCGACCGAAAGCATGCTCGGGCGAAATTAATATGTCCCGGTGAAGATCCGTAACATTGTTGGTATCTTTGTGTTTTTTTATTGCTTCGACAATCACTTTCTTTGTAGACAAAATCTTCTTTTTGGTCACATATTTCCGATATTTCAATGTGTAGTGTGTATCAGTGGATATTGCTGCTAACTTATTGCACATGTTTCGAAGCAAGTGGTTGCGACATTCTACCTTTTCCACAGTGTAGCTATTATATGGTCTTGCTTGGAGTATTTTCGAGTAAGTATTCGCATCTCCATCTGATATTAATCTGCCATATATTAAATTGTGCATATCTAAGCTCCTTTTAAAACCTTCTACCAAAATTTCTGACTCCATGCCGGTAGACGAGCCTGAAAATAAATGGGTGTTACTAAATTGAACAGCTTCAGAGTAAAGTAATCCTCCTTGGTACAAACATTTATGGCATTATGCATACCTGTCTCTTAGACTAGGTTACATAAATAAAAATTAGGAACAATTTTTAAACAAATCCAACTAGTCCCACGGCAAGCTCAATAAGACTTATGATATAAGTACTGGGCGACGATATATTTTGTATATACTATATTGACTTACATACCTACATAGAAAACACCCATGACCATAACTCAGGAACAAATATTCATGCTCATCACACAAATATTTACCCTTACTGGGATTTGAACCCAAGACCATCAGTTTCGCAGGCAACATTAACCCCACTGAGCTAAACCATCGACATTAATACAAAGACCGTAATATTGAAAGAAATAACATCTACACACCTGAATAATTCTTGTAACAGGTATGATCTTTGGCACCCACATTCTTACTCTGTGCTACAGAACAAATGGAGCAATACTTATTCTTGATAGCTAGGTACAGTATTTTATTTGTTTTTTTGCCAATAATAGCTGCTGCACCTGATAGTGCAGAATATTTTTTTTTATAGGACCTTTTTGCATAGCATCCATCAGCTATCACATCTATAATCGCTATACCATCAGAACTAACTCTGCCTTCTTGAATAGCCAGGCTACGCTCTTCTTCAGCAGCCTGAGTCATTGAGTTGAGTAATTCTTCCTCCCATTTTTTATGTACAACAGCCATTTTTGAAGAAAATATTTTTTTGGACATGGGAGCTAGGCCTATAGCAGCTGATAAATCAGTAAGCTGAGTATGTCCACAGCCAATAGCTACTGTCCCTGCTACTGCACTAGTATTGAGGTCTAATGCGTCAGTGGGATTATCATTGTGCACTAAAAAGGTCATATTGCACATCCTGCATTTTAGTGAATATTGGGAGATCAGGCCTGACCGAGTTTCTGATACAATCTCAACCGATTTTAATCCGCAATTCAAAGGACCATGACAGGATATTTCTTGCAATTGACTAAAAAACTGGTATACATTTACTATCCTTCTCCCATACTTTGTTTTATTGTCTCTATCACTGAAACAATAGAAAATAACAAATACAGTAAAGATTCAGAAAATAAAATTATAAATATTATAATTTACAATTATAAGAGCTAAGTAGAGACAAAACAATCTCAAAATTAGTTCATTCTTCGGTTTCCATTGGATCACTTTGCTGTCTGTCTGTCCATGCACCAACAGCAAATTAGGATTGGTTTTTCTTTGTTTACAAATGAATATAAAAGGATTAAAGGTGTCTATTATTCGGTCTTTACTTGTCTAATTTGGTAAGTACATTACATACCTTAAATAATAAATAAATAAAATAAAAATAAAATAAAAATCTTTTATTTCAGACCACATAGATCCATAATAATATAAACTAAAATAAAATGTAAGTACATAAATTTAATACCAATAACAGACAATTTCTCGCAGGAAATGCAAATTAATGTATAAATTTCACAATGTGATCCTACATATTGGCCATAACAAACCTCTTTATAAGAAAATAACATTTCCAAATGAAAATGCTGTACTTTTAGGTTAGTATTTTGTTTACTAAATTAGTCATACTCACATATATTGTATATACTTACTGTTTAGTGCAAGTAGATACATTTACATTTGCTTCATGAAAATCACTATTTTCATAGTCAAATTGACCAGAAGTGGCCCTGTAACAGAAAGGGAATGAGTAAAAATAATAAACTTAACTTTTGTGACAGCTATTAGACATAATAAATAATTACTTAGATACCATGTGTAAATATTTGAGTGAGGTTTGATGCTGAAAACATCTATGAGTACACTTAATTTGTTTATCTTCTTAGAAACATATCATAGGTATTTTATTATTTTTATTAGTAACAAGTACCTAATAATCTACTTACGATTCAAGTTCCTTTGCCATGGGTTCATTGACTGTACAAATATCCTGATTATAATTTTCAAAATCAGCAGGGGGCCTAAAACAAAAGATAAGTAAGTTCTAGAAATCATCATACCTGTGCCCTGACTATAAAAGTATTAATAACTAGAAGGTGCCTGCAACTTCGTCAGCAGAGACGAAAAAAATCATAACCCTCTTTTCTCTTCAGCGTAGTCGGGTAAAAAGTATCCTATACCATCTGTGGATACCCAGCTACCCATACCAAAAATAGTAGAAATCCGTTTTGCCGATTTGGCGTGATGAAGCCGCAATGACACATACAAACATATGTACAAAAAATAAAATATATATTTTTCAATTCGGGACCTTCAAATAGTCCATTATACTTATTTTTATAACTTTATAATAGGTAGTTTACCTATGATATAAACAATAGGGAGATCTTACTTAGCCTCTCGTTTATATTGTATTAAATTATGTATATAGCAAGCACCTCCCTTTTTCAGCATGTCTTAGTAAAATCCAACAACGAGGGGACATACGGTATGCTGGCAGAACTGGTCACTTTGTACTTACCGTGCACCGGCTTCTTGGCCTTGTTGCTTTTGAAGTTTTTTAGCAAGAGCATTTGCGCATCGCCGTTTTTGCATCAACCTCACTGACGTTCGTGGTTTTCTCGCCTTCTTGTTTCCCATCTTTTGGCACTTACTGTTTGTTACAACGCGGCACAAGACACAGAGTTCAATCTCAATAACAATACGTAAAACCTAACCTAACTATGACTATGGCAAACAAAACACAACAAGTTTAATCTAATTATATACATAATAACACGTCAACAAAAACAACTCAAGTCCAGTACGATTTATAATGATAAGTTCTTATCATAGATTCCTAAAAAGAAGGCCGATCGACTAAATCATAACCAAATAAGTGAACATGAACAACGTCAAATTCAATCGAGTGTTACTGGTGTCCAGTCAACTCACTTCACGCACGGCGCTCGAACGAAAGATCGAGCTGGCAACGTCGTAAAATCATACTATGGCCCGTGCAATCCAAACCGAGCACGCAACATCGCTTTCATCGCTTGAAAGTAAACTTATATTTTTAAAAATGAAAAATATTAATGAACGTTCAAATCCTGAAAAGTAACTTTATTTTAAATATTTTTTTCTTTTTTTTTTTAGTATGATAGACTATTTTTCAACTATCATTATTATTCACTTAATTTGTATCATATTTATGAACATATCCCGAAGAAGGTTTTCAAAACACCTTTCGCCGTGTACAAAGGTGCCTAGTCATAATTTACGAGCAAATAATTTTAACGTGGTTTTCGTAGGAGAAAATAGGTTTTGTGCCTAAAACACGTATTTTACTATTTATATGAATATTCTTTCCTTGAGTCGACACATTAAACCTACACAAATAAGTGCAGAAAGTTTAAAAGCAAACATAATTGTTTTGCCGGAATAAAACGTGAACAAATATTTTTTTTACTGTTTCTTGAAAATTATTTCTACAAGTAAATATGAAATACAGGACCAAAATCATTCCTTGAAGAACTACTCGAGTATATATAGATTCAGTTTATATACTTTTCACATCCCCATGTATCGTAAATTCTTCAAGAAAATTGCACAAACACACCTCTTTTTTGTAAATTTCCCTACCCCTTCGCCTTAAATTCGGTTATCGCGAATGAGGATATTTTTCCGGGATAAAAAGTAGCCTATGTCTTTCTCCGGGACTCAAACTATCTCCATACCAAATTTCATCCAAATCGGTTCAGCGGTTTAAGCGTGAAGAGGTAACAGACAGACAGACAGACAGACACACTTTCGCATTTATAATATTAAGTATGGATGGATTATACCACATCTTTACTATTATAAATTTCGTCTGTAAATTTAATACATTTTCAAAAAAATAAATGATACAAACAATTTGAAGGTCACTGCCGCCAATGGAAAAGTATTTTTTTGGATTTTTTTATATGTTTGTATGCTACGTTGTGACATCATCACGCAATATCGGCTAGACAAATTTCAACTATTTTTAGTACACGGGTACCTGGGTATTCACTAATGGTTACAGTATACTTTTTATGCTACTACAATGAAGAAAAAAAAAGGGTTATGATTTTTTTCTCCTCCGCAGACGAAGTTGCGGTCACCTTCTAGTACTACGTCCATACTAATATTATAAATGCGAAAGTGTGTCTGTCTGTCTGTTACCTCTTCACGCTTAAACCGCTGAACCGATTTGGATGAATGTTAGTATGGAGATAGTTTGAGTCCCGGGGTAGGACATAGGCTACTTTTATCCCGGAAAAATACCCTTATACGCGATAAACGAATTTAAGGCGGACGAAGTCGCGGGCAAAAGCTAGTAATATCATAAATGCGAAAGTAACTCTGGCTGTTTATCTGTTACCTTCTCACGCTTAAAGTGCTGAGAGAGATATTTTAAGAAAAGGGAAGGACATAGACTAGTTTTATTTATACCAGAAAAAATCCTTAAAAGGGGGGTGGAAGTTTGAACGGGGAATCAGACAGGGGTTACTCAGTTCTCGGTAACGCGGGTGAAGTCACTGGCAAGTGCTAGTAATTAAAAACCGGTCAAGTGCGAGTCTGACTCGTACACCGAGGGTTCCGTACAAACTTTCACTTATTCCGACTTAACTTGCCGGTTGAGCTAAGTTTGCCTCTAGTGTGTATGGCGTCACATACCAATGAGGGGAAACTTAACCAAACCGGGTTATTCAAAAATGATTATTGGTGATTAAAAAAAAAGTAACACAGACAGGTATATAGGTCATAATTTTCGTGTAATCATCATATTGAATTATATAATTCCAGAAAATGACAGATTTTTCCCTTAATATTTTCTTCTGTTTCCGCGATTATTACTCATTGAAATAAAACAATTTAACGGATTATATCGCGTATATTATCTCATTTTAGTTCCCGACGTTTCGGAAGCTTTCCAGCTTTCCATGGTCACGGGAGGACTGAGAAAAGATGTATTTTCCTCTGTCAAAGTTACAATTTTGTGCAAACTACCCATTTTTTTTGAAAAAACACAAATAAAGGTGTACATACATGCCAGATGGGCCTAAGCTGTAAAGACAGTTACACATGTGCCAGAAGGGCTTAATTATTTTATTCTAATAATTTACCAAGCAGCATTTCACAAATGAGGCGTACTGAGGAGAAAAGAAACGCTGCAAAGAAAAACTCCCAGGCTACCTCATTACTAATTATAATATTTAAAAACAGAGACTATTAAACTACTTTAAACAGATAAGATATTTTACACCGTTCGGAAATTAAGGTTTTGCAGTCCTGTGTCTCGCTTGTTCCTTGATGAGATGTATTACAGGATCCCAAGCAGGTGGTAGTGACAATCCATCTTCTCTATTGAAATTAGGATGCTTTTTAATCTCAATAGCCTCGCGTAGCATCCTGGGAAAATATCTTTTTTCTTTGGCAAGGATAGAAGGTTTATCAAACTTAATTGAGTGGTTTGGTTTGTCAATGACATGTTCACAGACTGCAGACCTATTACACCGACGGTGCTTGACATCTGCTATGTGCTCCTTCACCCGGGTTGATACACTGCGTTTCGTTTGACCAATGTATGAAAGACCACACTCGCAGTCTAGCTTATAAATGCCTGCACTCTGCAAAGGGGTGCTACTCTTCACGGGTCTAAGGTATTGAGACACCTTCTTCAACGGCTTGAAATATGTTTTTATAGAAGCACGCTTCAAGATGTTTCCGATCTTGTCTGTGACCCCTTTCACATATGGTAATACGGCAGGTTTACGCTCGACTGTTGGTTTCTTCATACTGGGATTCTGCTTGGAACGTGGTATCTGGAGCTCGTTGGCTCGAAGCGCACGTTTGACATTCTGCAACTCAGCAGTCAGATGTTGATCGTCGCAGATACCCCTTGCTCTCTGAAACAAAGATTTACCCACTGTAGCAAGTTGACAGGGATGGTGGTGAGATTTGCCATTCAAATACCTATCTGTATGCGTAGGTTTCCTATATACAGTATGACCTATGTCATTGTTAGGACCTCTAATTACTAGCACATCTAAGAATGCAAGTGAATTTTGATTTTCCAACTCCATAGTGAATTTAATTTTACTATGCATGGAGTTCAGATGGTCTAAGAAAGCTGAAACACTAGATCTAGGTAAAGTAGTAAAGGTATCATCTACGTATCTTTTAAATATCCTCGGCTTGACAGGTGCCAATGAAAGCGCTCTCTCCTCGAAGTCTTCCATGAAAATATCGGCGACAACAGGAGACACCGGAGACCCCATTGCCACACCATCAACTTGCCCGTAGAATTCACCATTCCATAGCATATAGCCAGATGTAAGGCAGTGTTGTAATAACTCAGCATATTCTATTGCCATCTGTTGTTCAACCAATCTTCTTTTCACAATTTCGATACATTCTTGAACTGGTAGGCATGTGAAGAGAGACTGGACATCAAAACTGACCATAACTTCATCATCAGTTAGTCTCAAATCCTTAATCTCACTGACAAAATGGTATGAATCCCTTGTGTATGCTTCCGTCTTCCCTCGCAGTAAAGAAAGCACACCTGCTAAGTGCCGAGCTAATCGATAGGTAGGAGCATCGATTTGACTCACTATAGGGCGTAACGGAGCACCAGGTTTATGTATCTTTGGTAACCCGTACAACTTTGGTGGCACCGGGCAAGAAGGCACTAAACTTTTCACATCCAGATTAAGATTTTCAGAGTGCTTACTTATCAGCTCGGCTGTCGTTTTTATTACTTTCGCCGTTGGATCTCGCTTAACAAGCACCAAAGTTGTACGGGTTACCAAAGATACATAAACCTGGTGCTCCGTTACGCCCTATAGTGAGTCAAATCGATGCTCCTACCTATCGATTAGCTCGGCACTTAGCAGGTGTGCTTTCTTTACTGCGAGGGAAGATGGAAGCATACACAAGGGATTCATACCATTTTGTCAGTGAGATTAAGGATTTGAGACTAACTGATGATGAAGTTATGGTCAGTTTTGATGTCCAGTCTCTCTTCACATGCCTACCAGTTCAAGAATGTATCGAAATTGTGAAAAGAAGATTGGTTGAACAACAGATGGCAATAGAATATGCTGAGTTATTACAACACTGCCTTACATCTGGCTATATGCTATGGAATGGTGAATTCTACGGGCAAGTTGATGGTGTGGCAATGGGGTCTCCGGTGTCTCCTGTTGTCGCCGATATTTTCATGGAAGACTTCGAGGAGAGAGCGCTTTCATTGGCACCTGTCAAGCCGAGGATATTTAAAAGATACGTAGATGATACCTTTACTATTTTACCTAGATCTAGTGTTTCAGCTTTCTTAGACCATCTGAACTCCATGCATAGTAAAATTAAATTCACTATGGAGTTGGAAAATCAAAATTCACTTGCATTCTTAGATGTGCTAGTAATTAGAGGTCCTAACAATGACATAGGTCATACTGTATATAGGAAACCTACGCATACAGATAGGTATTTGAATGGCAAATCTCACCACCATCCCTGTCAACTTGCTACAGTGGGTAAATCTTTGTTTCAGAGAGCCAGGGGTATCTGCGACGATCAACATCTGACTGCTGAGTTGCAGAATGTCAAACGTGCGCTTCGAGCCAACGAGCTCCAGATACCACGTTCCAAGCAGAATCCCAGTATGAAGAAACCAACAGTCGAGCGTAAACCTGCCGTATTACCATATGTGAAAGGGGTCACAGACAAGATCGGAAACATCTTGAAGCGTGCTTCTATAAAAACATATTTCAAGCCGTTGAAGAAGGTGTCTCAATACCTTAGACCCGTGAAGAGTAGCACCCCTTTGCAGAGTGCAGGCATTTATAAGCTAGACTGCGAGTGTGGTCTTTCATACATTGGTCAAACGAAACGCAGTGTATCAACCCGGGTGAAGGAGCACATAGCAGATGTCAAGCACCGTCGGTGTAATAGGTCTGCAGTCTGTGAACATGTCATTGACAAACCAAACCACTCAATTAAGTTTGATAAACCTTCTATCCTTGCCAAAGAAAAAAGATATTTTCCCAGGATGCTACGCGAGGCTATTGAGATTAAAAAGCATCCTAATTTCAATAGAGAAGATGGATTGTCACTACCACCTGCTTGGGATCCTGTAATACATCTCATCAAGGAACAAGCGAGACACAGGACTGCAAAACCTTAATTTCCGAACGGTGTAAAATATCTTATCTGTTTAAAGTAGTTTAATAGTCTCTGTTTTTAAATATTATAATTAGTAATGAGGTAGCCTGGGAGTTTTTTTTTTTTTTTTTTTTTTTTTTTTTTTTTTTTTTTTTTTTTTTTCTTTGCAGCGTTTCTTTTCTCCTCAGTACGCCTCATTTGTGAAATGCTGCTTGGTAAATTATTAGAATAAAATAATTAAGCCCTTCTGGCACATGTGTAACTGTCTTTACAGCTTAGGCCCATCTGGCATGTATGTACACCTTTATTTGTGTTTTTTCAAAAAAATGGGTAGTTTGCACAAAATTGTAACTTTGACAGAGGAAAATACATCTTTTCTCAGTCCTCCCGTGACCATGGAAAGCTGGAAAGCTTCCGAAACGTCGGGAACTAAAATGAGATAATATACGCGATATAATCCGTTAAATTGTTTTATTTCAATGAGATTTTTCCCTTGGTAAACTTTGGAGTTTGGAAAGGGGAGGGCGGGGTGAGGGGGATAGGTATTTTTTCCACATTTCCCTTAATAGAACAAAATGTAAGCACAATATATATATATTCTTTTAAATGTTCCAAAGTATGTGGATCAAGCTCTTTCATACGATACTACTATTGACCCAGTAGCTACACTTAATCCCCCCCCCCCTCGGATTGGACGTTTATTTAAAAAATTGAAATATATTTTATAATGTTTTCTTTGCAATATATGTGGGGTAACCATGTTTATAAATATTCCAAATTACAAATACATAGCATAAGTAGTTTTTGAGACAGACAGACAGACAGAGTGGCACCATAAGAGTTGCTTTTTTATATGGAACCCAATAAGTTTATAACGAAATACTGTTGTAAAACAAGCCCTTAGTTGCAATATGATGTGCCAATCAACCATTTTGGAAATTTCCTGTGCACTGGTATAACAAGAGAAAGTGTCCCTGTATATCACTCTAACAACCTTATTGGCGAGTGATAAAGAGATTGTCTCACGTGTAAACAAGGCGCGCCCGCATGCTGCGCCCGCGCATTAGCGGTGGCTCACTCGGCTGCATGCGTCGATAGCGCCCCTATGAGCCCCCAATCACGACGCAGCCCGGGGAAAATTAACCGATTTCACTTTTGTTGCACTCGTCTCGTCTATCAACGACACTTGAAAGTTACACACACTAGTTGAAACGTGTATGCCGTTTGAGAACTTATTCCTCGAGTAGTTGTGACCGGCCATACATCAAGCTCGACAGACGCTATCACTCACAAATGTATCCACATTCCGAACACTCCAAAGATGGCTCTTGTGGAAACTAGGCCGGCCTGCGCTAAAGGGAAAAGTTGATCACCGTATTAGGCCTTTAATAATACGCATGAATGTTCTGCGAGATTACAGTTACTTACTACAAGAAATGGGATATTGTAGGTTCTTTACATAAATAATACACTTAAATACGTACTGCTCGACATGCTTCGGTCCATTATAGAACCTCAGTCATAAGCGACTAATGGACACCGATGTTACCCAGGATCTCGTAATGGACTGAAATATGTCGAGCAGTAGTGGGCTTTATGACGTGAGTAGCCGCTTATGTAATTTAAATATGTCTCACGGTAATTTTCTAGCTAAAACACTTTAATATGACCTATGTGGACGACTCAGGCTCGTTCAGTCAGTTTCTTAAAGTATTTATTTCTCAAAATGGCCTGCTTCCTATAATTTTCATAACTAGAACTGAACTAAATTAAAAAAAATAGACACAGAGCAAAATAGGACAATCCGAAGGTACGACCTTTAGAATAAAATCGTATTAACTATTTTTATCTTTTCGGTGAACATTAAAAAACGATACCGCTGAATTGAGAAACTGACACTTTAAGAGTCATCATAGTAAACAGACAATGTAGAAAGAAGGCCATTTTGAGAAGCAAACAATTTAGGCAACAAACTGTGTAAGAAGTATCCTAGTAAACTGACAATGTAGAAAGAAGGCCATTTTGAGAAGCAAACAATTTAGGCAACAAACTGTGTAAGAAGTATCCTAGTAAACTGACAATGTAGAAAGAAGGCCATTTTGAGAAGCAAACAATTTAGGCAACAAACTGTGTAAGAAGTATCCTAGTAAACAGACAATGTAGAAAGAAGGCCATTTTGAGAAGCAAACAATTTAGGCAACAAACTGTGTAAGAAGTATCCTAGTAAACTGACAATGTAGAAAGAAGGCCATTTTGAGAAACAGACATTTTAGGAAACAGACGGAACGAGCCTGAGGCCTGAGCCATGTTGGACGTCTACGAAAAATGCGGATCGCCTAAGGACTTTATTATTGTCTGTGAAATTCTTAAAAAGAAACCGAAAGTACTAGTTAGACAAAAATGTGTTGTGGATATTCACGCATGTGTGTGAATTTTATGAATATTTTAGCGTTGGATTGGAGAAAGTATCTCAAATTATTGTGCGCCAATTATGATGCGAAGTTTTGTGTCACGGTGTGTGACTTTACTGCACAGCAGAACGATGTTATAGAGGATAGTAATTATGCCGAGCTGCCAGCAAGACCGCATACTAAGCGGGCTGCTCGATCGACGAGATGCGAATACTTTAAATTAGCAGTTACAGAAATAGCAACACATTCTCAATTCTATTTATACGATTTCAGATTTGCAAGTTTAGTAGGGAAAATTGGGATTCTTCGTACGCGGGGTACGTTCGTACAATAGTCATTAATAGATAAACTTATTAGAGTACGGACAGTATGGACACATCTTTGTATGCATTTTTTTCCTAACATATTATTTTATCAAATGAAAATATGAATGTGTCCGTATTCCACATACTTTTTAATGACTATTGTACGAACGTGTCCTGTGTACGAAGGGTTCCAATCCCAATCTTACCCTACTTATCAATCGTTTTTTACAACTACGAGTAATGCGCGTAGGTAGGTACATGTTATCAAGATCATCCTTCAGTAATTAATTTCCCTAAGTAAACGAGCTGACTTCTGTATAAATTTATATTCGATTTTAAAGAGGAGACAGGTAGTTATGGTATCAACGATTAACTTAGTCTAGCTAAGATGGCTTATCAGTTGGCTTATCGTAAGTATTTGAGTTATCGACTCTAGATCGGCGCATGCGCTGCTCGCGCCGGTGCGACCACGCCACAACCAGTCGGCTGACGGCATGTAGGGCTTGCTGAGCCGAACTAGTGCATTATTTATGGGTACGATTTCTCGCAGATCGTCTCAAGATTTCACCACTTTCATCTTGCATTACGAGTGTACACGAGCCACGTCTAGGCATCGAGCAATTCACATTCTTACATCCAACTGATCCGGACTTAATTGCTGGCTCTTACAAGACTCAATTTACATTTGGAACTCGACGAGACTGCCCTACAATTTCATAGTTATAGCCCCGGTACTTGTAATAAAATGCATAAGTGATTATAATTTTGATTGGATTTTCAATCATGGAATTATTTGACACAATATTAATATAATCAATTTATGATTTACTGTGATGGCCGGGCGTGTTGATAAGTTCACTCACCACTTAAGTTGTTTCGATTGAAGAGATCGAGGTAGTAAATCACACAGAGAAGTAGAAGTGAAAAGAAAATGTCGTAGCTGCCAGTGCTGCTACCAAAAGAGAGAACAATTAAACAAGTTACAAAAACATAACGACCATGCTTTACAACTCTGGTGTTCTCCAAACATACTTGAAAGATGTTTAGATTAGGCGCTGCCGGTGGTAACATTTTCATTATCTTAAATAACTTTCACTTGGAGTTTCCGCAATTATGCAGAGCGCCGGCGCGAGGAGGCTTATCAGGAAAACGCATTGTCTGCGGCCCCATTGTTCCAAGGACGATTTCACTATTCTATGCGACACCTCCGCCGCATTACTACGGTTACTTAATATAATTTATCTATTATGACACATCAGAATGAATAACTTGCGAAACAATGGCAGTTGTCATGTGGAGAGACGGATCCGGTTTTCATAATTTCATTAAGGATTTACGAACGACTTGACTACCTTAATGTTTTCATTTCTATAGGATATATTGGACATTCTTCTTACAAAATATATGGCTTTGTTCAAATTCTTCCTGAGATAAATGTAGTATCTTAGCGTTTCACTTAAATAGACCAGTTGAATACAAAGGCAAGAAGATGCATACACTTGTACCAAAGTAAACAATGATTGATGACTAATGACCAAACATTTGTTTTAACGCTCATTGTGATGGGTATACACAACATAATGATTCACTAGAAGCCAGTCGCTTATAAATCAATGTATTTGGGCGTTAAAAGAGTAGGCACACCGCCAATAAGCCGGATTGTTTCCAATGTTGTGCTACGTGTGGACAATGCAGAGGCCGAAATGAGGACGAAGTTGTTTTGTTTTATTCATGTACCGTAGAAAAGAGGGAGAGTAGGTTACGCGGAGTGCTTTTACAAATTGTTCCGTGCGACTATTGTCACTCTCATCATTTTTTGATAGTCATTGGACATTGATGTGTCTTATGACATGTCTCATGTAATTTATTTTAATTCATATTTAGATTACATTAGCGGTTACTCAGGTCGTAAAAGCCGAGTACTGCTCGGCATGCTTCGGTCTATTCCGAGAACCTTAGTCATGACACACAAACACAAGCGCGCTCATCGCTGTCCTTCTCCCTTGTAGACTCTAGATAAGCATGTTTGAGTCTCATAATAGTTAGATTATATTAATACATGATATTTAATTTCGTTAAAATGTTTGTCTAAGAGAGTTTGATTTTAGTTTTAAAGTTTCAAGCTTCAAGCATGATTAGTAATAAAAACGCAAATCTTAAACTCAAACATCTAATATAAATTGAATGTATGCACTGAAAAATAATTACAAACAACTTGATAAGTAATAACTATTCATGTTTTTGTTGCAGGTTCAAGAGCTCGGAAAATCACAAATATATGCCGCTAAGATAATTAATTTTGTAAGTATAACCTTATGTTATTTTGATCCACTATGCTAACACATGTAAATGCTCATAAATAATCAATGTACTTAGAAAGCGGACAAGTCACGGCGAATTAGTAAAATCTCTCTATTCAACTAAGCGACATAAGTTTTTAATAAATTGCGTAACATCTTCATAAAACGTAACGTTGTGTAAGTGTGGCACGGAAGGCGGTCGTTAGATTGATACGAGTATACCTGGTTTGTTCGGCTAATTATTCTCACCGAAATGTGTATCGGCTTTCTCCGCGATCCGCGAGTGTTGCGCAACCGGCCGCCGCGAGTGAAAGTAAGTACCAAAGGACCATGACCTTACTCCCAGCCTCCGCTTTGTTTTTGCTACGAGATACTAATACGGTACATACTCGTATGTACGGGTTTGATACGCCCATCTCTTTCTATACGTATGCAATCTCAAATGTATACGTAGGTAGGTGCTTAGATACGTTACGTAGGTCTCTTCAATTAGGTGTATAGTTTTTAGTTCGGTAGCGGTTATTTATAGATTTGGGTGTCATATTCCTTTAACTTTTCTCTGTGGTTCAGACATTAAATTGTGGATAAAAAATATTAATTAAGGAAGGTAGTACAATTGTAAATCGGAAATCATCAAGTGGCGTAATCAAGCCTTATTTGCAGGTGATTGGCTTTTTTTTCATTTTCTTTAAGAGTAGCAAGGATGAGCTGCACAAATACCGTTAAATAGGCAAGCCTTATTATAAATATTATCCCGCACGCAATGTTAAATCGATGTAATGAACTGAACTGTCAGTAACCCTTAATAAAAATTAATCGTCAATTGTTTGGATGGCGTGTTAGTGCTCAATGAGTTACTCAAAAATTAATTACGTTATATTAATTAGATTAAAGTAAAAATTCCCTATTTTTAACTTTGTAGCACTAAGATGAGCAGTATTTTAGTGCAGTGTTCCGTTTAAACAGTTATAAAGTTTGAAAATTCCTGTCGTATAATGTAAATGGCCGCAAAGAGGCATTTTAAATGGTACTCCCCTACTTGACCTAATAACGCAAGTGCTAATATTATTACACCTACCAACGCTAGCTCTAATTTTCATTAGCCCTAATGTCATATCACCTAATTTGTATACCCTAATTAGTTGTTAGACCTAATAATCGAATACCCTAATAATGATTTGTACTAATAATCAACAATACTAATATGAAATAACCTAATAATTACCAAACCTAATGATTATTAGACCTAATCATTACTGTCACTAAATGTCAAGAGTACTAAAGATTATTAAACCTATTTTTACGTTAAAACAGAAAATACGGATTTGGACAAATATCGAATTGGCTGAACCCCGAAAACTGTAGGTTAGGTTAGGTTTCTATTGTGACAATGTATAGCGGAGCGAGCGAAGCGAGCGGAGCATCAAAAGATTCCCATGGACTTACATCCTGAGTCTATGGCAATTCCGACTCCACGTGGTCTTGTCTATCCTACCCTTAGAGTGTTATTCCAAAAGCGGAGGCGCGGAGGGAGAGCAGCTGTCGCCCGCTGTAACAAATGGTAGGCGCCCGCCCGTGCGAGCCGAAGCTGCGGAGGTGAGTTTGGGGGCCTGCCACTTGTTACCTAAGGCGATAGGGCTGCTTTTCCCGCAGCGCCGTGCGCGCGAGCGCAAATGAACGAGTGGTAATGAATGAATGGAAATAATTTTTGAAATTATCCATTAAAGACATATTTAGGTTTATAGATAATTAGGTATAATAAAATGTAGGTTTTAACATAATTAGGTATTATAATATTAGTAGTCTAAAAAAATCGGCTAAGTGTTAATTAGGGCTAGTGAAAATTCGGTATGATGAAATTAGGCATTATGAAAATTCGGGATCCTGAAATTAGGGCTATTCATTAATTAGGATGAATGAAAATTCGGGTTTGTGATTTTAGGGTTACCAAAATTCGGGATCCTGAAATTAGGGCTATTCATTAATTAGGATGAATGAAAATTCGGGTTTGTGATTTTAGGGTTACCAAAATTAGGGCTAATGAAATTAGGACGAAAGTTTTTCGGGCTAACGGAGGGGAACCATTTTAAATATATACACATACAGTGCCGGCGAGGAATAAAAAAAAAATACCACGTATTCCTTAGGTCATAAGGAGTAAAAAAATTTATATGCATAATTTTATGATCATAATAATATCACAAAGCTATTTAGTTACTTTACTTACATTACAATTACAGCGAGCATCATCGAACTCTGACGCAATCGAGGTTCGATTGAGCTCATCATCATGTTTGATGAACGAACACTCAGAGCGTGTAGCATCTCAGGTCTCAATCGAAAGAATTAGGGGGAAAGCAGCGGGCATGGGCTTTTGATGACTGACTCAAAAATATCGATGTCATCGTCCTTAAGCACACTAAATGCGGTTGCGCGCCTGCGTTCTCTTACTACGGGAAATTTGGAACCGTGACATGGAACGCGGCGGTTGAAGAGTAATGCAGTTGCCTGCGCTGCGAGTTGCCGTCACTATGCGCTATATGAACGCACCGCAACCGCGCTCAGTGTGCTGATGCCTTAATCGGCATCCGCTTTGTGGTTCGCCACGTGGCTCAGGCGCATCAATTATCTCACGATTGTTGCGCAACGCGGGTGCGACGCCCTCGTCCTTGAGACAGTGGGCCGACTTTCTCTTCCGTCGCAAACGCAACCGCCTATGAAACCTTGGATTCGAGGGTCACGGAAATACAAAGGGTCCCGAATTTCATAGTAAATTAGAGATTTTCAAGATATGGCCATTCATGAGCAAATAGTTGCGATAAAGATCGAGTCGTGAAAAGAAATTGACAAGTAGAATTTTCGTTAGGTATAACAGTTATCGCTTCTTCAAAAGTTTTGTAATATCTGAATAAGTAGGTATACGTAACCGCTTGTCTCCCTGCCGAACTGAACAGTTGCAGAAACAAATAACCATCCTGCGTAGAGGAATAAGCTGTCTAAACGATTAAGCAAAATTTAGCGCAAATTATAAATCAGAAACGCTTCTTTTAAAGACAGTTTTACACCTACACGTATAGCTATAGACAGGCAATCCGTGAAAGCCCGGATAAGTAACGGATTCACACGTCTTTAAGACATTATCCACGCACATCGGCGCGGGCGCCGCGCTGGGTGCCGCACTGGGTCAGCGACTAACGAAAGGACCTGAACAAACATATGTTTATGTACTCATTCCACATACATTGCCTGTATTTTGTAAAGTGTTCAGCGCTTGTTTTCGAGCTCTTACGCTAACAGACCTGCTTATATTTTTGAAGATTTTTAGATTATCGTTTATCATAATTGCAAATAATGTTGATACATGGATCAATGTCGCATCGATGCTTTGAAAAGAAATATGACAGCTTCAGCTTACTTTTATGTGTCCCTAAGAACTGTTGGATATCAAACGCCGTTATTCTGCCACTCTTAATAGGTAACTGATGACATTATGGGTACAACAGCATGGTTGCTGCCACTTATTAACTAAAATGAGACAAAGTAAAGGTAAAACGTAGGAAAAACTATCGAAACGTGCTTCTCAACATGGGAAGTTAATTTAAGGTATCCCTCGGTTATACTCTAGTTGAAGTCTTTTCTATTGATGTTACGGTTTCATATATTTACATCTAAATGAGTTTGCGACAGTTAATTCAAATACGAGTACAAAAATCTCACCCTTTGGAAAACCTTATTAATCGGGTCTTATTATTGCACGACAACTTAGCTTAATGGTTATTTAGACTAATAAGTGTCGCAGGGCTGAGTTATGCGATAGCAGGTATCGATTGCCGAGGAAAGTCACATCTAGTCTAGGCAGGAGTTTCTCTGCGGAAGTTCCGGTTGGGAATGGAAGCGCCCGGAACGCCCACACCTGCGTCTAGGTAAAGGGCCGAGACTTCGCTGTCGAGCGACGCAGCAACACTCATCTTTCTTACACTGTATCGAAAATGTAGAGATAGGTAATACTTATCGCTCTAGAGGTGCTGGAAACGTCGCAGCCTTCGAGACATATCGTTATATTGATTACTAGAAGGCGCCCGCTACTTCATTCACGACGTTTGTCATAACCCCTCTTTTTTTCGTCAGCGTAGTCGGATAAAAAGTATCCTATAACCATCTGGAGATACCCATGCTACCCGTGTACCAAAAATAGTTGAAATCCGTTTGGCCGTTTTGGCGTGATGAGGCCACAACGACACATACAAACATACATAAAATCCAAAAAAAATATTTTTCGTTTTAATGACCTCCAAATAGTCCGTAACAATCATTTTTTCGAAAATATCTTCAATGTACAGACATTTCATTTGTACAACTTTATAATAGTATAGACTAGAAGGCGCCCGCAACTTCGTACGCGGAGGGGAAAAATTCATAACCCACTTTTTTTCTTCCGCGTAGTTAGGTAAAAAGTATCCTATAACCATCTGGAGATATCCGGCTACCCGTGTGCCAAAAATAGTTGAAATCGGTTTAGCCGATTTTGCGTGATGAAACCACAACGACTCATACAAACATATAAAAAATCCAAAAAAATATTTTTCGTTTTAGTGAACTCCAAAAAGTCCTCAACAATCATTTTTTTTGACAATATCTTCAATGTACAGACATTTCATTTACACAACTGTATAATAGTAGATGTAGATATTGTTCACCAGTGTGATGTGGGGGTGATTGCTTACAAAAATTACCTACTTATATACATAGCTACTTTAGGTCTTGACATATGCGCTGCTTAAAAAAATAGAATCGTATAGTTAAACATACAGAGTTTCAAATATACACATCTTTAATATGTCTATGGGAATAATGGGGAGATCTGTTGATATATATTTGGCGCTTTGTATGTTACACATTATTAATGCTGACTTCGAGATTCACCAGTGTATGTTAATATGGGTTCCTATACTATAAAAAGTTATGGTACAATTTTATAATACCTTTAAAGTCATTCAAAATGGTTCGCACAGATGATAGATGGTCACGTTAAGCTCGTACTTGCCGTGGGGTTTAAACCTAAACTTAAAGTGGAATTTGATGAAGCCTAATAATATAATAATATCAACTCATTTATGAATCTCAATAAAACTTGTGATTTGATTGTTTTGAACATTAATGAGAAATTGTAGAGGTATGTCCTATCCGTATTCTTATCTGAAAGATCAGCACGGCGCTCACAGCCCTACTTGCTTTTTGATGCACTGCCACAAGTTTATGTAAATGAAGCAATTTTCTCAGAAAACCGGGCCAATTTCTTCGAGATACGGAAGCTGCCAGCATAAAGCTGACATCGGCGCCTGATTGCATCCGAGTTAATTTTAAGAGCGGCCGGGCGGGTTGATGAGTCAACGCGGCCTATAACTCCGAGACTTGCCTATGTAAATCTGCTAGGAATTTACTAAATTCAGGTCAACACGATCGACCGGCCGCTTGCCACGCGCTGAATAAATGAATAAGTAAATTTTAAGAACAATGTATGTTTTGTCGCCGAAAATATTCCGCATCGATATAGTGTACATCTCTACTTATCGAAAGCGTGCATGGATTTAGACCCTAATCTTCAGGCTGTTGTTTGGTTTTTATATATAGAGTAGAATCAAAGACAATCAATTGCCTATATAGTACAGAGGTCTGCATTTGGTATTTACTTATTGCAAATATTTACCCCATCTAAGTACCTTGCTATTCGCGTTCATCAGTAATCTAAGAAAACGTTAGTTCATCATCGGGTAGGAGTTAGCTGTATAAAGTCACTGTTTAAATCGCTAGTTTAAATCGACAGCAAATTACTTAAGAATAATAATGTTGGAACGAGTTAGTGTTCCAATAAAATAACGCTATCAAATAAAAATAAAACTTCCATAACGATTAGACGCTCCACTTCCATTTGGCCGAATTACATCGTCACCAAACTGTCGTATTAACTATTTTTCGACATCATAATTTTTAGTTGGTCAGATCTATTCAAGTCAAATTAAACGGCCACTTTCTCCCTTTTGTTTTTCTGTAACGTGTTTATTGGAATGTATAATTCTGATATCAAGTTATGACCAATGAAATGCTATCATATCTATCTAAACGATCACACGGTCTGTTAACTTTATATCACAGTACATTTTTATAACCTTTTAACTTCCAACATGGGTACCTGAAGTCGTTTATGTCCGCGGTAACCGCAAATGTTTTTAAAATCGAAAAATTTCTAACTCTTAAGTCACCCAAAAAAATTGAGATCGAGCATTTTTAGTAGTGTTTTTTACGGAATACAGCCATAGTGAGTGTCATCCGCGTTCCGATGTAGGATTTTTGTGTCGTTTGAAGTCGGCCTAACGAGTCGTACATGATAGGATCTCTCGGTTGATTGAGATGAGAATGCTGCCACCGTGTGATTGTGATGTGCGTATCTAGTGCGCGCAGATCGGCGCAGCGATACGTTGGACTTGATGGAGCTGGGAGGCAGGTTCAAATGTCAAAGAATGCTTGTCATTCTCGTACAAGTGTGAAATTTTAACCGGCTAAATTAAAAATTTAACTCATGTAAAATCTCTTTATACTTACTTCTCTGATGAAAGACACTAAAAAAACAATTACTTATTTAGAGTACCTACCAGATTTTGTTTTACAAAAAAATCACGTGTTTTAGCGTGTATTGTTTTTTTAATACAGGTGAAAGCCATATAACATGTTGCAAAATTTAATATCGTCTTAAAAACATCACTCTCTAAATCTTTCACGGCGGCTATATTTACTAAAAAATCACGTCACAACTTTTTTCATCCGATTACCGCATTGTTAAGTAGCCGGCCAAGAAGGTCAAGTCTCGTCAGCGGCCGTTATGCAATGAATGAAAGATCGGCTAATTGTAACAAGTCGCCGGCTCGTCGTCGATAATGCAGCGCTCAATGTCCACCGGCAAATCACACGGCTAACGAAAGTTTCCGGATTTCGTACGCCTCCAATGCCAAGTGCTGCGAAGAAAGCGAGCTGGCCAGCTTCCTCGCGGAATCATCTCAACTACTGTCATCTCTCTCCTCCAAGCTAGGAGGCTGCTAGCGAGAAAGAGACTATATGTGCTTAAAAGAGAAAGTGGGCCATGTTACGTTTCTCGGTACCATTAACACGGGCATTGAACGTAAACGTCAACGGATAGAATCTCGGAGACGTTATGCCAGTCTGAAGTGAGTCCTAGTAGTCTGAATTTAGGCGTGTTTTTGAGTCGATGTCGTTTTACCTATGGGATTTGGATAGCGTCGGAGTTCGTTCAGCGCGCCATTGATACTGCACCGAGCGGCAGATTTGGGGGAGCAACGAACTGCTGGCGGGGAGGTGAAAGTGTTGCGTGGCGTAACCTTGAGCCCATCCTGCTCTTCATCGAATCATCTAATAGATACGTCACACTACATTACATTGTGTGATCCGCCGTATAATCATAATATTGAGTGTGACAGTGGGTAATTAAATTTCTCGAAATTGAAGAGTGAAGTCGTGTTAGTTACGCAATACTCTTGAGATCTTTTAATGATAATGACATAAGAACTGTTGTTGTAATGTAACTGAAAAACCGGCCAAGAGCATGGTGGACCATGCTCAATGTAGGGTTCCGTATCCGTTACTATCAAATACTCTGTGCAAAAGTGCACCAGCAAAAGACCGTATCTTCCTGGCACTTACTTCCTTTTGCTGAGAAGCGTAGTTTTTCGACAATAACTTGAAAACGTATCTTTGTAATTTTTGGACATACGGTTTAGAAGATAGGGGAGGGGGGGGGGGGGGGGGCACAATTTATGCAACTTATGGAGCGATTATTTACAAAACTATTCATTTAATCAAAACATTTTTTGCTCCCTCTCTAGAAATATTTATTTTTGTAATTTACTACTAAACTAAATAGCGGCTTATGCAAGACATGTACACTTCAAATTTTATCAACACATCCAGTAGTTTTTGAGTATGATGAATTGATGAAGTATGGAATGCCTGTGACATACGGAAGATAGGATAGGTAGACAATGTATGAAACAAACCTCAAACGGAACCTCGTTGTCTCGTGGACTTTTTTTGCTGCAGTACAAAAGCCGATATTTTTCAAATTGTAAGATAATTTGTCTATTTTCCCACGGCTATTGTCAAACTAATATTAGATGCATCCAATCGAACGAACGTCTCTCTCTAACCTGATAAGTTGTGACTGCTTGGGACATGTCTTAACAAATAATTTTTGTCACGACCGCAATTGAGGTATCGGGGTAACAAACAATTTAGCGGTAGCAGATAATTCGGTCACACGCTTAAAGATTACAAATTCATGTCTTGTTTTGGCAACAGATTTCAATCCATTTTTAGTACATTTTTAGACTTTTTACATTTCGAAACTGGAAAATCAGTCCGGCATATATTAAGTTAACTATATTTTCAATGTTTTGTTTTGTTTATATTGTAACCTGTCTGCATCTGAATGCACCCAGGTCTCTCGCCATTATCTACAAAACTTTAGATACTCTTTATTATCATGGTCAAAGATCACCTAGTAATAATAAAACATTTATCCTAAGATACGAGTATCGTCTTTTGACAACTTTTGACGCCATCCGTGGTACGGAATGGTAAAGATATGTATGTCTTGTAGTATGAAAAATCCTACGTGTTTTCAAGAAAATTGTCAGCTCCATTTTTAGGGTTCTATACCCAAAGGGTAAAACGGGACCCTATTACTAAGACTCCGCTATCCATCTGTCTGTCCGTCTGTTACCAGGCTCATGAACCGTGATAGTTTAGGCAGTTGAAATTTTCACAGATGATGTATTTCTGTTGCCGCTATAACAACAACTACTAAAAACATAATAATTTGGGTCTGTCTGTCTATGTCAGTAACCCATATAAAATGACCGAACACCGCGTACATTCTGCTTAGGAGTAGGGCTCTGCTAATACTGGATTTTCATAGATACAGCCGTTTGTAGCGTATATTTTTTACGGAACCCTCGGTGCGCGAGTCCGACTCGCATTTGACTGGTTTTTTACGTTAACTGGTGCGTTTAATGTAATTGAGTTGATAAATATCAAAGTCCAATATGTCCACGTAAATTAGCAAAGGAATTTGAATTTTATTCCGTCCGCTACAAGTCACTTTAAATCACTTACAAATATTTCGGTGTATTACGTACAGTCAGCTAAAAATACTTACACGATTCGACCGTACAAAAATATCTTCTCTCAACTCTATTGACGGGTAATAGAGTCTAGCGAAGATATTTTAGAACGGACTAATCGTGTATATCTTTTTGCAGCTACACTACACATCAATTAGATTCACAGCGTGGCTCAACATATGAGCATTGACCCAATAAGTGAAAACGTTCTATTCTGTGAATTGAAAACCGTCAATGTACAATACAATGAGATGAGCACAATAAGAAAATAATCGTCATTGACAACTGATAGTCTTTTTCTGCTGGATTGAAAGCTAGTTAGTGATGATGCATGCCTAGATTATTTTACTTATACGCATGTATGCTCTAACTTGACTTTTAGTGTCGAATCTAATTAAATAATGTTTACTAGATTTTTAATGCGTAAACATTTCACTGTTTCATTTTCAACTTCGTTAGCGGAGCAAAAGTCATTGCTCCTCATTTTTTCTTCAGCGTAGTCGGATATAAAGTATCCTATAACCATCTGGTGATACTCAGCTACCCGTGTACCCAAAAATAGTTGAAATCCGTTAAGCTGATTTCACGCGATGAAGCCACAACGACACATACAAACATACAAAATCCAAAAAATATATTTTTAGATTCAGTGACAAAATGTCAAGCATGAATCGAGCTTACCCATTAGGGTAACAGAACAAAAATTAATACAATCATTTTCTGATTGTTGTAAGCATATTGTATGCTGGTCTATTTACCTTTATCCGACATCCGGAAAAGGATCTTTAAGCGCGAATCTTTTTCCGTAAGGTAAACTTAGTCTTAGAAACTTGAGCCAGAGCTCGAGTTAACAATTCGACTGATAATTTGACAAGATAATAACAGAACTTATTTGTTAAGTCACTTTAGTTCAATCAATCTTGTCCAAATATGTACTCAGTCATGTCAGCAAGTTAAATCTCGTACTCCTATATTTATAAGCGGATTGACTAATCGTTACGCTAAATTGCTAGCTCGTCAATGATGCTGGAGTAATGGGATGATAATTACCGAGTGTTTAGTTTTATATCTGCAAAGTCACTTTCGGCTCTGATTAACGACGAGTGCTGGGACTTTTAATTGGCTGGTAACGAGCTGAAAGTTATTCTAAATTAATGAATGGGAATGCCCGAGAAGGTTTTCTCATTTATTCTTTCGACGGTCGTTAGAAAGTGAGCGTGACGCGAATGTACACGAAACTTTGCGAATTTGCGTGCCCTTCATTGCACAGATTAGGATCTAAGACATGTACGTAATTAGTGGAAGAAGAAAACGTACGTGTAATCGGGGACTGATCTTTTATTGTTCGTACAACTTCGTGACGGAGAAGGCTAGGGAATAGCTTATCTAGAATCATTTAGATCTGAGTGCCTGTGTTCAGATACAATTGACAATATTTCATATTTTTAATGATTCTTTTTATTGACGAAATCGAAAGAAGGCAAAATTTTAAGATACACGTATTTTTTTATATATGCGGAAATGTTACTTTTTATTGGAAAAATCCATGAATATTATTAGTTTGATGAAAAATCTACAAAAATATTCTTTGTGTTCTAGAGGCGTTTTTCTCCAAATGGTTTTCGATTTAGGGAAATCGAAAAAAATGAAATGTTGTCAATTTTACAAAATACCTAACTCATAATTTCCAACTAAGTAACTACGAAAAGTTTATATAAATGACAGTAACGATGTTATATTATTTTATAGTACGTATAAGTTGCATTAGACATTTAGCTTTGGTATTGTGTTAAGTTAATTTGCCTAGGTAGTAGCTACCGGTATAAAAATGTGAGATTGTATCAAACTTTTTTCACTTTTTGTCTGCGCTTAATTCGTTCATCATTATTCATTGTGCGAGCTCTAAATTGAATGAAGTAATAACAATTGAAATTTAATTATCTACTATGAACGGAAGTGAGTTGTGTAACATTATTCAATGCAGACTGGACGTAATGCAGTGTCTTTTGGGCACTAATGGACGGAGTCATTAATAAAAGTCAGTTAAATTCGTTCAGCGGCCGTGTTTCCTCTTGTGAGCACGCATGCGTAATATACCGTGACTTTATAGTGATTGGAGTCTACCTGCTACTAACATGAACGATATTAGTGCATGTAAAATAGATCATGTACGTTGTCACTATTAAAACTTGAGTACATTTTTTATAAATTCAACCTAGAGGAAGAGGTAGTAGTAGTTTATTACATCAATATTTTCCCTCCCTCTCTAAAATAAATTTATCTTATCTATAGGCGATCAGCACGTGTAGATGGTATATACATTTCAATGCGTAGTAACTTGTAATTACCACAACTAATCGAAGTTGACCCCAATGGTACCTACCATCAAATGACAACATTCTGTTAAAAATAGTACCTTCAATTTCCGCCATGACTACTCATTCAATTATCGAATCAGTTCCAGAAGTCTTAAAGCTTTTGAAACGTCGGGAACACGAGGGTACTTAATCACTACGTTTTGGTCGGGAACTCAACTGAGATAATATACTCGTACCTTACTCGTACGTATACATGTATTAGTAGTGCATGTTCAGAAACAGTAAGTGTATAAAAATTCACCCCTTTATTTACAGAGTGTCGCCATTAATTGATTAAATTTGTAATCAATTAGATTAACCATGATCGATCATCAATCCTGCTCAATTTAATCATGATGAACAGGTTCCAAAGGTACCTACCAAAAGTTTGATTACTTTGATATCGTGATTCTGCCGAAGCTTTGGAGATCCTTTAAATGTTTTTAAGGGGTGTAGATATCAAGTATTTAGTTTTTGTTTTATTAAGGAAAATGTGAAAAAAACACCATCCCCCCCTCCTTTATCTCCGAAGTTTACCGATCGAAAATTTTGAAATTTTCACAGTTTGTATTAATAAACATAAATATTACACGAAAAATATAGCCATGTCTCTAAGTAGCTAATTTCTTTATTAATTAGCAAAAACCTATTTGAACAACGCGGTTGCGTTCAGTTTGCACCTGATTTATATGCAATGCTAAAGATATTAGGTGCAAACTTAATTCAACCGGTACCGGGTAATAAAGTTAGGGTAAGTAAAAATTTATACGGAACCCTCGGTGCGCGAGTCCGACTCGCACTTTGCCAGTTATTTTTAAGGTGATGTATGCCATCCATGTTCGCCCTAATATAAAAGAACATCCATGATCATATGTCAAAGTGTAAAAAAAACTACTAACGGTCTTAAAATCCTAAATTAGTATCATTTTTGACTTTATATATAGTAAAAAATGATACTAATTTAGGAATCGACATTCCAAGAACACTTTAGTGTTAACCTTTGGTCTGGCATACTTAACGGTCAGCTAATCGGGCCCTTTCAGCTGCCAAACCGCTTGGGCGGCAATCACTTTTTAAATTTTCTACGCGTCGATCTGCCCCTGCTTTTAGAAGATGTGGACTTGGAGACATGCAGAAGCATAGTACTGCAGTGTGATGGTGCACCATGCCATTTTGCCTTGGACGTAAGAAACTATTTCAATCAAAGATACCCTGAAAGATGGATTGGTCGTTGCGGCCGGGGTGACGCCTGCCTTATAGCCTGGCCTCCACGGTCCCCCGACCTAAACCCCATTGATTTTTTTGTATGGGGATACTACAAAGACCTCGTCTACTCAAGAGAATGCCGCAATTTGGACGAGTTAACCCGGAAATTGAGAGTAGCAGAAGAAACCATTAAAAATAATAGAAGTGCATTCAGACGTTTAAAAGACAACTTTTATCGGTGATCTTGCATTGAGCAACAGGGGGGCTATTTTGAAAATTTCTTGTAATTAAACACCTTGTAATTTGGTTTTACTTTGTATTAATCATCATGTAAATTAAGATTTTGCACTTACCACATTTAGATTTAAATTTTTTGATTGAAGCCTTATGAATAATAAAATGAAATTTTCAGGGTAGCTACCTGATAGATAGAGCAAGTTTTTAAAAGCCAAACGGTAATTTTTTTAATGTGATTTTATCTTTTTAAAGCCCCTTGAAGTTGTGAACATATTGGGTAATTTATCATTCTTGGCATTTAATATTTTTTTTATTCCATTCAAAGATCTAACTATAGTAAATGTTACCATACGGAATTGGCCTATCTATCAGCTTAACACACAAAAAAAATTAAGCAACTTCCGCAATAATTCACGTCACCATAAATAAAAATCTCATCGTACTCGGCGATAGGTGAAAAATTAAAAAAAAAGTCATAACTCCGAAAATACGAAAAATCGCGGAACATACATGGGGATGATTTAGATAGCCCTCTAGGTCCTCTACCTCCAAGCTTCAGTATATCACTACTTCTTGGGACACCCTGTATAATGACATTCATGTCAAATTGACAAAAAGTCCAGGCCAGTATCAGAAAGTCCAAAACATGTTATTTTTGACATCTGATCATAAGAATGCCGAACTCTTGTGATATGACTGTCATATGTGTTATATATACCAATTAGAGATGTGCCTAAAGTTTGAAGTGGAATTCAAAGCACACCCTAAAAACTAAAAAAAGATTCCTTGTAAAATCAGTCAGGAATATTTTAATCCTGATTAATGATTGATAATCCTGATGTATTATTACTTTCGGTAATAATCATCAAACAGGATTACTTGGTTATAATCATCAATTATTATTAATCAGGATTACATTTTGCCAACATGGAGTACCTACACTTAATAAAGTTTTTTTTTTTTATTACTGGAAAGAATAAATTGAATGATTATGTTTTTGAACGTAACAATTGCGTTGTTTGTATCATTGCACACATTCTATTCCAGATTTACGCTAATTCTGATACGTATGATAAATATGAAATACTCCAATATTAAATAATAATCAAGCCTACAAGTAACACGCATAACTAGTGGTTTTATACTTTCACTGACCCATGACAATTCGGCATACCTACTACCGCCAGACCATACCTAGCAACTCGAACACTTGTAATGTGAAATTTCATTAATAGTGAATTACTCACTTAGAAGTAATGTAATGCATGTACGTAAGTACCGAGCTAACTCAATACATTACATGTTATGCACGGGCGAACGGTCTATGTGTAAATAGGTGGGTCGATCGGAACCTTACTTCATCGGAACAGCGAGTCTGCAACTATGTAGCGTAGTAGATCAGAACGTGTCGTGCCAATTTAAATGGAGTAAACATAGTGGCGAGGCGTTAGACAAGTCGACGATGACTTTCATTGACACCTGTACACCTGCCCATGTTAAGTACATATATTTACAAAGGATTCTGTAAATAAATAAATAAATATTACTGGACAATTTTACACAAATCGAACTAGTCCCATGGTAAGATCAATAAGGCTTGTGTTATGGGTTACTAGACGACGATATATTTAATAGATAAATTACTTATATACATAGAAAACATCCATGACTCAGGAACAAATATTTATGGTCATCACACAAATATTTGCCGTTACCGGGATTAGAACCCAGGACCTCAGCTTCGCAGGCAACGTTACTCCCACTGAGCCAAACCGGTCGTCAATCCATCAGTCAAGCGCGAAGCATTCCTACGCCGTTAATTTAGTCTTCCACAAAATTTTATGTAAACGGTGAGGGACGGAAGCTAATTATAGTTGTTCTGCTGTGACATGGCATTTGTACAGTCAGACTCAAATAGTCTCTTACATCCAAAGTGGACATATCGTGCAAATCACTTTTATCCTAATAGGCATACAGAAAGACAAGTGACAATATATCACAATGAGCTTTGGATATACAGACTATTTATGCTGGCTGACTGTACGTATATCACGCTTCTTGTGTTAGTACACAATACAAAGAATTCAAAACAAGCAGTTATCTTTATATATTACACCTGACAGGAAAAGCAATAGCAATAGGTAGGTACATTACGTCACTCGTCCGATAATCGATCTTCCTAAGTTTCAGTGACGTGTCAACCGTAGAACTCGATTTCTTACGTGGCTTCTGTTGTGTAAAGCATTTCATTACCGTATACTACTAAATATTCTAAAGAATAGCGGATGACTGGCGGGAGGTGGCACAGGACAGACCCGGATGGAGACTCTTATTATTGGAGGCCAAGACTCACTTTGTGTCGCGGTCGCGGTTCCAATCAAGTTAGTTAGTTAGTTAGTTACTATTTTAAAACAAACATTAAGCCATAATATATCTACTTTAGCTCGCCTAAAAATATACATAATTGAGCCTCGCCAGTGCTACCAAAATTTTTGGGGATGACATAATCAAACAAGCATTAGAGAGCGATTACCTGTCATCAGTTAGGAAGGTTATTTTCTATGAATGAAACAACCTATGGTTCAAAAAAACAACAGAGCAGAGTTAGTTAGATCTACGAGTAGATATTTATAAATATCTATTTTTAGGGCTCCGTACCCAAAGGGTAAAATGGGACCCTATTACTAAGGCTCCGCTTTCCGTTCGTCCGTCTGTCACCAGGCTGTTTCTCATGAACCGTGATAGCTAGACAGTTGGATGATGTATTTCTGTTGCTGCTAAAACAGAATAAAATATTTTCATTTTTTAATTTACAAAAATCGGTGTAGTTAAGTTTGCACCAAATTGGTATCCAACGCTATAGATACTAGGTGCAAACTTAACTTAACCGGCCAGTTAGGTTACGAGAAAGTTGGTACGGAACCCTCAGTGTGCTAGTCCAACTCGCAGTTGACCGGTTTTTTTAAAACATCAAGTTTAAGTTGATTATCATTTCCCAACCCAAGTGGCCGCGGATGGCATTCCCGTTTCTGAGTTTGCGCTCTCCTCACTGAATCCGATTATTGACCTACCCAGTACAAGATTAGGTTCTCAAAAAACAGTGGGATGGCCGGAACCAGGCTTGGTGCTGGTGACGTGGAGATGATGAGATACGCGGAGCGTGCGCCGCGGCTGCGCGCGTAATTGCTTAACGTGACTCGGCTTTCTCGCCCAGTTCGTTATGCCGGTAGACGTTTTTGGACATCGTCTTAAATGCAATTGAGCATCATAAATAAAATATGATCTTCGGAACGTGACTTAGACGAGAAAGATGGAAAAGTGCGTAGGGAGTGTGTCGAAAGGGTAAATTTAGAACACTAAATGGATTTTAGAAAGCGATGCTTGATAAAAAATATACCATAACAGGTAAAACTACATAGAGCTTATTGAAGAGACATAAACTTTATTATTATAAATTGTATTGCAGATCCTTTTTTTATATATTACCAAAAAATAATAGCGAAAAAGCACACAGAAGTAGTAGAAAGCATTACAGTAGGATCATTGGTAACGCATATTATAGATTATCACGCTCATTGGAAAACAGCGATGAAAACATATAATTAAATCTAAATTATAGCAAAAACAGTATGTTATAGATGTCGAGCGCATAATATTACAGATAGCCGTTAATAGAAAACGAAAGTGACTGACAAAGTTTCGATTCACATCAGTTTTTGTCGATCATCTCGTGTGAAACCTGCACAGCGGTTTTTATATGTTATGCACTAGTCACCTGGCGGACGCGGGCGCAGATCGTGGGCGACGCGCTTAATGCCTTCATTGTTCATTCAATCTTCTACAAAAGCCAATTAAAGGCAATTTTAATTATATCTCACACCATGCGATTGGCTTGATAAATTTCAAATCTAATTTATCTTTGACTCGTCATTTTGAAGTGTTGCTGCTCCGATTTCGATCAATTAAACTGAACTTTTGCAATAAAAACAAAAATACAAATTCCAACGAGAAAGTATTTGATATTTAACATCATCTGAATTATCTTTTAATTCGTCTTCTAACAGTTCGGAATTGCTATCATCTTTAGCGATATTTAAACGCCAACTTGGTAATTCGTAATTGTGTAGGCAGAAATATTATGAACATTTAGTGCAGCTTTCACTGTAAGTACGTCAAAGACGTTGATCAATGAGTGTAAATCAGACAATAACCTCTACTCGTCTCGTCGACGACTGATGTCTGTGCCGGCTCTGACAGAGTCATTAGAGAGATTAAAGCTATATGTTCGTGCTGGTAACATGTTACCCGCGGGCGGACACTAACACCAATTAAATAGGGTACAAAGTAATAGCTCTATAAAAAATCGCTTAAAGTGAGCTACTATGCCATTTAACTATTTGATGTGATAACATACAAAAGTCATACAAATCACTATGATTGCTTCTCTGAAAACAATCATATGATAATGTTTAAGCATCACTCATCAATGTGTAGCAATTGGTTTTGTTATCGATTGAATATAGATTGGTCAGAATAAATATGTATTGTAAGTGATAAAATGTTTTCGTTAGGTAATTATGAAAAATATGTAAAACTAGTTTATTTTTTAAACTTTTATTTTTGAAATCGGTTAAATCTTAAGCGGCCTAACCGGCACTTCGCAAAAGTATTAAAATGCGTGAAGAACAGAATTATACTCACAAATACCTCCTAAAACCTTTTCAAAAGATCGAGCAAGCCCAGTATTATTCGAATTTATTTTGGACAGAAACAGACATACAGAGGCGAATTTATACATATAAATCAATTACAAGGAATGTATTTAGCAAAAACTGATCTCATTATGCTGATAGTGTTTCAAGCTTCTATGTTTAAATAACCTTCCACAAAAACACCCATATTATGAATGACCGTGTAGTAAATATACTTTTGTCGCTTTTCAACTTTTGCCTTGGTGACGAAACGAATAAGGCAATAGCAATATTTGAGAGCACAACAGAAGCAACCAACAATAACCGCAAAGAAGGGCGAGAGGCGTGCTGCGGTGGTCGTAGTGTACTATCACGTACTACTTATGGTTATGATTTCGGTTGGGCGCTGTCCCACATTGGTTGCCTTTCTTGTCGAGGCGCTTAATTGAGCACGCCGGCACCTGCTATCGCGTCTATTATTATAATATCGCCGCAGATTAGAAGAAAATAGAAAATGCCCGAGGGCCCGCTTTCTTGCAGTAACCGGTGCAGCCTAGTTACACAGCCACCTGGGCCACAAAAAACAGAAATAGTCAATCCTCGACACGAAACATATTAAGCGAGTTGATTCAAATGCCTGCCTAATGGCTAATAATTTCGCAACATTTTGGCCTGGCGCGGCGGGTCTCCGTTCCAGCAGGCTGGTATCAGTCCGATTTTGCCGCACGTGCCTATTATTCAATTTGTAAATAAACTAGACTAGTTACACATTAGAGTTTAAGCAGATAGCATGTGGTATAGACGGGTGGTTATCGCTTATCTCCTTGTAATGGGTTTAATGTAATTATTTGCGGTAAAATTGGTAGTCTGTTGTAATGTGATACGTTGTCGGAGCGTGTGTTCACGGCGGTTGCCTCATATCAAGAGATGAGACTTTCTAACTGGCGATCGAGTGGCTGGGGTGAAATCCGCAGCCCGCCGCGCCTCGACGACATTATACTCGCGCTGTACAAGGACTGCTAACACTCATGGGAAAATGCTTTCCCCAAAACCTGAATGCTGCCAGTTTATAAAAACCTGACTCCGATGGGGGAAAGAGGAAATTGTTTTAATGAAGTTTAATTCAGACCTCTAGTTTACCTTGGCTATCTATAGAGTAATAAGGCGTGTGCCTAAGTAAAAAGTCATTAAGCTGATGATACAGAAAGGTATATAAGATAACTGAAGTAAATGGTAAACATTGATAGTGTCAAGAAACCTGTCTGCATATCGATAAGTTAGTAAAGTCGAACACTCGAGTAATTGAACTAAAAATATACAACCGGGAGCAATACCTCATAGGTGTATTAACAACTGATTCAATTAATACATATATACTTTACTTTACAGTCCTATGAGTTTATGGCCGCCGTATGATAAATCTCGATTTCTGCATTAATGAATAATAATGATAAACTATGTCACGCTTTAGTTGTTTATGTAGAAAGTCATAAAATGACAATCTAACTACCTACCTACTAAGTTAATGAATGAATAAAATTGAATGACCAATTCACCAGGCTCACTCAACATAACAAACAGAGCTCAATGCAAAGGCTAATAATATCTCCTTATGTAGTTTCTCTGATTCTGAAAACCTCAGCAACATTCTTGAACTTCATTTAATGTGTGCAATATTCAAGAGACCTTTACAAAATTCCACCTTTATAGGTCAAAGAGTTGAGCTGGACGTAAATCAGTCGTATAAAAAAAAATGTGCAACTTAACTTAGATCAGTCATAATAATCCCAAACACAATATATTACCCGTAAAAATTATGCCTTATTGTACCGTCATCATCATTTACAAACTAGATTTGTATAAAGAATTGGGCTTTCCGTCGACTTGCGTGTAGGTAGTATAACAAAATTGTGCTAATATTTGGCAGGCCCAAATATGATATACAAACACACGCTACCCCGTGAACCTATAATGCAAATAATCGCGACCTTGCACGAGGTGAAGGCCGCTCGGTCTCAACGGGAGCGCCCGCGCAGAGAAACATGCAGGCAGTGCATCCGGCGCGACTGCACTCGGTCAGTGGGTCACCCCACCGCGCGAGGGTGGCAGTGGGGGCCCGCGGCGGCCCCAGGTCCCCCAGTCGACGCCGGTATGGTAGCGCAAGCGCTTCGCTGGCGCCCCCGGCCGCAATGAGGGCCATAGGATAGTGCTTCTCTTGAACGTGTTTCGTTGGTTGCAGGCGCTGAACGACCCTGGATTGTGACTATGAAGAGGACCAGGTTACTGCTCGCAATCGCGACGCTCCTATTGCAGGTTAGTATTTATTTCATTAATAGATAATATAATAATGATCTACGTGATCAGTTGGATTTGCTCTCTTGGGTAGTTAGAAAGAGAATTTCGCAATTACATTTTAATACTTGTGAATTAGAAAATTGTGTAATATTATGTGAATTCAAAATATAGGCATAATTTTCACATACAAATAAGAGCATTAATATTTTTTGAATTAAAAAAAGCATAATAAATATAGGGATATAAAAAACACGATATGTAAGGTTAATAAGACAAATTCTTAAAATAAAATCTTATTCAAAATTACTGGGAATTTTAGTATGTATATTATGCCTACATAATAACATAAATAACGAATGTAGGAAATTATGATTAACTGAAAATAAGAATTATATTATTTTGAAACCTAGTCTCTCATTTTTTAAATGCATTAAAATCTGAATATTTAATTATCTTCATTATACATTGTTACTTGTGTATTATGTTTGTATCTCAACTTGAGTCACGGGCTCGTAGGTACGTCCCGGATTTTTGTGTGGCTTACGGGGGGATATAGTTCCAACACGAAGAGGTCCTTTCGAGAAGTTTGCTGGGGCTGTACCCTTGCTGGGACCCGTTCTTGACTATATCAATGAGAGAATACATTCATGAGCAGGTCCCAGCAGATGTTGGAACTATTGCATTTTATGCAAAGAGAATCGGGCTATGATTGTAGTTTGGATGAATTTCTTTTTGGCTATTGCAATAGAAATGCTTATTAGTGTATTATTATATTGTATTTTTTTATGCAATAATAATATAAGGACATGCATCTAACGTTTGCTGTCTCTGTGTACATCCAATGACAAGGCCGGAACAGCATCCGCGCGGGGTACCCCTTACATTAAAAAAAAAAATCTAAGACCCGGGCCTTGGCTCTTAAGGTCCGGGACACCATTGTTCCGTGAGCAGGTGCACATACAGATACAGAACATACTATTTCCATGGCACATACTCTTAGTACCAATAGCAACCGTTCAGAAGCCGCAGAGCGGTCCGTCAAAGCACGCACGGCTCCTGCGTATACCGTTGAGTCCAATATTTGCGGATAATGGAGCAACATAACCGTCCACTAACGTTTCTTCTGCTCACGAGACCGCGCGTCAACCGCTCCTTATACGAATCCGTAACTTATAAAAAAAGCCGTGCGTTCAAAAACTTAGAAAAATAGGATTAAATGATAAATAACCTGTTCACATTTTGTTTCTGCTTTAGTAATAAATATTACATATACATAATGATACGGGTAAATAATATATATTCAATACGACTTCAAGTCTTTATTTTATAATGTATAGCTGTATATACATTATTATAATACTATCTTTTTGTATATTTATGGAATCAGAATTTCAAAAATAATTTAACAGCACCGAGGCTTGAATTTCGGATTTTGTCAATTTGCTAAATTAAAGGATAAGGTGGATATAATTCAAACGTAATTATAATGGATCACGCTATTTGAAAGCGATCATACCAACCTGTTCACAAGTATGTGCTTGAGTCCGCGACTTTTCTTTTAAATTTATCTAATCGTATGCTAATTGCACCTAAATACCGAAGCGGTTATTGTTCAACAAATGAATTTGCAAATCATTACTTTGAAAGTATGCTGACAACAGTTTACTTAGCAGTCTTCTTTACGTGTTTGGCAAACTAGCTCCAATAGGCGCTTCTATCTTCTATCGATCAGCCACGGACGTCCAATGCTGAACATAGGCCTCTCCTGTAGCTCGCAACAGAGTGTGATCCTGTGTAGACCACATACAACGACTCCCCGCGACCCTGACGAGGTCATCCGTCTACCTCAGTACTTAGGTTTAGACACATACTTGAGTGATATATAGCCAAATTAATAAGAGTCTATCAGGTATATACGGACAAGACAACCTCTAGTGACATGCAACAAGATGAATTTTCTTGGCTAACCATGTGTAGTAGATAGTCCATACACATAGGTAATACAAAGGGATTGAGTATCTCACGTTCTTCGTTGGTTCCGATATTATCTACAGAACATTGGCGCTATGAAGTACACTTAACATTATTTTAAACACCTGAGTTTGAGAACAATAAGTCTCACACACTTGTTACTGTTAGGACTCGCGGTGGACCTAGCACCGCGGCACATAGTATGCGCAGTGGCACGCTCTAGGCATGCTTGCATTATTCAGCTTTTTCCGCTCGCGTTCTCAACAAGTAGGCTAATGATTCCGTTAGCACATCCACAAAACAGCGGACCATTGGCAGCTAACTGCTTACGATGTAGTTTATTGAATGTCTAGAGAAATCAACGTAGTGTTAAACAAAATTAATGGGTTATAAATCGACGGTACAGGCCTGAGGTAGATAGAGGCTATGAAAACCAATTAGAGACCTCATCTGAAACGCGGTGCTAGCAAAATCTTACGTACATAAGTCGTTAACTAAATACCTACATTTGAAATGCTGCAGATCTTAAAAACTTTTATTTAACTAACTAATTATTTTGCCAAGGCGATCCAATCATGGTCTTGGCCTCCGAAACAAGACTTCGCCGTCTATCCTGCGCACAGCGTATAAGTCATTGACCTGAAGCTACTGCAGAGCTATCCTGTTTTTCCACCGGTACCTGGGCCGACTGGCTGGGCGGCAACCAATTGGTCATCCCAAGTACGCTCTCTTGACGGCCCGATCTTCACCCAATTTCTGGAGGTGACCAAACCAACGAAGTCCGTGGGATTTTGTTTCGCCGATAGTATTGGGTACGGCCACTAACTCAATATCGGCATTTTTATGTATCCTAACCTACAGCTGCCATCATCTCTCTTGGTTGGTCCGAAGATCTTGCGAAAAACCATTTTGTCCAGAAACTTGTTAACTCCACGGCATTAGACGGTACCCCAAACGTGAAGACTGTCACGCTGTTATTCCGTTTTGGACTGATTGATCCACTCGCTCCAAAACACTATCTGGATCCACCTTTGAACATGATTAAGAGCTATATAAGTTTAAGAGCACAGATGATAAGGCATTTCCTTCTTTTAAGCAAGTCATGACCATGAATTCGTCTGTCAGCTCACCCCCTACTCTGTCTCGCATCCTACTCTCCTTTGGTGATGTGGTAATTATGGCAACTTTTTTAGGTATGTTAATGTTTATTAAAATGGAGTATAGAGTCCCGTATGCCTACTGTCATAAGCAATCCCTCGATAGTTTTTGCACTTCTCTTTCGAGCCTTCTTTGTGGACTGGATAGATAACCCGTTTTATTTTTTGTTTGATAAGAGTGGGTACAATTTAATAGTAGTTCGAGTAAATAAAAAAAAACCATTACAATTTGTGGTTGTAAATGAGACTAGAATAAATAAAACAACTTATTATAAACACTAGTAAAAGAAAACACATACCACATGGAGTAACCGCTATCTCCGAAAGCATGCGGTCACGGACAATAGGTAAATGCTAGTACGATATATTTGCATAAGACCGCTTCCCGCGCTCCGCTGAAACGCGTTAAGTCGTTGACCGCCAAAACGTCTTTTTCAATGATCACTTTCACTGCGAATAAAGTTTCGCTGCTTTGTACGTAAATGACGCAACGAGTCGTGGGGCGATTTCATTTTTGGCTACAGCGGCCCATTATAATACGCGCTGACTGTAGTAATGTCGTTAGTTGATCGTAATAGCAACAGGTAACTATTACGTTTGCCAGAGTCGTGATCGGGTTATCAAATGATTCGTTTTAGTCATCTATTTACCAACAACAAGTTACTTTTATCAGTCTTTTTAGTTTAAGGGTCAATGCATATTGGAACTGAATACATAATTTATATTAGCTAAATAGTATGTTATATTATCTTCTGTTTCCGCAATTACGACTCATTGAAATAAAACAATTTAAATAGATTATATCGCGTATATTTTCTGATTGAGTGTTCCCGTCGTGTTCACTGGGTAAACTTTTTAATTTTCGAGAAAGCCAATAAAAGTGTACAGACATGTCAGATGGGCATAATATGTCAGGACAGTTACACGTGTGCCTGAAGGGTTTTTGTTTTAATTATCAGCGTTTTACAAAATTAGGCTTACTGAATAGAAAAAAGCGCCGCAAAGAAAACTCCCTCACTGCCTCGTTAATATCAAATACACTACGAGAATCGCTATATCCAAAAGTTACTTGAAATGAAGTAAAACCAGTCATGAAATGGATGCTAATGTTAAGCCATAATGACGTGTGTCATGATGTCTGCTGCATCAGTATTTTTATATGTATACTAGAAAGCACCCGCAACTTCTTTCGCGGAGGAGAAAAGTCATAATCCCTTGTTTGTTTATAGCGTAGTCGGGTAAATAGTATCCTAGAACCATCTGTGGATACCCAGCTACCCGTGTACCAAAAATAGTTGAAATTGTTTAGCCACAACGACACATACGAACATTCAAAAAATCCAAAAATATATTTTTCGATTTAGTGACCTCCAAATAGTCTGTAACAATATTTTTTTTGAAAAAATCTTAAATTTACAAACATTTCATTTTTACAACTTTATAATAGTACTAGAAGGCACCCGTTCGTTCGCGGAGAACAAAATGTCATAAGCCCCTTTTTTCTTCAGCGTAGTCGGGTAAAAAGTATTCTATAACCATCTGGAGATAAATACCCAGCAACCCGTGTACCAAAAATAATTGAAATCTGTGTAGCCGATTTAGCGTGATGAAGCCACAACGACACAGACAAACATACAAAAAAAAAAAACATTTTTCGTTTGAGTAACCTCCAAATAGTCCTTAACAATATTTTATTTAAATTTTATTGCAGATTATTAGGATTCCCGATATGTAAGTCAATTTTGTATAAACTAAGCAATTCTTCCCTTTTCACATATGGTTAACCTGATGTATTACCATATGTGAAGAGGGTCACAGAGAAGATCGGGAATATCTTAAAGCGTGCTTCCATAAAAACACATTTCAAGCCGTTAAAGAAGGTGTCAATACCTTAGACCCGTGAAGAGTAGCACCCCATGGCAGAGCGCAGGCTGGACTGCGAGTGTGGTCTTTCATACATGGTCAAACGAAACGCAGTGTATGAATCCGGATGAAGGCGTACATAACGGATGTCAAGTCAAGCACCGTCGATGTACTAGGTTTGCAGTCTTTGAACGTAATGCAATGTCATTGACAAACCAAACCGTTCAATTAAGTTTGATAATCCTTCTATCCTTGCCAAAGACAAAATATATTTTCCCAGAATGCTACGCGAGGCTATTGAGATTAAAAGAAACATTAGTACTAATAGTAGTCTTTGTTTCTAAAATAATACAATTATTAACGAGGTAGTCTGGGAGTTTTCCTTGCGGCGTTTCTCTTTCTTCAGTAAGCGAAAGTGAAACGCTGGTAATTTAAAAAAATAAAATGATTTAGCCCTTCTAGCACATGTGTAACTGTCTTTAAGCGTTAGGCCCATCTGGCATGTATGTACACATTTATTGTGCCATAGATACAAGTTCAAGGCAAAGAAAAATACGATTGCTCTCGCACGTGCTCACACCAGGACTTGAACCCGGTACCTCTCGATTAAACGTCGAGCGTGTCAACCCCACCACCAGCGAGCACTATACCAATCGCCACGAATCTATCCATCCACTTTGACCCATGTACCTAATTTATTTGAAAGGTATTATAACCTTACATATATTATAATATTACATGTACAACTTTAACTTTTGTTTTTCAAAGTGGGTGTTTTGCCCAAATTGTAACCTTCAGAGAAAAATATTTTTTTCTTAGTCTTCCCCTTGAACCCGGTATCTGTAAAGTTTCCGAAACGTAGGGAATTCAAATTAGATAATATACGCGATATCATGCGTCTATTTATTTTTTATTTAGGTACATAAATAATATCGAAATTATAAAGACTAAAATAATAACAGAAATAAACTAGTTCTAAAGATGTGAGGTCTATTAACAAGAATAAGTATATCTTCATATGATACAAATATTCTTCCGTGGCAGGAGTACTTGTATCTTGAAAGGAAGTAATAAAAAAATGATTGAAAAGTAATAAAAATATCACTACTTTCGGATTCCATTTAGGCTTGGCAAACATTGTTCAATATGCACACTTTTTATTAGTCGTATTTGCTTGTAATCGTGGACTTTACTTTTCTTTCCGACTTAGTCGTTATTGACATTCAATACATCAAAATTGACCATAAAGTCGTAAAATGAAAACAAAATTTGCCACTATGAGATAGAAAGCAATTCGTCATAGAAAGTTCAGACGGATGATCACTTTCGTTTGTCGGTGTATTTCAGCAATCCATATTACTCACAATGGCCTATTAGGTGCTTTGATTGATCTGCTGGCTTTACAATAGGTGCTAGATTATGCGGTAGTTTGTTTCATATCCAACTGCCAAATTGATTAAGATACATAGCTCATTTGAAATGAGAAATGAATAACATGTGGAGGTACCTACTAGATAATGGAGCTCTCTATTAATCAATCATGTTTAAAACAATTACATATTAGACATTGTAACACGGCGCGACGATTTATTGTCTACTATTAGTTGATCAAAAAACAACTGCATATACTAGACCATATTAGTAAACAATTTTTAGAATTACTATTATGTATTTACCAATGTTGTTGATGTCTTTTGTATCAGGTTATTTAAAACATGCGTTTTCAGTGAAAATATAATAATGCGAACAGACTTAAAAAAGTTTTTTTTCCTGATTATAAGTATTGGAAATGTTAAAAAAATATTCAATTTTAAATCATATTAGGGAATGCTCGTAGAAGCGAAATAGACTGAAATAAAAAATGCAATTTCCAAGAATCGTTCAAACCAATACTAAGGACCATAAACCAGAGGACTGTCAATTGTCATATTTTTGTATTCCGACCGCAAACTAAACAAAAACTAAACATTAACGATGTTATAATTGAACTTGAACTAAGAAACATAGTGCAGTAACAATTAGTTCGTAAACAGCTTATAATAAATAAATCTTAATATTTAAGCACTGTGTCATGCTTACAAAGTTGAATAATTGTAAATAATAATTCTTATATACAGATGGCGTTGTAAAAATCGGGGAAAGTCTTTTTGTATGGTGATTGTCAGATCTCTTATTTTAATGGTCCTTGTTGATACCTATATGACATTATTCACTACGCTACTCAAGAATAAGTATTTAGCAATAATAAACCAGAAAGTTGCGTCAAATCACAACGAATATGAGAAGTACTTTACTCTCAAACGAATTGCTTTCTCGCCGCGGGCCGCAGGGAAAGTACTCACGGACGGCCCTTAGCCGGGTTCAAGTTCATGCGCACGCGCACAGGCATGATAATGTGCGGTTACAAATCTCAATTACCCACTTCGATAAACTTTAACGAACTTTTACGACCAACGTTTTTGGCTTCGCGTACCAAAGTTTATCGCGTCGCACCAATCTCAACAATTACCATCACGATAATAACTATTTCCCTCGCTCGTTTAGATTTGAATATATTCCTCTAATTACACATCTTTGTTGCACATAATTTATGAGAAGGAACATTTTAATTCAGATGGAAAGCACTGCCTCGTGCAACGCGGATATTTGTTCAAGAATCGAGGCGGCGGCATCTCTTGTGTCGTACGCACCTGAAACACACTTCCCACGTCCCCCGATGCTCGGGAAATTAGGTGTATTACGCGAACAATGTTAGCCTTGCAGAAGAGAGCAGTGGGAATTTTTAAAAGTAGTAGTCGTCACAATGAATTAGCCTATCTCATCTCACAACTATACAGTCGGGTCGTCACATACATGGGAGAAAAACTTGAGCCAAAATGCTTATTTGTTATTTGGCGCGAGTGCTTGAATTGAAAGCCGAGTAACCGAAGGAAGCTTAAATTTAACTACAACACAAGGGAAGCAAGTGGTTCAAATATAGACTCCCGAGCGTTACGAGGCTTTCAAGGCACAAGAAGCCAAATAATTTTGCAGCCGTGCGAAACACACAACTTGTCACTGAAAATGTGAGATGTAAGAAAAGTATGAAATTATAATAAACCGATAATTTTATAATTTAAAACTACTAATAATGAACCTACGAAACACACTCATAAGATACAAACAAATAAAAATACATAAAAAAAAATATTTTATTTCAACGACTCGCCCAGAAAAGTTCCATTTACAGCACCAAATCTGCACATGAATGTGTATGTGTTACAAATAACTATTGGTGCTTTGACGATTCTAGTAATAGAAATCTTTGTTTGGTCTCATTTCCTCGACTACATCTGTACCTAATTGTGAATATTGGTGTACTCCGAGTCTTTCTTTCGCTGTTATCGTACCGTCCATAACGCATCACTGGCCCAATATTACAGGGTTCTATGTTTCTCTTTTAACGAATTGAAGTTTGAAAGTTGTCATAATGACGTATAGTCTAATTTTAATTACCCTGAAAATGTAACATAGAACCCTGTAATATTGGGCCTGCGACGTGGCGACCCTATCTCTATTTTCCGGATAATTAGGTTTTTAACGGTGCGTAAACGAAAAATATAGGAAAAAAATGGTGTCACCTCCGGTAAAATCAGTTTGATGTATCGCTTTATTTTATCAGCGTCAAGCAAAAATGCGCGAAGTTATGTAGGTACCAAAACTGTTATGGCATCGTCATCGACCTTGTTAGGACTCGAGCGCCTGTGAGCACAAGCGAAAATCCGGTTCTTCGAGTACGCTTTTGAGTAAATCTCGTTTGTTTGAACAACTTTCTTCGCTGCTTACAAATATTTGTGGTTAGAATTTTGCCGTTCATTGTTGAATAGAGGAAATTGTTGCACAATACTACCTTTTGTAAGTTCTAGCATGCTCGTATATGTATAAATTATGCAGAGAAAATATTACACATCACTGTTAATTGAGAAAGACGTGATAAATTAGCAGTGAAACTGTAAACTTTAAATATATTTGTATATTTTTAATTAGAACTATAATTGACTCGAAATTTCTAATACGTAGGTGACTTCACGTATAATGGTAAATAAAATCATAATACCACTCTTCGTTAGGTTTGATTTTAATCTGCTAAGGTTGAATAAGAAAAGAGACGTTAGTTTATTATTTTTGTTAATTTGTTATTTAATGTGTTAAAATTAATGTGTTAAAATTTTTGCCCAATATCAATTTAACACATGATGAACACGATTGTCAATGAGTATTTTACCTACTGCTTTTTAATAATGAATATTTTTTAAATTTAAATGTATACGCATTTAAAATTTAAAAAATAAAGTACTGGTAATACAATTAATTTTAACTAAGTAGTGAAAATTACTGGAAACCACCCAATATGTAAATGAAAGGCTAAAAACCATAAAAATGCCGCTGTTGTTTGCCAAACGAAGCTCATGTTTGGGGGAAGCGGATGCGGTTTGCGGCGGATCTCGTACTTTCACCTGCGCCCGCGCCGGTGCGCCGCACCTGTCCCGCGCTCGCACAAACTAATTACTCCCATCATTTGTGTTTAGCATGATAACTTCATAACACAACACATGCGTTAATCACATCTAAATAATTATTTAGTTCAGATACAATTACACATAATAATGCAGAGAGATAAATGTACTGTACAGAAAATGTATCACGTAAAAGCGCACAACTTTAAATACAAGCACGATTTTTTGAGAATACAATTATGTTGTCAATTGCAATATACAGGCATTTCATAAAATTTTCTCTGAATAGCTCTTTACAAGCCCAAAAGTTATGCTGTTTTCAGAGTGTCCCGTTTTGTTATACGAAATTATTGACCGAGAACCAAGTTCAAAATATTTATATCTAATAATGTGACATAGGTTTATGATTATGACACTAACTGCATTCATGGTCATGATTCATAGTGTAACTGGTATGATAAGTCCACTCCGATACTAAATAAATTACCAGAGCCCTCGATCGGAAGTGAAAGCCCTCAAATATTATGAGCTTGTACGTAGAGGGCTGTCAAAGAAAGCTCTAGTTGTTAAAGAGCCGCGCATGTTTATAGGTCCGGTGTTTTCTTCCGCAACTGACAATCTCGATCAGTAGGCAATTTCTAACCGGTTTAGAAAACGCGAGCGTACGCATCGCCCGCGCCCAGCCAGCGCCGGTAGCTATTCTTGCGCCGCGCCGATCGGGCCCGCACCGGCTCTCGCCCCATATACATCTCCTCGTCGTCCACATACTGGACACCACCTTGTAAAGCTTAATTTGGCTTATAGCCTCTCGTTACCAGAACACACACTACGATGCACGTGCCCCTATCACAACTCTTGTTCGTTTTATCTCTTACATTCATTGGCAATAATTTCACAGAATCGCAATATCTGCAAATAGGAGCTCAAACGCGAAGCAAATACGGCAAATATCGTGAAAGCATCTTTGGAACTCATCTAAGTAGTATGATTGCGTTGATTAATATTATAATTGGTCCCGCGAGCTATCCATCAGTGTAGAAAGTCGGAAAGAACGCCGCAGCTCGCGCCGCAGCGCCCGCGCACGCGTCGCGTGGCGCAACTAGAGTGCGACGACAACGCGCCCAAGGAATGCGCTCTGCTCAGAATTACCACTTATCAATGCATATAAAACCACTATTTATTTTATTTATATGATAAAGATTTATAAATGTAAATGTAATACTTGCAATTTCTCTTACTTTCAGGATGCAAGATGCGAGACTGCGGTGGACTCGGCTTCGCTGCCGCTGGAACACCGCGCGGGCGGCGGTTACGGCCCGCCTCTCCCTCAGACACACTCGGACGACCCTTGGCCTTTAGCGACGCCGGATAGCCCAAAAATTAAACATCTGCAAGTACAGTGTGAGAAAACTCACATGCGAGTCAACATTGAGTTCGACCGCCCATTTTATGGAATGATCTTCTCTAAAGGTTTCTACAGCGACCCCAGCTGTATGCATCTAAAACCTGGCACTGGACATCTCAGTGCGACTTTCGAAATCTTTTTGAATAGCTGTGGTATGTCTAGTTCTGCGAACCACAATGTTGCTACTTACGGGAGTCCTACGCCGAGCGGATCCTATGTTGAAAATACGATTATTGTCCAGTACGACCCCTACGTCCAAGAAGTTTGGGATCAGGCAAGAAAATTGCGGTGTACCTGGTATGACTTCTACGAAAAAGCAGTCACATTCAGACCATTCCAAGTGGATATGCTGCACGCGGTCACAGCGAACTTTCTTGGGGACAACTTGCAGTGCTGGATGCAGATACAAGTCGGTAAAGGACCCTGGGCTTCCGAGGTGTCAGGTATAGTGAAAATTGGACAAACTATGACAATGGTGCTGGCAATAAAAGACGACGAAAACAAATTCGACATGCTCGTACGAAACTGCGTAGCACACGACGGCAAACGAGCGCCTATACAACTGGTTGATCAATATGGCTGCGTAGTCCGGCCTAAAATCATGAGCAAATTCCAAAAAATTAAGAACTTTGGCCCGTCAGCATCAGTTGTATCCTTTGCATACTTCCAAGCATTCAAATTCCCTGATTCAATGAATGTACACTTCCAGTGCGTCATCCAAGTGTGCAGGTACAACTGTCCTGAGCCAAAATGCGGCGGTCTTGGAGCTGACTATGGAGTACCACTGCTAGGTGGCAACACCCTCAGCGCTGGAGAATACGGTGCACCTAACTCGCCTCATGCTGAATATGGGCCTCCGCCGCCATCGCCTCACGGCGAGTACGGAGTACCGCCGGCGTTCCCCGACCCGCGACACCCGGCAGACGCAACCGGCTCGTTCTCGGAAAAACGTGACGATGCCGTGCCACCTCCACAAGCACAAGTTTCATCCACGCCGAATGCACCCAGCCCATCATCACCCGCTCCCTCACGAGATGAAGATGAAGTGAACCTACCGCCTCCACCTCCTCCAGGTCGTCGCGGAGTATACAACACAGTTAAAAGGAAAGACGAAGCTCATGGTAATCTCGCAACTTTAGGAGGCCGTCCACGATCAGTAGAAGATTTGCCAGAAAGATTAGTAGGGGCAAGACGGCGGAGAGAGACATCAACGCATTCACGCATCTATAAGCGTGATGCTCAAGAAATGACAGATGTAAACACTAGTCGTACAATTCAGGTGGTAGCACCGGGCGATGTAAATTTCGCATTGAACAACGCAGCGGGTAACGAGACGGTTGTTATCCAGTCTCCAGCGAGCGACCCAGAGACGATCTGCATGTCGGTGCCGTCGTTTGTGGCGGGGCTGGTAATGTTGCTGCTGGTGCTGGTGGTGGCGTCGCTGGTGGCCGCGTTCCTGTTCGTGCGCGTCCGGGCGCTGGACAGGAAGGGCGCGCACGGCGCTGCCGCGTACTATGAGACGGATTACGTGAAGCACGCCAACTAGTGCCTTGTCGATGTGAGCAGTGTGTGAGTGACGCGAGGACGTTCCATAAACTCTTCTCGGATCCAAAGAGCGTGCGTGTTTCGGCCCCGGCCGGACGGCGCCGCCGCTGTCGCGGTCGCGATCGAAGCCCGGTGACGTGCGAGTTATTTATTTAGTTATTTAATGAGCGTGATGTCTTTGTTCGACTGTTTTGTAAATTATTTTATTCGTGTGAAACGCACTCTGTACTGCCTTATACCTATAGTCGATACGTCTGTTGTAATTTTGTAAAGAGTCGTTAGTAAGGAAAATAGTCCTTAAGTTGTATACCAATTAAAGTGTCGTGTGGAAAGTTACGACGTGTTTTATGTTTAACTACTATAGAACAACAACTTAAAATATAACGCTTCTTCTATTTCATTGTTATTTAAAACTTGCTAAGATCAGGGGCCCGTTTCTCAAAAGCTTGCAATGTTTGTTACAAGTGGAAATCTCGTTTTAATTAATATTGTTGGAAAGAGATTTCCGCTTGTAATACAAGTTACAAGCGTTTATCAATGGGCCGCTGGTAAGGGTAAGGTAAGGCATGAGTAGATGAGGCATACACTAAAGTAACTGAGACATATGTTCACACACCTCAGTCAACATATTATAGCTATTACCTCAAATAGTTTGGACAAAACACTGGGCTTACAAGGCATTTTTTAGCGGCTTTGATGACCTTAAATACGCAGAAACAATTTCTCTTAGAAATAAATACAAAAAATTGTAGCCTGCAAATAATTTACATAGTAAATAGCTTACAAGAAGTACCAAAAATAGAGGGAGCGCAAGCACTTATAAGCACAGTTAATACTAATACGACCTCTTCAATATAATCCTTATACAATTCGCCTATTGAGTCGCGTAAGCGCGCATTCAGAATCCTCTGGAAGTTCGATTCTCTATATTATTTAGAGACTAACTAAATTGATCTGATGTGACAAGACATTTAGACAAAAGCCAAAATCATTGCGGCAAACTGACGCAGGCCATCCCTATAAAACAGTTTTGTCGGGTAACGCACAGTCTAAACCTTATATAATAACATTGAAACACATAATCCTTAAGATAGTGACGTTTACTCTACCGCCAATCGAATAGCACTTAATCTTACTACCTTTGGTGCAAGATTAAGAATAAGTACTCTGATAACATGGACATGGATCCAGCGTTCGGACGATGTTTAAACCTGATGATGATGACAGCATTACATTCGCAGTTCTACTACGCGAGTATCGACCAAAATGGCGGGTGTAAGTATATACCTCCACGAGGTGTCATATCGGAAAACTTACGCAGATCGTTATTACTGGCGCAAACGTGTGAGAAAAGAAATACCTACAGTGTTAAATGTAGGTATATCACGCAAAGAAACGCTATAATGGCGACGTGTTCTCACGTTTTAGTTAAAATATAGTCCGCGTCACTAGTCCGAAGACCACATAAAAACACGGGTCGTGTAGTATTACATATTCTATATTCATTAATACATAATTATCTAACAACTTAAACATAAAAAAATGAAATATTGCAAGGCAGTTATTCAATACTTTTTTTTTCAAAGTAGAATGTTTGTCATTTTAATAAGTGAAGTGCTATTTTCTATATGAAGAATAACAACCATCCAAATCTCATGAAATTATCTCCATGGTTTCTTTGTGGTGGTGGCGGTTGATATCTTTTTTGTTTTTCGACACCCTGCCAAACACATAATTGACTGGTATGATTCTTCTCTTTTTGGATTTTTATAAAGTACTTTTAACCTCTTGTCGTATTTTTCTCCAATTATATCTATTAAATCCTGGAAATGTCAAATTACTTTAATTTTTTTCACAACTGCGACAAAACAAAGGTTTATTACATGGAGTATTTGGACGTGTTGCAATGCAATGCAACGTTCGATCAAGGAGTGTAGATATTGACGGCGATACGTGGTAGTAGAGTGATACTACGAATTATGACCGTGGAGGGACTTGATGAGATCAAAGTTGCTGTCCCAACTTATGCCTGTTAGCTTACCTCCCCTACTCCCACCCCCCAACATCTACTGGGATGTGCGATTTTGCTCCTTTGCGAATGAAATACCAGACACATTCTAATATAAATAATAGGTATACCTTTGGGAATAACGAAGATTCATCTTCAAATGGCTTTTTTCTTTTATGCTTAACGGGGAATATGGCAAGCCTGCTGGATCCAGGACCTAAATTGTAAGCCGGTTGAGAGTTCTCCCTTGTTTGTGGCCTTATTTGCTTTTGGGGTTTTGAGATCCAATGGTTTTCTGTACTTCTTTTCAAAAACGGCGCGCCTGACTAAACGATTATGAATTAGTCAATCATTTCAATTAGTACTTAAATCGAGATTGAACATGAACACAGCAGCTTATCAACACTTTTCTCGTGTTTCTAGCCAGCAATATCCGATTAGTTTTTACAAGTAACTTAACAAGTATAAATCGTCAGTAGCTTGAAAAAATCCCGAGCAATGACTATTCCAATGACGCCTCAGGTACGTCAAAATTCATCAAACCGTTTAGGCTGTATAGCGTGTACCCAAGAAATAGGTATAAATGCCTACCCGCATACATGCACTTAAAATAAATAATCCTGCTTCTGACGTAGTCGGAAAATAAGTGAAATAAAAGGCGTAGGACGACTGAAATGAACACTATGCTGCAAGTAGGTAAAGCAGTTCTGCTGACTTTTGTCTTTACATGTGGTTATCTATTCCTGACCATGACCTTTTCCTACAAGATTTATGTTAATTCTGATTATGATTTATATGAATATTACTGTAGAAGATACCACACTGTCGAATTAGGATAACCAGTAAAATGAGTAATTGTGTCTTTAAAAAAAAAATTGTACTGAAACACTAAAGTATCCACGTAACGTCGAATATCTAATAAACTTACCTTATCTACAGTAGAAGGCCTAGGCGAGGACAATGATGAGGCTGGTTGCTGGCTTCCGAGCGAGGCATCCGAGGGGCAGGGTGGCGAGACATTCGGCTCGCGGTACCTAGATGGCGAGATGCCGGTAGTACGAAGTGGCGGAGATCTTGAGATGCTGACAGAACGAGACGGAGATGGTGTAATTTCAGCAGATCGGAGCCGGCATGGCGAGTTTCTCGCATAATGCGGCGGAGATGCCACAGTGCAGCTACCGTAATCGGGAGTCGAATTTTCGGCATTAAGTAGTGATTTGGACACATCAGGTGACAGGTTGTTGGTAGCATCGCACTGAAGTGTTTGGTCACTTACAGAGTCAATGGTAGACAGCTTGTTACTGTCAGGATAAAATTTGGTTGGCAGGAAACGGGAATAATGGGGTCGAGATAGCAGAAGCATGTAAGGGCGATGGGGCCGTTGAGTACTGGCAGAACGATAACAGGTTGGCAGGATTCTTTCAGATAGGTACTGCGGAGTGTTGGGGGCTGGGCCCTGGGACACGAAATCGCAAGCAGTGCACCGCGGGTGTATAACTTGATTTACGGACTGTTGTGTTGGCAAGAGTGGAATTTGCGAATCTCTCTGTGTCCGAGCCTTTCTTCTTGTTTTTCTACTGCTGCTGATATTCTAAAAAGATTAAAACAAAGTTGGTGTCCGGTCCGAATCATCAGATGCACATGATAAGGAGCCACTAAGTGCTTCGGATAATTAGCAAACTACATAAATCTATATACATAGGTACTAGAAGGAACCCTCTTTTTTTTCATCAGTGTAGTTGGGTAAAAAATATTCTACAAGCATCTGTAGCCGACCAACTACTCGTGTACAGAATGAACAAGATGAAACCACAACGACACGACACAAACCACCAAATTGACAACATTTAAAAAAAAACGATTCAGTGACCGAATTAGTTCGTTACAATCATTCTTTTGCAAAAATTTTCAATGTACAGACGTTTCATATTTACATCTTTATAATAGTACTAGCGGCCGCCCGCGACTTCGTCCGCCTAAGATTCGTTTATCACAGATAAAAGATATTTTTCCGGGATAAAAAGTAGCTTATGTCTTTTCCCAAAACTCGATACTTTACTAAAAATTTTCAACATATTAAAATTTTCTTCTGTTTCCGCGATTATTACTAATTGAATTAAAACAATTGTTAAATTGATTTATTTCCGTGAAACATATCACTAAGATTTCAAGTTCCTACCGTAAAAAAATATCTACTGTCCATACAATGAAATGAAATTTTACATACAGTATAGCCTATGTCCTATTCTGTTATATACATAAGGTACATAACTGGAAAGTGACTGAGACAAAGCGTTCTGACAGCACAAAATGAAGAGATTCATGAATGTTGATGAAGCAGCAGTTGTATGTCAGGACCATAGCAAGTGGAAGGAGGTAGTCTCTGCCTACCCCGTAATGGGAAAAAGGCGTGATTGTATGTATGTATGTAACTGGAAAGCTTCATAAAAAATCGTCCAGTAGTTTTTGAGATTAAGTGGAACGTACATACATACTTTCACGTTTATAATATAGTAAGTATAAGTATGAGCATGAGTATGAGTATGAGTATGAGTATGAGTATGAGTATGAGTATAAGGATATAAGAAGAAGTCCTGACTGATTTATCAACGCTGAGCCGATCCTGCTGAATGTGGGCTAACAAACGAATAAGAAACCATTTTTCCAAATTCATCCCCTAAAGAGCGTTTAATTTCGTTTTAAAAGTTAGTATGGAGAACTGTTTTTTTAATGTAAGAGATCTAAGACTTCGCAAACAGGGTCTTCATTAAAAGTTAAATAAGTAAATTAAACGTTTTCCGAAATTTATCCTTGAAGCTTCGTCAATAGAATCTTCATTAAAAGTTTACAAAAATAATTTCACCATTTTTAAAACTTTTCCCTTAAGGGGGTCAAACAGGGGTTGAAATAAATAGGGGTTGAAAATGTAGAAATTACAAATTTTGGAGATGGTTCCTACTTCACGAATTAACTATTAATTAAAAACTAAGAAAATTAGTTTCATCGGTAATAGAGCGTCTATCCATTTATCCATCTGTCTGGCACAGGGCTCTAACTCTTGAACGGTATTACATAGAGACTTAAAATGTTTTCTGAAGTGAATTACTGTGGCACCTTTAACAGGCAATAATGAAAATAAAAAAATATATATAATGAATGGGGTTCTATAACGAAAAACGTGTTTTTAGACGTTTTTTGCGTCATATTTTGAATCATAGTAGTCGTTCCTTTTGAACCGTAACAGATGTTTATTAGTTACTAGCTTCTGCCCGCGACTTCGTCCGCCTTAAATTCGTTTATCGCGGAAAAGGGTATTTTGCCGGGATAAAAAGTAGCCTATGTCCTTCCCCGGAACTCAAACTATCTCCATACCAAATTTCATCCAAATCGGTTCAGCGGTTTAAGCGTGAAGAGGTAACAGACAGACAGGCAGACAGACAGACAAACAGACAAACTTTCGCATTTATAATATTATATAGATAATATGGATTACTATAGACGCTATAACAACACATTCTAAAAGTAAAAAAACTTAAAGATATGGGGACCAAACAAGACATAATATGTACTTTCCGCTGTTTATTGCGTGCGGTGGTATAAAACCCACGTGAGCGCGTCCGACTCTTTAAAGTCAAACCTAGAGATAGATAAAGGATATAAATTGGGTTGATAATTAATATGGGAAACGTATAATTTTTAAAATAACAAAAGGACGTCTGTGCCGTAAAGTGAAGATACGCACTGAGGTACGGAACCCTTTATTGTGCGTGGTGGACCGACTTGCTGGTGTTGTTTCAGCATTTTCAAGTACAGGAAGGTATGTATCTTTAATGGATAGTTAATATTTTTTAGAGGTATAGAAGTGTTCATAAACCAACAAAACCAATTCAATGTCTATGGAAATTAGTTTTCATAAAGGAAATTTTATACATAGTTTTACAGTGCCCTCAGCAACGTCGTGGAGTAGCTCAACGGCTGGTTCAAGTCTATCGGTTTGGTGCTTAACAAAGAGAAAACTTGCTTCGTCACGGTCAAACCCAACAGGCATCCGAGTCAAAACCTAAAAGGTATGTCCCTACACAGGGTTCCACATAGACAGTGCGCTGGTGTGGAAGACGCGTTTTAACGAGTTTCGTGGACAGCTTGTTCGCGCGTGCTTTGCACTGCGGTGGCTGGCGCGCACGGCCCGGCTGGCTGCGGTACGCGACTGTTATTTGGCAACTGCACTCGCTGCTTACGTACGGCACCGAGCTGTGGGTTTGAGCGTCGGACTGGCAGTGAGTGTTTTCGATGGAAAATGAGCCATTAGCATTAGTAGCCGACGTACCAGCGGACGCCTCGTCGCGGAAGCTATTTCAGGGATTCCAAAAACTACCCTAGTGAAGGCCGCTGGAGGCCGCTCGATGCGGGCGGCGCTGGACTGGCCATGGTGGCAGATGATGATGATGATGATATCCTACCCTTATGGCTGATGATATCCTAGCTTGCGTATATTTTTTTTATTCAACTCCTGTACTAAGATGCTAATATACATACTATTAATGTATTAATAGTACACTAGCTCTTAATATGAAATAAATAAACACTCTCACTAGTTGTGTATAATAAGTTAGTGTTTGATAATTATTATTACACAATGAATATAATATATGTTTTTACTGTGATATTAATAATATAAGAAAGATTGTACTGAGATTATACCAGTATGTTATTAATACACTTTCTTTTCCATTTTTATTAAGGGCAACTTCGTCTGCGACTATTTAGGCACGAGTAATTTATCGTCAACCGTGGTGGTTGATTTTTAAATTCATATATTTTTATTGCTTGGTATGTGTATGCAGAGGTCTTACAAGAATAGTTTAGTTAGTATCTTCCATATACTGCCTCGCGGAGGCATTATGTCCATAACTTTACCTAAATAGTTTCAGCGGTTTAAGCGTGAAAAGGTAACAAATCAACAGAGTTATCTCGCACTCATATTAAGTATAGATAGTATGGAATTAGTCCTTTACCTTTATACAGCAGGCATATTTTCACTTTTTTGAAGCAATCCGCATGTATATATTTCTGATATCATGCATCGTTTAATGGCCTATAAAAAACAAATAAAAAACTCGTAGATCTATATTTTAGTAATAGTGCAAATCTAAACCTGTTTTGATAGGTCGTGGGTACTCTGCTGATAGGTTGGACTCGAGGGTGGCGATGCTCGCCACTCCGGTACATTCCGGACTGGAAACCGCGTGCGCATGTTCGTCGACAACTGAAAGAAATCAATAAAGATGCCATTGCTTTCCATGACTGACGATACTTGCAGACGACAACAACAACCGCTGCTGACAAGTGCAGACGACAGTGCTGCTGTCGTCGTCTGCGTAACTGACATAAATCACGGTGCCGCGTGTATAATACTTACTCGTACTACCGCGTGCGGATAAACGAAATAAAGCGGACAAACGAAAGAAGAGGCCCATGCCCAGCAGTGGGACGTATATAGGCTGCTGATGACCATGATGATTAAGTGAAACGGACTATTTGGAGGTCACTGAATCGAAATATATTTTTTGGATTTCTTGTAAGTTTCTAGGTGTGTGCCGTCGTAGTTTCATCACGCCAAAACGACTCGTTGGATTTCAATTATTTTTACGGGGTAGCTGGGCATTCACAGATATAGATTTTATTCGATTACTCTGAAGAAAAAAAGAGGGTTATGATTTCTTTCTCCGCTGCGAACGAAGTTGCGGGCACCTTCTTATTATAATATAAACGTACTTACCTGTAATAAGTTAAGAAATTCGTCGGGACTGAGCGGCGTCCGGTGGGAAGGCTCCGGCCGCCTGCGACACGGCGTCTTCGATGCCTCGTGCCGCGTTTGCAAGTAGGAACTGCAGTTCACCGGTTTCTGTTGACATGTAACTCTTCATTATAACTACTAAAGTTTGTTCACAAGTTATTACGTAGCGGCGACTATAAATATTTATTAGGGTCCCATAGCGACGCCAGGCGACGCTGGCGCCGCATTCACTACAAGTGGTGAGCACGGAAAAAGTAAGCAACGTTGCGCGCTAACTGTTATGAAGATAGACAGAAATAAACACGTCGATGTCAATATCGTACAACGAATCTTTAAATTAGAGACTTTTCGAGCATGATAAGCGAAAACTCTATTTTGCCACAGCTGTAATGCTTCGGTAATTTTGCGAGTATTTCTACTGGAATCCGTCGAAACGCTCATAAAATTATCATATTACTCAAAATACTCTAACGAAGAAAAGGTCGGAGTAGTTGTTTCGAAGTTCGAAATTCCTTATGTGCCGTTTTGCTCTTCAACCAGCGAGCTACCATCCTCGACCCGTATAGTCACTTACCATCAGGTGATACTGGGGCCAATCGATGTTTATGAATTTAAAAAAAAGTTGAATGAGCGGGACGGCACGTTACGAAGTTCTTATTTCGAACGTCAGAGTAGCCCTCGTGGTCCGTACATCCGAGGCAGCACCTGGGTCTAGATCGCGCCGGCCGTCCCCGCGCTGGTTGGGACCACTCCCGTGCTCCCCCGCAATCCCGAGGTCTCCATAGCCGTTCTCGTTCAGAGCACCACCCGTGTGGACCTTCAGATTGTTCTTCACTAGATGCGGTTTTATTTCATCGAACCAAACGTCGCAGAGCTGAAAGACATGCAGAAAATTGAGCTATTATGATACACAGCGTTCGAACGGTATACGCACCCTCCGTCACAACTTTTCCTATATTCCCTACATTTTGGTTTAGTAGTAACTCAACCAAAATGAAATGTACCTAATGTAAATACAGTATGAAATGGCAGATTTTTTTTCCCTTTCCGAAAAGTCACCCCATATGAAAAGTTGTTCCTATTGACGGGTTCTAGATGATACGCACAGCACTACCGCCTGTTAAAATTAAAGGAAATAAAAAAAAACGGTGTAGGTAACCTATATGGTTCAGGACAGAAAGAAAGACATCTCTGTAATTAGAAATAGAATCTATGACATGGTTCTTTGAAAGTGCAGGGTGCTACTGGCCTGATTTTTATGCAGTTTTCATTCACTATCAAAAGGATTGAATGTTATATAGGTAGGAATATATACCTACTAATTCCTAGCTATTCTGTGTCATTTCCGCTACCTAAAGGTTGTCTGGAACAGATCGCTCTTTAGCGATAAGACCGCCTATTGTCTACCTTATTTTATGTTAAGGCTATATTGTACTGTTTCTGTTGTTGTTGTGCAATAAAGAATTGTTGTATTGTATTTTATTGTAAATATACATAGCAACCTGTAAGTATGTACAATACGACTGGAATGGAATGCTAGTATGAGTAGTCAAAACATATAGTGAACCCCTTTGCTAAATAGAATGGTTATAATCTAATCTTGAGAAGTCAAAGTTCAAATTATGCCTGTGTTAACAATCGTAACATAAGCTCGAAAATCAGTTGCTATACCTACGTATTAATCAGGCGCACACACACCTGACACTCACGGCAACTGAGTTACAAAATCGTTTAGATAGGTAACTCAATTGACACAATGAACTTACCCCAAGTAGAGCATTTTCTAAATCGTAACGAAGTTCCTTGGGTATTTTATTCGTGCTTTTACTGCCATGATTTTGGTAGGTTTCCGTCACAATGTCACTGGGGCTGGCTGCCGGTGGGGCGGCGCGGGCGCCCGAGCCTGGCTCCCGGCCGCGCGAAGTCGTCCGTCGTGCGCGATTACGGGACTGGGACATCGCTATCACCAATGTCAAGAGATACAAAACAGCAACATATACGTATTTGAACGGAACAAATACTACTTTCTTAAAAATACATGGTTTAAATAGCTATAAAAAGAAAGTGTCAATATTTATTGACATATTCAATTGTTACTTTTTTTATTCAATCTGGTCAGCTTTGCTTTATACACGCACTTACAATTTAACTATGAAAAAATCAGACCGAACTATTTTTTCATCTATTATAGTTTTGTAAGCACCACAAATCGGAAATATTCATATTTAACGCACACAATAAACTAAAAATCAGCCAAGTGCGAGTGGGACTCGTGCGCCGAGGGTTCCGTACAAAATATACTCTAAAAACGGCCATATCTATGAAAACCCAGTGTTAGCAGAGCCCTGGTTCTAAGCAAATTATACGCGGTATGGGGTCATTTTATATTGATGGCATAGACAATATAAAACATTATAATTTTCAGACTTATCTCATTGGTTGTGCTATAAGGAAGAACTTCGATAAGGAAGCTGACAGAAGAATACAGTTAGGCTGGGCAACATATGGGAAGCTTCACTTCATCTTTGAGTACATACGCGACCGAGACGTGGACCTTTACAAAAGGCCTCGTTCACTAATTCCAGGTTGCTTAGAGAGCTATAAAGATGGCTATGCTCGGAGTTTCTCTGGAGGACGAAATCCGGAATCAGGTTATCCGACTGAGAACCAAAGTCACCGACATAGCGCTCAGAATAAGCAACATGAAGTGGCAGTGGGCGGGGCATATTTGTTGAAGAGCCGATATGGACGATGGGGAAAACGGGTTCTGGAGTGGAGACCTCGAACGACTCCCCACCAGCTGGACCGACGACCTGAAGACTGCCGGGAAGCGGTTGGTTGCGGAAAACTGAGGACCGCGAGCATAAGAGCTACTTTCATAAAATTTCAAGTTTCTAGGCCAACTGGAAGTATCTTATACGTTTTAATTCCACGACAATTTCTATGAAAGCACACAGGCAGATTTAAACATTTGAGTTTTTCAGATTTTTCTTATTGGTTGGGCTATTGGTAAGAGCTATCTTAACACCAAATTTCAAGTTTTTAGGAGATCTATGGAAGTACCCCATAGATTATAATGCCACGGCAATTTTGGTTGAAAACACCTTTTAATCACTGTATCTTATGATTGCGTTGACTAGAAGTGTGATTTTTTACAGAGCTTCAAGAGGTTACAGACTTGAATAGGTATTTGATATTCATTTCGTTTCAGCTTGATACATTTCTTTCACGCGTTCCTGAGAAAAGGGGTCTTGACAAATGGACAACAAAGTGATCCTATAAGGGTTCTGTTTTTGCCCTTTGAGGTACGAAACCCTATTCAGTTCAGTTTTTTCAGTTTAAGCTACTGTCCACCAGGAAAAAAATGCCAGCGTCAAGGTTTTAAAGACAAGGTACGGTTTTATACTTAAAGTATTAATACAATGAGTCGATCAACACCGATTCATGCTGCTCGTCCAAGATGGACGACTAGAATCTACGGTACCCTAAACAACAGACACTCACATACTGACAAGTTATTGTCTAAAACTGGCATTTCAATGACATTTATTGTTCATATCGGTATTTTGGAAGAGAAGCAATGCGTCCGTATGCCATCTATATATATATATATATATATATAATTTTCTTTTTTTATGGTTATTCGTGTTGTATTGTACTCGTATCTCTTAGTTTTAAGTCACATATTCATTAACACGCGAATTTATAACAAAAATGTTGTTCAAAATATACATATTTTTTTTATTGCACGTTATACCAACGGTACCTTCTCGTTCCCACCGTGTATTATGAAAAAGGACCATTAAAACAACTGTCAAACTTCATGGGGATATTCAGTATACCAAAAAAACCGGCCAAGTGCGAGTTTGACTCGCGCACCGAGGGTTCCGTATAAACTTTCACTTATTCCGACTTAACTTGCCGGTTGAGTTAAGTTTGCCTCTGGTATCTATGGCGTCACATACAAAGGAGGGGTAAACTTAACCTATCCGGGTTATTCAAAAATATTTTTTGGTGATTAAGAAAAAAAAAGTACACAAACAGATACATGGCTATGATTTTCGTGTAATATTCATATTAAATTATATAGTTCCAGAAAAATTCAGATATTTCTCTTGGACATTTTCCTTAAAAAAAATCCGAAATTTGCAGATCAAACCCTTTCATATGATACCCTACCTGACTTAATAGCTAGATTTTTAGTATTTGCCCCCCTCATTTTGGAAGTCTTTTAGAAAATAAAAAAGTAGATTTTTTGACAAGGGGCTAAAACAAGCCACTATGACACGAAGATTATTTGGCCGAGCTCACGAAGTGAGCGAGGACAAATATGTCTGAGTGTCATGATGGCTTTTAGCCACGTGTTAAAAACTCTGCTTTTCACTTCAACTGTGATAAAATAAAAAAAGACTTAACATTAAAATTTTATATTTCATGAAAAACTAAAAGTACAGTTTGAGCAATTCTATCTGAAAGTTTGGCCAATCTGATCAGGTTGGTTTGTTTGTTTTTAATTATTCGCAAGGAGTATGTAGCGAGCCGCAAGTTTTTTTTTCAGTCTCATAGAAATTTGTATGGGATTATATGGCTTTCTTTTAAACCCTAGGGGCTAAACTTGGGCTAAATGTACTATTTTAGTCTCGTTTCGCGAAGCTAATATGCATACGTCGTTATCGCGGGTACAAAAACGATTTGACAGTACAGAAAGATTATGAAAAACAAGCAATAACAGACGCGAAACTCATTTTGAGGAACATCTATGCCTACTCCTACGAGTTTAAAATGTATCACACATTAGGTATTTCTAATACCCAACCTCCATACTTGACTTGAGTACCAATACAACTTAAATAGATTAACTATGCAGTCGCAATGCACTCTTTAATATTTTTTCCTATTTGGCATTGTCATTTGTTTGTAAGTACATTATCAATTATCCGTACTGATAACTGTGTGTAATATATTTATTGCCGAGTGCTTTTAAAATGCCGCGAAGGAAAAAAACGTGCGATGAATTTGTGGAGTTGTGGACAAAGGATTATCCTGAATTACAGGCTCGCGATACAAAATTATATTGCACTAAGTGCAATGTTAGTTTCCCCCAGAGAAAAGCTTCTATGGAACGACATTTCAACTCGGAAAAGCATACATCCGTCAAAACAGATTTTAGGATGGAATTGAACAAATTTATGGTAAGCTGTAATATACCATGGTCTCAGTTAGAAAATCCCATATTCAAAAATTTTATCAATAACTGCGTCTCTGGAAAGTTCGAAAAAACTGTGGAGGTCCCTTCGGAATGTTTGTTGAGACAGAATTACGAAAACCAAATATACGACGAACAAATGCAAAAAATTAAAAAGGAGTTAGAAAATGCTTTTATTTATGTGAGTGTTGATGAAACAACAGATGCCAGTTGTCGTCAAATTGCTAATGTGATAGTCGGTGCATTGCTTGAAGATGCAGTCGGAACTCCACATGTATTGTCAAGCAAAAAATTGGAACAAACTAACAATATAAGTATAACGGATACCGTCAAAAATGCACTGGATAATTTGTGGGGTCCCGACCACAATAAACATGAGAAAGTGTTGTTATTATTAACTGATGGTGTAGGGTACATGCAAAAAGCGGGTAGAACATTGAAAAAAAATTACCCAAACCTTCTCCATGTTACATGTTTGGCTCATGGTCTTAACAGAGTTGCTGATCAAGTTCGCGTTCTTTTTCCAGAAGTGAATAAATTAATATCAAACGTAAAAAAAGTTTTTCGAAAATCGCCAAAAAGAATAAAAACATTTAAAGAAATGGTTAATGGAATACCCTTACCTCCAAATCCAACGATTATTCGTCGAGGAACGTGGATTGAGGCTGCGACATACTATAAGAAGTATTTCAAGGAAATAAAAGGCGTTGTGGACACATTTCGTGATTCTGCCGCAGCATGTATCACAAAGGCAAAAAAAGCATTTCGCAGTGCGAAAATTCGGAATGATTTAAATTTTATAGCGAAATATCTTCAGGTACTTCCAGACGCTATAAACAAATTGCAGTGCCCGAATCTATCTCTCAGTGAAAGTTTAGCCATCGTTCAAAAAACATACAAGCATATATCGAAATTAAATTTGAGTGCTAATGGAAAAAGAATATTTAAAAAGCTGAAACATGTCTCGAAGAAAAATACTGGATTTGACATAATAAAAAAAAATAATGAATTGATACAAGGGAAGGAGATAATACTTGAATCATCATTACGAGTTTGTCACACTACTCTGGATTATTTCCATCGTTTCAAGTATGCACCTACAACAACAGTTGATGTTGAAAGATCATTTAGTCAATTAAAATGGATATTTACTGCTAGACGCCGCAAATTGACTGTGGAAAATTCAGAAAAAATCTTTGTAATCTATTACGAAAACCAAATAATAGATGTGAAAAATACACGTTAGTAAAAATTACACACGTTGTTTTCTTATTTTTTAAATAGACTTTCTTCTAAGTAGGTAAGCGTTTAATTAGTAGACGATAACAGTTATCTTCACACAAGTACGTATATATTGTTAAAATTGTTAAAAAAAGACGTTAAAAGATAATTAACTAAACAGATGGAAACATATGACAACAGTTTAAACCCATACCCCTTTGCGGCTGTATTTTTTATTGATCTTTTCTAGAGAAAACTCTTCACATGTAAAGAGCTTCTTAGATGTTTAGTAGCTGTAGGCAGAATACGTCCGTTTCTACCAAATAGACATTCTGTTTTATCTGCTCTTTATCTGATTGGTAATTGTACCCGCGATAACGACGTATGCTAATATGACGTCCTTTTTGAGCAGAAGTGAAAAATATATTTAAAATGTTTCCTTTGAAATAGATGTGGGCTGACCATGCTTATAACTATTACAAATTTAAAATAGATAGCATAAGTCGCTTTTTAGATATGACGCTCTAATAATCGGACCGACAGACAGATAGGCAGAGTCGCAAGAAACCAGGACCATGCTCAATGTAGGGTCACGTAGCCGTTACAACAAAGAAATGCACTACAGATGAAAAAAATAAGATGTGAAAAAGTGCACTAGCAAAAGAGCGTAACTTCGTGGCTCTTATGCCCTTTTGCTAAGAAACGCAGTTTTTCGGCAATAACTCAAAAACGGTATAATCGGGGACATACGGTTTAAAAGGTATGGGGGGGGGGGGGGGGGGGGGCACAATTTATGCGAATTCAGATCGATTTTTTCCGAAATAATCACAAAAAAAAAAAATAGAAACCTCATTGTTTAGAAGAACCGTCGATAGGTGCCGCACGTTGATCTTTGCAGACAAAAACAATCAGCTTCGGTTACCTACACGTAGGGAGTGCTATATTTATTTTTGTTATTTAACTAACAAACTAAGTACCAGCGGCATATACAAGACACCTATACTCGAAGTTTTTCAATATACATACATCTTATAGTTTTCGAGTTTTATGCCTGTGACATACGGACGGACGGACATGGCGAAACTATACGGGTTCTCGTTTTTGCCATTTTGGCTACGGAACCGTAAAAACTAGATGCCGCTTTAAAATTAAACATTTATAATTGAACAAAGAAACATGGTTTAGGAACAATTAGTTCGTAAACAGCTAATAATAAATAAATCGTAACATACAGTATCACGTTTAACTGTAAATAATATTTCCTATACATAGATGGCGTTATATATACATACCGTGGAGCGGCTGTTTGTATGGCTATAGACAGTCCTCTTGTTTTAATAGTCCTCGATATGAATATAATATGACTGAGGGTACCTACTCGATTTGTCGTGCATGTTACGGCTGGGGGGTAGTTGCAAATACTATGACACACGGTGGTTATTAGAGATCGAGTTCAGTTTCACAAGATGAATAAAATTAACGAATCATACTGGAAGACTGTTATGTGTGCCAGCGGTTCTATTTTGTTGGGCGGAGTGGCTATGAAACTCTTAAATATCGGCAATGTATTTCCTAGACGGAGCAATGACGTCCCGATCCATGAAGTGCTGTTGTACGGAGCCAACGAAGAAGTGCAGACGAAGCAATTAGGTTTGAACAATCTATTCTGTATATACTACGTGATAGTGCATGCCAGCTGTTCCATCGACGTGTGTGTACCCGACCTGCAGAGTGAGACCATATCAAAGTGCCTCATCGGTGCGCAACAGAAGAATCAAGTTAAAGTCCGCTTGATCGTCCACAGCAACAGCGATTTTGATATGTCGAGGCTAACTAAACATGGCATAGAAGTGAAAATTGTGAAGTCGCAGCAGCCCTTAGAGCACGAGTTCATTTTGGTGGATGCTGCGGAGGAGACGGGCGAGGCCGTGGCGGTGATGGGGTCCCTCGACTACGAGACCGCGCGAGTCAATTGCAACAGAGACGCCACACTGCTCACGTCCGAGCCATCCGTGGTCAAGTCTTTAAGGAGAGAGTTTGACAGAGTATGGTATTCCGCCGAGAATAGGGCGAACGATAAACAATTGTGATACTTTTTATTTTACCTACATATTTTGTTATTATACTTGTATGTTTATTCTATATATAAGTTCTTATTACCTTGTTAGCTTGAGGAAACGGAAAGGTGTAGGAATAGTTGTTATACAAATAATCTGGTTATTAGATTACAATAAATAAAAGTCGTAAACTAACACAAAATATTTAGATTTTATTTTAATTCCCTAATGACGAGATAATAATGGTAAGAAAATGTGAAAATTATTGAGAATTTCATCATATTATACCTTACTACATCATTTTCTTTGTACTCGAGTGCTGAATAATAGCCTATTACATGTATTTACAATATTACATTTCCAACATTGATATATTAGGTACTGACCGGATTTTGGATTTGTATTCTATATTTACATCAGTTATCGAACGCCTGAGGCAATATACGAGGGATCGGCAATAATTATATTAAACATTTTACCTTACTATATTCGAGACTATATACACACACATGATTGATTCACTTTTATTTATAGGACGATCACTACGAATATAAAAATTGTAAAAGGACAGCATGCAAGTACATAGAGGCAATATTTCAATGTTGAAAATATTACTAGCGGTTTTTACAACTAGTGACATTTTATCACAGTTCCAATAGTACGGTGCAGCAAATAACTGTTGTTGGTGCACTTTGGTCGGGCCGGGAGGTCCGCTGTACCCGTACATCACGCACCGAATTTGAGAAACACCAGAAATACAACATTGATAAAAAGTTTACCTTTTGCTTCTGAAGCGCCTATTTTTATTAAATCGTCTTTTCACAGTCAGTTCAAACTACTTGTTTTAAATTTACAAACAAAAACAATCATATTTGATTATTCCTATGGCTATAAGTAATAAAACGGGACCTGATTCCGTCTGAATATAACCTTGATAGTTGATATCCACCATTTCAGTCCCTTTGAGACCTCATGAGCTCATTAGTGTGTTAATGTGTAAAAATTGTGAAACTTTAAACCAGGACTTGGGATATTTATTTGCAAGCTTAAAAGAGTTAACATGTTTATTAACAAATTATTAAACTGGCATTTACCCCATTTACGCCCCTTGGACCGCCCATTTAGGGATTGTCATGTTTATTGTCGTAATTTAGTCCATTGCTTGGTACGACCACAGATATCACCAAATCATGCTGTACCCCAAAAAGTACCTACTGTTGGACGATAACGGGTTACTATAAGAAATTCTCTGTCCAAAATTTATTTTTTACAGGTTTTCATTTGGACAGTAACGTTATTATTGGATTATCATTTGAACTAAGTTTGTATATTAAATTTCAAACCAAAACGTACGACAACTGGATGCGGGTAAGAATCTATAGGACGTTTCTTTGTACTTAAAAAAAGGAAACAAAAAACCTCGTGACTCTAGTTATTCAGCCAGTGGCGTCTTACCACAGAAACAGAAGATTACCTTGATTGCAGGACTGACATGATTCACGTGGTTTTATTCAACATCGATTAGTCAACGAACTCTAATCTTTTTTGACAGCGTAAAATTACTATTACTGTTATTAATAGATTCCAAAATTTCTTATGCTGTAATTAATCGTAAGAATTGTCGTTATTTTCCAAAACCGTAAACGTTTCAGAATCGTTGGAAAACTAACCTAACCTAATGTATTCTATATACAACGACTGTAAAAAATCTTTGATATGTTTACAGTTTCAGAAAAAAAATATTTTTGATCAAAATTAAAGGTAGGGTGCGTATTAAAGGTATGGCAAAGACTAAAACTTTACCAAAAATCTTTAACTTGTGTTACTAGCGGAAATCTCTTTCTAACATTATGAATTAAAAAGAAACTTCCACTTGTAATACAAGTTACAAGCTTTTGACAAAGGGGCCCCTGGGGTTTATTTGAGATTTAAAGTACATTAACTAAAAATGTTACTCATAATAATAGACATTATTTAATTTAAGAGTCGTTAAGTTTCTTTATAATATTTGAAACTAAAATGATGAAGAGACACGAGAAGTATGCCCTGTTAGTCCCAAAGGAATATATTGAAGTCTCTAAAGAATAGAGCGAAAACTTGTCCCAGATGTATTAATTCGCCAATACATATTCAAGCCAGAAACTTCTGGTGGCGACATGATTCTTTTAAACCAATCGTGTGTATTTAGATGAAAAAACTAGAATGTGTTCTCATCCTAATACGTAGTCGTAGTTTTGGTATCTACCTTTGCACACAGCTTACTGCATAGCAGCTACACATAAGCACACGTACGTACAAACATAGGGAAATATGACTTATGATTAAATTATGCCTACGTACGAGCCTACACTTTGAAAAAGCTATTCAAGATAAACTAGATAGTAAAAGATAGATTCTATTGCAAGTATATAAGAGCTATATATAATACAATAATTACATTTTCACGTTATGAAACCATTACGAAAAGTTGAATTCTTTTAAATATATTAATTCTGATTCATGTAAAATGTTTTTTCTAGGTACAATAGTAAATTCATTGACAAATATTAAAATTGCAATAAGAGCCAAAGATTTTGTATGAAACAACACTTTACATACGATAATTGAACATCTAAAGCTGGTTACACCAAAACAAGGTGACTATATACAACCATATTTATAATCGTTAAATCAAATATTCGCTTACATACTATAGAAATAAAACTAACTTAGCAGCATATTTGTAATTACAAATTACACTGGCCGGTAAGGACAAATACTTTGCGAAAGTTGTTTTATGAATGCAACTTTTTATTAGTTAGCAAAGTGAAACCCTACAAATAATCATATCACAACAATTGCATAGAGACGAACCCAACATCACTTTATCCCATTCCTGCTACAAAGGATAAAATAAGTAAACACTATTACATCTCTTTGATTTCATTATTTAAATCGTTCCCAATATCGAAATGGTTTCAAAAATCTGCCTTTACCTCCCAGTGTAACAGACGCTATGCTGGCAAGATATATATACAAGCGTTTTAATTTGGTATTTATTACTACGAGTTCTTCTCCCCAGTAAACCTATCTTGAATCTAGCCACGCCGACATCTACTTGTAAGTGGCGCACGAGGTTTGCAAAAACCGAAACTATGCCTCTAAAGTAAGGGAGATTGTTTTATCTACACCCATGTGGTAAATTCTCTTTAATTTGTTCAAAAACCATTAACGAACAGCTTTTTAATACTATATATTCACATTTTCATAACTGCGCTGCGTTCATAACTACATCGCATACAATGTACAGTTTACGAGATCATTACAGTACAGATATGGGCCGCTGAGGCGCGGCGCAGCGCCTTGATATCTTGAAACGCAGGAAAGAGGATTTAATATACGGATGTAGATATAAAATACTGTATGCAACTGCACATCATTAGACCTCGAAACACTAGTGTGATCTTATTATGACAACCCGTGTTTTAAGGCCTCTCATTATGTGTCAGTTGCATAAAGTACTTTTTGCGTACCGCCATGGAACCCCATCGCAACATTGTGACGTATTACTCGAGCTCCGCGGCTTTGTCTTGTGTAGTCGTGTTCTACGGTACGCGAATCAATCCCCCTTACAGTACGCCCGTATTGCTCATTTTCATACTGTTCTAACCAAGCTCGTCTGAACATGTTTAAGTATCTTATTAAAACAAAACGAGACTTAATAGCGTATAGACACGTATTTTTCACGTCTATCCAAAGTAAATCGTTTAATATGATAAACATCAACATCAAGACGCTTTAAGGTACAAGTTCGTAGCCGATAGCAGCAGCAGCTAACGTGTCGCCGCGACAACTCTGGTTTCAATGAAAATGTATGGAAGCGACGTGTCGCTAGCTACGGAAGGTGGTTCATAGAAATACATAGAAAACAGTGGTATGCGACACGTCGCCTGCTGCTACTGTCTTCGGTCGGCTACTAACTTATACCTTTATACATAAAAATACAAATTTACACGAGTGTAACGTAAGAACTTGTCAAGCTACAATATGTTTCGTATATAGGCCTATCGTTTACTGAGGCGATGTAGTAAGAATGAAGCGCGGAGCGTGGCGATAAAGGGGTTCAATAAACCGTTTTCTGCACCTCGTTGCCCCATTACATCTCCTGAGTAACTCTTTAAATCTACGATTTTAAACGATATAAATGCAACAAAAATATTTTCTCAAGGCAATATATTTGTAGCTCCATTTTTCAAGGGCCAATCTCATCCGTATGTTATTACCGTCGATTTATTAGTATTTTTCTAAGTAACTCTGTCACTATTGTCTCCTAAGTGAATGACCACAAGAAAAAAATATCTACCCAAAGGAGTTGGAAGGCGAGCGCACGACATCGCCATTTTCTTCGACGATGATTCCATAGGAACCCTTTAGTTAGGAAGGCAGCCCACTACGGATGACCCCCGATCCCTCAGAGAATTCGCTCCCCAGAAGCCGATTCGAAACAGACCGGCATACAATGGCGTAGCGTGGACTAATCTAGACGTGGGCTCAGTCGTATTAGCGGGGCCCTTTTTCTTTCAAGAGAATGAGTGCGAAGCCGCGGTTGGCGAGGGCCCGCTTCGCCTGCGCCTAGCTACGCCACTGCCGGTATGCCCGGCGTCCTAGAAACGTGCTCCCTGAACCGAAAGACGAAAGCAGCAGCCATCGAGAGGAAGGCAACTACGAACTCTTCAGATGACGTCTTAGCGTCGACCCCACGCGCGGGGGCGAACAGTCCGTAGTTTTCTTATTTTCCCCCATGTTCCATATTTTCTCTCTCCCACGCCCCAAGAGGGGTTAAACCGGTTCAACTCACCTCCACTGTGCGCACTGCGTCCCAACTCAACACTAAGTTCCCGCGGATGGCATTCCCATTAGAGGATTTCCGAATCCGATTAATCCGATTACTGGTAAAAAGGCCTAGCCAGCTGTACCCAGTTCAATGTCAGATTCAAAAAAACCGGCCAATTGCGAGTCGGACTCGCGCACCGAAGGTTCCGAACAAAATATGCGCTACAATCGGCCGTATCTATGAAAATCCAGTGTTAACAAGAGCCCTACTCCTAAGCAAAATGTACGCGGTGTTCGATCATTTTATATTGGTTACTAACATAGACAGACAGACATAAAATTATACTGTTTTTAACCGACTTCCAAAAAAGGAGGTGGTCCTCAATTCGTTTGCATTTTTTTTATGTTTGTTACCCTGAGGTAACTCCCTCATTTATAAACCGATTTCAATTTTTTTTACCGATTTCAGTAATGTATCCTAGCCGTGTTTGGGCTTAGTCGAATCGTCACGAGATATACTTTTAAGTAACGATTAACTAAAAAGTGTCAAGTAAATTAACTTTTTAACAAAATATAAAACCGTCTCCAAAAAATAAAACTAAAATGTAAAAACATAACTGCATAGTTGTTTCTTTAGTTTACTTACAAGTAACCGTTTGTGTACTCAATCTATACAGTATATACAAAATGTTATTTTGGAGTCGGTGCCATCGTGTCACAATTTACTAAAATCGTCAATTTTCAATATTTTACACATTCTTTATATGGCACCAACGCCGAAATAAGATTAATTGTATATACTGTATAGATTGAGTAGACAAACGGTTACTTGTAAGTAAATTAAAGAGACTGAATTATGCAGTTATTTTTTTACTTCTTACTTTTATTTTTAGAGTCGGTTTTATTTTTTGTTAATTAGTATTTGTTGTTATAGCGGCAACAGAAATACATCTGCGAAAATTTAAATGTCTAGCTAAGCTATCACGGTTCATGAGATACAGCCTGGTGACAGACGGACGGACAGCGGAGTCTTAGTAATAGGGTCCCGGTTTACCCTTTGGGTACGGAACACTAAAAAGGGTTCTTTTTCCCCACAACCCTACAAACCGCTTGTTGCCTCAGTTAAACGGTAGGCCTATAAACAAGTGATTTTAGATAGACTTGCGTTGACATTTCGGAACTGTGCTTACACGCGATTAAGTCCTATTTAATTACAATAACGTGTTGGTCTTAGAAAAGAGATAAGAAATATGCCCTCATCTGTTATTTGATGATGATTAAGATTATATGTTACATAATATATAAATTGATACATCGCTAGTGGGTTGCCAGCATACCAACATTGTTGAATAAAAATAAAAAATAATAATCACCTTCCTCGATTTGTTAATCGTAAGAATCATTCCCTACCCAACAATCGTAGGTTGCCTCTTGCCTTCATGCCTTGATACGCGATTTAGCTACGCAACCTATTATCAATATATATATTATCTTAGTAATCATCAGATTCGCTATTAGAAGTATCAGATACTGTATACTTCTAGTAACGAATCTGGCACTATGTGAAGTTCATGTAAATCCACACCCATATTGTCCACTTATCTGCGACACCAATTCCAAACTTCAACCAGCAACGCAACCACAAACACTTCGATCAGTTGCAACTGTCTGAACGTGCACATGAGAAGTACAAGGGGGATTAACTCCTAGTCACTGGAGGAGAGCTGATGTCATACATCCACCTCGATGTCGCTGTTGACGTCCTGCGTGCCCGAGGAGCGCGGGGAGCCGTCGGGCTCGTGGCTGCCGTTGGGGGAGATGGCGTAGTCGGGCGGCGAGCTCGCCTCGTCGTCTGGCGACAGCGGCATCTCCTCGTCCATCATTATCGTGGCCGGTAATGACGGCGACACATCTTGTAATTGACTTGTATATACTGGAAGAGAGAAGTATAGACATTTGTAAGTCCCGGCATGTTTGTGAGGTATGTAATAAAGGGTATTTGTATTAAGTATTTGTATAGATAATAAATTTCTTCTTTATTGCCGACTGTAAAAAATGGAACATTCATCTACTACTCACCGAATCGATTCTAAAGAAACTAAAGTTAGTAGGATTGCGTATACAGAGTTCCTATTACCACCATCCGGCTCGATTATACCATATTATTGCATTGTCACCGAATATACGCAAGTGTACAATATTTGAGCTCAATCGAATGCCAGGAAGTGGTTTTAATTCAGATCGCAAGATTTGACCCACACATATTATTGCTTGACCAATACCGCTGTACCGCGCCTTAGTTATGTGAGCGGCGAGACGGGTTACGAGTACATTATCTATTCTGTACCTACACCATTACATGCAAGCAGTGGCGTGCAGTTCATGTAGGCACAAAGGCACTGCCTACTCTAAATGACCATGGCTCCATATATGCACAGAGTAGCTGCCTACTCATGTGATCAAACATTAAACATGCGACTGCCTACCTGGGCCAAAAACCCTGTGCACGACACTGTACGCAAGAAAGGCATTTGTTTGTTTTTAGGTCTATTAACGCTGATTTAGACGAAGGGTATTTTGAGGCGCCTAAAAAAGGCCGCGTATAAACACTTTCCGCGCCACTTTTTCGCGGCATGCCAGCGCTGGCACGGAATAGATCACGCGCCCCCCACGTCTCTCTCTCTCCCCGTCGGCTGTTGCGGCGAACTAATACTGGTACTGAAAAAATGTAATTTAGGCGTCTCAAAATAGTCTCCGTCTAAATTAGCCTTTAAGTACTCGTAAGTTTCCGCGGGCTAAGTTTTCCGTAACAGAATATGTTAGATTGCGCCTATTTCAATCATTTTAATTGTTACATGCACGGTATTTTTCCGCCTTCCATACAAGCATAGTTTCTTATTTAAGGACATGCTAGATTAATATCAAATTTTGTTTATAATGACAAGACTATTAGACTAGTCTAGATGCCTAGGTAGGTCAGGTTTCAATTCAATGAGAACAATAAACTGATATGATACATTCATAGTCAATCATGCTTCTTGGTGACAGTGTTTTGAATTTAAGAAACTTAATTTATTCTAGATTGGACTTCTAGTACATAAAACAAAAACATTTTGTTTTAGTAAATTGAACTATTGAATGCAACTATGTTACTTACTTTAAAGGTAAACCTACTAACAAAAAAATCTATTATTCCAAACTTACCCTTAATATTAGATGTTTTGAGGTCCGAATTGTAGTTAAGGCTCTCCTCCATAGCCTCCATAGTGAGGGTGTCGGTGTCGAGGCTGTCTAAAGATCCGGAGCAAGACGGAGAGCTGTCGGGGTTTGAGTTTACGTTGACCTGCATGGTCTCCAGCTGAGGTATGTGCGGTCTCACCTGGAAATTACAGTTTACAAGTATAGTAAGCAGCATAAAACGCCTGTCATACGTGTTTATATCACAGGGTAGTCATTTTTAGGGATGCAATGGATATCTGGTCGCTATTCGGTATCCAGTCTATGCAGCGTCAATTTTACTTTCCAGCCAGATACGAAATAGAATGATAACATAGCTATGAGCAGTTAAGATTAAAAGAAGGATTAATAGATGAATTTTAAAGATCTTTTGATTTTTTTCTATAGTATCAAAGATAAGAAGATACTATAGATATGATAATATATGTATAGTGTATTATATCTATACATTTGGAGGTAACTGAAACGAAAAATATTTATTTTTTATTTTTTGTGTTTGTATGTGTCGCTGTGGCTTCATTACGCAAAATCGGCTAAACAGATTTAAACAATTTTTGGTACACGGGTAGCTGGGTATCTCCAGATGGTTATAGGATTCTTCTTACCCGACTACGCAGACGAAAAAAAGAAGGGTTATGACTTTTTTTCCTCCGTGAGCGAAGTTGCAGGCACCTTCTAGTATATACCTATAAAATGGGCATTAAGGAAGCATTTTTTTAAATATGAATTATATGCAGCCAACGTCATCACTTCATCAGTCTGTCCAATGCCTATAACTAAATATGACCATAGATAAAAGACACAATGGTCTTTTCTGCTCATAATTTAAGCCATTTTTACATGGATTGCTTAGCTTTGTTTCAAAAATGGTTTACTTCCACAGCCAACCAGCCAGGTATGAAAACAAATACACATATGCACAAATTGTCCAAACAAACTTGACTTTACTTTAACATAACACTGTATAGCTTTTCCACTATATATCTTAGCGTTATTTTTCAAATTTTGTAATCAACCATATCGCTGATGGATATTTTTCTATCAATCTGGGTAATGACGCTCCTTAATGACCTGTATAAGAAATTCCTATGGTAAACAGTACTTTATTATTAAAGGACATCTGGAGAAATACTTATATTTGATAAGTCATACCTTCATCCCATCTGGCCGATGAGGGTTCCGGCAGCCTTTGCACTTGCACTCTGTACAGGGTTTGCTCTCTACATAGCAAGGACACCGCTGCCCGCAGCAAGTTAGTTTTCCAGGAGTAGCAGTGGCATTACCACAACGACAGCCTTTTCTCTTGCTGCTTGCTGAACTGCGGGATCTATTTGAGGGTTTCTTAAATCCTAATTGGTTTGACTGCAAGAGAATACAACGAAAAATTACTATACAGAAAATGTTTCAGTGAAAGCACTTAATTAGTAGATATATCTAATAAAATATTGAGTAAACAATCTTTATGTAAATACTCTTAATCTTATTTATGCCTCTATTTAACCAGCAATAAAAAGAAATTATTTATTCTACAGATTTTTTATTTATTTATTGTTACCAAGATTACATATATGTTTTTTGTTTTAAAGCCTCATATCGGTATTGGATGTTTATATTCTTTGTATTTAACAAGTTAATTTAACCACTGGTAGTTGGTGGAAATTATGTAGACATAGAGAAAGTTTTGACCTAAACATTAATAAATACACAAATGGCACAAGGCCCATTCGGCATACTTCCTCCAAAATAAAATCGTAATTATTTCATCATATCACTTTGATGACAAAAAACGAAAACATAGTAATTGCCAACTGAATCCATTCGCAGTTACAACGTTTCCACTTTTTGCTGTCAAGATATTGACTCTACTACTACTCTAAACAATAGAGACATTACTTCCACCAACCAGATAGATATTTAGATACTTAATTATGAACTAAACAATGATAACAAGGTGCAAAGCCGATGAATTAATTTACCTTACTTTCCTTAGGGGGTGGTTCAGTAGGCGAAGATGAATCTGTCTCATCCACTGCTTTTCTCTTAATTGTAATTTTATTGCCCGAGCCAGCATACATCACAGAGTACAGAGGGGAGCCATTAGACATCGCTCTGGAGTTTGGTGAGTCTTTATTGGAAGAGGACCTAGTTTCTGCACCACTTGAAGTGGAAGCTGCCTGTGTTTGAGTGGATGCAGAGTTGGTGTAGACACACGGTAATATGCTGTAGGCGGATTTAGAGAGTCCGGCCGTGCTTTTGTAGTCATCGGCGAAGCCGGCGCCTTCCTGAATGAGATCTATAAGGCCGGAACTCGCGACCGTGCCGCCATTCACACCCGCCGCAACTTCATCTTCGTCCACCAAAGTCTTGTACACGTCCGTACCCATAAAATATTCACACAACTTTTTATAACACTGTAGTAGAATCCGTAACTGCAAATTTTCCGCATAATTGTCGTAATCTTTACACCAACTACAAGACGGCTTTAATTTCTTTCTCCCTCCTTTACACTTTTTACACACGTGATGCTGACACCCCGAACTGGTCGGCGTGTACGGTTCTTTAAGCAAATTACCACAAACTGTACAGGACAAAGATTGCCGCAAGTATGGTACTAATCGAAATAAATCCGTCCACGAAGACTTGTCCGCCGCATCGGCTAGTATTATGAGACGGCACGTAGAGACGTATAGGCTAGTAGCATTCATCTTCATTTAATATGTTAGTGCAATAATAAGTAAAAACAAATAAGCAAATTGATTGTTTACAACAGAAATTCTAAAGCAAGTCAAGTTGAACATTGCCGAGCGATGCGCTTCTGTGAATGTCTAATTTGACAGCTAAATGACATTTGACAACTAATGGTTTTTTTTTTGTCCATTCGTCCTTCTGGACAGGCTAAGACCATAGGCCATACTGCTTCGTCTTCAGAGACAACTAATGGTATTACTAAGGTATCAAATTAAAAACCTGCAAAATGTTTCTTAGAGCGAAAACCCCGGAAACTAGTATGAAATAATTATGTTTTGTTGTAATTCACTGAAAAAATACATTAACTTTACTCTGATTTGTAATTCAATTCCAAAATCAAACTTTTATGGGCGCATATCAACTTGTGTTTATTTCATTTTGATTAAAGTGTAGGTATTTTTATCATTTATATTCAAATCATAATCGATGTTAGAGAACATCGGTGAATTCCATATATTTAATCCATGATTTAGTCATATCATAGTTTTCAAGCAGCGGTTTTTCAAAGTTGCGGAATAGCGTTCAGTATTGAAATTTTTTTGATCCAAGGTGTTACCAGTTGAGATATTGTAGTTATAAAGCACGCATACACCTTCCTAATTTAGTCACTGACGACAAGGACGCAGCAATGTCTTGGTAAAGTATGGATTACACTTATCCTAACTAGGATGCTACCGACAGGGAAGCAGCAAGACGTTGGAGTGAGACACTTCAACTCCCCTTCCCCCATTTAGGATGCTAAATTCAGCAAAGTGTAATACGCGCTTAAGAGGAATGCTCCCATCTCGCTCTATCAAATTTTGCAAATGGCAATAATGTCATCATGTTGATATTTTTAAAACCAATGTCTTTTTGCAAAACGGTAAACAGGGTTTTGGGTCAATTTCAGAGCGTTTCAAGCGCACTGATGGTGCCTTCTATTACACATTCGAATGAGATACTATAACTCCTGTGTAGACGTAACTGTACCTCTACACAATATCTCAAAATGCCATTCGAATCTGTAATAGAAGGCATCATTAATGGGGTGACACTAATGAGTGCCGTTGAAACGCTCTGAAATTGACCCTTTTGAGACTTGGTATTTGTTTCTGTTTAGCGTAAAATTCGTTAATTTTATGCTTTAATGTTCGTTGTAGTGGCGGGAAAGACGGCAGTGTGTCATTTATGCTATTATAAAGTAGTAAAAATTTTATGTCTGTACATAGAAAATATTTTCAAAACAATATATTGTAACGGACTACTTGGAGTACACTAAATCGATAATTTTCGTTTAATTTTTTTGGATTTTTGTATGAATCGTTGTAGTTTCATCACGCCAAAAGGTCTAAACTGATTTTAACAATTTTTTGGTATACGGGTAGCTGGGCATCCACTGATGGTTACAGGATACTTAGCCGTCAGTAAAAAAGAGGATTGTGACTTTTTTCTTTTCCACAAACGAAGTTGCAGGCATCTTCTAGTTTATATGTTGTACAGTAGTAGAAGTACTAATGTGTATAAGACTGTCGGAATAAAAATTAAACTTTGGTTAAAACTGGTGAGTAGTGATTTTAATAAGTATTTTTTTTACGTATTCTTAGTAGTCTAAATAGTAGATTGTTTGACAAGGGGCTAAAATAAGCCATTATGATTCGAAGTGATTATTTGGACGATCTCACGAAGTGAGCGAGGACAAATATGTTTTGAGTGTCATAATGGCTTTTAGCCACGTGTTTGGCACTCTGCTTTCCACTTCTACTGCGAGAAAATAAACTTATGTAATGAATTAGAATAAATCACCATGCGCAAATACTCACAGAAAATTTATACATTTGGCGCTTTATATATATTTTTTAAACTAATAATGGGCATAGACAATTTTTAGTTTTCAGTTTCATAGAAATTTGTATGGAATTATATGGCTTTCTTTTAAGCCCTAGGGGCTAGATGTACTATTCTGAGTGTAGTGAGTGATTCAAACGGTATGAGATGCAAATACACAAAACAATCAATTTGATGTGTAGCAGAAGATATACATAACAAGAATTTGATTTCTGTGTGATACAATTTTTTTTAAGAAGTGCGTTTATAAACTGCATCCATGATGAAATAGTAAATTTTAGTCAAATTAAAAATGAATATAAAATTTACAAGTAAACTTTGATAAACATCGTTTTATTTTTACAATAAGTGGATAAAATAACTATAACTTATGTACAAAAAAAAAAAAATTTAGTAATTCAATCATAAAAAAATAATAATCACCATTATCTTCAAAATGTTTTAAAATTATAATTTTTACCTTAAAAATTGTCCAGAGGAAAGGTAAATCATAGTTCCAAATCCGTCCTCAATGGCGCTAGAGTAGCAAGATAGTATGAAGTCAACAACCAATTATAAAATAAAAATTTTATCGAAATGCTATTCAATCCTGATTGCTATATTCTACTTCTGATTTAAATATTCAATCACTAGAAGAAGAATTGAGTAAAAATTGTTTGTTGACTTCATATTATCTAGCAACTCTTGAGATTTCGAACTATTATTTACTGCTTTCTGCTGGACAATTTTTCATCTGTTTTCCTATAAAATATTGCTAGTGGGGTAAAAAGTATCCTATCATAACCATCTCGTGGAGAGGCTCAGCTACCTGTGTATCTGTGTACAAATATAGAAAATATCTTCTAACTGTCCTTCAAATAGTACGTTCCACTTTTTTTAAAAATATCGTCAATGTGCATATCTTTAATTTTTACGACTTTTAATAGTTAACTAGTATATAGCTGTAAGTAATTAGATAATTCAATTTATATTTGTTTTAGCGCCTATCTAGCTACTTTCTAGCGTTATTTGCTAACGACTAATATGGGATTGAAACCGAGTGATTATTTCACTACAGTGCTAACCAACTCGTTTATTAAGGCGGACAAAAGGAAAACTAACTATGCGATGTTTGTTGCATCAGTGCGCGTGGATGCAAGCGACGCCGTTGATTGGAAGTAGTCTACATAACATAACAAACAAAACACATGAAATCAAGATTGTATGCGGATTCATTCTGCTATTCATTAATGTGACGTGTTTTAACTCAATTTTATTCACAGGTTTAACCATTGTAATAAAACGTTATATTATTACCTAGCTACATTTCATCCTCGTTTTATTATTATAACTGTTGTTTACCGGTTTCTTCATTTGATATTTTTTTTAAATATTGGACTCTTTAGTACGCTGCAAATATACTTATCCATAACATTGAAAAACATTACTTTGGAAAACTTCGAGTTTAATAGGAACCAAGCAGGAAATGTATATAATGTATCTACTTACATACTGTCATTTGACGTAATAAAAACCCATTCAAAATTTGTTGTTATATTTAATTACTTAATTATCCTCATTAGCGACGATGCCTTCAGAACTACGTTCCTTATCACCCTGTTGACACCAAATCAAAACAAAGATGGCCATTACTTATCGAATGCAGGGACCCCGTAATAAACAATAGTTTAACCAATCGGGCCATTTAGATACGAATGTCTATTCTGTATCTGTCCTAAATTAAGTGTATAAGGTTTATTGTCTTACGAGTTTCCGTGCGCTATAGGACGTGTGATAAAAGATTACGAGTACGCGGCAGCAGTATCAGTCGCTCCTCTGCCGAGTACAGAACACCTCCGCGACTTGTGAGTCCAAGAGCGTGGAATGGTCTAATTGAATCAATTGAGTGTCCCTCTCGGCTGTGCCGATTGTACCGGGCCCGCGAGCCCGACCAGTGTTGATCTCAAGTGATATTGTGGTACAACTGTTGCTCAGTGCTTTGGAAAGAAAGTGAATAGTCTTGAAAAGTGGTCATCATGTACAGGTAATATCATGTTAATAAGATTTGAGAGGTTCGATATTTGCTATTCTATGTACGGTTAATGACTGGGTATAAGTTCTTGAATCAGTGTTTTATTTATTTTGTGACTTGTGGAAAAGTTCCTTTAAACTGTGCGAATATTTAAAGATAGATATAGCATTCGTCTTCTAGATGATGTATGTATATGTAACTCAGATAATCGTCCAGGTGCATAAAGGAAGTAATGCCTGTTTTTGTAATAAGACTGGAAGTCTAACTTTCTTTCTTTTTTGTTTGCTCCGTTCAAACGAAATTAATCTGCTTAAAACGTAAAGATGGTCCACTGCTCATACCTCAATAGGTACGAAGCGCCAAAATAATCGATTAAGGCCATTCTCTTATTAACGGCTTTTTTAACCCACTACACTTATTTTTTTAGTGTAGGTACATATCCTGTCTGTACTTTTCCCTCAGTAACCATAGGGCCAATGTGAACAACACCTAGACTATGTTTGTCGTATACTTTAAATAAGGTGTTTCTGACGTTAATTTAAAGCTACTTTTACCATTAGGCATTCCTCGTCGTTTCTTAATGATAGCAATTATTAAAATGGCTGCTAATCTAAACACTTACTCAGAATCTATAATACTTGATGAAACAGCCGTACATAAATAATGAAGGAAGTGTACTTATTTAGATCTAACCACGAACTTAGATTCATCGTGGTTTTTTTCGGCAATGCTACATTTCGAAATTGACGTTGCATAGTAATACATGATATCACACTTGTTCCGTATTAGTGTTGATTCAGACAAAGAAAATATGAATCAGGTAATCTTATCAACAAATTCATAGATAATTTAGGCATAAAGCGTATACAAAGCTTTGTTGTTTGTTACTTATTAAAATAAAACACCTTCTGTTCCCGTAGTTCAGATTTTTGCAAGCTGGGTTAAGCCGCCGAAGCCATTAAGCAGCAGAAAAAAACTTTCACCCCGAACAAGCTTTAATAATACATACTTAACTCATATTTCCACGCTTTAATTTCCACGACTATATGACTTTGAAGAGTAAGTAAATGGGTTGTTACTGAACCACTGTCATCTTCGGCACCTTTGTTACCATCATTTGGTCCCTGTCAGCTGCTCTTTTAACAATTAAATTGTGATAAGCTTTTATTGCCGACTGTATTTTTCTTTGAACACGCTACACATTGAGACGTTTTTCAAGAGCCCAAATTCCGTAGAATGGCGTTATTTTGACACTGAGTGCTTATGACCACCTTCCTGCTTCATCATCAGAGCCGCTCCATGATATCATACTATTAAATTGTTACTAAACTTACATAGTTAAGTAGGTATGCCAAATTTTAGCTCCAGCGGAAACTGGAAAGTAGATTAAAAACTTGCAAGATTTTTAAGTACAACATACAAACATACATTGCAAGTTAAATAAAAGCTTGTAAAAACGTGGTAAGGTTGCGATTGCGAAAGTCCATAGGAATCAGGCGTTCTTTGTAGAAGGCAAAGTTATTTATACAGCTGATGATGAAGGATACACATATGAAAGAAAATACTGAAAACGTTCTACCCACTGTTATCTTACTTGTAGACATGTTAATGTTTGACGTCTCAGTTGGAAAATCTCTTCCCGGAAATTGTCAGTTCGGGTTTTATTTTTATAGGGACTTGTCATTCATTACCCAAGATAATGATCTGTGTTTGTGCCGTCGGGTAATGTTATTGTTTACTTTTTACCCAATGTTTTTATTTTTGAAATCGTTACGAAGATTACGAAATCTTTATCCCTATGTGAGAACTGCTCGTTTTCTTGTTCCAAATTTATATTTATGTGTTTTTTCCATATATACGAGTACTTGTATATCCTGTCTATAATTCAGAATCAAGTTTGACTTTGATACCAAGTTCCTATTCAATCAATTGTTTAACATGTCTTTTGTTCTGATGTGCGAATCTTTCATGATAAAGTTGCAGTGATAAAAAACTATGGATAAAACAAACTATATCTCTAACTAGTTAATTTTTAGGGTTCCGTACCTCAAAAGGAAAAAGGGAACCCTTATAGGATCACTTTGTTGTCAGTCCGTCTGTCCATCTGTCCGTCTGTCTGTCTGTGTGTCAAGACCCTTTATTTCGGGAACGCGTGGAGGGTATCGAGTTGAAATTAAATCTATATTCTCAAGTCTACGGTCCCTAAAAGCTGTGAAAAAATCAAACTTCTAAGTTTATGTAAAAACAAGTTACGGCCGTTTATGCCGCAAAACCGTATATTTCGACACTTTTTGAAATTGATACGGTACTTCCAGTTGTTCAAGAAACGAAAAATTTGGTATGAAGGAAGCTCTCATAGCACAATCAACAAAATAAATCTGAAAAACATTTTTTTTTATGTCTGTCTGTCTATATCAGTAACCAATATAAGATGATCAAGTACCGACTACATTTTGCTTAGGAGTAGGACTGCTAAAACTGGATATTTATAGATCGGCCATCTGTAGCGTATATTTTGTTGGGAACCCTCGGTGTGCGAGTCCGACTCGCGCTTGGGTGATTTTTTTATTAATTTCAATTGAGCATCCACATTTACGTTATATAGGTTTAACTCAGTGGGAGTAACGTTGCCTGCGAAGCTGAGGTCCTGGGTTCAAATCCCGGTAGAGGCAATTTGTGTGATGAGTACTGATGAGCAATAAATATTTGTTCCCGAGTCTCAGATTTTTTCTATCTATATTATATAAGTAAATATATCTATTAAATATATCGTCGTCTTGTACCCATAACACAAGCCTTATTGAGCTTACCATGGGACTAGAGCGATTTGTGTATAATTGTCCCGTAATATTAATTATTTATTGTGTGTTGTGATGTGTCAAATATGTAGTCTAAGGAAAGTCCTACTATATAACACGATTTAACAACTGGCGATATGTGTCAACTAACTGGCCGCGGAAATCCCGGAATACGACATTATTTGTAGTACGAAATTTAACCTAATAAACTTTTTCATTTCATTTCACATCATTCGTCCATGAAGATCTCCTTCATAAAGATCGACAACTGGGCAGTTTGCACTCTCACAACAAATTTATTGAAGTTCACGTTGTAGCGAGACTCCAGCCGTTCGACCCAGGGGCGTGTTTACCCTAGGGCCAAGGAGGCCATGGCCCGGGGCGGCAAAAAGCCAGTATTCGCGAGCCCCAAATTTCAAAATAATATACTCAACGATCTGCTCACCTTTCGTCGTAATGCAGTTGGGATACATGTGACGACTCCGTTTTTATCACATCCATACTTAATATTATAAATGCGAAAGTGTGTCAGTCTGTCTGTCTGTCTGTCTGTCTGTTACCTCTTCACGCTTAAACCCCTGAACCGATTTGGATGAAATTTGGTATGGAGATAGTTTGAGTCCCGGGGAAGGACATAGGCTACTTTTTATCCCGGAAAAATACCCTTATCCGCGATAAACGAATTTAAGGCGGACGAAGTCGCGGGCAGAAGCTAGTGATTAATAAATGAAAAAATGCATCTGCGACTCTCTCATTCGCACACTTGTCAGACAATGACGACAGCTATGTCATTTATCTACCACACCGTATAGACGCGACCATCATAGGTCCACTGGAGAAACGCAGATCAAGAGTCAATTTCAGCTTATGTGTATATTTAAGTATGTGATGCATCCTATCTATAGGTAGGATCTATTGTATGTCGATATGTAGCCACGGGCAGGGCCCGAGCGCATCATAAAGATCAATCAGACAATTGGGGCCGCCACGCATGATGCGCAGGAGTGGATCTCACAATGCGCAGCTTCCGTTCGATCGGTTTAGCGCATGCGATAAAATAATCAATACCTGGATATATGAAATGTAACCTAGCTGTTGGTCCTACCTTTACCTACACATTTATTATATATATCATTTATATTCCCATATCTAAGCAATTTCCTTACTTATGGGTACCTAGGTAGGTACTCGTACTTCATTCAAAAGTGGTCTCAATGAGAACATAGATAACCTGAAAAAACATGTTCTGCCATTATTATGAGTATAAAAGCATATTTACCATCATCTTTGTTATTCTTATTGATCACTCATGAATATCAACATCTTGGAAAACCTATAACCGCCCCTCCCTCCAACCCCCACCCTCAAACGTGATGATATCACATTATAATATAAGAAACTTGCTTCTGCCCGCAGCTAGCCTCATCAGATTCATTTATCTGTATTTAATGGGATTGGAGTATTTTTCCGGGATAAAAAGTAGCTTATGTCTTTCCCTAGAATTTAAGCTTTCTACTTGCCAAATTTTATCTTAATCAGTGAAGTAGTTTAGCCGTGAAGAAATACCACACCCATTCTGAATGTAACAATAGATTTGATATCTAACGCGGTTAAATGAAGACAATTAACTCATTAACTGTGTCATTATTATCAAAGCGTGTTTGATAAGACAGGAAAAACATAAACATACTTAATAAAACAATATAATCCTGTCAAGTACCTACTTAGTCCAATCGCAAAATTATCCTCTAGGAGTAATTGCACAAGAGGCTTCAATTAAACTGAATTAAAGTGACCTTAACAATTAAGACAGATTGGTGAGACGTAGTCCCTGGAAGTCTTAATAATCGTACATTGGCAAGGGCCGATCGAAGTTACATTTAAAAACCTTGAAAATTAGCGATTATTTTGAAGATAGTCGCTGCGATAAGATTGCTTTGAAGTTATGAAAGGTACGAATTATTTCAGCAATTGGTTTACGTTGAGATATATTACTTTTGAGTAGGTAGATACGGTAATCTATAGGAGGCAAGGTAGAATAGGAAGAAGAAACCGGCCAAGTGCGAGTCACCGAGGGTTCCGAAAAAATATACGCTAGAAACGGTTGTATCCATGAAAATCCAGTGTTAGCTAAGCCCTGCTTCTAAACAAAATATACGCAATGTGAGGTCATTTTATATTGGTTACTAACATAGACGCACATAAAAATTTTAAATTTTCTGATTTTTTCTATTGGTTATGTAATAAGAGATATCTTCATACCGAATGTCAAGTTTGTAGGACAACTGAAGATTTTTCCATATAAATGTAGGCCATTTGTATGGAAAAATCCGAAATATTTTATTCCGAATTAGCTTTTTCCGATTGTCGAAATTCCGAATTTTATAATTCCTTTTTATTAAAATATCGATTATTGAAAAGCACGAAATTTTGTTTACCGAAAATCAAAATCCAAATTTTAATTAACCGAAATGTCATTGCTAATTCGCAATTTTTACATTTGGAGATATATAAGATCGTGATTTTTAACAATCGGAATTTTGACATTGGGAAATATAAAGCTCGTGATTTTTAACAATCGTAATAAAAATCGAAAACTGACGGTTTCCAATACAAACCTAGCCTAAGGTTTGTATTGTGACCATGTATAGCGGAGCGTCAAAATGCTTGCTTGCATGTAGGTACACAATTGACAAAATTGAACATGGGCCAAAACCCGAAAACTGTAGGTTGGGTTGTTCTGATGTTTCGGACTTTTGTTTAGTCGGATTTATTATTGGTCAGTGTAATGATATTCGGAATTTTGAAATTCGTCATTTTAGTATTCGGAATTCGTACTTTTAATATTTCGGATTACTATTCAGTCGGACTTCTTATTGTTCGGTGTATTGAAATTCGGAATTTTGAAAATCGGAAATGTAAACGTTAGACATTTTTAAATTACGGATTTATAAAAATCTAATTTATGATAAATCGGAATTGTCATATTCGGAATTTTTATCTATTCGGAATTATAAGAATCAGTATTATAAAATTCGGAATTCTGAAAATAGGAATGAAATTTTTCATATGTATGTACTGTACCCCTTTTTTAGTGACTGGTATCTTTTGATTGCGTTGATTTCGAAGTTTGTTTTTTTCACAGCTTCATGGGACTGCAGACTTGAGTATTTGATATTAATTTCAGCTTGATTTCAATTTGACCTTCGCGCATTCCTGGAAGAAAGGATCTTGACAGACTGACGGACGGACAATAAAGTGATCCTATAATACTTCAGTCATTTTACGGTTTCACAAAACATTAATTCATAATAGCCTGATTTTTTTACTGCAATTTTATAATATTTTCTAAGACCCAAATAAAATTTCGCCCAAATACAGTCAAGGGCTAAGATAAATATCCACACAAAGTTCCAAAATATGTATAACGTTATTGTGATAATAACACGACCTATACTTACATACATATTGGTGCCCTTGACTGTGTACTCGCAATAAATTGAGCGTCAAAAGCTTTGCTGATATGTGTCTTAACTAGACTTGACAGAAACAATTAGTACTTAATAAGTAGCGTTTTTTATGAAATCATCATAATTAAGTACTTGACGAAGCTGTTTACCTAAGAATCCTATTTAAAACAAGTTATTATTACTAGCACAGATATTTGACGAATTATTTCTTTATTTCACTAGACACGTTCAGTGATATGATAAAGTCACCAGGTGACTTGATCAAATCTCTGAACTGGTTCAGGGAAATGCCGTAAGTATGTACCTGGATATTACATTTTACTATCCAATTAAGTTTGATCAATCTGCATTGTACTCGTACTTTAGACTTTTCACAGGAACTTCTTGAACCCCTGACCTCCAAATACAGATAACTTACTTAGGTGAAAATAACACTGTTTAGCATATTGCAGTAGAGACTTTAACATTTCACTTAACGTGTCTAGAGAAATGATAAAACAAGTTGATTTTGCGTAGGTAATCGTTTCGTCAACTCACTGACGTGTTTCAGGGATTTTATCAAATCACAAAAAAAAACTGGTGAAATTAAAAAACGAGTTGCCCTTTTGGACTGATTTCATCATTTCACTAATCAGATTCAGGGATTTGATCAAATGACTGACTTTTTCAAGGCAAATGATAAAATGGATTCCCCATTTTAACATCGTGCGAATTTTGGTCATATCCCTTAGAGATTTGTTAAAATCTCTGTTTTGGCCATTTCCCTGCGACATATAGATTGACATAAATATTACAGGAAACATTTTTTTTTAAATAAAAAAAGAACCGACTTCAAAATAAAGTAAAAAGCCGTAAATAATCTTTTATGTACGGTACGGATCACATTTGAATCACCTTTTGAAGTCGGTGCCAAACCATTCATTTATTACTATTAAGAATTCCGCGGCGGCGAACCTTTAGTTATTATTTACCTACATATATATTTAGTCATAGAGTAATTCGTATTTTTGTTGAATAAAGAACTTTATTTACTTCAGGTTTGGCACCGACTTCAAAAGGTGATTCAAATGTGATCCGTACCGTACATAAAAGATTATTTATGGCTTTTTAGTTTATATTGGAGTCGGTTCTTTTTTTATTAAAAAAAAATGCTTTTTAGTGATGGATTTTAGTAGTGATTTAAAGTATTTTGTAGAGCCCAGAATGGGAAGATTGAGGAGGCACTTTGCACGCATCTCGAGCTTTTGGAATTAAGAAATGTAAAAGTTGGTTCGTTCATTGTACCTTCCATCATCAGCTCAGCATGAAATGATGACAACCAGAGGAAAATAACTGATAATTTTAGAAAAATATAAACAAAACATTGTTAGTGCCTTTATTATTTGAGGGTTTCTCTCGATTTCCCTGGTATTCCATCATCTGATCCTGACTTGGTGATAAGGAGACTACTTCAGGGACACACTAAAAATAATATGACTAACAGTCTTAACGTTTTATAAGAATTATCCTCTAACTCTTAACTATTAGGGAGGTCTACCTTCTGTTATCAGCTCAGCATGATAAGATGATGACTATCATATGCAAATACTTAAATAGCTTAAGAAAATATATGAAAAACGTTATAAGTTCCTATAAAATTTGAGGATTGCCCTCGATTTCCCTGGGATCCCATCATCAGATCCCAACTTGGTCGCAATGGGACCACCTTAGGAGTATATCCTTTCAAATAAAAAATAAAATAAAATCGGTCCACAATTGGCGGAGCAATCGGTGAACATACAATAAAAAAAATACAATCTATCGAACATATAACCTCCTCCTTTTTTGGAAGTCGGTTAATGATAAACTTCACAAAACATTTTTGAATAATTGCCAGGGGCCAATTACTTAACTTAACCGACAGTTAGGTTGGGTTGGAAAAACTAAAAGTTGGTTACGGGCCTGGCTGGTTCTTTCTACAGTCGACCCGATAGCTTCGTACCTATTTCTCTAGCAGTGGCTACATAAACAAAGTAGGTACCTATCTTGAGCGCGCTAATCCACATCAATCAATCCGTTACCAAAAACTACAGGGCGATACTGAACGCTTTATCACTTCAAATGACTTTCTTATCACTGATGAAATAAACTGTCATCTTTTACTAAAGTAATTTAACAAGTTTAAAAACATTGTTTCACTAGTGGGTCATGGTCAAGTGTTTGATCTAAATAAGGCAATTGCAGTCTATCGCGATCAGCACTGATACGAAGTACTGATAAGATCGATGACTGAAACGGCTGACCGAATACATAATAAAAAATAAAAAAAAGAACCGACTTCAAAATAAACTAAAAAGGCATGAATAATCTTTTATGTACGGTACGGATCACATTTGAATCACCTTTTGAAGTCGGTGCCAAACCATTCATTTATTACTATTAAGAACCGCGGCGGCGAGCCTTTAGTTATTATCTACCTTAGTACCTTTAGAAGTACCTTATAGAGATTTTTCGAGGAAACATTCACTAGCGGTTAAAACAAGCCTCATGATCATGACACTAAGTGACTAGAGTAATACAATCTGAGTGTCGTAATTATTTTAGGTATAAAATCATGCGTTAAAAAATAGCAGGGACTCCAACACCCCTGCTCTAAGTATTTGCTCTAGGTGCTCAAACTGTCGCTTTAGCCTAGCTTTACAAAGTTCTAATCATAACCAATGTCTCAGCTAAACCAGGCGGGGCTCACTCCGCGATTTTCGTTCGTCGATACAAGTACATGCTGACGGCCCCTTCCAGAGGGGCCTATTCAGTGGCTGCCACGGTCTGCCTCGGAACGCTCGGGCACGCTAGACGCTCTCGCTTTCTGGTTTTACGTCGCAAGTGAGCGTGCCGCATTCGTGTATTTAATGTGTAAAGACGGAATATTTAGGAAGATTATGAGATAACTTGTGCTTAAATGATTAAATATAGATAAGGCTAAAAAATATTGTATCGCAGCGGGTTGCAGGAACAATGACAGAAATTCAAATCACTCGTTTTTATTTCTTGTGATGTGTCGGGAGAAATGTAAATGAACATAATAGATACTAGGTAGTAACTGTATAATAATAAAAAGAAAATTGTAGATATCTTCTTCCATATTTAACACTGGATTAATCAAGTAGGTAATACTCAGAACAATTTTATCTGGTTTTATGTAATTTAGAATCGATTATTTGCTGACATTTTGGTATTTAGATTCTAGTGTATTAAGTAGGTTGGTATACAGGGTATACATACCTACTTACTAATGCAGTATGCAGGTAGGTCCTACCAGCACTGTTAAAAAAGCTGCTCAAGCAAGCTGGCAACATGGTATAAATAATAGCAGCGTTCCACATTTATTTAGTAATTTTGCTCAAATAATATATTTCCTTCACGTTTCTATCAATGTTTATAATAAATTATCATGTTCACAATAATAAATTATCGTGTTAAAAAATCAGTAAATGGTATTCGATTTTCTCTAAGTACAAATTACTTTTCGCATATCCAGTAGGTATGTGTGCGCTTTCTTCTCCTTAACTACTAAACAGGTTTTGATAGAGTTTTCACTGTTTTCCCGGTTACCTCTGACCATAAACTTTAACTCCCAGGAGTCGAGTCTACTCTATAAGAGAATTAACATATGTTCAACAACTTTCAAGATTTATGCAAATATTTTTTTGTTTTTGACTTTTTCAAACTAACTCAATATTATTTTTTATGCACACTATAGTAACCTATTGACGACTTATTTACAGAATATTCGAAGCATTAATTATATGTGACACGTTTTTGGGAAAAGGTCCCACTTTGTCGATATGGAGTTATGAGTAGTTCCTAATACTACAGATCATACGCTATCTTTTGGTGAAAAAAAAGTCTCTAGGTGCTATAGTTATTTTTTTTAATTCTTCAATTTTGCAAAAGTCAATAAGCAACAATTGAGAAAACGTTGGTTAAAGTTTGGGACGGCAAAAAACACACTTGAACTTTGAAGTTATGGAGTGGTTATCAAATGAATTGGCATACTTTAAGGATATCAAATTAGTCAAAATCATGTATGTAACCTTAGTAGTTTGTATGTTACGGAGGCTTGAACATAAAAAGAGAACGAAAATATGTCAATCCTGAATATGGGTTTATTTTCTATATTTATAACATGACACGCAGATTTATCATTAAAGATGTATTTATAAATGTATTCTCATGCTAAAAAAGACAGAAATAATTCTATGGATCCCTTTAGTTAGTTATTATTTCAAAAATTTAAGAAAAACTGAATTGAAAAGTACAGCATAAAAAAATACAAATGACAAGTGTATTTTAAATAGGGCTCCCATTCGTCCGGGTTTCCCCGGATTTGTCCTAGTTTGGAGGCTGTCCGGGGCCAGTCCGGGCGGGTTTTTAAAGTGTGTCCGGGTAAAACCCGGACTCTTTTTGTATTAGGCAAAACCTTATTGAACTGAATAAAATCTAACATGTCCGGGGAAAAATGCGATTTCTTCCAAACATTCAGGGTTTTGAAGTTTTTGTCCGGGTTCCGGAATAATCAAGATGGCAGCCCTAATTTTAATATATAACATAAGATTACTTAAAAACACACTTATCAAGCATGAAATGTATTAATATCAAATTCCAAGTACTTTTTTATGCATTATAAAGTTTAGTGATTTTCGATAGGTAGCGTCCCACTTTGTCGATTTACTAAACTTTAGTGCTTGTTCAGTGAAAAGTATGTGTTTGGTGTATTTATCCCATTTTATGTATGAGATAAAGGTTTGTTATTGTTAATCTAATAGTCATTGATACTAATGTCGATTGTTTCATCTATTTTTACGGAATTTGAACGGATTTTTTTTTTTAGTGTCCCACTTTCACGGTTTGGTTTCCCTCGTATGGACACACGCTAAAAAATGACTACAAGTATAAAATCAGCTTTTAAAACATAGGTGTAATGTTTTTCGAGTTGGTATTTACATAAATGTTATTTTATATCTATCGGTTACTTATATTTTTTTAAATAATAATGTTTTTTACCAACCCTACTATTCATATTTCGTATTTTTCTTTTCTCCTGCTCATAATGTACGTCATATAAGCTTCGTGAAGCGAGACTAAAATAGTACATTTAGGTCCTAGGGTTTAAAAGAAAGCCATATAATCCCATACAAATTTCAATGACACTGAAAAAAAAACTTGCGGTCAGCTACATACTCCTTACAAATAATTAAAAACAAACAAACCAACCTGATCAGATTAGCCAAACTTTCTGATAGAATTGCTCAAACTGTACTTTTATTTTTTCATGAAATATACAATATTAATGGTAAGTCTTTTTTATTTTCTCGCAGTCGAAGTGAAAAGCAGAGTGTTTAACACGTGGCTAAAAGCCATTATATGACACTCAGATATATTTGCCCTCGTTCACTTCGTGAGCACGTCCAAATACTCACTTTGTGTCATAATGGCGTATTTTAGCCCCTTGTCAAACAATCTTACTTGAATTACTTGTACAATAGTACTTGCATGAATTTTTTATCGCTTTTCTTAACAAAATATGAAAATACCGTAAAAACGATTTCAAAAAGTGAAATCAGAATTAAAATCGGCCAAGGAATACGCATGATATAGGCATTTTAAACTGCTAATTAGACGGCGATTTGACGGAGAGGTCCGACATGTAAGTCTTACTGTTACGTCATAGTCTACGCCGGCCATATAAACTCCATATTAAATTCCGTTTTGCTAGAAAGGGATAGAATGAATTATTTGATGGCTTATATCTTGGTTATTTTCACAGTTATTCGAAAAAATATTTTTGTCTACAGTTTGTTACATGAATGAGCTTTTAATAAAGCAAAAATAAAAAATCATGAATATTCCCTATTCATTTTTTATTAACTTTTTGACATAATAACTAACTAAAGGGATCCATAGAATTATTTCTGTCTTTTTTAGCATGAGCATACATTTATAAATACAACTTTCATGATGAATCTGCGGGTCGTGTTATAAATATAGAAAATAAACCCATATTCAGGATTGACATATTTTCGTTCTGTTTTTATGTTCAAGCCTCCGTAACATTCATACTAAGGTTACATACATGATTTTGATTAATTTGAAATCCTTACAGTATGCCAATTCCTTTGATACTAACCACTCCATAACTTCAAAGTACAAGTGTGTTTTTTGCGGTCCCAAACTTTAACCAACGTTTTCTCAATTGTCGCTTTTTCACCTTTGCAAGTTTGAAGAATTAAAAAAAATAACTATAGCACTTAGAGACATAATTTTTTCACCGAAAGATAGCTTATGCTTTCTTATATTACAAACTGCTCATAACTCCATATCGACAAAGTAGAAGTGTTTCCCTTTAACAGGCACAAATATGATATCCACGATTTTTTTCGGTATTCGACAAAGTGGGACGCTGGGCACTAAACTTTGAGGCCTTAAAAAGGTGCTTAAATTGGTCATTTATGGATAGACATCAAAATCATAGGTTTACTACAGTATTTTCTATCAGTTTTCATTGAAAGTCGGTTTTCGGTAGGTTTTGCCATATTTCACTAAACTGCCCGTAACTCCCGAACTAGAATCGACAAAGTGGGACGTTTTACTAAACTCCCTCACATATGTTGCTTGCTCGAAAAGCTCCCGTCGCGTCTGTCTGTCTCTATCTATGTTCGCGATAAACTCGGAAACTGCACGGCCGATTTTGATGCGGTTTTCACTAACGTGCAGCTTGATTCTTCAGGAAGGCTTTAGTGTGTATTTTATATCTTTGTATTAACAACCGTTCAAATCACTAAATATTATAAAACGATAAATACGACGTCCCCTGTCGCGTCTGTCTGTCTGTCTGTTGTCTTTTTATTATTTTAGAGATAAATAACGAAATAATGTATATAATGTATGAAGAATATACATTTATTGCTCTCTATATTGAATGCAAGAAATAAATGGGCGATACATTGTTATTTTATTTTTAGTCGTTGACAGCCCTCACTGTCGGCGACGCGGCGAGTGAGCCAATTCATATTCACCGTTCGTACACAGCCTAAACGTTCGCTTTCGCTTGCGCTGGAGTCGACGACGTCAGGGGGCCATAAATCATAATGTTTTTGCTAAGAAAAAAGTGGCTTTTGTAAAGATGAAAGTAGTGAGCCTCCTGTACTTGTACTATTACCTTTTCTGTGGCTAAACTCGGAAAACCATATAGAAACTGAGAAGTACGAGTAGCTAATGAAGTCAAAGGTACCTAAACAAAATGAAAGATACCATGTTAGAGAGAATATTTATGATTTTTTTAGTGCTCAATTTAACTCGCTCTTGATTGTAACTAACATTGTGTGATTTCTGACATTGAAATAGTTACAGTGCATATGTACTTCGATAGAAATCTAGGCAGTAAAACCACAATGCAATGCAACTGCCATCAACAACAAAGCGAGTGTCAACGGGGAGAAGGCTCAGCGGCCGGTCACGAGGATGCCACTCATTACCCCACACCACATTATTATTGCATTACTTAAACCCTCTAATTTGATATTAATTTTGCCTCCATTATTTTCATTATCTCTGCTGACATAACATTAAGAACAACTAAGCTGTTTTACAATGTCACCGCAACGTGACGGAAAATTATAGGTGCGGAGTGGCAAACACCGTGAATGCCATTTTTCAGGGAACAGTTTCGTCATCAAAACACGTCAGCCAAAATATAAACATGTATCTAATCATTATCTCTGTGAATTCCTGGGAGATGATTAAATTATGACTGGTGATTTCGAGGTACATAGTATGTAGGTATTTTCTGCCTGTCTGATGACCGACGATCTAAAGCGACTTTAACCATGAGTGATTCACATTCTATAGTTGCCTTACAAACCAAATTTAATTATGGATTAAATAAATGTTCTTAACTTAGGATAGATAAGGCCTGTTTTTTATCTTGTGCAGTACTGAATGTAAAACATATAGTGCCCCGCGGCATGGTCCCGAAGACGCTGGTGGCATTTACTCACTGCAGGCAATTACGGCAAAAAAGCATTTAAATTTTCGCGTATATTTTCATGTGTGATTTAATAGTAGCCTATCCGTACGGTATGGGGTCCATCGATTAAAATTACAACATTTATTGAATTGGTTATCTACATCGGTGTGAATCACTGAAATAGTGGGAATCCAAATCATGAATAATATTGGTTATACTTATGTAGTGGTTTGGGTTTTGAATATGGGAAAATTGTTAAGTCAAGCTGTCATTTAATTTCAACTGTATCTTGGAAGATGTAGGTAAACAAGAAAATAATTGGTTATCTATACGATTGCCTTGTCATGGATCTCTCCTGATAATTTCTTATTATAGTTCTACAATATTGTTAAAGATATTTGTTCCCTGAAATTTACGAAACTTTTAAAGGCCATATTTGGCTTTCTTTAGTAAATATGGCTGATTTTTAACGCGAAGTGCCACTTGGAAATTTTTAATATTACGACCAATAAATAGTAGGCCAATGTTGTCTTATGACCTGGAAAAAAATCTGGAGGATTGCTACTTCATAACCAAATAAAATATATTGAAATTTGATATATAATAACCAGTATTAGTCAAAATAATCCTCATTACACTATTGTAATAATGTATAGTGCGTACAAAAAAAAACTGGCTAAAAGCATGTCGGATTATGCTCAGTGCAGCGGTTACTACAAAGAAATCCACAACAGGTGAAAAAGTACACCAGCAAAAGAGCGTACTTTTTATCCAGGAAAAATACCCTGATCCTATAACATATACATAAAATAATCTAAGGTGGCCAGTCGTGGCATAAGCTATAGTTTCTTATATTTTAATGCGACATCGTCACGTTTGGGGGAGTCATAGGTTTTTCTATGATGTTGATTTTGATGAGTGCTCAACATGATTACTATAAAAATTACGGTAAGTATTAAAAAAAAGCCTAGCCCTATTTATTTGAGAGTAGTTTAGTAGTTCTGAGGTAGTGATGATATAAGAAATTGAATAGATTAAACCATACAAATTAAATTAGTTATTATTACACGGTTTCGAAATATTATTATAGGTTACTGAAACCTGACGTTACCTATCTGATACGAAATTCCATGAAATAACTAACGTTATTTGTCTGAATCGATCAACAAGGACGATGTTCAATGAGTCAAGTCTTTCTGAGTACATTAACGATAACCCAGCCGGGACCTCGTCTGTGATCAAGTGCGTTACTCCACCCACGCGACCCTGTGACCTGTCTTATAGATATACGGCTGTGGATGTAGGTAAAATATTTACAAAGACTTATCTCCTTAGAATCGACACGATGAGCGACTTTCATTGTAGAACGACAACAATACTGCGAGCTGATAACTGATAAGTAGGTACTAAGAGAACATAATATTAGATATCTAGGTATACTTATATCTCCTACTAGCAACTCGCCCCGTGCTTCGTACAGGTATTTAGCACATTGACGAATAGTATCCGATATGTTCTAACAAAAACCAAAACCAAACCCAATAATCAATCTAGACACGTTAGTGAAAATTGCAGGTTTTTGGTAAAGGTAGGCAGTTTTTCTGTGCCTATATAGAACCATGGTCGTTTAGGATTTCAGGGTAGGCTCTATGGAGTCATGGCCGTTCGGAGTAGGCAGTGCTTTTGTGCCTATGTGGACCGCACGCCACTGGACAGATTTTTGTGGTTAACCCGGATAAAAAAAGACTTTATTTTTAATACATAGATTGTTACAATATCATTTAGTACTCGGTTGTTGATGTTTTTGTTGCGTAGATACTTTGTATGAACAAGCATTTAGACTATTAACGTTGACTCTGCATTATTTTCAGAATAAATTAAAAAGGAACTCTGTCCGTAATTATTCTCGAATCGCTTTCTTATCGATCTGTACCAATCATGTAAAAAGATTGTTGAAATCAATTTAATAAATATTTTCCTGTGTTTATGTAACAATCTCGGAAATGCTGATTAATATTGACGCGGAGGTAAATTTGGCTTCTGAAAGGAACACATTGAAAGCAAAAAATAAATAATGAAAAAGACACTTGCTAAAAATTCTATTTTCTTTTTCAGAGCTACGCGTGTTTCTTTAGTGGTGGCCGTTTTGTACCACTTCGAGGCATTCGCTAAGGAAGGTGTGGAGATAGAAGAGTTAACGGGGCAGCTGAACCGATGCTCCTACGACCACGCGTACGGGTACTACGGCGCGTATTGCGCCAAACTGGGGCTGAGCAAAGTACCCGCGCTTAAAGACAGCGTAGAGGTCAGTTAAATATTTATGTCGTAAGCGACGGCCATTATTCTCTAACTCTAATGTCCAGCTGTAGGCTAAGAAAGGCCGATCAAGGGTTTTATCTGCCTAAACCAGTGAATAAATTTATTGCTTGAGTTTTTTTTACGTAATAAGTAGCAAATAGGTAGACGAGCGACCCGATGGAAAGTACAACACCAGAGGAGCCACCCATACTATCCTTAAGTGCCATCTTTACTCGCTTCTTAAATAACCTGTTATTCATTATCACAACACAACAAAACGGGGCTTAATAAACCTTTCGTTGGTAATTCTTCGACGTTTCGGACGTCGCGTTACGTCCATGGTCTCGAAGGAAACAGTTTCCTTCCAGTTCCCAAAAGGTAATTAAATAAATCATAGTTATACGCGATTAAGCCCCGTTTTGTTGTGTTGCGTTGTGATAATGAGTGAAGATCGTGTAAGTTTAAATCAATGTTTTAACCTGTTATTGGCTGCAAAGCCTTGGAAACTAGTAGCGAGGGAAGCTCAAGTTTATCATTTCGTAATATACATATATATAATGATAATCAATTCTATTTCAGATTATTGACTTCAGTGAAAACAAACTAAGAGAGCTGAAGACGGATACATTCGCCGAGTACACAAGTTTAAGGAGACTCTATCTTTCAGAGAACATGATTTATCGAGTCAATGAAAACGCTCTCTCATCCCTTACGTATCTCCAGAGCTTGGATTTGTCCAAAAATGTCATCCAAATACTTCCCAACTCCCTATTCCAACTACCGTCGCTAAAGAAGCTTCAGCTAAGCGGAAACCCGTTGGGACAAATGAGTTTAACGTATCCAGCCCTCTCTAAACCACTAAGAGCCCCTATAGAATACCTGGACCTGTCTGACTGTTCTCTGACAGAACTTTGGAACTGGGGCCCGCTACCCCAATTACTCTTCTACAATATTTCACAAAATCCGCTCATACAAATCGATGTATCTCACTTTGTGGAAATATGTAATTTGAGAAAATTGGATTTGTCGAAATCTGTTGACAGAATAGACTTATGCGACCTGAAGCCATCAATAAAGTGGCTGAAACAGAAACGCGTGGACTACTTACTCTTGGTCGACTGGCATGTGAGATTAACTTCTGAAGGTATGTATCAATATCGACATCATCATCCATTAAGGAGTTAAAGTTTTGTCCGTGGAATACCCTGGAGGAACGAGTTCAATTAGCTAGCTTAATGCTGTGATGTAGCCACCTTTTTAATACTTTTATACACAGAAGCGGATAAGTAATACGAGATATAAGAACTTATCATGTAACAGTCAAAATATATACGCTCACTTTGTATAAGCTTGTTTAGTATAACGTTCACTGGATATAATGAACGGAAGATATACTGTCAAAATATCTACTTTCGTAAAGTATAACGTTATTTTGATATAATACCAATTGATATAACGATTAAAGCGTATAATATTCATAACTCTTAATGCAGATTATGTTATGTTTTCGCCTATTTGGTCAAATTGAGTAGAATTTTGATGATTTGAATGATGATGATTTGACCACCGTGGCTCGCTCGCTTCGCTCTCTCGTAAGGGTCGCAGTTCAACCTAACACTCCTCCTCGTTTCGCTCGTCGTCGTACCTAACCTAACCCAAGTCGGACCTGCCTTAATATAATGAATCTAATTTTGTTTATGTTTTGATTTAGACGAGTTCAAGCTTTATACTTGGGGAAAAATATGCTATACGTTATGTATGTATGATTGTTATACGTTATGTATCTTATACGAACTAGAATTAGTTAATTTGAGTGTTATATAAAAAAATATTATATAAAGTAAGTATTATGTAAATTGACCGTTATTCCTCATAAAAGTATTGATTTTGCTGTCATAGGTAACGTTCATTATATCTAGTGAACGTTATTAATATGAAATTATATATTTGTAAAACTCGTGAGACGCACGTACCCCACAGATGCAGTACCTGCATGCTCTTTGGCCAGTTTGTATTAAGTTTTACAACAAGTTTAGTATCCCCTTACTGCATGTTTTTAGGGTTCCGTTCCAAAAATGGTAAAAAAGTAACTCTTATGGTGCGACTTTGTCTGTCTGTCTGTCCGACTATTAAAGCGCCATATCTCAAAAACTACTTATAGTATCTATTTGGAATATTTATAAATATGGTCAGCCCACATGTATTGCAAAGATTTTTTTTTTAATATATTTTTATTTAAAAAAAACGACGTATATGGGGGGGGGCAAAATTTTTAAGTCTAGCTACTAGGTCAATTAGGGTATCATATGAAAGGAACTACCTGTACATTTTTGAAGAATTTAAAGAAAAAATATTGTGATTATATTCTGTTTTATTAAGGAAAATGTGAAGAAAAACATCATTCCATGCAAAGGGCGGCCCTTTATCTCCGAAGTTTACCGAACGAAAATTTTACAATTTATATAAATAAACATTAATATTACACGAAAATTATAACCATGTCTCTAACCAGCTATTTTTTTTTGAAATTTCCTATTTGAACAACCCGGTTGCGTTAAAGTTTAAACCTCATTTGTATGCACTATAGATATCAGGTGCAAACTTAACTCAACCGGAACCGGGTAATATAATAATGTTAGGGTAAGTGAAAGTTTGTACGGAACCCTCGTAGCGCGAGTCCGACTCGCACTTGGTGGGGTTTATCTATATTGCGGGTAATTCGTGTCTAATAGTACTCGTATCACTCAGCTCTACGTCACATCTTCCTTACACGGGAAAATATTTTTTTTCCACAAAAAAGGTTTTGCTTTTTAACGTTATATTATTATACCAATGGTAGTTTCAGCTAGGTTGTCCCAGTACTTTTTAACTGAGTCCCAAAAAGGAGGTAGTTCTCAATTCGTTTTTTTTTTTTATTGTTTTTTCCCTCAGACCTCTGGCATTTATAAATCAATTTAGAAAAATGATTTTTGTTTAAATGTAGGTGCATCCAGGTTGGCCCCATATAATTTTATTTAAGATCTGATAATGGGATCCATGAGAAATTGAAGGAACTCCTCAAATATTGTAGGCATACATATAGCGATTTTGGTTTTTTTTAAAACATATGAAGCAATTGCATTAGGGAAGTACACCTGATGAAGAAGACCACAGAAGGTCACTGGAACTCCTCAACGATAAGTGATTTACGATGGTGACAAGATATATCTCATTTATTTATTTATTTATTAGGTTTGCCTACAGGTACAATAAATACATTACAATAGGTATACATTTATACAATGGGTACTTTAGAGTATTTACCCAATTACAGGCAAACACAACATGCTTTATAGAGAAAAAAGAAAAAAAGTCGCTTACGTTAACATTTGACACTTGGTACACTTGAAGAAGATGGTAACAACAAAAAACTGGATTCCATAATGTTAACATACTAATTTAGTAATTTGATTTTACTAAATAACTAGATAACTAGCTATTTAAAATGGCTAAGCTAATACTAAGTCGCAAATTGAATCGGTCCTGATGAGAATGGTACCATCGAATTGATTTGATGATGGAGCCGGAAGTAGGCACCGGATCTCTTTAAATATCATAATGTATCCTTTCAGTGTTTGGGCTCGTTAGAATTGTCACGGGATATATTTTAAAGTAACGATTAACTAAAATTAACACAATTTATTATTTAAAGATAGACTCTTGTCGGTGTAATTCCCTCCAGTTCTTAACAGGTTCATCACCGTATTTATCAGGAGGCTATACTTATATATGCTTCCTAGTAGTTAGTAGTTCGGGGATCAATTTCAATGCACCTACGTATTCCTACATAGTCGTTTCACGCCCTAATTCAACGAGGTCATTGGGAACAGTTTCCCAACTTCTCAAGCGTGTCACAAGATGACCTGTAAAAAATCGCGTTAATAACTACCATTGACCGACTACATATAGAGGTATGTAGGTATTGTAGGTACATAATTAATACTTGCCTAGTAATGTTCTTCTTTTTTTGTATCTCGACGCAATTGAATAAACATGACCTCGTTTCTCCAATTTATCACAGAAAGAAATGTTTAATTATTCCAGGAATTAGATAACTACTTGTTTCTCATAAGCATGTGTGACAAACGGAGCGTTGTTGTATTATATTCCAAATAATACAACTAATGAACGACAAAGTAGTCGTTGAAACTACACAACAAACGGACACACCTTATTGGAAAAAAAAGCTTATTGAATCATAAGCCAAATACACTCTCAATCAAGTCCCATTTCAGATAAAAAAAACCCGGCCAAGTGCGAGTCAGAGTCGCGCACCGAGGGTTCCGTACAAATGTTCACTTACCCTAACTTTATTACCCAGTTCCGGTTGGCTTAAGTTTGCACCTGATATGTATAGCACTGCATACAAATGAGGTGCAAACTTAACGCAAATGGGTTGTTCAAATAGGTTTATTGATAATAAAAAAAAATTGCTAGTTAGAGACATGGTTATAATTTTCGTGTAATTCATGTTATATATAGAAATTATGAAAATTTTGAAATTTTCGTTCGGTAAACTTTGGACACAAAAGGACAGAGAAAGGCTTGAGGCGTTCGAGATGTGGTGCTGGCGAAGGATGCAGGGAATAGCTCGACAGAAAAAGCCACCAATGAGGAAGTATTGGAAAGGGTAGAGGAGAAGACACAAATACTTCATACAATAGAAACTCGAAGAGAGAAAATGATAGGTCATTTGATACGACACGACAATCTAATACAAAAGATAATGGAAGGGAAAATTGAGGGAAGGAGAGGAAGAGGGAGGCCGAGGATTAGTTATTTGGACCACATAAAGAAAAAGGTAGATGTCGTGTCGGATAGAGAAGTTAAAGAACTAGCATTAAGTAGAATGGACTGGAGAAAACTGCACCGACAAGAGTGAAACTCTTAAATAATAATAAACTTTGGAGATAAAAGGGTCCCCCCTTTTAATCTCCATGGTGTTTTTTTTCATATTTTCCTAAATAAAACAAATTTTAATCACAATAATTTTTTTTTTAAATTGTTCTAAAATGTACAGCCAAGCCCTTTGATTTGATATCCTACTTGACCTAGTAGCTAGACTTTTAATTTTTGCAAGCCCTGATAAACGACGTATTTTTTAGAAATTAAAAGTTTCCTTTGCAATACATGTGAGCTGATCATGTTTATAAATATTCCGAATTTCAAATAGATAGCATAACTAGTTTTTGGGATATGGCGCTTTAATAGTCGGACAGACAGACAGACAGACAGACAGAGTCGCATCATGAGTGTTCCTTTTTTACTATTTTTGATACGGAACCCTAAAAACGAAATCAAAATTGGTTCATCTATGTAAGAGCTACGATACAACAGACATACACACAGATAGTGACGTTAAACTTACTCGTATAATGCATTTTTATTTCGATCGAGGTTACAAAATACGGATATATTCTTTAATAGTATTTTATGCAGTCGTTATATAATGTATGTTTTTTCAGTCGACCGCGTTTACCTAATTAAGGTACGAGACTTAAAAAGCGAATTATATAACTATTGTATACAATACTTTTTCTACGAGTAACCCATAAACTACAGTAAATGAAACATAGCTAAAAAAATATTGCAAAAGAACTGCGTGCAATTATATTAGTTATTAGTACTGATATTTACTTAGCCACTTGTAGTTCATTACTGCTACCTTATTATGCAACAGAAAAATACAAGTTACAGGTTGAATTTACTAATATTATTTGCTTGCACTTAGATGCTTGTATATTCGTATCTTGTACTTTATTATGCAACATACAAGTACAAGTTACAACCAAAACCACTAGTATTAGCTTGTCTTTTGTTATGCAGTAGGCCCTAGTTTGTAATTGGCCTATTACCTACGACTAATATTACCAATCACATGGCAGAAACGTGTTTAAGTAGAGATAAATTTGATCACCCGAGTTAAACACTCTACTTTTCATTTTGACTGTGAGGAAAATAAAATCATCACCATCATCATCATCATTATCACCATGATCATCATCATCATGATTGCGATTGCGATTTCGCGATATGAAAAGCTTTTATTTTAATAATATGACGTACTTAACTCAATTATCTTTGACTCTGTGACTATTAATCGTAACAATAAAATACTTTCCACCCTAGGGATGGAAAAGTTATTTTCCACCCGGCTAAATACTCATGAAAATTAAACTTCCCGAAAAGGAGAGATGATTGTTTTTTTATATTTGCATTAAAACGAGTCTCCTTAAACTAAGACATTTTATTTTTCGCAACCCAAAATTTTAATTTCGAACTTATTATACCTAGTTCATTCAAAGTTTTTAAGTTAAGGCTTATGAATATATCAGTTCAATCGGAAATGCTATATAGAGTATCCGACATTGAAAAGTAAGTTATTAAAGTTTACTCTATGAAGGCCTTATTGAAAGATTAAAGTCGACGAGTAGCAAATTAGTATATTTCGATGCTAGTGCTGAAAGTATGTCATTACGACACGAGTAGGTACCGAGATATCTTGTCACGAGCCGTAGGCATGTGGCAAGACTCGGGGCGAGTAAAGAATGACATTTCCGCACGTGTATCGAACGACGTTTATTAATACAGTTGCGAAAAAATAAGAAAAACAACAAGTAAGCATCATGATCACCATCACCATCATCATCATCATTATCATCACCAATAAGTAGTCATGAATTGGAACAAATATACGTTACGTAAGCACTACTTCGCGAAAACCAACTTTACGCACGCTAAACAGCTACGTAATGTAGAACTTTTTGAACAACTGCATAAAAAAATATATTATGTTATTTCTCGACATGGACACTTTCTGAGACCGTCCTGTATGTATGAAGAGAACGACGCGCGACGCCCGGTTGAGGCGCCATCTAATGAGGACAAGCGGTCACCTTTCTTCGACAGCCCCACAGTGTTACACAACTCTCATCTCTTTATAATCACAATCAATATGTAATACATAAATATTAAACGGCTTCAAAAATGGAGGAGTTTCTCAGTTCAATTTTTTTTTTGTTTTCAGAATTCGCCTTGTGTCCCGAGAACACAATTTCAGATGAGCTCAACCGCACATACACAAAATGCCAGGCAGCGTATAAAGTCAGTGAAATATAATTTTAATTTTGCTTTCAACTTCTATCATTATATCATTAAGTGGATCAATCAACTTTTTAGTGTCCTCCATATTCCTACTTTTTGCTGCAAAGGCCTTTTAAAAGGCGTTCTCCTATTCAATGAACTTTGAGTCATTTTGTACCAGAATAAAGTTGCATTTACTTTTTGTCCTTTTCGAAATTTGAGAATTTTTATACAAATTTAGATATAGAAATTCATTCAGTGGCCGGTCAAAGCAGTCTTTGGGTACATATTAGATTATTTTTAGGGGCAGTTTTCTGCGTCTACCTTGTTTTAGAAACTACTTACTAAGGCACAAACATACCTATTATTTTGAACACGGCTGTAAGTATCTCACCCTTGCCGATGCAATTTCTTTGAGTTCTTTCCTCTTACCGGTGGCGTAACGAATATAGCTTCGGGGAGACCCCCGAGAGGCGGAACCAGCTTGGTACAACTTTTAGGGGTCCTTGGCCTAATCAAGAAACCTCAAACTAACAAGGGCACAATCTTTTTTTCGTTTCTTTTGATTACTATAAAATCAAAAGTCATAATGTAATGATTGTCCGAATTTTCGTTAGTCATGATCGTATTTTTCTTTGAAACCATTACCTTTCCAGGATTGTCATAAAATTAACCTAACCTAACCTATAGGATTAAATTTTCAAATATCCTGAAAAAAATCCGGTTTCACTACAAACTAAAAACTAACTAAAAACAAAAGGATTCGCTTATTAAGGTTCCATATCCAAAGGGTAAAACGCCCTATTACTAAGGCTCCGCTGTCTGTCTGTCTACCCGTCTGCAACCGTGATAGCTAGACAGTTGAAAGTTTCACAGATGATGTATTTCTGTTGCCGCTATAACAACATGTCTATGTCGGTTACCAACATAAAATGATCGAACACCGTGTACATTTTGCTTAGGAGTAGGGCTCTGCTAAGACTGGATTGTCAAAGATACGGCCGTTTTTTTTTTTTTCAGTAGGAGGAGGAAATCCTCATGGATACTGCCAGGCCGGTCCTGGCAGCATGCCCGACTCTACTGGAGGTGGTACCCAGTATTTTATAGGTGGGTGCCACCCCCAGTAGCCTACAGACTAAAACCTCCCCCTTTGTTTAGTATAGTTGTTACAAAAGCGCCGCGCTTACGGTTTGCACTTTGCTTCTGGGTGTGTAAAGTTGTGTGTGTGTGTGAGTGGTGTGTAAATGTATAGTTTGAAATGTATGTTGTGTAGTGTACCTAACGGTAAGAAGGGCGCACATATTACACCCACTCGCCCCCCAGTATATATTTCATTATATATATATATTAATCAAAGATATATTTACAGATATAATCAAAAACGTACAAGGCAATTATAGATAGAATTCGAGTACAGAATATTTACAGCTGGAATTAAAATGACATGAAAAAATTACAGAACTTATGTCCATCCGCGGGGCGACCAGAACCCAAAAAAGAAAAAATTTGGTCGCCCCGCGCATGGACCGATTAGCATAGATGTTAAGAGGTACGCCTATGTACATTTTTTTTTTTGCTTAAAAATAAAGACTTAAACTAATATTTACAAAATATATACAGAATATTTACAGTTTTAATACAAGGTGTTCAGTTAACACACGGTATAAGAGTGCGTAACAATAAACAAAACTGACTAAGTATTGTTAAATTTCTTAACATTTTTCACTATATGTTTCATTAGAGAATGAAAAGAGTCAGTAGTGGATTCTTTACTTAATATTTCCTTGAGTTTAGTTCGGTCAATGTTAAGATTTTCACAGACTATTTCATGTTGTAGGCGTTTATTAGAGAATCGAGGACATTGGAACAATAAATGAGTAAAAGTTTGGGGTATATTAATAGATGGGTCACAAGGACATAAGTTATTATCAATAATTTTAAATCTACAAAGATATTCTTTGTGGTATCCATGGTTACTTAAGTACTGGGTGGTTTCAAAAGTTGGTGGATATTTAGTTATATAGTCGTTAAGTTCTTCATAGGTATTAAATAGGGTTTTGGTATACAAGCATTTGTCAGGGTGTTCATACAATTCTGGCATTTTCTGACTTATGTCCATCCGCGGGGCGACCAGAACCCAAAAAAGAAAAGATTTGGTCGCCCCGCGCATGGACCGATTACCATAGATGTTAAGAGGCACGTCTATGTACATTTTTTTTTTCTTGTAAATAAAGACAAACTAATATTTACAAAATATATACAGAATATTTACAGTTTTAATACAAGGTGTTCAGTTAACAGACGGTATAAGAGTGCGTAACAATAAACAAAACTGACTAAGTATTGTTAAATTTGTTTAGATTTTTCACTATATGTTTAATTAGAGAATGAAAAGAGTCAGTAGTGGATTCTTTACTTAATATTTCATTGAGTTTAGTTGGGTCAATGTTAAGATTTTCACAGACTATTTCATGTTGTAGGTGTTTATTAGAGAATCGAGGACATTGGAACAATAAATGAGTAAAAGTTTGGGGTATATTAATAAATGGGTCACAAGGACATAAGTCATTATCAATAATTTTAAATCTACAAAGATATTCTTTGTGGTATCCATGGTTACTTAAGTACTGGGTGGTTTCAAAAGTTGGTGGATATTTAGTTATATAGTCGTTAAGTTCTTCATAGGTATTAAATAGGGTTTTGGTATACAAGCATTTGTCAGGGTGTTCATACAATTCTGGCATTTTCTGCTTAGATACGGCCGTTTGTAACGTATATTTTGTACGGAACCCTCGGTGCGCGAGTCCGACTCGCACTTGGCGGGTTTTTTCACTTTGTCCACTGCTTCTGAATAACTTGCATTAAGCAACAGGTTTTTATAAAGATGATTGTGTGTATGCAGGTGCCGATCCCCGAGTCGCGACCGAGTCGCCGAACCTGGGCGAAGGTGTGCGGCGGGCTCGCTGGCTTCCTCGTAGCCTTCATGCTGCTATTGTACGTGTTCCACCGGCTCAACGTCGCCAAAACCAAGCGAGCCAGCGAGAAGAAAAAGGCTTTGCCTATACACGGCGATAAGCGGTCTTCCGAGTTGCTTTTGAATGATGCCTCCTCCGCTTAACGCCTGACTCGTTAGCTTAGAGCAAAGAGCTGGAGCAGGTTTGGTAACTTATGGGCTAATTATGTTACCCAAAATGCTTTCCTTCAACTGTTTAATTTCGCCACCTAAGTATTTCTCTGAAACTGTAAACTATATCAGAACTATAGAACGAACCTAACCTATTGGGTTCTATTTACTTCGCTGGCCCAAAGAGAGTCTTGGTCTCCGACAGAACATAGAGACATTTTTCTCGGATACTTTCTTTTAGCAAACTATTCTTTCCAAACTGCCGCAATTCGTAAATGTTTCATTTCCCAAACTCGCGCTTTTCTCCGAAACCGAAGAAAATTCAGATATTTTTTTAAGCCATTGTGTAGTGCCCAATAGGTTAGGTTAGGTTTGATTTATAGAAATTCTGAAAATTTTACTGTTTTCAAAAAAACCTAAGTTTGGGAAATGAAATATATGGGAAGTGAAACAGTTTGGGAAACATAATTTGCTAAACATTAGTAAACCCATTTTTCTGTTTTGCGTCACTTCTCGGCTATCGGGTATTTCAATTAAAAATACCCGGAAGAGTTTGCGACTCCCTAAAAAAGCACCTAAGTTGGGAAATAAATACAGTCGCGGAATGAAATCGTTTGGGAAATATTGTTCGAAAAGAAAGGACACCGCTGGGGGCCACCAGAACTTAAGCACAGGTCCAACTAGACCTTATTTGCCTGTCAATATTTTCATCACATAATCATGTAAAGGTACACTGTATTTACACAAAATGTACCTATCTCCGTGACTGAAATTGTAAGCGTATTCTGTTAATGCTGGTTTCGAAGTGGCAGATGAAGATAACTTCTAGAAAGCAGGTGTGCATTTCTTCCAACAAATAGTGCTAGTCAATTCAAAATATGGTGTCTCCCTGTGGGAGTATTATTGGAGCACAAGTTGCTCTAAGCTTGCTAGCTAGGTAACCTGGTTGTTACTAAGACCATGTTGATATTGAAATAAACGCAATACTAATTATAGACTACCTAGTGCTGCTACCGTAGAACGTGGGATAGGTACTGGGAAAGTGTTTTGTGAAGATTTTTTGCAATGTTAGTGAGTTGATGACTCTTCAATAGTGCACGAAGAATTCATTTTATTTATTAGGTACCTACGCTTAAAGCGTGATAGCACCCCTATAGAGAAAATTAACATCTGTAATCAACTAATTCGTAAATGTTATTCATTATTCATTAAATATTCACCTACAACCTAGTGGTTAAGAGTTTTCCGTTTACCGAACCGTCTTAAACGTAGTTTTTTAGGGTTCCGCACCTCAATCGGAAAAAACGGAACCCTTATAGGATCACTTTGTTATCCGTCTGTCCGTCTGTCTGTCTGCCAAGACCCTTTATCTCAAGAACGCGTGGAAGTATCGAGATGAAATTAACGCCATATACTCAGGTCTACGGTCCCTTGAGCTGTGAAAAAATCAAACTTCTACATTAACTTAAAAAAAAGATGGACACATTTATGCCGCAAAAAACGTATATTTCGACACTCTCAAGGTAATCAAATTGATAAGAGTAAGTACGTCCCGTTGACATAGAACTATGAAATATGGCAAATAATATTGTGACATACTACAAATACATACAAAAATCTGAAACTATACATTTGTAATTAAATCCTAAAAAATATAGTCTTTTTCAAAAGACTTATTTGGACAATGACAATACTATTGATATCAGGTGCAAACTTAACTCAACCGGAACCCGCGGTGCGCGAGTTGGACTCGCACTTTGCCGGTATTTTACTATGACTAAGTTCTAAGGCACGTTTAAACTATCAGAGACCATTTGTGAAAAAAATACAGTAATTAAACGTCCTATTTGTTCGTAAGTGTAAGTGTATAGTTTCCATTTTAAACTATATTTTACAGTTAACGGCCTAACGTAGAGGCTTCAAAAGTCTGATTAGAATAACAATCATTAAAAGTCATCCAAAGATGTTATAAAACTTTGTTTTTATGTGAATGATATATTAAATGGTGGTAACTAACGATTATAGTAGAAAGGTAGGGGAGACCGGGAAAGGTTAGATAACCTTACCCTGCCTCCGGGTCTCACGAGTTGGTTATCACACGATGGCCATACAGAAAACTGAACGAACGAATAAGTTCATCGACCGGTGTCGAAGGATCGCGAGAGCTTTATCTAAGACATATCGCTCTCGCGATCTTTCGACACCGATTCATATCCCATTATGACCACTGTGACAACCTTACCTGGTCTCCCGTACCTAATTACCCATTACATAAAAAAGTGACTGATATCTAATTCAATTGACTAAGTAGAGGATTGTATAGGACCTGCACGAGAAAATTAAATGAAATGAAAATAATAAAACAATGATGAAAATGTCCTTGCACAAGCATTTAACCACTGGAAATGGTAATTAAGCCACCATTGGCATTACCGAACAAATTTTTCAATCACTTTTAGGCAGCGGAGGAAGGGTTCAGGGTGAAATAGGACCTAAAAAAATTACTATGTTATCATATCTACACTTCTAAACTATTATAAAGTTGAAAAAATTAAATGTCTGTACATTAAAGAGATATTAAAAAAAATATTGTAACGGACTATTTGGAGGTCGCTGATTCGAATTTTTTTTTTGTATAATTTTTCTCCTCCGCGAACGAAGTTGATAAATTTGTGATCATTGGTGATCTGCCTCGCTGCAGCAGCCTTCGACTTTCTGTGGTCGACATTCGCTCAATAGCGATATCTCCCCGACAACATAATTTTGTGGCTAGAAAAAGTAACAGTGCGAGACTATACTATGGAAGATACACGCTGTGAGATGCAGAATTCCTGTAGTATGGACTCGTTAGTACGAAAATTCAATATGTCCATGTTAATTCTAATTCCGTTACTAATTAACGTGTTTTAATAAATTTCACATATACATATGTACGGATAGGTACCTACAGAACACTCGATGGTACCCCAAGAGTTTCTTGTTTCTAACCTAAGTAATAACATTAAAGTTTTCAAATTCTCGTGCAGGTTAGGTTGGTAATTCTGGTGTAGTCTTAGCGACGACGCGCTTATTGGATGTGCTAATAGTCTTTGCAGGCATTTATTATTAAGAAGTTACATTTGCCAAAGATGTTTTATTTAGCTTAAATGTGTTTACTATGATTTTATTGAAGTGGTAGGAATGATGCTACGCACACTAGGAATGATGACTAAATTTTTATAGATTAATAAAAAGTATTGGAGACATATTTTTTCTTTTTCTCACGTAATCACAAAATAAAAATAATAGCGATAACTACCTACATTGAGTCAAAATGTCGCGTGACTCACTCCTAAACTTTAATACGATTTATCTGAGTATTTTCTGATGTTGAAAAAGCAAAAAGTACGTCCGTACTACAATATACTACATTTTTTAATTTTCTAACAGACGGAATAATTAGAATTTTCCTGTTGATACTCCGTCATCATGCCTATTTCGATATAAAAGGGGGGAGGGGGGAGATGGTTAAGCATTTTTTTGATTATTCATATATTAAGAGTTTTAACTAGAAAACTACCGCGAGGCTCAGACATATTTAGATTACATTATCGGTTACTCACGTTGTACAAGGTGAGTACTGCTCGACATGTTTCGGTCCTTTACGAGGATCGGAGCCATGGTGCGAGGCAGGCAGCGTCTATGTAATCTAAATACTATTAGGAGTGCCCAGATTTTCTATAGTTTATTTATATTGGACAATATAGGTATTAGGAGATAATAAAAGTTGGAGTGATCCAGAAATCACAATGATAACACTTGGTTTGCTTTGACATTTCATGAGTACTCATTTCATTGATTAACACGTTCCCTGTCCGGGTGCCCCCAATGGCTTGTCAGGAGTCCATGCCACTCAGTGGCTTGCACAGGGTTTTTGGCTTAGGTAGGCAGTTAAAATGTTTTGATCACTTGGGTAGGCAGCTTTTCCGTGCCTATAGAGGACCCATGGTCCTTCAGGGAAAGCACAGGCTGTGTTTTTGTACGGGGACAGTGAACATGTTACCTGAGGTTTTTTTTTTCATTTACAAATATAAGTGTAACACTGTGATACAGTACGTCTTGTTACTTATTTTGAATAAAAAATATTATTATTTAATTTACTTTGTATGATTTCTTGAGGTATGCCCTTTCCTAGCATTTAAAAACCTGCGCTGCGCAAACCTAACTTATCTTGTAAACAATTACCAAAAATCACTTTACTGTTTAAAATGGCATTTATACTTAAGATAAAAAATATCGGTTCCGTACAAACTTTCACTCACCGTAACATTATTATTTATTACCCGGTTCCGGTTAAGTTTGAACCTTATATCTATAACAAATGAGGTGCAAACTTAACGCAACCTGGTTGTTGAAATGTTTTTTGAAAATTAAAATAAAATTTGCTAGTCAGAAATATACTTATAATTTTCGTGTAATATTTATGTTCATTTATACAAAATCTGAGAATTATGTGGTTGGTAAACTTCAGAGATAGAACCAAGGCCGTCTTTATACACGCGGTGGCCCTCGGGCACACGGAATGGGGAATGGATGAAAATTTTATAATAATATAAGCCTCCTTATTGTGAGAAAAAAATTACAGATTTTTCTGTGGCTTCGAAAAAAAATAAAAATAAAAAGTCGGCCTATATGCCCGCCTTATACGGTACGGCAAGAACAGCATTGATATTTTCTGTTAAAATGGCTGTAAATGTACTGATTCTTGCCGTACTGTATAAGGCGGGCATATAGGTCCAACTCCTTTTCATCTTTTTAATATTTTCTAAGCCACAGAAAAATCTGTATTTTTTTTCCGACAATAAGGAGGCTTATTCCTACCTATAAACAAAATTAAAATTAAATTTTCATCCATTCCCCCATTAGGGCCTTCTGGGGCACTCAATAATAAAATTAGAGACCTCTTTGGACTGCAAAAAAAACGTCATTTACCCTTTGACCGCCAACGACGGCTGTGGCCGACAACTAAAAGTCGTGCCACTGACGCCACGTCGGCTACAGCCGTCCAAATTTCAATGATCAATAACTGTCGATTACAAGTATTTTTCCATCCCTGTTGATTTTGGAGCTCTTCTTATTTTTTGCTCTGGCGTCACAGGCACGGTAAATTGCTCCGCTGCTTAGCGTTCAAAAGGTTTATGATCTTTCGGGGCCCCCTGAAGTTGGGGACCCTGGGCACGAGCCCAGAATGCCCAGTGGGAAAGAAGGGCCTGGATAGAGCGGGAGCTGGAGGAGCGGTTTCATATGATACCCTATTTGACTTTAAATTTTTGCCCCCCAACCCTCAGATTGGTCTTTTTTAAATAAAAATATATTTTTAATGTTTTTTTACTTTTTGGCTAGGAACCCTAAAAATGATAGTAACGGACTATTGGGGGTCACTAATTTAAAAAATATATTTTATTTGGATTTTTTGTATGTGTCGTTGTGGCTTCATCACGCCCAAATCGGCTGAACGGATTTCAACTATTTTTGTTACACGGGTAGCTGGGTAGTGGGTATTCACAGATGGTTATACGAAGAAAAAAATGGGCGTAAAGATTTTTTCTCCTTCGTGAACGAAGTTGCGGGCACCTTGTACACCTTGTTGTTGTTGTAGTGTACGTTATAAAAGAAACACGCATGCCGATAAAACAATTTATATTTAAATGAAATTAAACTGAACTAAAGTTTAAATGGTCACAAAACTAAAATATAAGCATTCGATTCCTTGCTGTTTGCGATGTTAACAATTCTCGAAGTCATTTCCATCGCACGATAACCAATCGAATGTTTTAAGCATCAACTATGAGTAAGTCGCGAACATTTATCCCGCGGTTGGCAGATCTGAAGCCTCCTCTTCTACTTCTCAGCAAGGACATGCCTTGAATGCCAGTCTAGGGTTAATTTCGTTGAATGTTGTCCAAATTTGTGAAATTCGGCATTTGTCTCAAGTGTCTTTTTTCTCACTATCGTTTACGGCCTTTGCTGATGTCGGCTGTGTTTCCTTTTCTTTCGCCAGCCGCTGTTTGCTAAATTTACCCATGCCCGGCTGATAAATGACGCGGCTGGGACGATCCTGAAATAAATTATTATAAGATTATCATAACATTCACTATCTTAGAAAGTATATGAGGCACATTAGGAAATCATTTCTGAAGCTAATGTTGAATGGTGTACTCCGTGAGGATGCTCCCTCATTCTAACAAAGTAACAGATCCTACCAACATACACTTCAAATTTTGTGTTTAAGATACTGGGTGATTTTGGGGAGATGAGCGGGACTGACAGGAGTGACGGGGAGGGTCTAGGTTTGCCAGCTGTCCGGTTTTCGAACGGACAGTCCGGTTTCCTTTATGCTTATCCAGAGAAGAAAATCTTGGTAAACCGGACAATAGATTGTCCGATTTTAGTGTAATAGTTCGTTATCTGGCGCTAAAACCGCTCCCGAACGCTGCGTTTAACTAAATATATGAAAAAGTAGATTGACCCTTATTTTTTTGGTAGCTCTAGAATTGCCTAGAAATTTAATTTGTGTTAATAAATAAAAATGAAAAACTTGTCCGGTTTTTGTTTTCAACACATCTGGCAACCCTAGGAGGGTCATACTGAGAAACTTTTACTATGGGGTCAACTACGAAATCGTTAAAAAAAATCAGCTAATTAAGAGTTAGTTGATAGGTAATTGATAGCTTATTATCGGAAGTGTATGGAACAGCTGATTTTTTTCGCAATTTTGTCGTCGGGCCCATAGTAAAAGTTGTTCAGTGTGAGCCTCCTCATTACCCCCGTCACACGCTACTGTGTACATTTCTACTATGGCCTGTACAAATTAGCAAGTAAAATTAAAAAGTTATCTGTCAATGTCATGAGCTTTTTTTAATTTTCTTACTAAAGCTAAGCGTCCACAGGCCGGCATCGCACGCACCGGACGTTTCGCACGTTTCGGATTTTTGTATGCCTTATATAGAAACTCATACAACAGCGTCCACTGATCCGCACCGTTAGCTGTTGACGATGTTGTATGAGTTTCTATACAAGGCATAACAAAATCCGATACGTGCGATGCGTCCGATGCGTGCGATGCCAGCCTATCGACGCTTAGCTTTATACGATGCTATATAAATCCTGCTATATGCTATATGGCTCCAGCCATATAAATTCCATATTAAATTCTATTTTGCTAGAAAGAGATAGAATTAAATGTTTGATGGCTTATATCTTCATTATTTTTGTATTTATTCGAAAAGATATTTTTGCCTACTGTTCGTTACATGAATGAGCTTTTAATAAAGCAAAATTAAAAATTCATGCATATTCCCTATTGTATGATAAATTTAAAAAAAAAGCTTCGGATAGTTTTTTCGTAACTCATGTAAAAATTACAAAGAACCACGAATAACGAGTAAGAATAGATACAATTAGATTAGCTATAATTATTTTTGTTAGTGATATGAATAGTGCGGCTGCAAACTGCTGACCTACCTTATTTCTAATACGCCTTTCTGTACGCCGGTCGGTACTTTCACTCTTCTCTTTCTCTTCAGAACCCTCTCTATCTGTGGACTTGCCCCTATCATCCAGAGAATTATGTCTGTTCAAGGTAGAATCATCCTTGAGTGGCCCTTCACCAGAGTCCTGGCTGCCCCTCCGAACTTTTGTTACACCCGCAGATTCATCATTATTTTTACTGTTTCTATCTATTTCATCATCTTTATCATCTGAATGTTTTTGGGGCTTTGCCTCTTCCAGTTTAGTTTTCCTTTCCATGTCATCTATTAATCTGGTCAAGTCATCAGTTTTCACCTGTGGCAACTGTGTAAAAGGTTTGATGTCGTCATGATTCAGTGACTTTATTTTACCTTCTGAAAGTTCACTTTTAGCACTGCTAGATTGCTTGTCATTTTTGACGATTTCACTTGGCTTATTGCGTTCTTTACGAGTGTCACTATACTTTTTACTTTTCTGTTCTCGGACAGCATCTTTTGATTTGATTTGTTTATCTTTTTTGCTTCTGTCTGATTCATCATCTTCATCGTTTGCATTATCTTTTTTATCAGAATCATGTCTTTTCTTTCTGTCTGCTATAAGACTTGTACTAGATTTACGCTGTTCTCTAAAGGTTTTTGATTCAAAAACAGTACCCTCTTTGCCGTCTACTTTGCCTTGCTCTTCTTTATTTTTAGATGACTTCTCTTTTTCCCATTCCCTGGGTTTGATCTTTTTAACTTCATTTTCACCCAAGTCATCTTCCTATAAAATGTAAAAGTAAATGTTAAACTAAATTACAATGAAGGCATTCTCATCTAAATGATATATAACCACAATGCTGTAACATCTATAATAATGATAAATGAACTATCAAATTATTGCAAACCTACATGGTATGCACATACAATCATATACTCAATACTAGACAATATAAGATCCAAAACTAAAACAGAATAATATACTGAGCTGTAATAATCCAAAAAAAGAACCTTAACATATGTATCACCACCACTCTTTGGACTACCATCTTGTAGTTCTTTTTTATCACAATGTTTACGAGAAGTTAAAGTAAAAGTATTATGTGTCTTCATAGATAAGGCCGGGAAGTGACTATCCCAGTCTGAATCCGTACTAATAAACTCGTCGGACCCATGACATCGTTTTAACTCTGTTTTAAATGGTGCATACTTGACTTTAGTTTTGTGGTAAATTCTTTGTTCGCCAAACCAAAACTGATTATTAGGTTTGTGGTCATAGTAATCACAGTTATAGTTAGAGCCTTCATCTTCAGATACATCACCATGTGTCTATAGGAAAAGTAACATTAATTTTAATAAAAAATACCTATTTCTTTAAGAAACTGCTAAGATTTGTAAATGTCACACTAGTAATTCTACTAGGCACAAACACATTTATCATGGACCGAAACGCGTAAAACATCAATGACATAAAATAACTATCACATCCTTGTGTTTCGTCGTAGAAGTCTTAGTTTAATTTTGTCGAATGTTCATTGTTGGTATCTCTACCGTTTTCTATGATAATGAAGGAGATAGCTTTAGGTCTGATCTTAGATTGTCAAGGAAGCATTTGCTTTTTTCAGGGTGAGATCTTTCCTACGATATTATGGTAATATTTAGAGAAACTTCTGAATCATTGAATGAAGGGTATAATGGACAACATTTGATTTTTTGAAAGTGACTAGAATTGAAATATCACGGTAGCTCTCTGAACACATTAACATTAACTTTAGAATTTTGGGATCACAAATTTTTGAAAAAGTGGATATTATTAGCAAATAGTGATCTTTAGGCGGTACAAAGTTAATTCCTTTGCTTTATATTTTTTGGCAATTATAAAAAAAGTGTTAACGTGCCATATTGGCAATTTACTTTTGCGTCATAACTAGTGGCGATTAATAATAACGACACAATAAAATATCACAGTCATCTAGAAAAGTATAACTGTGACTGGTCACGACGGAAGGTTACAAATTCATGTAGGTTACGTGAGCAACAAGTGTGTTAAAATTACGGTAATTTTTTTATAATGATCTAAATACATTACAGTAAGTAACTTTAACGTGGCAAGTCAAGGTTAGTTGTGGATAACAAAATCACAGTGTTTTTTTTACAATTGGTACGAGAGTCACGGTGATTGAAATTGAATTGTAACGCTTTTCACCATCTCTAGTTATGACACTTGTCACAATCAGCCCACAGATGCAGAATATTTTTAACTTTATGTTTCCTCGAATTGCGCTTAGGCCCTTATAAAATGAGATAGTTTTGTTTAATTAAAACCAGTGGCAAAAATTAAAGAAAAATTAAAAATATTAAATACGTTCCTCGTAATTTTGCAAATATTATTAGATAGTTCGATAAAATTAGGGGGTAAAAAATGAAATGTTGTCCATTTAAATAACATTTTGATACAAAGTGTACTTAATAAAAATAAATCAAGCTCTCTTTTTGCTCATCAATGTACTTGTAAATTGGTCGAGTATCTGCTGGGTGATGAATAATCTGAATAGTATTATGTATTTATATTTACTTTAATTGGCAGTTCCTTAGTTTTCCTCTCGATTCTCATTTTGCGCTTGTCATTCTCGCGGCGGCGACGCTCGTCGCGGCCGCGCTTGTCCTGCTTGCGAGCCGCCAGATATTCCAGCAACGGAGTTGATTGAACTTTCTTATCATTTCCTACACAAAAATAATATTTACGCAACTATACACATTGGTGTAGTAATATTTGTGTGATGAGCATAAATATTTGTTCCTGAGTCTTGGATGTTTTCTATCTATATAAGTAATGTATCTATTAAATATATCGTCGTCTAGTACCCATAACACAAGCTTTATTAGGCTTACCATAGGACTAGTTCGATTTGTGTAAAATTGTCCCATAATATATATGTTTTTTATTGGTAATATGTAGGAAGCCAAATAGATTATTTTGGCATTTTACAGTGGACAGATACCAACTATTAGTCTAAAAATGTATAACACAATGAATCAGATTTATATGTCATTTATGTCTTTTAACTTTTATTCTGGCAGTAATAAAATGAGTTTGACAAGAAAGCAATTTTATTTTTGGTTAAACTTTAAATTCTAGAAAATAGATGGAGCAATGTAAAACTTTGTTTGAAAAACAGAAACTGGGCAACCAAGCTTTCCTTGGTGGGAGACCATTGGAAGGCTTGGAAGCTTGGAGCCAAACTACATACCACACACACAGACATCCAAATTGTAAGAGCCGTTTTAAAGAAAGCAATAAATATATTGACGGTGGAAAGGGGAAATGAGATCAGCAACATTTTCGAGACATTGTATTTCCACTGTTGATATATATACAAGGTGCTTGTGAAGAACCCCCATAATTTTACCAGGGTCTACTTGACAAATTTGGAGAAAAATATGTTTTATGAACCCAAGCCAAATTCAACAAAAAAATATTTTATGAAATCTTGTTTTATCGATTTCTAAACATAAAACTTTAATAACTTTTGCTTCTCTATGAAAATTATTTTTTGAATGAAATGGTAAGGATTATTTTTCCTAAAAAAAGATGACTTTAGTGAGTGGTAGCTGTCACTTTGCCATCTGTCAATAGTGACACGACACTTAGAAACATATGTGGCAACGTCGCGATCAAAAGAGTTTAATGCACTTTGGTAATCTAAAGGTTTTTTGGTAATTTAAAGGTAATCTTGGTAAATTAAGTATATATATAGTATCCATAAAGATTATATTTTCAACACTAAGCTACATTTGCCTGATATAACACTTTTTGGTCCTAATGACCTCAGGAATAGGCTGGTAAACTTATACGGATTGCTCACGAGCATGTTGTATACATATATAAGAATTGCTTGTTTAAGGAGTCGTCAAACAGCCGGCTGGACGCGGCGTGAGCGGGCGCGCGCTCGGCGAATTGGTCACATAGCACACCGCGTCGGGCTCGCGCTCCGCGCACTTCCCACTCGCACCGCGCTCTCAGCACGCCCGCGCCGCGCCCTCAGCACGCCCGCGTCACGCCGAATTTAGGAGCTTGGGTTAGCCCATCTCATCCAGAATGATACAGAGACAATCTCATCTAACGCAATCAAAGGCCTTTGAGTAGTCAATGAACACACATGAGAATTGGTGTGTTGACCTCTCGGATCTTCTCTATTATTTGCCTCACATTCAATACCTGCTTTCTAGTACCTGGTCCTATCATGAATCCAGCCTGTCCGCTGGGTATGGGCCACTGCAGAAATGATTGAAGTCAACCATTGATTCCATAGTGCATCATCTTGGCATGAGTGACATTGTGCGATAATTGCTACCTACATGTTTTGTTGACCATTTTTTGTGAGGAATTAGTATGGACTTCTTCCAGTTGTCAATCCATTGACCAGTTGTCAATCCATTGACCGGTTCTCCAAATCTAGTTGCATAGATCAAGTAGGTAAGCTCTAGAGCTTCTCAGCAAAAATATTGTCTTTACCGGCTGATTTATTTGTCTTTAGTTAGCTTATTAATAACAAAAACCGATCACAAGACAAATACAACATTAATGTATCGCCAGATCTGAACGAACATCAAACCACCCTTGTAACTGTGTACCGCGTGGCACGGGTGCCATCGTTTATCACCCATAAGATGGAAGTGAGAGTGAGTTGGAGGTAGCCGAATGCCCCAGAACTAACGTTAAGCTAAGCTTAATGCGCTTCTAATTCGCGGGCGTTATGTGCATCGTAATCAAGAAGACGCCTCATTCATATTTTTCACAATAATAAATAATATTCGAATGTCACAGCATTATTCGGATATCGAAATGAGCTAAATATTCGAACTATTCGAATATTCCAATTGCAAGCCCTAATTACAGCGTTAGAAGTCGCGCCGCGCCCACGCCTCGTCCACATCGCGCTGGGCTGTGTGGTGACTCCTTTAAGGTATAATATATAGGACATAATACATTATTTATTTCTATTAAGCAAATAAATGTTCTCTCTCTCTTAAGTATAATTTCTTACCATCGCTGATTGGATATGAATATTCCAATTTAGGCTGGTTTTCAACTTCCGGCTCCTTAGTCAAGCTTTCCAGAAACTCTTGGTACACAGGGTCACTTTCTATGGTACCGCATTTTGGGTCCTTCTTTTTCTTTTTCTTAGGTATCCTCTGAAATGGAGCATATTCAACTATACCTACATATTCCACACCTGAAAAATAAAATAAAATTTATACAAGTTACTTATGTTAGTTATTAATGCCCAACTTCGACATGCTCTGTTAGTTGCTATTAGGTGATTAACAGCCTATTCCGCCAGTCAAATAGTCTACATTTAAAGGAAGAACCAGAAATTAAAAAACTGTTAACTAACGTTTGGTGCCATGTTTTAAATTATAGCATTTGGATCATAAATTATAATGCATTACCAACCTCTATCATCAACAAAGACATATTCATCAAATTTATCCCTAAACAGATAAATATCCTCAACATTAACAAAGTTAATATAAGCTCTTGAATAGACATTATTCCCCAGCGACGGGTCCGGCTTAGCAAAGTAGAAGTGGTCGTGCTCCGGTATGGGCGACACTTGTTCCAGAAACGCTTCTTCCGTCATCGTGGGAGGCAGTCGACGAAGGATAATCTGCAATAACAACGAACATTACGGAACGAAGCTTGTAGCATTTTTAAGTCGATGCTTATTATTCTTATATTATTTATAGTTTACACAATACACAAATATGTTATACAAAAAATGTACCTTGGTTAGGGGCCGTTGTGATCTTATTTTCTTGTCCTTCGTTTTATTAATAAATGTCTTGCTGCCCGAATCGGGTTGCGCATCCTTAACATTTTGATCCTCGGTCATTGTTTACGACTAATTTACGTGTTTAATATTTTATACTTTCAACATGTTCTAATAGTACTCAATTTGTTCGAGGCAAGGTTTTTTAAAAGTGTCTTTGATTTGTGTCGTTGTGACATTTCAGAGTTCTGACGTTGACGCGTTTGACGGCTGTTTGTTGCACAACCATTAATTGGAGTTGCCAGTTAATTATCATCTTAATTTTATTCACACCTTTTGAATTTTAATTACCCGACTCCACTTTTTAATTTTAACACCTAACTCGAAATTTATATGTATATAATAATATATGGAGTCGATTGACACTAAAATGAAATGAATAATCGTTTTACGTTCATAGACGTATAAACTTACAATATAACGGTTCAATTTCATATACAATCACTAAATATTTCCCCTGTATTCGTTCAAGTAACACAAATATTGATTTATGGAATTATGAACAACATGGGGATAATTTAATGTCATTCATTTCCCCACAAAATGATAGTCAACACGACTGTGAACTAAATGTTGGTTAGAAAAACGAATGACGCGGTCCTAGACTTGTAATATGTTGGACTGTAACATACTGTAAGTAAAATAGTAATTGCACAGTTTTATTGTAAGTATATTCGCATCACGGTACAATGGTGCTTTTTGACTTGGCAATATCAGAATATCACTGTCAAAGTGTCAATGTCACTGTCACTTATCACTTATCAGAGTTGTCAGTCATAAAGTCAAATTTTAGGCTGTATATAGGTTATGTTATAATTGCATTTTTTAAAAATACTACGTTTCGATTAATACGTGACTGTATCCACCAATTTAGAAAAATGTTTGGAGTGACCATATTATCAAGACATTTGAAGCCATCAAACTTATTGACCCGAATTGCAAGATTACTTAACACTATTGACACCAAGAATGTCGATCAGAATCAAGACAAAATAGCCGATGCTCCTGAAAAAGGCGGTTTTGCTAAGGCGTTTGATAAGCAGTCACAAATTCTAGATACTCAAGAAGCTACAGTCAACCACTCATTTCCATCCCTGCTACGAAATTCTAAACTTATGGATGTAAGATTAAAATTTTCCCTTACCAATATTAATTTCGTTACTGTGTTGTATAACGTCTTTATCTTTTAACATATAAGTGGTATTTAAATCATATTTGAATTTGTTTCAGTTAGGAGATCCTTCTGGAAAAGTAGTCACTGGTAAAATATTTCATGTTGTAGAAGACGATTTATATATTGACTTTGGGTGGAAATTCCATTGCGTGTGCACCCGCCCTGCAAACCGAGGGGACGAATATGTACGAGGAGCGAGAGTTAGGATTCAGATCAAGGACTTGGAGCTATCATCTCGTTTCCTCGGATCAAGCACAGACCTCACCCTGCTTGAAGCAGATTGCAAGCTACTAGGTTTACTGTCAACACCTGTAAGAGCTGCAGCGGCCGAAAAGCAGTAAGGTAGGTTTAACTGCGCCATAAATTTAATGACAGTCAGCACTTCAAATTCCAATAAGTACTATGTTGATGTATTTTTATTTTAAAAGTATATATGTTGAGTATCTTAGTGTCAGAACTTTATATACACTGAAGACTGTACTGAATTTTACTATATACTTTCTACTGTGGTATTGAAAAAAATTTGTCAAAATTCTGGTCCATAAACTTTCTCTGTTAATTTTATCTCTGTCGGTAGTTTGTTTTGTAAATATGTTTTTAATAAAGGAGTGCCAGAATTAGTGCTATTAGTTGTGTAATAAATGTAATATTAGTATTATTAGATCAACTTTTATTTATTATGAATTATTGGGTACCTCAAAGTATTTATTCCTCTTTAATTCGAAGCAAGAAAAATCCTTAATCTTTTCCTGTGAATTATCCATTAGGTAGAAAGAACTCTTAGGGAAGTGAGAAGTATGTAATCAAAACTACTTTTATGCAAAAGTATAGAAAATACACACTAGAACAAGGTGCCCACTTCTAGTTTTGGAGGCACTTTCACAATCTGCAATTTAGTACTTGCTTGCAGATTGTGAAAGTGCCATTCCTTACTTTTTAGGGTCCCATAGCCAAAATGGCAAAAACGGAACCCTTATAGTTGTGTCATGTCTGTATGTCACAATCATTTTACTCAAAAACTAGAAGATGTATATTGATGAAAATTGGAGTATATGTAGGTGTCTTGTGTAAGCCACTACTTAGTTTCAAGGGAATCCTATACCGAAACTGTAGCCAACAGCTGCTGTTTAGCAAAAATATCATTGTGTGATACATATTTCGACAGTTATTTTAAAATCAATTGGAGGTTTAAAAAAATAAATATTTAGTGAATATTTTCGGAAGTAATCGCTCCGAAAGTAGCATAAATTGTGTGCTTTTATTTTCTAAACCTTGTGTTCGTAAAAGCTTTTAAAGCTTAGTAAATACTTTCAACTACAATTCTTTTCAACATGATCGGATACACCGTTTTTGAGTTATTGCCGAAAAACGGCGCTTCTCAACAAAAGCAGGTAAGCGCCGCGGAGATACGCTCTTTTGCTAGTGGTGCGACATGCTCTTGGCCGATTTATTAGTTTACATGAATTAGTAATAAAATGAGACCTTATTGACTTTAAACTCAACAATTTATTTAATTGACATTACATATTTGGACAACATCAATAATGCCATGGAGAACAATCCAATCCTAACTAATTTCATACATTGAATGATCTAAACTATCTAAATACTTTTATTTATTGTCTTAACTTGAGATAGGATTCCCGAATATGATAGTAAAAATACGGTATGACATAGACACCAGTAGAATCTATTCTGTAAATTTTGAATAGTTATCAAATCCGGCCGATTATGAATAAAAAAAAGTAAACATTTGCAACAATAAATGGAATGTTTAAACATCTAAATACACCTTGTAAATATTTTTATAAACATTTTGTTTGTAATTGATTTTTCTTAAGATCTTTTATAAGTAAAAATGCATTTTCGAAACTACATCGCAACTTTCTGCTGACATAGATCTTTCTACTTATAATTATTCAACAAAATAAAAACAAGTTACATTATATTCTGTCCTTTATGTGAGATCGACGGCAATAATGGTTGATTGAGATTTTTTTATTTGATGTTGTCGCCGTTTCTGGAGACGATCTCTTGAATGCTAGGGTCTTTAACGGCGTCGTTCGCGTCCGGTGGGGCCTCCAGGATCTCGTCGACTGAAGGTTCGGGGGCTTCCTTGCCGTGCGGGTGCGCGCGTTCCCACTCTTTAAGGTACTGCACGACGGCCGTGTGGCCGAAGGTTTCTGCCTCGTTGAGCGGGCGGCTACCCCAGCGGTCGCGAGGGTCGTGGTTAACGCCGCACTGCGCCAGCAGGAAGTCCACGCAGGCCAGGTGCCCCTCCGCAGCGGCCAAGTGGAGAGCCGTGCGCCCGTCGTAGTCGGACAAAGTCATGTCCATGCCGGACAGATGATGCCTGAGTAAAACAAATAATAATAAAATGATAAATACATAATCACTTAAAATATTGGTAAATTTCTACTTTTTTGCGTTAAACTCGGTGATCTATTGAATTTACAATTTAAATTTCTACATTTTCTAAACGGGCCGCAAAAGCAACATTTATTTATCTACTAGTGTTTCCTCTTGAGATGGTAGAATTAAAGCTTCATTACGCAGTACTTTACAATACAAGACTTGTGTTTTCATGATATCTTATGTAAACAAGGATGTTATTTTCCTCCTGATAATCCTGAGAAACGCTAAAACGTGCCTACTAATAGTTCTACCATCTGCGACTTAACAAATATGAGTGGCTTAATGGAATCTGCTTGGTTACTCGTTAAACTCATATTGCAAAGAAATTTGGTAAATGATAAATATGCCAATAATATGCGCGAAATGGGTTGTCTAAACAACAGTGATACCGTATGGCCAACGATTAAGCGAATCGTGTTAACGATATACCTAATAATTTTACTTGTAAATAGTATTTTATTTTGAAGATTCCGTTGGCTCCGATCCGTCAGATGCCTTTGAGGGCGTACTGGCAAATGTTTCAAGAAATGTTAGCGTAGGTAGGTGATGCTTATTTAGTTTATTTATGATATACAAATCAGTTTTCGTATTACCTTCTAAGCGCACTAAGATCACCGCTGGCCGAAGAGAATAGCAAGTTGACAATGCTGAGTCCGGTCGATTCAAATTTGTAGCGCCTCGGGTCCTTCTTGTGGCTCGCGTAGCGTATGTTGTCGTACTTGTGGAAATTGAATCGTTCTATCAATTGCTAGAAAAAAAATCGCATTGAAAAGAAAAACCACCAGAAGTCAGTTGGAAATGAAGCAGACAAAATGAATTATTTCCATCTGTTACCACCAATTTCATACCACTACAGCTGGGATTTTTTTTACCATATGTTCACCACTAAAGAATTACTCAGATTTTTGGGAAAATTAAAAATGACGTGCAAACTAGGAATATTCTTCTCATCTCTTACCAGTGGTAACTATTGGGAATATTTTCCCCATCTGTTACCAGTAGTAACAAATTGGTGGTAACAGGTGGGAATAACCCGAAAAAATGCATACGTACGTCACAGAATTGAAGTCCTCTGCAGCTATTGCCCAGAGGGTCTAGCGGTGGCGACCAGGTGCAGATTCCCATGACATTGGGCACCACTATGAGCATAGCCCCCGAAACTCCTGATTTCGCGGGAAGTCCCACTTTGAAGGCAAACTGTCCAGAATAGTCGTACATGCCACAACTATGCATAAGGGACAGCACGTTGCGAACAGAGTCCGGACGAAGGACCTTTTCATCAGTGATGGGACAAATGCCACCATTTGCTAGTGTAGCCGCCATGATAGCCATTATGTCGCAGTTGGCTTCCATGGAACAGCACTGAAACGCACAGTAGGTACATAAAACTGGTGACTAATTACCGAAAGTTATTTTGAGTGTGGCAGATCTTACATAATCGTGTGCATTCGAATGTTGTGTAGGAAAATTCCAGTACCAACCTGAAAATAGAAGTCCATGCACTCGCGCAGATTAGTTTTTTCCGGATAACACTTGTGCTCTCGCATGTAGAAGCCGAGCGCATAGTTTCGGTCGGCGGCCTCGCGCTCCGACAAAAATACTGCATTATTGAACCCCAGCGCCTCGTTGCCCGCTAACCTGCTGAAGAACGACATCACATAGTCGAACTTCTCGGCGAGCGTCATTTCGGGTTTATCCAACTGTTTCAGTAGAGAGCATACTAATATTGCGCCAGCGTTAATCATAGGGTTGTGTGGTTTCACTGTAAACAAACAAGATAAACATTATGTCGTGTCGCTTGCCAGTATAATTTGTTTATTCATCTATTTATACAATTGGATCGGTAAATAGACGTAGGTGTAAATTATTTTACGCACTGTTGTAGTCCAAGACGAGCTCATTGAAGTTGCGGCCGCTTGGTTCGGTGCCAACATACTTGTGCACCACGTCGGGGCCCAGCGTGTCCAGCGCCATGGCGTATGTGAGCGGCTTGCTGCACGACTGGAGCGTGAATGGCACCGTCACGTCACCTGGTTATAATATAAATTGTCTAATAATGAGAATAGAGAAGATGCATTATTTTTTTCAATCGATACAGTTTCCTATGGCTAAGAAATCTATAGTGTGATGTGATACCCATTGAAAATTAAACACAAGAAACTTTAAAATTGAGAATCAATGCGCAGGCATACATAACGACTGGGCGTTACAATGCCCCATACAAATCGAGCAACACGTGTGTGAGGAGAAAACATACAATAACATGCGTAGCAAATTACAGGGAACACGGTGACGATAAACAAAGCCGTACTCGTACCTATAGAAAATCTTTGCCCATCAATTGTGCAGACGCTGACTCCCCAGCTTTCCGTGCTCGCTCTAGCTAACTGAGGAATATAACTGGCAACTTTGCCATCGGTATTACTCTTAGCAGCCCAGTACATTTCTTCTATGTCCTTAATAAAGTCTTGAAAATCGGGAATGACGAATTGGCTACGAAATGCTCTCGTTATGAGAACAATGTTGGGTGCTATGACTTCTTTGAATGCTTTCCTGTCCAGTTTGAGAGTTTCAGGCGAGCCTCCTTCATAGTTTGATTCTTTGTGGGCTTTGTACAAGTTGTGCATAACTTCCTTGATACGTGGATCATTCTTCCTAATACCGGTTGTTCTCAAGGCCTGCAAATAGAGTTGTAGGATCATTCAATTTGTCATTTATTGTTTGTGCAGATAATAGGTAAACTAGTTAGTACTGATACGGTATGGTACTAAGGTGTTTTATAGAACACTCACGGCCAAAAACTTTCCAACAGGGAGGAGACCAGTGTCTTCGTTTTTGAACATATCAAACAAGACATCGTCTGCATTTTTGTGCGATCCCTCGGCTACCCTGTGTAAGGAATAGAAAACTATGTAATAAAGATCACGTGGTAGCACAACATGATACTAATCGTGCAAACAACAATGAAGGAAAGTGGTCGTGGCTGTAAACATCTGCTACAACAGCTCTGATGAATTTGGCAAACAGTGTTGTCGTGTATTTGGAAATGCTCAATAACAGCCCGTCACGCGCGGGCTCGTTTTAGGCAGGCTGACGTCGGTCGCGGGTGTGGCTGCCACGTAGGAACTAACTTTTTATATTTAGCGACTTGGCTTCGTTTTTGTTCAATGTCGCATCTATACATTTTCAGGTACTATTTATCTTATAACTACATTATGTAAGAGAATTAATGCTAAATTGAAATGATATAAATGTGTAATTTTCTCCAAATTTTAAATGAGTATACCGACTAAATAATTACCAACCAAATCGGTACCATATTCCATGAATTTGATACCATATTCCATGGAAATTATAATTATTTCATATAATAAAATACTGCACCTGCTAGGTACACGTTATGGCTCTGGCATGTTGTAGCAATAATAGAAAGGTTTGATGTGTCAGTCGTAAACAATTCCTTATCAAAATTAATTTTCTGGTGCTAGCAGCCTTCGCATTAGACGATTGGCTTTTTATTACGGTTCCGTAGCCAAAATGGCACATCCGAAACCATTATGGATTCGTCATGTCTGTCTGTCTGTCCGTCCGTATGTCACAGGCATTTTACTCAAAAACTATAAGATGTACATTGATAATTTGTAGCATAGGTGTCATGTCTAAACCGCTACTTTGTTTGATAGTTAAATAAAAAATATATATATTTCTAGGGGGGGGCACTCCATACATGTAACCGAAACTGGAAAAATTATTTTCAGCAAATAACAATGTGTGGCACATATTTCGACAGTTCTTATAAAAAACTTTGAGGTTTCATAATTATTATTTTTTTATTTAGCGAATATCATCCGAAATATTCGCTCCGAAAGTAGCAAAAATTGTGTCCCTCCCCCCTTTATTTTCTAAACGATATGCTGAAAAAATATGAAAAAAATTACAAATATAACGCTTAATAACAACCATAATTGTTACTATTCGTAACACCATACACGACACGTTTGGCTCAGTGGGTTGTACAACGGCCAACGAAGCTGGCGGTCCCGGGTTCGAATCCCGGCCAGGGCAAGTGTTTAGTTTGGAACTAGATCGATTTGTGTAAGATTGTCCCTGATATTTTTTATTATTATTTATTATTTGAATCTCGCACTGAGTCACGGGCTCGTACGTCCCGGATTTTTGAGAGGCTTGCGTGGGGATATGGATCCAACACGTAGAGGCCCTTTCGAGAAGTTTGCTGTGGCTGTACTTCTGCTGGGACTTGCTCCTGATCATATCAATAAGAGAATACGACCATGAGCAGGTCCCAGCAGATGTTGGAACTATTGCATTTTAAGGAAAGAGATGTCGGGCTATGAAATTGTAGTTTGGATGGACTTTTTTTTGTCTATTGCAATAGATATATGTCAAAAAAGTCAAGTTATTATTTATTATTATTACCATAACTGAGACCAACTGGACTTTCACCATAACAGGCAATTATTGTCAGCTGGTTAAAAAATACATACAACTACGCCCAAATCAATGCAGAGAGCCTGTTTTTTTTTATGAAATATGTAGCCGGTAAATGTACAGCACAAAAAGTTGGTATTAAAAACTATTGCTGAATATTTGACTTTAACGAATCCTGAAATGTACACCGGGCACTGCTTCCGTAGAACTTCTACCACAATATTAGTTGATGCAGGAGGTGACATACTGGCACTAAAACACCATGGTGGCTGGCGTTCTACAACTGTAGCTGAAGGATACATTGATGACTCAATCCAGAATAAGGTTGAAATTTCAAATAAAATTCTGAATACCATACAAAAAAAGAAGTGATTAATATCAACTTGCCAACTACATCTACAAGCGTTGACCCCGAAGCTACTACTGTCCAAGCAGGTCAAGTGCATTACAATAATTGCACCATTCAAACAGTGAATAACTATTATTATTATAAATAAATTGCTTTTTTCCCATTTCTTTTTTGTATTATTTTAATAATAATTACTTCTAATAGTTCTGAACAATGAGGCAATGCCGGTCGTTACATGCGATTCCTGAACGCATCATTGAGACCTTATAATATTTGTGTAGATAAAGCAGTGTATGAAACTGTACATAAGTAGTCATTAAAACACTCGTGTGATGCTATTCTGAAACTCGCCTATCGGCTCGTTTCAGAAACCCTTACTCGTGTTTTAATGCCTTTCATTATATAACAGTCATATACACTACTATTAACACAGAGTTACCATAAGCTATTGTAATATTAGCTCGACCTTGGTTCCTAGACTAGGGGTACGAATACGAATGTGAGGTGTAAGGGAGGTACTAAACAACGTAATTTGAAAACTATCCTACACGAGCATGCAGAAACACAACAGTCTGAAAACCAAGCCTGTACTCACGATGAAGAATCGAGGTTATGCACGAACGAATACTGTCTGCTCCTTCCATGAAAACAATGCAACATACAACACCTTGAGTAAATAATTAATGGACATTTTTGACATTGAAGTATGAGTTCTTTAGACATGCTATCTCAGTATTAATGTAAACACGTGCACCAGCTTCAATTGTGCGGATAAGGTAGTAGAAAAATCTGATCACGGTTACGCATAGATATGCCCTATACGAGTAGCTAGACGATACGTACCTGGTCTAGTAAAGTCTGGACCGTAAACAGAAAGTAGCGTAGAAGAAATAAGTGTATATTTTTTATTTCCATTCCGTTAGGTACTTTATTTATTGTATAGGATTTTCAACGTGTTATATTGAAGTAACAGAACCGTAAATCTAAAAAAAAATGAAATTTTTTGGATACTTCTTTTCCCCTATCGGTCTATTCCCTATTTATAAATGATTCTGAGTAGGAAAAACTAAAAATTCCAAATTCTGAAAAAAATACTGTTCATTTTTTTATAGAGTGGCTCACCTATATATAGGTACGTACGTACGTACGTCGTGAAAGAGATGTGTCTGGGCAGTTATGCCTAAGGCAGTCAGAAATATACCTAGTTATTACTTGAGAGTTGAGAGTCAATCGAAAAATAAATAAATAGTTAAAAATTTGAAAATGTTTGTATACGCCTGCCGAATTTAGTATGTCTCTCATCTGAACAAAAACAGAAGTATTTGTAATACCTTATCCACTTTAAACTATTTAAAGCTGACTATACATAAACAGAATGTGTAGTTTAGTTAGATGATTCATTGCCGCATCTACATTATTACTATGAGTTGTACAACTTGCCGTGAGATCAAAATGTCTAAAATGGCTGCAATTCCAAAATTGGTGCTCACTAGATTTTTACCCGACTGCGCGATGCAAAGAACGGTAATGTGTTTATCAGTCTATGATGTATGTATGTTTGCTGGCACTCTAAAGACCAAACGCGTGGGCCGATTATGATGATTTTTACGTCCATCGATTCTTCTTAGTTGTCCAAATATCACTAAAGACATGAAAATGATAAAAACTCAAACAGCGCCATATTGTGAAAAAGAAAACAATTAAAATTGACGTACTATGTCGAGTGGGGAATCATTGAATAGGGATTTGAAAATAATTATTTTATTAGGTTTCTTTTATCATTTTTAATGACCAGTTAGGAACTATAACGATTTAAAGTTGGTTAGCGAGCCGTTCTCACTTAATGTTCATTTTTGTAATAAATCTGTGCAAGCTTCTCAATAACCCCCACACAAGATTGCAAAATTTACTGACTTGTAATTTTAACTAAGAAGTATAAAATAAAAATAAAATTAAACAAAAAGCCCGACTGCGTCCGTACCCTAGATTTTTTTAAAGTTATAATGGAAATGTTTCATGATACATGATCGATACTCACATAAAACAAATAATAAATTCTAATGTGGAACATAGCGATTTTAAACAGGGTACGGACTTGTTTTTTTCTTTTCAGTGTTTTCACGCAGTCGGGTTTATTTGCTTTTAATTTTTTTTTGATTCATTGTTTTTAAAAGTTTTTTTTTGTTTATGTGTTTGCTCACAAAATACAATTTAATATTATTTAAAATGAATTCTTAAAATATATTTCATTGATATTCTGTTTACGTAACTGATTGCACATGCTGTGCATATACAATAGTACTAAATGTCAGGGGTGAATTGGAAGCGAGGAACTCATGGCGCCGCCAAGTTTAATACAGATCAATAGGAGTCGATGTGGGTCATTACGAACAATTTACTTTTAATAACTAATAACCGTCACGTAGAGATGTTCGTAACACTAACAAGTGGAGAGCGTTTATTTACAACTGCCACTTGAGCGCGGCCGTCCTCGCGACAGATGCACTCCTGTTTACATATAAATTTTCAAATGTGTTTGATCATGATCTTCATCACTCGAACGAAATAAAGCTAGTGAATCGCTTACCTCATGTCTATGGATTGAGCGGCATAAAAGTTTGGTGCAGAGTTTCGCCATTTCTGCAACAATCAATGTATTATTTAATCTTTAAACGATAAAACAAACAGAACACAAAAGATGAAATTATCTTTATTTTTCTTTTGGACATAAAACCCCAATCACCATAACCTTGAAAGTTTCGTCGATTCGGTGTCTCATGAACTAGCCTAGTGGCCTAATGCAGCGGCTTGAAATTTTACAAAGGGTTTCGTAATTGTGGTCCTAAGCAGTTTGAGAAGCGGACGTGACACTCACAGCGGGTCTGTCTATAATATAGACGGGGATTACTTGGCTATATTTCCGATAGCACCCGCACGACGGTCGGTGCAGGAGAGGCCGGGCCGCGGCGGCGAGTCGGCGGAGCTGGCGGCTGCTCATGGCGACGAACGGGGGAGGACAGGCGCTCACCCGTGAAGCAGTCCTTGTAGACTTATATCTGCACTGGCGCCGTACCGCGACGCCCCAACGCGCAAGCGCCAACTGACGGAAGGCACGGCGGTTGCTAATTTCCCACTGTCAGCTCTGTTTACCTGTGACGCGCTCGGAGGTACGGGTACTTACGTGTTGCGTTCATTATCACAATGTTATCTTCAGTTTTATGAAGCTGAACTAGACGACACGTATTGCCCCGTTTGATCATTTTCACGGTCACCGCAAGTAATCGCGAAACTGCTCGTAGTGCTCATTTGTACAAGAATGTGTTGTGTTAGTAAAATCTATATTTGGCAGAAACGTACGTTCAGATGAAAAATAAAAACTTCTACTGGATGATATTTTACTGATGGCTTATAATCACGACTTCGGCAGCATAGATTTTAATCTTCCGTTTTCTTCATAGAAACATTGTTCCTTCGGTGGACTTTCTCGGTGACTTGAAGGGCGCCACGTAGAGAAACAACTTTACTCCAACCGTCTTCGAAGTGGTGGCTTGATTTCAATTGTTGAAAGAAGTTGGCCATTTATTTGTATGCGTCTGGTAATTACATGGCCTCATTTGCATACAGCGGTTAAGATTTGTGTGTCATTGTGGATATTCTTTCACTGAAAAGCACATTCCAAATTTGTGATCCTATTCTAAAAACTAATCTGATTCTTTAAGTCGATATGTACAAAAATTATCATCTGATAATTATGCAGTCATTGCTAGTTTTCCCTACGGCTATTCCACCATGTCGTTACGTAGTTTATGATTTAGCAACCGTACTTTTCGTCGGGGGTCTATATTGACTGTACAAATGAAAGTCATTGTAATTTTCATTAGGTAATTATAATCGTATTTCTCTACGAAACCGTTACCTTTTCATGATTATTATAAAACAAACGTAACCTAACCTACTGGGTTGTTCGTAAGAATTACCTTTTCAGATCCTGGAAATTTTACGGTTTCAGAATTATTAAGAATGATTTTATGACTAACATCAAGGACCATTAAAACAAGAGGACTGACCATCTCCATACATAAAGCCGTTCCCCGATATGTACAACGCCATCTATATATAACAAATATTTCTTACAATTATTCAACTTTGTAAGCGTGACACAGTATTTAAATGTTACGATTTATTTATTATTAGCTATTTGCGAACTAATTGTTACTATAATATGTTTTTTTATTCAATTATAACATTGTTAAATGTTTAGTTTTAGTACGCGACCTAGTTTTTGTCAGAATATCTCTTTACGATCGGAGCACGATCCAGAGTATGCCAAGTGTCAGTCCTCTTGTTTTATTGGTCCTTGCTAACATCAAATTATGACTTTCAATGATTATGGGAAACAAAGGGATCGTTTTTCCTGGAATACAAAGTTGTAAATGGCACCCTTCGATATATTACCTATAATTTTCTACCTCTATGCAAACAATTACACCAACCTGTTACTCAATTCGCAACAAACTAATAAACATAATATACGAGTATACTTTAGGATTTGAGATATAGGAATTTCGTATAAAGTCTCGTATCTTATCTATCTAATAATGAGAACTGCGTCATTGTAAGGGAAATTACGTGATGTTACAATATGTTGTAAATATCTATACATTTGCTCACTATTCGTTCACTAAGTATTCGGCGGTTTGTCGACCATGCATATTGCATTATAACAATTATAAGATAACAAACTGAGAATTTTACCGTTTGCGTAACCACATTCAGGCAGGTATCCTTTGTGCTGTAGGGAATCTGGTGATATCACTTGTTAATTATAATAATAATAATTAGTTTTTTGTCTACTTATATCTTATATTAAAAACCTGCATTATCGATTTAGGTACCACTGAAATCAAATATAAGTAATTGGTAATGGTTAAATTTTCGGGCTATAAATGAACGTTATAAGTGTTTAAGTAGATGGTCGTTTTTTAATCCAATAAACTAATTTCTTAAAAAAAACAAATAAATAATAAGTAGAAAAGTATTCAGCAAATTCATAATATGGAACCTTAATAACCTAACCCTATACCTACCTAGTTTTCCTGGTTTTTATAATGTATCGGTAGGTAATGCACCATTTAATGCAATATTTGCACCTTCGGGTAAGTACTATTACGACTTACGACTACCTTGAATAAGCTCATAATTGATACCACTAAGTCGAGAAAACATATTTAGCATGTAATTATTCGGTCTTCGGTTATCAGCATGAGATTTTTCAAAGTAGGTACCTAACAGCATTGATATCTTGAGCAAAGGATGGTATGAAATGAAAATAAACGCATACAACGATAATCACCTCAAAATCATTGCCATTATCCATAACGAAATCTTCGTAACCACCAGTCGATAAAGTCCGCATAACAATATGAGCAGTCCTGTGTCGGGGATGCTGCGTCGGCGCCCGCGGGTACTGACGGCCGCGTATTCGCACAATCGCGCAGGCGCGGAACTGAGACATACTTCCCTCCTGCTTGTCGTTTATAAATACACATACTACCGGGAGCAGTGCCACGGGCTGGGAACGTCACTATATTTAGAGTTCCATGGTCACTGTGACAGCAATATCTCTAAAAATCATATTCGAGCGACGTTATAATTTAACTTTCTAGTTGAATAAATGCTAGGTACCTACCTAATCATTAGGTGATAGTTAAGTAAAATTACAAAGCTTTTCCGTTCGTATAAAACCATTTACATTTAGTGAATGATAGGTTTGGTTTAGGTACAGTCCCCATGAAATACATCACAACGGTGTTTATATACAGCTGATTTATTTATGACTAGCAAATGTTTTTCCAGGCACTAGGTATCACCTACCACAAAAGGAGCCGATTTTCGAAAAAAATGGTAGGAACCTTTGTTTTTCCCAACCTTATTTTCCAAGCATCCTATTAAGATATAAATAAGTCTGACTCATTAATGTTGTTGTCATATACTTAACTGCGTTCCCTAGGTAGCAACATTTGTTTATGTTTTTCGCACTCAAATTGTTTTCTGACCGCGAATATACTGTGCAATGCCCCGTTATTATTTTTTAAGTGGTGAATATTTAGTATTTCCTCGCTTTCACAACCAGGGATTATTGCTGTCAATCAAAGCCTCCATGATTTAAAACATAAAATTGTGCGGCATTCGATGAAGTAAAAACAGACACTGCGTAGCAAATTAAATCAAAATGTGCAAGACTTTGTTTGGACCGAGCCGGTTTGCACTTAGAGCTATAAGGTAGTTCCGTGGGTAAAAATAAACATTATTTTAATCTTTTAAGTCCCCGGTAAGCTCGGTTCTCCATAGAAACGTAGTTACGCTTTCATTTTAAAACGTCAAGCTAGTTTGGTCTGAAACCACATGAGTAAAGAAACGGAACAGAGACTAAGCTTCCAAAGAGCGCGCAAAATTTATACGAGTACCTAATATGGTAGGGTTGGCACTGGCACTGGTGGACAAAACGAAATAAAAATGATATTGATCAGTTTTTTTTATTTATTGACTACAAATTACTTACGCTACGGATTTTGTTTTTATAATTTTCGTTTTTTAATAATTTATTTTTTTATAAAAAAATCATTGCCCAATAAATATTTTTTTTATCTGGTTGTTAGTAATACAGGATTTTTCGAAGTGATACTCACAGATTCTGTACTGTTGCCTTGTTTTATCATCATCAAGTTTTAAAAGTAGGTCTTCTCGCCCGACGGCTTTTAACTACTCCTGAGCGGCTACTCTGAAATTCGATATTCGAAGTTCGTATCGCGCCATCTCGCTCACTCAAATACAGTTTAACACGAGAGCGAGAGGGATGGTGCGATACGAACTTCAAATCTCTAATTTCAGAGTAGCCCCTCTGCCGCCTGTAAAAGGTAATTACAATAAATGAAAAGAAACACGGCTTAAAAAAATTAAAAGTCAAAATAATGCGTTTATTGTACAGATTACATTTGAATCACCTTTTGAAGTCGGTGCTTGTTGGATAAAGAAGTTAATGTGAAGTTTAACACAGACTTCAAAAGGTGATTCAAATGTAATCTGTACAGAATCGCATTATTTTTGGCTTTTCAGTTTTTTTTGGAAGTAAAAGGGACGTAGGTTCTTATTTTATTAACAAAATATATTTTTTGGTTTTTAATGATTAAAATATACCTAATTATGATTGAGTACTTTCAGTAGCCATCTATGGTTTTGTATCATCAGCTCAACGATACCAAATAACGCTCTTCCAGAGCAACTGCATGAGTTACTGCCATTCATGGCATGCAGTTACAACTTAGTAGATTTTAGTATATATACCAAAATCTTTTCCAGAATGTAAGAAACACTTTTCTGAAAACCGCATCAAAATCGGTTCAGCCAAACGCGAGATAATTGCGGACAAACATACATATAAACAAAGTTACAAACATAGAATATCCTTTTTCGAAGTCGTTTAAAAAACATGAGCCTACGTATTTTTACGGATAAAAAAAATAGGTGGGTGTAAATCCACTACCCAAAGGTTTTCTGAACGAGATTATGCTTTAGCTAGTATACCGCCTTTTGTTTACCGGAGAATTGAATGTCTTTATTATGAAGTTTCTCAAACAGTATGTTATACTTATATATCTTTTTCAACACACTTGCTCGTAAAGTGGCTCTTATTACACTGTTTTTATGGCTGTAATCCAGTCCATTACACACGCGTGCTTTTTACATTACATAATCGCACTAGTGCCTTTTCATTACAGTTTTTTTTTTAACTTCAGCAAATAGGTTTTAGGTACAAGAAATATTTTAGGTTATTTTACTAAATCGAAACTGGTACTTGTAAAAAGCAATTAATTTCAATAAATTATAAAGTTTTATAAACAAAAGAACATTTTCATTGTATTAAGTTGATATAATTATTCAGTTTATCATATTTTAATGTTTGGCTGATTGGCCTATTAGCCTTTGCCTAGACGTGCCTCAACGCTCGTGCGCGCGCATATACAAATGCATCGGTCGCTTTGCGCCATTTTGATTTGACATATGTAATATTTACAAATATTTCATATTGAAGTATGATTATTTTTTTAAATAACAATATTATGTAAATAGTCTCAAGCAATGATAATTAAAATATAATCATTATGTAGGTACGTAAGTTTAAGGTAGGTACTCATGACGGATTAATGTAAACGACTTACAACTACAGGATTGGTTACGCACGTATAACCTAGACCAAATTTTAGGTAAGGTACGATTGTTTTTTTGCTTTTTTCCTCGCAAGTGTGTTGAAAAACGTCGTATGAAACTCGTGTGCATTGGTCATTACACTCTCGGCTTTATACAGCACTCGTCTACGACTCGTGCTGCAAGATATAGCCTCGAGTGTATAGTTGAATTATCGAGAAAATGGAATTGCATTTGTAGTGGTTGTACCGTTTGCAACAAAAGGAGAATAATTTTCTCTTAACTTAATAAAATGACATACCCAAGAAGTGGAATAAGTAGTAGTCCTCTGTTTTTTTCTTTTATTCGCTATCATGTTCTTCATCTGAGCTGTCACAAGTATTGATAATAAAATTGTCTGTTATTTCATCCATTTCTCCTTCCTGACATCGATATTTATTTTCTTCACTTTCGACGTGGTGACAAATATTTTCCCAGTCCTCAGCAGTGATGGTATTCATTCGTTCAGTTGCTAAACTCATAATGCCTTGCATGTTTAATGAAACGTTTCTTTTTGCTACATATCCTTTTACCATGGACCAAATATTTTCGATCGGATTGAATGTCGGGTGATACGGTGGCAATCGTAATACGGAGTGGCCATGTTCTTTTAAAATTGCATCTATGTGGTACTTGCGAAACCGCTCTTTATTTTGTTTAATTAATTCATACAAACTGGTTTTGTACATCAACCGGTTATACGAAATGTTGTGTTCTGTCAACCAATCCATCATTTCTTGTTTATTAGAATTTGACGTTGGAGCACGATTCAAAAGTTTGTTGTGATAGGACGCATTATCCACGATAAGTACGCTATTCGGTTTGAGGTTCGGTATTAATTTTTCTTTTAACCATTTTTCGTAGTTGACAAAGTTCATCTGGTCATGGTAATCTCCCGTTTTTTGGTTTGCCTTAAACATTAACAAAGCGTTGGGAATAAAACCATCTTTTCCTCCTGCGTGCACTATTGTTAACCGCTGGCCTGTACTGATTTGTTTTTTTACACCAAATTCTGTTCCATCGGTCCAAGCTTCTCCAGACACATGTGAAGTGTGGTTTATCTAGTGGTCTATCTTGAGATCGATATTCCGCAATTTTGATAAGGTAATTTATTCTTAGCAGTCGTATGTTGTGTTTTTCCATTAATATTTTTCGGTTGTCCTCGGTCTTTTTCCATTTAAATCCTAATTTTTGTTTTTGTTTTCGTAAGGTGGAAATGCCAAATTTGTAATCTATATCGGATTTTAAGACAGAGTGGAGTCCCTTTAAGGTTGGAAATTGCTTATGGGACAGATGAAAATTGTATATAGTTCTCCGGATGACTTCCTGATCAAAATCGTCTACTGCTGATGACGGACAAGGACGCAACTTTTTATTCTTCGGGGAGGTGAATTTCTTTGTTGTTGCGAATTTCTCGCTGTTGCTCTCAGTCACAATGTTATAAACAGTAGAGAGACAAACACCTGTAGCTTTTTCAACTAACTGGGCAGCGGTGTAAGGCAAGTTTAAATTTTTCGTCAGTTCATTTTCAAAATATTTATAACATTTGAAAATTATTTGCTTACTTTGACTCTCAATAGGACCAAAATTACTTACAGCCATATTTTTTTAAAATATAGAAATTATTCGTAGTCGTACGGGCGGACACAATAATTAATTGAGAATACAATCAAATCAGATGTAAAAATATACGCACAACGTAAATAATATTGTCAATTTCACACTGCCATTATTTTTGTTTTTAGTTCTTCGATATATATATATAACAACCTCTTTGTATGCTGATAGTACAAGAAAATAGAAAATTCAAATATAGAATGCCTGTAAACAAACAATACTACTACATATGCAATTCCACGCTCTCGATGATTCAACTATACCACACTCGAATCATAATTTACTATTAGGTACGCAAAAATAGAAGTATAAGTAGGTATCTATGTGGATAAGAAAGATTTTACTAACCTAACAGAGTCCTTGGGATATTCAAAATATTATGTCTTTATTTTTCCTATTATTGTTCATACACACAGTACAGTAAACCACCATTTTTTCACATTCTTAAAAATACAACGAAATCGAACACGACGCGGTGCGCGCCCTGCGCTGGTCCACAAACTAAACTAGTCTTAACCAGTTTCTTCGTGTACATGACGAGGGGTTTGTGGTCACGCTCACACGCGTAGTAGTGTGCCTATCGCAGCGCGGTTGTATGAAGCTTAGTCTCTGTTCCGTTTCTTTACTCATGTGCTGAAACTTTGTACTTAGTTAAGGTATATGCAGGCCTGTAATAAGTTTATGTCGCTTCAGATACCGTATTAAAATAAATACAGCGAATTTAAGATTTTTATACAAAACTTGTTTTTGCTGTATTTCGTTTGTTTTATAAACCGGAGCCATATAAACGAATTACAGGCCTAGATATAGGTACCTTTACGTCATTGTGTATGCAAAGTTTCGTTACAATCCAACCCGTAGTTTTGAAATGAGAACTGTTGAATGTGTGGACTGTATTGGACTACTTCTTTCTTGATTTAAAATAAAATACTTATTTCTTCATGGTAAGTATTTGCTAATTAGCCATAATCAGCTAATATAGCCGCAAGAGAGTAGAGTAGATGACTGAGTGTAGAAGACTGACTGTGGCTATCAAAATGGCCACTTATTATTCCCACATACTAGGGCCTGAATTAGCGGCTTATCGGCTGATGCAGGCGAATTAATAAATGCGACAAAAGATATTCTTTATTCATCATAAGTTTTACAATAGAATGATATACACAGTTATATTAATTTCTTATACTATAGAACAACATAACACGTATTTTATAAAACAGGGTAAAAAATGTATGCCACAGAGTAGTAAATGAAATAAAAAATTTACGATTAAAAATAGCGACATAATATTCATTTAGCTCTTATAACTAAGTTTACACAATTAATCATTTCCTAATCCTAGTTATTTCCCACAAGAACGAAACTCCGTTTGTATGAGAAGGTGAAATTCGGCCGAGCTTGCCGGGGACCCTTATTATTCAGCTTATTCTATTATTAATGTTAGGCTGATTGGTGCGACTTAGTCTTTGCATCATGGCTCTTCCGCGCTCAAAGACAAAATGCATGCACGCGACATTTTGCTTTGATTTGACATACAGGGTGACTAGAAATACGACGTATCAACCAGGGTCCAAACTCATTGGTTTTCAAGTTTTTGCAGTTTTTAGATTTTATTGGAAAATTACCCGGCTATAGACTGGTGTAAATTGAAGTATTTTTTATCAATTAAAAATACTTCAATTTGGAATTTAACAAACTGGCCAAGAGCATGTCCGTTCATGCTCAGTCTAGGATTCCGCAGCAGTTCATACGAAACAATGCACACAACAGGTGAAAAAATGCAATGTGAAATAGTGCTCTAGCAAAAGAGCGTATATCCACGCCACTTATGACGACCGGTTTGGCTCAGTGGGAGTAACGTTGCCTGCGAAGCTGAGGTCCTGGGTTCAAATCCCGGTAAGGGCAAATATTTGTGTGATGAGCATAAATATTTGTTCCTGAGCCTTGGATGTTTTCTATGTATATAAGTAATATATCTATTAAATACGTCCTTTTGTTGACGTGCCATTTTTGGGCAATAACTCAAAAACGGTATATCCGGTCATGTTGAAAACAATTTTAGTTGAAAGTAAAGGCTTCATCTTTGTAATTATTTTCATATTTTTTGGACATAAGGTTTAGAAAATAGAGGGAGGGCCCCACAATGTATGCTACTTTAGGAGCGATTATTTCCGAAAATCCATACTTAATATTATAAATGCGAAAGTGTCTGTCTGTCTGTTACCTCTTCACGTTTAAACCGCTGAACCGATTTGGATGAAATTTGGTATGGAGATAGTTTAAGTCCCGGGGAAGGACATAGGCTACTTTTTATCCTGGAAAAATACCCTTATCCGCGATAAACGAATTTAAGGTGGACGAAGTCGCGGGCAGAAGCTAGTGTCCAATAAATAATTTTTTTTTTTTAGAAACCGCATAATGTTTTTAAAATCATATTTGCTGATTTTTTTTTCCGTTTCGGCTACATGTATGGAGTGCCCCCCCTATACTGTTTTTCCCATTTTGTCTACGGAACCCTAAAAAGCATTTTCCTTATAGCTAATGAACCACTGAATACGTAAAATTAAAAAAAAAACAAATTTTGTAACATTTTAAGGCCTAACTTAAAGAAGAAGTAGAACACTTCGCGTACAGAAATAAGTTTCTCAGTTCATTCATAAGCTTTCCCACGCAATTGTTGAAATTTGTACCAATATCTTTAAAATTAAGATAGTCTTACTTAGTTAAGATCATAGCAAATAAAATGCACATGTAGTTTGGTTATACAAATATAAGAGCGGGACTTCCTGACGCAAGTATTCTTAAGGTGCTTCCACACTTGTATCATTTGCTCGTATCCGATCACCGTGCCGTGGCATGACTGCGTATCGCGCTGCTTGGACGCTTACTGTCGGCGCGCCGATCATGCCGTACTCGTCCGATATAACTGTGTGATACGCGTAGCAAAATGGATTTCGAGCGATCCGATCGGCGCAACATCCAAACGCGTGATCGTGACACGCGATCATGCCACGCGACGATGGTCTGATACGGGCAAATGATACAAATGTGGGCGCACCTTTATATACTTAATAGGAAATCCCAACCCTGTTTGTATGTAAATTTATGTTAACCAATAAACATTTTCATTTTCATTTTTTTTAACGCTTAATTGGTTTCTTTGTGTCATTTTAGTTTCTCCGAGAGGGCTTAGTTTGTCTTCAGCTTCTTCTGTTTGGAATGTCATAGGTAGCTACAGCTGCGTGGGGTGCACTTTAGCGCTTTGCCGTAGTGAACTTCAAATTTGACACTGAAGAGCAATAAATAAGCGATCAGAATTCTCAATTTAAAATAAAAAACACAATTTAAAATAAATGAAAACCTATTGTTAGCAAAGCCCTACTCCTAAGCAAATTGTACGCAGTGTTGGGTCGTTTTATATTGGTTACTGTCATATAGACATAAAAAAACTGACCAAGTGCGAGTCGGACTAGCGCAGGAAGGGTTCCGGTCAAAATGGCTAATAAATTGCGTTTATTGTATGGAAACCCCACTTAAATATCTATTTTATTCTGTTTTCAGTATTTGTTGTTATAGCGGCATCAGAAATACATCACCTGTGAAAATTTCAACGGGCTAGCTATCACGGTTTATGAGATACAGCCTGGTGACAGACGGCAAGCGGAGTCTTATTAATAGGGTCCTGTTTTACCCTTTGGGTACGGAACCCTAAAAAAACCCTTCTTGATTAAGAGCCGGTTTTTTTTCAATAGTGACTTAGGTAGGTACATGAGGTACATCTACGTACTTAGTACCTAGTACTTTTGTATCAAGTTTTGTTGAAAATTTCCCAGTGGTTCAGCCGGAAAAAATAAAATCCGAATTTAAATATAACTTTTCTCTAAACCTATCTTTAGCATACCATCTTTTTTTTATTTTAATCAATTACATGGTATATATGTCCTAAAAGAAAATTAAGTCTCCATCTTCAACAATTCTGTAAAGAACACGTAAGGCAATATTTTTTTTCAATCCTGATAGAGTGACCACTTTAAATGTCATTTATAAAAAAAAGTCTTATTTAACGTTGTTAAATAAGACTTTTTTTATATAAGTCATATAGTTTGATGGTTAAAATAGAAAAGCAACAGTGTCAAAAATGTTTTTTTTTCTACTCCTGTACTTCTTTCTGTCATTTAAATGGTTACCAACTGTAATATAAAGACATACATTACTTAAGACTTGCAAAACTCTATAGTCTATTTCCGAAAAAAGCATTGCTAAGCGTGGCACAATGTCGCTATTAACGTATTCCTTGGTGCCACAGAGTACAAAATTTCAATCCAATAACTTTTATTCAGTGAGTCTTAAACTAATGTTATATGAAATAATGTATATTACCAACTTAACAAACCGCCGAATTCATACAGTTTTAAATTAAAAAATAATAATGTTCGTAAATGCATTGCTGCCAACTAAAAAAAAAAAACCTTTTTTACAATTTATGTACACATATTTTATCGCCTGTTTTTTTTTTCAAATCATAACATGTTGTCATCACTGGCAAGTAAACGCGAATTTAAAAAATAAGAAAGCCATAGATATTTATTGACAGCTCGTTTTTTAATTTTCTTCGTGGTGCTAAATTTTATTCATCTTGAAGTTGTTGGTTGCTGTCTTGTTATAAACTGTTGAAAGTGAGACAAATGTAGAAAGACGAGCCTAATTGTACTTACTACCGAAGAAATTTGTGTCGTGGCGCAAGAAGTATCAAACAATTTGCTGCTAGAAAAATTTCGGCGCAAATATAAATATTTAGACTTTTTGTGTTTTATTAAAAAGTGCTTAGGGGTCATTCATTTCATTAATTACGTAGGGATCCCTGCGGGGAAGGGGTTCGAAAAATCTGTCGTAATTAATGAATGGACCCTTAGTTGTAGAAAAACTATTGTATATAGACTTTGGTTTTAAACTGAGCTAATCGGCTTAAAGAATGCAATGGCCTATTCCCTCAGTTTAAAAAACAAAGACTATATACAACGTTGTATAATTCGGGAAAAAAACGCTCGTGGCGTCTTTTTTTGCGATTGTCCTTACGGAATTAAAGAATGGCCCTTTAGTCGTAGAAAAACTGTTGTTTGCAACGTTGTATAATTCGGTCTTTAACGCTCGTGGCGTCTTTCTTTGCGATACTCGCTATTGTCCTTACGTAATTAGTGAACGGCCCCTTAGTCGTTGAAAAACTATTGTATGCAACGTTGTATAATTGTGTCAAAAAACAGTCGTGGCGACTTTACTTGCGATGCTCGCCAAGGCTCGCATCGCAACCCACGCCACTCGTCTTTTTTGACTCCTATTATTATACAACAGTTGCATAAAATACTAAAATATTTCGGTTTGATTTTGTTATAGTTTATTCTTAAACCATTTTAACAACGCCAAAGAACTTAAGCATAATTCATCTTTTCAACACACTTGCTCGTAAAGTGGCTCGTATTACACCGTTTTTATGGCTGTAATCCAGTCCATTACACACGCGCGTTTTTTTACATTACATAATAGCACTAGTACCTTTTCATTGAATTTTTTTTTTAAACTTCGGCAAATAGGTTTTAGGTACAAGAAACATTATAGGTTATTTTAATAAATCTAAACTGGTACGTGTAAAAGCAATTAATTTCAATAAATTATAAAGTTTTCTTAACAAAATAACATTGTGATTGTATTAAATTGATATCATTATTCAGTATATTATATTTTAATGTTTGGCTGAATGGTCAATTAGCCTTTGCCTAAACGCTCGTGCGCGCGCATAGACAATGCACCGGTGGTCGCAGCGCGCCATTTTGATTTCATTTTACATATTTAATATTTACAAATATTTCATATTGAAGTACCTATGATTATTTTTTTAAAATGTCAATATTGTGTAAATAGTTTCAAGCAATGATATTTAAAAATATAATCATTATGTAGGTACGTAAATTTGAGGTACTGTTGACGGATTAACGTAAAACGTACGACTACAGGATTAGTTACGCACGTATAACCTAGACCAAATTTTAAGTAAGGTTCGTACGTTTTTTACTTTTTTTCTCACAAGTATGTTGAAAAACTTCGTATGAAACTCGTGTGCATTGGTCATTACACTCTCGGCTTTATACACCACTCGCTCGAGTGTAATTACCAACGTACCACACTTGTATCATAACATAATGTACTATTATGTGATCGTTATGGCGATGGCGTCATTTTCATTTGGAAGGTAAGGAAGTTACACAGGTTACTAACTTTATCCCATTCTGCGTGTACGAAGTCGCGGGAAAAAGCTAGTAGTTGAATAAATGGTAAAGATAGATAGTTATTTATTAACATGCGCAAGGTTTTTGTTCGAATAAAACTTTTGGTGAAAAGTAGGTTAGGTAGGTATAGTCACCAAAAGTATTCAAATATATTCTGAAGCTGTATATGTATATATACATATGTGACGTACTAATACATGTAGATGTATGTATTAGTACGTCATATGTAGTTAAGTTTTCCCCGATGGTGTCGCACATATACCTATCTATACCTTATTAAAGTAACTGATATACGCATTGAAATAAAACAATTTAACGGAGGACACATGGTCCTCCCGTGACCATGGAAAGCTGGAAAGCTTCCGAAACGTCGGGAACTAAAATGAGATAATATACGCGATATAATCCGTTAAATTGTTTTATTTCAATGAGTAATAATCGCGGAAACAGAAGAAAATATTAACTGATATACGCGTATAAGAAGAAGAGAACGTCGTCTTTTCGGCATTCCCCACGTTTACTTCAATTGTAATAGAAAAGAGTTTAGAAACAAAAAAAAAAACTGTATAATTTGCTAAATAAATACCTAACATTTTCCACCTTAAGTACCCTACCCGCCTTATTGACTTTGCCAATGTCTTTTTTTTTATATTGTCGCACTGTTCTTTTTTGCAAATGTGACGTATACAGGGCCGTTGTTTCTCAAGACCAGATCACCGATGAAGCTCAGGTCCTCCGGGCGAGTGACTGGTCGCAGCTCGAACCTCCGCAATACTTCTGCCAGTACTAACTTCATCTCTAATAGGGCGAATTTTTGACCTGAGAAATAAACGTTCAATTTATATTTACCCGTAGTATCGACTTTTTATACGACCTAGATAAGTTTGTTTGTTGTTCTAAAATTTTAAATGTTGATAATAAATGTACGCAGTTGTGTGCGGTCCATATAGATACGACGGCACTGCCTACCCTGAATGACCAGGGCTATGGAGCCTTGGTCAGGCGCGGCTCACTCCGTGATTTACATTCGTCGCTACAAGTACATGCCGGCGGCCCCTCCAGAGGGGCCTATTCGTTTGCTGCCACGCTCTGCCTCGGAACGCTCGCGCACGCTAGACGCTCTCTCGGAATTTACGTCGCAAGTGAACGTGCCGCATTCGTGTATTTAATGTGTAAAGACAGACTATTTGGGACGATTAGTAGATAACTGGTGCTTAAATGATTAAAAATAAAGCTAAAAAATATTGCATGGCAGCGGGTTGCAGGAACAATGACAGAAATTGTAATCACTCGTTTTTCTTTCTCCCGTCACATCAGAAGGATGTCGAACTGTTAGTAAATGAACATAATAGATACTAGGTTGTGACTATATAATAATAAAAAAGATATTGTAGGTACCTACTTCAATATTTAACACTGGATTAATCAAGTAGGTAATACTCAAAACAATTTATCTGGTTTTATGTAATTTCGAATCGATTATTTGCTGACATTTGTGTATTTAAATTCTAGTGTAGTAAGTGGGTAGGTATACAGGGTATACATACTTACTAAAACAACAATTCGTCTGCAGGTAGGTCCTACCAGTACTGTTAAAAAAAGCTGTTCAAGCAAGCTGGCAACATAGTATAATAGCGCAGCGTTTCACATTTATTTAGTTATTTTGCTTAAATAATATATTTCCCTCACGTTTCTATCAATGTTTATAATAAATTATCATGTCCACGTTAAAGTATCGGTAAATGGTATTCGATTTTCTCTAAATACCTAGTAAGTACGAATTACTTTTCGCATATGCAGTAGGTATGTGTGCGCTTTCTTCTACTAAACTACTTAACAGGTTTTGATAGAGTTTTCACTATTTTCCCGGTTGCCTCTGACCATACACTTTAACTCCCAGGTGTCGAGTCTACTCTATAAAAGAATTAACATTTGTTCAACAACTTTCAAGATTTATGTAAATAATTTATTGTTTTTGATTTTTTTAAACAAACTCTATGTTATTTTTAATGTACGGTTTAGTAACATATTGACAACTAATTCATAGTATAATATTCGAAGTATTCATAATACGTTGCTAGCTCGAAAAGCTCAAATCACTAAATATTATGAAACAAAGTCTCCCGTCACGTCTGTCTGTCTGTATGTATGTTCGCGATAAACACGGAAACTACACGGCCGATTGTGATGCGGTTTTCAGTAACGTGCAGTTTGATTCTTCAGGAAGGCTTTAGTATGAATTTTATATCTAAATATTATAAAACGAAGTCCCCTATTGCGTCTGTCTGTCGTTGTTTTTTTTTATTATTTTAGAGATAAATAATTAAATAATGTATAAAATGTATGAAGAATATACATTTATTGCTCTCTATATAAAATGCGATGCGAAGAAATAAATGGGCAATACATTATTTTTAGTCGTTTACAGCCCTCACTATCGGCGACACGGCGAGTGAGCCAATTCATTTTCACCGTTCGTACACAGTCTTAACGCTCCGTTTGGCTCACGCTGGAGCCGACGACGTCAGAGGGCCATAAATCATATATGTTTTTGCCAAGAAAAAAGAGGCTTTTGTAAAGATCAAAGTAGTGAGCCTTCTGTACTTGTACTATTATCTATTCTGTGCCTTGGTCGACTTTTTTTCATGCATTTTAGCGGGAGGCGAGGTAAACATTTACAGAGCACTACGGAAATATTCTTATTTCTTCAAACGCACACATATAAAAGAAATCACCTACAAACAAAAAAGCCTACACATAGTCAATTTACCGTATAAAATGAACAGCAATTTAGCGATTACTTTGGCAGAGGGTAATGTATCCGTATGACATCTCCATTAGTTAAGTGCTTTAATTGGCTATATAATTTAGCCAAAACTCTGTGCACGAAACTGAATGTACAAAATAGTAAAAAATATTTTTCTAGAGCGAATCCACTAAAGGTGCGTCCACATTTGTATCATTTGGCCGTATCAGATCATCGTCGCGTAGCATGATCGCGTGTCACGATCACGCGTTTGGACGTTGCGCCGATCCGATCACTCGAAATCCATTTGCTACGCGTATCACACACTTGTATCGGAAGAGTGCGGCATTATCGGCGCGCCGACAGTAAGCGTCCAAGCAGCGCGATACGCAGTCATGCTACGGCACGGTGATCGGATACGAGCAAATGATACAAGTGTGGACGCACCTTTAGCTTTGTGCCCGATGATTATCTGCATTGTTAACTGTGGCCACAACTGCCACTTCGAAATGCAAGGCGTTGTAGGTGCCAATGACTTTTACACTAAATTAGTCTTTAAGACGAACAAAATAAGGTTTACTCTTAAACAAAAAAACACAGTTGTTGGTCACTTCATCGTCATCCTAAGCATCGATACGAACTGCACTGCTCTTTCACTAACGAAGTGACCAACATCTGTGTTCTTTTTTGTTTAAGAGTAAACCTTATATAGTTTGACTTAAAGACTAATTTAGTGTAAAAGTCATTGGCCCTTACAAAGCCTTACATTTCGAAGTGGCAGTTGTGGCCACAGTTAACAATGCAGATAATGAGTATTGTTCATCGGGTACAAAGCTAAGTGGATTCGCTCTAGAAAAATAATTTTGACTATACGAATGTGGTCACGTAAACAAGGGTTTATGTGACTACACAGTTGAGAAGCACGATATCATCAACTAAATTAGTAATTAAATTACCTATGCAGTTCCTAGGTCCGGCGCTGAACGGTATGTAGGCGTAGGGGTGTCTGTTGACGCAGCGCTCCGGCAGGAAGCGGTCGGGGTCGAATTTGGTCGGGTTGGGGTACAGGTCCTCGCGGTGGTGCAGGTCGAAGATGGAAACATGACAATGTACTCCAGCGGGGACATCGTACTTGTTGCCTGAAAAGTTTTTGGTAATTAACTGTACAGCCAATAATAATCCAGTTTTTATAGTGTAGTGGTAAATACACTAAACTAAATGATAGACTAGGAGTATAAGTGAATCATTGCGAGGTGCCGATCGCTGTCTCCTACTGTTTCTGTTCCTTCGTAGGTTTTATTTTTTTTCCGACGTGTAAAGGCCCTATTTTTGACTCCCCAAATTAGGTAGGCAAGGCAACGGATGATTGTTTGCATTCGTCTCATTCGGTGTTTATTGCTTTATGAATACATACTAGCTTCTGCCCGCGACTTCGTCCGCCTTAAATTCGTTTATCGCGGATAAGGGCATTTTTCCGGGATAAAAAGTAGCCTATGTCCAAGTACTTAGCTCATACGTAGAAGGTTCTAATAGGTATTTCCGGTTTTTAGTTATTAGTCAAAGACATGGGGCCACGTAATCGCTTACTGATATGGACCAAAACCACGTCGGGAGCACAACACGATATGCCAACTGCCGAACCTACTTCCAAGCTAAAAATTAAGCTCCTGGTTTTTAACAATGGGGATTATACCTTAATCCTATATTAATTTGATTATGCTTATTGAAATAAAACAATTTAACGGATTATATCGCGTATATTATCTCATTTTAGTTCCCGACGTTTCGGAAGCTTTCCAGCTTTCCATGGTCACGGGAGGACCATGGAAAGCTGGAAAGCTTCCGAAACGTCGGGAACTAAAATGAGATAATATACGCGATATAATCCGTTATATTGTTTTATTTCAATTGATTATGCTTGTTATTGTTTAGAAATAAAGTAAATTACAGTTGTGGCCATGCATGGTCTTATGCTTAAATCGCTTAAAGGTGCGTCCACATTTGTATCATTTGCCCGTATCAGATCATCCTCGCGTAGCATGATCGCGTGTCACGATCACGCGTTTGGACGTTGCGCCGATCCGATCACTCGAAATCCATTTGATACGCGTATCACACACTTGTATCGGAAGAGTGCGGCATTATCGGCGCGCCGACAGTACCTAAGCGTCCAAGCAGCGCGATACGCAGTCATGCTACGGCACGGTGATCGGATACGAGCAAATGATACAAGTGTGGACGCACCTTAAGGTTAGTGGGCAAATAAAATAAAATGCGTGAAATTAAATCATATCCATAGGTAAAGTAGATATGTTAAAATTAAACCCACTCAGCTTTACAGGCTCTGTCAGCTTGCGGCTAATAAAATGCACTGGAGGATACATTCGTAGCGATTCCTTGATGCAGCGGTCCAGGTACGGTAAGTTGTTGATGTCATCTATATTAACAGCGCGGTCGGTGTAGCCAAGCAACTCTGTAATTTCCGCCGCTGCTTTATCCTGAAATTTCGTTGATTGCACGTGTCTGTCTAGTACATAAGTACCTACATCGAGATTACTTTCTCTGGAGTGAAAAACAAATATGTGGTTTGTCGAAGAAAAGAACTGCTAAAAAATAATTTTAAAAAACATATATCGTGAATACACACACGGGTGCCTATTTCGCATAAATTTTAGTGTCCGAAACTAATTCGGCATGACAGTTTTCGCATAATTCATTCACGCCGAATGATATATTCTTGTATAAATCCCGCAGAATGCGTAATTTTCCAAATTTTATTTAACTAGAAACTATTTCAGCAAAATTGTGATTTGGCATATTTTTGTTAGTCCGAAACTATGCCCGAAACATTTTATTCATATTTAGCATATTCTTTCCCAAGTTTACAGGCTTGAACTGGTCTAAAACAAAACATTTAAAAAATAGATTAATTATAAATATTATTTATAGATGCACAGGTAGGATAGATAAGGTTAGAATTGCAAACCGTGCAAAATCTAACTGTTACCAGAATAGAGGTATACTTACTCTTACTTGTAAGAATATTTACCCATACTAGCTATACTAGGCGTTATTATCAGCGTGAAGTAAGAAACATTATCTCTTTCACCTTAAGGCAGGTCCAACTTAGGTTAGGTTAGGTTAGGTTAGGTTAGGGTACGGCGACGAGCGAAGCGAGGAGTTTTAGGTTGAACTGCGACCCTTGCGAGCGAGCGAGTGGTCGAAAAATCATATTTACATTTACACTTGCAACTTCTGTGAAATAATCTTTTTAGTGACTCATCTGCCAATTGAAAATTCATGATATGAAAATACTTGTAAGGTCATTTCGACGAAGTGCACTATCGATGAAATGAAAATACGTGACACGTTATCTTTGAAATAAATTCGTTGAAACGAGTTTCTGCGATTCAAGGGTAAAACCAATATAAGTAGCATAGTAAGGGACATTAATAAATAAAGTTAAAATTAATTTTGGAATACAAATATACAGTTAAAGTGCTAGCCGGTTAAAGATTATGTTGTGACCTGTAATATTTTGCATACCAATAGAAATATTTGCTCCCGATAGACTTGTTTTTTTCATAAACAAATCACTCGATTTCTAATTTGATGACACCTCGTATAGTTTTAAATGTTTTTATTATACTTTCGCTCATTTTTTCCATTTTTTTATACAATTAAAGTGAGCAGCTAATGAAGTGATAAACAACGAATATGCACCGACAAGTTTATCATACAACCCACAATGTCAATTATAAATTAATATAGGGCAAGCGCCTGCACATAGCTACTATACCGGTCGTTGCAAGTACATAGGATATTCAATTTTATTAAGTAGTCGAAATTAGATTATGCGAGAGTAACTTTCTGCGTGATAAATTTATGCGAACGTATTATTCTGTATTCGGGATTCGCAAATTATGCATAAACAATATTCGGCCAAGAATGGTTATGCAATGCGTACTTGTTATAAATACGTATATGCAAAGTTTGGTCATACAAAACCACTTAATGCTCGATTAAAATTATGCGTATGCCATGTAGATTTAGGTATTACAAAAAAAATATGCGGAAACGAGAGGGACTTACACACATAAAGACTGTATCGTTATATATAAATACAAGTGAAATAACGTATAACTATCAAATTTTATATGTTAAATCCTAGAAATAAACGTTCTACGACGTTTTAGACGTTAAATAATAAAAAAAACTTCTTTAAACCCAACAAAATCATTCATTTATAGCCAATTTTCTGACTTTCTGTCAGAACGTAGACATGAAAGATAGGACAGCGTCTTGTTCAAGCGTTTTTGTCACCCTGTTCCAGTCGTGACGAAAATTATGTACGGAAGCTGTAGAACGGCTATTTTTCCGAAGTTTAGCTTTAATTATAACCCAAAAACGTTCGATAGGCCTAAAATTGCTGTTTTTCACTTCATACCACTTCAGAGCCTAGGACCCATAGTGATAAGATGCCAAATCAGGCTAAAATACAGTCTGAGCACTGTGCTTTCTAACCATAGGCAGAAGTCGTTTATTATGACATTCCTTCATAAAGATATATGCTGTCTTTGTAGACGTAGTGAAAAATAGAGTCCATTTTAGGCCACACTCACAAATTGCCTGCCACACCATCATTTTATGGCCATTTTGTTTTCAGTGAAAATTGACTTTTCAGATTTGCTACTAAATTAGCGATCTTGAACTGTGTAATACTGCGGTTTCGGCAGCGATGTATAATCTAATTTCACGTATGTCTCATCATCGATTATTACCAGGCATCGGATAATCGGATAGATATTTACCTAAAGTTGCCAAAACCCCGGCAAAAGTTGGGCAAATATGGAGTGGGCTTATTAATTAAATTATTTTTATAAGTTCCGGGATTGAATAAAACGACACGAGGAGGCAGCAATACACAAACATGTTTAATTTATGGCTATTTATGACTATTTTGGTAAGCACATACGTTTGTTATGCATATGTAGGTAATGTAATAATGTATGTAAGTATTTATTATAACCGCGGTGTGAATTCATTTAATTTCAAGGTATATGTAACATAAGAGTAGTTAGAGAGTATGTAACATAAATCAAACATTGTTTTTCATAAAACATTCAGAAGTTTATTAGGAAATTTAAATTCCGTTCAAAAATAGTCCGTCTCCACTCCATACCGTTCAACATAGAGGCGGTCGCCAAAGTTTATGGTAAATTAAATATCTATCCGATGATCCGATGCCTGATTATAACACACAGATTTTTCCTTGAGGGGACTCTATCTTATAATTTTCGAACCCTTGATTTTACTGAGCTTTGCTGTTACTCGCTATGTTTTGGCGGCCTTTGCTTCTTATATGACTTTAAATTGTTTATCTGCTTTGTATGTTGAACCATACCAACAGATATACCAAATTTTTTAGTCAAATCCCAAACAGACGCCTCCTTGTTGGTTTTGTATGCCTTAACTATCTATCCAATATCTATCTATCTATCCAAATTGGGGTTTGAAGGACCTGCCCCCCTATTGCCTAACGCGTTTGACGCTCGCAATCAGAATCAAGTGTCATGATTTTGTATGGGCGATGACAGGTGATTCGGATACCAAGTGTCAAAATTTCGTTAGGCAATAACCCCCCTAGTTTTCGGCCTGATTTTGGTTTGCAACGAATGTATACTTTTGGCCGAACTTTTTGACCGCATTTTGGACTGCACCAACAATAACGTGTTCGAGTTTAGCTAGCTTCCTGATAGTGATTCCTTTTATACTACACCATTAGTCCAGAATCGATTTCCCCTTTTCTGGTGAAAGTCCTAGCATGTTTAATTTAAAACGACTAATAAGGAAATAAAACAATCCAAGTCAAAGCCGACATTCAAATGTATAGATTAACATCATCATTTTAAGCAAATTAAACCTCTGTCAGGTTGTATTCATACTTAACGATACAGGCTTTATAATAGGTAATCAATCAATTTACTAAAATCAATGGTCGTACCTGTATATCCTTGTGATTGGCCAGTGCGACCATGCAGAATGTCAACCCTGACGCTGTGGTGTCGTGGCCCTATGAACAAGAGACACTTGCCTAAATAATTAAACATGTTACCATTGGGACGCGTACGTGGAGCTGAAGCCAACGCGCGCGCTGAAGCCAACGCGTAGAGCTTTAGACAATTTAATTAAATGCAGGGCGTACAACACGCGGATGCTGTTCCTGCCCGTGTCATGGGACGCTCACAAAAACAACTCCCACTGATGCAAGAACTACAGCGGATTAATAGGATCTCAAAATACAGTAACTATTTTATTATCAGTAGCAGGTAATCAATTCACAAATCTCTTATAGATGAGCTCACACTGATTGTCAATTCACACGAATTTACTTACTTCGAACATGAAGGTATCAACTTCTTCTTGAATGCCGGCGCTGTTAATCAAACCATCTTTTTCAGCTGATATTAATAGATCCAACATGGCTACTTTCTTCTTCTTCTTCATATACACGTCATCATGCGCGTCACCCTCTTCAGCATCGTTTAAAATATTCGTATTTCGAAGTGCCGTCTTTCTTTCATGTATGACTTTTTTGGTAAATCTTTTAATTATATCCAAGACTTTATTCTGACTTCTGCCCATAAATGTCAAATTAAAAATGAAGTCTGACATTAAATATATTCTGACGAATCGGTTGCTGACTATATGGCCCATTTTATATATTGCATCTTTATATGATTTCGAGGCTTCGGTCCCTTGTTCATTCAAATGTGTTCCCATGGCGGTTTCTGTAAGTAATTTAAAAAGCATGAAAATGAAAAGTAAAATTAATACATTTGTGTGGATTATATTATCAAACAAAAGTTACAGTTTTAGGAACACTTAAGTGTGAATTTTCTTCTTGCATGACCAACAATCAACACAAATGGCACTTTGATTACGAGCAAACATCAAATTGGGCACGTCAAAATATTTATTATTATATCAGTAATAAAACTCCCCGTATTACAAACACCTTTATCTGTACTATTACTATTACATAATTGATAAAATCCAGGAGGAGTCATAAATCCAAGAAAAGAAAAGAGATAGCAAATAGTATGAACAGTGATATCTCTTGGATGAAATACGAGTATCTTTAGTATAGTGATCAATCTGTATAGGGTGCGCCAAAGTTTACATAATTTTTCAACCCCGATTACCAGTACCAATGTACTCCAAAAATTTTTCTCACACAATTTTCCATCATAATAGTCACTATTAATACTTGGGTCACTCACTATTACTAGCGATCTTAACTCCGAAATATTTAATACCATAATGTCAGTAATCACTTTTTACTATCATTCATTTATTCATCACTAGAAGGCGCCAACTTCGTTCGCGGAGGAGAAAAAGTCATAAACCCTCTTTTTTTCTGCAGCCTAGTCGGGTAAAAAGTATCCTATAACCATCTGGAGATACCCAGCTACCCGTGTACCAAAAATAGTTGAAATCGGTTTAGCCGATTTGGCGTGATGAAGTCACAACGACACATACAAACATACAAAAAATCCAAAAAAAAACATTTTTCGATTCAGTGACCTCCAATTACCATAATTTATTTGAAAATATCTTCCATGTACAGACATTTCATTTTGACAACTTTATAATAGTATAGATTAGTAGGTGTTATTACCAGCGTGAAGTAAGAACATTATACAGGTTCGACATGGGTTAAGTTAGGGACGACGACGAGCAAAGCCAGGAGGAGTGTTAGGTTAAACTGCGACCCTAACGAGCCGTCGAAGCGAAAAATCCTAACATTACCTATTTCACCTTAAGGCAGGTACGACTTATGTCTGATAAAAAATGTTTGATTAAAAGAAGTATAAAGCAAGCATTTATGAATAAAAAAATATTGAGGAAAATCTGTACCGATGTTTAAATGTCACGTTTATTGTTTATGGTTCTGAATGAAAAAAATATGAAAATCAGCATTATGAGTATAATAAACACAATCTTAGTGACGAGATTAGAATTACGATGTTCTAAAAATTGTCTATTATGAATTCGGTTGGTAGTAGTACAAATATATGACAGACGAAATTATGAAGTAAAAAATTCGGAAAAGTGATGATTCTGGCTACAAATCGGTAGTAGAAGAAAGATTTTCGATTGTATGTGAGTCAATATGGACCCATTAGTATACATAAGCAATCCTACCACAAATGGAACTGAGAGTGAACTCAGATATGACGGGCACGACGTCGGTGGGACGCTCCGACGTATCTTCTAGAACTTGCATGAGGCTCTGAGTATTGTCCTGTAGGATCACGCTGAATTGCCGCAGAATGTTGAAGTGAAAGGTCGGAGTCAGAATTTTTCGACGAGTTTGCCACTTTTCACCTGTGAAATAAGCATAAAACTGTCCAAAATGGCCATTAGAACATAATTTGTCTTGTGTTGTATGAAGTATGTTATGTAGTAGTAGTTAGTAGTAAGCATATATAAACAAGGCTTTCTTTGATGCCTTTAAAATGAGAAACATTTAACTGCACCTCTATTTACAAATTCAGCACATCAAGTGTTACCTCTATTTTTTCTTCTGTGTACCAAACAAATTACTACGCTACAAAAAACTACTTGGTTATCTATAGGTACATGTTATACTTAAAAATATAAAGTCAATGAAAATCTGATAACCTTTATAGCGTTCCGTTCTGTACCAAAAAGGTAAAAAACCTGCCATAGCATGTAGGACAATGCTCAGTGTAGGGTTCCGTAGCCGTTACTCAAATAAATGTACTTTGTTTTTTTTATGTTATAAGGGGCAAACGAACAGATGGATCGCCTGTTGGTAAGCGATCACCATCGCCCATAGATCAGAACAGCAGAAGAGTCACAAGTGCGTTGTCGGCCTTTCAGGTGGGAGTACGTTATTTTCTTGAAGGTTTGAAGGTCGAATCGGTTCGGAAATACTGACGGCGACAATTTATTCCTCAGTTCAGCTGACTATACGCGTAGATTAAAACAATACGATGTGAAAAATTGCACCAGCAATAGAGCGTATCTTCATGGCACTTATACGTCTTTTTGTTGGGAAGCGTAGCTTTTCAGAAATAACTCAAAAACCGGCCAAAAAAACTACACTGTGCTACAAATGAAAAAATACAATGTGAAAAAGTGGACCAGCAAAAAAACGTATCTTCAAGGCACTTATGCCTTTTTCTGAGAATCGCAATTTTTCCGCAATAACTAGAAAACGGTATATCCGATCATGTTATAAATATTTTTTATTGAAAATATTTACAATTTATGCTATTCAGAGCGATTATTTCTGAACATAATCCCTAAATCAAAAATATGTTTTTGGAACATCAAAATTTTGTTAAAGTAATTGTCGAAATATTGATGTAACTCTGTGCTGAAAAAAAATCAGCTTTGGTTACATGTAGGTATGGAGTGCTATAGTTACTAGAAATATTTATTTTTATTATTAAACTCCGAAGTTTACCGAAGGAAACTTTTGAAATTTTCACAATTTGTTTAAATAAATATAAATATAATAATTATTACACGAAAATTATAACCATGTATCTAACTACCTAATTTTTATTTTTATTTTTAAAAACCTATTTGTTCAACTCGGTTGCGTTAAGTTTGCACCTCATTTGTATGTAACGCTATAGATATCAGGTGCAAACTTAACTCAACCGGAACCGGGTAATATAATAATGTTAGGGTAAGTGAATGTATGAACTGAACCCTCGGTGCGCGAGTCCGACTCGCACTTGGCCGGTTTTTTTATCAGATTAGTTATCCGCCGCCATGATTAGATGATAGATTTTAATTAAATAGCTTTAAGTATTTTGTTAGACAGCGTTCATTATTAGATTTCCTTTCAGATAACAAATTGTCACTCGGTAAAACAGTTTTACTTAATTCATTCATTAAACAGCCAGCTAAATTTGATTTCAGAATGTGCATAATTAGAGTGCAGTATGTTGGGTGCTCATTCTCTACTAATTTTGTTAAAAAAAGGGATTTTAGAGTTAGAGGAATACATACCCTTTAAAATTAGCTGCATTTGGGAAATGTGGTAACTAATAAAGTACATACTTAGGTAGGTATAGTTTTGTAACAATTAACTTAGTAAAATCCTCAATTTTGAAAATTTGGCAATTACTTTGGGTGGCACCGACTCTGAGATAGCATTAATTGTGTGTATATTTAAGGAGCTAAATTATCTCCTCATTTTTTTATTTTTAGTGATTTTTGGGATCGCTTTTTTTTTGTGAAAAAAATATTTATACATTTTTGCCTCTAAATATAAGTTTTCAGTGAAAATAACTTCTTTGTTTTAAATTATTTATTTACTATTTAAAATTGTATACAGATAATGAAAATTTTTAGGTCATATCTTGTTGTTGTTGTCGTGTTTTTTTAATTATGTTTCATGTTTTGTATTGCTGTTGATGCCCCAAATAATTAAATAAATAAATAAATATCTCACCCAGGCTGATTCCACCATCACGTTGATTATAATAATTATCTAAGCTTATTATACCTAACCTCTCCATCCTTCAGCCGTGTTTTATGCTAGGTTTTCCTGTGCATTTTTTCGAATATAAAAAGTCGAAACAGTAACTGCATCCAAGAAATCACTTCGAGTTACTGCATCATAGCACAACAAACCAACAATCATACTGCTGCAATTTACGTCGGGGTGGTAATTAGCAATAATCATAATATCATAAATAATTACCATTGCTTAAAAGTAACCCGTCTTGCAGCCACGGTTTTAGAAGGTTATATATTATGCTTTTTTCACTGTGTTTCATAGTAGACATTATGATCTGAAAATAATGAATAATGATTTAGGACAGAAAAGATCGTAGTTCATAAATAACCCAACTTACTGACATATATATATACACTAGTATTCACCGCAGCTTCGCCTGCATTACTGATAATGAAATAGCTTTTCAATCCATGGCAGAGCTGGGACAGGTCATCGCAAAACAATTGCAAGTCGGAAATAGAACAAGATGTAATAGAGTCAGATAATTACAGTAGTATTTAATTATACAAACATACATACATATACACACACCTGAATCCCACTGGGCTAAGCCGAGACTTCCAAATGCCAGACTCTATGGTTTTTATAAGATAACAAAAATCAAACATATGTGACAACTCTATTGCATCTTGTTCTGTTTCCATATTTGTTTTACGATGACCCGCCCGAGCTCTGTCCATAACCCTATACCAGGTTTCGTCTAAATCGGTTCGACGATTAACGCGATGTTGAGTGACAAACCTCCGAACATCCAAATAAATATCTTCATAAACTTTCTTATCCATACTAATATTATAAATGCGAAAGTGTGTCTGTCTGTCTGTTACCTCTTCACTATTCACTGTTTGGCCCTATGGTTAACTGGTAGAGAATGCCTTTTGGCATTAAGTTCGCCATTTGTACTTACTTTTGTTTAGTCCAATAAAGTTTAAATAAATAAATATTAAGATGAAATTTGATACGGAGATAGTTAGAGTCCCGGGGAAGGACATAGGCTACTTTTTATCCCGGAAAAATACTTTTATCCCCGATAAAGGAATTTAAGGCGGACGAAGTCGTGGATAGAAGCTAGTTTTACTACATTAGTAGGATGTAGTGTGTGAATCCATCAATTCGAGTGAACATTTAAATGCTTTTTAGCATAGATTTTACATATTGTCATAAATAAAGAATCTACTCGTATGTTAAAAAATGCATTTATACCAACAATCAATGCTCGCAATTGTACGCACAACACTCAAGTTGTATCACGTTACGCTTGATAACAATTTCTTGTTTGTTACCGTTAATTTGGCAATGTTCACAGGGATGAACAAACTTTTACATAGACTATTATTTTTCATGTCATCAGATTTTTTAGAACTATTTTTATATTTTTTTAATCAACTTGCTTAATCAAATTGCACTTGCATTTGAATTGCCCAAACTGCTCGGTAAATTATATAAATATTATATACGTGTGCGTTAGCGCGCCACTCTTGTCATTGCTATGCAATAAATCAGTGTGTGAGTGACCCTCGGTTGTTTCACTCGCGTCCCAACCCTATATTTAACACAAAACAATGGTGTTTCTCTATTATAGCAATTTAAAATATATCTAGCTTAAATTTTCGCTCGTACTGCATTTATTTTGTCTAAACCAAGTCCAGACTGGCTAACTTTTCACCGCCCAAAACCCAAATCTATGGACGTAGAAAACTAAAATGATGCGATTTTCCAAAATACCTACGGAAGCGAAGATACCGTTTTTCAACTGTTGATAATCACAATAAAAATGTACGACTTAATTTTATATCAGCTCATTAATCATTCGAATTAATTACCTCAACATCTTCTGGATTATAAACAGTGATTGCGCCAATTGGGTAACACCAGAATCGATAAATTCCGTCAAATTTTTTAGCAAATTCTCGTCCCAATCCCATCAGCTTATCTGAAATATCACATCATAATACAATACAATAACTATTATTGCACACCTCACAAAAACAGAGTACAGAAAACAATAGATTCAGAACGAGGTAAACGACAGGCAGTTTTCGCCAAACAGCGAATTAGCGTAAGCGTAATTTTAAATGCACCTAGTCGATATTTTAACTTCAGTCCTACACCTATTTGAATTTCGGCAAAGAATCCACTACTTTTTACATGTACGATCTAACCTAACATAACCTACCTGGTGAAACCATAATGGCAAGTGCATCGCCAACTATAAATGAATCAGCCGGTCCCGGTATTTTTCTAACCGCTCTTGCAACACTATTGTAATTAAATAGTACATGAATAACACAGAGAAAAACTACGGTCGATAATAAATAAAGCAACATATTGGACGAGTGCCAACCAAGTCGCGCAATTCACTGGACGCAATTAATTTGTTATCTAGTCGTATACAGTAATAGCCCTTTCATTCTACATATAAGTATATTGATAGTGTGTGGTGATGATATCAACTATTTGGTATAGTGCATAAAATTTAATTATGTGTTATCTTAAGCTTGCGAACAAACTCGCGGTTAATCGCCGAGCGCCGTGATAATTTGTTTTCCCCTCAATAGCTCGGAAAGCCGTCTTTTATCCTTTAAGACAAGTGGGTAAAAACGCATTTTATCCACTAGTGGGTACGGTAATTTGACCTTGAAGCGTGTTTAAGTAGCTTTTGACAGATAACAAAACGGTATTAATTATCAGTAAATAAATGCTTTAAGAATTTAATAAAAATTGGTATTTAGCTTCATGTAATGATTTTAAGTCTTAAACCTTAGAATTCCATAAGAAACATTTTTTTTAAGTGACATACAACCGAATTGACCCCCTCCTATTTTGAATTCGGTTAAAAAGAACAAAACGCATCGTCAGAAATGTCACAAACATTATCAACAAAATTTTACTAAAAACTTTTCTATTGATGATGATTCGAATTAACCTGATGATGACTATAATGTGTACAAATAAAGACTTATTTTTTATGAGCCGGTTTTTTGCATGTTGCACTTTCCTCGCTATGGTGATGTGAAAAGTTTTGTGTTACACACGGGTGCAAGTGTTTTACTTTTCGTGCGTTGAAACAAATGCTGCGCTCAGGATTCTATTTTAGAACCACTCGCTTCGCTCGTGGTTCAACTATACAATCCGTTCGCTTGCTCTTGTTTAAATTCCACACTCGCGGGTAAAATACAATTTTGCACCCTTTTCCACCCACTTTCCACTTTTCCACCCTTTGTATAACAAATAACTATTAGTTACGAGTAAAGCGATATTTTTCCTAAATTTGTTTTTTCCTGGTAGCAATCAACAGTCTGCATTATTATCTTTATCTTATTTTGCCGGTATCGCTTTTACGTATAGCGATTGTTCCATTCGCATATTTTACCAATATTTATCCTGACAATAGCGTAGTTTTTTTTGGATAATTTTCTAAATATGCTTTTTTTTTATTCTGTTATGTTATCCGTCGCACGTTTTTATCATTTTAGAGAAGATATTGGCGTACTTTCTGCCGAAGTTAAGTTATTAACTTTAAATAACTAGTGACTACGGACCTCGCAACCCCCATGGCTCCGCGATTTTGAAAAAATTCAAAAAACTATGTTATTATCGTACATACGCATAACTTTTTCTAAAAATGTTTCGTTGGTAGATATAAATGCTGCTTACGATAATGTTAACATTTCAGTTCTAAAAAACAAATTATTGCAAATATATATTCCAATTTATCTTACAAAATTCCTTATAAATATGCTAAAAAAGAGATTTATAAAGTATCCTATAGATCAGTGTGCAAACCGGTTCATTACTAGAATCGTATGGAAAGCCTAACCGCAAGGCTCTGTCCGTAATTATATCTCTGATACAAAATTTCACGAGACTTGGTTGAGAAATGTGCCATCTAAAGAATGTGTAAAATGTTGAAAATTAACGATTTTAGTAAGTTGTGACACTGGCGCCGAATCCAAAATAACATTAATTGTATATATACCTACCACTGTATAGATTGTGTAGAACAATCGTTTACTTGTAAATAAATTAAAAACCGGCCAAGAGCATGTCGGACCATGCTCAGTGTAGGTTTCCCCAGCCGTTCATACAAAAAAATGCACAACTTACAGATGAAAAACATGAAATAAAAAAGTGCACTATAAGAGATCATATCTCCACGGCACTTACTTCATTTTGCTGAAAAGCACAGTTTTTTGGCAATAACTCAAAAACGGTATATTCGATCATGTTGAAAACAATTTTCCTTGAAAGTATTAAGCTTAATTTTTGTAATTTTTTTCATATTTTTTGGACATACCGTTTAGAAAATAGAGGGGCACAATTTATGCAACATTCGGAGCGATTATTTCCGAGAATATGCACTATATCTTTTTTTTTTAGAATTCTCAAAGTTTTTTTAAAAGAACTGTCAAAATATGTGCCACACATTAATATTTTCTGAAAAAAAATTTGTCAGTTTCCGTTACATGTATGGAGTGCCCCCTCCTAGAAATATTATTTTTTATTATTTAACTACTAAACTAAGTAGCGGCTTATACAAGACACCTACACTCCAAATTTCATCAATATACATCATGCAGTTTTCATGCAGAGTAAAATGCCTGTGCCATACGGGCGGACGGACGGACATAGGGACGAACGGACATGACGAAACTATAATAAGGCTTCAGTTTTTTCCATTTTGGGTACGGAACCCTAAAAGCAAAATTAAGAATGCAGTTATTTTTTTACTTGTTAGTATTTTCTTTTTGGAGACGGTTGTATGGTTTGTTAAAATGGTATTTTATGCAATCGTTATATAATGTATGCTATCGCTATCATCATCATCATCATCATCATCGTACCTCAATTATCTTCGACTCATGCATTCAACATATTCATAAGCCAAAACTTCAATTCAAAGTGTTGGCTTATGAATATATCAGTTCAGTTGGAAGTGCCATAGAGTATCCGACATTGAAAAGTATGCTATTAAAGTTTATTCTATGAAGTTCTTATTGAGGGATTAAAGTCGACGAGTAGAAAAAGTTAATTTATTTCACACTTTTTAGTTAATCGTTACAGTGTGCTAATGCGGAATCCGGTTTGTTTGGGAGGTTGGAAATCGTCAAGCCTTTGAGAGAGACGATTCGTAATGACTCTGGAGAATAGCTTATAAACATGGCTCAGGAGCGAGATGGGTCTGTAGTTTTTCAATAGGGTTTTGTCACCTTTCTTCAAAAAACAATGTCACCACACGCTCCTATTCCATGCTTCAGGCGTCGTGTGTGTAACGGAACCGAACAATTTCTGGAGGACTGAGTACTGGTTTACCTACCGCTCTCAAAAGTTCAGTCGTGATTCCATAATCACCCGGTGCCTTATTGTTGTTAAGCTGTTTCAGAGGCATTCTAATCTCATGTAGGCTGACGTCCGGGATAACTTCGGTATAGTGTCGGGTCAGTTTCGATCTTGTGTCTGCATTGAGACTTTTGACTCAATGTATCGCCTTTATTGTTTGATTACGTAAAGAAAGAAAACAAGTCTCCTAGTATAGCTTTTATTATATTATTATACTCATAGCTTTTATTAACCTACATGACGGACTAATTATTAAAATTTAGTCATCATCTCTTGATGGATTTGTTTTCATTTAAAAGTTTAATGCTTTAAGCAACTATATAAAAACTTGTTTTTAAAAAGATGTTATTAATTAATATATTTTTATAATCTGTTTATTTTTATATTTGCATTTTTAAATTTTACTTTTTATACCTTAGATGCTTTTATATGTATATACTTTAAGATGAAAAATAAATAAAGAGCTTTATATTATGTTATATTTATCTCAATGGCTTAGGTGCTTTATGTGTAGACGCCTATATCTTCTGACATTGGTGTGCATACGCTAACAATCTACTATAGGATTCTAACGCGGTACTACTGGTGTATGCCCTCGGGTTTAGTTCATGAGAAAGCTTCATGGCCTCTCTAAAACCAATAAGAGATCCAATCCAACCGTAAAATGAAAGACACACGAAGACAAAATCATAAACATGTATTTTATTCATTGATTTAAACTTACATGATCTTCACTCATTATCACAACACAACAAAACGGGGCTTAATCGCGTAATTACCAACGAAAGGTAATTAAATAAATCATATTTATACGCGAGTAAGCCCCGTTGTGTTGTGTTGTGATAATGTATTTTATTCGTTTCCTCATTTATTATGTTGTTTATATTACTTTAAAGTGGTCTTAACTAGGTACTCGTAAATAAGCGTTAACGTTTTTCAAATTTAACGTAGATGGGGTCGACGGGACGCAATATGAAGTCCGTGACGAAGACAATGCTCTTAGGAGTAGAGATCGGCAGCAGTCTGTAGTTCCTCAGTATTGTCGATAAGGCGAACTTCATCTCGTTCATTGCAAACTTTTGGCCTGTAACAAACACAGAATTTTACTTTATATTCAAAATTAAAAACAATTAGGTGAACGGTAGACAACAAGGCAGTATTATCATATCGCTATAAAGTAATCTTTACTTGACAGCCTTTAGGTACCTAGAGACTATCCGATAAAGGCTTATAGCAAAGTTATCTGAACAAATAAAGCAAACAATCAATCTGTATCCGTGTCATTATCGACTTAGTCTAATTTTCAGCGTCGATATAGTATTTAATATTGATATGGTTATAGCTATAACGTCTGTTCAAAAACGGAATAATGGTAATGATCTCTTGTCTTCGTATTCGATCGATCCTAGTGCTGGCCTGACCTAAACGCTTTAAGGTGTCCGCTGCGTTGAGCAGGAGTCTGGCCCGGGCAGCCTGCTCCGGTCCGGAACATCCGGGTGCGTTTCCTGTATATTTGCGTGCGGCGGGCGATCCGCCACCCGTCATACGCAGCGCTGCTCTATCAATATACAAGAAACGGCACCCGGAGAGAACGTCCTGCGCCGGGCTCTCGCTTAACGCAGCGGACGCGTTATGGGCAAACGTTTTCAAAGTTGGTGTAAAACAGTAAATCTCAGAGAAATTACATCAAGAAATAACATCTTTGAATATAATTAATACTAATTTATACTTACCTACATTACCTAAAGAATGAGATGGAAATAAGCGAGAATACATGACTCACAGCTAGGGTTGCCACCTGTACTATCCATACTTCCATATCCATACTAATATTATAAATGCGAAAGTGTGTCTGTCTGTCTGTCTGTCTGTCTGTTACCTCTTCACGCTAAAACCGCTGAACCGATTTGGATGAAATTTGGTATGGAGATAGTTTGAGTCCCGGGGAAGGACATAGGCTACTTTTTATCCCGGAAAAATACCCTTATTCGCGATAAACGAATTTAAGGCGAACGAAGTCGTGGGCAGAAGGTGAGAATGGTCGCAGGATTAAGTAGGTGCATACCTTAATACAGTGTTTTTCAACTTTTTGGTGTTACGACCCTTAATGTCCATCAAAATTCCATCGTGACCATTATTTATAGCCCGGCAGCTTCGTTCGTGACACTCTCATGGTCTGAAAGACAGCGGGAGCAGAGCACGATGACCCTACGCGCGCATACTTCTTACCCGACCTCGCAGTCTTTCCCCCCCATCGTCGCACGCAGACCATGAGAGTGTCACGAATGAAGTTGTCGGGCTATAACTATTATGCATTTTTCTGTACATATGGATATTAATTTAGTGCTATAGCCAAATATGAAATCTTGTCAATTTTACATGTAGTACAGTAATCATAATGGTGATTATAATTATTTTACCATAAATACTGAAGCATTGCAAAGTCCGGGCCCGAAGGATCGTAACGCTTAGAGCTTCGAGTATATTGCCAGTTCAACCCCTACCTATATGCAGTTCCTAGGTCCAGCGCCGAAGGAGATGAAAGCGTACGGGTGCCATGTGGGGCCTGGAAAAACCGGGCTCCGGGTGGCACTCCAGCTCCAGTTCCTTCACAAACTGATCACTACGTCGCTGAGAAGCATTGCGCAGTCCGAGCCCGAAGGCAAGTCGTGCCCAGAGCTATATTGCCAGTTTAATCCCTCCCTATGCGGTTTCTAGGTCCGGCGCTGAGGGGAATGAAAGCGTACGGATGCCTGGTGGGAGCCTGGAAAAACCAGTCCGGGCGGCACTCCAGTGTCTTCACAAACGATCACTGCACCGCTGAAGAAACTCCCACTGCAGGATTGCACAGCCCGAACCCGCAGGCACGCCGTGCCTAGAGCTATATTTTCAGTTCAACCCCTACCTATGCAGTTTCTAGGTCCGGCGCTGAAGGGGATGAAAGCGTACGGGTGCCAGGTGGGGGCCTGCAGGAACCGCTCCGGACGGAACTCGAGCGCCTCCACGAACTGGTCGCTGCGCCGCTGAAGCTCCCACAGCAGGATTGCGCAGTCCGAGCCCGCAGGAACTTCGTGTCCGTCGGTATCTGTAAACAGTGATCGGTAGGATCAACTGAAGTTAAAGAAATTCGTATATCTGCGTATATAAAAAGAAAGCCCTAACTGACCGACGCCCATCATTAGCGCCCAGCCCCACCCTTGCACATAGAAGGCTTTTACATTGATGTTCCAGTTACGATCTAAACCGGGAGCCCACCCAGGACAAAAGATTGGTTTATATGCAGCTACGTCTGTGATTTCGTTGATTCTTTGGGAAGCGTAAATTATACCATGTTTATTGTCTGTATACAAAATCTTGTCATACCGTTTTTATGCATGTGGCGTGAAAGAAAGACAAAGTAACAAAAATATTTTCTTATTTAAGGATAAAGGATATCATCGTCTACTACAAAACTATACCTTGGTATGCAAATGATATCTTAAACATTATTTTTAAAATAAACTCTGCCTGTAAAAACAAGTTATTTTATTACGTGGACTTATTTTATTTTCATAACTAGCTGTGCCCGCGGCTCCGCCGGCGTGGAATTCGGTCTGTGTCAGTGAGCGGCTAATTCACCCCTCTCCTCTGGAGCTGAAACTTTTAGTCCAGATAAAATGTTAAACAAATACCACTAAATAAGACTACACTCCAAAATCAATCGTTTATCGCACTTATTTAATTTTTTGACGAAAAGACACAGAGTATATAATTAGAGGTGTATATCGGACGATACAGTACTACTTTTCTATTTTTACGTCCTTGACTCTAGTACTATCTAAATCAAGTCCATGGCAAATATCACCCAAATCGGTCCTCCAGTCAAATCAGTCTAAGCATGAAAAGGTAAGAAATATACACATAGAAATCCATACTTCCTAACAACCTTTCGAATTTAGGTCTAATATTATTTCGTAGTAAGATAGAGGAAAGGTGAATATAGATATTGAGGCCAAGTATTTACATTTTATTTACAGATATGTTTATGTATGAACAACTAATCATGTACAAATAATTATATCTACAGTTACATACTCCAAAAGTAGGTATGTAAAGTATATTTACATAACATTGACATTTTACAATATTTTTTTGTACACCACATTGTGAGTCTTCCCGGTGGGCATCAGCACGAACAGCTCCGTGAAGCTGGTGACGCGCGAGCACGCCACGTAGAGCTACCCGTGCGAGAAGCAGCCCGTGCGCAGGTCCACGCCGGCGGCGCGCAGTGTCTGCCCCTGCGACTTGCTTATGTTTATGGCGAAGCAGACGCTCACGGGGAACTGTAGGCGCTTGAAGCGGAGCGGGAAGTTGCTTGGAATGAGGGGGGGTGCAGGGGATAAACACGGCTTCTCCAGCGCCGCACCCCATCGGGATTTGCACCTCGATGAGGTTTCGCTGCAGCTGCACTACTTTTAGCCTGGTTCCGTTGCATAACTTTTGAGGTGACAAATTCCGAAGAATCATGATCGGAACTCCATCAATTATGTTGTGACGAAGCGTTCATCCAAGACAGTGTTAATGGAATTATATACTGTCTGTTCACCTTCCATTTCCGCCAATATCCGCGCATTAACGGCTCTCTCACAAACCGAAGAGTTCTCACGTCGCGTCACCTGGCTCAGGTCTCCGTATACGCTCCGAATGTGTAATTCAACGGACAGAACGATCTTGCATAACGTCTCTGGTAAACGAATCAGGCCGTTGGTTTCCTCCAGAAGTCCTTCTCCAACCTGAAGCAGTACCTGGGCAAAATCTTGCACATGTGAGACTCCTCCTTGTTGATACCACCGAGCCACTTATCTCGTATTTTGTTCTATTATTAAATCAAGTATGCAATTAAATTTGTTAATATCCGTACCCCCTCTTCTAAACTTAGAGAGAAATTTGGCAAAAAGATATTAATTTTAGCGCCACCTGTTAGTTTCGCAAGGTACTCGATCGTAGGCTCGTAACGTTTGAGAAAAGTTTGCACCTCTTTCCTAAGTAGCGCTGTACGATTCAGGTGCAATCTTAATTCAATCAAGTGTAGTGGATACCACCCCTTTTAAGGGTTGAATTTTTATAGCTTATAACCTGGCCGGGGATTTTCTCGATAGATCAGTAAAGTTTGCATCAAAATCTGCTCAGCCGTTTTCACGTGATGCGCGTACAAATAAACAGACAAACAGATAAACAGATAAACAGACAAACAGACAAAAATTCTAAAAACTGTTGGAACGTGTTCTGTTTTTGATTTTAAGTTTTACTGGCCAATTTTTTTTTGAGAATATCTTCCATGTACAGACTTTTGACCCTCTTCATCGTGCATCAAAGAAATAACACCAAATAAAATGTGTTTACCTTCTCTCATCTCGCATTAGATGTAAGAAGTGCAGGTCAAGGGAATATTTCTACCCGGATGGGGTAAATAAACAGACTTATATTTTCACGGATATTAAAAGTCCAAGCTTAATCTGATATGAGTTCATTCTGGCTTAACGCGTTTGCTAATATCTCCGTACGTGTAATTGATAGATTAATCGTTCATATCTTGTTTTGTCGAAGAATACCTATCCCATCGCTTATTTACAATTCAGCAAACAGGCTTTCCGTTGCTTTCATATATAAGACCCTCGTCGGTCCACATTGTTTTTAACCGACTTCAAAAAAAAGGAGGGGGTTCTCAATTCGGTTGTATTTTTTCCTTTATTATTTTTTTCATGTTTGTTACCTCAGAACTCCGTCATTTACTCGACGATTTGGAAAATTATTTTTTTGTTCTTGAGTAGGTACATCCAAATTGGTCCCATAAAATTTTGGTGAAGATCTGATGCCGGGATCCATGAGGAATCGAAGGCATTCCTAGGTATATTATGAGAACATCTATGGCGATTTCGGTATTTATTACAGTAGTTTAAGCATTTACATTTGAAAATCACCATTTGGTCAAGAGAAACCGATAATGAAGACATAAGCCATCAGTTACCACAGAGGGCTCTACCAGTGTTATTTAATTCTCGGATCGCAAGTCGATTTAGAAAATTATTTTTTCGGCTAAGAGTAGGAATCTCCAAGTTGATTCCATAAAATTTTGGTGAAGATCTGATGATGAGATCGATGAGGAATCGAAGGAATTCCTCGAATATTATTAGCACATCTATGGTGATTTCGGTATTTACTACAGTAGTTTAAGCATTTACATTTGAAAATCACCAATTGGTGAAGAGAACCCGGTGATGAAGACACAAGCCATCAGTTACCACTGAGGGCTCTACCAGTGTTATTTAATTCGCGGATCGCAAGTCGATTTAGAAAATTATTTTTTCGTTTAAGAGTAGGAATCTCCAAGTTGATCCCATAAAATTTTGGTGAAGATCTGATGATGAGATCGATGAGGATCGAAGGAATTTTCAAATATTATGGGCACATCTATGGCGATTTTGGTGTTTATTAAAGTACACTGGAAAATCATCATTTGGTGAAGAAAAACTGATGATGAAGACACAAGCCACCAGTCACTAATTAGGGCTCAACCAATGTTATTTAATTCACTAATCGCAATATAATTATTTATCATATTTTGCTTAGAGGCAGAAATTGGTTAAGATCAGGGTAGCAAGTGGAGAACCGGAGAACTCCTCAACGGTTAACGGCCCTGATTCTGAAATAGCAACGTTCAGCTAAAGGTCGTGAGCAATTGACATTAGAATGCAATATGGCTGTAAGTGCCGTATAAAAGTCGTAGAAGTCATAAAAGTCGTGTATTATGTGTGGCTTCGATCGTTAGAAGGCAGATTTTGTAGTCTTGTTATTTCCCTTAACAATCTCTCATCATGTGGTCGATTTAATAATTTGTTGGCGTCCAAATCTAACAACGCTATGCCTTCCAAAGTTTTGACACGGCTTAGTGCTACATATATTTGCCCGTTAGCGAAATTCTTTTTATCAGGGTCTATCACAGCTTCTCGAGGGTGGTACCTTGTAGCTTATAAACAGTATCAGCCCAACTTAATATTAAAGGTAACATACGAGGCTCCACATCTCCGTATCCCCTTGTCACTTGAAACGTTAGTACATGATGGAGTTATGGGTATGCAACCGTCACTATCTTTTAACCTAAGACCAACAGTTTCATCGTCAAATTTTTACGTACGTGTTTTTACGTACACAGCTTCCGGGAGCTCCCCGTCTTCCAGCTGATCTCGTCTTAGGACCGGACATTTTTTTTATGCCCATAGCTCCATTCACTAGTCCATCAGAGACGGAAATATTCCGTCTCGACATCACTCGAGATTCTACGCCAATTTGAGTTGCGAGAAAGAGAAAATCGATAGATAGAAAGAGAAATCTAATACACTACATGCTTGGGGTTTTTGCGTAAGCGCCAGATGTAAAAGTACTATGAAATCGAAGATATTATTATGTTTTGTTAACATTTAAGTTAATCACTTAAAAGATAAAGGAAAGAATGACATTTCAACATAATTTAGCCGTTTATTAATCTGTCGTTTGTACAAACTAGACAAAAAACGGGAAATGAAGACGCGTTTTCGGATAACTTTTCTATAGAGGAAATTTTCATTAAACATGTGTCCGCGTTAATCACTGAACAGGTTATATAGTCAAGAAACACATATCTGAAAACCAGCCTGATTTATATAATAGATGTGACAAAAAATGCGCTACAAAATCCCCTTAATAGTAATAAATGAATGGTATGGCACCGAATTCAAAAGGTGATTCAAATGTGATCCGTACTGTACATAAAATATCATTTTTGGCTTTTTAGTTTATTTTGAAGTCGGTTCATTTTTTATTTTCATTTCTTTTTACTTTAAGCACTGTGACACGTGATTCTTTGTTGTGCGACACATGTTATCTACCCCTTTCCACTCGACACAGTGTGAAAGAGACGGGTAATGCTGTGCCGCGCCACAAGCGAAAAAGTCTTCTCCTATGCGGGCTATATGATGGTTGCGATTATAGCGAAACGACGAAGCAGCAGCCATTTTCTGCCAAGTATCATAGGATCACACACACACGCACTTTCACACACTCACAAGCACGCACGCTATAGATTGTAGGCCATAGTCTTAGTAGCAATACTTTATTTTCCGCTGTTTAACTCAAACATCTAACTTTTAAGGGGAGGAGCGCTGCTTATCCTAAAGCACAGGCTAAGCCTATTTAGGGAGTAGAGTTCTAGTTAACTTAACAATGTAACAAGATGTTTTTGGAAATAAATTATTATTATTATTATTATTATTTTATTCATAGGCCTACTGATTTGAAATTTCTACTTACTCAATTTTAAGGGTTCGTTGAGCTTCCTCATAATAAAATGCACCGGTGGATACAGTCTAAGTGATTCTTTGATGCAGCATTCCAAATATTTCATTTGTGCTAAGTCGGACATCGTCGTTGCTTGTTGATTCCCAGATTTGAATACTTGATTACATTCTTCAAAAACTTTCTCCTGAAATGCAATGAAGAATAATTTTGTAATAGATTAGTATGCATTACTAGTCGTGCAGTAGCAAAATCCGTACTTCCAAAATACTCGTACATACCTTGTAAGATTACAAAAAACGGTAATCGTTTCTTCAGACGGCACCAAAGGGCAAAACGGGACCCTATTACTAAGACTCCGCTGTCCGTCTGTCTATCCGTCTGTCACCAGGCTGTATCTCATGAATCGTGATAGCTAGACAGTTAAAATTTTCACAGATTATGTATTTCTGTTGCCGTTATAACAAAAATACTAAAATCTGTTTAATTTTGTCTGTCGGTCTATATCCGAAATTAATATAAATGATCGAACACCGCGTACAATTTGCTTAAGAGTGGGGCTCTGCTAGCAGTGGATTTTCATAGATACGAACGTTCGTATAGCGTATATTTTGTACGGAACCCTCGGTGCGCGAGTCTGACTCACACTTGACCGGATTTTATTAAATTTTATAATTCGAAAATCTGGACTTATGTCGGTTAAAATTGTATCTTGGGTATATACATGTATTATGGAAATCTGATGTAATAAGTATGGTGATTTCAGAACGAACGATACTTCAGTTGTAGATATTACAAATTACATATATCCATTGTACTATATCCGTGTAGACAAATATAACTACCTGTGCATCCGGGTAACATGCCAGTAACATCAACGTGAACTGAAGGGCTGTTGAGGTCGTATCATGTCCCTGGAAATAAAGCTAAATGTAAGTACCTACACTAGTTTTGTCATCAATCAAAGTACATATTTATGTTCCTTTACTTTCTGTGTAGGTACCTCAAACATAAACGTGTCTACTTCTTCACCAATTCCTTTCGCATCTATGACCCCATCTTTTTCAGCCTGCAGTAAGAGATCGAGCATCGCCAGTCTTTTTTTACCCGACATGGATAATTCTTGGTCATCAGTGCTGTTCGTTGCTTCGAGAAGTATATTTTTAAACTCATTGGACTCTCTCCTTTTATCGATAACACTGTCTCGGAAGGATTGCATTAAATCAAGTATTTTCTGCTGCTTGCGACCGAGCCCAGTCCATGGGAATATGAGGTCGGGATACAGCCACACTCTCTGCGCCCTGTACACGGCGTACACGCCCAGTTTGATGATGGCGTCTTTGTAGCTGCGACCAGTGTGGCTTGTCTCATTATCCAATTGGGTCCCCATTGCAGTCTCTAAAATCCATCACACAAAAATATGAATTCAAAAAATGCAATTTAATCAATTAATTATACATAAATGATAAAAAGTACAAAAAGTGGTTATCATATCAGCGGTGTCGAATACTGATTTCAATATGATCTCGCGAGGCAAATGTTTTTTACTTAGCCTTCAGGAATCGTGCGTTAATCTGGAGTCCATACTCTAAATTGGTGCAACAAGACACACGCATTAATTGCTCTGCTACTGCATGTAAACTCAAAGCAACAAACATAATATAGTATGGCATTTATATTTACAACAACCATTCATTTATAAATAAATAAATAATAATAAATAAATATTACGGGACAATTTTACACAAATCGAACTAGTCCCATGGTAAGCTCAATAAGGCTTGTGTTATGGGTACTAGACGACGATATATTTAATAGATATATTACTTATATACATAGAAAACATCCAAGACTCAGGAACAAATATTTATGCTCATCACACAAATATTTGCCCTTACCGGGATTTGAACCCAGGACCTCAGCCTCGCAGGCAAGGTTACTCCCACTGAGCCAAACCGGTCGTCAAACATTTAATTTATAGGTTGTCCTCTATCGTGCTCAGTTATTTTTTTCAATTTAATTTGCTTACCACAAATCGAGTGAAGAGTAAATTGTGTAATAAAAGTGGATACGTTCGTCTTTTCTTTGTCCACTTCAGAAGCGAGCTGCTCTACTAATTTCCTGGAGTTTTCCTCAAATATTTTGTTAAAATGGCGTAAAATATTAAAGTGAAAAGTTGGTGTTAGAATTTTCCGGCGCTGATGCCACTTTCCACCTGCAACGAAGACTTTAATTCTTACATATTCTTATACTGGTTGTCAAATGTTATGAAAGTTATATTATTAAGAGCAATAAATGATATTACCATCGCTTAACAGCAGTCCTTCCTGCAGCCACGGTTCTATAAACCCGTACAGGAAACCTTTTTTATTATATTTTGTACTGGATATAATCGCCTATAAAACCATCAATAATTAGTAATCAATAGTTTCTAAATTTCATCTCATCCTTTGTTTGTGCATGCACGCTTTGTTTTTTTACTGTATGTATCAGTGGCGTGGCGTCAAACATGTTGTTAATTGTTGTTGGTAAAGCCGGAGTATATTTTCTCTTGTTTTTTGTTGAAGCAGTAAAATAGAGTACTCAAACGCCTTAAAGTAGGCAAGCCGATGAGAATCGAGTTCTATTAACGCCACGCCACTGGTATGTATTAACATTCAACTATCAAATATACGAGTAGTTAATCTACTAAGAAATAACTATGAAAAATGTAATAATGATTATGGATAATGTTTTAACATAGCTGAATATAATTTTATACATACGAACCTCGGTATCCTCAGGGTTGTATACTACTATGAATTTCCTTGACGCAAGTTTTATTTTGAAAAACTGTTTATATTTGCCGCTCAAATTTCTAAAGTAATAGAATAGAGTAACTGGAACATGAACAATTTTCTAAGTATAATTGAGGGAATCGTTTAAAAAAATCAACATCACACAAGCAAAAACAGGTATCTTATCTATGCTTTATTCTGAAATTCTATACAATGTACTCGTTTTTAGAGTCCCTTATAGTTGCATCATATCCATTTGTCCGTCCGTCCGTACGTCGCAGGCATTTTACTCAAAAACTACAAAATGTAAATTGATGAAATATGGAGTATAGGTGTCTTGTATAAGTCCCTACTTATCTCCGTAAGGTGCGTTCGGATAACATGAAACTATATCGTCCTCCTTGACGTATCCGTCAATGGCGAAACCTGGCATCATGACCTTCACGAACGTCGGTCATGTGCACGAATATGACTTGCAAAACCGAATTTGGTTTTGAAAATTTTGTTGCATGGCGCACAATGCAACTCCCCTTTGTCGTTATACGTGTAGGTATAGGAAGGCTTAGGGCGGGTCTTTCTGTTTAGGCGCTTTGCATCGAGGTCTTGCAATCTACGCTCCTCAAAATGAGTGACGGCCTCATGAACAGAGCTGCGCCATACTCCTCTCTGTTGTGCAAGATCTTCCCAACCCTCGCAGGGGATGTTGCATGCGGTAAAATGGCGTTTGATGACGTCTCGATGAAACTATGGCGAAGACTAAAACTATACCCAAAATACTCATAAAGGCGTTGAAATAAATTTCACTTGTCGAACTTTTCCCTACTTCTGTGTTACCGCAACGCACCCTACATTTAACAGAAGCTTAAATTATTTTATTAATTTCAACTTTAACGTGTGGCTAATATTTCGACAGTTCTTTTAAAAACACTTTTAGACTTTTTTTTTGATTAAGTGTATATTTTCGGAAAAAATCGCTCCAATAGTACCATAAAATGTGCCTCCTTGTTTTAAACAACATGCCTAAAATATATGTAAAAATATATATAAAAGTAACGCTTTATAAGCGCTTTCAACGAAAATAATTTTATTCTCAACATGATCGGATATCCCTGTTTGAGTTATTGCCGAAAAACTGCGCTTTTCAACGAAAAGATTAGTGCTATTTTTCACGTCGTATTTGTGTCATCTGTAGTGCATTTATTTGTAATTATGTCTATGAAACCCTACACTGAGAATGGTCTGACATGCTCTTGACCGGTTTTTCCTTATTAGTATGCTCTAAATGATAAATTTAAATAATGAATAAAAATAATTACCAGGGTCCATTAAAAAGTCGAGTGCATTTTCAAGGATATAAATTCCTGGTGGACCTGGAATTTTTTCAAACTTTTCATTGCTTCGTATCCACTTGTTTAAATAATATAAAGCTATCGCTAGTCCCACCAAATACACCCACAACATGTTCACAAATTTGTTCAACCGATAACACTAACAAAAAAATATATTAAATAAATAAAGTGTGTATCTACGCGAACTCCGGACTCATAATAAGTCCTGATTGAGAAATTTGTCTGATTATAAAGTGTTTATGTTGTCACCGCAAGACTATGTTACCTCCATACTCGTATCTACTTACCCATATCTGCAATGTTTACGTCTTCGCTTGTTTATAAGTAGCCATGATTATATTTGTTAACAACTTGATTCCGACCCGCGTCTTCAGCTCCACCATTTCTTTTGGGGTCAATTTTCGGAAAATCCCATCTTAAGGCCCTGAAACGAAAGTCACATTATTTTCCCATGATTTATCATGTACCAATAATGACAATCATTGACGATACCTAACTGACTCGTTATCGTAATAGCCGATGATCGCATGCTGGCCTCATTCAACGGCGTCCCGCAATCTTGACTAGATCGTAGGTTCAACACGTTGAGAGCTTCATGCAGAATATAAATGTATATTTGTACATTTGCCGTGTCTATCTAGCCGGTCTAGCACAACTCTCCGCAACTACGCTTGTATGGCGACATAGCATCACCCGTCTTTCTCGCATTGTATGGAAACGAAAGAGTCAGACAATCTTCGTCGCGGGACAAAGAGTCGCGTATCACAGTTATGCTACTGGTGCTGGTGAGGCCCAAGATACTTGTCGTGCTATTGTTATTAGAACCTCACAATAATTTAAACAATGTTTAACAATGACTGTCACAAATTTCTTAATTTTAAGCCTTTGGACCATGGAGAATAGAAAGGTCCGGACGACAATATCTGTATATCCAAAGTATCCATACTAAATTAAATTTTTAACAAAAAATAAAACCAATTCGAAAAAAAGAGTAAAAAATAACTCCATAATTCAGATTCTTCAATTTACTTACAAGTAACCGTTTGTTTTCTCAATCTATACAGTATATAAAATTAATCTTATTTCGGCGTCGGTATCATACATAACTATATAGAATGTCTTAAATATTGAAAATTGACGATTTTAGTAAGTTGTGACACGATGGCACCGACTCCTTTATATTTTTTGTTAAAAAATATATATTTTTTGTACTTTTTATGTGTACGTAGATCACTCGATAAGTTTTGAGATGCTCGAAATTCGAAAATGGAACGCACCTGAATTATATGTTTTAAAAAGAAAATTTATTTAAAAATAGAACACAAGTTGCCGATTCGCTTCAATTTAAAAAATGAATATGTTACAGTCATTTTTCTAAACCGGTTCCCGCGTTTTTTCTTTGTAACGATGGAGCTTAACCGCGAACATTTGCGTGCTATGATATTTTATGATTTTAAATTTGGTTTATCTGAACAATTGTGTTTGCAACGATTGCAGTCAGCGTTAGGAGATTCTGCTCCTTCACGGGCAACAGTTTTTAGATGGTTCAACGAATTTAAAAGGGGTAGAACCAGCCTCGAAGATGACCACCGAAGTGGTCGCCCGCAAACAGCAGTAACTGCAGAAAACGTGTGGACTACTGAAATGTTGGTGCGAGAAGATCCACTAATAACATACAAAGACAGAGAATATCTTAGGCGTCAGTTCGGGGAGCGTTAGCATCATTCTACATCAACATCTTGGAGTAAGGAAGCTCTGTTGTCGTTGGATACCACGTTTGCTCTCCGATACTGAGAAACAGGCTCGTGTTGATTGGTGTCGTGAAATGCGTCTACGATTCGACAACAGGACATCGCGGCGTGTATCGGAAATAATTACAGGTGACGAAACATGGATTTACCAATATGACCCGGAAAACAAGCGGCAATCGTCAGTATAGGTCTTCTCAGTGGGAAAGTTACCAACACTACAAAGACCACGTAACGTCGGCAAAAAAATGGCAGCTAGTTTCTTTTCACGGGGCGGACATTTATCAACATCAATGCTGGAAAATTATAGGTCATTTAACTCTGATTGGTATACTACAGTAGCATTGCCGCAAGTTTTCAAAGCAGTGCGAGAGAGGAGACCAAAGACTGGACTTCGGGGAATCTTGCTGCATCACGATAACGCTTCTTCACATACGTCCCTCAGAACAAAGGCGTTTATTGAGAAAGCTGGGTTAGAAACCTTACCACATCCACCCTACAGTCCTGAATTAACTCCCTGCGATTTCGTTTTGTTCCCGGTGGTGAAAGAAAAAATAAAAGGGAAGTTTTTTTCGAGGGCTGAAGAAGCCGTGGCTGCATATGAAGAAGCAATTTCGGACCTATCTGATGAAGACTGGCAAAAGCGCTTCCAAAGTTGGTTCAGACGAATGGAACTTTGTATAGAGAGTAATGGAGAGTATTTTGAAAAAATGTAAAATAAATAATACTAGTATCTTCAATAGTTTTTTTTTATCTCAAAATTTATTGAGTGACCTACGTATCGATGACGATTCGAACAAGCCAAAACACGGCTAGGATACATTATTTTTTCCACACTTTCCCCAATAAAACGAAATTTAAGCTCAATAAAAAAAATTGTTCGGCAATGTGCCGATCAAGCCCTTTCATATGATACCCTATTTGACCTAGCGGCTAAACTTTTAATTATTGCCCCCCACCATGTTGGTCGTTTTTTTTAGATAATAGAACCATACTTTATAATTTAAATAAAACAATTAAACGGATTATATCGCGTTGTAGCCCGGCTAGTCGTCGGGAATAAAAGATAGGACGTGGTAATTTAAAACATATAATAAAAATAGACTATATATAAATAAAAACTTAAACTAAACGGGATTCAGTCAGTACGCGGCACTAAATGGAAATCACTGGCGTTATCTGAGCAGGAAGGTAGGACGGTTGTGGAAATTCAGTTGCCTTTCCAATTATCCATTTCCAGCTTTCCAGGAAGGCATTGGATGGAACCGTCGGCCAAGGTGCGACTGTAGACTGCAGATAGGTTTCCAGTGAAAAACTTCAGCGAAGAAGAAAGGGCTGTAAAAATGCTCCACTTAATGGGTGGTTCCAATCAACCCAATCCTTATTTCTTCATGGTTAAGACCAGTGAAAATGAAATAAGACTTGGATTGAGTTGAACAGAACAATACACGAAATTGAATAAAAATAACTATATACAAAAGTACCTGCTAAGTGGCAGCCCTTGTACATATTTAATCTAACACAATATGAATATTGCGAAATACTGTACAATTTTTACAGTTTTAGAGTTTTGTAACAGCACATTAATTAGTAATATATTTTAAATCTCAGTTCTTTCATAATTTGCGCAGCACAAGTTCAAGTCAAACAAGTCGGGACCAGTCTCCCACAAACAAAAGACAATCGTGGAACTTAAATTTTCCCGATGCAATTTATTACTGGCCAGTATTGTGCCAAGGTTTGCCGCGTTACAGCGTATACACCGTGACCGTTAATAACCCGAAAGATTTAAGCTAACGATACTAGAGCCTAATTAGAGTATATAAAGTTATGTAACATATAGTCCAAAAACTCATAATTAAGGAGATATTAATTATATTTTCTTCTGTTACATATTAATTATTTACAACAAATCAAAAGTTAAAAAATCTCCAGTGTATCACTCCTTAAGGGCGTGAGCATGACGTAGCCACCTACTTCTTCTACACGTAGATGCACTAACTGTATGGTTGTTAGCCAGTTTCATAAAGAAGTTTGGTATCTATATACAAAAAGTTTTTACTACCGAAAATATTTTCATCACGAGATAAAAGGATATAACATGCAACTAAAATACAGTGTAGTGTATTAATCCGAATAATTATAATATCTTATCTTACACACTTCAATCTCAAGTAGCTTTTTTGTTATCACTGAGAATAGAGATAATTAGTTTGTTCTGTTCTAAGTCGCGAGAGTGGTTCTTCTTATAACTGGCTAGTTTGAAATTGATTGTCACTAAAATGACACATTACAAATGATAACTAATTGACACGCAAGATAAAATAACATTGAACATTTTATTGACTGTAATAAATAATATTCGCTATGCCGCATTATCCTTCGGCTCATTTAGCAGATATCCACTTTGTGTACGGATTTTGTGATGGGAACTCGCTCCAGGCAGTCGCCGAATACGGAAGACGATACCCAAACCGTTGTATACCTCACCATTTGACTTTTGCGGATGTCCATCGACAGTTTCGCGAAAAAGGGCTTGGAAAAGTTCACAGAGAAAGGGCTATAAATCTAGATGAACAAGCAGAGAACAGAATAATGAACATCATAACAGAAGACCCAACTTTGTCATCAAGAGCTGTAGCAAGAATGGTCAATGTTAACTATATGCTCCTATTAAGGCTATGGAAAAGGTACGGCCTGCATCCTTTTCACTACAGGAAAGTACACGGATTAATTAACAATGACGGGCTAGCTAGAGTTGCCTTTTGCCAAAGGATGAATCAGAATTAGTGGAAGATCATGGATTTCTAAATAAGATATTATGGACAGATGAATCGTTATTCACGAGAGAGGGAGTTTTTAATTCCCATAATCAGCATATGTGGTTATAGTTGAATTATCGAGAAGATGGAATTGCATTTGTAGTGGTTGTACCGTTTGCAACAAAAGGAGAATAATTTTCTTTTAACTTAATAAAATGACATACCCACGAAGTGGAATAAGTAGTAGTCCTCTGTTTTTTTCTTTTATTCGCTATCATGTTCTTTATCTGAGCTGTCACAAGTATTGATAATAAAATTGTCTGTTATTTGATCCATTTCTCCTTCCTGACATCGATATTTATTTTCTTCACTTTCAACGTGGTGACAAATATTTTCCCAGTCCTCAGCAGTGATGGTATTCATTCGTTCAGTTGCTAAACTCATAATGCCTTGCATGTTTAATGAAACGTTTCTTTTTGCTACATATCCTTTTACCATGGACCAAATATTTTCGATCGGATTGAATGTCGAGTGACACGGTGGCAATCGTAATACGGAGTGGCCATGTTCTTTTAAAAATGCATCTATGTGGTACTCGCGAAACCGCTCTTTATTTTGTTTAATTAATTCATACAAACTGGTTTTGTACATCAACCGGTTATACGAAATGTTGTGTTCTGTCAACCAATCCATCATTTCTTGTTTATTAGAATTTGACGTTGGAGCACGATTCAAAAGTTTGTTGTGATAGGACGCATTATCCACGATAAGTACGCTATTCGGTTTGAGGTTCGGTATTAATTTTTCTTTTAACCATTTTTCGTAGTCGACAAAGTTCATCTGGTCATGGTGATCTCCCGTTTTTTGGTTTGCCTTAAACATTAACAAAGCGTTGGGAATAAAACCATCTTTTCCTCCTGCGTGCACTATTATTAACCGCTGGCCTGTACTGATTTGTTTTTTTACACCAAATTCTGTTCCATCGGTCCAAGCTTCTCCGGACACATGTGAAGTGTGGATGTAGGTTTCATCAGTATAAACTAGTGGTCTATCTTGAGATCGATATTCCGCAATTTTGATAAGGTAATTTATTCTTAGCAGTCGTATGTTGTGTTTTTCCATTAATATTTTTCGTAAGGTGGAAATGCCAAATTTGTAATCTATATCGGATTTTAACACAGAGTGGAGTCCCTTTAAGGTTGGAAATTGCTTATGGGACAGATGAAAATTGTATATAGTTCTCCGGATGACTTCCTGATCAAAATCGTCTACTGCTGATGATGGACAAGGACGCAACTTTTTATTCTTCGGGGAGGTGAATTTCTTTGTTGTTGCGAATTTCTCGCTGTTGCTCTCAGTCACAATGTTATAAACAGTAGAGAGACAAACACCTGTAGCTTTTTCAACTAACTGGGCAGCGGTGTAAGGCAAGTTTAAATTTTTCGTCAGTTCATTTTCAAAATATTTATAACAGTTGAAAATTATTTGCTTACTTTGACTCTCAATAGGACCAAAATTACTTACAGCCATATTTTTTTTAAATATAGAAATTATTCGTAGTCGTACGGGTGGACACAATAATTAATTGAGAATACAATCAAATCAGATGTAAAAATATACGCACAACGTAAATAATATTGACAATTTCACACTGACATTATTTTTGTTTTTAGTTCTTCGATATATATATATATATAACAATCTCTTTGTATGCTGATAGTACAAGAAAATAGAAAATTCAAATATAGAATGCCTGTAAACAAACAATACTACTACATATGCAATTCCACGCTCTCGATGATTCAACTATAGAAGAAAATTCATACCAGCACAAATTTTCCGTAAACTTGTGGGCTGGCATTATTGGGAATAAAACAATAGGTCCGTCATATTTCCAAATAGACTGAATTCTCACAACTATTTATTATTTCTAAATAATGAATTAAACGACATGCTAGAAGATGTCGATTTGGAAACCCGACGAACTATGTGGTTCCAGCACGACGGATGCCCGGCCCACTTCGGCTTGGATGTTCGTAATTGGCTGAACCAACAATACCCCGAGAGATGTATCGGCCGTGGGAGCGAAGTTTTAGCATGGCCTGCCCGGTCACCGGATTTAACTCCGCTAAATTTCTTTCTATGGGGAACTCTGAAAGATAAGGTTTACTCAATACCTGTGAACTCCAGAGAAGAGTTGTTAATAACAATTCAAACGGTTTCAGAAGAAATCAAGAACACTTATGTTAACTTGAATCATGAAATCCGTTCAAGATTGAATATTTGTGCTGAAAACGGCGGTACACATTTTGAAATCTAATTCATTAAATTACTCGTGATAAAAATGCGTAACTGTTTCATGTTGTTGTTTATTTTACTGTAGGTACAGGTTAGCATGATCGCTGTTACAACAAAGTCCCTTTCCTGTATGAGGTCAGAGGTAAGTATGATGTAAAAAAATAAGTAGTCTGATTTCCTTCGAATAAATGCATGCCTAACAATTTATGGTTGTAATTGTTAGTCAAAAAAAGATACCTAAGACTCAAAGTTTCAATAATAATGTAAGAGCACTTTAATGGCGTAGCACCTAATAAAGTTTGGATACATAAGTATTTGTGGTATTTTGTGGTGCCAATAAATAAAAATAATTTCAACACAAACATCGTGCTAGACATAACTTGACACTTCTTGTCATTCATGGAATACAAGTCACGCCATTCGCCTTTCATCGTATGATTTCGGAGCGATTCGTAAAGTGTCATGCTCGCTCTCTGTTCTTCAACTTGAGATTTCCACCTAAAGGCTTGTTCACAAAGAAGCGGGCAATTAATAAGATTTAATTCGTACTGAAATAGTAATTTAATTAAGACACATAATTAGACCCAAGTTTGATATAACATTATTTACTCGTACAGTCGTCAAAAATATGTGGTTTAAATCTTTCGGTTTATTAACGGTCACGGTGTATAATGTCATTTGAGTTCCCGACGTTTCGGAAGCTTTTCAGCTTTCCATGGTCACATGGGTCATGGGTGTACAATAGTAGATTGTTTAACAAGGGGCTAAAATAAGTCATTATAACACAAAGTGTCATAGTGGCTTTTAGCCACGTGTTAAACACTCTGCTTTTCACTTCGACTGCGAGAAAATAAAAAAGACAACATTAAAATTGTATATTTCATGAAGAACTAAAAGTACAGTTAGAGCAATTTTATCAGAAAGTTTGGCCAATCTGATGAGTATGTAGAGGAGTATGTAGCTGGACGCAATTTTTTTTTTTAGTTTCATAGAAATTTGTATGGGATTATATGCTATTAAACCGTAGAGGCTAAATGTACTATTTTACTCCCACTTCGCGAAGCTAATATGACGTACTTTTTGAGCTAGAGAAGTGAAAAAGTAGTTTAATAGTCTTTGTTTTTTTTTTATATTATAATTAGTAATGAGGTAGCCTGGAAGTTTTCTTTGCAGCGTTTCTTTTCTCCTCAGTACGGCTCATTTGTGAAATGCTGCTTGGTAAATTATTAAAATAAAATAATTAAGCCTTTCTGGCACATGTGTAACTGTTTTTACAGATTAGGCCCATCTGGCATGTACACTGGACAGAAATGATACAAATGTGGACGCACCTTTATGAAACGTATTTTCAGAATCCAGTATTTTTGAATGCACCTTCAATTAAATATTACTTAGATCCACCGTCATATATACCAAAGCCATCGATGATTTTGCTAATTCAAACACAAAATACAAAAACGCTTTTTTCCTATACCGTGTTCGAGAGGATTTGAACCCGGAATATTCGTCGTATAGATCAAGTCATTAAACCCCTTAGCCATCAAGCCATATTCGACATGGATGAAATGTATAACCATATTTGTAATCACTAATCACCTACGTTTGCAAGGCATGCGTTTAGTGTTAATCGTTTTTTTAAATTTATTTTTACTGAGATTATTTAACAGCTGCTTAAACAAAACATTTTTATTTAAACAAATAAATATTTATATTTAAGTCACATGTTGAATAGTTGTTGAATAGTGCAACAATTATATAAAAATAACCGCCCATACTTAGAGGGTAGACTTAAGATTATGAATATATCGTAATAGTTTTTATACAAAGAAACTGTTCGTTCGTTCTCTTGCGGCTGCCGTCCGTTTGATTGTATTTTTTATTGAGTTTTAGTATGTATTTAGTTCTTTTATTTTGTAATAATGGGTTCTCGTTGCAATATTGACTTAGCCACAATGTTACAAATAATTACTTTGCATAGTCAAGGCAACAATTTGTCAGAAATTGCCACAGAAACCGGTGTAAGCGTAATAAGTATTATTGTTTACATTTCTTTCTAGATTTTTTATATTAGTTATATCTATATGCAAATTTAATAATGATTATACATTTCTGAAAATTGTTACAGAGGAAAACAGTTGTGTTATGGGTGCGACAATTTACGCAGAGGAAGGATCATTACTGCACCGCCAAAGGACCGGTAGACCTCGACTTATAAGTGCACAGCGGTGTCAAAGCGTGGTCCAGCAAATGAAGAAAATGGTTTTCCGCCAACAACCCATTACACCCGTTTATTTAACACAGGCGTGGACACTTCGCCGTGATCTCCACCCAGTGAGGGTTTACATCCTCGCAATCATGCAGTCAAATCTCTAGTCAACAAGGACGTTTAAGCTTGTGGCGTCGAAATAATACGCGTTATAATAACGATCACGTAGTGCCCAATGTGCAATCTGGTCGCATTACAGTGAATATGTGGCGTTGCATGAACGGGGCTGACCCGGGAGAACTCGTCAGAGTGCCCAGTCGGGCTAATTGCTGATTACATCAATGTGCTTGAGGAGACCATGATTCGAAATGTGTATCCGGAGGTAGAATTACGCATAATTTCATTTGTGCAGGATAATTGTCTTATACATCATTTCCAAAGTGTGAGTGAGTGTTTTCGCCGGCGTCATAATATAAATATCATTTCGTGGCCTGCTAGATCACCAGATTTAAATCCTATTGAAAACCTATGGCTATACCAATTAAGGACAGAAGTAAGTAGAGATAGGGTTACACTAATGTTTATTAGTAGTTAAACAGGGCTTCATTGCGTTAAGTATATTTTATTTTTATATTTTTCTATACTATGATAGTAAATAACTATATCTTTATACTACAAAACGGGACTCAATCACATATTGTTTTTTTTTTGCATGTACGCTATTTTGTGACAGTATTTTACGATATTTTTTTCATCACTCAGTCTTAAGAAATGTTAAAAAATGATAAGTTAGTAAAACAGTAAAAGGTAAATGTTAGAGTGCGTTCGCCTACAATGATAACCAGATTCAGATTTGTAATTAATTGTATCCGCTCAAAATACTGTTTTGTTGAAGGGAAGCTTCGATCCTCTTTCCAATTTTGGAAATGAATACTTAAGCTATACCTTCAACAAAATCTTAAGAAGAGATTTTACTTAAATTATATATGAATAAATTGTGTTATTTATCTTAAATAAATATTGTGTAAGAAATAAAGTTTTTTTTTCATTTTAGAGTTGTATTATTTCTAGTTGTAAGTATAGATAGTTATTAATTGGTTGTAATTTTAAAAAAAAACCCTACTTCTGAGGAGTGTCATTACAAGAGAACTTGTGACTATTTTTCTTTACCTTACCTTTTATGAATACACACAGTCAATTGTAAATTTTCTTGTAATAACTATATAATTTAATAACCATACTAATATTGAATCAGTATTTCGATTGCTATAAGTGTAGGTATACATAGTCAATATTCAGGCAAAGATCCAGGCACAAGCAATGATTATTTTGTTTCAGCCTAGTCTATGTATCAATTGACTATCTCTTCATATTATTATTATATTACATTATATTACAGATATTATAATAGATTTTCATCCTTGATGACTTTCAAACAACTAGCAACGCAACTTATTATGGAAATTTGCATCCAAAGTAGAGTATTTTCCAAAGGAGGGTATTCTAAAGTTCTACCTTGCTTATTATATTATTTTTATTAAAATATAGTGCCGTAATATTCATGTCATCGCATATGTTATTGAAGTGTGGATGAAGTTAAGTATGTTTAAAAACCTCGTAGTTTCATGAAGAAACAAAGTGTAAATGGCGGTATATTTGCAATGAGTTCTTGTTGCAGAACAGACTCTGTTCTGTTACGATAGTAACAATACGCTTGAAAGATAAATTTTAAAACAACCTTACTTCAAAATAAAAATTACAACGAATTGAAAACCTCCTCCTTTTTCTGGAAGTCGGTTAAAAAGAAACGTGTTCCAAAAGTTAAATACAGGTGCCATTTTAATTTCAGTGGAAGCTTTTCTTTAACAGTAATTATATTTCATTCATGTAGTAGATTATTCTAATACAGAACAATTTTAGTGCTTGTGAGACTTACATATCAACAAACAAAGCTTTAAATTCTTCTTGTTCGTTTTGATAACAACGCCATCTAGTTTATTTTTTTGTAACCATCATGCAATGCTGAGAGCTACATGCTCTCAGCATCTCAAGACAGCCAAGCGATTATCGCCTTTGCCATGTCCATGCAATTATGCTGTTTATAGACTGGGTAGTTTGCACAAATTGTAACTTTGACAGAGGAAAATATATCTTCTCTCAGTCAACCCGTGACCATGGAAAGCTGAAAAGGTCAGGAACTCAAATGAGATAATATACGCGATATTTAAATGTGTAATAATCGCGGACACAGAAGAAAATATCATATATTATAATGTTTCCTGTGGGCTGACCATGTTTTATTTTTTATTTGGAATAAAATTTGGAATTCGAATAATTATAAACACGGTCAGCCCACAAGTAATGCAAAGGAATATTCAACTTTTTTTTTTCTGAAAAAACGACGAAGGTATCATATGAAATGAATGAAAAAGGCTTGATTTGCACATTTTTGAACATTTTTTTATTGTGATTAGATTGTGTTTTATTAAGGAGAATGTGAAAAAAACAACACCATTCCCCCCTTTATCTCTGAAGTTTACCGAACGAAAATATAGATTTTTTTACAATTTGTTAATAAATACTTAAATATTACACGAAAATTATATACCTACATGTCTGTGACTAGCAAATTGTTTTTATTTTTAAAAAATACCTATTTTAACAAACGGTAGCGTTAAGTTTGCACCCTTATTTGTATGCAATGCTATAGATATCAGGTGCAAACTTCACTCAACCGGAACCGGGTAATATAATTAATGCTAGGGTAAGTGAAAGCTTTTACGGAACCATCGGTGCGCGAGTCCGACTCCCACTTGGCCGGTTTTTTATAAGACAATTGTCTAAGGTTTGATTGTCGTGTAAAATTCATAATGTTAGTTCCCGTTTCTGCCACAACTCTTCTCTTTCCGCACAGATTCTTTCTCTTTGGTAGGTAGAGTCCCGATCTATAAATTAAACCTTTTACAACATCCTCTCTCTAACATACTGTTTCAACGAAATCAAAATCTGGTTGACTTCATTAATGACATTGACATTTGTTGTCTCCAAAATGTCACAACAACACAGCCCCTTTCGATAATAATGTATTGTCTATCCAGCCTCTCCATGTGTAATAGTATAATATGACGACGTGGGCCGAGCGTCACCCTGAATCCTTCCAAGACAAGGCGCAGCATGAAACCTTACCGCCGGGCTAACAAATCATTGATGGTTCAGGTATAGTCCACGACCTTATGTTACCCACTTTACTACTATTCATATCTTGACTTGCAACGAAGATCACCGGCGTTTGTGCATATCTGTAGTGACGGTCAACGAACACACCTATCTTGGTTGATTACTGTATGAAATTTGACACGATACAAGCGTATTTATTTCAAAATTATCATGAGTATATATCATGTCTCGGCATTTTGCCCCGTAGCGACTTGATCTGTGTGATTGCTTGTGTGGTACAAAGCGGTATTGGTTTCTACTTTTTAGGGTTCCGTACCCAAACGGTAAAACAGGACTCTATTACTAAGACTCTGCTGTCCGTCTGTCTGTATGTCACCAGGCTGTATCGCATGAATCATGAACCGTGATAGTTAGACAGTTCAAATTTTCACAGATGAAGTATTTCTGTTGCCGCTATAACAAAAAATACAAAAAACGGAATATTTTATGTCTGTCTATCTAATGTCAGTAACCAATATAACATGACCAAACACCGCGTACATTTTTCTTATGAGAAGGTTCTGTTAACACTGGTTTTTCATAGATACGGCCATTTGTAGCGTATATTTTGTACCGAACCCTCGATGCGCGAGTCCGATTCGCACTTGGCTGGTTTGTATATACGTGTATAGGTGGTTGTCCTATAAACTCATGTCAAGCGGTAGGCCACATTAAGCGTCGGAACCGTCTTCATATATGATCCTGAATTACCGTTATTGGTGACTTCGTATTTCAGGACTTGGAATGGCCACGGTTGGGGCGAGTCAGGATTTCTGTGTCATACTCCTCTGGCTTTTCACTTACGAGTAAAATCGTTTGAGTTTTTCAGTACAAAATAAGACAGCCATAATGACAGCACTTTTTATTACGCTCTAGTTTCTAAAGGGTAGTTTTTTCAAGTCTTGGCAATTCTCGAATGGTAAAATGTGGCGCTGATAGAACTGAACGTATTTTTTTAAACCTTCTTTTAGTTAAGCAACTGTGATGTGCTGAACCAAAATGTATCGAAGGAACTAATATTTTCGTCCTTGGAAAGGTTCCGCTTATAAGAATAATTAGTTGGTCTATCTATGGCACGCATAAATTCGTTTTTTAACCGACTTCAAAAAAGGAGGTTCTCAGTTTGACCTGTATGTATGTATGTATGTATGTCCGCGATTATTAACGACACTCCAGCCACTCCAGGGGTGATACATAAAAAGTATTTTTTAAATGTTGACTGCAAAACATGCACTGAAATAGTGATTTAGTGTGTCCCTGAGGTAGTCTCCTTATCACCAAGTCAGGTTCCGATGATGGAATACCAGGGAAATCGAGAGAAATCCTCATATATTATAGGCATTAAAAAAATACTTTATATCACTAAAATACATCACTAAAAAGCAAAAAATAAAAAAAATTAAAGAAAAAAAGAACCGACTTCAAAATAAACTAAAAAGCCAAAAATAATCTTTTATGTACGGTACGGATCACATTTGAATCACCTTTTGAAGTCGGTGCCAGACCATTAATTTATTACTATTAACACAGATGGCACGCAAGAACCGCGGCGGCGAGCCTTTAGTTATTTCCTACCTATATATATAGTTATAGTAATTCGTATTTTTGTTGAATAAAGAACTTTAAATACTTCAGGTATGGCACCGACTTCAAAAGGTGATTCAAATGTGATCCGTACCGTACATAAAAGATTATTTTTGGCTTTTTAGTTTATTTTGAAGTCGGTTCTTCTTTTATTTAAAAAAAAATATTTTTCTCAGGAACGAGTTCAGGTGTCAAGTTGAAATTTATACTAAATGTTGAGCTCTATAGCGGATTCATGGTATGAAAAGTAATCCGACTCTATTTAAAATAAGAGAAACAAATCCGAGCAGTAACTTGCGACCTAGGAAACCAGCTGTACTTGTAGAAAAATATAATACCGCATTAATGGGGCACAACGTAAACGTAATGGCTCCAAAATTATACAACAAATTACCTACAACGTTAAAAAATGCTGACATTAATAAATTCAAACGATTACTATCAAAAATACTTGTACAGAAATGCTATTATAATTATAATGCTAATGAATATATCAATGAAGCCGACTTTGAAATTGCTTAGTGAAAATGACCTAAGTAATAAATGTATTTGACATAATAATAATAATAATAATCATTAATTGCATGATTGTGCGTTACAAAAGCTGTAAGAAAAAAAACCAGTTGGAGAGCGTCACAATCTGCCGTTTTACGGCATACAATATTGGCATTTTAGATTTTAGCTAGTTCACTACAATCATTACAAATAAGGAATTTACATTACAATTAATTACCATATCAGATTATATTAAATACAATTAAATTATATTTCAGTGAAAACTTAATAATAATAATAAAAAATGACAAAAAAAACGAAAGTTATATAAACAACTGAAATTATAATACAACGATTAAAATAGTATAAATCATTATACTAATTACATTACAATTGCAGTACAATAATTTAATTATTTGTCATTTTATGATAAAAATCATGGATAGAATAAAAACATTCATTTAGTAAAAACGCTTTGAGCTTAGAGATAAATTTGTTATATGGAAGTTCAGTCCAAAAGATAGGAAGCAGGTTATAAATCCTTATTGCCATGTGATAACAGTTTTTCTTGTCCAGTTGCAATCGGCTTTTAGGAACAACTAAAGACTTATGCGTAAGTTTTCGTTTACCTACGTTGCATTTCTTACTAAACAGTTCCGGATTCTTTTTAACAAATTTGCAAACTTCTAAGATATCTAAACTTGGAACAGTCAAGATGTCATACTTTTTGAATAACGGCTTACATGTTTCTGACGGCTTTTTTGCTCCTATCGCTCTGATGCACTTTTTTTGCGCTACAAATATCCTCTGGATATTAGTGGAATTTCCCCATAATACCACTCCATATCGTAGAACAGAACAAACATAACTATGGTAAACTAGTAGCGCGGCTTCCTCTGAAGCAATGAATCTCAGTTTTTTGATAGCATAAATAAATTTATTGATCTTTAAAGATATTACATCTACTTGTTGTTACCAATTTAAATTTTCGTCAATAATAATGCCTAAAAAAATTGTATGTGGTACTTGCTCAATTCGTTCCTCACCCACAATAACACTAGATGTTATGTTTTTTTTGCTGTTTTGTGTAACAAATTGAATTAGTTTGGTTTTAGACGCATTCATGTTTAGACCATTACTTCTTAGCCATTCAGGAAGGTCGTCCAACGTAGTATGTATATTGTCTGTTAATTCATTGTCGTTCTTACCTTTGATAATAACAGTGGTATCGTCCACAAATAAAATACAACGATGCTTAATGTTGGCAGGAAGATCGTTAACATACAACAGGAATAAAAGTGGTCCCAAGATACTACCTTGTGGGACCCCATTGTGGCTTATTCTCGGAGTAGAGTCGACTAATTTCGTAGTGTTATTTATTACAGAGGTACTGCTAATTCGTGTTACTTGCTTGCGACCAGATAAATAACTGGCTATCCAGCTGTATGCAGGTCCTCTTATGTCATACTTATCTAATTTTTTAAGAAGTATTGAGTGATGAACAAAATCGAATGCCTTGCTTAAATCCAAAAACAAGCCGGCTACCATATCATTAGCATCTAATGCGGCAAGTGCATTTCTAACCAAATCAAAAGCAACATGTGTCGTTGACTTGCCTTTACGAAAACCATTTTGTTCAGGGCAAATAACATTATTCTTGTGTAAAAAATTTATGATCCTTGTTTACATAGCCTTCTCATAGACTTTTGGTATAACAGGCAAAAGTGCTAAAGGCCTGTAATTGCTTTTGTCAAGTCTATTACCCTTTTTGAATAATGGCTTAATTATTGAGAACTTCAGCACATTTGGGAAGTTGCCTTGTTCAAGTGACAATTTTATAACATGAGCTAGAGGTATGGCTATGTTTTTAGCAAAAGATTTGAGTATTTTTGCATTTAAATTATCGAATCCCGAAGAATTCGTGTTTCGCAGAGATTTTATTATTTTTTCAATCTCATATTGGTCCACAGGTTCAAGAAATATTGTTTTATCTAGACTAACTAAGGAACAGACATATTTTTGACTATAACCGTTTTGGGTTACATCAATGAAATAATCGTTGAAGGCAATGGCGATTTCCTGTGGTTCGATTAACAACCTATTATCATGCTCTATTGTTTGAATAGGTATTGGGTTTCTATTTCGTCCTGTGTTAGTTTGACGCACTTATTAACTCAATATTCATGTAACTTAGGATTAATATAATTATTATTGTTATTCGTATGCCACCAGGCGCATCACGGAAGTGCTAACAACTCTTACCATTGTCACCTCATATTGATTACCTGTGATGACGAAATAAAGACTATTCTATTCTATGGTAAATAAACGCCTCTAAGTTTATTTGATCAAAATATATTATAGTAGTTTGATACTTAAAATACCTACTAAATAAAACGATTCTCTGGCATGACTGGCCTTCACCTTACCTTACCTATTGGTAGTTCCCAAATTTTCACCCACTATTACAACCTTTTCAGCCCCGAGCCGCAATTTATCTACAAATAAGCTTATGTATACATACACTACATATTAATACACTACATATTAATATACTACATATTATAAAGTTATAAACACCCAAGATATTTTAATTTAGATTTGTGAAACCGGCTATTTGAAGGTTTTTTGTATGTTTATATGTATGCGTGTGTCTTTGTGCTGACATAACGCCAAAACGGCTAAATGGATTGCATCCATTGTTGGTACAAGGATAACAGGATATTTGAGGATAGTTTATGGGTGTTTTTAATACGAACGAAGTCGCAGGTGTAAATAAGCATATTAATTAGAATTTTCTCCCGACTTCACCAACGTGATCTGTTATTTTATACAACTCTCGTGAACCGTGTATTTTTTCCGTACCTAGTAAAAAGGAGCCTATGCATATATTATCTCGGCTCTATTCGATCTACTTATATGCAAAAAATAGCTTCAAGGACAAAACGAAAAATACAATTTCGCATTTATAATATTAGCAAGGAAATATGGATAATGATAGTTTGTAAATTATTCCAGCAGCTCCGGTCAGCATCGCGGCTGGGCCGCCTGCGCGTACTGGCGCGCCAGTTCGCAAGCGACGTCTGCGCCATGTGGCGCTACGGGGCGCCATTCCCCACCTTCCTCAAGATCATCGGCACGCTCATCATGTGCCTGCTCGTTTTGCTGCCGATCCTCTACCCGACTTTCGTAGCTGTGATCACCTATTTCACATTCGAAGGACTGTTTTTGAGGCGAGTTGAAATGAAGCTATTCTATTGGCTGTCGCGCTTAGTGCATGTTTGTTAAGTGCTAATTAAATATCCAATGTACTATTGCACGTGAGTATATAATATACGTACACTATTCGATAAGAAGCACTTCATTTTATCATGTTCACATAACAACCGTGTATTGTACCTATCTAGACACGAGGCAGCGTGTCAACCCAAGTTCAAGCAAAGGAACTGGATACCAGCGCCGAGTGTAATATTATACGAACCACTTGGTGCCACTTTTGACCCTTCTATAACTCACAACCTATTTAACGTAAACACATAAAACTGCGTGTTTAATTATATCCATAAGAACATCTTGAAGCTAGCTCAAACGGGTATAAAGATATGCAGGTCAAAATGTCGTAAATTTTAGCACTGACTGACTGACTGATATATAGTACCTAAATCTAACCTACTTCCAGATGACCTAGAAGGATGAAATTTGGAATCCAGCTCGGTAATTCTGTGTAAGCGTAAGAAAAAATCTAAATATAAAAAAGTTTAAAAATAGGGGTCATAATTTGTTATAGAACTTGGCTCTCCTTTTTTACATTTATGTTTTTGATGGGATAATCTACACGCCTCGTGCCTCTCTCTCCGTGCTAACCGTGTATACTACGGCTACTAATGCTACGGCTCTATGCCTCAGCTCTTAGAACAGGAAAGTGGCTGAGTAACGCTAAATGAACAGTACTTTCGTGTTATACCTTTTGCCGGTGGCTCAACCTTCCTAAAAGTTTCCAATGGCAAGACGGGTCTAACCAGGACTCAATGTACAAGTTCAACTTTCTGAGTTACAATCGCAATTGTTTATTTTCTGCGGTATGTAAGATTTTCCGCACATATCCATCTTGAGAGTAGTCATTCATACTCATACTTTAAGTCATATACCATCAGTGAATGTGGTCCATTGCTGGTTAGTTATGAAAAAAAGTATCGGTGGCCTCATATTTTCATATCGTTTCAGTTGGTGGTTGGAGCAGCCGTGGCGGTTCACGCCCCGCCACATCGGGCGGCGGGCGTTGTCGCTGGTGTTTCGGCCGAGCTGCGCACGCGACGCCTGGAAGGTGCGCGAGGTGCTCACGCGCGCCATCCTGCTCTTGCACTCGCTCGCCACCTCCGTCGACTACCTCTGCGTCATGCAGGGACTGCTCGACGAGACATAAATAAAAAGCAAAATTATTCTACACAAAGAAAACAACAGACACGTTACATGTTTACTTGGTCTGTCGCGAATACCATTATTTAATAGGAAAAATATGGGCATCAAGTTTTCCACTGTGAAGAAATTATGTCAACAAGAAATTCTGGATGATCCAAAGAATACACTAAAGGGCGGAACAAATATAAAACCGTTACCTGCATAATGAATACCTGAAGGTATATTTTTATTATCAGAAGTTAACAGTTAAAGGAAAGTAAGTAAATGGAGCCCTATATTGTTCTAATAAAATTATGTTCTAATAAAAAAAAACAATCTAGATATTATTTATTACTTCTTGGCAAAGTATTGGAATTTGAGCTACTGAACATAATAACAGTTTGTTGGAATGAACAATAAAATAGCGCGCGAATCTCTTATCGGGCCTGCAAGGTGCAAGTTAATCCAATTTTGATCCAATAGGAGTTTCATTTCATACACGACCTTCCGCACCTTCTTAATATCAGTTTGTGTTATCATACTATTATTGGGATGACATCTTAGCGCTCATAAAAGACGATAACAACATTACAGTGAAATAACAAATATTTTACTCTTTAACATTGACAGTATTGACGTTATCGAACGACATGTTTTAGAATAATCTGCCACTTAAGATTACCGTTACCTGTGGAGCTTACTTAAAAGGAACATGATTGGCATCGTCTCCGCTTGCCAGTGCCACTTTGGAAACCGTCAATGCCACACGGAACCATGGCGTTGACTGCGCTCGTCGGAATATTGGCGCTTTGTCACTTGTAAGTATCGACCATTATATTTCCCCCACACGTAGTTAATTATCAAACATTGCATAAAACTGTAGTTTGAGTTAGGCGTGGTGTGGCTGCGAATAACGCAAACAAGAAATGCTTATCGGTAGAGGTCGATCATCAAACCCCGATTACTTAGACCTAGACGTTAGCCGCCGAGAAATTACAGCGTTGCATGCGATTTGTAACCAAATTGAGGACTGTCAATTATCACAGCACCAATAGTTACTATTTTGTTTTTCCAATAAATTGAGTTGGTGGCTATATGACGCGTCGAGCGACTTAGTAGGTACCTAACACACGTGTGTTACTAACGATTTTTGAATTAAGAACCTATGCGTACTACGTATTATGATTGGATTCTTTAAGGTTTTTTTTTTAACGTTCCTTTGATATGACTTTCCACGGGTTAATTGAGTAGGTATATATACTTGCGTTTAAAAATCGAAATTGGTTGAATTCTGCATTACGTTATTTATATTATATCGAAATTTGATAATTGATTAAAAAGTGTACTAACTGTAGGTACCCTACCCTAAGTATTACTTCCGTAAAATTTTATGTATAAGATTCCTGAGTTACAATCGCAATTGTTTATTTTCTGCGGTATGATTTAAGGTGCGTCCACATTTGTATCATTTGCCCGTATCAGATCATCGTCGCGTGGCATGATCGCGTGTCACGATCACGCGTTTGGACGTTGCGCCGATCCGATCGCTCGAAATCTATTTGCTACGCGTATCACACCACACACTTATATCGGAAGAGTGCGGCATGATCGGCGCGCCGACAGTGAGCGTCCAAGCAGCGCGATACGCAGTCATGCCACGGCACGGTGATCGGATACGAGCAAATGATACAAGTGTGGACGCACCTTTAGGAACAATGTAAGCACCAACCAGTCATATGAGTAGCGCGTGACTATTTTACGAATGTAGATGATTATATTGCACAGACTAATAAGAGTACGTATCAGACTGCCAACTCAGAAACAAATATTATTTGCACTAGGCAACTATATTTAATCTGTAGGATTAGTGTTGACTGACGTTAATTTTTTTTTCTATTCTAGATTGCAATATGGCAAGGGATCGTATCGTATTCAGCCAAAGTGGTCTAGGTTCATCGAATGAGGTCTAATATTTAGAATGAATAGTTCCCGGCACGTAAATTTGAACACGTAACTTCAGTAATTGTATTTCCATGATCAAATATTATGTTGAGAATTATACCTCAGTTGCAAAAAAATAAAACACACATTATTTGTTAAAAGATTTATTTTTCAATTTCTTTTTAAATTTGTCGTAAGCTTTCTTCTGTATTGCGTCTGTCCGCTTTAATATTTTGTTGGTTGTGTTGCACCAATTCATAATTGTAAATCGGACAGTCAGAGCAATGAAATGAGTGAGAATAGTTTTGTGCTCGGCGCATAAACAAAATGAATTCTTGGACATAATGTTTGCTAGTTCTGCGGGCGATAATTTTGCAAGATCATCACGATTTAAACACATCAACCACTAAGTATTTTCTCAGAGCACAGGAAATGGTGTAAAAGAGCGTCCTTTCGCAAAGTTCTACAAACACAGCACTCTTAAAAAAATTTGCAAAAAGCAAGACAGTGACAGAATGAATTTCGACAAATAATATATAGATGACAAGACGAGTGTATTGACAAAGCAACAGCTAATCACAGCAGAGAAAAACGTCAGTCAACATTAAAAACAACATGGCGCTAACGTACGCGTTTTGTTTTACGAAGATTACCAGCTGTGTTATATTGTGACCTTTGGACAAATTTATATAGTACTCAATACTGGTCAATATGTCTTAAATTATTTTTTCATATAAATCTGACCAAAATACGTTAATAGGTAGGTATATTGAATACGAGAGATAATCTGTCTATGAAACAAGTACCTACAGACCTCTAAACCTGGAATACTATCAGTAACCCAAGGGTCTATGAAAGTATATGTATAAAAAAATATCTATAATCTTAATTTAGCTTTCTTGCAGAATCCATACTATAATATTATAAATGCAAAAGTGTGTCTGTCTGTCTGTCGGTCTGTCTGTCTGTTACCTCTTCACGCTTAAACCGCTGAACCGATTTGGATGAAATTTGGTATGGAGATAGTTTAAGTCCCGGGGAAGGACATAGACTACTTTTTATCCGGGAAAAATTCCCTTATCGGCGATAAACGAATTTAAGGCGGACGAAGTCGCGGGCAGTAGCTAGTTTATAATAATAGCTGCTACAAGGTATTTTTTGACTTTTACAGTAATTGCTACTTATAGTAGAAGTTATCTTCGATAGTAACAAGCAATAAATTAAATATTAATAGGTAGATAGCTGGTGTATGAAAACAAAGATACGATTTCGAAGGATTTTTCCAATCGGTCAAGGTGATATTAAGTTGGTCGCTAGCCGTTGCTTCACGGACGTGTCGTATCGATAAACAACAAGGTAGTACACTGCCAAGCATCAGTAACCAGAACCAGGTTATGTAGGCAAGACACCTATTTTTTATCTATAATAATTATAACAGAGTTTTCACCGCGACTATCGGCTATAAGCATAGATATTGAACCTGTATTATAAGACGCCTTGTAATCGAGTTGCTAAGTGACGAAGTACTATCACTATCGATTTAAAATACTCACAAACTTTATAGATACGAGTACCAATGTTAAAGATCTGTTGTTGAAATTGTAAAAAAATATTAAATTATTTGCCTTAATTTTTAAGAGGTCAGCTTCCTGATGGCGATTCGCTTTTATGTTCGTACTACCTATCTATAACGACATTAATAATTGTCAATGTTTAAAAAACCGGCTAAGTGCGAGTCGGTCTTGGGCACCGAGGTTTCCGTCCAATTTTGTAATTTGTATGTATATTCATCTATCACGGGAAGCGAGCTGTCAAAATATGCGCTATAAGCGGCCGTATCGTTATCTATGAAAGTCCAGTGTTATAGTTGAATTATCGAGAAGATGGAATTGCATTTGTAGTGGTTGTACCGTTTGCAACAAAAGGAGAATAATTTTCTCTTAACTTAATAAAATGACATACCCAAGAAGTGGAATAAGTAGTAGTCCTCTATTTTTTTCTTTTATTCACTATCATGTTCTTCATCTGAGCTGTCACAAGTATTGATAATAAAATTGTCTGTTATTTGATCCATTTCTCCTTCCTGACATCGATATTTATTTTCTTCACTTTCGACGTGGTGACAAATATTTTCCCAGTCCTCAGCAGTGATGGTATTCATTCGTTCAGTTGCTAAACTCATAATGCCTTGCATGTTTAATGAAACGTTTCTTTTTGCTACATATCCTTTTACCATGGACCAAATATTTTCGATCGGATTGAATGTCGGGTGATACGGTGGCAATCGTAATACGGAGTGGCCATGTTCTTTTAAAATTGCATCTATGTGGTACTCGCGAAACCGCTCTTTATTTTGTTTAATTAATTCATACAAACTGGTTTTGTACATCAACCGGTTATACGAAATGTTGTGTTCTGTCAACCAATGCATCATTTCTTGTTTATTAGAATTTGACGTTGGAGCACGATTCAAAAGTTTGTTGTGATAGGACGCATTATCCACGATAAGTACGCTATTCGGTTTGAGGTTCGGTATTAATTTTTCTTTTAACCATTTTTCGTAGTCGACAAAGTTCATCTGGTCATGGTAATCTCCCGTTTTTTGGTTTGCCTTAAACATTAACAAAGCGTTGGGAATAAAACCATCTTTTCCTCCTGCGTGCACTATTATTAACCGCTGGCCTGTACTGATTTGTTTTTCTACACCAAATTCTGTTCCATCGGTCCAAGCTTCTCCGGACACATGTCAAGTGTGGATGTAGGTTTCATCAGTATAAACTAGTGGTCTATCTTGAGATCGATATTCCGCAATTTTAATAAGGTAATTTATTCTTAGCAGTCGTATGTTGTGTTTTTCCATTAATATTTTTCGGTTGTCCTCGGTCTTTTTCCATTTAAATCCTAATTTTTGTATTTGTTTTCGTAAGGTGGAAATGCCAAATTTGTAATCTATATCGGATTTTAACACAGAGTGGAGTCCCTTTAAGGTTGGAAATTGCTTATGGGACAGATGAAAATTGTATATAGTTCTCCGGATGACTTCCTGATCAAAATCGTCTACTGCTGATGACGGACAAGGACGCAACTTTTTATTCTTCGGGGAGGTGAATTTCTTTGTTGTTGCGAATTTCTCGCTGTTGCTCTCAGTCACAATGTTATAAACAGTAGAGAGACAAACACCTGTAGCTTTTTCAACTAACTGGGCAGCGGTGTAAGGCAAGTTTAAATTTTTCGTCAGTTCATTTTCAAAATATTTATAACAGTTGAAAATTATTTGCTTACTTTGACTCTCAATAGGACCAAAATTACTTACAGCCATATTTTTTTTAAATATAGAAATTATTCGTAGTCGTACGGGCGGACACAATAATTAATTGAGAATACAATCAAATCAGATGTAAAAATATACGCACAACGTAAATAATATTGTCAATTTCACACTGACATTATTTTTGTTTTTAGTTCTTCGATATATATATATATATATATAACAACCTCTTTGTATGCTGATAGTACAAGAAAATAGAAAATTCAAATATAGAATGCCTGTAAACAAACAATACTACTACATATGCAATTCCACGCTCTCGATGATTCAACTATGATTCAACTATAGCAGAGCCCTCTGTTCTGTTCCTAAGCATAATGTACGCATTGTAGGGTTTTTATATTTTTTAGTGATATATACTGACTGATATATACGTATAAGATTTTCATATTTGAGCTACGTTTATACCAAATTTAAAGTTTCTAAGACAACTGGAATACCCTATAGGTTTTAATTCCACGGCAGTTTGTAGTATCTATGAAAATTCAGCGTAAGCATAGCCCTACTCTAAGCAAAATGTATGCAGCGTGAGGTCATTTTATATTGGTTACTGACATAGACAATCAGCCACACATAAAAGCAAGGGCACTTTTACATCTATAAGAGAGAGATACTTTCATACCAAATTTCAAGTTTCTAAAGAGACAACTGGAACTACTGGAAGTAAGTACCTTATAGGTATTAACTCGACGGCACATTGATATATCCAATGTTAGCGGAGCCCGGCTCCTAAACAAATTAATATATGTGTATATTTTATAGAGGCGCAGCTCACACAAAGTTCCCAGATGGTTTCACTTTCGGCGTGGCCACGGCGGCTCACCAGATTGAAGGCGCCTGGAATGTCAGCGGTGAGGAAATGCTATAACCTATCTCTAGCTATTTCATAATGTACACTTCTTGCGCTTTTCGAGATGTACCGGCTATGGCAGTCCATCCTCTACCGCCCATGACCTGCCTGTTGTAGTGGTTGAAATAATGAAATAATGACTTTAATTCTGTAAGTAGGCCGCAAGGGCACTTTTACAACTTTGACTCGACGGCATTTCCCCAGAGGAGACCACTGTTGAGAAGAACGCTGAAACGAACTCAACAGTCACCCATTTTTTCTAAATAACTAACTAACACTAGGTATTTGTACTTAGCCTATCCTAAATATATGTTTTTAAGTATAAATTCAATTTGTAGTTTTCCAATAAAAAAATGTAATAGAAGAAAAAAAAGCAAATTGTTATTTTGTAAAACAACTTACGTACGTTTGATATGCCATCTTATAAGAACCGTGTCCCGGTAAAAGTAAATTATTTGTTTTCTGTTTTGGGCTATGCATTCTTGCCTGTTAAATAGTCCCCCACCCTATAATATGCCTTTGCCATTTTATTAAGTACTCGTTGAGAACATGAAAAGGTAATTTTAAAGCATCATCTGGTAACTTATTATAAAAATATACACATTACGAATACGAATAATTTGGCTATTTTACGAAGCGAAATTTTCTAAAGGCAATTTTGTTTTTTTTTCTAGTTAAGATTTTGGATATCTGAATTCTCTCTCATTTGTATGCAGTGCTATAGACATCAGGTGCAAACTTAACTCAACCGGAACTGGGTAATATAATAATGTTAGGGTAAGTGAAAGTTTGTACGGAACCCTCGTTTCGCGAGTCAGACTCACACTTAGCCGGTTTTTTTATTTAATATTTGTAATCAGTAATTGTAGTAAAATCTCAAATCGGATAAGGGATTGCAGGTAGTTCCGTTAAGATTTCACTGAATTAACTGATCAAAATCATAAATATGATATTTCTGCATGTGCTGGTAGGTAGATATTCTCACTCCGTATCACCCGGCATTAATATCAGTTTTATCTACTTCCACTTCATCATATACAGTACGAAAACTTTTTACCACTGACATATGCTTTTATTCCATAGGATATTCGATTTTAACACTAATGTAAAAGAGTTTATATTACTTGCACACTGTCTAAAAGTAGTTTGTTTGGAATAGAAACTCTTTTGTATTAGTATTAAAGTCTAATATCCAATGGAATAAAAGCATATGTCAGTGATAAACACAAAGTAATCGTACTGTACCGATCATGATAATAATAACAACATGGAGTGTTCTCTCTAGAATGTAAATTATCTGTACCTATTGAACTAATCAATATACCTCATTTTTATCATCTATATTTATTTATTTATCATCGATATGTACCGAATAAATATAATAGAATTGTAAAAACAATTTTTTGGGTCGAAAAATCTTAATTCCTGGGAGAAATATTTTATATACTAACTAGAAGGTGCAACTTCGTTCGCGGAGGAGAAAAAAAATCATAACCTTTATGATTCTTCAGCGTAGTCGAGTAAAAAGTATCCTATAAACAACTGTACTGATACCTGTGTACCAAAATTAGTTGAAATCAGTTCACCCGTTTTGGTGTGATGAAGCCACAACGACACATAGGTATATATAGTTTTTTTTTTTTTAAATCTCATTTATTTTATAAGCCATACATCTTATGATTAAGTCGGCTTCAAAATAATAACAATGTTACTTAAACTTTAGGTGTAACTATAAACATTGGAATTGGAACTTAAGGATTATTTTTATAATACTCAAATCTTAGATTCAGTGAGTGAATAATGAAACTTAAAAATGTACCACTGTATTCGGTAGTGAAACCTGAGCTTAAGATTTGATGGAAGAAGAAGAGGAGATCCCCCGCAAAGCACCCAGTTTCTTTTAAGAGATCCGACCTTGATCGTTCGTTGATGTTACATTCTAGAACTAAGTGGAAGACGCCCTCTTATTGTTACATTTTGTACAGTTTGGATTGGATAAATTCCATAGTGCTAAAAAAAGAGAATGAAATATTTGATGGCTTATATCTTAGTTAATTTAATAATTATTCGAGAAAAAAAAATCTTCTGTTTATTACATGAATGAGCTTTTTAATAAAGCAAAATTAAAAAATCTTGATAATGTAAGCCAGGTTTTTACGAAGTAGGTATGGTCAAACAAAAACCATTTCGAGGAATAGGTTTAATAAACCGCTTGCAATTATAATTTCGATATTCCTTCGAAGAATGAAAATCGACTCTAATGCCGGCTGTGCACTCCCCTCGAGACTGGGAGAGATATGCGGGCCGTTCTTGTCGTACCCTATGAGTAAGGACGGCCTGGGCATGTTTGGCCTGATTTCGGCGAGAGTGCACAAGCGGCATATAAAAGCAACAGCACATTTAAAAAAATCTTGATATCTGGGATAAGATACTCGTATTTTTATTTTTTTTTTGTGTTTGCCATACCCTATATAATACACGGGCGTCAGTAGTGACGTCACTCGAAATATCTCCTCGGCAATAAAACCATTAAACGCATTCAAATGTAAAACACATGAAATTAGTATCGTAGTAATAGCCAATTTTTTTTCATGATGTAGTTAAACTTGTTGAGTGGTATATGGTAAGTTCGTGTTCGGAAGCAAATAACTAATTCTTTTCTATTGAGGGTTCGTGAGGCAAACCAAGGAAAGCGAGGTGGTTCGTCTACACATATATATAGTTATTAATATAAAAAAATATATTCTTGTGATCCTTAATACTGAATTAACAACTACTAGGAAATTTAAAAGTTGCCAATTATTCGTATATATGGTTAAAGAATCTTTATTCTCATAAGAATTACAAATTCACTTGTTATTCGTACATGAGGGATTTAACTGTAAATACGTAATAAATTCGCTTTCTAAACCTGCACTGTTTTTTTTACGTGCAACAAAACTAGGACCAGCTATTACCAAGACCATGTCCTTCGATTCATCATAGATTGACTAATATACATAAATATTTCAAATTATAACCATTATACATGTTCAGGTAAATCGGAGAACGTGTGGGACCGGTTGTCGCACACGCGACCGGAGATGATCGCGGACGGCACCAACGGCGACATCGCCTGCGACTCCTACCACCGCTACCAAGAGGACGTGGAGGAGCTCGCATATCTAGGGGTGGACTTCTACCGGTTCTCCCTGTCCTGGGCGCGCATTCTGCCCACCGGTCGCGTGGACCACATCAACGAGGACGGCGTGCGCTACTACAATGATCTGCTAGACGCCTTGGCCCAGAAGAATATAGAGCCCTTGGTAATTCACTGGTTACGTTTATTAGATTAGAAAGTTTGTGTGCTCCACAGCAGTAAAGGAAATTAGGGTTTATTTTGCATCATATACTCATTCGCTTTTGATTTAATTAGGCATCCCCAAAATGTGCCCGATGAACAGACCAAATTGTTCATACACAATAAGATGTACATCTTAGTTCTCTCATCATTTACCTCCTTTAAATACAATCTGCTTTAGGTAACGTTGTTCCACTGGGATCTCCCCCAAACACTTCAAGACCTCGGCGGCTGGGCTAACCCCAAGATGGTTGACTACTTCCGTGACTACGCCGATGTATGCTTCAGACTGTTCGGCGACAGGATCAAGTCCTGGATCACCTTTAACGAACCCTACGAAATCTGTGAAGATGCCTATGGCGATGAGAAGAAAGCCCCAGCGGTCGACAGCCACGGCGTAGGCTGCTACCTCTGCAGTAACACGCTTCTTAAAGCTCATGCTGAAGCCTATCATCTGTACGATCAAACATACAGGCCAACTCAAGACGGAAGGATTATGATCTCTATCAACTCGATCTGGTATGAGCCAATCGATCCCGACAACGCGGAACTTGTTGCGCTAGCTGAAGTCGCCAACCAGTTCAAAGTAAGTACCTAATCAACACAACGGGTCTTAGCACACGTTCGGATAAGGCATCAGTTGGTGTCTTATTATGTATACATATCGATACTAAGTATTTAGAATATAATATTCACATTGCATTTAGATACAATATTAGGTGAGAAATACTAGCAGTACTTACTGCGTCGCAGATAGTACGCCACTGACTGTGAATGTAATTGGTGTAGGACCTAAAATTAACTTCTCGCATCGGAAGCATTAATCGCATAAAATTGTGTCATTTATTTTATAGTTTATATTTATATTTTATAGTTCGGTTGGTTCGCGCACCCTATCTTCACGGAACAAGGCGGTTACCCGTCAGCAATGGTTGACAACGTAGCTCGCCTAAGCGCTGCCGAAGGCTTACCGAAGCCTCGACTGGAGCAATTTGATGACTACTGGATTGAGAGGATCAAGGGGACTTCGGATTTCCTAGGCATCAACCATTACACGACTCACCTCATCACGGGAGCGGGCGTGGACCCGATCGCCAAGTCACCCTCATGGCTTAAGGACATTGGAGCCGTTACTAGCATGAATGTAGGAGATGACTCTGCTTCCGAATGGCTTAGGGTAAGTAAATTTACATATTCTATAAGTACAAGTAAGTTGAATGTCCCAATGCACTCTTTATTTCGCAAATTGAAACAAAAATACATAATTCAAGGCTCGGTGCCATAAAATAGTCTTAAAAATTCTGATGAAACAATAAATACAAAAAGATGGTCAAACACTACGTATATCCGGATATACATTATAAAATAAAGCGCTCACGGTCCAATTTATTGACTGAAACCTTCAACTTTAACTCATAGCAATAAAGGTGATAATTATTGGAATAAGTGCGCCAGACATTGGAACGTTTCATATAATGATCATTTTTTTTTTAACTTAGGTGGTGCCTAAAGGCTTTGCCAATCTGCTGCGTTGGTGCAAGAGCAGCTACAACAATCCGCCGATCTACATTACGGAGAATGGTTTCTCTGACCGTGGCACTTTGGAAGACTATGGGCGCATCAAGTACTTCAATGTAAGTTTCATTAAGAATTAAATCATTTATTTCAGAAAGGGATCAGTGACAATGAACGCATTAGTACAATTGCATTAACCTCATGGTAAAATAATAATATACGTACAGTCACGTCATGCCAGACGTGACTGTACGTATGTCCTTAAAACTCTTAATTTTGCGAGTTGTAATATGTGATGTTTGAAGAGCAAGATTCAAAATGGGCATGTTGACGGGGTACGAAAATAGAAATTCTAATTAATCCGTCACTTAGATAATACAAAAATATCGGACACGTATTTTTAGATTTTTCAAAATAATAAAAAAATACTCAGGTAAATCGCATTAAAGTTAGTGACGTCACGCGACATTTTGACTCAATGTACCGCCATTATTTTTTGATTAAGTAAAAAAGAAAAAATACGTGTCCAATATTTTTTATTTATCTACAAGACGGACTAATTATTAAAATTTAGTCATCATCCCTATTGTATACATATTCCCAGACGTGACCGACTTTTTGAGAAAAGTATGTAAGTACTCATTTCATGTTTCTATATAAATGCAAGTATTTAAGTAGAAACTCTTTTTAGGATTACTTATCCGAAATATTGGAAGTGATCTACGAAGATGGCGTTAACGTGTTGGGGTACACAGCTTGGACTCTGATGGACAATTTTGAATGGCGTGCAGGATTCTCGTAAGTTACTTATTTCAATTGAAGGGGCATTATAATTAGAAGAATACTCTCTAAATATTTTACAGGCACTGCATAACATGTGAATCCAAGAAAAAACCGGCCACGAGCATGTTGGACCATGCTCAGTGTAGGGTTCCGCAGCCCATCATACAAAAAAGGCACTACAGATGAAAAAATACGTTATGAAAAAGTGCACTAGCAAATGAGCGTATCTCCACGGCACTTACGTCCTTTAGCTGAGAAGCGCAGTTTTTTGGTAATAACTCAAAAACGGTATATGCGATCATGTTGAAAACAATTTTCGATGAACGTATTTATTAAGTTCTATCTTTGTATAATTTTTTGTCATATTTTTGGACATACCGTTTAGAAAATAGAGGGGGGGGGGGGCAACACAATCTATGCATGCGATTATTTCCGAAAATATTCACTAAATCAAAAACTTTTTTTACAAACCTCAAAATCTTTTTTAAAGAGTTATCCAAATATGTGCCACAAATTAATATCCTCCAGGGCCACAAGGTTGAATTCCTTAAATGTTGAAATCCCGAAATGCTGACTTTCCCAGAAAGTTGAATATATTTAGTTTCGCAAAATGTTGGATTCTTATAATGTCGAAATATTAAAAAGTTGAATTCTTAAAATGTATAATTTCAACATACTGGGAAATATAAAGAATACAATATAAAGAAATTATGTTTCCCTGACCCTTTTTCTCAGGTGTATTTTTCCCAAGTCATAATTGGAAACAGTTTTTATACTCATTTATAAGTAATAAAAAGGAATGTACCTACTGTCTATTAAACTGTCAGGACTATTGTCAGTTCTTGACTTCAACGGATATTTTTTCCTACTTGATAGTTGAAGAAATATATTGTAGAGCCATGAGTGACGAGAACCGAGATGAAATTGCAAGTGTTACTGGTAATAATTGTGGGTTAAGAAGAGCGGTCGTGGGTTACACACAAGCGTCGCCCACTAGCTGCTTGATTGGCGGGTGCTCAAACCTACCTCTTCTACCTGTAACGGATTTTCACAAAGCAATGCTATTGTGTAAACATAATTTATATCTTCCACTGGAAACAAGAATCTGCCCTCATCATATGGATGTAGAAGACTGGGGCAACATTATCAACGAAATAAGCACAGAAGGAACGTTTAACGTGGAGCATTTGAACGATATTGTTCAAACTTTTAAAAGGATTATGCAAATCGTGCAACTGATCGTGTCCTCAGCTTTAGAGTAGATAAACGTTATCGATAATTAGTGGGATAGCTTTGTGAAATACACATCTCTTGAAATTTGTGATGGTTATTCAATAGATAATTTAAATTGTTTTGTTTTTTATTTTACTTTGTATTTATGCTTAATGAAAATATATATATCGATACGGTCAAGGAATAAAACGATTGACTTTTAATATAATTTTAATGAAAAAATACTTTACAATTGGTAAGTACCGCAAATTCAATTTAATGCAAATTCAACATTTTAGGATTCAACAAGCTGCAAATTCAAGTTTATGCAAATTGGACATAAAAAGAACTCAACATTATGCAAATTCAACATTTTAACATTCAACATGCTGCAAATTAAACTTTATTCAAATCCAACATTTTAGGAATTCAACCTTGTGGTCCTGGAGGATTAATATTTGTAGTTTTTTTTTCAGTTTCGGTTACATGTATGGAGTGCTAGAAATATATATTTATTATTATTTAACTATCAAACTAAGTAGCGGCTTATACAAGAAACCTTTCCTCTAAATTTCATCAATATTCTTTCAGTTTTTTTTAGTAAAATGCCTGTGACATACGGACGGACGGACGGCCAAGTCAATCTATTCAATTAAAATATAAAAGATTTTTAATACTGACATGGTCACTATAAGATGTTGTTAGGTTAGCTAATTACGTAATAACTTAAGACAGAAGGACTCTTAATTAGAGACTGAATAAATTAACCGACTTGGTATTACATGGATCTCACAATTAGGGTTAGAATGATGCAGGATTCATAAGACATGTCCCATTCTTGCTTTTTAACCGACTTCCAAAAAAAGGAGGAGGTTCTCAATTCGACGGAATGTTTTTTTTTTATGGTTGTTCACCGATTACTCAAAGACTATTCAAATCAAATCAAATCAAAATATTCTTTATTCAAGTAGGCCTAGTTACAAGCACTTTCGAAATGTCAGTTACATGAGAGTGAATGTTTGCTAGGAGAAATACAATATGATCCAACATTTGCTGCAAGGATTAGGGAAACCCAGAAAAACCTAATCAGATCATTTAACTTAAGTGTAATATTATTGATAAAATCATCATTTTTAAAATTAAAATAATCAATAAGATAAATCCCAAAAGGATTGTCAATAAAAAATAAATAATCTAGAATGTGTCTAGAATAAAATTCTAAATGTCAGAGTATATAAAACAATTAAGATTAAAATAATAATAATACCTTAGGTATTCGTTAAAATAATTATTCATATACCTACATGACGCTATAATTTACATTAATCCCACGCGGCTTCATCATTCATGTAGTCTTGTGAGCTATAATAAGCTTTAGAAAATAATTTTCGTTTCACAATATTTTTGAATTTACCAATAGACAACTCAGTTATGCTGCTAGGAAGTTTATTATAAAATCTCACACAGTTACCCATGAATGATCTCCTTATTTTATGGAGCCTAGTAGCAGGCACTGCGAGCTTATGCTTATTTCTAGTATTAATATTATGTATATCACAGTTCTTCTTAAAGTCGGTAATATTTTTATGTACATACATAATATTCTCATAAATGTATTGACAATGCACTGTCATTATATTAATGTCCTTAAACTTATCTCTAAGCGACTCTCTATAGTTCATTTTATACATCGCACGAACAGCCCGCTTCTGCAGAACAAATATAGTATTAATGTCGGAAGCACTGCCCCATAGTAAGATGCCATACGACATAATACTGTGGAAATAACTGAAATACACTAATCGAGCCGTTATCACGTCTGTTAATTGACGCATCTTACTTACTGCAAAAGCTGCAGAACTCAGTCTATTCGAGAGATTAGCAATATGGGGACCCCATTGGAGCTTAGAATCTAATGTTATACCGAGAAAGACTGTACTATTAACTAGTTCCAGTTCCTCACCTATAACCATAACGCTTGCTTGCTCGTGTTTTACGTTACTCGTGACAAACTTAACACATTTAGTCTTTTTCTCATTCAACAATCAATTATTTATATTAAACCAATTTACTACTTCACAGATAGCATTGTTTACGTCATTGTAGGATCGTTGATTTCGTACGACTGAAGATTGGAGACGTATCATCTGCAAACAAAACTATCTCATGGTGGGTCTTTACTATTTGACCGATTTCAAAAAAAAATTTTTGGTTTTATAGAAGGTACTTTCTAGTTGGTCCCATTTAATTTTGGTGCAGATTTGATGATGGAATCCATGAGGAATTGAAGGAACTCCTCAAATATTGTAGGCATACATATAGCGATTTTGGTATTATAAGAAACATAATAAGCATTTGCATTCAGAAAGTGTAAATTGGTGAAGTGGAACTGATGCAGAAGACCACAGAATGCCATCGGAACTCCTCAATGATAAATGATTTACGGGTGGCGACAAAATATCTTGATTAATTTAGCTAAGCAACTTCATAGTCACAAATTCAAATGTTCCTGATGAGAATGGTACCATCGAATTGTTTTGATGATGGAGCCGAAAGGTAGGCACCAGATCTATGTAATAAAATAATGTATCCTAGCCGTGTTTGGGCTTGTTCGAATCGTCACGAGATACACTTTTAAGTAACGATTAACTAAAAAGTGTAAAATAAATAAACTTTTAAACAAAAAAATAAAACCGACTCCAAAAAAACTAAAAAGTAAAAAATAATGCCATAATTCAGTTTCTTCAAATTACTTACAAGTAACCGTTTGTATACTCAATCTATACAGTCTATACAATTAATCTTATTTTGGCGTCGGTGCCATATAAAGAATGTGTAAAATATTGAAAATTGACGATTTTAGTAAGTTGTGACACGATGGCACCGACTCCAAAATAACATTAATTGTATATACTGTGTAGATTGAGTATACAAACGGTTACTTGTAAGTAATTTGAAGAAACTGAATTATGGCGTTATTTTTCACTTTTTAGTTTTTTTGGAGTCGGTTTTATTTTCACAGTCCACTGCCTTGTGCCTTTAAAAAAAAACGGCCAAGTGCGAGTCAGACTCGCGCACCGAGAGTTCCGTGCAAATTTTTACTTGCCCTTACTTTAAAACCCGGTACCGGTTGAGTTAAGTTTGCACCTGATATCTATAGCATTGCATACAAATCAGGTGCAAACTTAACGCAACCGTGTTGTTCAAATAGGTTTTTTGATAATTAAAAAAAAAGTTAGCTAGTTAGACATGGCTATAATTTTCGTGTAGTATTCATGTTTATTAATACAAATTGTGAAAGTTTCTAAATTTTCGATGGTAAACTTCGGAGATAAAGAGGGGGAATGATGTTTTTTTTCATGTTTACCTTAATAAAACAAAAACTAATTACAATAAAAAAATGGTTAAAAAATGTGCAGGTCAAGCCCTTTCATATGATACCCCATTTGGCCCAGTAGCTAGACTTGTAATTTATACCCCCCCTCATATTCGTCGTTTTTTAGAAAATAAAAATACATTTTTAAATATTTCCTGTGCAATACATGTTGGCTGACCATGTTTATAAATATTCCAAGTTTCACATAGTTAGCATAAGTAGTTTTTGAGATATGGCGCTTTAATAGTCGGACAGACAGACGGACGGAAAGACACACAGACAGACAGAGTCGCACCCTAAGAGTTCCTTTTGTACCTTTTTGGTACGGAACCCTAAAAAGTTAATGACGTGGGCTTGATGTTGTCAGATTCTATATTGGCAAAGCCATCGTAAGAATCTTATATTGTAAATAAAACAGGAACAAAAAGAGCTTTGCTTTATAAATCATACTTAAGCTAATAATTTTAAAAATGTCAACCTCAACGTCTCGTCATTTTTTTCATGAGAGATCAGACTAAAGTAATCGTTCTATTAGGTAGTAGTTTCACAGTTACACCCTTGTACATTTAAAAAATAATTAATTTATATTTTAATTATAAATCGTATCGAAAATATAACAATATTGGTGACTTCCTTTTTCCAAACAGAATACAGAAATTTAATAAAATGGTTATCTCAAACATATAAAATCTGGTCAAATCTGCATACCTATCATTCCGCCACAGTCTCATGTGTCGTGGCCGACAGATGGGACAGTAGCCTAATAAGGCATTGCAATGGCCCTCTCTGCATTGTTGTTAAGTTTAGCTCTTAAGATACTTATTGAAGTATAACCTTAGTATAAGTTTCTTTTACTAACAAAATATGGGTAAAGGTGGTTAGAAATAAATGCATTTTTTTTATTATATGCACAATACGATACAAAAAAAAACGCCGTAAAAAAGTCGAAGATTGGCCCTTTATAAAAATCTTAGATGAGACGATATAGGAGCATACTCGTAGCTCTCCTGGGACTGATCCACGGCCACGTCCCACCTGGAACTAAACTTGCTAGGCTGGAATTCACTAGCAGTTAGAAGTGGCACTAACATTAGGAGCCGTTTGAGAAAACACGCTTGCGCGCGTGTAATCGAATATTTACACAACTTTTGAATAAATTAAAAAATATATTCAATTAGTTGTTTTTTTTACTCAATTGTGCTGCTTCTAATATGAACTTTAATGTAATGTCCGATGCAGATAATATTAATAATTCAACGACAATGAGTAAACCCATGTGATTTAGTAAAATTTTGACGAATAATATGGTGTAAATAAGAACGATTATATATAAAATAACTACAATTTGAGGCCACAGTGGACAAAAAAAGTATAAATTGCGGTTGAGAAAAAACCTTTTTTCTACTCCTGTACTTCTTTCTGTCGTTTAAATGGTTACCAACTCTAATATAAAGACATACATTACTTAAGACTTAGACTCTAGTCCATTTCCCATAAACGCACTGCAAGCGTGTTACAATGTCGCTATTAACGTAGGTATTCCTTGGTGCCACAGAGTACAAAATTTCAATCTAATAATTTATATTCAACAAGGCTCAAACTAATAATATTTGAAATAATTTATATTACCAACTTAACAAACCGCCGAATTCATACAGCTTTAAACTAAAAAAAAATAATGAACTAAATGCATTGCTGCCAAATTAAAAAAAAAAAAAATTACGTGCACATATTTTATCACCATTATTTTTTTCAAATTATAACATGTTTTCATCACTGGCAATACGCGAATTAAAAAAATTAAAAACCCATTGATATTGACAGCTCGCTTTTTAATTTTCTTCGTGGCGCTAAATTTTATTCATCTTGAAGTTGTTGAGAAAAATGGAGGAAAACGAGCCGTATTGTACTCCCGAAGAAATTTGTGTCGTGGCGCAAGAGGTATCAAACATTTTGCTGCCAGAAAAATGTCGGCGCAAATATAAATATTTAGACTTTTTGTGTTTAATTCAAAAGTGCTTAGGGGTCATTAATTAATTAAGTACGTATGGATACCTGAAGGGGAGGGGTTCGAAAAATCTGTCGTAATTAATCAATGGCCCCTACTAAGGGTACAATACAATAGAAAAACTATTGTATGTATAGACTTTTGTTTTAAACTGAGCTAATCGGCTTAAAGAATACAATGGCCGATTCGCTCAGTTTAAAAACCAAAGACTATATATACAACGTTCCATAATTCGGTCAAAAAACGCTCGTGGCGTCTTCCTTTGCGATACTTGCGATTGTCCTTACGTAATTAATGAATGCCTTTAGTCGTAGAAAAACTGTTGTATGCAAGGTTGTATAATTATGCAGCTGGGTGTTCATAAAACACCTTAAAGTTTTATAAGCTCTAATTTATGACTTTTAACGCTCTTCAAAACTACAGTCTAATTTTTTTTTAATATTCTTTGATACTCAAATACATAAGGCCACTACATTAAAAATAAGGAACTGAATTATGCAAATAACTAATCAGAATTTAGAATATATTTGCTCTTTTTTATGCTACTGCTCCACTTGCGTCGTAACGCGTTAATAAAGGCGGTATAAACATGACATTATACAGATGTGGCCAACAGTTTAGTGCTCTAAAAGGGATGTGGCATTGTTAGTGACCTTAGACGTTAAGCGATAGCTCGTGTGGCGGTTGGGCGGTGGCTCGTGTGTTTTTCGACACATCAAATGGTTTTTACGGCGATAACGGCGCAGTTCCGCTAATGGTGCCACAGGTTTTATTGTCAATGAATTAACGTGTAGTTCTCCACATTTACATTAACGTTAACGCAGGTGGAGCAGTAGCATTCAAAATGCAACGTCAAAAAATCATTTCTGACCCTTTTTTTTTACCAAAAATACGAAAAAGGTATTCTAGGTAAACTTAACTTGCAGGGAACGCTTCGGTTTCTACTACGTGGACATCACGGACCCGGCGCGGCCGCGCACCCCGAAGCTGTCGGTGGAGTACTACCGCCAGCTCACCGCCACGCGCGAACTGCCTCAGGACGACCGTTTCAAGGATCCCGCCGTAAGGAATCGTTATGCACTAAGATAAGCATGCAAGCACTGAGGATTCATCACAGATTCCCGTATCTCTGCACCCATTTGTACTAGCAGCAGCGGTTCCACGAAAGATTAGCTTCTTAGGCCGCCCACCCCCAGTCTCTAAATCCCCTTCAAAGTTAGAACCCTATCCGCTACTACCAATATGAATATGAAGGAGAGTTGCAAAGATAACGACATCCTACTAATAATATACCATTAGCACATTGAAGATATTTTCATAAGTAAAACAAAAACAGGTTTTTTCAAGGCCCCTGAATCGATTTTTATTCTTGTCCTAGAAGTTGGACGCAACTTCGTTCGCGGAGGAGAAAACTCATAACCCCTCTTTTTTCCGTCAGCGTAGTTGGGTAAAAAGTATCCTATAACCATCTGGAGATACCCAGCTAATACCCGTATACCCATAATAGTTGAAATCTTGGCGTGATGAAGCCACAACGACACATGCAAGAAAAATATTTATTGTATCTTTGTATGTGTCGTTGAGTTGTGGCTTCATCACGCTAAATCGGCTAAACAGATTTCAACTATTTTTGGTACACAGGTAGGGGTATCCACAGATGGTAATAGGATACTTTTTACCCAACTGCGCTGTCGAAAAAATGAGGAGTTATGAGTTTTTCTCCTCCGCGAACGAAGTTGCGGGCGCCTTCTAGTATAAAATAAAATAATTAAGCTTTTCTGGCACTGTCTAAACACATAGGCAACTGTCTTTACATATTAGGCCCATCTAGCATGTATGTATCTTTATTTGTTTACGCGAAGTGGGTATTTTGCACGAATTGTAAAATATTTTTTTCTCAGTCATCCCCGTGAACACGAACATCGAAAACATCGTGAACTCAAATGAGATAATAAACGCGATATAATTCCGTTTAAATTCTTGACTCTGTTTAGTTGTTCCGTCTTTTGTTTGAAGTTTATTATGAAGAAGCACTAAATTGCTCAACATTTTGAACCTACTAAACTAGTAACGTAGCGAAATCCGTAGCGCTGTTGTTGTGGCAAGCATGTGTTAATTTTTACTTAAGCTCTGAATAACCCAAAATATGTATATTTTTAATTTTGGATCATAAGTTTTTAAGTATGTCCAGTTTGTAGAGTCGTCTGCGATTAATAAATACCACCCTGCCATGCCATGCCATGAATGCATATATACCTAAATGTATCTAAGGATAATTTCTTTCTTTACATCTTCGAGCATGACGGAACGTAATATGTTTACCAGAGTATACAAAATTGAAATAAGGCTAAAGTAGGTAACACAGTATGCACCATCTATTTTATTACTAATCTACCTTTAACTTGTGCTCGCCACCTTAAGTTTATAACTGTTGTAGATATATAAATTATATTTTGAAAGCAAGTTTTAGCGGAACTACTATTCCTTATATTATTTATATAGGTATATACACATGTTTTAAGCTTTACAATATTTCCACAGACGCGGATGATGGGCTGAAGCTTGGGTATCGGTTTGTAATATAAGTATGTATATACACAAAAATAAAGTACATAAATATATTGAGCAAATAATCATTATTATCGATTATAATTATTAACTATGCACCGCTTTATCTTTCACAGGTACTGAAAACCGAATTGTGAGAAGGCTGCACTTCTATCCAGATCGTTCGAAATAAAATAAATCATATGTATTAAAACAAATATTTATTTAATTCATATAAGAATATCTAAGTATCTACAATGAAATTATTGTAAATTATTTTTCTAACCACAAATTTCATTGATGTAACATAGATACACGAAACTTAACTTACTACAGAGAAAACTCGCATCTGCTGTCAGCCTGTAAGAGATATGTTTAAAAATTATGACGGCTACACCTACTTAAGAAATAAACGATTATGAAATATAAATATTTTTCTGAATATTATTCTGTCTGTAAAAACGGCGCCGGCGGTCGTGGGCCGCCGGCTCAAGCGACTGTTAGCGATATGGAATGTTTCCCGAGTGGCTCCGCGAGCCCGCCCGGCGCCGCTGCCTCGTGCAGGACCGCACCGCGAGGCATCCGCGAGCTCGCCCAACGTCGCTGCCTCGTGCAGGACCGCACCGCGAGGCATCCGCGAGCTCGCCCAACGTCGCTGCCTCGTGCAGGACCGCACCGCGAGGCATCCGCGAGCTCGCCCAACGTCGCTGCCTCGTGCAGGACCGCACCGCGAGGCATCCGCGAGCTCGCCCAACGTCGCTGCCTCGTGCAGGACCGCACCGCGAGGCATCCGCGAGCTCGCCCAACGTCGCTGCCTCGTGCAGGACCGCACCGCGAGGCATCCGCGAGCTCGCCCAACGTCGCTGCCTCGTGCAGGACCGCACCGCGAGGCATCCGCGAGCTCGCCCAACGTCGCTGCCTTGAGCAGGATCGCGTCAAGAGGCATCCGCGAGCCCGCCCAGCGCCGCTGCCTCGAGCAGGGCCGCGGGCGCAATCATACGGGCGTCGAACACGATTGTTTAATTGATGGAAGCCTTTCGATTGCTTTCGCTCCCTGCCATACGACTTTTTTTTTTGTTTTAATTTTTAAAACTTTAATATGCAAAGCGCATATGTGTGTGTAAATCATTAAGCATGTTTGAAGCCAGCATTACAATAGAACATAAAACGACACTGTATATTGTTGCACCTCGTTTCGTCGAGGTGCTGATTAGAACATAAGAAATTGAAAAGCGAATACAGAATAATGAACCGAAGAATATGAGCGTCGTATATACGGGGCGCGAGTCTATAGAACACTAACGTAATTAACCTTTAAACCGCAGTGGCCAACAGGAGTGACCATTAGCTCTCTCAACTATAATGGCAAATAACATTATATCTGAACTAAAGTTCTGACTTTTCTTTCTGACGATTTCGTACGTCGTTGACCCGGAAAAGGTTAAATACGATGTCGGATCTACAGAATACAAAATTAAATGTACCATAAACCCAGCACCGTTACGTCTAATTACAATACTTACACAGATGCTTATAGAAACTGAAGATTATATTAAGTCTTATAAGATTAATAATAGTACGTTACTAATATGGCAAAGTTTTCAATGTAGTGTTTCATATTAAAGTCCTAATTTATTGTCGTACTTTCAATCAAGCTAGCTATATTAATAAAATTTCATACAAAAAATCTAAAGACTAGGTGGGCTAAAACACAATTTTGAGAGAGTTTGCTGTTCTGACCAAACTTCAATCGGTAAAGATAGAAAAATAATTATAACAAAATACTTAAGTATGTAACGGTATATAATAATCGTTTACCAAACATAGTTGGCACCAAGTGGATGTGGGCCGCCCTCTGAAGGCACTAACTACAGTAGACGGCCACGATACTCCGCGCTCTCCACGCCGCCTCGCGCCGAGAGCCAGACGTGCTGCCTCGAACCGTCAAGGTGCCTCGGCGCGAGCCAAATCATGCCTCGTGCCGCACTTCATTTATTTCCTAATGTTAATTAGCTAGCTGCATCCATACATATAGTTTATTCTAAACAAAATTAATCTATAAAAATGTATATTGAAATTTAGCCAGCAATTCCTAATCTAGGTTCACGATTAAGCTATATAACTAAGTATTATAGATACCTATGCGTACCTATTTATAATCTCGATACAATACACAAGGACGGTGTAAGTAGGTAGGCGAACACGATACTTCCCACTATAAGTAGTTCTGTCCAATTAAATAACATTAACATGACCACAAAGACTGCACTTGTAAATATTTTTTTTTTTACTTTACCTAATACAAACCACAATAAATATATATTTTAATAAAGGCACAACAAGGCACTGTTTCATCGAGATGTTATCACAATTTTAATAATTAAATGTCGATATATCCATCAAACTTCATTCAGTTAATTTATACCTACTTAGTCAAAGAAAGGATAGGATTTCCATTAGTCTTAAAACTAAAGATTATTGGAAACCTAGCTTACTGTTAGTATTGCAACACTACTCCTTTCGGCGAAGAAAGGAGGCTTGCATCGAAACGTTACCGTTGACTCGACTCGAGCTAACGGCGGCCGCGCGCGAGCTACTACGTAAGTAAGTAAGTAAGTAGTCTTCTAAATAGTGACTAGCCATTATTACAGTCATGGCCTACCACTTAAGGGCACCAACTTGGCATTTCCATAGCTCTACATTTTGAACTTAACCAAAAATTGACACTATACATTATATAATACTTAACGCTGCTGAAGTTGAAAATTTAAAAAGCAGAACTCGAATGCCCTTCTACTGTACGAGGAACGATTACGTCAAGTATACATTAAAAATGTAGGTACAACGATTATACAGAGTAGCATAATTCTATCTCGTTTGAATAAATGCAGAGACTTGAAAAACAATACTGTATTACTTACATGTGAGAGTCATACTTCAACGAATATATCGGGCTATACCGTAGCAACATAACCATCACACGACATAAAACACGTCCACTCGTACACACGCAATATTGTCTGAAATGTACACCATATACATTTGGTAGTTCTGGGTCCCCGGACTCGTCTCCGTGCCGCCGCGAGCCTACAGCCAAGTGAGCACGTTGTCGGGCTTGTTCGGGGTCGAGTTGATGAGCGACTGCACGTCGTCCAACAATATGTCGGCTGTGAACTCTCCCATCTGAAATTGTGTTAACATTATGTTAATGAAATGCCTGTGACGGTTCAACAAGGAGTTTTCTTCAAGGTCTCCATTATATTCCAATTAAATAGCCAACAAAACGTTCAAGCTGCTATGGTGCATTATCTTTGGTATCGCGGATTGATGAAATGACGGACCAGATTAGTCATATCAGAGAGTAGATGGAGCGTTACAATCGAATAAAAAAACATAGCCTTGTTAATTGGACCACGTAGATAGACAATCACCTTTTGTATTTCTGGGAGGACACTTGAATAATATTAGAAAAGTAAATTTAGTTGATTATAATGCAATTTAATTTAATAAAAATGATTTGTACATATTCTCACCTACTTTTTGTTTATTTTATATAGATAGGCAAGCATTTCACTTCAATCTCACCTGTTGGTAAGCAACGAAGAAGCCGACGATGGAGCATGCTTGCCAAGAGATAGAGCTTATACACTATTGTCTTGAAGAGAGCCAAGTTATATTGCCAGTTTATAACCAGTAAATGAATACGCTTCGGTTTCCCTCGCAATTCTCCTCACGCCACGCCTCTGGCATTCAGATATTTATTCTGATAATGACAGCATATGTCCTATTGGACATTGACGTGACGACATTATAGGATGTTTGCGCCACTCTAATTTAGGAAGCAGGGAAATGTACCTGTAAAGTGTTGAGGTCATCCGTGGAGTCGAGATTGTCGGTGAGCGTGATGTCGGTGTCGAGGCTAGCGCCCGCCTCGCTGCTGCAGTCCATGCGGTCGTCCATCGCCAGGAAGTCCTCAGGCGCGTAGGACTGCGACACCGCCATGCCGAGCCCGCTGTCCGCTGACTCTTGTCGCTGGTGCTCGGCCAGCCCCGACAGGAACGGGTCGAGTGCGGGCTCTGTGGTGGCTGTGCTCGAAGAGAGCGACGATACTATCGATGATGCTTGCCGCGCCATTAGCTCTTGCTGAAATGGTTAATGATGTGATTTTAATGCATTGTAGGGATAAATTGGTACAGGATCCACAAATAATTCCTTTTTTAAACCGTTCCTGACTCTAAAAGTGTCTATTGGTAGTCATACATAAAGTCATAGTTCCTATCGTATAAAGCAATGGTATCCGAATTGCACATGTTGTGGTCTTGTAAGTATTCCATTTATAATTGGTCGGAAATAACGAACGCCACCAGTAATGATCTCCTATGGTATTCTTCGCCAGATGTATGTGTGTCCTCTTGTACTCAAACAAGGAAGCTAATTAATACTCGTATTCTTAGGTAGATGATTACGTATATTCATGTGAGATGGTGGAAAGACCATGCGCAGGAGGGCCTGTTTTCGCTTACCATATGATTGATTGTATAATTCATACCTGCATTCTAATCTCCTGTTGCCGCTGCTTGAGCCGCTCCCTCTCCAGCTGCAAGGATTGGAGCCGCATCTTCTGCTGCAGCGAAGCGCTATTGACCCAGCCCCCGCCAGCCGCGCCCGCGTTCGCCGCCGGCGTGCGCTGCAAGTGTTGAGCTGTAAATAAGAACATACCAACTAGAGCAACGTATTTGCTAAGAAAAAACTGTTTATAAACACACTTTCAGAAACTAAATTTAACGTGTTTCAGAATAAAATCTACGTATTTCTGAAACAGTAGAGACTAAGTAGGTATTGCTGTAAATCCCGCTGTTCACGTATTTTTGCTCCCCGCTGGAGGTGAGTTTAGTTTCGCAACGGAAGCAGACGAGATTCTCAGACTTTATAACTACACCGTGTAAAAAATGCTACCATTGTTTCTAAAAACATCTACGTGGTACTCAGAAATCAGAAACAGTATACCCGATTTGTGAATGAATAAGTGGCGTTTAATATCAACAAGAGTAGAAAAATGATCACAGCTTGATATACTCGTAGCTGCTTCCGAACGTCGTCAAAATTCTACAACACAAACCTCATCCTAATAGAGAGAACACCAGAACCACCACCGCCACCACCAGCTGGCTAAAACCAGATCATACCTCTAGTGTACGACCTGCCGATCGGTATTAAAATATCTTATGATTATCAACAATTTTATACACAGCAAATGCAAACTCAACTTACGTATTCTAGGATCGAACCAGGAAGTGGTGCGTGCGGCATGATTGATGAAGTAGATTTCCCCCTCTGGTGTCGCGGCCTGCTCCCAACCATCGGGCAGCGGCCCCAGGTCTGTCGTTGTGTTACTACTTGTACTCTTCGCTGCTGAAATCAATCAGACGTACTCTAATCAATGAGACTGTATTACTACGGAAATAATCTAGGACATGTATGATCCTCTCAACAGCGACTAGTTGCAAGCCAGTAGAGAAATAGTCTAAGACGTACGCGCACGTGATTGGTAATGAGGTGGACACTGGGAAGGTCGCGAGCTCGTTCCAAGAAAACAACGGCGCCAGACGTACGCCCGCGCCGCACCGCGCGCTGGCGCTCTCGCCAAAGTGAGTCAGCCACGCACAACAACGCGCCAGTCCCGCGAGTCCGCGGGCCACCATCTTGCTCGTGAGTGCTCAAAGGTTTACACTCATTCATACTTTTGTGTACGGGACACATAAGGTGTCACCATTTATTATTAGACCTAGCTCGTGATGATTTATATGCGTTGTATACGTGCTCGTACAGTAGACGTTAGGTATTAATAGCACCCTGAATCGGCCACTAAAATTATCTTCCTATCCTTATGGGATTACCGGGTGATATATTATTTTTTTTTGTTTTTGATGATGTTTTTTTCCTGTAAACCGTCGGTGCTTATTACGATCCACAAATAGCGAAACGGCTCAGTACTCGCAGAATCTTCATACCTACTTATTGTTGATACTTTTTATAGCATTTCATGTTTTGCAAATAAATGTTATTGTCTGTTATGTGAGCGTTATTTTTTTTATTTTGGCATGTCTTTATCAACCGGATCTGGAACACAGCTCTGTATTGAAATCCCACATTGTCGATGTTGGTGTAAAGACCGCCAGCCTCTTATAAATGGGAGCCAACACAGCCACAGAGGGATGCCACAGAACAGCCACAATATCTCGACGAGTGGCCAAATGTCGCTTTAGATCGGAACGACTGGAAACCTAAGAGGTCATTGCCCAGCAGTGGAACACTACATAGCCTATAAAAAAGAATAAAGCTAATGTTAATTATCACACGACATTTATAACCAATTTCACCACGTTCCACTACTTATCACGGCACGGCAGAAAAACTAACAGAGCGCGGTGAAATTGTACCTTAGGTTGAAAATGACAAAAAAATTGCCCTGACTGCATTAAGTCCTTAACGAGCCCTATCACGGAACACGTTCGTGCGGCACTGAGGCCTTTTCCCCGCCCGTGCAGCCGAATATGTATACAACTTTTGAATAATTAAAAAAAATATATATTTGTTCAATAACTTTGATATTATATACTGAATTGTGTTGTTATAAATATGTTCCTTATTGTTATATACGATGCATAATATTAATAATTCAACGTTAATGAGAGACGAACCTTGTGTTTTCAGTGAGATTTTGTTGAACAATATGGTATACGTACTTAAATTAAAACGATTTACGAAATAACCAGCATTTGAGGCCTCAGAGTAAAATAATAACATTTCGGTCGTGAAAATACTTTTAAATAACTATTACTATATGAAATTATAAAGTTTCAAGGGCTCGAACTTATAACTTCGCGCGCTCTTCAGAAAACTACTGTCGGTAATCGGGAAAAAATTGTTAAAATATTGAACAACTAACTTCTGCCCGCGACTTCGTCCGCCTTAAATTCGGTTATCGCGAATGAGGGTATTTTTCCGGGATAAAAAGTAGCCTAAGTCCTTCCCCGGGACTCAATCTATCTCCATACCAAATTTCATCCAAATCGGTTGAGCGGTTTAAGCGTGAAGAGGTAACAGACAGACAGACAGACAGACACACTTTCGCATTTTTAATATTAGTATGGATGGATAGTATGGATTGGTATTGCCAGGACAGAGCAATCAGTCAACGCAAGAAAGGAAACCTACTCCTGGGGAAACCTGGCAGGGGCAAAATGGTAAGGGGTGTGGGGTGTAAACGGGGTTTTGTGTTTTAAGTACGATGATACTTTCTTCCTATCCCTCGTTCTTTAGGCACTGTAATGTTACTACAGAATAGCTAACTTTTCAGTCCACAATTTTCTTCCTTATCCTTCAGACTTCTTACAAGTATAAGGGACGTACGAAGAACCGGGATAACATAACCCAGGGTACCGTACAAAATAAATGCTACAACGGCCGTATCTATGAAAATCCAGAGTTAGCAGAGTCCTACTCCCAAGTAAAATGTAACGCGGTGTTCGATCATTTCATATTAGTTACTAACATAGACAGACAGACAAAAAATTATTATGTTTTTAGTATTTGATGTTCTAGCGTTAACAGACATAGATCATCTGTGGAATTTACAACAGTCTAACTATCACGGTTCATGAGATAGGTACAGCCTGGCGACAGACGGACAGACATACAGACAGACAGACGGGCGGGCAGCGAAGTCTCAGTAATAAGGGTCCCGTTTTACCCTTTGGGTACGGTACCCCAAAAACTAAAAATCTTTACGTTCGTCTTTTGACAAATTAGCTTAGACATAGTGACAAAGTCAAAATGGGCTTTTATTGTGTTTACCTTATCTACACTGAAGCTGCAATGAATAATAAGTTTTATTAAAATATGTAATTAATAAATAATTACCTAGTTAGTTACAAATTCCCCAATGATGATATCAAATCTTAATTTCCGAGAAGAAATTATGCGTTCACGTTAAAATTATTCCAAGATTAAACACAGGTATATGTTATCGCGACTTCGATTAGAGTGGAATCCGCAATGAAAACACATTATTTGTGCTGAGAGACGATCTACTTAGATAGAGAGTTTGTGGAGATGAGGTAATGGGAGAGATAAGGTAAGACGGAGCACCGGCTCACGGCTGTCACTTGCCCGCAGGCGGCGCCACTGGCAAACATGCCGGCGGCTTCGAACGTGACTACAGCACGTACCAAACTATAGCTATCACAGGAATGCGTAAATAAGTGTGTGCGTTCGCACACGTGACACGGCGCCCTAAACAGGCTGACTCAAGCTTCACGAGGTTCGGTTCCAAATCGTGCGGCGCCCGACGTACAAAAACAAATATCTTTTCTAAATTATAAATTGCATGGTGACGATGGAGAGAGACAAAGAAGATAGTAGTGATATTGTGTTATGGTCGCGGATGAAGTGTGTCGCAACACGCAAGTGCCGAGAGTCGCGAGCACTGCCGGCCGCGCCCGCGCCGCGCGCCGGTCGGTCGCCTCTCAACACGACACAGATGTATTTTCCGAACACCTTTCATCGCTCGTCTCACATCGACCGACGGAAACAACGCGTTAATACCCGTCATAAAATCGGTTTTAGAATTCAGGTTATTTACTTGTTTTTATTTCAGTTCCATGATAATTTTAAACGCGACTCTGTGGCCAATTAGATCACGTGAAAACGAGATCAAGAGAAACGTTGGCTTTTGTGAGTCTTGTAAACTACCTACGTAAAAACATTAAAGCTAGAACTTATGTTAGCTGCCTGCACGATTCATTGTTACAGGAAAAGGTGCTCTGAAAAACTGTTAGTTGCCTTACCCTTGGTCATAGCAAAAAGTTGTAGGTTTTTGTTATGACCAAGGGTAATACTTACCTGATTGACTTAAACATCATTAAATATTCTTAATTACGTAACATAATAATAAGAAAATATATACCTAATAAAATCGTTAAATCCCCCTCTGTTCCATTCCATCACAGCATGGTAAGAACATTAGGAAAAGAAAAATAAAATATTTTGTGAACGCTCCGCGGGATGTGGGATATCGTTGGAAAAGGTAATTCAAGTTGCAATTTGTAAAGGCGAAGAAGATCTTAGAGCCTTAGCATAACGCATTTTTTAAATGCACCGTAACTGCGCGTGGACACGCGTTTTGCATTCCATAGAGCTGCATACTGATCGCGTGTGTATCGCGTTTGTATCGATACAAACGCCCATCGACGGTGCGTTTTGGACGCTTACGACGCACATATCCGCACCGCAGATTCAACGCTAACGGCCGATATATGCGTCAAGGCATTTTAGACCGATATAGACCAACGCCCATTGAAATACGGGTCATGTTAGCGTGAAACTTAATGATGTCATGTCATGGAGTATGAGTGACACCTCTTTTAATTGTCAAAACGTCGAAAAGGTTAAAAAACGCGGCGTGCAAAGGACCTTCTAGCCATAAAGCATACTTTAGCAGTTCATAAAGTGGTATGTTACCTGGCGCAGGCGCGGCGGGCACGGTCTGTGACGCGGGCGTCGCTAGGAGGGTCTCGGCGCTCTGATGCTGCACGCCCGCTGTCACGTTCTGCGCCGCCAAAGACTTTCGCGGGTCCTCCCATGTTGTCGTCTTTGTTATATGACTGTGGAAGATCGAAAGCAGACCGTTACAAATCGAGCATTTTATAATTGTAGGTAAGTAAATACGAAGTAATTCGTGTCCGAGGGATTTCCTGTTTCATGAGGATATAGTAACCGCCCAGGGTCTGCCGGGGGCACAACAACTTTCAGGGAACTACTCCCAAATCCAAAGGAATTCAATTTATAATTGGCACCAACATCGAGTCATTATGCCTAGAAGGATATTGTGGTTACTAACATAAATAAACAATAAGCAAGACTAACCACGCTTTTCTCTTAGACCTTTACTCCGTTATTATTCAAGATATTTATCTGGTTATCTTTCAGTAAAGAATAATGTCTGTAAGCTTGCTTAACATGGAATATGTGCACGATTAAGGAAGATGGTACTCGAAAATACTTTCCGGGTACGTAGTGGTATACAATAGCTTAGCCGAAACGTTCATTGAGATAATCAATAAAAATAATCACCGAGATCGAGGGGTTACAATATAACCCATACTAAGCGTCCGCGTTACGCAGGTACATGATTGAAATCGAGCATCCCGATCATACAAAAAAAACAGAGGAAGCAAAATAATCAACTTACATATACATAATCTACTTTAGCTAGGGAAAAATAATATTATGAAAACGTCATTGTGACGAATATTCCCACTTAACTTGTGGATGTGGCCAATTCGGTAAACCGGACGCAGCGAATGCGACCCAGTGAAGGCGGTGGCGTGATGAATGGATCTTTTACTTTCTTTGCCCCGCCGCGGAAAGTAGGCAGTCGTTACGAGCATAGAGGATCATGATTACGATAACTAAGTTTGAACTTTAGTGCTATACTTGACCTAAGCGATCGTATAGTATTTTTTGACAAGGGGCTAAAATAAGCCATTATGACACGAAGTGATTACTTGGACGACCTCACGAAGTGAGCGAGGAGAAATATATCTGAGTGTTATAATGACTTTTAGCCACGTGTTAAACAAACTTCGACTGCGAGAAAATGAAAATGACTTAACACTAAAATTTTATATTTCATGAAAAACGAAAAGTACAGTTTGAGCAATTCTATCAGAAAGTTTGGCCAATCTGATCAGGTTAGATTGTTTGTTTTTAATTATTCGTAAGGAGTATGTAGCTGGCCGCAAGTTTTTTTTTTTCAGTGTCATAGAAATTGGCTTTCTTTTAAACCCTAGGGGCCAAATGTACTATTTTAGTTTCGCTTCGCGAAGCTAATATGACGTATTTTTTGAGCAGGAGAAGTGAAAAAGGACTTTTTCAAATTCAACTTCCTATTATATATTCCCCATGCGTTTTTATTCCCTACCCTGGATACATATTTTAAACATACTTGAAGTTTTAATCGATAGATAAGAGACAAGACGCTCTGATTTGTTTAACCGACTTCAAAAAAAGGAGGAGGTTCTCAATTCGGTTGTTTTTTTTATTTTTTTTGCTATGTTTGTTACCTCAGAACTCCGTCATTTACACGACGATTTGGAAAAATATTTTTTTTTATGAGGTATATCCAAATTGGTCCCATAAAATTTTGGTGAAGATCTGATGCCGGGATCCATGAGGAATTGAAGGATCTCCTCTATTTTTATGAGCACATCTATGGCGATTTCGGTATTTATTACAGTAGTTTAAGCATTTACATTTGAAAATCACAATTTGGTGAAGAGAAACCGATGATGAAGACAGAAGCCATCAGTTACCACTGTGGGCTCTACCAGTGTTGTTTAATTCGCGGATCGTAAGTCGATTAAGAAAATTATTTTTTCGGTCAAGAGTAGGAATCTCCAAGTTGATCCCATAAAATTTTGGTGAAGATCTGATGATGAGATCGATGAGGAATCGAAGGAATTCCTCAAATGTTATGGCGATTTTGGTGTTTATTAAAGAAGAACAAGCATTTACACTCGAAAATCATCATTTGGTGAAGAGAAACTGATGATGAAGACACAAGCCACCAGTCACTAATAAGGGCTCAACCAGTGTTATTTAATTCACTAATCGCAATATAATTTTTCATCATATTTAAGATCAGGGTAGCAAAGTGGAGCTGATAGTGGAGAACCAGAGAACTCCGTAACGGTTAAGAGTTACAGGATAATTCTTAAAAAATACATGTATTATAGGTAGGTACGTTAAGACTGTTAGTCATATTCTTTATAGTGAGTCTCTGAGGTAGTCTCACCAAGTTATCACCAAGTCAGGATCTGATGATGGGATCCCAGGGAAATCGAGAAAAACCCTCAAATATTATAGGCACTAACAATGTTTTGTACATATTTTTCTAAAGTTATTCAGTTATTTTCGTCTGCTTGTCTACATTTAATGATGCTGAGCTGATGATGGAAGGAATACAAGTCCTTATTAACGGTCAATAGTTGCGAGATAATTCTTTAAATATTACTTTACTTTTTTACTTTAAATATTAACATACCCAAGTTGAGACTGTTAGTCGTATTCTTTTTTAACCAGCAAGCTACTGGACTTAACTATTTTGACCTAGCCAATTCTTATCATTTAGATTTTTATTTACAATCAAATCATCCTCAATCTTCCCATTCTGGACTGTAAAAAATACTTTATATCACTAAAATCCATCACTAAAAGGAAAAAAAAATTTTTTTTTATTAAAAAGGAACCGACTTCAAAAATAATATTTTATGTACGGTAAGAATCACATTTGAATCACCTTTTCAAGTCGGTGCCAAAGCTGAAGTATAGTTCTGTATTCAACAAAAATACGAATTACTATAACTAAATATATAGGCCAGTTAACGAAAGGCTCGCCCCCGCGGTTCTTGCGTGCCATCTGTGTTAATAGTAATAAATGAATGGCACCGACTTCAAAAGGTGATTCAAATGTGATCCGTACCGTACATAAAAGATTATTTTTGGCCTTTTAGTTTATTTTGAAGTCGGATTTTTTTTTTTTTTTTTTTATTAATTTACGTCAAGGTCAGTTTTTTTAAAGTTCTGTACCTAAACCCTTAAAGGATCGCTTAGTTGTCCGTCTGTTCGTCTGTCAAAACTCTTTTTCTAAGAAACACGTGAAGGTATGAGGTATCAAGCTGAAATTAATGGGTGTGTAATGATCGGTATAACAATTTTTGATATATTTTCTCTGGATATAATAACATTTGATATAATTTCATAGAATATAATCACTTAAGGGGCATAATAAACTTTTGATATAACAACTAAATTGATAATTTCATGGTGTATAATGTTTAATGGGTATAAAGATGTTTGGTACTTATAACGCTTACTAAGTATAATGAATATATGCTATAAGCATCAGTGGTATAATGCATTAAAAGATAAAAAAATAATGTATGTACAAAAGGCAAGACTCAATATAGACCTCCGCGGTTCGCTCGCTTCGCTCGCTCGTTAGGGTCGCAGTTCAACCTAACACTCCTCCTCGCTTCGCTCGTCGTCGTACCTAACCTACCCCAAGTCGGACCTGCCTTAAGGTGAAATAGGGAATATGCATGAATTTGAATTTTTGCTTTATTAAAAGCTTATTCATGTAACAAACAGTAGACAAAAAGAATTTTTCAAATAACTATAAAAATACCCAAGATATAAGCCATCAAACATTTCATTCTATCTCTTTCTAGCAAAACAGAATTTAATACGGGGTTTATATGACCGTAGTAGACTGTGACGTAACAGTCTATGTCGGACCTCATCGCTGTCTAATTAGTAGTTTAAAATGCTTATATCATACGTATTTAAATAAATAAATAAATAAATATCAGGGACAATCTTACACAAATCGACCTAGTCCCAAACTAAGCAAAGCTTGTACTATGGGTACTAGGCGACGATATACATAATAAATAGATAAATTATAATACTTAAATACATAGAAAACATCCAAGACCCAGGAACAAATATTCGTGCTCATCACACAAACACTTGCCCTGGCCGGGATTCGAACCCAGGACCGTCAGCTTCGTAGGCCGTTGTACAACCCACTGAGCCAAACGTGTCGTCAATTTCTTGGACGATTTTAATTTTAATTTCACTTTTTGGAATAGTTTTTACGGTATTTTGATATTTCGTTAAGAAAAGTGATGAAAAAATTTCATGCATGTTCCCTATTGGCAATGGTTGGTTTATTTTTCACTTGATATAGATCTGCGCGGCTCGCTCGCTTCGCTCGCTCGTTAGGGTCGAGTTCAACCTAACACTCCTCCTCGCTTCGCTCGTCGTCGTACCTAACCTAAGCCAAGTCGGACCTACCTTAAGGTGAAATAGATAAGCTGAAATTCCTGTATTGTGTAATATGTGTGTATTCCTGCAATAGTAAAAATTATCGATTAATTATTTCCAGTTTATACCAGTACTACATTATACCCACTGAGCGTTATATCGAACATAGTTATATCAGATATACGTTATACCATGTAACTGTTAGATTTATAGTTGTTATATTACTAGTTCATTATACCTGATGATAGTTAAATCATATCATAATATACCAAATATTGTTATAACAAAAGTGCATTATATCCCATAATCGTTATATTGACCAATAATATACCAAAAGCTGTTATAGCGACCGTTACGCACCCGAAATTAATAACAAATAGTAACAAAGAGTCCCCGGCAAGCTCGGTTCTCCATACACACGTAGTTACGCAAATTTTATAACTACTAGCTAGTTTGCTCTGAAACTTTTTACTTACAGTAAGTTAAGGAATATCCAGGTCTGTAATTAGTTTATTTAGCTTCAGATACCATAGTACAAAAATACAGCGAATTTAAGTTTTTCATACAAATCTAGTTTTTGTAGTATTTCGAATGTTTTATAAACTGGAGCCATATAAACTAATTGCAGACCTAGATATACCTCATGTCATTGTATACCCTGGGTGCGAAGTAGGTACAAGGTAGCGGTAATGTATTCGATCGCAGCGCTCATAGTGGCCAAAAGTAAAACTAATGTTGGCGCTGTTATCTGTCATATCTCAAAGTAATCTGTTTAGACTTGGTTACCTAATTTGAATAAACCCGGGAGGTTATTGCCTAACGAAATTTTGACACTTGGTATCCGAATCAACTGTCATAGCCCATACAAAATCATGACACTTGATTCTGATTGCGAGCGTCAAATGCGTTAGGCAATAGGGAGGCCAGTTCTAAACGATATTTAATTTATCACAAGCGATACGATACAGAAAGAATTATGTATGTCTATTACTATTGAATGTAACCATTAAAGTAGCTTTGGCTTCTTGTTTTACAGTAAAATTACTATTAAAAATTCAGTAAACAAACCCTGGCATATTCAAAGTAAACACACTTTTGACGAAAATTGATTTCACAATCCTTTCACCCCAGCACAATTTTATTTCAACATTTTTATACATAATATTTTTGTTATGATTTTAGAATGTCTGAAGATAGCAGCCAGCCAGTGGCAGCCACCAATAATTCACATACTAAATTTGACACAAATAAATATGATTTTGAATGATGGAACTTTTTTTCTCGACTGTTCTTACCTTCTAAAATGTGACGGGGGATCCGACAGGAATAGCAATTTTTTTAGTGGATCAGACCGGAATAAAAATGGAATAATAATAAATGGGGTATCAGTTTTGATGATCAGACCGGAATAACTCATGAAGGTATCACAGTAATTTTGGAAATAAATTAATAGATAATTTTGGATTATAATAATATTTTTTCACAACGTCGCGATTAAATCTCTAAACGTCAGAGTCAACAAAGTTGTCGACGCTGGTGGAGCTGAACTCGTGCACGGAGCCAATACGCAACGTTTCGTTACAATCCAACACGTAGTTTAAAATGAAAACGAAACTCCGTTTGAACGAAAGTCCAGGTGAAATTCGGCCGAGCTTGCCGAGGACTCTTAAGTCTGGAATCCCTTGAGTTTGTGAAAAAATCAAACTTCGAAGTCAACGCAATCAAAAGGTACAAAACAAACGTATTTCCATACAATTTACCATTCCAATTGTCCTAGAAACTTAAAATTAGGTATGGAGATAGCTCTTATAGTACAACCACTGAGAAAATTCTAACTTTTTTATGTCTGTCTATGTCACTAACCAATGTAAAATGAACCTACACTGCATACACTTTTGCTAAGGAGCAGGGCTCTTCTTAGACTGGATTTTGCAAATTGCCGTATTGAATTAAAAACCGATAGGGTACTTACAATTGTCCTAGGAACTTTAGATTTGGTATGAAGGTAGTTCTTATAGCATAATCAATGAAAAAAAAATCTGAAAATCTAAGATATTCATGTTTGTCTGACTATGTCAGTATCCAATGTAAAATGACCCTACACTGCGTACTTTGTTGCCGAGGAATGGAACACCTGTAAGGGTACTTCCCGTTGTTCTAGAAACTTTAAATTTGGTATAAAGGTAGATCTTATAGCACAACCAACATCTGAAAATCTTAAATTTGTATGTCTGTCTGTCTATGTCAGTAACCAATATAAATCATATCGTCGGTGTGCCAGTCCGGCTCGCACTAGGCTGTTTTTTTTAAATACATATAGGATGCGCAACCATACATTATTTTAGCGTTAGCGGATAATTCAATATCCCTCATCATCCCACCCGCCATTCATTACTGTACGAATATATAGTTATTAATTATAGAATAAATATAGTCACACAATTGCAGGTATAATTCCTTGCAAGCTGAAGTTAAACAATTCATAAAAAAAGTTGGAAAGCATGCGGTCGAGCAACAGTCACAAGTCACAGCAAATCAATTTGTACGGAACGGTAATGAACTTGGCCGCTATCGTTATCAGCCGTTTCCAGCTGTTTCCCCGTTGCCTACCAGAAACCAATCCACGTGAACTCAATACTTAAACGGTAAAAGTAAAAAAATAAAAGTAATAGAAAATGGCAACATTATATCAGCAATGTAACTCGTCAATTTAATAACAAGTTAAGTTTCGATTTCGAAAGCATAGCGACCCTGACCCTGTGAGTGAGACTCGTAGGAGTCATAGGTGGCATCGAGATAAATTAATAAAACACGTGAATATCAGTTCCTTTGAGTACAACCGGTTAGTCACAATTCGTGTCAAGCATCGTACAGTATCTTGCTATTAATACGGTACGTACCTATAATATTATGCATATTCATATAGGTACAGATACGCTAAAGCCACAGATCACCTGTACCTCGCCACCTGCACACCTTATCGCCTTACCAATGTGTAACCTTTTACGGCGAGGCAGCTGGGGCAGAAGTCTATGAAACTATTCATTTACATACTGCTTGCATGTTTAATAGCTGGTGTAAGTAATTCACGTGCATTAATAACGACGTACAACAAATACATCGAGTAAACTTAAAATGGATTTTAATGAATTATCCGCTAATTAAATAATTTGAAGTAAAAAAAATTATGGTAATAATAGGTTTGTAAATATACAAGAGATTTTTTTATGTGAGTACGGATATTTAATACCCGTTAGCCAGTTTTAAGTTCAATCTGTACAACCATATAAAACTTACCAACCAGCTTAGATCCAAAACATGTTTGGTAAAAAACCGGCCAAGTGCAAGACGGACTCGCACACCGGGAGCTTCGTACAAAATATACGCTAAAAACGGCCGTATATATGACAAACCCGTCTTCGCAGAGCCCTCCTGTAAAATGTACGCGGTGTGGAGTGGGGTCAATATTGGTTATGAGTATGACATTGACAGATATAAAAAAATAAGATTTTCAGATTTATTTCATAATTACCAATAATATATTTTTTTTTTCAACGAATATCATTGAGAACTTTTAAGTTTCTCAGAGTCAGATAAAACTCGATTGAAGAAATTTATGTTCGCGCCTCACTTCAGAAGGGCTTAAATATTTGGAAGCCTTTCAAATGTCAAAGACCTTTCATATAAGCTTATTTTATTGTCGAAAAGTCGTAAAAACTATAGATTTCAAACGGAGTTTTAGGACAAATATCTAGTTTTTTGATGTTCGGTACGTAAAAAGCAAAGTTAGTTTATATAAGTAGTTCATAGTCAACAGTTCATAGTTCACAGTAAATAAATATTTAAAAAATATACGCTTTTCCCGATTCCGAACGGTGTTCGTTAAAACCTTCCCGTCAAAATGATGGTTAACTCATCGTCGAATACTCATTTTTTACTTTTTTTATGAATAATTACTGCACTAAATCAATCAGAACACAAAAACTGCTTAAATAACAACACAGAAAAACCCTATTTTTAATCGCAAAGGTAACGTAAAACGATTTTATGACCTTAAGAGGTATTCGCAATTTCTTAACGATTTTCACATGTACTCCTCCCCATACAAAAAGTTTTAAAGTTTTTTTTTACATTTATGTTTCACAAATTGCATAGCGCTAACACAACACCATTTTTTTTAAATCAAATGTTCACTCACCTACCCTACTAAAATTGCAAAGTAAGTGAGCCAATTTTAATTTTATATGGGGCTGAAAAAAAGATGGTGTCGTAACTTCGCATATTGAAAATGTAATTAGAAACAGAGGGTGCTAGGTTAATTTAGAATTTTCATAGTTTTTTTTGATACCATACGTATGCGTATATTATGAGTAGTTATCGAAATATCATGGTAGTTCTGCTGGGGCGATGCTTCTTAGCAGGACCACCTTGCAATCAAATTTAGGTACGGCGAAACAATTGACATAGATTTTTTTAATGGTACTAGAATTATATAGATTGTATATAGAAAAATTCCTATATGTTTAAATTCATCAAAGCCGAGGTGGTTCTGCTGGGGATATTTATTTATTAATAATAATAGTCAAGATATATTGCGATAGCCATAAAAATCTATCCCAACTACAATCTCTTAGCCTCACTCGCTTTCCTTAAAATTCAATAGTTCGGAAATCTGCTGGGACCTGCTCATGGACTTATTCTCTCATTGACATGCTCAGGAATGAAATCCTGCAAGAATATAGCCAAAGCGAGCTCTAGGTGTCGGATCCATATCCCCACACAAGCCTCGCAAAAATCCGGGGCGAATAAGCCCGAAATACAAAGACGAGATATTATAAATAGTAGTAATAGTTTATATAGATCATGATATTTCCTTATTGTATTGTCACCCTCTTATGGAGATAATTATTACTTAGGTAACTTATACTCATAGATGAACCATTCCCACGAGGAAGCGATATCCAGACCCAGTGACTAAGTCAGTTTTTGTTATTTCAATAATATCCATTTACTTACACGTTCCGAATGATATTGTAATATAACACTTGTGATCGGATGTAAATTTTCCTGACAAAGGATTACGTAAGTATCGCCAATTAGTTTATTTACACTACGGAAGTACAATGATGTACGTATTTGTAATGGTATTAGATTGGTAGGAAAAGGGGGTATTTTCCAAGCAAGTGAATACCGTAACTATTTTTTATCAAAGAAAACATATACAATTTAATTTAAATATGTAAGTATAACGCAGTAAATATGTTTTGATAAACAATTCTAGTTTTTAAATTACATCTACGTGTCAATGAATATAATATTGTTTATGAACAATATTCCTTATGCTCTTAATTTAAATACTTTTACTATTTGTATTTCACTAACAGGTGAATAATTGAATATACGTGGGTAACTAATTAATATTACGTCCTCAATATTAGTTCTCTCCGCCTCATTCATTTATTTTATTACTATAAATGCGACGATGCGGGTGCTCGTCCATTGACTTCTTAATGGTGGTTAGTCATTCGAGGAAAATGATGCACTTATACAAGGGAAATTGTAAATCTGCTAGCGTTGCTGCAAGTAGCGAAAAAATAACCAACATTATGCACCTATATAATCATGTACCTATCATAAGATACGAAACATATATGCTGCTCAACGGCAGGAGGACAATATCAGCCACGGGCTTCGTCTGTAATTACACCGGCCATACTCATGCCACAACATCACTTACAATAACTGCATCTAAATAATAATGACACTGTTGATACTCTACGACATAAGCGCGTCCTCGTCACTCTTGAGACCGACTATGTCGGCAAACTTAGCAGGCTACGGCAGCGGAGATGGGTCGGGTTGCATAACACCGACAAACTGCACGGCTTGCAGCGCAGTTTGCACACAATCGCATTATTTATTCACACCCTCCGCGCGAAATACGTAATCAGTTTTCTTAGAAATGCTTTCAAATGGAAAATTCAAGGAAAGTTAGAGGCGCATGCGAGATTTGCTGGAGACTTGGAGGGAGGCTATTCTGTAACACTAAACAGAACAATCTTAATCAACCTAAGCCTTCATTCCTCTATCCACCATAGTTCTAATAATGCACGATATACTTAGTTTTCACGGCAGAACCACGTAAAATATGAATCATGTCTAACTAATTTAGTAAGCTAAATAAGAAAAATATTATTTAGAAATTGCCACGTTTTTTGGTGGTGTCTATGGGTGTGCTTGTTAGCGAAACTAGAATTTTAATACATCTACTCTAACGAATAGAACCATTGTCAGGTGACAAGGAGTATTGAGAAATAAACCGTAATTTCTCTTGCTCAAAGGCCTTCAGCAACCTATTACACAAAAGACAGTGACGGTCGCCGATACATGTTGTTTGGAACCGAGTGTGCTCATTCGTTGGTACATTTATTATTCTCAATATTTGCAACAAATGCACAAGAGTAAAATTTTTAAGCTTAGCTTAGTAATCGATATCAACGCCTGTTAGAGTCATTTTACTTTTACTATGATAATTACTTTTTTTTTAATGGAACCCTTATAGGATCACTTTGCAAAGATTTGCTATCCGGCTGTCCACCTGTCTGTCATGTACCTTTTTCTCGGCAACGCTTGGAGATATCAAGTTGAAATTAACATCAAATACTTAAATAGTCTGCGGTCCCTTTAAGCTGTAAAAAATCAAGCTTCTAAAGTCAGCGCAATTTAAAGATACCGTCATGAAAAAAGGTGTTTCCATACAGCCATGAATAGCCTATACTATAGGGTACTTCCAGTTTTCCTAGAAATTTGGTATGAAGGTAAGTAGCTCTTATAGCACAACCCACGAAATAAATCTGAAAATCTTAATTTTTATGTCTGTCTGTCTATAAGAGGCGTGGTGTCAGGAAAATGAGACAATCCTTATTGGGAGATGATATTTAATTATAACTGTTATTATGTTCATTCTCTCCGCATCTACCTCTCCAGTGGGACGAGCGAAGTGTTGATGAAAATTGACGTCAAAAAGGCTTTCAATGCTGTAAATAGAGACACCCTTCTGGCCGAAATAAAACAAACAGCCAGAAATTTACAACTATCTTCTTCACTGCTAGGCAGATCCAACAAAATTACTTTATCACGAAAATTTTATATCTTCAGAAGTCGGTTGCCAACAGGGTGATCCTTTCGGGCCAGCCATTTTTAGTTTAGCCATAAATCCTATAATACAAAATTTAAAATCTAAATTTAACGTGTGGTATTTGGACGACGGAACCCCAGGAGGCGACGTTGATACTGTCCTCTCGGACCTAGTAACAATAAAGACAAAATTCGAATCCATTGGTCTAGAGTTGAACTCCAGTAAGTGCGAACTATATATTCCAAATTCAGGTGACAATTCCAGAGACATCAACATCAGAAAACAATTTGACAGCCTGACGCCAAATATTAAAATAGTCACTAAAAGCTCCCTCTGTCTCCTAGGCTCTCCAATTTTCGAAGAATCTTTGCTAATTCTATTTCTAAATTCCAAAACTACGCCGACAGACTTCTCGAAATAAGTCCTCATTATGCTTTGTCAATACTTAAATTCTGCCTTTTCGTCCCAAAATTATGTGCTTCGCTGCTGTCCTCTCTGGAAATCCTAAAACCTTTTAACACCTTTAGATGATCTTATTAAGCTGAATTTGGAGGCTATTTTAAACACACAGTTAAGCGAAGAGTCCTGGAGTCAGGCATCTCTACCCATCCGATACGGTGGGATGGGGATCCGCAAAATTTCTAGTATTTCTTTACCGGCCTTTTTGTCTTCCGTCCACAGCTCGACTAGTCTCATAGGTAAAATCTTACGGGATTACCCACAAAACTATGAGACTGCGGGCCTGGAGGAAGGCAAACATGCATGGTCACTTGCTTGCCCGGGCAGGATTTTCCAGACCACCTTAATTCGCAGAGGAGTTGGGATGACACACTATGTAAATTAATGTACGACAGTTGACTGAGCCGCAGTGCAGGTCCTGAACGGGCCAGATTATTTGCGGTGGGAACCAAAGAAGCAGGGTCTTGGTTACACGCCTACCCATCGCCAAAGACCGGGACCTACTTAGATACACGCTCCGAATAGCGACCTGTCTCCGGCTCGGAGCCCGAATCTGCGCCCCACACAGGTGCCCCTGCGGCAGCGAAGTAGACCAGATGGGACGCCACGGGCTATCTTGCCAGAAAAGCGCCGGCCGCTTCTCAAGGCACGCCGTGCTTAATGACATTATCCGCCGATCTCTTGCTACCGTCAACGTGCCGGCTCTACTGGAGCCAACAGACCGGACGGAATGTCTCTTATTCCGTGAAGGCTGGGGAGGATTTTGGTGTGGGAGCCAGTGTGTCTACATTTGTAGACACACTGGCTCCGTCTTACCTCCACGGAACTTGCAATAAAGCAGGCGCAGCGGCTGTGGCGGCTGAAAAGATGAAGCGCTTTAAATACCGTGCTCTCGGCTCCGAATACAATTTCACCCCATTCGGAGTCGAGACCCTGGGTCCATGGGGCCTGGAGGCTCACAGGCTCTTCAAAGAGCTGGCAAGAAGGCTCGTGGACTCCACCGGGGATCACAAAGCCGGCAGCTTCCTTGCTCAAAGAATTGGTCTTGCTATTCAGCGAGGAAATGCTGCCAGCATCCTCGGCACGATGCCAAAGGAGTCAACTTTTTTAAATATATTATAAGAATTTAATTTTTAGTTTATGTATGTAGTTTTTAGAAAATTTAGTCTATATTTTGTGTAGTTAGTTTTAATTTGATATTTAAGTTTATTTTAAGGTTGGTTGTTAAGTTAGTTTAATTTATTATATTTATAATTGTTGTACTTAATAAACTTATTAAAACCATCATAACTGTTATTATTTTTTGCATAGTTGATGATGTTAATGTTAATATTATACAATTAGCCAATACATAGAAGACAAAGATGCCTGGAAGCTTCTGCATGACCACCACCTGTAATGTTAATATTGACTTGCAAAAGTGCTATTTTAAGTCTACTTGAATAAATGAGTTTCGAGTTTGAGTTCATTTTATCATTATTTTACTTATGTTGACGATCATGCACATTTATAGTGTAATTTTTGAAATAAATAAATCGTAAATCTATCCAGAACTCGTGGGGTATTTTTTTATGAAATGGTATTTGTGTGATTTTTTGTACTTATCGGCTAAGAGTGTAAACCTGCTAACGGCTTTGATTTTTAAGAAAAACTACTTACCTATTGGGTCTATAATGAAGACTGAATATTGTTTAAACATTTCAAAGGAGTTACGTAGGTCACTCGACAAACTATTGAAGATAGTATTATTTATTTTTCGTTTTTTCAGAATACTCTCCATTACTCTCTATACAAAGTTCCATTCGTCTGAACCAACTTTGGAAGCACTTTTGCCAGTCTTCATCAGATAGGTCCGAAATGGCTTCTTCATATGCAGCCACGGCTTCTTCGGCACTCGAAAAAAACTTCCTTTTTATTTTTTCTTTCACCACCGGGAACAAAAAGAAATCACAGGGCGCTAAGTCAGGACTGTAGGGTGAATGTGGTAAGGTTTCTATCCCAGCTTTCTCAATAAACGACTTTGTTCTGAGGGACGTATGTGAAGAGGCGTTATCGTGATGCAGCAAGATTCCCCGAAGTCCAGTCTTTGGTCTCCTCTCTCGCACTGCTTTGAAAACTTGCGGCAATGCTACTGTAGTATACCAATCAGAGTTGACTGACCTATAAATTTCCAGCATTGATGTTGATAAATGTCCACCCCGTGATGAGAAACTAGCGACCATTTGTTTCGCCGACGTTACGAGGTCTTTGTAGTTTTGTTGGTAACTTTCCCTCTGAGAAGACCCTTTTTTTTTTTTATTGTTCTTTGGTCTCTTTTGGGTCAGTTTTGACCCTTTTAGAGTTGTGCAGGCGCCACGCTCCGAAGGAGCGTGGCGCCTGCTGAACCTTAAGGCTTCGCCTGGCGACCGGGTGGAAGCCAGGACTTTTCGACAAGCCGGTGTAGTGCTGGCTGGGGCCAGCTGTTTTGAGGTGTGAAGGTCTTCGAAGATAACTAAATTCTGGGTCTTTTCTTCCGATCTTCTTTTTTCCTTTAGTAAGGAATCCTATTGAAGTCTCCAGTTTTCATGTTTATATGTAGTTTGAAGTTCCAGTACTGGGCTTGAGTAAGAAGAGAGACGAGCCTCCTCCGGTGAACCACGCCGCGCAAAGGGGGGGCTGACTCCCCTAAGGAGCCATGCGCCACCGCACCCTACGTTGACGACCCTATAGGCCGCTGGACGACGGGGGTCGGAAGAGACGCGGGTCGCTCCTTTTCTCACTGCCAAGTAGTTGTTTTTCTTTTCGCTCGGTGTTCAGCGTCGTCAGGTCCGAGAGTTCGTGATGTGTCCGGCGCGAGGAGCACGGACGGCGGGTGGGCCCTCACCAGGGCGCGCAGCAGGTCCCCCTCGGGTTGGCAAGACAGCTCGGCGCAATGCGGCGTCTACTTTGACTCCAACGCGAGGAAGTCGTGATGCAGGCTCCGGCTCGTTCCCACTCTCCGCGGATGCTCCTCACTACGGTGCAGCACTGTGAATTGCTCATAGAGCAATATTATGAAGTCACTAGTAATGGTCACACATTTTCATGCGGAGGTATTGTCGGTAGATTTCTCAGCTAGTGAGTGTGCTAGACTTTACACTTTACCGCCGGGGGCTGAGGACGCCCCGGCGGCTCGCGGATGGTGGTGCGATCGCGCGTCCGTGCCTACAGAAACACGGGATGTCCCTGAGAAGACCCATACTGACGATTGCCGCTTGTTTTCCGGGTTATATTGGTAAATCCATGTTTCGTCACCTGTAATTATTTCCGATACTCGCCGCGATGTCCCGTTGTCGAATCGTATATCGAGACAAAGGGAATGAGGAAAGGGATGCGGATGCCGAAGAGTGGTTTTACTCATATTTAAAGAAAAAGGTGGTTAAGGTTACCTTTAACCTTAACCACCTTTTTTCCTTGGGCAACCCGGTGAGAATCGGCTTATATGATCGCCACGCCACTGCTATGTCAGTAACCAATGTAAAATGACCCCACACCATGTACATTGTGTTTAGGAGTAGGGTTCTGCTTACACTGTATTTTCATAGCTACGGCCGATTTGAGCGTATATTTTGTACGGAACCCTCAGAGCGCGAGTCCAACTTGACCGATTTTTTTATATCCACCGTGATATTTTAAAATAAAACCTAAATTGTATAAAGACTATTAAGAGATAGATATATTAGATAACACTGATAGACAATATTATTCATACGGAAGTTATACAAACTTATCAAAGAAATAAGGTGTCACATTAGTTGTTTAAATTAACCGATCGTAAGTCATAATAGCAATCGGTTTTGTCCAGATGAAGGTTACAGTGCTGCCGATAGAAATTTACATATGTCGCTAGAAAGTCAAAGGCAGCATGCACCATGCTTGCACTGGAAGCAGGTCTAGACCTGGGGCCATACCTTAACTTAGCTTTTTACAAACATTTTCCTCAGTCAACGGCCACTCTAGTACACACGTAAAGCCTGACCGCAACAAAGTAATCTTCGTAAACAGGGTCGCGGGATATTATGACGAATCCAGCGAAATGCCTCGTGCTTCAATTAATCAGAAAATAACGTTGGCACTGTATCTCTCCACCGACGTAACGTTAACGTTAAAATAATCAAAATAGCGAGTAGCGCACCCATTCAGCCCGCGGAGCAGAGCAATACAGTATCTATGTGTATGTGTAAGTATCGATAGGTTATGAGTCAGGAACATAATAGGGAACATTAAGTTTCCCAAAGGTGTTCATATTATATTTTTTTCTGGATAGTTAGTACGCGTTATGTGGGCTCAGAATCTATGGTTTGTTTATTTTTATGACATATTGATTTTTAGATATATTTTTTTAAATTCAGGAAGTGACATTTGATCACGACAATCGACTGTATACATTTTACTTTGGTCTGTACAGATTAGAAGGAAAAATTAACAAGTAGGCTGTCAATGTCATGACTTTTTTTTATATTTTTACTAAACGATATAGGCCAAAAGTAAGAAATTACCTTTTTTCCCAGGTCTTCACTTTCCCAATTTTTCACATGCCCCATTTTTCACTTCCCCAGATCTTCACTATCTCAATTTTGCACATTTTCAGATTTTCACATTCCCAGATCTTCACATGTTCAGTTCTTCACAGTCCCAATTCTTCTCACTCTCTGTTCTGCACATGTCCAATTCTTCACTGTCCCAGTTCTTCAAGCTCTCTGGTTTTCAGATGCCAAATTTTCACACTGTTAATATGTCATGCAAAGTACAGTCAGAGAAGGACTAATCAAAAAATAATAAAACAGTCATTTATAAATCGTCAATTTTTTCATCAGTAAAAAACAAATATTTTTAATAGAACAATAAGCAACCAACTGCTAAACTCAATGCTGTTTAACTTAAATAAAAAACGTTACCTTCCTATCTAAAACTCAAATCAATTCAAAAATCTTCTTCCCTTTATCATTATTATTTCACACTTGTACGCTTATTGAATCGGTAATTTAATTTATGATCAAAAAATATTTCGGCGTTTACATTTTATACGAAAATGATACCGAACTTGCCCTAGCAGATATTAAAAAGGAGTCAGATTATTTTAAAATGTATAGGTTGGCTGCCATCTTTGAAGCTCCCCTCCCACTACCCACTTACATCAAAAATCCGTCGGGCTCTACTTCATAAATCTCTCTTTGGACCACACCATATCAATCCTTCCAGAGGATAACATGTATATACACGTTAGTCAAAATCAACATTATCACATTGATGAGACTGTACTTGTCATTTGTCGGGTATTGTAGAATTGGAAAATTGAGGAACTTGGCACTTGATAAAATGGAAACGTGAAAAACTGAAAATGTGAGGATTCGGACATATGAAGAACTGAGCATGTGAAAATTTGGTAGTGTGAAGATCTGGGGATGTGAAGATCTGAAAATGTGCAAAATTGAGAAAGTGAAGATCTGGGGAAGTGAAAAATGGGGCATGTGAAAAATTGTGAAAGTGAAGACCTGGGAATAAAGGAGAAATTATACAGTCGATTGTCGTGAACAAATGTCATACAGAGGTTTTAAAATATATATATATATATATACATCTAAAAACAACGATACGATATAAAAAAAAATATATTTGTACATTATGTGTTCATGTAAAAATACTTATACAATTTATACCTCTGGGAAACTTAATGCTCCCAATATGGAACATGCATGAAATTTTTCATCGCTTTTCTTAACAAAATATCAAAATACCGTAAAAACTATTCCAAAAAGTGAAATTAAAATTAAAATCGGCCAAGAAATACGCATGATATGGGAATTTTAAGCTACTAATTAGACAGCGATGTGACAGAGAGGTCCGACATGTACTATTACGTCACAGTCTACTACGGTCATATAAACTCCATATTAAATTCTGTTTTGCTAAAAAGAGAAAGAATGAAATGTTTGATGGCTTATATCTTGGTTATTTTTATATTTATTCGAATAACGTTTGTTACATGAATGAGCTTTTAATAAAGCAAAAACAAAAATTCATGCATATTCCCTATTAAGGAACGAAAATGTAGGTTGTTGCAAGCATCAAACATATATTTCATGAAAGGGGACAAGTGTATTGTTGTTTGGGCAAGATAACCATTTTTTATACTTCTTCTATACTATAAAGTTGTAAAAATGAAATGTTTGTATGTGTCGTTGTGGCTTCATCACGCTAAATCGGCTTAACGGATTTCAACTATTTTTGGTACACGGGTAGCTGGGTATCACCAGATGGTTATAGAATACTTTTTACCCGACTACGCTGAAGAAGAAAAGAGGGGTTATGACTTTTTCTCCTCAGCGAACAAAGTTGCAGGCGCCTTCTAGTTAAGAATAAATGTGGAAAATAAAAGTTCAAAACACATTTTTTTTATACTCCATTTGGCTTATTTGATGTTTTTACACTCCATTTTGCTGTTTGACTACATTTGCGGCCTGGTGGTCTCTACCACTGGTAGTGGATCCACTAGAGTCGAGAGGACCAGTTCCTTGAATACCTAGCGTTTCGTAATGATGAGACTTGCAGTATCTGCCTCTGGTACAGTCAGCAGCAGAGAAACGTGACCCCTCTGCCATATAATGTTAGTATGGCAGGGGGGTTACTTTTCTCTGCAGCTGACTGTACATGAATAGTTGTTGGGGATTAGGTAGTCTAATCTATTATTAGCCACAAAAAGTACGCTAGTTTGGGATGTAGAATTTAATTATTTCTGGAATATTAGGAACTTATACCAATATCGCTCTCCGATTAGTTTAACCGCATATTTAATGTTAATAAATATCTATACATTATTTAATTTCTCGTCATCCTAGCGCCTTTAGTCACTGCAGTGGAATAACCAATGTAGGTATGTAAACGGAATAAGGTAATGATTTGGTGTCATCTGTCGCCACAACACCGCAAACTAACCATTAAATTAACACGCAGAAGGTAAAATATGTGAAGAGAAAACTTAGTTAAAATCATTCACTATCGCTGTGTTTTTCCATCGACTCAGAAGTCGGTTGGCAGGACAGCTCATCATGACCACAAACAAATGATATAATAAAAAAAACTACTCTTTCTGAGAATGCACTTACTCATAAAACATAGGCCATAAGACTAGGGAATAGCCCCACCACCGCCACTACTTAAGGTGGACTGGTTAGGAGGTCTTCAAGTAACCTGCCAACCCTATATGGGTAAGCTATAAGAGCTGGCTTAAATTATATGAATGGAAAATGAAGGCGTTCACCATGATTCGGGGATTATGATATTCCTTTTAAAATACTAGAATCTTTTATTGGGCACCTGTACATGATCGGCACTCATACAATGATAGGTAACATTCGTTTCGTTCAATCCATTGACGACAAAAGGGCTTGCTGCTCTTCTATAATTTTTCATAAAAGTGGTAGTGAACATTATTGCCACATGCGAGAAAATAAATCTAGTTAAATCGATTCAATTAATCTCCAATCCGAGCATCGTTCCTAAGATGGCGCGGTGGCCGCCGGATGCGCGTCATGTCGGACGCACATCCTGTAGCTGGTACGCAATCTTCCCGCTTTTACACTTCACTTGTACCAATATAGTTATATGGTGCACTACCGACAAAACAATGAGCATGCCTGGTATCCCTATAAACAAATCGACTTGAGTTCTGGTTGATTGATTACGTAACCACCGATAGCGTGTTCGCTTTAATATTTAAACCCATACTGCAGGAGACATGTGCCAATACATGACGAATATCAACATTTATCTAACAGTCAAATTCACGTTGCATAAAGATAAGATAACACGTACTATTATATATGGATTAAAAATATTTTTAAAAATTACTTTTATTTGTTCTATATTACAGACAATTACCGATGGATGTAATAACGACAGGACCGCAGCTTACTAGCTATCTAACCCTGCCTCTTTTGTAATAAATAGAAAACTATCTCGAACAACGTTATAAGGAACAAGTATTGCATTCAATAATAATAATTGTAAAATATATTATAAGATTTTTAAAATGTGCATTGTTTGGGTGATCCCAAGTAAGTCGTAGGGCGCATGATCCCATAAAGCCTAGGACCGCGCCTATGTGTAAGTACGATGTGTATTGTAGTATACTTTAACAAACTAGGGGATAACTGTACCAATTCTGGGCATGACTCATTCATTCACATGTCCGTTGCCTAGACGCAGTGTTAGATAGAGTATTATTTGTTTATTTAATGTTACGAACGCAGAACAAGAAACTCATTGAAATACCTACTGTCACATATTTCTGTTAGTTTTCTTGTTAATCACCATATGTCATTTGAAAACGATAATATTGGATGTTATTGAATTGTTAATTTCTTATCAACTTATGCATTGGAAGATAAGGGAACAGCAAGTTCAAATAAGATTTTCTATCGTTGCGACACTTCTTCGGCTTCCTTGGGATAGTAGGTTTTAGTAGGCACTGAGAACAACATGGCGGAGACGGCGTTCTAATTTTGAATCTCGGACGAGTCGGCGCTCGCGTACGTAAATAAACGCACACACGAATAATAATCAGTAGGTAATACTATACACGTACCTATTCAGTCAGTCGACTAAATACTACTTCCTAAATGAAAACATAGTGTACATTAGATACACTACTATTTCGTCATCTGTTGAAAAAGAGATAGAGGTAGAGTAATATTATTTTTCTTTTTTTTTATCTTATAAAAGGAATAGGTGTTATCGAACTAAGAAAATCAGTTTCACGTCATATATTTTTTTGTATGACGTAAATAAAAGTGATCCTGGATCGCGGGAGAAATTGCTAATAAAGCGTGTAAACGAAGTGTGGTTGGCTGGCCCTCAAACAAGCATCTTTTAGGCGCCATTGGCACCACCACCAGTGAGCTCTCAGTATCGCAAGACCCGGTTGATTTACACGCTGTATGTTGTACAACATCAAACGCCATTGCTGGCGCCGCCTGCCAAGCCGCGCTAGGTTATTCATTTTACATTCGGGAACTTCTTACGCCTACGTTCATTAATAACTCTGATAAATTAATGACAAACTAGTGACTACCTATGTACGTTCTAAAATAATAACCAATGTTATCATTGTGTTACCTATAATGGTACACTCACTATGTTGACCCCTATAATCACTTAATCGGCTTATTAGCTTATGAAACATGGCGCAGGTCAAACAGGTACTGCTATAGGTAGCTTACCGAGTTAAGCCCGTCACAGACGGAGCGATAATATATATTAATATACCGAAAGATATCTTACAGGATAGCTAAGCCCCTCACACGACAAAGATACCAAAATATATATTTCTGCCGCCATTATGCTCGTAGCCGGCGAAGCAGAGGACGTTTATACAATATACAGGCTGTTTGTGAAACATGACTTGTTGCATAGTTTGTCTGAGGGAGATTATGATGCCGGATTTGATTTGCATGTTACTTTATCAGCAAAACTAAAATCAGTCTTGACTCAAGAGCACACAAAAAACGCGAGAACGAGGAAAATTCAACTTTTGCAATGATTTGTCTTTTATACAATTCAGTTAGTATTTTAGAATATCAAGAACAATGTTTAATGCTCTTCACAATCTGATCAACCTGGTTTTTGAACTGAGTTACTTTGTCACAAATTCTTGCTAAATTGGTATTTTCGTATACTATTTAAAGAGATTAAGTCTAAAATTGCTTGTTATAACCTCTTGGTTGTGTTTGCCGAAATGCATTATCTGTGATGAACATTATAAATTCTGCTCATAATTAATTCGATAAGAGCGACCTGTAAATCATTAATTATAATTTGGGACAAGGATTATTACTTGATAGGAGATCAAAGTTAGCGGGCGATTGAATGTTCTTTTCTCTTTACAAAAATGGACCATCCTATTGTCATTGTCCACCGTTCAGCTCCATCTTCAGAGCCTGCATATCGTATAGGACTAGAGAGCTTGCTAAGACAGACGAAATAATCCGAAATATTATTATTGTGTTTATCTTGTTTCTCAATGTCACTATGTACCTTCGGACTCCATCATCAGACCAGCTCCTTGGTACCATATTGTTGCATTGTCATCGAAGATAAATAAATTTGAGCCCAATCGCACGTCAAAAAAACAACATTCTGTAGTTGCGGCAAAATATACTAAAATATATCGTAAGATATCTTACGGTATCTTAAGATACTCAGCTATAATATATATTATCGCTGCATGTGGGGACTCTCTCAAATAGTAGGCAAAATATATCGTAAGATACCTTAATATAAGATATCTTAATATATATTATCGCTCCGTCTGTGACGGGCTTTAGATGGAGCATATATTCAATCGTATCGATTTCTGACTTCCTAGTAACCAAATAATATAGGTATACTTTGCTCACTATTCGGTATCAGGAAGTAAAAATAAAATCTACGACATACGGTTTTATTACGGCAATTATTATGCATAATGAATTAATGAACAAAGATAATAATAGTCACGATGCCAGTACATGCGCACTCGAAAGAAACTGGCTGTGAGTAGCGGCGTACACAGGCGCCGACGTCCCCGGCGCGGCGCGGGCGCCGCTCGTGCTCCCGCGCCACTGGTCGGCCTTGCCGTCCTACCTTTCGTACCCAGAGGTTAACAACGTGTTTTTTCATTGAACTTTAGAAAGTAACTAGATATGATTCGTGTTGACGTATAAATACACAAACTTCACTACCATTCCTATTTTCATGGCATGATTTCGAGCATTTAGTGTTAACACATTTATATTTTTCTGATGTTAGCGACGGAACGGCGATGAAACGGGACAATTTATTGTTTACGTCAAATTACTTAGTAAAAGTTGACTCATCATATTGTGTAGTTTTGTAGAGTACAATACTATCATGTTGACTTTGTTTCTTTGATAGACAATGTATAGCTTCGAATTTAGAAGAATAAGCGTCCGTGTCGTGACTCAATACTAAATTTTATCGAAGTTAAAAATATATTTGGTAAGTAGTGGGAGAGCACTATGGACACGCAGTATCCGGGTCGTTCGCACAGCGCCTTATCGATGACTCTTTCAAAACTGCCTGCGATTCCCAGAACGAAGATTACCATTGCCAACGAATAATAAAATTTTGGACTGGTTTGGAGGTCGTTTGACTATAACATAAAAAACAAAAATTACCACTATCCTATTCGAAAAACGAGTTTTATCCAGTTATATTTAAATTAATGATAATATATCTTGTCCATTAATATGAATCAGCAGCGTTCAGAGATGGTAAAAATACAATAAATACCTATATAATCTTTGATTTAAAAAGAAAAACCTAAAGGATCCTCCTGGAAACCGCTCAGCAAACTAAGAAATAAATATATGAGGTAATCAAGTTATTTCTAAACAGGTCGTAAAATACAATGCTAATAATGCTCATAAACGTGACTTTTAGCAACATGTAAGAGAAATCCGTGTAGGAAGGAAAATGCTTCAGTCCCGTGGTCCCGCGCAAGCAGCGGAAGTAACCGTGATTGCGCGGTGCCGTCAATGATGAATGCTAGCTTTTTGAGAAACCTATATTTTCCTAAAAAGTTACATAGATTTAATAGTCGCCAAAGTAAAATAATATCTCCACAAGCTAAATAATATCGTCTTGGAAAAAAGCTCAGGCTTGAGAGCCTTGGCGTAAACTGTAATCGGACGCTGTGATCTAGGATCAAAATATCTAAACCAATCTAATATCATCATAAAAACAGAATAGAAAAAAATATATCCAGAAAGTAATTGTATCATTGATGCTCTACTTTAAAAATTCTATTAATACATTACAAACAGTATTGTGCAGTTATTAAGTGTCGCTGAGTCAGAAAGCGTCATGTGATGGGAGTTGGTGCCTTATAATTAGATGTTAATGAGAGAAAAACAAAAAAATAAAACCGACTCCAAAAAAAACTAAAAAGTAAAAAATAACGACATAATTCAGTTTCCTCAAATTACTTACAAGTAACCGTTTGTATACTCAATCTATACAGTATATACAATTAATCTTATTTTGGCGTCGGTGCCATATAAAGAATGTGCAAAATATTGAAAATTGACGATTTTAGTGACTTGTGACACGATGGCACCGACTCCAAAATAACATTAATTGTATATACTGTATAGATTGAGTATACAAACGGTTACTTGTAAGTAATTTGAAGAAACTGAATTATAGCGTTATTTTTTACTTTTTTGTTTTTTTTGGAGTCGGTTTTATTTTTTTGTTTAAAATTTTATTTATTTTACACTTTTTAGTTAATCGTTACTTAAAAGTGTATCTCGTGACGATTCGAACAAGCCCAAACACGGCTAGGATACATTATTTTATTACATAGATCTGGTGCCTACCTTCCGACTCCATCATCAAATCAATTCGATGGTACCATTCTCATCAGGAACATTTAAATTTGTGACTTTGAAGTTGCTTAGCTAAATTAATCAAGATATTTTGTCGCCAACCGTAAATCATTTATCATTGAGGAGTTCCGATGGCATTCTGTGGTCTTCTGCATCAGTTCCACTTCACCAATTTACACTTTCTGAATGCAAATGCTTATTATGTTTCTTATAATACCAAAATCGCTATATGTATCCCTACAATATTTGAGGAGTTCCTTCAATTCCTCATGGATTCCATCATCAGATCTTCACCAAAATTAAATGGGACCAACTAGAAAGTACCTTCTATAAAATCAAAAAAAAAATTTGAAATCGGTCAAATAGTCTCTGAGTAATCGGTGAACATCCATAAAAAAAAAAAAAAACATTCCGTCGAATTGAGAACCTCCTCCTTTTTTTGGAAGTCGGTTAAAAAGGCAGATCTCGCAGTTATATTTGCCTGGATCTCGTTAACTTGAAGTTCCAGATCTCCTTCATTGTTTGAGGTCAAATAATAGTAAATACAGGCAATTCACACACAATGTTCACACACAATGTCACCAAGATAACATACAACTACATGGAACTCGCGTGTGGTCCAGACCGTAACGCAAAGTCACCGACTTACTTAGCTCCTTTTCCTACTGTCATCAAGCAGCGTACCTATTTGGGTTCAGCTTAACCATAACGCTGTCGCAAAGTAAAAATGGGTTGTTATGTGAGATATATTACATGAGAGATACCTGTTCTGCCTTAGTTCTCAGAGATGGTAGGTACACATTTTGAAAAAAAAATCGTGGATGGCAACGCAATTTCCCGTGTACTGAACAAAAAGATAATAATAATAAGTAATAGAGCCTTTGTGACTTGCGCACTTGCGCCTAATTCGCGACTTGTAATATAGGTATGAGTACTACCCGACTGTCGAATAAGGTCCTACTGCGAAACAAATTTGTATAATTTCAGTATATAAACCACCTTACGTCTTGAATCCAAGTTGGCTGGACTAAATCCTATATACCCCACCAATTTAACAGAAAATACTCGTAAGAGACAACCCAAATACGTTAAGTGAATTTGCAATAGAGGATTTGACACAAATAACCAAATGCAGTGGGTGCGCTGCCGCCGCAGCAGTCAGGTCCCGGATAGAGCGGCCGTATGCCGGGCGGGCAGGAAGTGCTAATGACAGCGGACACTTGCCGACCCGCTGAATCCAAACCGGAAGGAGTCCGGAACTAAACAGTTAACATATTCCTAACCATAGGACTAAACAGTGTGTTCAATTGGTAATGCTGATAATGATAATTAATTGCTCACTGACTTCAATATTAGCAAAACTTCAATCGAAAGCAGTTGAATCATAAACTAAAATAAGAGAAAAGGCTTTAAAATACCCCCTTTAAGACTGCAATCTTAGTCTGTGGTGCAACAGGCATCAGTAAACTGCGCCGAGGCTACTGTCCTGCAGCGCTCGGACTTTGGACCCGATTGTGTTGGTATGTGCGTCCCGGTCGCTCCCACGGGCGTGGCCTACCCGTATCCTGCTCGCCTTTCCTTGTCCGCCATTACATAACCGCTCGATTAACGTCGATGATGTCGGTGCTTTTTGCTACCACCTGACACGCTTCACAGAACTTTTTTTCCAATACCTAATCTTAAGCTGCAGTTGAGTTTTGTTTTTTAGGTCTCTCTTAAAATAACCACTGAACTAATAAAAAGAACTCTCAGAATGAAATTAGACAAACATGCAATACATAGACAACTACATAAACTTATTTAAATACTTAATAGGTAAATTCAGGATATTTAAGTCATAAATGAACGTTCATGCCAAGAACGCACTTATTAAAGGGTATAGAGAATGATTTATTAGGCGCTACGATTGCACAGTTGCACAGTGCATTTTGTCATAACGATAAATGAAATAAAAGCATGGAGACTACATACATAATCAACACAATCATCCAGCAAGTTCTTGAAATAATCTAGGCCGAAATAAAAAAAACTGATGGCTTTACAGCACCGGATATGTACATAAGTACTTACTTATTTATACATTCGTATATTTTTGTCGACACGCAACCTCGTTTCCCGAGGCTATCAGCTTTGGTACCTGGCTTTTAAATGGTTCTAGAGCCCTTGAACCTTTGTGAGCTTATTAAGTTCACCCTCTCCGGTACCGACCACAGCCCACCAGGTAAATATTAAATGTTTTGAAACAGCTGCATATGAAGCTTGTGTGTCTATATAATGAAAGTAACAAGTATACCTACTGTACTTGGGCTATTTTCATCACGGATAAAATCAGCTAAGTACTTTAAAGAGTGTCAAAACGCTCACACCATGTGAAGATTATGAGAAACAAGGGGATTTTTGTCGTCACTTTTCCCTTCTCATCTTTTTGGCTCTCGCATTACTAATTTATAATACTTAGTTAATTTGCTAATTTAAAAAATTTCGGATGAGCAATTGTTTAGATGGATTTTTCTATACTTTAGGATTGTCAATTTATTTATTTAGAGTGAAGGCCAACATAACGTTTTTTTGTTTTAATTGATTGTTTTTTCTGTCGTTGCTCTCCAACCATTTAAATATACACTGTGTATCATTGGTATTATTTCATTACCTAATCAAAGACCATGGTTGGTACAGTTGTGAAACGTTGGGAACGCAGCACCCCGCCTCCGAATCGCAAAATGTCAGATGATTTACATTCGCCCTAGTACGATTGTTAATCAAGGCCGTGACACAGTATTGCGATAGATAAACGAAGAGATTGACATCTGGAAACTCGAACTGCTATGAACTAAACAGCCACTTTGTCTATATAGAAATGAGCTCCTTACTACTGTAAGTACACGGTACATCGAGTTTATTTACATTAAAAATTTAAAACACTATAACTTAATTTTAACTTAAGAAACTTAAGAATTTTATTATGATTTTTGCAAAAGATTTTTTGCAAAAATCATGGGGAATTCTATCGTACAAACCAAACTGAAAGTATCTACTTTAAGAGGCTACAGAGCCTCATGCCTTTTTAAATATACTTATTTGTAGTGAAGCAAGTTCATTATTTCTATAAAACTAAATTGGTATACCTATGTATCCTATTATCAACCAGTTTATAGCCGATGCATAAAAAGCAAACTGTGAGACCCACATAGCCTTTGTTATTGCTGGCAAACCCGTGGATCGGGCAGTCAACGCAGTCCGGCTATCGAAGGTTACTGAATGATCAGCGCCGGTTCCGAGAAACGCGGCGAGCGCTCAAAGGCTGGAGCGGAGTCGAGAAAAAAAATCAATCCCTTTGTTACTAACAACTCAGGTGTACACCGAAATAAAATAAAACAAGCTCGACACGAACAGGCAGTGCCCAGGGCGGCGCTAAGCGCACTGCACTTATCGATATCTACTCCAGTAAATCTTTTTAAGATGTTTCAACAATACCACAAGCAGTTTGGTTTGAAGTGTTCAGAAAAATAGCTTTAAGGTTACGAGCACATATACCTATGTATTCGTATGCCTAGCTAGATCGCTCAAGGCTCATCTCATCCTGTTTGATGAAAAATTCAAAGCAAGAAGATAATCGTATTTCTTCATCTACCATAAGAGTACACGACGTGATAAATGATGATGTTGACGGAGAATAATCAAAGGAGTTTTTTTTAACCATCGATATCAAAGTGCAAACGTCTTATCGAAGGATGCTATTACAGGGGGCGGGGCGCGGCAGAGTCCTATCGCTTCCAAGAAGTTAGAACACCGCAGCGCAGCCTCCATATAGGGTTACCGACTATATGCACGTAATAGTCACAATAAATAAACTCTGTATTACATGACATGAAGAGACGACTCACATAAATTCCATAAAACTGTCATGATTAAAAAACATATAAGTACACCTTCTTCTTAATCACTTTTACCTCTTCTAACTTCATATTTATGGATAGAGCTTACCGTACATGTAGAAACATAATTGAGACTTACAATGGCTTTATCCAATATAGACTTTTTTGGCACCTCCGTGTAAATGGGACTTACGTGTTTTTAACCTACTTCCAAAAAAAGGAGGAGGTTCTCAATTCGACGGAATGTTTTTTTTTATAGAAGGTACTTTCTAGTTGGTCCCATTTAATTTTGGTGAAGATCTGATGATGGAATCCATGAGGAATTGAAGGAACTCCTCAAATATTGTAGGCATACATATAGCGATTTTGGTATTATAAGAAACATAATAAGCATTTGCATTCAGAAAGTGTAAATTGGTGAAGTGGAACTGATGCAGAAGACCACAGAATGCCATCGGAACTCCTCAATTATAAATGATTTACGGGTGGCGACAAAATATCTTGATTAATTTAGCTAAGCAACTTCATGGTCACAAATTTAAATGTTCCTGATGAGAATGGAACCATCGAATTGATTTGATGATGGAGCCGGAAGGTAGGCACCAGATCTATGTAATAAAATAATGTATCCTAGCCGTTTTGGGCTTGTTCGAATCGTCACGAGACGCGAAAATAAGATTAATTGTATATACTGTATAGATTGAGTATACAAACGGTTACGTGTAAGTTATTTGAAGAAACTGAATTATGGCGTTATTTTTTACTTTTTACTTTTTTTTGGAGTCGGTTTTATTTTTTTTGTTTAAAAGTTTTCGGCACTCTGAAGACTGTATACACGAAAGAATTAACGTAATCAATTAATGCCAATTAGGTGCCTATCAAAACTGGGTTCCAGTAGGTTAGATAAGAATAATATATTTATGATTTATCACACCTGGGATGTTGGTGGATTGGATCGTTCCTATAATGAAGCATGTGATAAATGTTGATATGGGTTATTGGTAACCCTACGGCAGAGCTCACCGCGGCTACATCAGAGGACGGTCGCTCGTTAACTCTACTCCCGAGGCCGAGGTGAAAAACGAACGGCGAATGCACTTTAAACAGACTCAATTAAATTTGAACAAAAATGTACAACTTTTTATCCTACAGATTGAATAATCGTTTAGATAATAAGTTCTTCTGTTTCCGCGATTATTACTCATTGAAATAAAACAATTGTGAAATGCTGCTTGGTAAATTATTAGAATAAAATAATTAAGCCCTTCTGGCACATGTGTAACTGTCTTTACAGCTTAGGCCCATCTGGCATTTATGTACACCTTTATTTGTTTTTTTCAAAAATGGGTAATTTGCACAAATTGTAACTTTGACAGAGGAAAATACATCTTTTCTCAGTCCATCCGTGACCATGGAAATCTGGAAAGCTTCCGAAACGTCGGGAACTAAAATGAGATAATATACGCGATATAATCCGTTAAATTGTTTTATTTCAATGAATCGTTTAGAATTACAATTAACTTTTGTGTCGGTAAGTAAATACTTATTATAATATAGTTCTCTATCGGCGAGAATGTATATTTTTTCAACACGGATAATCAGAATGTTTACCACTTGATCTTTGGTGCTCCATTTTATAAAACTAACATAGGAAGTAATAAATAAATAATATTATATACATATACGTAAGTATTAAGTTTTAAATCTTATTCATAGATCTATAGTTAAAAACCATTGCGCGCCAAATAAATAAATAATGCCTATTCCTAAAAACTAAGAAGTGCCTTTTAAAAATACGAATGTTCATTTAGTCTAGTGGCACGGCAGTGCCCCCGCCAAGTCGAACAAAAAAGCGGCACGGTCGTACCATCCTTTTCTCGAAGCAGTTCAGGCCATTTTTCCCCCCCTATAACTTCGTTGTGAATAAAACTAGAAGCCTGAATTTTCAGCAACCAAGCGGGCATTGTATAAACACGGTATATTTCATATTTCATTTCATTTGAAGCACTAGTTTAATAATTATAACTAGTAAAAGTTTCTAAATTTTGTCACTCACTGACTTACCGCTCATATAAAGTCTAAGGCACTTTTAGCAAACATAGAAGCTTCAAATTTAGAATACAATTAGTATTTAGTGTATAAATCAAGGAAATACTAAAATATTTTGCATTTTCGGTTCAGTTTTCTAGATACACCAACTGCATAGATAACTTTGTAATATTGGCTACTGACATAGACAAACAAAATCAAGATTTTTAGATTTATTTCGTGGGTTGTACTAAAACAGCTACTATCATGCCAAAGTTCAAGTTTCTAAGACAACTAAATACCCTATTGGTTTTCATGGGCGGCAATTAGAAAAGAAAAAGGAGGACTGTCTACAAAAATAAATGAGATCCCATTAAAAACATAACTTGCAAAAAAAACAAGTCTCGCAACTCAGTTGTTCTACCGTAAAAAGTTGTGAGACCCATGTAATACCAAGTCGGTTAATTTATTCAGTCTCTACTTGAGGGTCCTTCTGTCTTAAGTTATTATTACATATTACGTAATTAGCTAACCTAACAACATCCTATAGTGACCATATCAATATTAAAATTCTTTTGTTTTAACCGACTTCAAAAAAAGAATGAGGTTCTCAATTCCCGGAATCGTTTTTAAATAAATAGATGACTTGGAAATCGCATCAAATAATCTAATATGTATTAATAGTGAGATACATTGTGTTTTCATGGGATTTAGACGTCTTTCCGAAAGTGAACTATAATTACTCATTATTTTAATTAATCATCCTACAACTAACAACAATCGGTACCTATCGAAAAATCAAAACTAACGCTATGGTACTTTTCTTTGACAAACAAGAGTGCGTAGCTTCGCTAGCTTCACAGAAGCGTTTCTTACGATTATATTATGAGCAATTGAGGGGTCCTAAACTGAAGGAACACCCCCAACACTTAATGAAGTTAAATGGGTATTAGAAAACAAAAACTAACGCTATGGGGCTTGAGTGTGTAGTTGGGCTAGCTTCGCAGACGCGATTCTTACGATTATGAGGAGTACTAACCTAACAGAGCGTAATCGTGGCGTCGTCGGGTCGCCAGCACCATGCCGAAATAACCGTGCTCAATGGGCAGCGGAGGCGCGGGGGCGGACGGCGGCGTCGAGGCGCTCGCGCCAAAATTAGACGTAAACACGAGGCGCCAGCGAGCGGCGGCGCTCTGACCCTCCTGTGCGCAACAAAACTCGATACAACTTTAATCTCTCTGTAGTCAGCCCTTCTTGACAGACGATCGCGACTGGAGAACTGAAATTTCTAGGAACTCCATCATACCAGTGTCAAGAGGTTGTATTTGTCATTTGTATCCGACTCGAAGAACCCAGAGTGGGTAAGCATGGGTACTGTATTGACTTTGTTAGATTCCCACTCCTTACCATTTTTATTTTTTGTTTTGAGGTTTTGTTTCAGAAATCTGCCCACTTCTGTCGCCGTCACACTATAGATTTATTAGAATTCCAATTAAGAAGTGAAAAAACTGACTTATTAAAACAAAAAATATTTCCTTCCTTGTTATAAGCTTCCAGTGCTTTATTCGTTTACATTCCAAATATACATTTTTGTGTGCACTTTATCAGTACTATTACACGTACAACACGCACGTGAAGAACAAATCTAGTTGTTGATAGATTTAAGATATATGGAGAGATAGAAAAGAGAGACAAGGACTTTATCTAACTGTTACGTCCTTTTTAAAATACCTACTAGAAGATGCCCGCAACTTCGGTCACGCGGGGAAGAGTGATAGGTTACGACTCATAAGAACCATGTCTTTGCTTTAGCACTTGGGTAAAAATTAGCTACCCGTACATTAAAAATCGTTCAAATAACCCATGTCAATTCCTTTTTAGAAAATATCTTCAATATTTTAACAACTTTATAAGAGTACTGGATAAAAAGACATAAACCGTCATTTTTTCATCAGAGTAGTCGAGTAAAAAGTATCCTATAACCATCTATGGATACCATCAGGCTACCCGTGTACCAAAAAAAGTTGAAATCCGTCACAACGACACATATAAACATACATAAATCCAAAAAAAAAACCATTCGATCACCTCCAAATAGTCAGTTACAGTATATTTTTTGAAAATATCTTCAATGAACAGACATTTCATTTTTACAATTTAATAATAGTATAGATATAAGAACATATCTACAAAGTGACGGATAAGTTATTGCCATAAAACAAAAGCAATCAGAATTCCATAAAAACTCGTACGGTAGCGTCGTCGGTAGCATGTAGCGACCACCGAACATCGTGCCGCGGTGCGATATCGTATGGCATGCGTGATATCACTTGTGTCATGGCATAGGTATTAAATAAGTACGTCATACGAGCTCCTTACATTACTAAATAGTTCACATTGAGCCCAGAGATACGCGAAAACAATCTACCGACGTTTGTACATTCTAACATTACTTGAGCATTTCTCCTTTGAAGATAACATTTTCTGCCGAGTAGAAAAAAAATCGGCCAAGTGCGAGTCGGCCTCGCGCACGGATAGTTCCGCACAAATTTTCACTAACCCTAACTTTATTACCCAGTACCGGTTGAATTAAGTTTGCACCTGATATCTATAGCACTGCATACTAATGAGGTGCAAACTTAACGGAGCTGGGTAGTTAAAATAGGTTTTTTGCAAATTAAAAAAAAAATAGAGACATGGCTATAATTTTCGTATAATATTTATGTTTATTTATAGAAATTGTGAAAAATAGAAAATTTTCGTTTTGTAAACTTCGGAGATAAAGGGAGGAATGGTGTTTTTTTTTTCACATTTTCCTCAATAATTCAAAATCTACCCTTTCATATGATACCCCACTTGACCCAGTAGCTAGACTTTTGATTTTTGCCCTTCCTCATATTCATTGTTTTTTTAGAAAATAAAAATATATATTTATTTTATTTCCTGTGCAATACATGTCGGCTGACCATGTTTATAAATATTCCAAATTTCAAATAGATAGCGTAAGTAGTTTTTGAGAAATGGCGCTCTAATAGTCGGACAGACAGACAGAGTCGCACCATAACATAAGGGTTCCTTTTGTACCTTTTTAGTACGGAATACTAAAACGGATGGATTAGCCTATGACCGGCAAAGAGACTTCCAAAGAGGTAAAAAGATAGTTTAAACCTCACGGATAATTAATATACCTACCTAGAAAGCAGAGAAAGTCAGAATGGAAAGGAAGAGTGGAAAATACAAAATCTTTCGAAACTAAAGTAACGAAAAAGCGACGAAGTAACAAACGAAAGAAAACTATCTTACCCTGAGAACACCATACAACATGTAAAGTAGCTATGTACATTTGTGCCAATATATTCTAGGGTATGACGCGAACAGCAGGCCCTAAGGCGCCTGTAAATGTATCTCTACACTTAACCCCTTTTGATCCTACAATTAAGCATACAGCGACACTCGGTACACTCTACGTGCCCGTTGACAGCTTGGATCTTTATAATATGGATGTTGAGGGCACCTTCTATGCCCTCAACTTCGTTCGACAAGGAGAAAAAGTCATAACCCCCTCTTTTTTTTCTTCAGCATAGTTGAATAAAAAGGATCCGACTATGCTGAAGAAAAAAAAGAGGGATCCTATAACCATCTATCTGTAGATGCCGATTTCGCATCACATGAAGCTCTAACGACACATACAAACCTTCTGTATAATATACAATTATATTCATACCTACCCCGCTTCACAAATTAATCACATTATGTTTTAAAGGTAGTTCTTTTTTTTTTTCAGATATAGTACCGAAATATAATCTTACACCTTGAATGGAGTGACGGCCAATAAGGAAGGTATTCTACTTATGTTATAAGGTGACAGCAAGATAATATATGTAAACTAACTGAACCTAAACAAAAAACCATATTGTTCCCAGATAATGTGAACGTCGGAGATTCTCAAGTAAACAATAACTATGAAAGTTGTTTCATCTGAAGACGGTCCTTTGTACTAGTATAACAGTACATGCAGACGAGGTGGCTCAACCGGTGTGGTCTGGATGAATGCTCCGTCTCACTCTTTATCGCGGCATTGCGCTGACCACGGCACATAATATTAAAGCACATTAATACCGATGACACCAGCCGACGATACCCAACTGTGTCCACAAGAGAATAGTGCACACACAGCGAACAAAGATCTGCCCTTGAAAAAGCCGCGGCTAACGATCTACAGTTTGTGAATGTGATACTTAACGCAGTAGATTATGCATTCCGATTCAAATATTGTCACTATTTCGACTTGTTTCGTGTGTTTCGAGTATGTACCTACAAGGAACAAATTAGAGCAAGGGTCCTCAATTTGTGAAGGCTTGCCACTTACTCAAGAATTTACTTCATTCGACAGCTTGGTGGCGTTTAGTAATATACCCATTTAACTCATTTCATAATTCAATGTCTCGAAAATGTCGCTCATCCCATTTTTCCTTTCCATAGTCGATATTCCTAGATTAAAATATGGTTTTGATTTAAAATACTGTTTTCGGTAATTGGCCACATTATATAGGTAAAAAACAATATTATAAACTTACACACTACAAGTTGTCCTCCCGCGGCTACGCCTGGGTGGCAAACGTATATTGGTATTAGTAACAAAATGTACATTTTGCATTGTGATGGATGTCCTTATGTAATTTTACACATACTTCGCAATATAAACATATTGATCTGTTGATCCGTTGTTATGTAAAATAAGAGCCCACAAGCACATTTTCGCATTTATCATAATGGGTAAATAATATGAGTCAATAATTGTGTACTAGTATTGATTTTCCGACTTGGTTATCTTGTGATGAGAGTAGGTTATATATCATTAATTTGTGTATAAGAAAAGGATATGTGTAATCCATGAAATTGTAACAAAGAAAATATATTTTTTCCTTTTAGAGATACGTCCATACCAATAACACATGCCCAAAAGTATTAACTGCCCCTAACATAAGATTGATTTCTCGGGCCATCCCCTCTGAGCCAAGTTTCTGATCGGCGTCGATAAAGACGCCGTCTAGGAGCCAACATCCAGTAATCAGAGCGTGGAAACTGAGGTACTTTGTTATTATAGCTCCACACTGGAAAATCGTCTCTGTGGTCAACCGACAGGGTCTACTTTAAATGGATTGTATGCGCTCACAGCACAATTACCAGCGCTATCGTAACAACACAAGGATGTAGATGTCGCAGGGAGATTTTAACTTGATTATTGAAGAAGAAAAGTACTTCCTACTCGAAATTTTACATTATTTGTGTCTAAAAATAAAATAAAGGGCGTACAGAAACCGAGCAAATACGAGAAATCTGAGCATAAGAAAATGCTCAAATAATGACTTCGGAGAGCACTAATTTAGATGCATATGATCAATCCGAATCGTAATTAATCGGATGGAGTAAATACACGGTTGTACGTTGTTTCATAGACTACAGTTTGTTAGAATTTCGTTCATTTCACAGAATAATCAACTCGCAGTGTAGTTACTTTGTAGATTTTTTTTATCATAGTTTAATGTTTGTAAGAATTTCTTTTTTTAACATTCATATCATAGACTTTCAATTCATATACTCTTTACCCTTATTTTAATTTATGCAAAACGTATTACTTAGACAACAGTTTAATAGATTTTCCCATGAAAAAAACATTCCCATTATCATTTCATAGAATAATCAATTCGCAGAATACTTCGTAGAATTTTTTTTCCGTAGTTTTATGTTGCAAAGAAAATTTAATATTTGAATATTCATATCATAGACTTTCAATTGGTAGATTCTTTATTATTAAGTTAATATGAAACTATTTACCAAGAAAAATATTTTATCGTGTGGCAGTTTCTAAAATCACTTTATGTTTTTATTACTTTTTGTTGGTCCTCAAATAGTATAAGTAGTATATTATTATTAAAAAATGTCTGACCAACTTTTCTGAAAGGCGTTCCTTTTTGTAGGGTGTCGCAGTTCTCACCTAACCTACTTTCCTGGCAGACGTTCGTTTCTGTTGGTTTGAAATGTTTCTTTATGCCGGGGGATGTGAGCGTGCGGGGCGTCATCGACGGCTTCTAGGGGCTTCTATTTCCGCTCTGAGGCACGCAAGGTACCTACCTAACAAACCTAACTAGGCAAAATAATGTTTGGTTGAATTTTTTTATTCGGAGAGAGACCCCCTGTGCCCCACTTCGGCGACAATAATATTCGAAATAAAAATACAAGGACCAAATATTATATGAAACATTTTCAGCGAAACGAAATTCTATGAAATTTCAGTCTGCGAAACGAGAGAACACCGGTAATATACACAAGCGCACTAACAATGCACTATTACACGGCATAATTGTCATGTAACGAGTGTAATTATCACCAAATGAGGAGACAGGAGGACATTATAAAATACCAACCACCACCACTAAACAATAAAATAAAAAATATATTTGATACCAACTACATACGCAGCTGCAAGAAAGATATTTATCTTTCAATGATAAGATTTTTCTTTATACATACCTATTGTACTGCAGCATTAACGGCGAATAAAATAGATCAATTCACTATACAAAATTGTGCCAAATATATAGTCTCACTAGCTTCTGCCCGCGTCTTCGTCCGCCTTAAATTCGTTTATCGCGGATAAGGGTATTTTTCCGGGATAAAAAGTAGCCTATATCCTTCCCCGGGACTCAAACTATCTCCATACCAAATTTCATCCAAATCGGTTCAGCGGTTTAAGCGTGAAAAGATAACAGACAGACAGACAGACAGACACACTTTCGCATTTATAATATTAGTATGGATATAGGATTCGTGATGATATATATATACATATGTTATATGTATAGCTAAATATTCATTAGAAATTAAATAATAAAAAATAATATAGAGCATTACCAGTGGCAGTCTATTTGTTGCACAATCAGTGCGATTAATGTGCAAATTAATTAATGTAATGCTCAGTTTGACGCAATAGTTGTAATGGTGCACTATCAAAGTAATGCCTCACACACTCACACCTGCCATTCACACAAATGTCATTTTTACTGCCTTCATATTTTGAGGGTTAGAAGCCAAAATGGTAAAAACCGAACCCTTATACTTTTGTTATGTTCGTCCGTATCCGAAACTAACGCAAATTGTGACACCCCCCCCAGTATTTCGCCTCAGGGATGGTTTAAATTCAGTAACCTAACGTAAGCTGATGTGATGTCCCCAATGCCCTAGAATAAACGAGCAAAAATAATCGAGAAAGAGAAGAAGATAATTAACAAATAACACGATTGTACGTATTATTTTAAGTAAACAATAGGAGCATCTTACTTTAATCAATCCCATTTCCAAGTGGTTGCGCTAAGTAAGAGAAAGTATTTTAACAGCACTTTATTTTGTTCTAAAACGAAAATAGTATTCGCAGAGTGCCGTTAGCCGCTACCTGTCGCAGCGCGGGCGCCGGCCCGCGGCTGGCTTCTCGGAAGGCGTACAGCGATAGTGGACTGTATTTTAATGTTATCGCTGTGAACGCACTTCACTCCACGATAAGTCCACTTGTTGTGCATGTGACTTCTCCGTCGCGCTTTACTCGGAATCTGTCGTGAGGTTTTAGCTAATTAGCCTCCTCTTTAGTAAATTACCGACTCTTACGCTCGCTTTACTTTCTATGAATCGTGATAGCTTAGTACCCCTGCCTATATAAGTACGTTACGTGATACATATTCAATATGAACTAAGTTGTATTTTCCTTATCCATTAACTACTTTTAGCATTTACTATTTCGAATACGCAGCTGTATGATAAACTAGCGAGTTGAATCTATAATACAAGCTATACGTATGTACAGTCGAATCGAACCGGACTGCTAGACAGGCCGCTCGGTTGGCTCTAACGAGTACAGGCCGCGAACGGCCTTGCCAAAGACGTCCAAGCGAGAGGCTGTTCCTTTCTCCATACAAACATGTACCTACCCGACCTACCTGCCACACGCGTATGCGCAACAACTGCCCGGCTGGCCAAAGATACTTTACCGTTAATGCGCAGCTGTTTCAATCAACATAAGCTTCATTAATCGGTGTAATTTCAAAACATTTAACAGAAAGACATGTTCTCAGTATTCTACGTAATAACTGTCTAAACAAAGAACAGTTGAATGAACTGAGACTTAGGGTTTCGTAAGACAACGCTACCTTTGAATCAGGAGAAAATGGCATTAACAATAAAGGAAATTATGTATTTAAATAAGATCTTGCAATGACTAATAGACAAAGGCTTGATACCTTATTCGATTTTAACGAATAATTTAACCTGAAGTAATTCGTTTACAAAATACGCATACTATAAAATGACTAAATCCAACTTACAGTTGACAGTTTTTTTTTGTTTAGCAGGAGGTGTTTAAACGTGTTTTGTATTCAGTACAAGAAGTTCCTCTGTTTAAGAATTCAAAGGACATCGCCTTAAAAGGATATATTGCACGAAGTTCAATCAACAGTCAGTGTCCATTTACACAGGCAACAACGTGTAATACTAAAGGTAGAGACAGAAAATTATACGATTGTCACCAACTTTGAAAGAAAAATCCAAGCCAACCAACGTCAATATTAATTTAAAACTTCTTCAACTCTAAGTACCAATAGGAACAATATACGAAACTTAGAAAATGACGCTTTAAGAAGTATGTACCTTCTTATTGGTATGTAAGGTATTCCGAGGTTCAAAGGAGAAGTTAACTGTCAAGCCGGCATTTTGTCTCGCGTCCCGCTCGTCCTAAATCGTGTGCTAGCGCTGAATGCAAAACAAAATAACGGATTGACAGATTACTTCTCAGTAGGAACGCAAAGTACCTTAAAAGCAACAGTAGTACTTTGTATTCGATTGGCTACAAACGGAAGACTCGAAGAGGACTAATTAAATTAAAAATAGAGACGACTCAATACCACATAATAATGATGTTAAAATGTTAGAGAAAGGCAGTTCTATTCTATGTTAAACTAAGAAATAGTTCTGTTTTTCATCATGATAAACTACATTTTTAAACAGCAATAAGTTTCTTAAAAAAAAATGGTATTACTTAATGTTGTTATGTAAATTTATGTTTTTTATTTTATTTAGATGTACTTATGGTTGAAGTTACTAGTATATTGCACTTTGGCACAGTATTAATATGTTTTCCTAATATTTTGTTCCAAAAGGTTAATCCTGATAAATTAAAGCGTAATGGTGAAATGTCATGCTTGTGCGGGCACGGTGCTAACTCGATTTATTTCTAAGGTAATAAGTCGTACCACTAAATTAATAACCTTTTATGTTATTTACATGGAGCAATTTGGTGTGATTCACAGACACGATCCTCGCAGCCGCAGTAGATTGGATACGATGTCGTTAAAAGTGAAAACCGGCACGAACAAAAGTGAGAAGCAGTTCGGGTCAAGATTCGATACCTAGGTGCTGCCCGATCTGCTGAAGTTACCGGACGTAGCGCCGCATTGGGCGACCGCCAAGGCAATTTGCATCGCTACCCGTTTCGGAACATCGCCAAGTCTAGCCGAACAAAACCACCGAGAATTACCACTCCATTCCAATAATAATTAAAGCAAATATTTCGCAGGCGAGACGCACGCCGACGGACGTTATGGAGCTTATAAAGAATCGCCTCAGCCCGCAATTAAGAAACGATGCGCACCACGTCTATTTATTTACCGACGCGGAAGAAACGCCCCGCTTGCGATGGCACCGAGCGTACTCCACAAGTACAGTCTGCGACGAGCCGCCAACTGCTCCTGCGCCGGTCTAAATTAAATACCTTTAATATTCAAAATATCAATATTTTCAGGGAGCTTATATGAAGTGCGTCGGTGCAATTTGCGGGTCTTCCGTGTTGGCAACCCTGATGCGCGCTAACGAACCGATGCGAAGTATTAATCACGGGCACCCAGTGTTAGCAACACTGTTTCAAGTGATTGGTTTAGTGTTTTAGTTAGCATTTATATTACTTTATACACTTTGTAAACTAACCTAACTACCTAGGTGTACCAAAGTATTATTCATTGATTTAAACTTACACGATTTTCAGTCATTATGACAACAAACCAAAATCGCGTATAAATATGTTTTTTTTTTAATACTTCCAATCACAAGATCGATTGCAGTTGCAGGATTTCTTTTTTGGACAGACAAAGCGCACCATCGCTGAAAGGTGAAAAACTTTGCTATTGCCGAATATTTACCAGTATCGGGACCAAACAACAGGATTGAGCTTCATAATCGCAAGATCCTTTCTACGGAACGTAATCACTATAGTAGAATAGTACGTGAAGCAATTAAAATTAGGAAACTTTTCGTAGAATACAGGTATTAATAAATGTAAACAACATAAAATATCATCCGATAAGTGGCCGGATGTCGTGAGTGTAGTGCCAACCTTAGTGCTCAAACTAATAATCAAAACCAAGCGCGGGTAGCTCCACAAACTCGCTCTGCAAAAAGATGTTGATACCTGCCTCTCCCGTTCTTTCGAGACTAATGAACGTAACGCGACATCCGAAACGACAAATATAAACAAAAGGTAATAAAATATTTCACCTTTTTTTAAATTACTTATCCCCCTAAAATCCAGGTTAATACGCTGTTAGTTTTCAAGTTGCAAACTTTGGAATTCACGAACGCTCTCCGCTTCGCGATCGCTTGGCAATCCTGGCAGTCTGCTCGTCCCACTGCAAAGACTATATGCTGCACTTTTTTTCAAGTGCCGTTTCAGCACATCTTTATACATGAGGAGCTGACCGGCTTGCTTCCACTTACCCTCCTCAAGTTCGGAATAAAAGATGCGCTTAGCCACTCGTCCCGTTTCCCCATCCGCAATACGTATACGTGACCGCACCACCGACGCTGCCGTCGCATGAGATACGCCTCAATGCCAGTAATGACATAACGTCCAACTAATTATGACATAAGGAGCCGAGACATGGACATTGACGGTGCGCTTGATACACCAATTTATGGTTGCTCAGCGAGCTATGCTCGGAATCTCTCTGAAGAATCGAATCCGAAATGAGATGATCCGCGAGAGAGCCTAAGTTGTCGCCATAGCCAAAAAAGCCCAAAGGATTAGCAAACTGAAGTGGCAGAGGGCTCACATATGTCGCTGAACTGACAACCGTTGGGGCAAACGTGTTCAAAGTGACGTAGTGTAGGGCCCTCCAACTACGTGGAGCGACAACATAAAAGATCTGGCGGGCAGTGGTTGAAAAAAGCACTTACTACCGAATTCAGTGACATACCATCGGAAAGGCCTATATCCAACGGTGGACGTAGAGGGCTGATTAAGATGATATCTAACATAATAACAGCGGCTACACACCTAATATGCCTATGTAAATATGTGAACATTATTTGATTAATATATATCAACGCCAACCAACGCAAGAAGTAGCTACAGGTGGAGTTGACATGACAATGAACACTAAAGAAGTCTTCGTCGGCAATATTAAGTAAATTGTCACTTGGTTCTAATGCGTTAGACTTTGGGCAAAACAATACCTTCTGACGTCAAGATTGAAGTGTAGTTTACACTTGTCTGAATACAGTATTTGTACTCGCATGCAATGTAAACGGAGCATTACAGTTGGCGTCGGGTTTTGTAATAAGTTGTGAATCATCTTTTGTCTTATCGCTTCATTTGTTATACGCACTCTACCACCTTGCGATCGCGATAAGATATCAGTATCATGTTGAGTTAAGGGGATAACCCCTTTTTCCTTCTAACTTGAAGTTGAATGTTATCAATAACAGAGAAATGGTCATCGTGGTTAAGTAAAGATTGTGTCGTTATTTATAAATACATATAAATAGCCGTATTTTTTAGATTAAAATCTCACTTACGTTTAATTGGTGGCTCGATAAGGTACTTCAGTCAAAAAATACCCAATCCATTCTAGTAACTAACGAGTGTAACGAAACTGGACTTAAACTATAAGAAAATGTACTGTTTGCAAACCGACAATGTTTCCATTTAATGGTATGGATCTGGGCACGGTTGACTTTTTAGGGTTCCATAGCCAAAATAGCAAAACCGAAACCCTTATAGTTTCGTCATGTCCGTCCGTCCGTCCGTCCGTATGTCACAGGCATTTTACTCAAAAACTACAGAATGTTTATTGATGAAATTTGGACTAGGTGTCTTGTATAAGCTGATACTTACTTTGATAGTTAAATAACATAAAGTTATATTTCTACGGGGGGGCACTCTATACATGTAACCGAATCTGATATTTTTTTGCAAATATCAACGTTGGCACATATTTGGACGGTTGTTCTTTTAAAAACATTGTGAGGTTTCTACAATTTTTACTTACATATAAAAAAAAATCGTAAGTGGTACAATTTCTACCCCTATTTTCTAAACGGTACTTCAAAATAATACGAAAAAATTACAAATATAAAATTTAATAAATATTTTCAACGAAGTTTCTGAGTTATTGCCGAAAACCTGCGCTTTTCAGCAAAAGGACGTAAGTGGCGTGGAGATACGCTCTTTTACTAGTGTCCCTTCTCATATCGTATTTTTTTTTCATCCGTAGTTAGTGCATTTTTTGTATAAACGGCTGCAGAACCCTACACTGAACATGGTCTAACATGCTCTTGGCTGGTTTTTTGAGAATATCGCATACTTATAATTATAACTTATAATAACTCAGAATTTGACATCTATTATAACTATCAAGGTGCGTTTCTATCGCCGTGTTCTACCGATGGATCGACGCCATGGATGTTCATGGTGCTTTACTCTCAGGCTGACCTTTGGCTAGTGTCCCTCCTAACGGCTTGTGCCAAAATTTATAGGGACCCAAAACATTGCGTAAAGTCATTTTTATTACATAAAAGTATCCACCACATTTATTCTGAGGATGCTCAATTGGGCAATCATGAAGAAGAAGCTTAGATAACTTGTTTTGGCAGCATATTAAGTTATTGTAGACCTTATAGAATATTTACAAAGAAACCCAATCAGTCTTCTATTCTTTTCGACAACCATAAAGCCTTTCCACTGACCATCCTTTCCTCCCAGCTGATCCTATCGTCCAGGGCGTAATTTTATCAAAAGCAATATTTTTTTGTAGTTTTGTTGTTGAATAGAAGGCTCCCTTAGTTAGGCATGGCAACCCAGTGTAGAACACACGGTGCATCTTTCTCAATAGTTCTATCAAATCAAACGTTTTCAAATACTTTTGTTGTACTACTATCGTATTATTCAGTACTATTACATTCTGAGATGCGTTTCGATATAATAAGAGTTATTTCGAAACGCATTTCATTATTTCGATTTGGGATCGTAATTTTCAGACATAGCAGCCCAGGATTCGACTAGGGTCATTACTATCATTATGGGCTAGTGCTCCGTAGTAATACATCCCAGGGTAAACCATAAATAATTACAAATCCTTTAATTAATAATGTAAATTAATACCTAAAAGTGTCATTCTTACATATTTTGACTAACTAGTTCCTATCTTAACAAAAAATAATGCTGTCTAAAAAAGTCATTGATCTAGTTACCTGGATATCCAGTCTGTTCCGCGAGTATTTATCGCCTGTATTTTAGTTTCGACACTGAACCGCTAAACCTATATTTTATCTAATCAATCTCGATTCGCGAGGCGTAGAAAACGGCACACGTACGTTTATGGCATCATCGTACCTATTTTTAACGTAAACACCTAGACAACAGATATCTATTAGGGTTTTTCCCAGTTCCCCCGCAAGTCCCTGTCGTAAAGAACTGGTTTTCTCACGAGACTCCACCGGGTACAATCTGACAATAAATGACCCTTTGTCTTAGTGACAACAAGGACCGTGTTTCACCAGACCTCACCAGTTTGAACCAGGGGAAGATTAATTTGGAGTTTAATAACATAAGCAGCGTAGCGATTTTATTTAAACACCCAGTAAAGATAGGGCCACATTGTCTATACGATAAGTAGAAAATACCTAGAAAAACGCTCTTTCCTTTTTGGTCCAGTGGAGATAATATATGAAATAATTTCAGATGATTCCTTTAGATAAAGAGAAGAGGATATCGCTAACTACGAATAACTTTTAGATTTTTTATAATTACGTTGAATTTTTTTAATTCTTATGAATGGTAATATCACAGAACAGCAGCCCCGGATCTATGGGGGGGGCAAACCGGGACACTTGCCCCGGGCGGCACTTTCATGGGGGCGCAAAATCTTCGAGGCAAGAATTCGAAATATCGAACTAATGAAGCCTCATAGCCTACAATCTCATAGGTTTTGGTCACAAAAAATGCTACTCATTGGCTGTTTTAACAGGTTTTGTCAAACAATGAAGGGAGGGGGCGCCACCATCAAGGTTTTGCACCGGTTCGAAAAAATCGTAGATCCGGTGCTGCAGAACAGTTATTAGACCCGCTGATAATTATTATTCATTTAATAAGTTGTTCAAACCCACGTATGAGCCTTATTTCATAAAAAACGGAATCATTGACTTATGTCTGTGGGGCTAAAATCACTAACCCACTAAATACATTATACCTACCTTATTATATGTATTATTATACACCGACTAATTTTATTTATCTTCCACCTATATATAACCTAGTACAGTCAACTAATTCCTAGACAACTATAGAACTCCATCGCAGTGAAATTAATTCATTTTGGTATGGAACGGTACCTACGTTGATGTTTGTTGTCTGGGTGTACAAGAGTTCTACAGTAGCCAAGGATCCGATTAACTGGACCTACATATGAAATGAAATCATCAACAACGTCTGGAAAAACATCTACCTACTTAGCCGCTGATAAGCGGCTGAAATGGGATCATAACAGGTAGATAGATATCCGGGGTGGACAGGTGCATTCATAAAAAGTATTTTCTACGAACATGAAGTAGGTACTATATCTAAAGTAAACGAACCATAATAAAGAGCTTAATGACCATATGGTTGATTATTCGTGGAAACTATGTCAAAGAGGTAAGCAAACAAGGGTACTCAACGGTAATGTGAGTTCAGTTTTAATCGAATCTAAAGAGTAGGTAGGCTATTAACATAAATTAAATATTGACAGATTGGAAATGAATTTCAAAAAACTTACTTGAGATAATATATCTGTCCTTCGGGAGTGCGTGCCTGCTCCCAGCCAGATGGCAGCGGACCTAGTTCATCCGGGATGTGTGAGCCGACGTCATATGATCTTTGTTTTGAATGCTGGTGGTGCAGAGGGGGCTGTTGTGTCTGTTGGCCGGCCGCGTACGTCTGTTGCAGGCTGGCTGGCGACGAGTGCGCTCTAGAGTGCGACACTGGTGACGCTCCTGTCGCCGACGACGACCCGAACGCTGAATCGGCCGAGTTTTCTCGCGAGTGAGACACAGACGGTGACTTGGAACCGGTCGACGGCGGGTTAAAGAACGACTTTGGAAGCTGTCGCATACGCAGAGGCACCTGTAGCGGTCGTTTCGAGTCTGGTTTAAGCACTGTGTCAAACAATGACTGTAGAACCGAGTCGGAGTCCTGGTCTACGCGCAAGACCAGGTTCGATTTCTGTTCACTATCTGAGTTGAGAGCCATGATGAGTGCCGGAACGAATAAATCTCGAAACCGACCTGGCTCACCGTTGTGACACAACACTAGCACGCGAACGGGTTGGCGCAGCGCCACCCGACGTACTTGTGGAATAGCGCTCGCTGCGCGACTGACGCACGCTCGGCTCGGGCTCCGCCCGCGCCCCGCGAGGTTCCCTCCCTGCCCACGCGCACCCGCGCCGCACCGCACCGCCACCGCCTGCGCAACCCGTAGACCGGTCTTTGAGAACGATGCCCCGCACCCCCCTTTGCTTGTCTACCTTCTTGGCTACCTTACTATCCCCTTTAGCCAGCATGCAATGCCATTTTGTAATTCTGCATTTTAATCACTGCTGCCTGGCTCGTGTCAGCGAGTACCAATTTAATTTACCTATCTGCGTATCTATCTAATCTAGTCACAATAAAGATAACAGAGACGACGTAAGCTGCATTATCTTGTAATTTTCCTATTTTTAAAGGGTAAAACTTATTACTACAATATGAGCTACAGTTTTTTTATTTGGTACCATTATTAGTTCCCAAATCCTCCAGGAGCAAAACCCAAACATTCAATTTATTTTTAGGCTCGGGTACAAAACATAATGTTCCATGGTTAACTTACCCCTCTTCCCAACATTTTATAACATAAAACGGCAGGTGCGATTATAGTGACGTTATTTTGATTTGCATAGGAACATGATACATGTGGTTTGCTCCTCGCAACGTTGTTCGTGTCAGTTCATTCACTAAGTCAATTTAACAACAACTTAACACTACAGTGCATGACTTTTTTTCATAAAAATATATCAAAAAAGTAAAAAGTAATAGTATTCAATGACCTAATTAAGAGAAAGATATAAAAAAAATTATTCGGTTTTTCGATAGAAAAACATTTTTGGTCGTGCCATATTAAAAAAGTACTATTGTCGATGTAGTCTGAAATTTTGGAGTTTTCCCAGAAAAACCTTAAAACTTAAATAAAAAAAAACTAATAACATTTGCCTAACACATATATCGCTTAAAATGTTTTAAATGGCCTAAGCTATCACCTCCTTTCAATTTTTTTCCTTTGCATCCTGTTACCAAACACCCTGTATGGTACTAACCCAATGCAATAAAACACAAAAGAAAAGATATTTTGTTCTGATTTTACTAAAAGTTCCCCATATGAATGTATATATTAGTTTCTTTGTCACAAAAAATATGTCATTTTCTAGGTTCAATTCAAGTAATGAAATTAATAATAAAAAATAAATTAGGCAGAATACACAACAAATTTGTTTTTGTTTATTAGGGGGGCAGTAATTTTTTTCTTCGAAAAATATTCGTTTCATATTTGGAACATTCAAAAAAATTTTTATTTAGTTGCTTACTAATAAAAGCTACTTATTAAATTTATAACATAATATAATTCACTGTTATAGATGTTTGCTACTCGAAAACCTTGTATTTTTTTCTATGGATTTCTTTTAATACTGTTTTTAGGGTTCCGTAAAAATTCCAAAAAGGTAAAAAAGGAACCCTTATGGTGCGACTCTGTCTGTCTGTCTGTCCGACTATTAGAGCGCCATATCTCAAAAACTACTTATGCTATCAATTTGAAATTTGGAATATTAATAAACATGCTTAGCCCACATGTATTGCAAAGGAAACATTATAAAATATATTTTTATTTCCTGGAAAAACGACCAATATGAGGGGGGACAAAAATTTTAAGTCTAGTCCCTAGATCAAGTAGGGTATCAAAAGGCCTTGATCTGTATATTTTTAAACAATTTTTTTAATTTTTTATTGTGTTTAGATTTCGTTTTATTAAGGAAAATGTGGAAAAAAATACCATTGCCCCCCTTTATCTCCGAAGTTCAACAAGCGAAAAATCTGGATTTTTCTGGAATTATGTAATTTAATATGAGTATTACACGAAAATTATAAGTAACCGTATAGATCTATCTGTCTTTGAAATAAAACAATATAACGGATTATGTGCTTTCCATGGTCACGGGTGGACTGAGAAAAGATAATGTATTTTCCTCTGTCAAAATTTCAATTTGTGCAAAGTACCCATTTTTGAAAAAACAAATAAAGGTGTCATAACACGCCAGATGGGCCTAAGCTGTAAAGATAGTTACATTACACATGTGCCAGAAGGGCTTATTATTTTATTTTAATAATTTACCAAGCAGCATTTCACAAATGAGGCGTACTGAGGAGAAAAGAAACACTGCAAAGAAAAATTCCCAGGCTACCTCATTACTAATTATAATATTTTTAAAAACAGAGACTATTAAACTACTTTTTAAACAGATAAGATATTTTACACCGTTCGGAAATCAAGGTTTTGCAGTCCTGTGTCTCGCTTGTTCCTTGATGAGATGTATTACAGGATCCCAAGCTGGTGGTAGCGACAATCCATCTTCTCTATTGAAATTAGGATGCTTTTTAATCAATAGCCTCGCGTATCATTCTGGGAAAATATCTTTTTTTCTTTGGCAAGGATAGAAGGTTTATCAAACTTACTTGAGTGGTTTGGTTTGTCAATGACATTTTCACAGACTGCAGAACTATTACACCGACGGTGCTTGACATCTGCTACCTGGGTGGATCAAATAGTACCCGCGTTTGATGGCAGGTGGTGCTACTTAGGAAAGTTGCCATTACCGTCGTGTAGTATTGACCTTATCAAATAAAAAAATGAAAACTGTCAATTGTCTATGGTTCCGTTTTTTTCAGGCGGTAAATTTTGTAAGACTTTTTTTGTTTTCCGTAGAAAATGGAGAAAGAGCAGTATTGTTCCGTAATTCGCTTCTTATTTTTGGATGGAAAAACATGTGAACAAATAAAAGTTATGTTAGATGCTGTCTACGGAGGTCTTTCGCCATCTATGACAACCGTGAGATATTGGTTAAATGAATTTAAACGAGGTCGTATATCTGTTTTCAACGAAAACCGCCCAGGGCGCCCGACAGACGTAGTTACCGAAGAAATCGTGCAAAAGGTAAAAAACATACTGGTCACCGCTCGACGTACCAAAGTGCGTGAATTAGCAAAGACTGTAGGGGTGTCGTACGGAACAGCAATGAATATAATACACGATAAATTAAATGTGAAAAAAGTGTCCGCTCGATGGGTGCCGCGATTGCTCACGGATGAAAATAAGCGGTTATGGCTATCAATGTCGAAGGAGTCTTTGGGCTTGTTTGAGCGAAATCCGCAGGAGTTTTTCCGTCGTGTCGTTACTGTTGATGAAACCTCTGGATCCATTACACGTGAGACCAAGCGGCAGTCTAAACAATGAATTTTTTCTGACGAATCTGCCCCAAAGAAGGCGAAAACGGTCCCATCAGCCGGAAAAGTCATGGTCACGATTTTTTGGGATAGTAAGGGAATAATCCTTATAGATTTCTTACAAAAAGGGAAAACTATCACAGGGCCGTACTATAGTGAGTTATTGGACCGGTTTGATAAAAAAATAAAGGCGACACGGCCCCATTTGGCAAAGAAGAAAGTGTTGTTCCATCATGACAACGCACCAGCAAGTTCATCCAAAATGGTCACTGCCAAAATAACCCAACTACGTTACGAATTGCTGTCGCACGCGCGTTACTCACCGGATCTGGCTCCCAGTACCTTTTTACTGTTCCCCAATATGAAAACATGGCTCGGGAGAAAAATATTCAGGTGAAATGAGAAGGTTATAGCTGAGACAAAAGCGTATTTTGAAGAGTTTGACAAATCCTACTTTTTGGAAGGGTTAAAGAAGTGGCCGAAACGCTGGGAAAAGTGTAAGGACCTAGAAGGAGATTATGTTGAAAAATGTCGTAAAACTTAATAAATATATGCGTCTTCATTTCTAAAACAGGTACTTTTTGATCCACCCACGTATTTACCCGGGTACTTCACCCGGGTTTATACACTGCGTTTTGTTTGACCAATGTATGAAAGACCACACTCGCAGTCCAGCTTATAAATGCCTACACTCTGCAAAGGGGTGCTACTCTTCACGGGTCTAAGGTATTGAGACACCTTCTTCAACGGCTTGAAATATGATTTTATAGAAGCACGCTTCAAGATGTTTCTATCTGTCTTACTTACTTTTTCATCAACAAAAATCATTTTCGAACAACCCGGTTTGGTCGAGTTTGCCACTCATTTGTATGTGACGCCATAGATAGGTACCAGAGTCAAACTTAACTCAATCGGCAAGTTAAGTCAGAATAAGTGAAAGTTTGTACGGAACCCTTGGTACGCGAGTCAGATTCGCACTTGACCGGTTTTTTTATTTAATTATGAAAGTGGCGAAATCTTACGCAGAAACTACTATTCGGTTTGTAAAGTTTTTAATTGCTTCATACAAAATCTCAGCCACCTTGCGCTATTGCGGGCTATGCTATCACAATAGACATAATGAAGGGGTATGAAAATCAAAATTCTAATTAGTCCGTTACTTAGATAATAAAAAAATATTGGACACGTATTTTTTGCTTTTTCAAAATAATAACTTACTATTCAGCTAAACCGCATCAAATTTCAGGAGTGGGGGCTCGTGACGCCACTCCTAGGTAAAATTTGTACCTAGGAATGACGTCATGCGACATTTTGACTCGTTGACGTATTCATTGTTAGACGAGATGTCGCTGTCAGTTATGTCAAGTGTACAAACAGGCCCCTATTTCATAAACGTGACAGGTGACAGTTGACACCGACAATTCGGCATACATTACTTCTCCATCATGATGCCAGGCGTACACTTACTCGGCGACCCAGCAATGTACGTCAAATTGTCGATGTCAATTGTCACCGGTCACGTTTATGAAATAGGGGCCAGTAGTAAGTGATGTTAATGGTTGTGCCAGATATGGCACCGGATGCACTGTTAGTGTTAACACGGAAGTATACCTACATATATGAATTAGATTAGACACGTGTTGCAGATTTTCCTCTTAAAACCCAGAGCCATAGGTATTAGGTATCATACTGATCCATAGGTTAATTAATTTGCTCTCAATTTTCCTCAATAAAAATGATGATCCTTCAACGAAGTCACAATTTTCAGACTAGAACTAAAATCATTGGATGAATTCGCAAAATACGTAAACTAAGAAAAACAAGAACATGTAGGACCATGCTCCTGCATATATTTCTAGAAAATTTCACATTTTTCGCATAGTAAACTTCGGAGGAAAAGAAGAATAATGGTATGGTATCCGCATTCTCCTTAATAAAACGAAATCTAAGCACAATATAAAAAATTGATCGAAAATGTGCTATCAAGCCCTTTCATATGAAACTCTACTTGACCTAGTAGCTAGACTTTAAATTTTTGCCCCTCCTCATATTAGTGGTTATTTTGAGAAAATAAAAATAAGTATACTTATTTCAAAATATTTCCTTTGCAATACATTTGGGCTGCCCACATGTGTGATGAGCACGAATGTATTCTATGTGTTTAAGTATTATAATTTGTCTGTATTATAATTTTGTATATCGTCGCCTAGTACCCATAGTACAAGCTTTGATTAGTTTCGGACTAGGTCGATTTGTGTAAGCTTGTCCTTGTGTTATTTTTTATTTCATAATTGCTACACGTAAATGGCTGCTAAAATAACTACCCTACCCTAGACATATTTATTATTGTTATTTGTTACCAACATAGATAGGAAAACGTACAAAATTAAGTTTACAGCTTCGAGAGACTGCAGACATAAGTATTTAATGTTAATTTCAACTTGATACAACTTGATACATAAATGTAAAGAATATTTCGATCCTCAATTTGGATATTTGGTTATTTATAGTGAATTGCAATAGTGGCCCGTTAACCCGACGGCGCATGCGTTGCGGACACATAAAAACATGAAGAATAGGGATGATGACAACATTTTTCTCTGGTATATTCTAGAACGACCTTTTAATAATAGAAATATTGTCAAAACTCCCCGAGATACAACAATATTAAAAAAACTATGTTTTTATTAATAAATAATTGTTAAATAACAAAAACGCTTCATACTTAAGCCTACGAAATGGTAATGAGGAAATTAAGAACTTTGTTCTGCAGCTATGTTGTAGATAAAAGGTCTGGAGTCTTGACGGACACACAGACGGACAGCAAAGTGATAAGGGTTCTCCATCTCGATTCGAGGTAAGGAACCCTAAGAAGAGAACAGGGGTATGTACTTAGGTAAGTAGTTGTAAAATGTTGCGTTTTAAGATATAAATCACCAAAAAACGCATTTGTCCCTACAGACGCAATGTCCGCGGAGTTATTGCCTAACGAAATTTTGACACTTGGTATCGGAATCAACTGTCATGGCCCATACAAAATCATGACACTTGATTGCGATTGCGAGCGTCAAATGCGTTAGGCAATGCGGGGGCCGGTTTACCTTAATTAAATCAATAATCTTCACTTCAACACACAATTTTTCTCATGTACAGTGCGACATAAAAGAGTAGAAATTAAATAAAATGTAATTTAAAAAAAATCCATACTAAATTGTTGCCATGTTTAAACATTTTGCGTCAAAAATGTGACAGTTACGTAGAAAGTGGCGCCCTATAAAGGTGCGTCCACACTTGTATCATTTGCTCGTATCCGATCACCGTAGCGTAGCATGACTGCGTATCGCGCTGCTTGGACGCTTACTGTCGGTGCAGCGATTACGCCGCGTATCTCCGATCTAAGTGTGTGATAGGTACACGTATCAACATGGATATCGAGCGATCGGATCGGCGCAACGTCCAAACGCGTGATCGAAACACGCGATCATGCCACGGAACGAAGATCTGATCGGGCAAAAAATACAAATGTGGACGCACCTTAACCGGCCGTGCCACGTAGTACCAAGAATACGAAAAAAATTAGAAACCTACTTTCAACAAAATTTGTTTTCAATATGATCGAATATACCATTTCTGAGTAATTGCCAAAAAACTGCGCTTCTCGGCAAAAAGACGTAAGTGCCATGAAGATACGCTTTTTTGCATTTTTTTATATGACCGGCTGCGGAACCCTACACTGGGCATGGTCCGACATGCTCGAGGCCGGTTTTTTATTTTCGTTTACGCATAGCAACTAGCAATTAAGTCAAGCAACAAGTAGTTATTTCAAATAGGTACTTATCAGCAATAAGCGAATTTATTAAGCATAATTTTCTATTTCATTATAAGAGAAGGCAATATCTACGCATACTCAAGACAATATATATGTATAAAAACTTTACCAGCCAATCACATGTTTGTTTATTAGAGTATAATTGTGATTTCAAATATTAGAGTTCAAATATAAGGTTTACGTACTTACTATACCTACGTAACTGTACCATCCTACTTAAAACATGCCAATCAAATGAAACCAAATACAAATTGTTATACGTATAAGCACATACCTTGGCCAATATAACAAAATAGCAGGATTAACCGAAGATTTTTATATTAACGTAAAACGAATATTATTATTATTATGATTTCAAATATGGCAAACGAATATCACAAAATCTTATGATTTGAAACTCAACTTCCAACTTTTTACAGTCACTGTCACTGTCAAAGTACAAAGTAAAATACGTTCAGCAACGACCAATAGTCGTTTAATACGTAATTAATACGTGACGTATAAATACTACTAACAAAAAACCCGAGGGTTACTCCGAAACTAGAAAAACGAAGTTCGTAACGTGCTGTCCATCTTGCTTTCATGATATGCTGTATTTTACTGAGCGGGATGGCGCCAAACGAACTTCGTTTTTCGGATTTCGAAGTAGCCCCTCCGTAAACAGGCAATTTGTTGGGATTGCCCCACAAATGCTGCAAATTTCAAAATAAATATGACATGTTTATGTTTTTAAACAATTTGTCAATAAATTGTACAGTGAAGAAAAAGTTTCTGAACGCTGATTTAATATAATGTTCCAAAACAAATAAAGTTAGCATGAGTATAACCGACAAACTTAACTTTATATCACAGATTAGTTACTATGCTTCACATCGTAATCGTATCGAATCTTCATCGTACGTTAATTTCAAAAAAATATTTCATTTTACAATTACATATAAAGTTTATTTTTTTAACTAAAACCGTGATTATCACTGTCATCACGTCGGCCGACATATGTAGACGTACGTCGCATTTTTTTAACGTGATAACGTCTCATTAACCGATGAACGCCGGCTGTACGCGCTTAGTATGACTCATTATCACGTTCCGCTGTCACGTTCCGCCTGAGCCGAGCGTGCAAGCGAGAGCGCGGAACAAGCGATAGAGAAGTACGATTGGCTTAAGCGATCGGCTTGTGAATTCATAAAAGCATGTAATTTTTCATCAATGTTTTCTTATGACTTTATGACGCAAAATTACCGTCCGTAATCCGAATTTACAGACAACCAATATTGACATGATAACGTCTTATAAATCGATTAATGCCGGCTGCACGCACGGAAAAGCATGACTTATTGTCACATTCCGCCCGAGCTGAGCGTGCAAGCGAGAGCCCAGAACAAGCGATAGAGCGGCACGATCGGCCTAAGCATGCAATTTTTCATCAATATTTTCGTATGACGTTGTCACGTAAAATTATCGTCTGTAATCCGACTTTAACACAGAACAGAAAAAACATTGTTTTTATTATTTCGTGGACTTTACAGACAACAAATTTTTATATCAAAACATCGACGTTGCTTTAAAATTGTATATTGTATATTCTAAACATTTAATTCCTATTTGACTCACGCATCGGTCGGAATAAAATATAAAAAAAACAACAGTCAACAAAATTCACTTCCAAGTGTCGTCTTGATGTATACGATACTGAATTTGAGAGTATTTCTTGTTCTTGTAAGATAGGTATACTCAATCTAAATATCTAATTCATACAATACCTTAATACCTTTTTTATTCAATACCTTAGACCCGTGAAGAGTAGCACCCCTTTGCAGAGTGCAGGCATTTATAAGCTGGACTGCGAGTGTGGTCTTTCATACATTGGTCAAACGAAACGCAGTGTATCAACCCGGGTGAAGGAGCACATAGCAGATGTCAAGCACCGTCGGTGTAATAGGTCTGCAGTTTGTGAACATGTCATTGACAAACCAAACCACTCAATTAAGTTTGATAAACCTTCTATCCTTGCCAAAGAAAAAAGATATTTTCCCAGGATGCTACGCGAGACTATTGAGATTAAAAAGCATCCTAATTTCAATAGAGAAGATGGATTGTCACTACCACCAGCTTGGGATCCTGTAATACATCTCATCAAGGAACAAGCGAGACACAGGACTGCAAAACCTTAATTTCCGAACGGTGTAAAATATCTTATCTGTTTAAAAGTAGTTTAATAGTCTCTGTTTTTAAATATTATAATTAGTAATGAGGTAGCCTGGGAGTTTTTCTTTGCAGCGTTTCTTTTCTCCTCAGTACGCCTCATTTGTGAAATGCTGCTTGGTAAATTATTAGAATAAAATAATTAAGCCCTTCTGGCACATGTGTAACTGTCTTTACAGCTTAGGCCCATCTGGCATGTATGCTTTATTTGTGTTTTTTCAAAAAATGGGTAGTTTGCACAAATTGTAACTTTGACAGAGGAAAATACATCTTTTCTCAGTCCTCCCGTGACCATGGAAAGCTGGAAAGCTTCCGAAACGTCGGGAACTAAAATGAGATAATATACGCGATATAATCCGTTAAATTGTTTTATTTCAATGAGTAATAATCGCGGAAACAGAAGAAAATATTATATCTAATTCATTTTGTTGAAGTGTTTTTTCTTGGCTGTTTGTGTTTAAGCACTTGTCAAGGCTGGGCATACATACCGTGTTATTCACCCGTTGTAATTAAGAAAAAAACATGTTTCATATAGTGTTTGCTGGTGCATACCATCGGGATCACATAAAGATAATTTAACCCAAACTGCGATATAGATTTTTTTTACCCCTGAAGAATATTTAAATTATTATACGTTTTAGAACATAGGCCGGTTTGACTTTTCATTTGAGTATGACATTTTTATAGTTGTATCTGTGGCTGCCAATTCTGTCAGTAAGACAGTAGCTTTGTTTTGTCAATCTGTCACAAACAAACAAAACTAAGGGTTCCCGTTTGGAGTGGAGTTTGCGCGGTGTCGTTTTACTGCTATAGTAGTTTCAAAATGTCAATAATAGCGATAATGAAGTATACAAAACTCAACATCGCTATCTCTCAACGCGCATGCGTCTTTACGCAATGGAAAATAAAGTGGAAAAATCATTACACTGCACAAGAAGTACTGCATCGCCGAATCGTTCAGTCGACATAGTAAATTTAATTTTGCAATGGCTTTAAGCTTGCACGAAAGCTTTGAGAGATGTTGCCGATTATGTGCAGAAGAGCAAGAAGTTACTATAATGATATTCAGCGCTGAAGCCGAGGCTATGCTGCTACAAAACAAGTTGAACAAGTACTTATTAATTGAGGTAAGTACTATGAAATGATTGACTTTGGTCTCGATTAACAGTCTTTGTGAACTAAAAAAAAAGAGAATATTATCAAATTTAGGTTTAGATCTGCTTTTATTATATTTATCAACTAGGTTTTATACTTATATTATATGATACTGTATAATTTAATATTCAATATAAAATAGCTCTAATGTTTTTTTAAACATTAGCATAAATTTGATGTGACGAAAAAGTAGGAAGACCTATGCACAGGAGGGACACACACACATAGGCTCATTCTTTGTGCCTAATCTCCTATATATCTTGAATTGGGGCCAGTATTTATTTTTTATTTTTAAACTGGCACTAATAATTCTGGTAAACCAAGTTTGTAGGATTCATAGGTTTTTTATTAACACTTTGACGACTGCAAACCCATTAGGTGGATACTCTGCTCATAGTATGCTTTTAGTATGTATTCATTTTCCCATGTTATCAGCTACATGCATAGTGCTACGAAAACCTCAGTTGTGAATATGTTAACACATTTGACGACCGGTTTAGCTCAGTTGCAGTAACATTACTTTTGAAGCTGAAGGTCCTGGGTTCAAATCCCGGTTAGGGCAAATATTTCTGTGATGTGCTTAAATATTTGTTCCGGAGTCTTGGATGTTTTCTATGTATGTATATAAGTAAATTTATCTATTAAATATATTGTCATCTAGTACTCATAACACATAAGGCTTGTTGAGCTTACCATGGGACAAGTTTGAGTTGTGTGAAAATTGTCCTGTAATATTTATTAACTAGAAGACGCCCGCAACTTCGTTCGCGGAGGAGAAAAAGTCATAACCCCTCTTTTTTCTTCAGCGTAGTCAGGTAAAAAGTATCCTATAACCATCTTCAGATACCCAGCTACCCATGTACCAAAAATTGTTGAAATCTGTTTAGCCGATTTTGCGTAATGAAGCCACAACGTCACATACAAACATACATAAAATCCAAAAAAAATATTTAATTTAAATTAAAAAAACATTTTAATGACCTCAAAATAGTCCATAACAAACATTTTTTTGAAAATATCTTCAATGTAGAGACATTTCATTTTTACAACTTTATAATAGTATAGATTAGCCCTGTTTTTATTTATTTAATCTGACTGTGGCCCAGGTGGCATGGCTTAAATGTGTTCAACTGTGAAGACAATTATTATATTTTATATGGAAAACAAAAAGCATTGCATTGGATACTAAAATTGCAGCCAAAAAAATAAATTCTTTGTTACCATCAAACATCACCAAGGGGCAGAAAACTCATAGCAAAATTTTTGTGTCAGCAGGGATTGAATATTTTTCTATTGCCCATGGACAAGTATATATGCTTGTGGTTTGGTGGGGATAGTGTGTCTCATGCCCAGACACACTATCCCTGTGTAAATAGCCAAACAGCCCTTTTATTCATATTCAGCCAAATCCTTACTGAATTTAGGTATTTATTTAATTATTGTTGCACTGCAGCAGTGACTGCACCCCTATTCTGTCATCCTAATAAAAATAAAAAATAAAACTTTATTTCGGACCGCATGTTACTAACAATTGACTTAATACTAAATTAGTAACACTTAACTAACAATTTTCTTTTTTAAATAATAAATTCCGCAACACCCTTGATCTGTCCAACCCAGAACGATAAAATCGGAGTACCGAATCTCCACTACTTATTGTATTGGACGTGCAGGGCGCTATAGGCTTGCTTTGTATACCTAATTCAAAAGGATACATGTCAGATGCAAGATGAATTTGTTACTTAAGAGTTAGGAATGGCATTTCTCAAAAAGTAATTAACATTTTTACTATGAAGATTTATGCTTTTAGTGTTCATATGCAGTATTAATATTTGATCTATTGGAAAGTGTAAAAAAAGGAAAATTTGATTTTTTTGACATGCATCCTTTTAATTTAGGATGTCAGTATTATGTATAATATACCTATATAATCTTTGTTTTATTACAAATTGATACTTATTAATTCGCGTTTTACTTTGTATTTGGGTAAAACATTATGCCCTTCATGTAAAGTTGCAAGAATAGAAGTAACAGAAATTCCATGAAAACTGTTATAAGATTTATTACTTGGAAGTAGCAAATAAGCAATCCATATGGCTACTGGGTCAAAAAGTTTACATTTTAAGGGTAATGCCAAATATTTTAAGAGATCTCTCAAAACATATTGACACTCGGAAAAGTTGATGGAAAATATATTCAATCTGGTTTGACATCACTTAACATCTTATGAATCCAATTTATTACTTATAATCTTCAAATAATTGCTTACAATTACGTGAAGATTTTTTTTAATAACTTATTATTTTTAACACTTCTCATATGTGTCCCTTAACAGCCATATTGGATACATAATTATATTATTTTCACTTAAAAGCGGGTAATTATTTCGGGGATTCAAGTGTCTAACACATTTTTGTCAGTGTCTGTAAATTATTGTTATATTGAGCTATTTGGTGAAGACCCCAGACCCGACTTCTAAGAAATAGTTTGAATTTGTATTATAATATACATTACAGGGATTTCAACAAAAATATATCGCGAAGTGGATGCACAACAAAAAGAACATACTTCCAGATTAGTCTCATTTCCTTAAAACAAAAGAAATTATTTTGAAATAAAATAAACTACTGTTTTGCCATCAATAATAGAAGTAGATGTGACAACGGCTGGTGTCAAAATAATTTCTAATGACCCTGAAACCCATTAGGGGTCGTCCACAAATTACGTAACGCAAAATTCTTAAATTTTTGACTCCCCCTCCCCTCATGTAACAGGACCGTCACGCTTAGCTGGACCCCTCACCCCTCCTTCAATTCCGTTACGTAACAAGTGATTTGTAAAAAAAAATTGGGTAATATTCAGAAAAGAGAGAGATAGATATTTTTAAATCAAGAATCTGCATTTTTTTATAAAACTTTAAAGCGTGGTTTCAAGGAATCAAAAAATTTTATTATTACAATTAGGATCGACTTCGGCGGCGATCACAAATTTCTGTGGCTATTTTGAACGGTATTATTTTTGGTCCAAATTCTAAATGGTCAATTGAAGTGGACGAATTTCAATTTGTACCTAATGACAGTAAATCTAAAAGCGTGCGTGACCTAACGCAAACCATGACACCCCCCCCTCCCCCAACGTAACAGGACCGTAACGCTTGGCAGGACTCCCCCATCCCTCCATTTTGCGTTACGAAATTTGTGGACGACGCCTTATTCTATTATTCCACATGTACACTACCTTGCACTTGCAGTGACAAAAAAAGCTATTAATAAAATCTCATTCCTTATACTTGCTTTACAGGTTGATGAGGAAGACAAGCTTCCTAAAAACATCTGCATCAGATGCTGTTCCAAATTGCAGACCGTTTGCGAATTCATCGATACAGCTCGCAAGGCTCAGGATGTGCTCCTCAACCAAAGCATCATACTGGACCAATTTGACCCTCCCAGCTCCCTAAACTGTATGATGATGCCAAAAACTGAAGTGAAATCAGAGCCCCAGGAGTCAGATGATGAAAACCATATAACAGAAATGGAAATAAGTGTTGACCCCATGATGATTCTTCAGAATTCTGATGGCTTATTATCCCCTAATGTGGATGATGGTACTGAGGAAGTTGAAGATATAACACATTTGCACAGTGTAGATGGCGAAAATGTAACTATTAAATTAATCAAAAGGGCTGATGCAACTGAACACAGGCCTGATGAGCAACCTCAAATAAAAAAGAAGAAAAATAAACCTTTCCCATGCATTACGTGTAAAAGAAGTTTTTATACCGAATTAGCTTTAAAAAATCATTCATGGATACATTTTAATGAGGAGAGGGTGAATAAAAAGTTTAAATGTGGTACTTGTGAGGAGAGCTTTGACTACAAGTGCGACTTGATTGTGCATTTGAAAAAACATAGAACAAATGGGCTGTGCACAATATGTGGAAGATGGTAAGTATTTTATACAGGCAAACACCCTGTATAATTAAACAAACCAGCCTTTACCTTCAGATTAATTTTAATGTACACATCATAGTATTTATAATTTGAATCAATATACTTAATAATTATTAGTTTTAGTCTTATTCCGTGCTGATCCAATGAAGTGCACAACTAAAACAAACAGAACCTATATATTTTCCACCTATAATTGGCTAATGTAGTTTTAGTCAAAACGCCATAAAATAACTAAATATATTTTTATGATCATCTGTATTTATCGCTTCAATCAATCAATCATCCCCACCATCCTCGTAAATATTGCTGGAAAATAATGTGATAAAATTGTTAAGGTTTACCTCTTGGCATCTGTACTACTTAAGCAATTGTTTTATTTTATTTATTTATTATATCGTCTTTTATAATAAACCATATTTTTCTTAGTTTCAGAACAGAAAGGACCTTAGCAGCTCACATGACTGTGCATATGTCAACCAGTAAAGCATACACTTGTAAAGTATGTGGCAGATCATACAACACCCGGAGCAACTTGAAGACACACAGCATTACTCATAGCAGTGAGCGACCATATCACTGTCACCTCTGTAAGAAGAGTTTCAAGAGAAATCAGGATTTAAAGGTAGTACTTAAATTTACTAACAGAGCAGTCAGTTGCAGAGAAAATTAACTAACTCCCTTACCATACTCGAAATCGATTGTGCAGGTTACTTTTCTCTCTCTCTACAGACTATCCCTGATGGAAAGCAGGAATCGAAGTTATAAACCATGTATAGTGATGTGGAATTACTGGAAGTATTCCCTATTCATGATTGGAAATATTATGATACTTTGTGTGCTATCATTCCAATCTCTTATTGCTTAAACTGGCAAAATAATGCACTACTCAACCTGCCCCTTATTTGCATGTAATACATAATTATCCAGCAGACCAATTTTGTGCAGGTCACCTCATATCTTATTAAACCCCATATATGGTACTAAAGATTCTATTGCATTGAAAGACGAAAAATTAAAACTGTAAAACGTAGTTATCTTTAAATATGGGTTAGTGGTGCTATTGTCACACTGTATGGTAATACTAGGACACCACTTTCGCGGAGGAGAAAAGTCATTACCTCTCTTGTTTTCTTTAGCATACTCGTGTTAAAAGTATCCTATAACCATCCTTGGCAGAGATGTAAAAAATACTTTATAAAAAGTATTTAAATACAAAATGCAAATAGTTTTTTAATTAACTATTTCAAATGAAAAATACAAAATACTTTTGCTTTTCGTATTTTAAATACTAAAGACAAAATAGGTATTTTCAAAATACTTTATTGAAATAAAATACTTTCTGCTGAAATTAGGTTTCTGTTTTGATCAACGTAATCGCTGATTTTATTGTTTTTCAACACAATTAAAAAAAAACCTGTACATTGATATTTGAAGAATTGATTATCTGAAGGTCTGAGTCGAAAAATATAAGTATATATCTTATGCATTTACGTATGTGTCTATAAGGCCTCATCACGTCAAAAGACTGAACGAATTTCATCAATTTTTAGTAGGTACAAGGATAGCTGGACATCCAGGGATGGTTATAGGATATTTTTTAAACGTACTAAGCTTAAGTAAAAAATGATGTTATGAGTTTTTTTCGTCCACGAACACTTCACCTCAACGAAACAGACGTCATGATCCACGGATAACGCGCGTTCGTTTTGTCACTTCACTAGGCAAACTCGCAAGGCTTCTAGCTTCTCTAGTCGCTATTACCTAGTCGACTAATAGTGGCGAAACTTAACAGTAAAGTATTTTGTATTTTACAAATAGAAAATACGTCTCGAAAAGTTTTTCAAATAAAATACAAAATGCTTTTTTCACAAGGTATTTAAATGCAAAATACAAAATATATTGTATTTTGCATTTTGTACTTGTATTTTAAATACAAGTATTTCAAATAAGTCGCATCTTTGATCCCTGGACACCCTGCTACCTGTTAGTGGTTCAAAAAATTTTTTTTCCATTTCAGGTTTGAATATCTATTTAATCTGTTGCTTACGGCTACTGATTTAACATCCTAAAATATTGGCTCACTAATCGTAGTAGAAGTTGGTGATAATAGGTTGTTAAATATAGTCGTTTAGTTGGCTGCAAATTGGTCTACCAGCCCTTTGAAAAGTAGTCTTCAAGGCGGGAAAGCCCTGTGTTCTTTCTGCTGGATTTCAGAATCTGGAGCTGTTCTATTATTTAACTTACATTTGACGTCTAGACGAGAGCTTTAACCATATTATTAGCAACTAAAAGTAACAAATAAAATCCAATTCATCTTGACACTGTAAAACGTAGAGTAAGAAATCGATAAAATCGTTATTTCGAAGCCGATGAGCACCGCCTTCCCAAAGAGCTAGGCTAACGAAAATTTGCAAAAATAACGGCATATACACGAACAAAAAAATTAAAGGTTGCCGCGACCAATAAAAGACGAAAAAAAATTTCACCCATACATTTTGTATGGAAGAAAAATTTTTATTAGGAAATCTTTGCGGCACCCTCTCAAATTATTGTTTATATATATGCAATTACTTGTCCAAATAGTGCTCATCGGCTTCGAAATAACGATTTTACCGATTTCTTACTGTAAGTTTTACAGTGTCAAGATGATTCTCCAGATTCTGAAATCCAGCGGAAAGAAAACAGGGCTTTCCCGCCTTGAAGACTACTTTTCAAAGGGCTGGTAGACCCATTTTCAGCCAACTTAACAACTTTTCGTTAATTTCACCTGAAGAAACACCTCACTAATTTTATTTCTATAGAGCAAACATTACTAAAAGACGAGTTTTTTGTAAGCAACACAGAAAATAAATGATACAGGTATTTAACAACCTATTATCACCAACTTCTACCACGATTAGTGAGCCAATATTATAGGATGTTAAATCAGTAGCCATAAGCAACAGATTAAATGGGTGTTCAAACCAGAAATCGAAAAACAAATTTTTTGGACCACCCTACTACCTGTGTACCAAAAATAGTGGAAACACGTTTAGCTGATTTGGCGTGATGAAGCCACAACGACACATACGAGTACAAACATACCTACATAAAAATAAAAATAAAACATATTTTTCGATTTAGTGACCTCCAAATAGTCCGTTACAACCATAGTTTTGAAAACATCTACAGCCATTTAATTTTTACTACTCTATAATAATATAGATTAACATGATGATATGTCCCATTTTGCGTGCGTCACTCTCACGCAGTTCTCTTTTAAAATGGGACATAATGTAAAATGTTACAATCAGTATGGACCGGTGCCTCGCTCCTTCGGCACACACACTTCAGAAACTCTAAAATGGCTCTACAGGCCAAAAGAAATCATAGAGAACAACCAAAAAAGAATCAGTATGGACTGAAAAATTGGTGGGATGGATAGTTTTATTTGAAAGAAAAGATGATATATATTTTTACGATTAATTCATCACAAAATTATATTATATAATTCTTTTTACAGTTTCACATCAATCAACACACTGGTGCTAAGCCTTATAAATGTCCGTTCTGTGACAAAAGCTTTGCCAGCTCCGGCAACTGCTACTCACACAGAAGTCGGATGCACCCCGGGCGTCGGGTAGACAGCAAAATCCGTAGGCGTATGGCAGCATCGCGGGAACATGTGGCCCAACCTCGGTCCAGCGCCGTCAGGGACAGCGTGTTGCATCCCCGCCCTATTGCGCCCAAGCCAGCGGTGGCGCCCCTGAAGCCAGTTACGGCACAGAAGCCGGCCATTCAGCTTACATCCGTTAGAGGCATTTTCAAATATCAGTGCACTTTGTGCAGCCATAGCTTTATGAGAAGAGACAATTTTACGGTGTGTACGCAATTATTTTTATTTGTGCTTACAATATTATTATTTTTTCTTGCTGCAACTTTCTATACTACAAACAGATATTGGGTACCCAGTCAATAAAAAAAATTGCAACTTCTCCAAATCATAAATCTCCATTTTCTTTCTTTACAAAAATAGTCCAGCAGCCGTTTTGACGTGATCTGGCTTCAATGTGATTGATATTGCATATTTAATTTACGTACATTGATTGTATTAAACAAGTTATTTATTGTTTCAGTACCACATGTATCAGCATACGGGTCAGAAACCGTTCCAATGCACACTCTGTCAAGGCCAGTTTGTGACCAGAAGAGGGCTATTGATACATCACGACAAGGAGCATCCTGGTAGCGATCGCCCTCTAGCACTGCTATCTAAAAACATGCTGCTGAAATGATAGGATTAGGTAAAAATACATAATGAGGCTACCAACAACACCATTTATGAATAGAGTGGTGTACTTACAAATTAGAATCAAGTTGATAATGCTGTGTAAGCAACAAATTTGATAACATATCAGATTGTTCATGTATGATTTGACTGAATTATACAATATTGACTGCAAAAACATCCTTTTTTTACATACACATTTCAAAGTGTCTTAGTAAGTATTTAGTATAAGTTAAGTATATACAGTTGACTTCTAAATTAATTGATGATTATAGTTCCTTTGCTTTTCCGTGAAATAGTGTCTTGGTTAGGTATAGATATATACTACATAATATAAACAAATACACCAAACCGCCACCACCAGACACTATAATTCTCGACACGAGAAGCTCGCGTGGATACTGGACCGTCAACATCTCCTGCGTCTCTTGATGATGTCTTGTAGAGAGGCGAAACACGTGTCGAGGATTATACTGTCTGGTGGTGGTTCGTTGTATTTGCATGCGTATTTTTTGTGGAAACTGCATGAAAATATGCGCATGTGAGCACAATTTATTGTCACATCTAACCAAGACACAAGTTCGCGGAACAGCAAAGGAACTATAATCCATTAATTTAATATGGAATTCCGCAAAGTGACGCCTGAATCTATCAATTATTTAGTTGACTTCTTTTCATAAATTTTGTTAATATTAATTAAAATATGCATATATTTTTAACGTTTAAATTCAATGTACTGGATTGACCTTTATTTGAGTAATTAGCACATTGTATACCTATTCCTAAACGTCGTTAAGCAGGTTTAATATAACTCATGTACCTAGCTATGAATTCATATAATTATGTATTTTTGTTTATTGCTTTGCAGTTGATGTTACAACTGTTACGAGCCAAGGCAAAATAATGCGGCTGAGGCGTGTAGGCAGTTACGTCCATGAGTTTACACCTGTGAACCTATGATTAATTTGTACGTACCTATAATAAGGAATAACAATAATATAATTGCATGTAAAATAAAAAGATACATACAATTTCAGTGTTTCATATTTATTTACTTAACTTTCATTTTCAAGATGGGGGGCCTAATTTAATTTAAATAAAATTATATCAACAATAAAGGAGCTATTCGTAACCGCCATTCGTAGTATCTGAAAAATAAAACGCAATAAAATAAGATAGAATCATAGGCATTCAGAGATAATAACAGACATCCATGCTGGTAACAGACAAGGCGACTATTTTGACGGCAAAAAAAGGTTTCATCTAATTCATCCTACATGTTATGTATTACTAAGTAGCCTATGTAGTGTGTGTACTTATAATGAATTATGATAGATGTACGATGTACAGAATATCGGCTACGGTAGGTATGTATCAATGCCGATGCAAAGTATGAATAATAATAATAATAACGCATACGTTTTATTTGTAATGAACTTATTGTGATTAGTTGAAAGTTCTAAGATAGTTTATTATTTTAATAATAACTTGCGGGCAACAGGACGTTTTTTTATGACAGCATTGACCTTTAAAACGACCTCTAAACTCCATAGCAATGACGTCGGATTTTATGACGCGTTTTTTCTTTGAATATTTATGGTGCATGTGTGATTGGCTCCAGTGCACACATTTATTACTAAGTTAAATATTGGCTAAAAGAAATCAGTCGACTGCTATGTGACACGTTTTCCTAAAAAAACGAAGAAAACAATATCGCCAGATCCGTAAATAATTAGGAACTCTCGGAATTGTAATTTTTATTGTCAACTACTGCATAGTAAACATGCTTGCTTGCAGGGATTGAAAAAATGCTTCTACATGAAGTCAATATAGAAAATAATGCGCATGCGTATATTTTCCGTCAAACAGTGTTTGGCGCGCTGGCTGATAAGCACAGGCGGTTGATCACGATGAAATTATTTTTTTTAGTTGCACGACAGATATCTTACATTCCTCACGTGCCTGAACGGTTTAATTTATCCTCTTCATTTGCAACTTGTAACGAAAATGAGTAGCGTCGACTTAGCCAATAATAGAAGAATGGCACGACAAAATGGGATTGTCCAACCTTTACTTACTGGTAAGTTTAATAAACAGAATATTTTGGAGCGAATTTCGAATGTCAATGATTAACTTTCTGTGGACTAACTTCCGACATTAACTTTAAGATATTTAGGTTTGTTTATCTATCTAGGTTAGAGTGATAATATTTACGGACATCGGAAATTATTTATTTTGAAAATTTCTGTTTTCATTTAAACTATACTCATAAGTGTAGCTTATTCACTAACTATACTAAAATAAAACTAGGTTAATTGTGTGTCAAAAATATGATGTTTCAGAAACTAAGAACTAAGTGAATGTTGAAATACTATTGCACTAGGTACTCATTTAGCTTTTGCTGGTTTTGGTATTTAGTACTCAATCAAACTTAGTTAAATATACTTAATATAATATGAGCTTCAATTAAGCTTATTTTATACATAAGTATTTTAAAAGTGTATTTTTTCTACTTGAGATGCTAGAATTAAACTTATACAGGCAGGGTAATTTCTACACATGTATTGAGCATGTTTCTCGAAATAGGTAGGTATAATATAACATCAAAAATTACGTGGTGTTGTTAGTAATATTTAAAATGTACTCCTAGAATCTTTTAGGGTATTATTGTATTGTGTCTAAACATCAGCATAATATGAATTAATTATATTCAATATTCTGCGGGGATTGAAATTAGTAGTTTAAATATTCATTGACATCATCTGCCGTGCTCTTGTTAGAACTACCTGGGCTGGCGTGTGACAATAGCAAGCAGCCTGACGGTATGACCCACACGACTTGGCAGCTGGGACAGACCCTCATCTGGGATGCTACTTCCATAGACACCCTTGCGTTGGCCCTCTTAGGTGTAACTTGGCTAAGAGCAGGCAGGGTCGCAGAGGCTGGCAAACGCCTCAAATTTGCTTCAGATTCCCTAGGTCTGTAGAGCCTTGATGCCTACATATTAGTACCAGCCTTCTCAAAAACTTCACGGAACATAGGGCTGACTCGTTCCTCACTCAAAGAGTTAGCATATCAGCACAGAGGGGGAATTAACGCAGCCAGTCTAATCAGAACCCTGTCTATGGGGTCTGGAGGATTTTTTATTTTTTATGCAATGTAATTGTTAAATGAATTGTAAGTAACAAAATATAAATATACAATACAATATTTAATATTTTTACATTTTCTTAACTTTGTAGTTAATATTATTTTGATCTGAGAATAAATCAATGTTAAATAAATTTGATAGATAATAAATCAATTTTACACAAATCAAACTTGTCCCATAGTAAGCTCAATGAGGTATTTCAATATGAGAACTAAATGATGATATATTTAATAAATACTAGAAGATGCCCGCAACTTCTTCAGTAGAGAAGAAACAAATAATAACCCTCTTTTTTCTTTAGAATAGTCAGGTAAAAAGTATCCTATAACCATCTGTAGATGACCAGCTAGCTATCTGTGACCCAAAATAGGTAGAAATTAATTTGCCATTTTCACTTGATGAATCCGTAAACAAACACGATAAACTATATAAAAATATCCAAAAATAAAAATAAAATCTTTTTTGATTCAGTGCCCTTCAAATAGATCACTTTTTTTTATAAATTATTTTTTCAATGTACAGACATTTCATTTTTACAACTTTATAATTATAATAGTATAGAATCTATACTAATTGGTCATAATCATAGCCACTCAGGAACATAATCAACACCAAGTACGATCCTTGTGCGTTATGTAGCAGTCAAGGGCACTAATATATATACACCACAAAGTTTCAGAAATATGTATGCAGGTCTTATTATTATAGCAGTAAGTTTTATGTATACATATTTTGGAACTTTGTGTGGATATTTATCTTTGCCCTTGGCTGTACCCTGAAGACTAAGACTACTTAACTAATGTATCACTCCATGACCAGCCATGAAACCAAAGTCTTGGCCCGCACGAATTTATTTTGAGTGCAGTGAGTCAAAAAGTTTGAGGACCCCTAGTCTATACTATAGATATACATAGGAAACATTCAAGACTCAGGATCAAATATTTATGCCTATAAGATTTTCCTGCTCATATATTTGCTTTTCCCGGGATTTGAACCCAGGACTGTTAACTTCACAGGCAGCATCACTACCACAGAGATAAAGCTGACCCGGTCTTTAAAAATGAAAACATTGACCTAATACTGGTTATGGGTTAATTAATTTCTATTTTCTTTTGTTCTAGATTTGTACCAAATTACCATGGCTTATGCTTACTGGAAATCGGACAAAGTAAATGATGTAGCTGTGTTTGACTTATTTTTCCGTACCAATCCATTCCAAGGAGAATTCACCATATTTGCTGGACTCGAAGAATGTTTAAAATTTTTGGAGAATTTTCATTATTCCGACAGTGGTATGTATAGGTTTATATTAAAGGTACTTAATTATTTTAATCTTATTTTGTTAAATGTATAAGCAAATATTTGGTTTGTAGATATCGAATATTTAATGCAGACCCTTCCTGAGAATATTGAGCCTGAATTTTTTGCATATTTGAAGGATCTAACATGCAAGGACATAAAATTAAGTGCTATTGAAGAAGGATCTGTAGTTTTTCCAAGGTTAGTATTCAACAATTGTATTATTTCTGTCTCAATCCAGGCTTCCTTTAATTTTATATGTTAAATTTCAGAGTGCCCCTGTTAAGAGTTGAAGGCCCTTTAATTATAACTCAGTTGCTGGAGACGACCTTATTAACCCTGGTTAATTTCGCAAGGTAAGTCATTTATTCAATTAAGACTGCTTAAAAAGCTTTGATCGTATTTCATTAAGTTTTTTTATTAATTAATACCAATGTACTTTTGTCTATTTTTATTTTATTTATTTAGAGATTACCGACAGATTATTATTGAATGCTATTATATTATCACTACATCACACTAAGGCTGGATTTCACCAAAACTTTTATTCCGAGACGAACGCTTATTCTTGGATAGTAATGTGAAAACTCCTTATTAATTTGACATAACTATTTGGGAATAAACATAATTCTCAGAATAAAAGATTGGTGAAATCCAGCCTATAGCATATTGCAATTACACTAAGAACCTACCGGATGCTTACCCAATTATAGGTTACCATGGCTTAAGTATTTCGCTTATTGCATTGTGCACAATGGTTTAAATAAGCTGTTATCTCCGCTCTTACTTTGTATTTTAGGAGTAGCTATCTGTTATTAATCATGTTTCTATAAGTTTTTATCAGTTGTCAGGCTTGGCTAGGTCAGATAATTGCAGATCTAACTAGGCACTTCAAATATCAGTTATATAACAATTAATTTTTGTTTACTGTCTTTTACCTATACTATACCTGTAAATATATGTAGGTATTTAAGGTTCCGTGCCAAAAAGGTAAAAAAGGCACTTATGGTGCGACTCTGTCTGTCAGTCTGTTCGATCGACTATTACAGCGCTATATATGTTATCTATTTGGAATAGTCATAAACATAGCCAGCCCAAAGGTGCAGGTGAAAAGACAAAAAAAATAAACATAAGTAGGTATTCGAGTGTGCCGCAACTTTGTCAGCGGGGAGAAAAAATACCCTCTTTTTTTCTTCAGAGTAGGTGGATAGAGAGTATCCTATAACCATCTACGCGTGTATCAAAAATCTTTTAGCCACTTTTAATCCATTTAGCCATTTTGGCGTGATGAAGCCACAACGACTCATTCAAAATACAAAAAATAAATATTTTTCGATTCACTGTCCTTCAAATAGTCCGTATACAGGATGTTTGGTAACGGGATGCAAAGTTGAAAGGAGGTGATAGCTTAGGCCATTTAGAACATTTTAAGCGATATATGTGTTAGGCAAATGTTATTAGTTTTTTTTTTATTTAAGTTTTAAGATTTTTCTGGGAAAACTCCAAAATTTCAGACTACATCGACAATAGTACTTTTTTTACTGTAGGTAGCATTTTTTTGTATTTGTTTTTGTATTGTGCAATGTCTATCGTACACCATAAAAGTTATTTGAAACATCTGTGTCTAAGGAAAAAAAAGTACAGCGATTTAAAAATGAAATAACATGAAAAATATAATAATTTAAATGTTTTCTAAGGACGGTAAAAAAAAACTAAAATAGCCCCGGTTCTTCAAACCATTTAAGAAACATGCTTGGCTATTGCCCTTTCATTTAAGCTATCAAGCACGATTGTAGCTATCGTATCTTTAAAAATAAGCCACATAAACCAACTAGAGAGCTAAAATGTTTCACTCGACTTGTGATACTTGTGACGAATCTAATTATGATTTTGTAATAAAACATTGGTTCTTAATACTAAGTTGGCGTTTACCTGACATTTGAAATGTCTTGAAAGGGTTAAGTGCAGTGGACAAAACTGTCACATGCAATTTTAATAAACAAAGGTTCGCGGTGGTGTGAAACAAAAGGGACCGATAGCGGCGGGCGGCGTTTAACAAAGATGACTCAAGCCGTTTTATTATGCTTTATTGTTAAAGATAAACTGATTTGCTACTTGCGTATTTATGCAAAAACTATTAATTTAGTCTAATAACAGCTTCAGTTGCGGTTAGACGTTCATTGTGTTTTTATTCCCTCCGTCATCCAAAATTTACCGTGTCAAGTTGTAGCTGCCGTAGGCGCTCCTTCACGTGTAATTACGATTCCTTCGTTGTAAACATGGAGTTTACGAACGAAGAATACGCCGACATTGTCTACATGTACTGCAGAGCTGACGGTAATGGAGCAATGGCTCGACGGTTATACCAAGAGCGTTTTCCAAACCGGAGGTTGCCTAATGTGACGGTGTTTTACACCTCATTCCGAAGACTACGTGAAAATGGAATTGCTGGGCAACGAACCCAGGACGTAATCGCCCTGATTTGGAGGACGATGTTGTACGGGTATTTGCAGAGGATCCGACTACGAGCGTCAGAGTGGTAGCTCGTAATCTTGACATGTCCATATGGAAAGTATGGAGTGCCATGCATCGTGAGGGAAAATATCCTTTTCACGGCACCGGAGTTCAAGGACTGGAGGAAGGAGACCCTGCACGTCGAGTAGACTTCTGCCGATTTTTACTCAATGTTGACATGGAAGAGCAACGCTTTTTAAGAAGTATTCTTAGGACCGATGAATCCAAATTTTCCCGGGATGGGATCACGAATTTTCACAACCTTCACCAATGGGCTGATAAAAACAATAATCCACATTGGAAAAAGCAAAAGTCCTTCCAAAGAAGGTTTTCCCTCAACGTGTGGGCTGAATAATCGGCAGAGTCCTTATTGGGCCACATTTTTTTAAATGGTATAAAATTATTTGGAATTTCTTCAAAACGATTTGCCCGGACTGATTGACGAGGACCAGCTGCCCGGTGCTGTGACATTCCAGCACGACGGTTGTCTCGCCCATTACTCCCTGGCTGTAAGGGAACGACTATAACTGTTTCCCTGACGGTTGGATCGGCAGAGGCGGACGAATCCCTTGGCCCACTCGGTCACCCGATGTAACTCCACTTGATTTTTTCGTTCGGGGCCGGGCTAAGGAGCTAGTTTACACAGAAGAGGAAATTAATACCGTAGAAGAGTTGAGAGAGAGGATCCAAGCAGCGTTCGAAACCATGAGGGAAGAAATGACTCTCGGAACAACCACCACGGAAATAAAAAGACGGGCTCGTGCTTGTATTCGAAACGGCGGGTCCCATTTTGAAAACGATCGATGATTGTTTCTTGTTTTTAAATTAAGTGTGGAAATAAATAACTTAACTTTTATGCTTTTGTTTGATTTCGTCGTAAGTAAAAAGAAATACAAATTCTCTCTTATCAGTTCAGGTAGCTTATTTTCAAAGGTAAAACGGCTGAGTCATCTTTGTTAAACGCCGCCCGCCGCTATCAGTCCCTTTTGTTTCACACCACCGCGAACCTTTGTTTATTAAAATTGCATGTGACAATTTTGTCCACTGCACTTAACCCTTTCAAAACATTTCAAATGTCAGGTAAACGCCAACTTAGTATTAAGAACCAATGTTTTATTACAAAATCATAATTAGATTCGTCACAAGTATCACAAGTCGAGTGAAACATTTTAGCTCTCTAGTTGGTTTAAGTGGCTTATTTTTAAAGATACGATAGCTACAGTCGTGCTTGATAGCTTAAATGAAAGGGCAATAGCCAAGCATGTTTCTTAAATGGTTTGAAGAATCGGGGCTATTTTAGTTTTTTTTTATCGTCCTTAGAAAACACTTAAATATTTTTTTTCATGTTATTTAATTTTTAAATCGCTGTAGTTTTTTTTTTCTTTAGACACAGATGTTTCAAATAACTTTTATGGTGTACGATAGACATTGCACAATACAAAAAAAAATACAAAAAATGCTACCTACATTAAAAAAAGTACTATTGTCGATGTAGTCTGAAATTTTGGAGCTTTCCCAGAAAAATCTTAAAACTTAAATAAAAAAAAGACTAATAACATTTGCCTTACACATATATCGCTTAAAATGTTCTAAATGGCCTAAGCTATCACCTCCTTTCAACTTTGCATCCTGTTACCAAACATCCTGTATATGTAATCTTTTTTATATCTTCAATGTAAAAACATTTTCTTTTTATTTTCGATATATATATATACCGGAAATAATCGCCGAATGTATAAATTATGTCCCGCCCCCTCTATTTTTAAACGGTACGTCTAAAAAAAATAAAAAAAAATACATAGATATTAACTTATGAAATACTTTTAACGAAAATTTCTTTCAACATGATCGGATATACAGTTTTTTACAGTTTTTGAGTCATTGCCAAAAAACTGCGCTTCACAGCGAAAGGACGTGTAAGTGCTGCGTGTAACTAGTACCTAGCTCAGTAGCAGATTTACGGTCTTGACCGGCCTAGGCCGTGGAGTACTAGCCGGACATTGCTCAGCTTCGATTATGTAATCAACTTTTATCGAAATCGATTCAGCTGCCTCTAATATCTGGGCGCCCTAGGCCCGGGTCTACTTGGGCCTTAGGGAAAATCCATCACTGACCTACCTATACTTATTGGCGTTAGTGAAACGAGAAAGCAAAGGACATTACTGAAGTAAATTGGTACTTTGATACGTCGTTAGTGCTGTGAAGAATATATACGTCTATGTCTAGAACATTGGTCAAAAAGCCTCTTCGCGCAACTTGGTTCGCGGAAGAGAAAAAAGTTTAACCCTCTTTTTTACTTCAGCTTAGTCGAGTAAAAGTATCCTATAAGCATCTGTGATGCCCAGCTACCACCCGTGTAAAAAAAATTAAAGACGTTTTGATGTGATGAAGCCACAACAACACTTACAAACATACAGAAAACGATTCAGTTCCTCCAAATAGTCCGTTTCTCTTATTTTTTGGAAAGTATCTTAAATAGTGAGACATTTATTTTTTACATCTTATGTCATTAATAATATAGAAACACAAACTTGAATACATATCTGCAAGCGGCTATATTTAGCATTTAATTAGTATAGATAGCTGTGGCGCCAGTGGCGTGGCGTCAATATAATCCGATTTCCACCGGGTTGCCCAAGGAAAGAATTAGAACCACCTCTTTATTTAATTATGCGTAAATGAATACGCTTCGGCTTTCCTTGTAATTTTCCTGACGCCACGCCTCTGATAAATAGTTATGTGTTGGGTTTCAAACAAATATATGTATTGAAATAAAACAATTTAACGGATTATATCGCGTATATTATCTCATTTTAGTGGTCCTCCCGTGACCATGGAAAGCTGGAAAGCTTCCGAAACGTCGGGAACTAAAATGAGATAATATACGCGATATAATCCGTTAAATTGTTTTATTTCAATGAGTAATAATCGCGGAAACAGAAGAAAATATTAAATATATGTATTACTAATAAGATCACAATAACACTTTTTCAACACACTTTGTAGTGGCTCTTATTACACCGTTTCGTGGCTATTCCAGTCCATCTCATAATCGCACTAGTGCCTTTTCATTACAGTTTTTTTTAAACGCCAGCAAATAGTTTTTAGGTACAAGAAACATTTTAGGTTCTTTTAATAAATCTAAAGTGGTATTAATAAAAACAATTAATTTCTAGAAATTTATAAAGTTTGCTAAATAAAATAACATTTTGTTTTTATAACATTGATATAATTATTGAGTTTATTATATTACTAGAAGGCGCCCGCAACTTCGTTCGCGGAGGAGGAAAAGTCATAACCCTTCACTTTTTCTTCAGCGTAGTCGGGTAAAAAGTATCCTATAACCATCTGGAGATACCCAGCTACCCGTGTACCAAAAACTTTTAAACAAAAAAATAAAACTGACTCCAAAAAAACTAAAAAGTAAAAAATAACGACATAATTCAGTTTCTTCCAATTACTTACAAGTAACCGTTTGTATACTCAATCTATACAGTATATACAATTAATTTTATTTTGGCGTCGGTGCCATATAATGAATGTGTAAAATATTGAAAATTGACGATTTTAGTAACTTGTGACACGATGGCACCGACTCCAAAATAACATTAATTGTATATACTGTATAGATTGAGTATACAAACGGTTACTTGTAAGTAATTTGAAGAAACTGAATTATAGCGTTATTTTTTACTTTTTAGTTTTTTTTGGAGTCGGTTTTATTTTTTTGTTTAAAATTTTATTTATTTTACACTTTTTAGTTAATCGTTACTTAAAAGTGTATCTCGTGACGATTCGAACAAGCCCAAACACGGCTAGGATACATTATTTTATTACATAGATCTGGTGCCTACCTTCCGGCTCCATCATCAAACCAATTCGATGGTACCATTCTCATCAGGAACATTTAAATTTGTGACTATGAAGTTGCTTAGCTAAGTTAATCAAGATATTTTGTCGCCACCCGTAAATCATTTATCATTGAGGAATTCCGATGGCATTCTGTGGTCTTCTGCATCAGTTCCACTTCACCAATTTACACTTTCTGAATGCAAATGCTTATTATGTTTCTTATAATACCAAAATCGCTATATGTATGCCTACAATATTTGAGGAGTTCCTTCAATTCCTCATGGATTCCATCATCAGATCTTCACCAAAATTAAATGGGACCAACTAGAAAGTACCTTCTATAAAACAAAAAAAAAATTTTTTGAAATCGGTCCAATACTCTTTGAGTAATCGGTGAACATCCATAAAAAAAAAAAAAAAACATTCCGTCGAATTGATAACCTCCTCCTTTTTTTGGAAGTCGGTTAAAAATACTTGAAATCCGTTTAGCCGATTTTGCGTGATGAAGCCACAACGACACATACTAACATACATAAAATCCAAACAAAATATTTTTCGTTTTAATGACCTCCAAATAGTCCATAACAATATTTTTTTTGAAAATATCTATGTACAGACATCTCATTTTTACAACTTTATAATAGTACTAGCTTCTGCCCGCGACTTCGTCCGCTTTAAATTCGTTTATCGCGGATAAGGGTATTTTTCCGGGATAAAAAGTGTCCTATGTCCTTCTCCGGGACACAAACTATCTCCATACCAAATTTCATCCAAATCGGTTCTGCGGTTTAAGCGTGAAGAGGTAACAGACAGACAGACAGACACACTTTCGCATTTATAATATTAGTATGGATAATATATAATTATAATATTAATTATATACAATTGTACTTTTACATCTGGCGCTTACGCCAAAAAATCGCAAGCTTGTAGTGTATTGGCTTTTTCTTTCATTGATGCGCGCGATCAATAAATGCGTCCCTTATTACAAACTAGCTTCTGCCCGCGACTTCGTCCGCCTTAAATTCGTTTATCGCGAATAAGGGTAACAGACAGACAGACACACTTTCGCATTTATAATATTAGTATGGATAATATATAATTATAATATTAATTATATACAATTGTACTTGTACATCTGGCGCTTACGCCAAAAAATCCCAAGCTTGTAGTGTATTGGCTTTCTCTTTCATTGATGCGCGCGATCAATAAATGCGTCCCTTATTACAAACTAGCTTCTGCCCGCGACTTCGTCCGCCTTAAATTCGTTTATCACGAATAAGGGTATTTTTCCGGGATAAAAAGTAGCCTTTGTCCTTTCCCGGGACTCAAACTATCTCTTTTGTTAGTGTTTTTTTTTCATATCGTATTTTTTTTATCTGTTGTGCATTTTTTTGTATAAAAGGCTGCGGAACCCTTCATGGGCGAGTCCGACTCGCACTTGGCCGCTTTTTTGAGTACGGTGACTGCGGAGGTAGATTTTTTACAGCTTTTAGGGGCTGCAGAATTGAGTATTTGATATTAATTTCAGCTTGATACCGGCACGAGTTCCGGAGAATAAGGGTATTGACAGACGGACAGACGGGCGGACAATAAAGTAATCTTATAAGGGTTCCGTTTTTACCTGTTGAGGTACGGTACAGAACCCTAAAAATGCCATAAGTTTGATATCAATTCTCTACTTACATTACTAAATGAAAGAGGGGCATTTGCTAAGTTTTTAGCTATAACAGTAAGCAAAGGTTACTGATAAATATACAAATTACTCATGCCACTTGTCATTAAAAAACTTTTTACTGCGGTCGTGCAACTTCTGATAGTAAAAATAACAATGGTTTCCCATTTCCAATAACAATAACGGTCTATTGATTGTTCGTCATGAGTACTGTGACGAAGAAATTACGATACAAATTACCTACTATAAGTTTATATTTATTTCGAAATCTGTTATTTTTGTGTTAGTATGTTACAAATATAATACGCGATTTCAGTTCATAGTTCATAGTGAAAAATATGTATACCTACGAAAATACAAAATAACCGATTTGCATTTCTTGAATAGGTATTTATTAAAACTATACGCTTTTCAAGGAACCTCTATATTATTATAAAGTTGTATAATAGTCTTAAATTAAAGATATTGTTAAAAAGATAAGTGAAACGGATGTGATATTATTATAGGGCACTTTTTACCCAACCAGCGTAGTTGGGGAAAAAAGGGTTGTCTTTTTTCTCTTCCGCGAACCAAGTTGGGAACTTCTAGTTGGAAATAAGTATGTAATGTTCAGGTCTTCGGTCGTGCCTAGATATTGCATTACTCAAAGTGGAGTCGCGTGGTAGACAAATATAATTTATGCTGGAGATACTTCAGGGGTATTATAATTCTTTGCTATGCCTCTAGCCACGAGTCATGACTTTTCCTCATTCTAATGTTGAATTATGGCGATAACTCGTAAGGCATTTATTGCAGTTAATTGTTAGGTTGCGATAAACATGGGTTATCTGTTGATAGAGTAGGCAAAAGACTAATGAAACGTCATTAGTTTCTTGTCCTAATTCAGAATGTCTCAGTTCAAGTGGAACTTTGTGTGCATTACACTTTATAGTTAGGTAATGTGTGGTATAAAAATGACGTTTATAAATTTACGTTTATTTGCAGTTTGATGGCAACCAATGCTGCACGGTACCGAATGGTGGCTGGGAAAAGTGTCTCACTATTGGAATTTGGACTGAGAAGAGCACAAGGCCCTGATGGCGGATTATCTGCTTCAAAATACGCATATATCGGTTAGCTTTCTTTACCAATTATTTAGTAATAATACAGCAGTATTAATGTATATCTAATTTGTATTACTTACTTACAGAAAGTTGATAAGTTGAAGTGAAAGGCTCTTTCGGAAATTAAATGAACGCTCACTTATTTTTCCATGGGTGATTGTTAGGTGTATAATAGCGTAGATTAACTTGTTTTATTATACTTTTTATTGATTTTATTAGCGTGTTTCCGCAGTTCGGGCGGGCGGGCCGTGCCTGGCACTGTGCGGGCCGCCCCGGACTTGTGCGATACACCCCGCCCCCTCTTTGGCTCCAAGAAGCCTCAAATATCGAATAGACTCCGCCAACACTGTTAATCTCTTTAATCATGCAAGTTTTGCGAACCCTTGCCCTTGAACACTTTTCCTATTACTCATGACAAAGTTTAATCGATTTTGCCGCTCAACTTGAAAACTTTGACTAGGAATGTAGCCTAAATAAACAACCAGTAGCTCCAGACACGCGGCTGAATTGCAAATCGTTAGTTTCGTGTTTTCATAATGATTAAAGCTTAACTATGAAGATAGCTAGGAGAGCTGCGTTGTTTATAGACGTGCACCAAACTTAAAAATAAACTGTCTAATGTTTACCTTATCTGCAATAAATTATACTGTCTGTATGACTCGAACTAAATGCTAATAAACAAGGTAGCTGGAAGTGTATGATGGTATTGTTATTTTCAGGTGGGTTTGATGGTACCAGCAACGTGCTGGCGGGCAAGATGTTCAACATCCCTGTGAAAGGGACGCACGCGCATTCGTTCGTGACGTCATTTAGCTCGCTGGACGACGTCAACTCGGTGGTGCTGCGGCACGCAGAGACACAGAAACAGTGCAATCTGTTAGACCTAGCCACGGAATGGCGCAAGCGCGTCTCGCCCGTTTTGGATGTATCCACCGAGGAAGCGAGTGACGGGGAATTAGCCGCACTGATATCGTATGCCCTTGCCTTTCCGTCAGGATTTCTGGCTCTAGTGGATACGTATGATGTCAAGAGGTATAACTTTCAAGGCTTACCGTCACGACACAGGCAGCATATGAATGGGCATTCTGGCTACAATAGCAACTGTGGATCCAATGGTTCTAGACTACAAAACTCACAGAGTATACATAGTACATATGGATATAGCACGGTCGAACGCACACTGAGGTAAAGATGCAAATAGAAAACTCATATTGACTTTTGATGTCTGATATTAAACTTATATAATTTTTGTTTTGCATTGTTCGTTTTGTCATGTCTAAGTTTTGTGGAATTTTCATATAAGTTGTATTATGTTATTTATGCTGGCTTGTGGCCAGGTTTCGCCACATTCATTTGACATGTACTCATTGGGCGGGGCATGACACACACGGGACCTTACCACAGCACACCTTACCACTCTAGGAGTTCGGCGGATCGACTCATCCTTACGACCCGAGCCGTAGTTACGACTATATTTTCGCTTTTTCAGTGAAGCGTAAAGGGACGGCGCTTCTTGTCAAACCGAATGTAAATAAATAGAACTCCGACGACTACTTTACATTTTGCTTCAGTGTGACGGTCTTGGAACCGAGAGCAATATTAGGGCAGTTTTATTCATTGGGCACAGTTGCATTGTAAAGGGAAATGCACACGTTCACAGTAATAGATTTTTTATAATTGCATGCATTCTTGGTTTTTCATTATACACCCATTTATTTTTATATACTTAGAGGAATTGTTTGTAGCATTAATTTTTAGTTTAGGCAGTTATAGCAGTAATAATATTGTTTTTTTAGCTGTAAATAAAGTCGATGAGTAGACTGAATAATTAGAAATGGTTGTTGTATATGTATAATGACGTTATAGCTGCAATAGATCTTGATTATGTTACGAGAATCGTTTGCAGAGGAGAGAGTCCACTCGGGATTACATTGATAATACCTAATGCAACAGTACGCTAAGACAAAAGGTCATATGAGCGTTCAGACGAAAAACAAACTTATACCTTTTGCCTTTGCACAATAATACGGGTCATCTTCATCGTTCAGGTCTCATTCGAAGACGCAGTATCTGTCATTAACGTACACAAATACCATGCGAATATCAAGATTAGTTAATCCACATTTGCATGTTACTTTTTATATAGTCCATTATATCACAACTACTACTCAAATCTTCACCATTTAACACTATGTCACACACTGAAAAATGATTATGTATCTTTTATCATAAGAAATAATACCGATGTGGGCCACCCGGGCTAACTACTTCATTCCTACTTTTAATTAGCTATTGAATGGTCGCTGGAAGACAGTGAATCATTATTTTTTCTTTTTTCACAATTCTGATTTCCAGTATGTTTGAACAAAAGACAGCGATGAGTCTATTAACTTACAGCGTAGTTGAGGCGAGCAAAGCAAAATTTATTTTGCAACTAATCCGTTGAGATACATTTTTCAATTTCTTGTTAAGTTGTAACTCGGCAATGCTATCTTTGAATATACTAAGTTTGAACATGAAAGTTAATTAAATATTAAACGTACTGCATGTACGATTTGAGAACTCATTATAATAAAGTCCTAGCGAAATTTAATTTCATTATTTTTGGGTGTTCATTGGAAACAATTTACTTTAAATATTTTAACCGACAATAAATTATATACGTTGATGTTTTAAATATAAATATGTTGCCAGTTCAACATTTACATTTGTAACTTATGATTATAATAGTTACGATATTTTTTTTTTACAAGAACAGACATATAAGTAATGAAACATCGATTCCATCTGCGAATTATTGGAAACAGCAAAGATCATTACGCCGAGGAAGGCAGCCGGGATTGATTTACCTAATTTCGACTGCAATTAACGACTCGCAATAAGTCATGGTGTCGCATAAACTCGCGGTATTGTCCCTTTTTTAACGATTCCCATCAAATTCGGATGACAAAATCAATTTGATTAGAAGCCCTTTGGAATATACACAGTACTCTCTTTCTGTCATGAAGCAATAACCATAGGCGTTAGCGACAGATTTATTTCATAGTCCTGAACCTGAATGCAGTCCTATTGGAAAATTCATGTAGGTATGGAAATCTTTTCAGGAAAGTTTAGTACGAGTCTTAGTAAGTATTTTAGACTGAGGTCGAAATATGACGATATAACGAGTCATTCGGTGTGTATTTAGAAAAACCATTCAGCCATTTCCTGTCAGGAAGAGTCCAAACAGGTGTTTTGAAAAGTTTTTTTGTATTTTTTAAAAATTGTCTGTGTTTTTATACAAAAATTGATGATGTCGTAACTGGACTGGAAAAATGTACCAGGCGGCGAAGTCTAAAAAAGCGCAATACCCGAACTTTTCCACACGACGGCAGTTAGGTCCTGGATTGCTATGCACATGCGAACTAAATGGAAGTATTAGAATCGTTACAAATTTCAATAAATAGGTAAAGAAATTGCTATTCGATAGTGTGCCATTGTTGCTGGCTAATGTAGATTTACATGAATATACATGTAGTTAATATCGGAACGGTGTTTCGTTTTTTATATCGTATTTGTTTTAAAGGTAAAATTTATTGATTTGTTGTATAATTGCGTGACTTTTATTGTGTACAGGCTGCACGTCTACAGTTCAGTCGTATAGTAGTTGTTAAGAAAATATCTATACTATTATAAAGTTGTAAAAATAAATGTCTGTATATTGAAGATATTTTCAAAAAAATGATTGTTACGCACTATTTGAGGTCTCTGAAACGAAAAATATTTTTTTTGGATTTTTTGTATGTTTGTATGTGCCGTTGTGGCTTCATCACGCTAAATCGGCTAACCAGATTTCAACTGTTTTTGGCACACGGGTAGCTGGGTATCTCCAGATGGTTATAGGACATTTTTAACCCGACTAATAACATAACCCCTCTTTTTTTCTTTAGCATGAAAAAAAGAGGGGTTATGACTTTTTCTTCTCCGAGAACGAAGTTGCGGGCGCCCTCTAGTATTTACTAAAAACCTATAAAAGTAATCTCCAGTTTCAAAATCTTCGCACTGATTTAGGCAATCTATCTATAGGCAATATATCTCGTCGCATCTTTGAATTAAATTTCGATGGCTAGATCAAATGTTTTGGTTGACAGGAGTGGGCTCCTGAACTTCTGTGCCGTGGCACTAGCGCTCAACGATTGCGGATACCGGGCTATGGGAATTCGCATAGACAGTGGAGACCTCGCTTACCTCTCTGTGCTGGCCCGGGACACGTTTGCGAAGATCGCTGAAACGCTCAAACTACCTTGGTTCTCGACATTAACTATCGTGGCCTCCAACGACATAAACGAAGAAACTATACTGAGTCTGAATGAGCAAGGCCACAAAATTGACTGTTTCGGCATTGGAACACATTTAGGTGAGTTATGTTCGGAATTTATGGGCTGTATGTATGTGTTAGACACACGTTTATGATGATGTGAATATGTTTCAGTGACTTGCCAACGCCAGCCTGCTTTGGGGTGTGTCTACAAGCTGGTGGAAATAAACGGGCAGCCAAGAATTAAGCTGAGCCAAGATGTGGGCAAAGTCACTATTCCGGGACACAAAGAGGTAATCATAACATTTTTACACTTATTTAATAATTAGAGACTTACTTAGCAAATTGAGGCTTAAGCTAGTCTAAAGTTAAGGGTTCATTGTCATTATTCTAGTATTCTGTATTGACATGAAGTATTTAATAATGCCATGTTAAACACAAATAATTGTTCTATTGTATTATGTTCATAGGGAATAAAATCTTAAAATGTCAGCTAATTATGTGTGTCAGATGTTTGACTTAAATTTACATCACCATAACCAGGCCATACAGTATTTGGATTGACATATTAGATTGTATCCGTACGTAGATACCATAATACCCCTCTCCTCTCCCGTCGGGGGTTAAAAAAAAGCTATTATGGACAATTCAACTTATATTCAAATTGTGGGGGTGATACAAATTAGGAATATAAAATCACTCGATTTTATATTGGAAATTTTGTAAAATATATTATTCTGACCTTTACAGGCACAGCAATATAAATAAATCGTCAAAACTTCTGTTGTACCACACAATAGCCATAAAAATGTTATGTTTCATAGATATAAGATATAAAAAACCCTTTTGTTTTCTCGAACCTTGAACCTTTAGTCATGTATGCGGTTTAGAGCTGTACGATGATGTAACTCAGTCTAGGTAACCGATCTAAACGACTGCGGTCGGTAATAGCTTGCAATGGCATAGATAAATTGACATTTGATAGGTTAGTCATTCTGCCGTATGCCGATGTTGATTGGTTGTTGTGCAACTTGGCAAATATATGTTCAGAATCAGTGGAATATTAATTCGAATTCGTTTTTACAGAAGTATACCTTACTTTTATACGGATAATAATAAATTACAAATGTAAAATAAATAATACCTCGGGTCATAAATATACGAAGTTAAGGGTTTCGTCTCCACTTTTTGTCGTCATTTTTGCACGCTTTGCGTTTGCAACGCAAATTTTACTTTGTTGGATTAATAATTACCGAAATTTCTCATCGATGAACACTTATACATTCCAATCCAACTGTTCAAACCATTCAACCAATTACTAACTCATATATCAGTGGTCGGTAGATGGTGGTTCTCTTTGCAAATTAGACTCATTTAAGAATTAACTACGTATGAATATTAAAAAAAAACTGTTTTTAACCAAACACATGCTAATATTCTCAGCGTTTGTTAGCCGTATCTTTGACCTGAATAATCAATACATATCCGACGTCATACTCGAAAGACCTTGTAACTAATAAATTATTCCATATTCAATGACTATCATTTAAGTTCACGGCCAAGCTTTGTTTATTTAGATGCTGATAATTATACCAGCTATAGCAAAATTATTATTTATCTATCAGTATTAACTTACAATATATTCCATCTTAAACGAACGAAGGCTACACGAATGTGGCCAGTCGTTGTTAACTAATCAATTTCATACTGTATTAATAATTCAACAATTGGGTAGTAAGAATGTCTGGGTTTTTTATCGCCTCAGTGATTACTTGTAATTGGGTAACTCTTCAGGCGTTTCAACCGCTATCACTTTCCGGACGCATATTCCGAAGAAATAAGCCACCAGGAAAATAAAAATTTGGTAAAAAGATATACCGTGCTTGTGGAACAACCTTCATTTATTAGAATGTTACTATGTGAATGATTGTGACTCTCTTCTGAAATATTTGCGACAGGAAAGTAATAGTGATTGATAGCGGTTGAGACGCCTGAGGAACTACCCAATTACAAGTGATCGCTAAACCGCTAAATAAAACACCGACACTCATAAATGAAAACTAATGATCTTCAAACGGCTGAAAAAAAATATCTTGAATCATAACTCAAACTCTCGATCATTTCACCTTTGAAACAAAAAGGATATATAGGTAATGAAACATAGGATAGGCAGGCACATCAAACTTATAACACCCGTTTTAGGGTGCCGTCCCAAAAATGTTAAAAAAAAATATTTTTTATGGTGCTACTCTGTATGTCCGACCGACTGTTACAGCGAGCTTTACTTCAGCTGCAGCTTATCATATTTTTAAACGAATAGCATAAGTATAGTTCTCAGGAACGTCGGTACAATGTTCCAACCGTTTTATAAAAACTACTTCATTCATCGATTATTGGCAGTCTTGTAATCGTTATTTACGCGTAACAAGCTACGTCAAAATACCTGCAGGAGCTGTGTATGGGTGCAAGAAGCGTTCAAATACATCATACAAAAGGATGGAATATCATTTCACATTTTTGCTTTTATTGTATAATCAATTTTATTAATGCATTTACAACATATTAATGCAAAAAGTTTTCAAGAAAATCACGCTTCTTGGAATCAATTACAAAATCAGTTTGAAAAATATCGCATACAATTCGTAGTTCATTTTGACAGATTCCAGAAAGTTTGGCGTTTAAAAACTCCCCGTATTTAAGGTTAATAAGGTCTACCGGCCTTTAAATTTTGTATGAAATTACAAGCAAATATCAGCTTTAGCGAATTAAGTATGGAAGGAGGGTCTACCTTTGTCTAATAATTAATCTAATTTCTAAGAAATTAAGGTTGAATATTTATTGCTCCTGTTTACATACTGCAGTGTGCGGTTAATTAAAATAATGATGTGAATGTTATTCGTTACGATACAATATCGATGAGAAATGAATCTTTTTTGAGATATTTATTCCTATTATGACTCCCTACCATTATAACCCTACCATTTTTGACGAGTGCAGGACATCATCGAAGCTGACTACGCTGCAAGATCAGTTTTTTGTGCCTGGATTGACAGAACAACACGCGGGCATGAAACGTTTTTGAAACTCATCATGTGGACAGACGATGCCACTTTTACCCGATCGGGGTTTACAAATCACCGCAACCAGCAAATGAAAAATTCTCATGCAATGAAACGAATTTCGTTCCAGTATCAATTTTCGGTCAATGTTTGGGCAGGAATTATTGATGATATTTTAGTTGGACCAATTGTTTTACCAGGAACAATGAATGGTCCGAGATTTTTAGAATTTCTGCAAACGCAGTTCCAGAACGCATTAATGGAACTGCCCATTGCTTACAGAATAAGGATGATCTTGCAACTGGACGGAGCTCCTCCACACTGTGCAAGAGATGTGCGGAATTACTTAAACGAGCACCATGCCCCGTGGGTTGGACGTAATGGGCATATCGCCTGGGGTAATTAGGGGTCATGTTTGAGCACCTGTAATTCCTAAAGTACTTAAGGTAAAACTGTAATTCTGATGTTGATTTTTAGCTAACATCTTGTACTACCAAATAACAACAACAAAAATCTATCTTAACGACCTTGTTTTCATGCAAAATAAAAAAAAAAGGAAAATGAAGGTGAATTTATTACTATTATTTATTTTGAATATTTTTTTTGGCCTTGTTGAAATAGTTGAGCCAAATTATTAACTTAATTAGATTCCTTATTTAATGAGCTATCTAACGAGTTTTAACATGCACCGGTCTACTTGATAGTAACAGGAAAACTGGAAGTGAGGGTAATAATTCTTTGGATTATGCCAAATTATCAACAACCCTAATTAGGGGTCATGTTTGAGCACCTGTAATTCCTAAAGTACTTAAGGTACAACTGTGATTCTGATGTTGTTTTTTAGCTAACATCTTGTACTACCAAATAACAAAAACAAAAACCTACCTTAACAACTTAGTTTTCATGCAAAATAAAAGAAAATGAAAAATGAAGGTTAATTTATTACTATTATTCATTTTGAATATTTGTTTTGGCCTTGTTGAAAAAGTTGAGCCAAATTATTAACCTTATTAGATTGCTTATTTAATGAGCTATCTAACGAAATGTTTTTGCAATCTTAGGACCGATAACAGACCGATAATGACAGAAATACCACGTGCACCCTTATTCAGTTCGTTGAGATTTAAAAATTGCCGTTGACACAAAAAAAACTCGCGTGGTGATTTACCGATAAAATTGATTGTAGTATACGTCCTTAAAAGCTCCGACATCGCTGACCCAACACACTTTATAAACCTATAATTTATAAACATTTTACAGCCTTCGTGGTCTACGAGTGACTGAGGAAAAAAAATACCTTTATCAAAATTTTATTCTTATTTGTTTCATTTTACGAGTACCTATCTATCGCGATAACCAAAGACAATATTACATGTACACGTGAAAAGCTGAAATCTGCGGTCTCCTCTTTTCCAGGAACCATCCTAAGATGAAGTTAGTGAGAGATATTCTATGTAAAAATTATATACTCGTAGTAGCAGCAGTAACGTGATTTATAGTAAGCACCGTAATAATTTATTTAACGTTGTAATCCAGTAGGATATGTTGAAAGTGAAAGTATTCCACGAGTACCAAGTTGCGCTATCTATGTCGTCTAGAAAATTATATCGATACGATATTCTCCAGACACTTGAAAGCCCAATTAATCGGTTCGATTACGCCTACACCGATAGTTTGAAATTGTGTCCTCATATAGTTTGTACTGCATTAGTGTGATAATTTAACTTTAGTGTTGTGGTATTGTTTTAGTGTGGGTGCGTAGGATGGGAGGAAAAAATGCATTTGTAGTTAGATTGTTTATATGTGTGCTACCTCGCCCCGCTCGAAAAACTGCAGATTTTTTTGTTAGGAAATTTGTAGCGGTGCTTACTCCATTTGCTAAATACTTCAAGGAAATTTGGAATATGTAGTTATAAAAATGCTAGCCCACGTATATTGCAAAATAAAAATTTAAATATAGATACTTATTTCCAATTATTATTTAGTTGTCTCCAAAAGAATAGTTGACAGTACAATAACATTAGAAAACACTGAAATTGAAAAAGGGAAGTCGTTTAGATACCTAGACAGCATTATTACCGAAGACTCTTGATGTACACCAGATATTATTACCAGGATAGCCATGGCGAAAAACGCATTTAACACTAAAAGAAGCCTACTTTCAGCTAGAATATCAAGCTCAATACATAGAGCTGGAGTATAGCCCTCTACGGCTGCGAACGCGTGGACCATGATCCAAAAAGACAGAGAGAAATTGGAAGCGTTCGAAATGTGTTGGAGTAGGATGGAAAAGATCAGATGGACAGAAAAGAAAAATAATGAGGAAGTTTTAAATATAGTTAACGAGAGAAGATCTTTATTGAAAATAATTGAGAACAGGAGAGGAAACATGTTAGGTCATCTCTTACGCCACGATATCTACATTAGGACTATAATAGAAGGGAAAAGGAAAAGGGGAAGACCAAGAAGGACATATATGGAGCAAATAAAAGAAAAAATAAATGTTTCATCATATAAAAGTAAAAGAAAAAGCGGATCTTAGAATAAGCTGGAAATCCACCGACAAGGGCCTAGCTCTTAAATATATGATGATGATTTCCAATGAAAAATTACCAATATGAGGAAGGCAAAAAAACAAACTCAAGCGTCAAGTAGGGTACCATATAAAAGCGCTCTATTAGCACATTCGTATACATTTTTTTACTGTGGTTACATTTTGAATAGGAACATGTGAAAAAAATACCATTCCCCCTTATCTCCAAAGTTTATCAAACAAAAATTTGGAAATTTCCTCGATTAATATAAATTGTAATTTTTTTTTACTTCTCAAAAATATTTTTTTAACAACCTGGTTGTATTAAGTTTGCACCTCATTTGTATGCGGCGCTATAGGCGACGTCGATAGCTTACCATAAGGCGATTCGTGTGCTCATTTGCCCCCCTAACATTAAACAACATAACCAGTCAACTAACTTATGTCATGACATTTTGTACGGAACGCTCGGTGCGCGTGTTACAAAGTAGTGTTGGTATAGATAGACGATAATGAACAGGAATAGATGAAAAGAACATGCTGTTAAAATGTGTTAGTGGTTCTTTACGGTGAGAGGCACCACCTCAAAAAAATATATTCTTATTTTCTAATAAAACGACGAATATGAGGGGCAAAAATTAAAAGTCTAGCTACTAGATCAAGTAGTAAGTCATACGCAAGGGCTTGATCTGCACATTTTTAAACAATTTTTTATTTTATTTTATTGTGATTAGATTTCGTTTTATTAAGGAAAATGTCTGTTTACCGAACGAAAATTTTGAAATTTTCTTTATTTGTATCAATAAACATAAATATCACACGAAAATTGTAACCATGTCTGTAACTGGTTATTTTTTTTTTCATAAACCTTTTTGAACAACCCAAGTTAAGTGTGGACCTCATTTGTATGCAATGCTATAGATATCAGGTGCAAAGTCAACTCAACCGGAACCGGGTAATATAATAATGTTAGGGTAATTGGAACTTTGTACGGAACCCTCGCTGCGCGAGTCCGACTCGCACTTGACCGGTTTTTTTACCTTTGTGGTACGGAATCCTAAAAATACTAAGAAACTGACTTATAATGATGTCTACGCTCTGCAGGCATACAGACTGTTCGGTGCCGATGGCCACGCATTGATCGACCTCTTGCAACGTTCATCGGAGCCGCCGCCGGCGGTGGGCCAAAAAGTGCTGTGCCGGCACCCTTTCCAGGAGTCCAAGAGGGCCTACGTCATACCCAGCAAAGTGGAGCACCTCTATAAGGTACTTTTATTTGGATGTGCCGTCAGGACATAAAAGTTACTGTTCGGTGCGGCACGCACCCATCGGAGCCTCTGTCATTTCGAGCAAACCGTATAAACTCCTTTACTGTAACTCGTTCCGACTGTCTGAGATTGTTCGGAGTCGAAAGCCCGCGATCATTGGTCTCATACAGCGTTTATGGGAGCCGTCGCCGGCAGTGGGCCAAAAGGTTTTGTGAAGACCATCCTTCCAGGAGTTCAAGCGACCCTATGTCATAACGTGCAAAGCGAAACTCTTTTATAAGGTACCGACTTTGGGTTTACGAGTATTATCTAAATTGGTTCGGAGGATCGAGTTGGAGGGCTTGCGTTCATTGGTTTTATGCGGCGTTTAGCGGAGCCGCTACCAACGATGGGCCCGAATGTGGTGTGCCGGTACGAGTACCCCTTCCGAGAGTCCAAGAGCAACTCACGCAGCAAGGCGTACCACCTCTACGTATATAAGGTACCCTTTGCTGCAGTGAGGTTTTTCCCATGCGAGTCAAATTATACTTTTTTTTTCGAAATAATCCTCATAACGATCTCAACTTCATCTTCTGGAATTCAAAGTCAAAGTTTATTCTGCACTGCAGATAGATCACATGACATTTTTTTTACAAGTTTGAAGCTAAAGCGCCTTAATAAGTATGATATCTGGAGAGAAGTAAGGCCGCACGAAACTCCACAATCTCCTTTTAAACATCTATTTAAATTACAATCAAGTCGTAAAAACAGACGTTAACAATGCATTTTTATTTACCGTAAGTTTAATTGGCACAAGTAATGTGATTAACTACATATTGTAGTTATTATTACTGTAATTTTGTAAACAAGATAACGCACTAAGTAGTTTTTTGTATCTTAGTATCACTGTTCAGTGAACCCAAACAGAATAGTCTATCTCAGTAGGTGAACTCCTTGCTTTTTATAGTTTACACTCATGACTCACTTTTTTGCGTATATTCAGCTTATGAATAGGTTGGGCCATTTCTAGATAATATTACCAAAGGTTCAGGCATTATCTAAATATCAAGTACCCTGATGGATTGTTTTATTAACGTCAGTGGGTTTCAACATGTGGGTCGCGACCCCCTAACGGGTTCGGTTACTTTAGAAGCCTTTTCGCCCTTGGGCGCGGTTACATTAATTTGGATTAGCGCATCGAGATCGAGAAAAAAATTGTACCTGAAGTTACAAGTGTACAAGTAAAATGTGAGTGTACGATAAGAAGAACTCATAAACCCCCTTTTTTTATTCAGCGTAGTCGGGTCAAAAGTATCATATAGCCATCTGTGGATGCCCAGCTACCCGTGTACCAATAATAGTAGAAATATGTTTAGCCATTTCGACGCAGTGAACGAAAAAAACATAGAACGCGAGCATCATACAAAATTACAGTACAAAACGGGGTAAATATTCTAAATCCGAATGCGCGTTGTGTGACCAATAAGAGTTGGCCAAAATATTAGTCTACTTTCTATTACCCAAAACAAATAATTGTGATTGGCCAATTTGATAATAACTGGCTGTGATTCTAGCGCTGACGTTTTATAGTATCAACTTGACGGCGACTATGAAAACGCATACGTAGTAGATGATCACATGCAATAAAGAGTAATTTTGTAGGCAGAATTGTCGTATTATTTTAATTAAATTTTCAGTTATAGTTGATATTTAAATAATCATAGAATAACCTTACGCAAATCAAACTAGTCTCCAATTAAGATGTAGCATACTTATACTGTGAATACTAGACGACCATACGAGTATGCATATATTATGGCTTGCTAAATACTTAAATACAAACAGACAATCAGCCACTAGAGTCTGGCAAATGAAAGATGAGAATGAAATCAACCGCGAAATTTAAAAATGTAGCTGCAGTGTGCCTGTTTGAGCTAGATGTAAACAAATTTAAATGCTTTTCTCAGTAACTAATGACTTAATAATTAATGACAAAAGCAATGACTTTGTGTAATTCTAGCTCATACAGGCATACTGCAGCTACATTTTAAAATTTCGCGGTTGATTTCATTCTCATCTTTCATTTGCCAGACTCTAGCAATCATAACTTTTGTAGTACGTTAAGACAACTCAAAAGCTTGCGTACTTTTATTGTTGCCGTGTTAGTATGTTTGTATGATGATGGAGACGGAAGGTGGCCACACGAACTCTGTAATAAGTTACCGTAATCCTAACGAGTTTGAGCTCTTTAGTGTATGATAACTTTTAAATCAAATTGCACCTTTTTCGAACACTGTATATAAAATAGTTATGTGCATGAAAACATGTATCTCAACACATAATATATCAAATGTTCAATAGGTATCATAATACCTTTTCATTTACATATTAACATTTTGATGGTGTAAGGTGGCATAAAACCATCCCTATACAAAATCTCTTCCGACTAAAAAAAAAACATAATTATGTTTACGGTATTTTTTACGTGTTAAAAGTGATTCCATATTTACTTTTATATTTTCGAGAATGATTACTACACTATTTTACAGACTAAATACACTATTTCACTTTGGGAATTGAAATAATACGACAGACATGCAGCACCGCCATATGCATACCCAGTTTATACGCCCCGCCTTTTTTGACAAAGTTTTCGTGGGGTCATTTTGCGACGCTAGTTGTGCTTCTATGTTTTTTTCGTTCGCTGTTTTGACGTGATGAAGCAACGACACATACGAACACAAAAACATAATAAAAATATTTTTCGACTCAGTGACCTTCAAATACTCCGTATATTTTTTTTTTAAATATCTTCAATGTACAGACATTTCATTCTTACAACTTTATAATACAACTTTATAGATAATAATTTGCAGGTGTGCTGGAAAGATGGCAGAATTTGCACCTCGCCGAAACCGTTGTCAGAGGTCCGTGAGCGCGTGCAGTCTTCCTTGAGGACGCTCCGACAAGACATCAAGCGGAACTTAAACCCTACGCCCTACAAGGTACTTAATATGATTGCTTAAACTATCCAAGCTAGCGATGTTACGAGTCGATTTTTTTCCAACTCTAATAACTCGAGTTGATTCGGCCGCTGATTCGAATCGAAACTCGAGTTGACTGGACTCGGATCAACCGGATGGCGTTTGCGGCAGCAGCCGACCCCCCCATGGGTCGGCGAGTCGAGTCGAGTTTGGCGTATTCATATTGTTGATTCGAATTAACTTGACTTGCCGTAGTTGCCGGGTGTCCGTCCGCTAGGCAAATCTGTATCAATCGTATAGTTATGCTAGTCAAACCGGTAAGAGGAGTCTGCAAGTTGATTCGAATTGCGAAAGATCTTGATTCGAATCAACTACAATAGGGTACATGCATGAAATTTATTTTATCGCTTTTCTTAACTAAATATCAAAATACCGTAAAAACGATTTCAAAATGTGAAATTAAAATTTAAATCGGCCAAGAAATATAGGCATTTTAAACTATTAGACAGAGAGGTCCGGTGTGCACTGTTACGTCATAATGCACTCTGGCCATATAAACTCCATATTAAATTCTGTTTTGCTAGAAAGAGATAGAATGAAATGTTTGATGGCTTATATCTTGGTTATTCTTATAGTTAATGAAAAAATCTTTTTGTCTACTGTTCGTTACATGAATGAGCTTTTAATAGAGCAAAAATTAAAATTAATGAATATTCCCTATTGTAAATACAGGGTGGATCTGAGTAACCCGACAGATTTTAACCATGAATTCCTGATGATATTACGAGTTAATAATGTTATATGAACATAGGAAAAATACTGCCATATAATCGTAATTAATTTCTGAAACAAAAAAAATCTATTAACTATACTACTCTCTTGTGAACAAATCTTTAGTAAAAGGAGTGAAAGAGAACACGTCACACTTCACGAAGGACATCGACAAGAAACAATAAACGACGAGTGGAGAACGTAGGTTAGACCTATCAATCCTATCACTACGTCACTATGACACTCGATTATTCACGAACTCAAGACAACAAACGTCAAATGGTCGCATTACGAATTTCTATTGTTAATTACGTTGTAATTTGGCAATTACCTACTGTTTATTTCATATTTAACTATCTAAATAATAATTTACATTCTAAATCACCACAAAATCGTGTTAGTCGTTACACGATCTTGTAATATGAAAACGACTTGTAGTTTAACTAATCTGAATACGAGAAAGCATAAGAAAATTGTATCAAATTTTCGAAATGCGACCCATCGTTTGTAACACAAAGATTTAATTTTGTTCTGATTTGCTGATTTAATGCGGAATTACTATTTCTTCTTTCTTCAAGCCACATATGCATATTATGCGAATTAAGAAGTATTTCCACCAAACGGCCCGCATCGGATCGGAACGGAAAGAATTTTATGGCCGTTAAACGATACTGAATCATATGTGTACTGTTTTTAAGTCTACATTACCAAGCTGCGCACAACAGCTTGACCGCGGGCGTCTTTCGCGACACGTGATCGTAACCGAAAGTATGCTGCGACACGCGATCGGCCCCGTTCGGTTGTCGTCGTGTGCGATCGGTACCTTTCGGCTGTCGATGCCGCCGTCGCGATGCGGCCGAGACCGGGCGAGCTATTTAATCAGTCAATCCTCATTCTCGAAAGACTGGGTGCGGATACGTTCCGAAGCAACCGTACGGTGCCGATCGTGTGCGTCCACATTCTGTCGGCCGCGAACGGCTGTTACCGGCCGATCGTATGCGTCGACACGCTACCGGACGCGATCGGTTGTCGCCACATCCGTTCGTATTCTTTTCGATCCGATCCGATGCGGGCCGTTTGGTGGAAATAGTCCTTTAAAATCTCCTTCCTTGGTAAACTGGGCTTCGACTGTCCATGATATTTTCCGAGTAAAATCCGCATTTTCTACAAGCTTCTGGTTTATTCTCTGACAGTAAGCTACCCTGGCTAGCCCATCACCAGGTACAGGTCCCTGTACTTTCCTGTAGTGGTATGGATGAAGGCCATACCTTTTGCAAAGTGGAGTAGTAGTTTGAAGAAATAAGATACAAGTAACTTCCATAGAACCTCTATTTAATGATGCCAACTGCCTAATTTTGAAACTGGGTCAACATACTGCCATTGTTAACATATATCGCTCGCCATCATTTAAAAATTTGCACAATTTTATAACCTCTCTTAACACCACGCTCGACTCACTAGCCGGTTTTCCCAACATTACCATCGTCGGAAATATTAATATTGATATTAAGTCAGGCAGTGCTGATCCGCACTACGCCGATTACGTGAATACTTTGGCAAGCCACGGGTTACTACCTGCACATACTCTCGGCACACGTGAAAATAGTTGTTTAGATCATTTCTCAACACGTTGATAACTGACCACAGGCTGGTCCTACTTATTGCAAGTAACTGTCTTGACATAAGCTCATCTCAACTTGATACTGTCAATCGACTAGATTACAATTCTGTATGCTCAGACCTTAGTGAGACCTATTGGAAACCAATTTTGGAATGCACTGATGCTGATCGCGCCACAATCTTATTCATTGACATTTTAAGAAAATTCATATTAAAGCACACTAAACAATTTATCATCCCTCGCTCACAAATAAGGTTCAGAAGCTGGATCACCCGGTCTTATCAGATGAATAAAAAAAAGGGACAGATTACCCCTAAAAGTTCGTAAAAACCCAAATGACCTAAACTTGCTAAATAAATACAAAAGTTACAGAAATACATGTAACAATATCTTGAAAAAACTTAAAATACTTCATGACAAAGATGACTTAAATAAAAGCAAAAAAGACCCTAAATCTACATGGAAATCGGTTAAAAAAATAAGAAACTTAGAAAAAGAATCCAAGGCCCCTAGCGAATTACTAAATTCTCATAACACTCAACAGAAATCGATTGATCACGTGAATAATTTTTTCGCCAACATAGGAGCCAAACTAGCTCAAAGTACACTGACACAAAAGAATATTACTGAAAATGAACTAGCTACAAAAATTATCAATATTCCTAGCCAACTTAATTCGATGATTTTACTTGCTACCGACTTTAACGAAGTATCTGTTTGTATTGATCAACTCAAATCACAGTGTGCTATAGGGTGGGATGGGATATCTACGTATTTTATAAAGAGGACGAGAAATTTCATAATTTTACCACTAACACATATTCTGAATCTTAGTCTATCAACTGGAATATTTCCTAGTGCATTTAAAAGGGCAGTGATATCACCTATACACAAAAATGGGAACAGAGACGATGTAAACAACTATAGACCTATATCCATCCTACCAGCTCTTTCTAAAATTTTAGAAAGGCTAATGAATAAGCGTTTAGTAAAATATTTAGAGAGTAATAATATCATTTCTCCAAACCAATTCGGCTTTTGTAAGGGTAGGTCTACGGAGGACGCAGTAAGCTTCATCACAAATAAAATTGCCAATAGCCTTGATGATAAAAAAAGTGTACTGCTGTCTTCTTGGACCTCGCAAAAGCTTTCGACACCGTCTCTGTTCCCATTCTACTATCTAAAATAGAACGCTTAGGAGTACGAGGATTGCCTTTTCAGTTATTTAAAAGTTACCTCAGTGACCGCAAGCAATGTGTGCGCATAGGCGACATCATCAGCCAGTATTGTACGATGAAATTCGGTGTTCCACAAGGAAGCATCCTAGGGCCAACACTATTCTTGATTTATATTAACAATCTCTGTGACCTTAATATTCCAAACCTCCACATTGCTACCTTTGCTGACGATACAGCTATAAAATTGCCATGAGCTACAAACGGTTGTAGATTCTGGCTTAAAGTTAGTTACAAACTGGCTTAACGACAACTTACTGTCACTTAACATCTCTAAAACCAAGTATATTAACTTTTCTATCACCAACTATAACCAGCCAAAGTTTCAGTTCATAGTTAAAGCACATACCTGTACGTATAACACACCAGATATAGCAAGTACATCTAAGAATTGCAACTGTAAAATATTAGAAAATGTGCAGCATATCAAATATTTAGGGATCATGGTCGATCAACATCTCTCTTGGTCGAAGCATATTCGATATATCTCGGATCGTATCCGTAAGCTAATATTTGTCTTTAAAAATTACGACGAGTCTCTGAATTCACATTTCTCAAATCAGTCTACTTTGCGTTAACTTAATCTTTACTATCCTATTGCATACCAGTCTGGGGCGGGGCTGCAAAAACGCACATGCTTCCACTAGACGTGTACAAAGGGTTATCCTAAAAGTAATGCTATTTAAGCCTATTAGATTCTGCACGAAAACCTTGTACTCAATAGCTCAGGTGCCGTCAGTTCGACAAATATACATTGAACGAGTTTCTCTCAAACAACATACAGTATCACAAGTCCCCATGAACAACCACAACACGAACACTCGTAACCGACTAGAAGGTCGTATAAGACAAATAATATTTGATTCAACTGCACACAACACGGCCTTTTATCGTAGACACTATCATTTTTTAGCACCTTTCCTTTACAACAAAGTAAATCAACGTCTAGATATTCACAAGCATAATAAACATTGTTTATCAAAATCAATTAGAAAATGGTTCACCACACTTCATTACTCGGAAACGGAAAACTTTTAGAAATAATTAAATAGCAACATTGCATTATCAACAACTCAACATAAATAAATAATAGTAATAATAAGCCATTGACAAATTAGGTACAACTATTAGTTCATCCACACACATTACACACACACAAACACACACTCTAATAATGCGTGAGTAGTATTTAATTGAAGCGGGTCTCATCCTGTTCCATATTCCTTTTTTTTTCTTCTTTTTGCATGCATCGATGGTATATCAATAGGTACCTACCTTGGAAGAAAATCGTATAACCTAAAATTGGTTGTAATCAGTACAAGAGTGTACTGAGATATCGATATAAGTAGTATAAGATTAGTCACGTATAGAAGAAAAGATAATAATAATAATAGTTAAAAAAAGAAAAAAATGTATATATACATACATATGTAGCGGTTATAAGTAACATCTCGGCCAATATGAAGCGATCATAGAATGAGCGACGGAATACCCCTGTACTCTATATGACAGGTTTACCTAGTTTAGAGTACAGGATACTATTTCTAGGCCTATTTATGTAATCTCTTAATACCGTGTCACGCCACATCACAACTCTGTAACTAGGCTAATGTTTTGGAGCACCAAATAAATGTTTTTTATTTTTTATTTTTTTTATTAAACACTTAACACCACAATGTAGTTAGTTCACGTTCACTATTCTTGCCACAGACCTACACGATAATGTGGGATCTTCGATAATTAGATTCATAATCCGGTTCTCAGTACGCAAATCTAAATTAATTGCCCTCTCCGCATGCCTTGGTCGGAAGCCCTTTTCTCGAAATTGTAGGTGAACATCTGCAAAAGTAGTATGGTGCGGAGTGCGACGATTAGGATATCGCCTCCTGTATTCTCTAACTGTTTGGCGTGAATTCCCATTGCAGTAAACAAAATGGATATCCGTGAAGTGGTAAGACGAAAAATGCTATGGCATAATACAATTTTCCACGAGTAGTTTATCTACAACTTGAAATTATTATTTGCAACGTAATTTTGATGTTACGTGACAATCAGTAATCACTATGAACATTGACATTTTAGTGACTTCAACTTAAAACTATCAGCCAGTTATTAGCGTTGGTAAAAAAAGTTTACACTTTCGTGATAGAGAACAGAAATAAAACGTACACCTATCTTGCGATAATTGAGGAATAGGTACCGTTTGTGATAAAGATATCATAATTATGGTCCAGCTCTGGCACTCGATTTTAAGCATTCCTGAAGACGTGTTAATTTAACTACCTTGCTATAAAACCTTCTTGTAGTTGGATACTTAACTTTACTAATTGATAGCAGACTGGCCGGAAATAAAGTTAGTTAGTGGTCTCGTGTATGAAAGTGTCAGGTCGATCAAGCTACGTCACGTCCTTAGGGTGTGTTATACTTGAGATTTTGTAATTTGCAAATGTATTGAAATAAAACAAATCGGAAGCTTTCCATGGTCACGGGAGGACTCATGGTCCTCCCGTGGCCATGGAAAGCTGGAAAGCTTCCGAAACGTCGGGAACTAAAATGAGATAATATACGCGATATAATCCGTTAAATTGTTTTATTTCAATGAGTAATAATCGCGGAAACAGAAGTAAATATTATTTGCAAATGTGTTAAAATACTGAATATCTCGAAAATTAAGCTGTTTTGGACTGTTATACTACTTTTTTTACTCCTATTAGGCTCTAGAAGCGATGGTTAAAATCTGTGGGGCTATTCAGATTCACCCTGTATATTCAATTATGTTTTAAATTATTTGTCTTGCATCTGGATTTTTATTGGCATTACTGTGGTAATTTATTTTACGCACTCGCTATATGTGGCGCCATTAATAATTTAACCCCTTTTGATGGATAGTTTAGATATACTGAGATTGTCCTCCTTACCTTTATATTCGCCATGAGATATGACAAAGCAGCCGTCAATTTCTGACAAGTATACTTACTTGAATGTGTGCTGGATGCTTTAGTATAATTTATTTATTGAGTGATAAATGCGACCACTAAAGGCCAGGGTCGAACCATTGCTGTGTAATAAAAGACGTTTACAGTAGGATACTTTCAGTTGTGAATAATAAATTATGAAATTAGATAAAAATTGAAATTATGTACAAATTAACATTATATATTGTATGGCAAGAAAGAGTATTTATTTTGCCGAAACTTTTTTTCTGTCGGTTTTTATTATGAAATAAATATTTTGAAGTACTTTTTCAAACTGAGTAAAATACCCTATTGCACTCCCTATTATCCAATATCTTATTTTTTATCCAGCAAATCTCTGGTCGGCAGGTGGCGGTGAGCGACGACCTATACAACTTTATCCACGACTTGTGGCTTCAGAACGCGCCTATCGGAGAGCTGTCTTGAAATTAGTCTTCGTATCCTATCTTTATCACCGGTCACTGAGTTGCAATAACATTGAATAAAATAATACCACTTACACATAAAAATATTATTATGCCCTTAATGCTCACGAAACTTCTGGAACTTTGCGAATGACCAATGTCAACACGAGTAGTCTTTTCGACAGGAAAGGCTCCATCGAACTCTCTTTGTCTGTGTCGTGGGATGTGCGCAGAGACAGCATCCAGTACATGCACGAACTTCAATTGGTGGTTAGTCGCCAAGTGTTGATTTATTGTGGTAGCTGTACGGCAGTTAAGATACTTGTTGACATGTTTTGGTTGGTCAAGATAAAATCAATGTGAGATGGGAGTTGGCCTATTGAACGTTTCTGCATCTGGGCATATATTTGCAGGTTTCCTTCTGTCAAATTATCCATTTCGTAGTTTAGCTGTTGTAGCTTCAATTTTCTTTGGCCACAAAAAAAAAGTAAAAAAAAAATACACAATTTTTAATATAATAATTATAATTAGCATTAAATCACCATTATATTAAATTAAGTGAAACTAGTCACATACAAAATTAGTCAAAATTTTTCATCGGTGTAAGTTTTGCAATATGATAAAAAAATAAAACCTTTGAACTATATATAAGAATATACAGTTCTAAAAAATCGCTTTTACAAGATTTGTTATAATATTTATATAGACGATAAGTGATGTCACGCAAAATATTTGATAACAGATATATATGCCTTAGAATATAAGTTAAGATGATTATGTCACAGAGAATGTGAAGTACAGCCCTTTAGGGTGGAAACGTAGTCTACATGTTTATTTTTCCATTTTAGAAACACAATGTACAAAAGATGTATTTATATTTTAAATTGCCTAGCTGTTTAGTACACTCCATTATCACAGTGAGTAGTGAGTAGAGACCATTTGTTAGGCAACCTTCGGCATCTGTGCCCAGTGTTAGCCTTTTGTGATATCTTTGTTTATTTTTTGTTGCAAACTATTTTATTGAATTACATATATACGATTATGTAGGTCACAAACCCGATGTGTATTTTTTTACGTGTGCAAATTTGGCGCATATTATATGTATTAAAAGTGTACTGTAACTGTATGTAAAACATAGTATAGATATACTTCCTACACGTTATATATTTAAAACTTAGTGAAAGCAAGTGATTTTTAACAAAGGCAATATGTTAATAAATGATTAGAGATGCCTTCCCTTAATTTTGTGTACATCTATAAAGATGTATTTTCATCTGAAGAAGTTGTTTTATGATGATTGATAAAATAACATAGTATGAATTACTAAAATGTATAACAACCGACTTTCACTGCCTTGACCTTATGTATATGGGACCACCCAAAAAATATGGCGTAAAAAATAAGTAAATTATTAAAAATGCTGCTCCATTGCTGAAGTCGGTTGATAATTACACTACTCTACAAAAATGAAATCTTATACACATCTACAGCATAAACATGAGTGATAGGTAGAATGCAAGATATTGTGAGAGTTGCATAATATTGTATAATCTTACAGTGGTTGAACATTTAATTTACATTCAATCTATCATAACACTACACTTCGTTAGCTTAGGTACCAATCTATGTAATAATGTGGATGGCGCGAACAAAATGTAGATACTTGTAAAGCAGGTTTGAACGTTCAAATTTAATCAAACAGTTACGTATACATATACGACGAGTATAGGTATTTAATACAAAAATAGAGTACATGTATTAGTTATTATTGTATCTATACCTATTCTATGTTAAGCCGCTGTTAGTGCCCTGTATTAATATACTGGTAGCTAAAAAAAATCAGGCCCCAAGATTAAATTGTATTACGATAATTCTTAATCAACTTTCGAAAGTAAGATCGAGTATCCTGGGATATCATTGGGATCCTAAACATCGATTTAGACTAATGGTGTGCGTATTGTAAAATGGCGAATATTGTGATCAAATAAACTAAGCCGGTATGTATAGAAGTTAGCTAATCATAACACCTAGGTACTTCATTCTAATTAAATTTGGTCATCACTCGATGTCACCTCAAGAAGCAATAATTATAATATTTATAATAAAATCACAAATCAGTTACTGTATAAGTAGTCTACTGCAAGAAATATATCATACAAATTACATTATTTTTAAACGGCGTTGCGATAAAAATGCACTGGCCTACAAAAACATGATTTCTGTGCCTTTAAACAAAGCATTATAAAATAAGTAAACAATGCACACATTTTTATGGTTTATGTGAAAATAGTTATGTATGTTGTAATAGAGAGTATCTATTTAGTTTTGTTAAATACAGTATAGTATGATTTTTATTGAGATGTGTTTTATTTTTTTGTGTTATAATATAACCCCCGAAATAACATAGAAAAAACTTCCAGAACATAAAAGTGCAAATAATTAGTATAAACATTTTGATGCCTCAAAAAGGTAGGTGGATACCTATGTATAAGCTGCAAGTAATAAGTTAGATATTAAGAAATTCAAAAAGTTGTCTAGTAAGTAAATAACAACTGTTAGTTTATGATGTCTCATATAATAGTGTAAATTTGACGTACCTAAGTAATCAACCCCCCGTGCCAATAGTTATTTTCTATTCAAGGCTGCACAATTATTGTTTGGCGCGACGTCTTGTATTGAAAGCCGAGTAAGCGAAGTAATCTAAAATTGAAAAATTGAATTCAAGTATTTCCTTCACTAGTACGGAAACGTTCCGTTTTAGGCGCCAACGCGTTCAATTTTCCCCGCTAGCGTTCGAATTTATAATTTTAATGTGTTTATTATGTTATGGATGTATTTTGTAGTTTTATTGTCACTAGTATTAAATTAATAACTATAAAAAATACCCCTTGACTTGTGCTCCGATTTTTATCAAACAAAGCTAAGATCACTCGGGTTAAAATTATGTATGAGACGAAAAAAACCGCACTCAAATCGGTCCATCCGTATGAGCGCTACGATGCCACAGACAGATACCCAGAGTGACAGACACGTTAAACTTATAACATCCCTCTTTTTTGTCGCGAGTTAAAAAAATATTTTAAATGTATTGCATCTCATCACATTTTACTCACTGTACTGAAGTGAAACATTTGGCTGCCTTAAAGCCTCGCTACGCTCAGGAATTTATATTCGTCATGCAAGGCTGCAAAGTTGTTATTTGCCGCGGGTGCTTCAATTGAAAGCCGAGCAAGCGAAGGAATAACTTTTCAAGGCACGAGAAGACAAATCATTTTTCAGTCGTGCGAAACACAACTTTTCGACCATGTATGAGATCCCTCGTGTATGAGATATTGCGGGCTTATGATGGTCGCGTTTATCACGCGATAAATGATATGATAACGCGCCTGTCACTCGCACTCACATACGTGTCAGAACGTGACGGCAGCTATAACGCTTATTTATCGCGTGACAAACGCAACCATCATAAGCCCGCTGGACGGACCTAGTCGTAGACTACGGGGCCAGGATGGTATCAACGGTAGAATGCGCATACTTAGTATTTTTATTATTAAAAATAATTTAATAATATAATTATTATACTAATAGCGGCCGCCCGCGACTTCGTCCGCCTTAGATTCGTTTATCGCGGATAAAATTTATTTTTCCGGGATAAAAAGTAGCTTATGTCTTTCTCCAAAACTCGATATTTTGCTAATTTAAATGTGAAGCATATTACCAAGATTTCAAGTTCCTAGCGTAAAAAATATTTACTGTCCACACTTTTCATCCCCTTTTTCGCCCCCGGACATACATTATAGCCTATGTCCTATTCTGATTTATAAGGTACATAATTAACTGAAAAGTTTCATAAAAATTAGTCCAGTAGTTATTGAGATTAAGTGGAACGTACATATGTCCTTTCACGTTTATAATATAGTAAGGATAAGGAAGTCCGTCTTAATTCGCAGCTCATTTTTTTAACATCGTTTTTGCAGTTTTTTTTCACTTGATTGCGAGTTGAAGAAAAGATTTAACATTTCGTAGCTACGACAGCACAGAAAAGTATATAAGTATGTCGGATTGGTCTAGTACTCGTAGGTATTGCCTGAAAGTCAATCCTACGAACACACAAGTTATCATACTTATCATAATTGGCAGCTCAAAAATGATTTCCATAAAATTTAAAAATTTAATCGTTTATTCTGTAAGTAGTCCACAAGGACACAGCCGAAACAAACTCAACAGTCAGTATTTTTTTCTAAATAATCCTTAACTATTACAATATTAGTACTTTATCATTCATCATCATTTCAGCCATAGGACGTCCACTGCTGGACACACGCCTCCTCAATAGATTTCCACATGGGCCGGATAGAGGCGACCCGCATGCAGCGAGCCCCGCAACCCTAACAAGGTCGTCCGACCACTTTGCGGGTGGCCCTCCACGCTGCGCTTGCTGGTACACGGTCTCCACTCGAGAACATTTCGGCCCCAACGGCCATCGGTTCTTCGAACTATGTGCCCTGCCCGTTGCCACTTCAGTTTGCTTACCGTGTTTGCTATGTCGGTGACCTTGGTTCGTCTATGAATCTCCTCATTTCTGATTCCATCTCGTAGAAATGCCGATCATAGTCCTTTCCATAGCTCGCTGAGTGACTGTGAGCTTCCTTAAGAGGCCCATAGTCAGAGACCACGTCTCGGCTCCGTAGGTCATCACCGGTAATACGCACTGGTTGAAGACTTTCGTCTTCAAGCACTTAGGTATCCTGGGCGAGAAGACACTTCGCAGTTTCCCAAACGCTGCCCATCCGAGTTGGATCCGTCGATTGATCTCTTTCTCAAAGTTGGACCTACCTAACTTAGTTTGCCCTAGATGGATGATATTCGGCTGGAATCATAAGCAAAACTCAAAATATAAAATTTTCTTTAAACAAAGTAAATTTTTCAAGCATTACATCTCAAAAACTATTAGACATACGGAGCTGTCGGTTGGCTTAAATCGTTTCAAATTTAATGTACTTTTAAAATGATAATAACAACTAATGTCAAAAAACCCATAGTTTGTGAATTGAACTGCAAAAACTCAGAAAAGTCGGAAACATTTGCAATTTTACACGTATCATGCGGGTAGCACAACTTTTTTTGCTTGCAAGGAGCAAAAGGAGCGTCCACACTTGTATCATTTGCTCGTATCCGATCACCGTGGCGTGGCATGACTGCATATCGGGCTGCTTGTGCTTGGACGCTCACTGTCGGCGCGGCGATCATGCCCCACTTGTCCGATCTAAGTGTGTGATACGCGTAGCAACATGGATTTCGAGCGATAGGATCGGCGCAACGTCCGAACGCGTGATCGTGACACGCGATCATGCCACGGGACGAAGATCTGATCGGGTAAATGATACAAATGTGGACGCAACTTAAGGGGTCCAAATAACAATGAGGTGCAAACATAACGCAACCGGGTTGTTCAAATAGGTTTTTTGCAAATTAAAAAAAAATAGCTAGATACATGGCTATAATCTTCGTGTAATATTTAGTTAGGTTTATTTACACAAATTGAGAAAATTCCAAAATTTTAGTTTGGTAAACTTCGGAGATAAAGGGGGGGGGGGATGGTGTTTTTTTCACATTTTCCTTAATAAAACAAAATCTAATCACAATAACAAAATTAAAAAAATTGTTTAAAAATGTGCAGGTCAAGCCCTTTCATATGATACCCTATTTGACCGAGTAGTCAAAAAGTCTAGACTTTTAACTTTTGCCCCCCCTTTTGCTATTTTTTTTTACAAAAAAATATATTTCCTGTGCAATACATGTGGGCTGACCATGTTTATAAATATTCCAAATTTCAAATAAATAGCGTAGGCAGTTTTTGAGATATGGCGCTCTAATAGTCGGACAGACACACAGACAGAGTCGCACCATAAGGGTTCCTTTTGTACCTTTTTCCTACGGAACCCTAAAAAGCAGCTTTACATCGCGTTTTGCAATTTTATGTGTTTTATTTTTAAGATTTGACTGGCCCCTAGTGAGTTCCATTTTGTTAAAGATTTTCCGGCGTATTATTATACGAAAATAATTTATGTAAACATGTGTCAAATAAATATAAGGATTTCGTTTTATTTCCTCGCATATTTGGAGAAAGGCAGTATACAGGCCACGCCAGGTATGTAATTTCGTTTTCACGGCCAGAGGCATGTATTACTTGTATTAGTATATTACTGCAGAGGCCGGGAAAAGTAATTTCGTGGATCAGTACGGTTTTGAAGGACGAGTAGCCGAGTCCTTCAATAGATACGAATCCACGAAATGACATTCCTGCCGAGGCATGTATACTGTTTTTCTCCAAATATGCGAGGAAATTTGACACATGTTTATGTAAAAAAAAACACGACAGACAATCTTTGACAAAATGAAATTTACATTCCCGCCTAAATTTTTTCTAAGGATATTAAAGTTAAAAGTTTGGGGTCCGAATTGTATATTTGGTTCCACATGAAATATAGTAATGAAAATAAATAAAAAGAAACCCATAACAATAGTTAAAATAAATGTATGCATTATTATTTTTAGTTGAAATGGCAATTCCTAAACGCACAACATTTAAGAAAAACATACCTTTGCTACAAAATATTTATCAGTCCCAGAATATCATTAAGACTAAATAAATATTATGATTTGGCCACAATAATTAACGTTTTTTTTTCTATTATTATTGGCATTAACCATGCATTAACTAAACGCAAAAAACAATTTGAGTTTTTTTAAATCTCGGTTTTTGTGTGGCTGTATGGTGAATTTTCTAAGACTTGGATGAAATTAAAAGTAAAAACCTGCACAATAATGTACACTTCCCGGGCCTGTCCAGGAAGTAATGCCACTTTTTTTAAAATTGATTATCGTGTCAACGTATATAACGATGGACTTCGCGGTGTGTTTTTACTACATTAATGGGAACATTTCCGAGCAAGTTGGAGAAATAGTGCTTTTCTCAAACATATGCAATAAAACAAAAAAATACACCACTCAAAAAACTACACGACAAAAGTTTTTGAAATTTTCCGATCCTTCCCTCCATAATGTTTTTATTTTACGGAATTCGTCCGTATTTCGCGTGTGTAGTGTTCGAATAGACCCTTAGGGCCGTTATACACAACCTTTATAATAAGAATCTTAATTTCTATAATAGATAAAATAATTGCAGAGGATTTGCTGGTTATTTTTGCGATTATGGTCTCTGGTGACTTACGTATATTATAGACAATATTTTAAATTTATTAGTCAACATAATGAATCATAGATTTGTGTCCTTAATATCAGTTCGTGTGTAATAGGAATTAACGCGGATATTTTTGGTCCGACAACCATTCCACCACTAGAAAAAAAACAGCTCTTTAGCCTGTTCATGAACACAGACACCAGGTGTAAGGTGAAGAGATGGGGAAATGACCTTGCTCGTTCGGCCCGAACGTAATACTTAAAGCGCGTGCGCCATCTAGTATATATTAGTTGCTCTCTCTCGACTCGTCGTATCGCGCATTGACTAGTTGTGAACTATCGACTCCTTTTGAAGTATGGTGGCGCTTGTTTTTAGGCTACTTTATTCCAGTTTTTTTTTGACCTTGCTGCTTGCTGAAATTATGTGTTATGATATAAAGACCTTCCGGACTGTCAACCATTTTCCAGATTCTGATGGACCCTGGGGGTATCTACTGGTATTCAGGATTGGATGATTATTGGTGTATGGTGGTGGTGATGGTGGTGGTGGTAATGGTGATGATTAGGATGGTGGTGATGGTGATGAATGGGATGCTGGTGATGGTGATGATGGTGACGGTGGTGGATGCTAGTGGATGATGGTGGTGGTGGTGACGGTGGTGATGATGATTATGTAGGTGGTGGTGGCGTGAATGGTGATGATGGTGGTGATGATGATGGTGGTGGTGGTGGTGGTGATGATGGTAACAGTGGTGGATGGTAGTGGATGATGGTGGTGGTGGTGGTGGTGATAGTGATGGTGTTGATGGTGTTGATGACGATAATGATGATGATGATGATGATGATGGTGGTGATGGTGATAATGGTGGCGATGGTGATGGTTATGGTGATAGTGATGGTGATGATAGTGATGGTGGTGGATGGTAGTGGATGGTAGTAGCGGTGATGATGGTAGTGATGGTTGTGGTGGTGGTGGTGATGATGGTGGTGGAGGTGGGGATGGTGTTGATGGTGATGATGGTGGTGATCACTCCTACCACTAATATTACCATCATCACCATCACCACCATCATCACTACCAACATCACCACCATCATCAACAGCAACACTATCAACTACCACCACCATCATCACCACCACCACCTCCACCACCATCGCCACCAATTCCATCATCCACTACCATCCACCACCGTCACCATCATCACCATCACCACCATCATCACCACCACCCTCACCACCAAAACCACCACCACCACTATCCCCACCACCACCATCATCCACTACCAACCACCACTATCACCATCAGAACCACCACCATCACCACCATCATCACCATCAACACCACCACTACCATACCACCACCATCATTACCATCATCAGCACCATCACGACCACCATCAGCACCACCACCATCACCACCATCATCACAATAAACACCAACACTACTATACCACCACCATCACTACCATCATCACCACCATCACCACCACCACCACCATCACCACCATCATCACCATCAACACCACCACTACCACCACCATCACTACCATTATCACCACCATCACCAACACCACTATCATCACCACCATCACTACCATTACCACCACCGCCACCGTTCTTGTTCCCCAGTTTTAAACCGACTTCCAAAAATAGGAGGAGGTTCTCAATTCGACGGAATGTTTTTAGGGACTCAAGAATCTCCAAGTAACTACGTTGCACGGAGCGACTCACGCCGCACAAAACACCGAGATCAATTTCAAATAACACAAACAATAACATACAAAACAACATAACAAATCCCCGAAATAAACAACGCCTCAAAGTTCGTAATAATAATAAACACAGAGTACCTTGATATAAAGGCATGATGGCGGGGTATGAAAATCAAAATTCTAATTAGTCCGTCAGTTAGATAATACAAAAATATTGGACACGTATTTTTTGTTTTTACATAATTATAAAAAAATACTCAGATAAATCGCGTTTAAGTTTAGGAGTGGGAGCTCGTGACGTCACTCCTACGTAAAATTTGTACTTAAGAGTGACGTCATGCGACATTTTGACTCAATGTTTTATTTAATGAGAATCCAAAAAGAAAATAAAATCAGCGTTCAGTTACACTGCACGGTGATTCCGCTCCCGTACAAGGGCGGCCATAAATACCTCAACTCCAAAAAAAGCCATTTTTTCGATTTTAAACTATAAAGGGTTATTATACAAGCATGAAATATATCATTAATAACATTTTTAGACATTTATAATAAACTTGTGTGACTATTTTTATTAAAAAAATATCTGTAGTCAAAACCATTTTATAAAACGTTATTATTTTAAACATAAAGCCATTAGATAAAAAAAAATTGTAATTAATGAAAACATAAATGAAACAGCATACTACATAAATAATAAAAATATTTATTTCAAGACTATTTACATATATACAAAGAAGGTTATATTAAAACAAAGCGATTACTTACTATTTATACATTCAATATTACCTACTTACTATTTACACACAACAAGTCCAATACAGATTTAGACAAAGAACTTTTTTTTTTAACAGGTAACCTTCTCAAACTTGATATTAGGGGATCTGAGTGAAGAAGAAGTCGATTAATCAAATCAGTATTAGTCAAAACGCGGTTCATTTTTCGTGTGTGATCTAGTCGAAATGCTTTATAGTATTTGTTACTCGCTTCAGCTGCTTCTTCAGACAGTTCTCCTATAGACAGTAGGCCGTGATTGATAATGTCAGCACCATGAATCAAAATTTTGTGGACAGAAGCAGGCAAATAGTACCATGGATATTCGGCAACTAATTGCCGTGCAGTTTCTAAAGCGAAATCTCTGAATTTTGTCGCATCAATGTTATATCCCGAATTGATACACTGAAGTACAGTCCAACAACGATCTAGGAGATCCTTCTTAATACCCGTAATTTCAGCTGAAATATCTGAGCTTGAGAAGAACCGCCTAGCAGTGTTGCCATCGTTCGATGTCCCGCTTCCGCCACTTTTGGGTTTATCGATAATAAGACCTAACTTTTCCCTAAATTGCGATTGTATAAGTTTTTTTTTTTCAGCTACAAGTCGTTTATCGCTATCAGACCTAGCTTGCCATTTCTTAACCTCTAACTTGTAAGCGAGATGAATGAAATATTCAAAAAATCGGATCAATGCGTGAAGTGGAGACATGCCATATTCATATTTACTTTCGTCAGTTGCTTTGCACAAACATACATCAATTTGATTCATCTCACTTGGTAAAGCTTTACATATATAACATCTAGTTGAAGAAACATCACTAAGTGCATTACACACCTTACCATCGACCATAGTAAGTTGTAAGCTATGATTAATTGTGTATTCGCATGCATTTGTCTTGAAGATAGTCGGTTGCAAGTTACTTATTTTCTGTTTGAAATAAGTCTCCTCTTCAACTGATACTGCAGTTGTTTCCTTAAAAAACTGAAAGCGAATAGGTCTGCAGTATCGAGTTGAAGAAGGACGAGGATTTTTCCACAAAATGATTGAGTTTTCCTTATTATCCGGGTTTAAAATAAGTTGAAGCGGTACATATGAAGTAACAAACAAGCTACTATCCACAAGAGAAGAATCTGAGAAAGTTTGTTTGTATTCGCTATGTCCTGTACTACCATCAAATCCCCATTTCCCAACCAAAGATATTTTATTTAAAGACTGGTCAGGTATTTTATCTAAAATATCTTTTTGAGACTCAAGAATCCGAGTGGCAGTGTGATCTAACAAACTCTGAAGTTCGACTTCGGCTGATGATTCAGTAACGGCTACAGTTGTAGGGTAACATCTCTTTTTAGCCTTTACAATGCGTTGATAGGAAGGCATACAATCTTTCAGTATATTATTATGTATAAAATTCTTAATTAATAGATATTGCTTTCTAGAAATCTTACCTTCTGCAATAAGTGACAAAACTTTGTTTTCGTCGACTTTTGTAGAAGTTAAGCTGGAATCAGCAGAAGCATTGAGCAGTGTATTTACAGCAGACTCGTCAAAATTAGATAGTTCCGCCAGTCTCCTTCTTTTAGTGCGTTTACTACTTTCATTAAAGTTTTTCCTCGGACGGCCACGAGAAGTGGAAGGGGAGGGGTCGACGTTATCATTCTGCTGAGAAATACGCTGCTCGATACTTTGGATCACATCAATGTATTCTACATCATTAAGCCACTCTGCATATTTATGTAGAAATATAGACTTTGTACATCTTGTTTTTTTCCAATAACATGCAATTCGTTTACATAAATTCCTTATTTTAACCCTTAAATTCTCTATGCCAATATTTTCGATGTTATCCGAAATAATTGATGTTTCCGTCAGTGTAGTAAAAACATGTTGAAATTTTTCTGTATCAGTTCCTTGTCCAGAGTGCCAAATATCAAAAACACTACGTTTCGAAATAGAACACCTTAAAAATGTACCTAAAACAAAGATAAAAACATTTTTTAAAAATCGGATTTTTTTCGGCTACCCTACTCTTGTTCTTTGAAACCCCTTTTACCTAAGAAGAGGTCAAAAAAGGTCGATGAAAGTTACAGCCCTTATTAAGGACACTTCCATCTATAACATAATATATGTGTCAAGTGCGGCAAACCTCGGCATCAGAGTATAACTCTCAATGAAATCATACTTCTTAAAAATTAATCGTAAACGACAGACCTCTACTAGAAAATTATTTTAAAATATAAGCACGCATATTTATATATAAAACATAATTGAAAAATAAAGTACATACCCTCTTCTTGGATTTCCATAATAATACCACGTGGACACACGCAAATAATAATAATAGTACACAATAACAAAGTGATTAAGTTGCGGCGACAAAAACACACTACTAATTAGGGTCGAGATGCGTTCACTTTCGTTGCACAAAAGTAAATGATAATAGTACTTTATTGCTGTGCTATATATAGTATTTAGAAGATTGTCTATCGGTGAATCATTTTACTTACTTTTTAGTCCAGGATACGCTCATGACTTTTTTCGATTTATGGCCTACGGCGGAATCACTGTGCACTGACGTGTTTAATTCCAAAGAAAGACAGTTAACGTAAGAAAAAGAAATAATATTATCATAGACAACTCCTAGTTACAAAAGAGGCTTGCTAACATTATAAAATAATCTAACACTCCTCGATTGTAGATGTGATGCTTAAACTTTGCCAAAACATTTACAATCGCACTACAAACGAATTATACAAAAGTACATAAAATTAAATTAATGACATTCACTAAAGCAATAAATAACATTAAATTAAATTAGTATCATTCGCTAATGCAATCAAGTAACATTAAATTAAATTAAATTCGCTCATGCACATTATTTGTACTGACTCCTCCTTAATTATTAAATTAGGATTTATTTAAAAGTACTCAAATTAAATTAATTTACTATTTTTTACTATAGTAAATTAATTTAATATACTATAGTATATACATAACAGATCTCTATTATGGGTAAACTTATCTACTGACAATATTTTTGTAAAAATGTCAGCTGCATTGTTATAAGAGTCGACATGGTATAGAAAAATTTTCTTTTTTCTTATCAAATCTTTAACAAAGTGATATTTAATATCAATGTGTTTTACACGTTTGCTATTCTCATAATTGTTGGACATTGAAATAGCTCCCATATTGTCTACATAAACTACAGGTGTTAAGCACTCACCAAAATCCTTGGCTAACCCTTTGATATGAATTACATCGCTGCACGCTGACGCTAGAGCAACATATTCAGCTTCCGCTGTAGAAAGTGCTACGCAGTTTTGTTTTTTCGAGAACCATCCGATGACATCACCATAATACATGATGACATATCCACTCATGCTTTTTCTATCTGGCTTTTGACCTGCCCAATCGGAATCTGAATAGACGTTAATAGTACAGTTACCATTCTGCCTTTTGTAGTTCAGTCCATACTCCTTTGTTTGCTTTATGTATCTGACTATTCTCTTTGCTTGTTTCCAACATTGGATATCAGGCTTGCTTGTCGAGAAATTGACTTAGATATGACACCGCATAACTTATGTCTGGTCTTGTAACGGTTGCCAAAAACATGAAACTTCCAATTATTTCTCTGTATGGTACGTCTATTTCATCATTAGTTGCTTTTATTTGTATATCCTTTTCCATTGGCGTTTTTGCTCCATTACATTCTGTCATATTAAACTTTTCTAGCATTTTATCAATTTGTTTGCTTTGATTTATTTTCATTTCATCTTTATTTCTTGTAGTTTTCATTCCTAGAAATGTGTTTATTGTTCCCAAGTCTTTTGCATTGTTTAATGCAAAAGACTCTTTATGTAGCATCATCTTTACTTTCCTTATCTCTTCGACCGGTATCATTTCCATCATTTGCTTAAATTTCTTCTTCATCGTGTCTACTTTCTTTACTTTCAGTGTTTTTTCAGTTTCAATTTTGTCGTTTTCTTTATCGTGTACTGTTTTGTTTTGCCTATATATTTATTTATTTAAACTTTATTGCACAATTGAAAAATTTACAAATGGCGGACTTAATGCCAAAAGGCATTCTCTACCAGTCAACCATCGGGTTAAACAGAAACAGTTATATGGGTGCAGGGCCTGTAAACTGAGACAATTGAAGAGAAATATAATACACAGATATACTCATAATATATACGCACATAAACTTACACAAATACACGATAGAATATATTTACATACATATTGCTTTATGTACCTAGTTAAAAACATCATACCGAGAGAGAGAGAGAGAGCTAATCTTGAAGCTTACTAAAGAAGTGCTTTCGCAACATGTGCTTGAAGCTGAGTTTGCTTTGTGCTTGTCTGATCGCGAGTGGGAGTTCGTTCCAGAGTCGAATTTCCTGAACAGTAAAGGAGTTCGTCATAAAACCGGTGCGGTGTGGAGGGACAATGAGCATGAGACTGCGAGAAGTGCGGAGATCACAACCAGGTCGAGCAGTTACAAAGTGGAATTTAGATCAGAGATACTGAGGCGCAGCTGGGTCGAATAAGATGGAATAAAGTGTACATAGGACTTGTAATGACCTACGTTCACCAACGGGAAGCCAATTAAGTTAAGTAACGGCGAAAAGCGGATATATATATTTCAATTTCTTCTTCATCATCATCATCATCATCATCATCATCATCATCATCATCATCATCATCATCATCATCATCATCATCATCATCATCATCATCATCATCATCATCATCATCATCATTATTAACATACGGTCTAAACCCTTTTGCTTTTTCATCTCTCTCTTCATTTTTAAATACGATTACATTTTCATTAAATTTTACGTCTGTTGATATTACGATTTTATGTTCACTGGGATCGAAAAGTCTGTATCCCGAACCAAAATATCCGACCATTATAAGTTTCTTAGCTCTTGGCTCTAATTTTATTGGTTTGGGCAATGTTACAGCCTATGCTTGACTGCCGAAGACTCATTCCATAACATTGATGGTGTTTTTCCATTTAATGCTGTAGTCGGACTTCTATTTAGCTCATATGCAGATGTCATCACTGCTTCGCTCCACAGTTCTTTTGGTAATTTTGTCTCAATCAACTTTGTCCGTACTTTGTTTATTATCGTGCGGTTCATTCGTTCTGAAGTTCCGTTTAGCTGTGGCGTATATGGTGCTGTATATTCAATTCGTATCCCCTTGTCCGTACAGTATTTTTTGAATTTATTAGAGCTGAATTCGCCACAATTATCGAGTCTTAAGCTCTTTGTTTTTAATCCAAATTGGGTTTTAATATATCTTATGAAGTTTATTATATTGCTCTCTGCTTCATCTTTCGTTTTTAGTAAACGGACTACCAGGTAGTGTGAGTAGTCATCAATAAGTACTTGAAAGTATCGGAAGCCATAAATACTTATAGGCTCTATGGGTCCACAAATGTCCGAATCTATTAGATCTCCAACTTGTTTACTATTACTTTTCTGGTAGTAGAAGCTTCTTCGTGTGCTCTTTCCTTCAATACATGTGTCACAGATCTTGTCAGGTATAGGTAAGTTCAATAATTTTAAATCGTTATAGTTTATATGACCGAGTCTTTTGTGCCATAAGTCGCTGTTGTCGCTTGCCACATGAGCATTTTCAATATTCACATCCAGTTTCAATATGTACAAATTGTTAGATTTGTTTCCTTTAATACAAATGTTGTATTTTCTTATCAATGCACCAAAGTTGTTGAATGTAATATTAAAACCTTTTTCTGTCAACTTATTTATTGATAACAAGTTATGTCGTAATCCTTCTACCAGTAATACTTCGATATCTATTTGTATTAGACGTGAGCTTTGATAATCGGCTGTCAAAATGCCTTTTCTTCTAGCTGTAAGAACCTGTCCATTGGCTTTTTGTACCTTAATTGGTGTTGATAGTTCTGTTATATTTGTAACAAATTTTTCGCATTCTATTTTTACCATATGGTTGGTTGCACCTGAATCTAGTATAAAGTGGTCTGTATTTTCTATTGCAGCCATTGCTATAAATGATAACTTATCTTTGGAATGATGTGGGCTTTGGCTTTGTCCTCTAGATGTACCTCTGTTACTTCTACCTCTGAACGAACTTCTGCCTCTATAGGAGTTTTGGCCTCGGTACATAGTTCGGCCTCTTTGTTGGTTAAAATTATTGTTGTAGTTACTAAAACAATCGGTGGCTCTGTGGCCTCTCTTGCCGCACTTAAAACAGGCTATAAATGTTAATCCGGGCATTGTTTCTTTGCCGCTATTTTTTAGTTCAGCATCGAATAGTCGGGCTTTTACAAAATCTTTGCATAATTCTTTTTCTACGCTCATAGTTTCAAGAGTAGTAATAACAGTTTCGTATGAATCAGGTAAAGTAAGTAGTAAATGTGCTACCTTGTCACTTTCGTCCAGTTTACAGCCCGCGGCTTCCATCTCACTTATGATTGAGTCAAATTTCAAAAAATGGTCTTGTAAATTACCAGTACGTTTTAAAGATAACAGTTTTTTCTTCAGGTGCAACTTATTGAACACGCTTTTCCTTTCAAATATTTCTTCTAGCTTTGAAATCATTTGATTACTTGTTTCTGCTTTTTTAATTATATCTAAGTATTTATCTGATACGTATTGTACGATCGTCCATTTCGCTTTCGCGTCTTTGAGCATAAATTCTGCATACTTATCTTTTTCTACAGGCGGATCATCCTTTAGAACATTTGAAACGCTTTTTTCGTTTAATAAATTTTTTATCCTAAATTTCCAATTTGAAAAATTTTGTTTTTCATCAAGTTGAGGCATTACCATGGAAGCCATTATTCTATATTTGTCGTTACAATTTGAATTTATTTTTCATACCTGAAACACTGTAATACCCGGACTATCTTACGTGGGTACTAAATCGTAAAATAGAACACATAAAAACATAACAAACGCAATCAGTTGACGGATTGAATTCAAAAACATTATCGCTATGGATAGTTGGAAGCGAGCTGGCAACAGCGTAAGCGCATAGCGCGAGCACGCAACGTCGCTTTCACTGCTAAAGCGCCTACGCTTTTACAATATTGACCAAATATTTAGTACGTTGACTTCGTAGAAATGTTGTAGGCGAAAGTTGATTTTGGGTCTAAACTCCATATTACATAAATTAGACTAAGTTTTTTCTATCAGTTAGTAGACCAAGGTTTTTGAAGTACATGTGCAAAATTTGGTAATGTAGAATTGCTCACAGGCGGAAAAAAAGATGTAGAAGATTTTTAAAAATCTGCTTCTTAAATATAGTTTCTAGGCCTAGTTACATCAGATAGGAACGAACTTACTCTATCAACTCATAATTAAGTATATATGTGTCCTGAATAGTTACTTTTCAGATCTCTACATGCTACATACAATATCAAAAAAATTGCACAAACACACCTCGATTTCAGTGATTTGCCCACCCCTTCGCCTTAAATAAAAATTAAGAAAATATTACTTCCCGGCCTAAGCCTTAAATTTTGTATGAAATTCTTTTACAGTTCTTTCGAGTTGTTCCGACCGAAACGTGATACTTTAAAGCCTGTTATAACGCACGTAATGATGACATTTCATTGCATGTTTGAGAAATAGTACATTACTGCAGACGCCGGGAAAGGAGGGCTTGCCGGGTGAGTAGGCATACGAGAGACGGATAATGATACGAAGCCGGCAACCACTTTTCACGGCCAGAGGCATGTATATTGCTTTTCTCAGACATTTGCAATGAAATAAAAAAAATACACCACTCAAAAAACTACACGATCAAAGTTTTTAAAATTTTCCAATCCCTCCATAATGTTTTTTTTTAAGGAACTCTACTACTCTTTTTTTAAAGAAGTATTTCGCGTGTGTAGTCTTCGATTAGACCCTAGTAGAGCCGTAATACACAACCTGATAATAAGAATCTTAATTTCTATAATAAACTAAATAAATGCAGAGCATTTTAAATATATTATAATAATAATATGTTTGCCGTAGGTGAAATAACATTTTCTCACTAGCTCGGAAAAGTTCCGCTAACAGCGCCAAATCTTCGTGGAAAAGTTCGTTTTATTCGCTAGGGTGGAAAAGTCATTTGAATTTATATTTTTTTATGTGTTTATTTGTTTGTTTTAGTACATTGTATTGAGTGTGTAAAGTGTGCTTCGTTTTTTTTTGGAGCTTTTATTCAAGTAGCAATTGTGCTGTAATCGATAAAATTGTGTTGTGATGGTAGGCAAGCCGCAGTTATACCCCGGCACCAATATACCCCGGCCGGCATCACTGTGTTTCATAGATTCATTATCACTAGTGGCGCTACTGTTGTGCAAGTCTGTAATAGTTATTTGTTATGCAAGGCTGGAAGTTAAGATTGAAACACGAGCGGAGCGAGTGGTTCAAATATAGATTCCTGAGCGTAGCGAGGCTTTCAAGGCATGAGAAGCCAAATAATTTTGCAACCATGCGAAACACAATTTTTCACCGCACTAAAGCGAGGAAATGTGTTATGTAATAAAACTATGAAATATATTTAAAAAAAAAACTAACTATTTTTCCATTTAAAACTAATAACAATGAACCTACGAAACACAATAATAATAGATATAACTTGACAAACAAATAAACATATTAGTAGTAGCCACATTACGGCAGAGATCAGTAAATAAGCCATACTGGTCGAGTATGAGATACTGGATCATACGAGGCCAGAATGGCATTTACGGCCGAAGCATGTATAGTGTTTTTTCTCAAAAATGTAATTTTAAAATATTCTAGAATAATATACTAAGCCTGCCCTAAATCGTAAATATTTTTTAACATGGACTTTGCGTTTAGTTGTTTTCACGGTCTTGTCATAGGAATCAAGTTTTTAATGTAAACATTTTTTTTTTTCATTTTAGAAATAATGTTCATATAATAACTGAGACTTTCAAAAAAATATAAAAAATACAATCTCAAAATACAATAATTAATTTCGAATTGTTTCTGCTACTATACATGGTATAATTCCCGTGTTTCTGTAGGCACGGACGCGCAGTCGCACTACCATCCACGCGCCCCGGTTGAGCTCAGCTCCCGGCGGTAAAGTGAAAACTTCAACAATGCTCATACTGAGTATCCTCAATTGCTGAGCCGCAGTGGGAGGCATCTGCGAGGAGTGGAAGCGATCCGGATTCTTCATCATGACCTCCTTGAGTTGGAGACAAAGTGGACGCCGCATCACGCCGTGCTGTCCTACCAGCTTGAGGGGGACCTGCTGGGGGCTCCGGAAGGGACTGCTCGTCGTCCGTGCTTCTCGCACCGGCTTACCAATTAACACACGGCCATCAACGACGCTGACCATCAAGCGAAAAACCAGAAATGCGAGCTGAAGCGAATGCAGTGACTCGCGCCTCTTCCGGCTCCCGTCGACCAGCGGCCACCAGGGTCGTCCACGTAGGATCGAGGCATATCGGCCTCTCCTTTGCGCGGCGTGGAGAATCTGGGGGAGGCTCGTCTTCCTGCGTTCCTCGAGCTCATCACACATCAGCATACTCAAGACAAAGACAGAAGATGGAGGAAAAGGCCCTTAAAAGGTGTCATCTCCCATCTTCGAGACTTCATTACAGCTGGCCGCAGCCAGCTCCATAAACCGGCGGGACTCACAAGACCTGTAAGCCATCCGGCGGACATGCGCCTGCCATCGACGTTTTCTCCCGGCGCGTCCTTCATAGGAGTGACCCGCCAACTACAGAAACTCTAAAATGGCCTATCTGGCCAAGAGAGATCATAGGGAACAGACAAAAAAAAAATACATGGTATAATTATTAACAAAACGCAAACGTCATTGGCACATTGTTTTTGTTTAATCATGTTTTTTTAATCTGCCAAGACTGTTAACCTCTTAAGTTTTTTTTTCGATAAAAAAAAATGAAGTTTTATTTAATAATTTGAAAATTAGTCGTGTGTATAATAAAAATAAATAATAAATTTTTAAATAATAACATATTTATCGTATATAAAATAACGTTGTAAGATGATTAATTATCTAATTGAATTCATATACGACCTCATCGCACTCTCATTTTAAATCTTCGTACGGGTCGGTTTTGAGAAAAAATATAAATTCGAACTTCAAATGACTTTTGCACGCAAGCGTGCAAAACTGATTTTTCCACGCAGATTTGGCGCTTTAAATTGAACTTTTCCGAGCGAGTGAGGTGAAAAATAAATTACCATAATAATGCCAAACAAATTCACAACGATGCAAGAGAAATCATCACCTTTGAATATTTACAATAAAAGAAGAAACGAAGGATTGAGTAGCATTTCGATAAAATTGTTTTGTAATTTTTACTTTTATTTACTTTCCGTTGGCCACTTTTTTATTGCTTTCTTATACATATGATTTTTGCCTCCTTACCTCCATGATTCCCACTTCGTCATGTATGCTATCTCGTGCAGATTCCCAAATCATCTACTTCCTATTTATTTTCATCTACATACATTCTTAATTTTACTATACACCCAAATCCCAACACGTCGACAGTCACAAATCGTCCGCGTCTTAACTCGTTAACTGACTCTTTCTACATTTTATTTATTCAGGAATTAAATTATATCAAAATGTGTTTACTAAATATAACTAATACTTGAACAGGCTTCATTGCATCACCGTAGTTCAGCGCCATCTTACGGCAAATAAAAGCATCACCGTGAAAATAAATAAAGCACTATTAAAAAGATAACATACTTTTTAATAAGTCTAAGTACTCACCTTAAATCAGATTTGTTTTGGGATAAATGACGCAAATGACGCATTTAAATGATTGCACAACCTATGTGTACTAGACTTAATACTACGTGGGGTGCGTCAGCTCAGCTCAGCCTAGCACCGTCTGCGGTACGAAACGTAACGAAACGGAACGGAACGCCGAATGGCAAACGGTATCTGACAACTAACCTCAAGACTGATTTTTTATCGTTTTGTATACGCTAATCTTGTGATTTCCACCTCATAAAGCTGATAGCCGAGACGGGAGACTCGTAAGTGTTTATAAAATAATATATCTGTGGAAATACCGCACAGATTATGGTTGCGTTTTCTTTGTTTTATGTGTATCCTTATTTAGCGTTTACCGATTTGTTCGTTATTTATGATAAGCGATTATCAATATAAAAAACGACTCTGTTTATAAAATTTGCTTTGTTTATAGTATGCTGTCAATTTGTTTTACACTGCAAAGTTAAGATTATTCATCTTTAACTTAAATAACGGTCCGGTCCCTACTACTGTACAACAAACTTCATACGAACGTAAGCAATGCGTATTTCTCGCCAAACTAATTATTAGCTGATGTGACGTATAGTTTAGAAGAGTTTTAGACGTTGTTATTTGGCACTTCATTTTCTTAAATATCTGCCACTAATTTGATTTATTACATTGTATTATTATTATATTGTTATTTATATTTTGTCCAAAAAACAGATATTAAGTTATACATAGGTTATACATATCTTCCTTTTTCGTACATTTATATATATGTTAAACAAAGTTAAAAGGAAATCTAAACTCTACTGTGGTTATGAATGGTTACAGTGCTTATAAATAAAAAAGTGTAATCATTTTTCCAAAAAAATGCGATAAAAACTTATGTTTAAGTCTAGGTATTATGCTGAAACTTGTGAACTAATTATTTTTACTTTCTATGTTAGTAAAAAGCCCTTTTGCTCAATGGTGAAGACCTTTAGAGATTTCTAAGTCTCTGTTCTATGCCATCTCTACCCACTAGTTGTCAGCCCCTTGGATGATATCATTTGCCTACTGGGGAGTTAGTCTATTTCTCTTTATGATGGCTGTTGGTGCATTCCAACATGTTATTTGATGGGCCCATCTATTATCTGTTAATCTAGCTATGTGTCCAGCATAGTGCCACTTGATATTCTTGCAGTGATGTAGAGCATCACTAATATTTGTCTTTTTTCTAATAGTTTTATTTGGAAATACTTTTCTCTATAACTGTCTGATAAAATCAGATTTTCGATTTCAACTGATGTGTGAACCTCCAAATTTGGCTAAGGTAGGTTAATGATAGCAGAATACAGATATCCATAAGTTTTTGTCTAATGACTTTCATCATTTCTTTTAGGCTCAAATTTTTTTTCCAACCGTTCATAACTCTTCTATCTATTCTGTGCTCATTTTTCTAATTCTTAAACAATATTTATCAACCCAGACATATCCATACCTTAGACTCAAAGGGTGAATATGCCAAACAAAGCAATGGTGGATACATCCTTTGAATCTATAAGTATTGATTTATATGTGTCAACAACTGTAGTGCTTTCGTTCTGTGGGTACTTGATATAGTTTGTCCTAATATTGATTTTGCTGCGGTTAAGTTCTAAACCTATGTGTTGACTTCCTGGTGGAGAGCATTTAACATTGGCTGCAGCTCGGTTATATTCTCAGACAGCACAACAATGCCACAGTGCTTATACCTACCGAAACTACTTATTTTATTATAGTGGCTATGGAACCCCTGACTCCCCTGAGCTTGGCCCATGCACTTGGCTGTTTATTTTCGTAATGTTTTAGTATCATTAATACTGACTCCTAAAGCGGTGTGTAATTTTATGATAATGTTAATATCTAAAATCAATTTATGTATCAGGATTTCTTGCTAACTTGAATTAGCTTGATCAGCCAGATCAGGTCATCCAAATTGATTTGTTGAGGGTTTTTAAAATAAGACTACTTAAAAACTACGTTCTCTTGAAAATAAAATATGAAATCTAAATTTTACCATCTTGAAATGGATAGTATCTAGGAGCATATGTCTTTTGCAAAGATTTATTAAATTAGATTTCGGAATAATCCTTTATTTTGCAGATTAATACTGTAGATCCGAGACAAGCCAAGCAAAAGGCAACTTTTAAACTGTGCAAGTCATATGATCTCGTTTTGGCAACATTTTACATGAAAATGTTTTTGGTGGGATAGTATAATTTTGCACACTAGAATTCAAAATGATAAGTCTAAATCACTGATCAATCTCATTCAAATGCTCTATTGTCAATTATACTTAAACAGTAGTTACTGGTCTAATGCAATATACCAACAGTATAAACTGTTGTATTGTTTTGTATTTTAAAAAAGTCATACTAACTGGCATTTTAATTTTGTTTTTTTTTTTCCTGAAGTATCTTTACCGCTACATTGCCGAGTCAGTTACTAAAGATAGTGAATATTCTGATATACAATTTTTATCTGCTTGTTTGGAAACACTTCATGCTAATACGCATCAACTTATCTAGACAAACGGCAGTGTGTCAGAGATGTCTGCGAACCCGAAAAGGGTGATACACCGGTCATGGGTTACATCCGAGGGCTGCCATCCGTTCAGGTGTTCCCGGATTTGTCCTAGTTTGGAGGGCGCCCGGAGGCCGTCCGGGAAAGTTTTTTAAGAGTATCCGGGTAAAATCCGGACACTTTTTGTTTCTAGGAATCCTTAAATACCGAGTTAAATCTAACACGTCCGTGGAAACATTGGATCTACTCCAAATATTCGGGGATTTTGGAAGTTTTTGTCCGGATTCGGCAATAATCAAGCCCTAGTTACATTACGTGAATTATTTCGTGCCACTTTTGACCCCCAAATAACTTAAATCTATTTAACCTCCACACTCGCGATTCCGGGTGTGTTGTAAGACCATCTTCTAATTTACCGAATCATACATTTCCATTAAAAAATCATACTGTTCACGAGATTTTGACGTCCGAAAATCACTATTTTTATCACTGATTGACTGAGTGACTGTGACTCACGTACTTATTAAAATGTTTGACTCTTTCCAGGTGACTTAGGAAGTTAAAATTTGGTGTGGAGGTATCATATCTACTTACTTGACACTAAATAAATATATCTTTGACCTTGACTGTACAGAAAGAAATAATGTAGAAATGGCTACAATATACGTACAACTAAATAAATAAATAAATATTACGGGACAATTTTACACAAATCGAACTAGCCCCATGGTAAGCTCAATAAGGCTTGTGTTATGGGTACTAGACGACGATATATTTAATAGATATATTACTTATATACATAGAAAACATCCAAGACTCAGAAACGAATATTTATGCTCATCACACAAATATTTGCCCTTACCGGAATTTGAACCCAGGACCTCAGCTTCGCAGGCAACGTTACTCCCACTGAGCCAAACCGTAAATAGTACAATCATACGTACTCAGATGACATGCACTAGTTAAAAGACTCCCGCGAACATAAAACTGGGCTAATAAAAGACTAAATCGCTTTGTACGTTGACATCACATCACGTTATTAAACGATTTAAACGTTTATACTCGTACACATTTATGCCTTTTACAGACTCGTGGTCAGAAATCGAGATTAATAGAAAAATGAAAACTATAGGTATAATCTCTGCGATCCCCGCCTCTCATATGTTTGGCTGTGCTTTGAATTTGGTTGTTGTTCAAAGAAATTTTCAAGTGGACAAGACCAAAATCCCACTTAGGGTGGATGCACCAGTAAATGACCAGACCCCAGTGAATGTCTGCCTTGGCGAATAAACATAAATAACTCCTAGGATGCATCAGGTAACTGCATATAAACTTTTACCATACGATCCCACATAGTCTCTCGCCTAGATGGCGCAGTAATCATTCATTTCGACCAAGAATTTAACATAGAAGCGGCGAGCTGCATCTGGTGGTTCTGGCTGTGCGGATTATTAGGTAAGGCTATGGCGGATGACTTTTGTTATTTCATTGTTTAACTTCATATATGCATCGCGGGAGCGGGACAGGATTGTTTTACCAATAAGATAAATGTTGACAAATTCGATAACATTTTTATAACCTCAAATTCATGACGTGTTCATTGATTTGGAAGTTATTCATAGGGTATGACTTTTATAATGAATTCCAGTGAATGACCACTCACATCGTTACTGCGTGAATTTATCCTATCTTTGAAATAATTATAATAATGCACTTCATTCAATATGTACATTGACGTATAATATAAGGACGCACAATAGGGAACATGCATGAAATTTTTTCATCGCTTTTCTTAACGAAATATCAAAATACCGTAAAAACTATTCCAAAAAGTAAAATTAAAATTAAAATCGGCCAAGAAATACGCATGATATAAGCATTTTAAACTACTAATTAGACAGCGATTTGACAGAGGTCCGACATAGACTGTTACGTCACAGTCTACTACGGTCATATAAACTCCATATTAAATTCTGTTTTGCTAGAAAGAGATAGAATGAAATGTTTGATGGCTTATATCTTGGGTATTCTTATAGTTATTTGAAAAATTCTTTTGTCTACTGTTTGTTACATGAATAGGCTTTTAATAAAGCAAAAATTAAAATTCATGAATATTCCCTATTAGTCGGCAAAAATAAGCCACTCAAACCTACAAAGTATTTTGAATAATACCTACCTCCATATCATGATGAAGTACACCCGTATCGTATGTTTCAATTTGGTCGATAACTACTATGATAAAGTTTATATTAATAGGGTTTATTTCCTTGTGAGTTGACAAAAACCGACATGTAGGTATGTTTGCACGTAGTTACCTAAGTATCTACTTCAATTGAGACTTATTTAGATCCTAGGTCAACTGGGATTCACTGGCGATATAACGTCATTCACTGGCGTACGCGGTCATTAATTGGGAGTTTCGACTTGCCTTAGCATTTCCTCAATTTATTGCTTGTATCCAATATCTTCCCCATTTCAAGCTTTCGTATAATGAACTACGGCTAATTCTAATTTCGTAAAAAAATATCTTAGTAGCTTAGGGTAATTTATTTCCCCTGAAACAGTTATTCGTATGTCCAGATCTTCCTAATCGGTCATGTACTGGTGCATCCACCCTAAATACATTCACAATTGACAACGTTTACTTCTTTAATTAGTCTTTTTTTGATGAAATCAAATAGACGATAAAAAAAATATAACCCCACACATTGTCGTTTGAGCAAAAATAATTTCGCAAATTTACTCTTGGCAACCAACGATTGGCAGAATTATGTTTCGTCATTTCGTCTTCTTGCAAATATACTTTCTACAATTTACTGAGGTATCTAAATAATTAACAGGGCGATTTAAATTTTATAAACTATCATTTGACAGCAACTAAGTTACCCGGGAAAGCTACCCCTGGTCTATAAATGGTTGCTATATTGTATTATTCGACTTGTGTTTGTTTTAAAACGAATAATTAAAAACTGTAGGTTAGGTTTGGTTTGTATTGTGCCCGAGTCGGAGCCAGCGAAGCGAGAATTAACAGGGTTGAAAATTCGATGATACGTTTCTTGTTGTTGTTGCTAATGATTTTTTGGCTAGACATTAAGTAGTGAATCTTTGAAAATATCCCGAATTTATATATTAAAAAACCGGCCAAGTGCGAGTTGGACTGGCGTATAAATATAAGCTACAAACGGCCGTATGTAATTGCAGTGTTTGCAGAGCCTAGGAGTAAGAGTGGGTCCTAAGCAAAATGTACGCGGTGTTCGATTATTTTATATTGGTTACGGACATAGACAGACATAGAATTAGACTGTTATTAGTATTTGTTGTTATAGCGGCAACAACAATACATCATCTGTGAAAATGTCAACTGTCTAGCTGTCACGGTTCATGAGATACAGCCTGGTGACAAACGGACAGACAGGCAGACACACAGACGGCCAGCGGAGTCTTAGTAATAGTATCCCGTTTTACCCTTTGGGTACAGAAACCCTAAAAAAAAACAAAAGTTCCTTATTCTACAAGAGCACATAGGTGACAAGTAGGCAGCAGACAATAATACAGAAGCACTGTCTAAGGCGAATCTAGTATAGAAATTGTACTGCTGTTGTAAACTGTAGTGTGTACTTCCTTGCAAATAAAATATATTTTTGGTTTCCTTGATAATGAATTGCCAAGATGGGTGTCGATTTAATATTACTTGGAAATATGAAATATTGTCAATTAGGGGTCCAGAATAAAGCTACAGTTAAGGACCCACTTCACGGATCGTGCAAGTCTTCTCTCCACTTTGTTACTACGGTAACGACAAGACATCGCATTTATTATGAGGGTGGATAAACTTTATCTTGTTATTCTGTCCTGTAACTCAGGAGACAATAGACACAGAGTTATTTAGAAAAATGCTAATAATCTAGGCTCTTAACATACTGCCGCGATGGACGCTTGAAAAAGGTTTCAAAAGAGTGATTCAGAAGACGTAACCATGGCAACGAAGTACAGAAAAAGTGTATTGACCCATAATACTCACGATTGTAGATTTATATGAAACTTTACATACAGAATGGCACGAAGTCCACAGTGGAAATTATTTTTTTGGTGCTTGAAACATAATTTTAGTAATGAAAATTAGAATACCAAAGCCAGAAAACTCTTTATTTACCCACTGTCATAGTAATAGTACATTACTACTGAAGCCGGGACGAAAGGGGTTGCCCGCCGAAGACATAGACGGCCAAGCAAAGCGAGGCCGGGTAGGTCTGGGCAACCCCATATTTCCCGCCGAGGTATGTATAGTGCTTTTTTCAAACGTGCAATGAAATAAACAACAAAAAAATCAAAGTTTTATTTTTTAATACGCACAAATGTATGTGGAATGGAAATTATAAAAGAGGATTTTGCCGGCCTAGGCCTGCATGATTTGTATGAAATTGCATTGACGACTTCTTGTCCTAGCCGCACCTGAAACGTCATACTTCGCAGCCTATTATAAGGAACATAACATTAATATTTCATTGCATATTTGAGAAAAAAAAAAATTATCCCATCATATAGTATGGAAACTTTTATATTAAATCTAGCTTCTTTAAAAATAAATACCATACTGCCATCGTTGAGTTGAGCCTTCGGGGCCCTTAGTATGAGCAGAGGGCGGGTCGAACCGAGATATTTACCTTCTCGCCGGCTTGACCGGGTTGTGGCGATCAGTCCGGGGCTGGCGCCGAGCGAGTAAGCACGCGTACGCCACGATCTGCCGTCTGGATCGATCGGTCTCGGAGCGTGTCGTATTGATAGATATACATACTTACTTTAACAATTGATTATAAAAGCGCCATGAAATGCACTTTGAAAAGAGGTTACGTGAATTGTTCTGTAAATGGATGTTTGAATACATATTATAAGTACGGAAAGTACTCTTTTTTTTAATCAAATTGTGAATAGTGTGTTATTTTTTTTAAATTATTAAACTGTGTTTTACGTGACTTAAACCGTTAATTAATACGATTTAAGCATCCACAGACGTACACAGTAGGTACTGTGTGTGTACAAAAGATAAAACACTACCGCGGTTATTAGATATGCGGAGGTGAATTTTTCACGTCATATATAATAATAAATAGGTTCATTATTACATTAAAGTCACACAATTTTAAATACATATATTTGTTTCGGATTGTAAAATTTGTGTCTTTTTTGTGGAACCCATAGTAAGCTCTCACAACATCCTATCCTATCCTTTCCTATCCTGTTATCTTTATTTCCTTTTAAGGATGACATAAGACTTTGTTAATTAAATAAATTAAATATGTCTTTTATCACTATGTTATGTGCGATAGCTATGCAACGGCTGAGTTGTCGATTTAATTGACATATGTGAAGTAGCTTGTACAGTCAGCGTCAATTTGACATATTCCATTAGTAAAATCGTCAGCTACTTTTGATGCTGACTGTACTTAAAGTACGTAAGCTACAACACTTTTTGTCCTCATTGATGTATTCCTGGCGTGACAACCCTAGCACTACACGTGCCGCGTGCGAATGAATACAAGTTATACGATAGTCAGAGAGGCATAGAGTAGGCACGTTTCTCATGCGTAAACAGCGTTTTTACGAGGAAGGGAAATTTCTGTACTTGTACTATTACTTATTCTGTGGTATGAGCATGATTACTTCGAACTAATGTGGATATCGCTTTTGTGTCTCGAGGAGCTCCGGCGAGCGGCGAGACGTCTCGTAATTACAGGCACGGGAGGCATTATGGTATAGAGTTTTCTTCAGGGTGCTAACGCATCTGCAACCTTTTTGCGTTACATATTGCATATCATACCTATACCTAGCCCATTCTGTGCCATTGCCATCAGGCGGCACATCATCTGAGTCTTTGTTTGCAAGCAGGCAGGCCGCCCGATTATTGCGCCGTTCCGATTCAGATTTTTATTGTTTGCGTTTGAACTTTCCCACACTAAATTTGATGTTGAATATTATTATTTTCTGGACGGTGCTCTTCCGCGGAAGAAGTTATGGAACTTCTTCCGCGGAAGAGTAAAAAGGCATAATCTTCTTTTTTTGCTTCCGCGTAGTCGGGTAAAAGTATTCTATAACCTCGGATGTCTACCTATCCTCTTGGCAAAAATGGTTGAAAGCACTTTTGACGTGATGAGGTCTCAAAGATACATACAAAAAATAAACAGTATATATTTTTCGATTCAGTGTCACCTTTACAAATAGTCACTATTCACTTATTTTTATTATGAATATATTTTAATTTTAGCAGTAAAGAAGAATCTAGAATATCCGACTGTTGGGCTGGGCAAAGTAAAGGCCTCTCATTCTTCTTAGGTATATAGAAGAATGAGAGGCCTTTACTTTGCCCTGGCCCTAAGATAGCTTGGGCACCAATCTTTGTGGACGGCGTCAAGTTCGTCTCGCCATCGCCGTCGTAATATACAGAAAAGTTTGAATACAATGTCGTTAGTCGTTAGTGGCATATCTTTTAGTTAAACCATAGAATATGTGTTGGTCCAATATAAAAAGCATGCCTTTGTTCTAATTCACAGATTATAATTATGTATATAGTACACGAGTAAAGAAATGCATTTCTTATACGGAATCCCATTACCTATTTAATTACTTTGTAGATGTCTTCCATTGAAAGGAAGTAAATAAAGTACGCCTGTCTTGTGTAAAATTGTGTGGCTATTGTATTAAAATTCAAAGAATAGATAGCGCAGGCGTAGAAGTCGAGTTGGGTTAGTCTGGATGGAATAAAAAAAATACTACAGATACTGGGACGTGAGTCTGTAGGCGTCATCAGAAGTTATCAAAAGCAATTGGCGAGGATGTAATGTGCACGCGTCCCACTTGCGGCCAGCGCCGAGTCGTTTCTCGCAGCCGCCAAATGCTCGACTAATGCTACGGCCACACTTCAGGGGTTCAAGTAATGTTCGTTGTTGGAGTCTCTTTCGTTTTATATGATAATGAAAGAGAGGCTACGCGAACCTTCGGTCGAACCCCAAGTGTGGCCATAGCAATAGGCGATTGCGTTACGTGGAGCCCATTGTCATCTTCCCATTACTGCTGCCACGCCTCGGCTACATTCGATGATCAATGTAACATATATGTTAATATGGATGAGATTAATAATCATGACTTAAATTGATTATATTAAACGGGTACTATAAATTAGAAAAATACCGTAAGACTCATAGACATATTTAGATGCTGCGCTTATGTAGCGGTTACTCACTTATCAATTGCCGAGTACACGACTGTACAGAGGATTAGGGCGAGAGAGAAGGGAAGTGTCGCGGTCCACTCGTGCTCATGACTAAAGGTCCTTGGAATGGACCGAAACATGTCGGGCAGTACTTGACTTTTACAACGTGAGTAACCGCTAATGTAATCTAAACAGTGACATAAACTGCTCCAATCTACTCTGGTCTATTTTCATAAAAATTTCATAGAAAATGAACTGCTCTCGAATTTTCGGCAGTTAAGTGTTAGAATGGGCAAGTAGGTGTGGGACTGTCAATTGGGTTCTATTCTATGATCACACAACCACAGCATACTCTTTTAGGTAACTTAATCACTGAGTATTCAAAATAGATAAATAGATTATGTCAGCCTTTAGCCTTAGGGGCTCGTAGAAGTCTGATTCTATTAGCACTAGAAAAAAGAAAATCTTTTTTTCAGCATATTTATGTGCATTATAATAATACTTATATTTTCTTTACAACACACGATACCTAGAAATCGAGTTGTTGGATAAGTATATAAATAAAAACCTCCTTGGAAGTTTTAATAGCCTTTTTAACTATGACATGAAACCTGACCAAAATTTTTGTTATTATTTTTTTGGGTCTCCGTTACTAAATTTGACATCGAATCAAAACATTTGTTTCCGTTTCAATAACGAATTACAAACAGCATGTTATAAATAATTCTTATAAAATCACCCAAACACGAAAGCGGCACAGTAATATTTCCCAAGATTGCCATTATTTCTTTTTCGACGGTGTCAGGGCTAGGGGTAATTTGATTTTGCTTTCGCCCTTCACCCTACATTTAACGTCTATCTTCTAATATGAAATCCTACCCTGTGGGAGATCCTCAGTTTGCAATCATTTCCCGCCTCTGGTTTCCGATTAAAGATTAATTTATGACATTACGACGTTGAGTACCTTTCTCGTCCCAGAAAACGTATTTAGGCATAAAATGTATGCAATGAGACACGTACAAATACTGTCACAGCCTCAAGATTCACAGTCACGTTCGTATTTTGTGGGCTTTTGGTAGTTGAAAGTTATGTATATTCGAGACGTGTGCCTGTGCGTATTGTAAGTGTAAGTACGCTTGTAGATGTTGTGGGTCTGAGTCTGAGGGAGTGAGTTGGGGCTCCCTCGGGTCGTGCGGGAAGGCGCGGGTGGCAGGATGCGCCCGGCAGCGGCGCATCAGCCCTGCGTCAGTGCCGCCAGTCGCCCGCCGCCGACCGCTCGGCCGGCCGCCGACGCAGTACAACCCCTATATAATTAACCACTTACATCGCGAACTAATTGCTAAAATTCCCTGTGAAATCTTGAATATATTTCTACATTTACTAAAATAACAATATTTTAAATACACTGTTATGTTTAACTTATCTAATAGATTGTCGCTGTTTGTTATAAAGTTAAAAACTAATTGTTGCTGTTCATATTTTAATTATGTTTAAAAGTTGCTGCGCGCGACCAAATAAAAAGATACCCAAAAGTAAATCAAAGCCTGAAAAGATAAACACGATGTCTGAATTCGATGTTGCTGATACAAATCAAAAGTTAGACAATGGGGAGGGATTTAGTGAGAAAAAAGATGAGGCTGTGCCAAAACCGCAGCCCTGTAACGATGAAATCGTTCAAGAACAGGTAGTCCTTAAGGATCCTGAAAAAAGTGCATGTATTCCTGCGAGTACAAATATTATAAGTGAGAATAAAATAGCTGATGAAGTTGCCTCTAATCTCGTAGCTGATTCCACCGAGGACATAATCCATGAAGATATTTTGACGCAGGTTTACAAAAGGGAATTAATGAAAAAAAGGTATTCGGTGGATTTCAAGAAAAGTCGGACCGAGTTCAAAAGGTTCTCAGTGGATTACCGTCGAGATTCCGCTACTTTAGAGGAATTGGCTCGACTTGAGCAAAAATTGGCTCAGACTAATGTCGACATACGTCCCGGCGGGCGACGGAAATCTACAGGCATTTTAAAAACAAGTGTCAGCACCATTGGCGATCACAGGTCGTTTACTCAGGAGCAGACCTCTGATGATGACGACGTATTTGAAAAAAGCATACCTGAGTCGAACGAGTCAGAACAGCCGACGGAGCCGCCCGCGACTCCGGTAGGCCGGGACGAGCTGGCTTTGCGACGGCACCGATTCTTCTCGGACCTGGTATGCGCCGCCCGCGCAGCTGTAGAACATCGCGTACGTTTTGATCCTCTTGGACCTGTTGTTGCTGAACCCGGTGAGTTTTGCCTGGTGCACAGCAAGAACGAATATATCCGTTATGGTGTGTTGAAGGCTATCTTTAGCATTTCTATGAAGTTTAATTTTGGGTTTACCGGTATGACGATTCTTGTCTGAGTGAGGAGTTTTATATTTCAACTGACGTTCAACAAATTAACAAAAAACATCCCGACGAATTGAGAACCTCCTTGTGCTGGCACAAAGAAACCTATCAGAACGAAGATTTTATTTAAAAAAACCAAAATCTTAAGCCTTGTAGGGCACAGCAACAAGGCCTTGCACGCATAGGAAAGCGCAGCGTAGGACGATCCCCGTCTAGGTGGACGGATGACCTCGTAAGGGTCGTGGGGAGTCGGTGTATGCGGTCTGCGCAGTATCGCACCCTGTGGCGAGCTATAGGTGTAGCCTATGTTCAGCAGTGGACGTCCGTGACTGATATATAGAAGCCTTGTGTAAATCTAATCTAACCTAGCAATACCTAGATGGGTGAAGACCAAATTTTCGGCAAGTTAGTTAAGGCATTTGACACACACGGACCCTTTAAGAGATCTATTATTTAAGATTTAGACAATGACTCGAATAGACTACCTAGTGCAAGGCTACCGAGTTCACAAAAACATGTTTGTTCGGGTTCTGATTACCATTCGGGTTTTCTATCCATATTAGTTGCGCATCTGTAATAATTTCTACCATTTTTATTGTACAGACATAAACATTAAATCAAGTCACAGATAATTTAGTTATAAGATATTTTCTTAAGTTAATGTTTAAAGTGGGCTGTGATAATAATTAAATAATCGTGGAATAATATAGTATAAAGAAGGTAAGAAAACATCTCAAAGTAAAGTTAAAAAATGGGTGGTCCATTGATTAATTTATTATAATTAATGTAATTAGTACCTCCTAGGCACTTAGATGGTACGGGTAATAATTGGAACGAAATATCCGCTCTGAATAATTAAGAGGGTTTATACCGGCTCAACGGGCAACGTCGCATATTCTTGGTTACTCTTGATTATTTTGAGAAATATGAATATAACCTGAACATGTTTACAATACATTCATTACGTTCTCAGAAGTTAAACTGGCACAATGCAAAGTTTCATGATATTACCACAAGTAGAACTCTAAAAATTCATTCATGTCTATATCTTGTTTTGTAAGAGAATAAAGGCAAACGCGATGAATAGTTGAATTAAACGCAATAAGAATAAATCTTAAATATGCAGGGTATGTATTGAGCATACCTTTAAGTTTCATTCAAATAACACAAAATAATGAAGCAAAACAAAAAAATATACGACGTTGCCAGTTACGCGGGTATACACGCTCTTAACGAAATGCATAACTTATAATAGTTCTGTTTTGCTAAGGAGTTGTTTGTAATGTCTTAAGTTTTTGGAGAGGGAGAAAAATCAATGATCTTGGCTCGTGCCCAACTAAGCTATATTTTACGGGTAATGCCTCTATTCACGTTCCTCCATTCCGGAACCTCGGAGCCTCCGAGCCGGGCCTGAGCTCACTTTTGGGATTCAAATCCCTATTTTATATTATTTGAACGAACCACTTTATTTCAATTTAATAGCTATTTGTACATTTTTTCGCGGCACCTTCAAACTTTTATTTTTACTTCTGCTTCATAATTAACATAAACCTGATAGGAATTATTCAGTAGTCGTGATGTTAAATTTTAAACAGTGTTGGCGGTTGACGATAAAAATGTTGACTTTCGTTTTAGCGTTGAAATATTCTGCTATAAAACGTAATCCATTCAATGTTTATTTAAAGGCACTTAGGTACCTTTTAATATTCCGGCGAAAAACCAGTAACTGATTTATTTACATTAACTGTTTTATTTGTGTCTGTAAGACTTTAATCTTCGAAAATTCTGATACCGTACCAATGTGTTTACCTAATTCCATAAACGTAGTTAGTCAGGTAAAAAGTATCCTTTAACCATCTGTGAATGTCCGCTTCTCTTGGTCCAAAAATAGTTGATCAATAACCTTTAAAAAACCCAAAAAATATTTCCTTTGAGTGATCTCCAAATAGTTCGTTACAATATTGTTTACAACTTTACATTTATAATAATTATATATATAATACATATTATATAATACATATCATAGATTATCTAACTAAAGTAGGTCCGTGGAACCAGTGTGTGAAAATAGAGGGGGAGGTGCACAATTTATGCAACTTTCCGAGCGATTATTACCGAAAATACCAATAAATAAAAAATAAAAAAAAATTAACCTCAAAATAATTTTAAAAGAAGTGTCGAAATAGATGCCCCACGTTGATATTAGCTGAAAAAAGGAAAAAACAGTTTCGGTTACTTGTATGGAGTGAAATATTTTATAGAAATATCTTTTATTATTATTTAACCATCAAACTAAGTAGCGCCTTACACAAGACACCTATATACCAAATTTCATCAATGCACATCTTGTAGTTTTTGGGTAAAATGCTTCGACCAGGGATCGGAACCGGTATTTTTTACTTTAGATTTATAATAATTATATATAATACATATTATAGATTATCTAACTAAAGTAGGTCCGTGGAACGAGTGTGATCGGATGATCGGAATGTGTGTGGATTGCCATGATGTACATATTAAAGGAATCTCTACTTATCATGTTTTACCTCAAAGTTATGGTTTATTTAATATTTTTTATACCATAATAAAACATTTGTTTTGATTAATTTTACGTACGTAGCAGTTTAACAAACAAGCACAAGGTAATTAAATTGAGCGCATAGCGAGTTCCGACTCGTTCAAAGCTACTTGTGTACGTTTTACCGTTACTTGTCTGCAAATACAGGTTTACAATTTTCACGCTTGGTTTTCCTCGGCTTATTGAAGTAATAAGATTTAACGTGGGCTCAGCCAGCAAAATGTTCAGTAACGTATGGTACGGTATATTTTAGACAAGTTATGTGTGAAGTGAACGTATACTCATTCATGAGTGTGTCTTTCAATTCTATTACAACCTATTAACGATGTCACCATGTCGCAATTAAAATGAGTGTCTACGCTTAAGAGTAGAACTCTTAAGACACGTGATTGGCGTTGAGCCTTTAAAACATAAAATGCGAATTATTTTGTTATTAGTCAAACAACTTATTAGTATAAAATGTATATGACGCGTGACATCGCATTTAAAGTACATATTTCCGAGGTAGGTACCTACTCCTATAACCCCCCCTAATCGCTAAGCGCAATATTTGTGGGAAGAGCTTAAATATATATTTTTTTTGCGTCTTTTATGCTTTCAGGTATTTTTTTGTAGAATATCGTCGTCCCCTAGCCTTTTATGGCTTGTTGATTTAGAAGTCTTAGAAGTAGTATTAATTTATTTATGAACAAATATGTTAAGCTAGTAGATACCTACGCATCTCTGTATTGGAGTTGGTAAAATATTACAGCGACTAGCAACTTGAATTAATTAGGTAATGTAACATAATTATACGAAAGGGAGCGATATCATTATGGATGTATTCATGTCGTGCGTGGATGAAGGGGCTTCATTAGAGCTAGCTTGGTTATTTATTAGACAAGCGATAAGTTGAAGAACCCACCCGTAGAAATGCAAGAATCGCATTTATTTCTAAAATAAAATAAAAATATGTTAGTCGCTAAGTGACCGGTAATTGATGGGAATAGTTACGCGTGTATCAAGGGCTGTATAAATAAAATTAAAAATGAGGATTTTTAAATGATGATGACTTTACATTTTTTTCACATCACTTTCAAAGAAAACAGTGCAATGTAAGTCAAATTAAAGAAAAAAAAAACACTTGTGCTTCATAACTTACGGCCCGCGCCGTCTAATAAATGATATGTATGTGATATGATGATAAAGTTGTAAAAATAAAAGTCTGCATTGAAGATATTTTCATAAAATAAGTGATACTTACGGATTATTTGAAGGTCACTCAACTCAATCAAAAAATATATTTTTGTATGTTTTTATGTAGTTGTGGCTTCAGCACGGCTAAACTACTGTTTTTGGTATATGGGTAGCTGGGCATCCACAGATGGTTATAGGATACATTTTACTCGACTACGCTGAAGAGGAAAAATGCTGTGCTGACGAAGTTGCGGGCACCTTCTATTTGGTAACATATAAATCCCATCAAAAACATAACACGTAAAAAGATTGCCAAGTCTTGCAACCTTTTCTACCACAAAAAGTTGTGAGATATAATAACCAAGTCGGTTAATTTATTCAGAAGTCCCTAACCAGGGAAGGATCTACCCCATACATTTGTCATTCATAAATGTTCACAGAAATAACAACATGTTATTGTGACGGTTAATTAGTTCAGTAATACCTATCCATGTGAGCATCTATCCTACACCTTTGTCATTCATAAATGTTCATCGAATTAATTAACTAGGAACATGTTATTGTGACCGTTATAGTGACCGTATCAATATTACACGTCTTCATATTTTGAATAAATAAAACGACTTGGCCAATCGCACAACGGCAATAAACTACATGCAGCAAACCCTACCTAATTTTATTAGCCCGCTGAATATAAACGAAGAATTAATTATGTTGCCGAGCGAGGAAATTTTTTAATGGAATCTCATCGCTTTTTGTAGGCAGTCCTTCTTTTTTTCTTTTCGGGTACGACTTATACGTCAGCTACCAGTTTTCTCAAAGCCCACTCCCTGTCTTTGTGGGCTTTTCTTCGAGGCTTTGATGTGACAATTTGTGACAAGTCTGGACGGTAAATGCTTCTAAGTCTATTGTATTCTGAAATGGCGGATTCCTGCGCTTTAATACTACCGAAATCGACATTAACTAGATGTAAACCACCCAAACTTGACACTCTTGAGAGTGCCACGTACGCTTGCCCGCATTTAAAAACTGCAGAACCAATATCCATCATGTGCACTTTTTACACGTAGAATCTGGCTTTTATGTATGGTAATAGCATAAGCTATACATATGGGAAACTGTTCGCGATGGACTAGTTTTTATCTTGATCTAGTATTGATCGCTACAGATCAGGTATCTGGTATAGGGTAACGGGTATATCTATCTTGTCTTTTATCTACCCCACTTCCCCTCTCTTCTCCTTTGCCCCTTTCCCCTCTCCCCTTGCCATCCTTTCATTTTCTCCGTTCTCCTCCTTCCTCTTTTTTCCCCTTTCTTTCCCCCTCCTTTCCTCCCGCCCCTCCGCTTCCCCATTCTTCTACCTCCCCATTTCCCCCTTCTTTCCACCATCCTCTCCCTCTGCTTTCCCCCTCCTTATCCTTCTCTTTCCCCCTTCCTTACCCTCTTCCTTTCCCACTCCTTGAAGGCTTCGCTTTTATGTAACGAAAAATTGTATTGTTTATCAGATGTGCAAATGTAACTTTGTAATCGCATACATTTCTATAGAATTACAAATTTATTTATACACCTGTTATATCTGGAATACTAGACTGAATTTGCAGAATGTTTAAGTTTTCTGGTGCTTTACAGACTAAACACTATTAGGGTTCAAAATTTGAACCTTGTAAATCCGCTGGAAGTACCTTAGAATTTCTATGATCGGTGAGTGAGTGAGTGACAAAATTAAGGAACTGTGACTTGCAATAAATCTTTAACTACAAGTTATAATTAACTGTAATTTGGAATATGCCTAAGGTGTATTACGCCCTCTTGGTCACTGAAAATTCAGGCTTTTAGCTTCATCAGCAAATAAATTACAGGGGGTCGAAAATGTCGTGAATGGCTTCGAGAAAAGTATGATACGGCGTGCCTTTGTTTTGCTCGACTTGACGGGGGCACTGCCGTGCCCCCAGATTATAGCACAAACCCAGCAACGGTCGCATTACTTTATAAATAGCTGCCAAAGTACTGCCTTTAGTTGAAAATTTAACTTTTAACGAAAGCAAAATGAATGTGTAACCTGTTGACGTTACAAAGTAACTTCGTGAACACATTTTCAGAGTGCAGACTCTGTAGTTGGGATAAGTCCCACGTTTAATTAGAAATGTCAGGTCTGTCGTCCTTTGCAAACACGCCTCGGAAACAGTTTTAACCGCTAGTTTTCGATCCCAAATTTAAATACAACTTCCAGGTTGGTCTGTGTATTGTTGTTGTAAGAATTGATTGTCATACCTGTGAAGTGGTGACATATAGAAATAGTCATAAATAATAATTCATCTAAGACCAGGCACATCATAACTTAACGCACCAGCTAAATTATGCACAAATAAAACAACCGGCCAAGAGCATGTCGGACCATGCTCAGTGTAGGGTTCACCCGTTTATACAAAAAATGCACTGCAGATGAAAACAGATACGGTATACAGTGTGTCTGGTCAACGATGTCGGAGCTTTTAAGGTTGTGTAGTACAATCAATTTCATCGATAAATCACCACGTGTTTTTTTTGTAAGTCAACGGTCATAAAATGGCGGCATTTTTAATTTTTCAAACACCTGAGCACGGTTGCATGTGGTATTTTTGGTATTATCTGTCAATTATTCGTCTTACGAATACAAAAAATATCTTATTAGATAGCTACACAACCTTAAAAGCTCCGACATCGTTGACCAGACACACTGTATATGAAAAAAAAAAAAAACATTAGCAAAAGAGCGTATCTCCACGGCACTTACGTCTTTTTGCTGAGATGCGCAGTTTTTCAGTAATAACTCAAAAACAGTGTATCCGATCATATTGAAAACAATTATTAAGCTTTATTTTGTGTATTTTTTCATATTTTTTGACATATAGTTTAGAAAATAGAGGAGGCGGTGCACAATTTATGCAACTATCCGAGCGATTATTACCGAAAATACCAATAAATAAAAAATAAAAATTGTAACCTCAAAATAATTTTAAAAGAAGTGTCGAAATATATGCCCCACGTTGATATTAGCTGAAAAAAGGAAAAAACAGTTTCGGTTACTTGTATGGAGTGAAATATTTTATAGAAATATCTTTTATTATTATTTAACCATCAAACTAAGTAGCGCCTTACACAAGACACCTATATACCAAATTTCATCAATGCACATCTTGTAGTTTTTGGGTAAAATGCTTGTGACCAGGGATCGGAACCGGTATTTTTTTCGTACAAAATAACCGAAATAAGGATTCATTTTTTTTCGTTCAATTAGGAGTTTTTTATTCTAGAACTTGAATCAGGTGTTTTGTGATTAATTTCTCTTCTCCTAAATACAATTTTAAAACATTCCCGAAATAGCGTGTATTTTAGAAAATTTTAAAAATACGGGTTCCGATCGCTGCCTGTGACATACGGACGGACATGATGAAACTATAAGGGTTCTGTTTTTGCCATAATGGCTACGGAATACTAAAAACGGTGGATTTAGATATGAAGAAAAGAGGAAAAAATACCAATCCTTCCGTCTTATCTCAGAAGATTACCAACCTTAAATTTTGAAATTGTCTCGGTTTATATGTTAACAAATATAACATGATATCTGTTTTTTTTTTTCAGAAATCGGTTTTAAACAAAGCTGTTGCGTTAAGTTTGCACCTTATTCGTATCCGACGCCATAGATATCGGATGCAAACTTAGCTGACTAATTAGCTCAGTAGGTATAAGTAAACGTTTGTACGGAACATTGCGTTTTGTTAGTTTTGCACATCGGTTTTGAAGCCTTCAAGACTTACCTACTTAAATACTGCGGCCCTTGCATTAAAATGACTAGCCTATAGTTGACGATAAAGTTAAAAACTGTTACTTTAAACGAGCAATTCTTGTATATAATAAATATATAAAGGTGCGTCCACTTTTGTATCATTTGCCGGTATCAGATCATCGTCGCGTAGCATGATCGCGTGTCACGATCACGCGTTTGGACGTTGCGCCGATCCGATCACTCGAAATCCATTTGCTACGCGTATCACACACTTGTATCGGAAGAGTGCGGCATTATCGGCGCGCCGACAGTAAGCGTCTAAGCAGCGCGATACGCAGTCATGCTACGGCACGGTGATCGGATACGCGCTTGTATCCGATCACCTTGGCGTGGCATGACTGCGTAAGTATCGCGCTGCTTGGACTTGCGTATTAACATGGATTTCGAACGATCGGATCGGCGCAACGTCCAAACGCGTAATCGTGACACGCGATCATGCCACGGGACGAAGATCGGATCGGGCAAATGATACAAATGTGGACGCGCCTTAGCTGGTTTTTCGGAAACGGCTCAAACGATTTGGATGAAATTTGGTTTGTAGAATAGTTTTACCTTCGAAGTTTATCTAGATAGGATACACCCACCGAGAAATGTTAGGTCGCTCTAGTTATTGTTCATTCAATTACTTAACTATCAATGTTATAATTAATAATAATTGGCTTAATTGGCCTCTGTAAAACAAAAATGGATTTGTTTTTAAAAATGCTGTTATTTGTGCAGTGGATTTTGCTTCAACAAAAAAAACTGTATAAGTCACGTGGAAACTCGCTTACTATATTTTATATAACAATTAGAAAATGCAGTCCAGGGGCCCGATTCATTAAAGCTTGTAACTTGTCTTACGGGGTAAGAATACGATTAGATGTATGTAGGTATTTAATATAGGTAACAAAAATATGCTATATCCGTTTTTGCTACCTGCTGTGTAGAAGTGCTTTTTGTTGGCGAAAGGGTGGAATCATAATACTGTATTTTTTGGCTACGAAAGTATTTTGTTTGAGACCCTGTCAAGTTATGATACATTGACTACATTATTATACTGACAGCTAGTGGCGATTCATTCTCCTTAATAAATATATTCATAACTAGAACATCGTTCGCGAAAAAAATCGTAGTAATTACATACATATTGCATATTGCTATTTTATTCACCGCAGTCTAGTAAAAAGTGTATAATTTAACGCAGAATTAAAAATAGTCTTTATCGACGTTTATACCATAAGCACCTAGCTTGAGAATATCACATATGCAGATAAAATGAAGTGCTCTATTTGTGAATGCTTTTCTTCATATAGCAGTTTATTATTATGTGTATATGTACCTACATACTATTTTACTTTACCCTCAGGGACAAGGGTACGGTAAAGTTCACATAAAATGCCTTTTACGTTAATAACAAGAATGTGTTTTCTTTTCAAATAAAAAGCACCCCACCAAAACATTAGTACGTACCGAAAGTTCCTACGTACATAGTTTGTTATTAAACGACCTCAGAAGGAATAAAGAAGTTTACTTGAAATATCCTTGATTTAGCTTAAAGCACATTAAATAAGTGATGTTGTCATGATTAGGTACGTTGAATAATTACATTGGCTTGAGTTTCAATAAAGTTAGGTACCTACCGGGTACTAGTACCGGGGTACTAGTTCACGACCGATATTAAACATGTGCGATGGAGTCAATTAGCACATTAAAATGATATGTAAATGTGTTCTAGAAAATGAAGAGCTCCAGCTTTTAACCCCATGCCATTTACAAATATTCACTAGTTAACGAGGACCAAATATCTCATTTATTACTTATCTAAATATCGCTTCAATTATACGGATTTCTCATTAAAATAAATTATCCTATTTGATAGGTTTGCATAGTCATTCAATCTTTCCGTGTAACTCGAGTAATGGCGTTCGTGGAAAGTTTATAATGAAGCCTGCATAATGCATACAATTATTGTTTTTTTTGGGAATATACAGGATATTTTGTTTATCTAGCTTGTTTGTGTATGGATATCAGTTGAGTATCAGATTAATAACAATGCATGACTGGCGTACGTAAGAAATCTTCAAAGTTCAGAAATCGATTATGTGACCTTTACAGCTAAGTCATAGCACATCGTACGAGGGCCGCACTGAATGTTTTTAGAAAATGAAAACCTAAGCAAACTAGCAAGTTATTTATTTTATTATTGTTTTTCAAAATACTGTCAGTTTACTACAATACATCGCTGCAGACAATGGAAGTACTGAGAAAGACACTTTGCCCACTCGTCCTTAGGGATCGCTTCTGCGGCCTTTTATATGCAATCACTTCTTCTTCGACGTCCAAAAAATGCTTTCCTCGAAGATTTGCTTTAGTTTTAGGAAATAAACAGAAATCTAATGGTGTGAGCCGCAAGGTGAAGACTATAAGGTTGGTGAACCAATATTTTTATTCCCGACGACGCCAAGTCGTTAGTAGTTCGTCTGGCATTGTGTGCTGAGACGTTTTCGCGGTGAAGGAGGATCCTACTGCAAGGCCATTTCTTCGATTTATTCCAAGACAAGTGGTAAATAATTGTTAGTATACCACTCTGCAGTAACTGTTTTTTAATCTTCTATAACAACGCTTTGCGTAACGACTTACAACCTGTATGGCCTTCCGAATAAAAACGCTACCATCTTTTTGCCCACACTTCGACCTCCCTTTACTTTAGTGGGCAAGTCCTTGAAAGGAAACACTTAATGAGCTGACTGTCTTTTAGTTTCGGGTTCGCTTTCCATAGTATCGTTACCAGTAAAATGTCAAATACAGCATTTAAGTTACCATCGTCAAACCTTTGCATCATTTCTCAGCACCAATCAACACGATCGCGTTTTTGAGCTTAGGTCAAATTATACGGTATCCACCAAGTACAAAGCTTCCTTACCGCAAAATAATTATGAAGGAGTTTTTGTACTTGACTCATACGGTATGAAGCTTATGGTTGCGCGAATGTGCTGATAGGTAAGTCTCATCATGAGCCGCACAGCATTGATATTCTTCGCTCGTTGCTAATATACTTCATTCCCGAAGTATCCGATTTTCCCAAATATCACATCCTTGATTGATTACATTACCAATATTCCAAATTTTCAGTATAGGACATTCTTAAAACGATTTAGTTTCATGAGTACCTATCAAGTTTGAAACCTGGTCAACCTGGTGTAAAGGGAATGTGTTAAGCTAAGAGTGTAATATATTGATAAAACGATATTTTGCAAAATCTAGTATTTCGGGAATGCAGTATATTAGCAACGAGCGATATTCTCGTGAGTAGTCGCCGTAGAAAGACATACCTCACGCAGACTAGCAGTAAGAATGTTACGATGACGTTTGAACTTGTTAAACCAGCTGTAAACAGTAGCACGGGGTGGAGTAGAGCTTCATCATGAAAAACCAATCAGTGTCGTAAAAAATCTTTGCTCACTTTTCTCCCGTTAAATTCATCTTAACGTGAAACAAACAATTTTCAATTAGCCGCCAAATGACAAAAACAAATGACGGATGAATAAAATATACTCAATAATGTGAACAGTTCCATTATTCATTTTCATTTTTTACATTTTTATAATATCTGTTAGCTAGTGGCCAGATCTATTATATATTTATTTATATTTTGACGACCGGTTTCGCTCAGTGGTAGTAACGTTGCCTGCGAAGCTGAGGTCCTGGGTTCAAATCCCGGTAAGGGCAAATATTTGTGTGATGATGATGAGCATAAATATTTGTTTCGGAGTCTTGAATGTTTTCTATGTATATAAGCAATATATCTATTAAATATATCGTCGTCTAGTACCCATAACACAAGCCTTATTGAGCTTACCATGGGACTAGAGCGATTTGTGTAAAATTGTCCCGTAATATTTATTTATTTATAAAGTTTCAGTGTTACACTCTCACTACATATTTGGGTATATATTTGTTCATAAGATTGTTGGTGAGATTAACGAGGTATGGTCGGGTATATCTGCGTTTACTTTTATAAAGGTCTAGTATTTTATTACGCTTATTTCGTCCTACGTTTAGTAATCCATTACACTTTTCATTTAAATACACGAGTGTATTTAAATGAAAAGTGTAATGGATTTTAAAAGAGGCCTAATACCGTAAATATTTGTCAGAATTCTATGGAATTATCCACGCTGCTATTACAAAAACACTGATACAGAAATACTTAATGGATCAGAAAATGTAAAAATAGCAAAGAAAGTTGATTCTCCCGCGATATTGAATATTAACATAACGGCACATTTGCCGTATTGATTTTTATCCAATGTCATTTCTTATGCAGCTGATAGTTATGGCTCATGCTGATTAATACGTGTCCTACGTCATCGCAATGAGTCATTGGCATGTTTCGAGGCGGGTCGGCTCATACAGTGGTCGGAGGAGTGACGGAGTGTCGGCAGCCGGTCTGAGTAACACGGCCGCATCCGCTCAGCGACTACACTCCAGCCAGTGTTCGCCGACGCACGCGCATCGCTAGTGATTAAATCGGAGCATAACAAACTCTCAGTGTTCTAATATTGTGCTGTGACTGTGCCCTTTTTTCGGATCTGTGTTGAGTGGTAAGACTTCTTGAATCTTTGTTTAAAATAAGCTACTTACCGCATATAGGGATAACGGTCCGACATGGAATAAATGTGGGAATAAACGACATTTGCTGTCTGAAATTCGTTGGTTTAGTATTTTCCTGTTTGTTTCTACCTATAATAGTTATCTACATATATAACTCTGGAACTGCGGTTTAATGGTACTTGTTTATGACTTTGTCGTTGTGGACTTAGGATGGTTTATTGATGCTAATGCAGGGCGTTATATCCTTTGGCACTGTTTCCAAGCATCTATCGTTGATATTATTTATTGGCATACGTGCTGCATTATCGTATCACTAATTTCGACAGCAGCCGGATGTTGATATGAATGTTTGCAATATTTTTTTCACTGTGATTGATGTCATTAGTAGGTCGATCGGTAGGTTGCATCTATTTTGGCAACAAAAATAAAATAAATAAAAATAAAATATTACGGGACAATTTTACACAAATCTAACTAGTCCCATGGTAACCTCAATAAGATTTCTGTTACGGGTACTAGACTTAGATATATTAAAATTTACTTATATACATAAAAAATAAATGCCCTTACCGGGATTTCAACCCAGAACTTTCAGCTTCCCTTATAATGTCATTTAAGCGCGAACAAAGCTAAACCAGTTATTTTTGCAAAATGTATTTTTATCTTCGCAGACATCTATCACTTAATATCCAACACAACAAATGTATGAAGAGCCACCAATTTTTTAACGTCATATTCTAGTACAGCTTTTATATTAAAGGTATATATAAAAAAAAAACCGGCTAAGTGCGAGTCGGACTCACGCACCGAGGGTTCCGTACAAAATATACGCCACAAATGGCCGTATCTATGAAAATCCAGTCTTAGCAGAGCTCTACTCCTAAGCAAAATTTACGCGGTGCTCGATCATTTTATATTGGTTATTGATATAGACAGGCAGACATAAAATTATACTGTTTTTAGTATTTGTTGTTATAGCGGCTTTCATTCACTGACCGTATCTAGTGAAATGATAAAACAAGTCGACTTTGCGAGATCGTTTCGTCAACTCACTGACGCTGACGTGTTTCAGGGATTTTATTAAATCACTAAACAAATCTGGTGAAATAAAAAAACGAGTTGGCTTTTTCATCATTTCACTAAACAGTTTCAGAGATTTGATCAAGTGACTGTTTTTTTCTAGGCAAATGATAAATGGATTTGCCATTTTAACATTGTTCGTGGTTTTGGTCCCTTAGAGATTTGTTAAAATCTCTGTTTTGGCCATTTCCCCGCGATATATATTTTGAAATGAGATTCCATATCTGGCGCATCCTAATACCGTTATGCATAGTTTCATCTGGACAATATCAATTATTTGAGTTTATTTATTTATTCGATTAGATAACATCTCTAAATCGCGACTAGAAGCTAAAGCTAGTGGGAGACCAGAGCGGACTTTTATTTTATTTTCTCAATTTCATCTAATCTACATATAAAGTATTGCAGCAATATACCTACATACATATAGGTATAGACTTTGAATTCTGTTTAGCATAGTTTAACTATACAGACCAAATAATTATTATATACTAGAATGTGCAACTTCGTTTGCGGAAGAGATTAATTCAACCCTCTTTTTTATTTCAGCGTAGTCGAGTAAAAAGTATTCTATAACCATCTGTGGATGCCCAAACCAGCCGTGTACCAAAAACTGTTAGTCTGTTTAGCCGTTTTACGTGAAGTTGCCGCAACGACATATACAAACACATAAATAGTATTTTATGCAATGGTTATATAATGTATGCTTTTTCAGTCGAGTGACTTAAAAAGCTAATTATATAACTATTGTATACAATACTTTTTCTACGAGTAGGTATCATCATCATCATCATCATCATCATCATCATCATCATCATCATCATCATCATCATCATCATCATCGTCATCATCGTCATCATCATCATCATCGTCATTATCATCATCACCATCACGATCACGATCACCGTCACCATCACCATCACCATCACAATCACCATCACAATCACCATCACCATCACAATCACAATCACCATCACCATCACAATCACAATCTCAATCACAATGACCATCACCATCACAACACAATCACCATCACCATCACCATCACCATCACCATCACCATCACAATCACCATTACCATCACCATCACAATCACAATCACAATCACAATCACAATCACCATCACCATCACCATCATCACCATCACCATCACCATCATCATCACCATCATCGTACCTCAATTATCTTCGACTCATTCATTCGACATATTCATAAGCCAACACTTCAATTCAAAGTGTTGGCTTATGAATATATCAGTTCAGTTGGAAGTGCCATAGAGTATCCGACATTGATAAGTATGCTATTAAAGTTCACTCTATGAAGTTCTTATTGAGGGATTAAAGTCGACGAGTAGAAAAACATATTTTTCGATTCAGTGACCAAATAGTTCGTCTGTTTCACTTTTTTCTATATCTTTAATGTACAGACATTTCGTTTTGACAACTTTTTAATAGTACATATACAGAGTCTAGTTCTAGGTCTAGTGAGATTACAGGGCCCTATTTCGCCTTCAGTTTGATTTGATTTGATTCACCATCGTGACAAATGTCGGGTGACAGCGACAATTTCACGTACATTGCGTGCCCAGTATGAGCCAGAATTATGATTTCACGGATATTGAAATATTCAGAGTTTCACTACTTTGTTATTTTGGCAAGAAATGATGTGCTCTCAAGTAATCTCATCTCTGACTAATGATGCTCATCCAAATGTTATGTGGGCTAAGAGATTGACCGCGATAATTATGCTGTATTTAGATTCAGGGTCGTGAACAAATGAATGAAGCTGATGACTGGTGAATCACAATCAATACTCAAGCCAAGATATCACTACATAATCAGATGAATGGCAATCGTTAGCAGTCTTAATGTAAATAGTGTGTCTCCTCATTACACTCGGGTGACGTCCGTTTCGCAGCAGTCTCGGCTTCCCAAAGTGCTATTCTTTAGTGTTAAAGCTTCTTGCACAGCAGTTCGTATTTTGTAATAATACTTATAGGTATGATGTCATAATCGTCTATTCAGACAACAACTAACCATCATGCCGCTACTTAATTTTTGACACCCGTGTCCACGTACTTAGTATAGAAACCAGTAGCCGTTTTCCGTTTGTGCCAGTTGTTCACAATCTAGCGTTTGTTCTAGATTCGGTTGGATGGCCAGCGCTTTGCAGGATTCCATTCTATTCGGCATTACCGATACCTCTGTAAATTTATCACCATAGTGTGCAATACCATGTCATTGTTACCTACTTACTATGTTGATTCGTTCCATGTGCGATTCTCCACTTGTTCGTTTTTATCAGGGTTCCGTACCCAAAGGGTAAAACGGGGTCCTATTACTATGATTCCGCAGTCCGTCAGCCTGTCCGTCTGCCAGACTGTATCTCATGAACATTGATTGCTAGACAATTCATATTTTCACAGATGATGTATTTCTGTTGCTGCTGTATCAACAAATACTAAAAAACTGAATAAAATAAATTTAATTTTTAAAAATCAGTTTTTAACAATCCAGTTGCGTTAAGTTTTCACTGAAAACTTTTCACATCATTTGTATACAACGTTATAGATACCAGGTGCAAACCGGTTAAGAGAAGTTTGTACCGAACCCTCGGTGCGCGAGTGGGTTATTTTATTACTATGCATTTAAGTTTTAACCTACCTTTCTGAAAAGACAGGCAGCTTGTACCTGTAGAAAATAATATGTTCATTTGTAAGCCGCTAGAGACAAAGCAATGAAATTCTTCGTACCCGAAACGAAAAAAATAACGACTGTCCTTAATGTAAATTCATAAGCTATTTAAATAAAATGCAGATGGTACTACGGCACATGAAAGATAACCAGTATTGAAGTATTTGCCAACTTTCTATAATTCTTATTCATCAAAGCACACTAGAGTGAATCGGATAACCGAGTCCATCATTTGTTGAGATAACTTTTAACTGGTTTAGGGTTGAAAATTACCAAGAAAGGGGCTTTTCCCAAATTGTTTATCAATTGTTTTGTTAAGCCCTGTGGCATTGAGTTGTTTTATTTCTAGCAGTCATTTATAACGGAGTGTTTAAAGTCGCATTTGTAGGCCGACTTGAATGCTTTATTCTGACCTGGCACAGATCCCATCCCATGCGTAAATATAACCGTGAATACTGAAAAGCAACATTCTGTAAACGATCATTTTCCACCGTGGTTTTACATACTGTATATTTGCGTCAATGTGTCAGCAACGAAAACGAGTACACACCGAGTATCCATACTTACATTAGTAGTAACTTACTAATATTATAAATGCGAAAGTGTGTCTGTCTGTCTCTCTGTATGTCTATCTATCGATCTATCTGTCTGTCTGTTATCTCTTCACACTTAAACCGCTGAACCGATTTAGATGAAATTTGGTATGGATATTGTTTGAGTCCCGGGGAAGGACATAGGCTACTTTTTATCCCGGAAAGATACCCTTATCAGCGATAAACGAATTTAAGGCGGACGAAGTCGCGGGCAGAATTTAGTAGTCTGTATTATTATAAAGTTGTAAAAATGAAATGTCTGTACTATGAAGATATTAAAAAGAAAACATGGACCTACGGACTATTTACAGGTCACTAAATCGATTTTTTTTGTATGTTTGTGTCTATCGTTGTGTCTTCATCACGCTAAATCGCCTTAAGCGATTTCAACTATTTTTGGTACACGGGTAGCTGGTAGCTGGGTATCCAAAGCTGATTATAGGATACTTTTTACCCGACTAAGCTGAAGAAAAAAATCGAGGTAATGTTTTATTTCTCTTCCGCAAATGATTAAAGATGCCCTTCTAATAAATTAATAAACATCATTTTTCTTGGGTATCTGTTTTTTTACAATTTAAAGTAGACGGAATAGTTTAATAGTTAAACAAAATATCAAACAATAGACAGACAATCCTGTTTATTTTAATAATGAAATAAATCATTAATATTCTTTTAATAAAAACACACAATTTTTTAAAAGCCGTTTTTAGTTTCAAGTAAAATAAATACTATTATATACTCTTTACTTGATACATTGCTCAGTTTACGGCGAACATTTTCTAGCAGGAACTCGTTAAAAATGTATACTCCGCTGAAGAGTGCCTACCTTCTTAAAAGGTGTCCCTTGTCACTGTATTTTAACGTATATGGAACGAGCTAAGAGGCACTTACTCATTTGCATGGCCTTGCCTACCCTTAGCCTGCCTTAACCGCCGCCTCCTCGAGAACGAGTGCCTACAGCTTGTTAGGCCAGCGCCGTTTTACAAATTGCCAGTACCTATACTGTATGAACTGAAATCTGCAATCTTGGATATTTCGTATCCAGATTAACTCCTTAAAGCCATAATGTATTACTGTTGATTTCGTTTTGGTATAGATAAACTAGCGACCAGTCAGTCAGTCAAATAGGGAACTATTTGGAAGAAGGAAGCTATTTTAACAAAAATCCGAATTTGATGGTCCAGTATTATTTTTCGAGTTTTTACTGACTAAGAAACAGCCACGAACTTTTTATTAAGATACTATTGATGATATTGTCCGCGACTTTGTCCGCGTAGAGATACAATTTATAACCTGTGCTCTAATGTCTAAACAACAGTACAAAAGTTTCGTTGAGATCCGTTCATTAGTATTTAATATAAAGAGGAACGTAGATACATACATCGACACAAACTGTCACGTTTATAATATTTTTAGGATATACTAGAGAAGCGATATTTCGTATATCTATTAACAGTATTACTAAAATTGTGACATAGATACAAGTCAAAGCGCAAAGAAAAATACGATTACATTCGCAATTGGTCACACCAGACTTCGAACGCGGTACCTCTCGATTACGCGTCGAGCGTGTCAACCCCTGCACCAGCGAGCACTGTGCCAATCACCTCGAATTTATCCATCCGCTTTGACACATGTACCTATTAAATTTTTGTAAAGGTATCAATAAACCTTAGCATCATGTATGAGAACACGTATTACACCTGTTCACATTCTTTGCGCATTGACTGGTATCTATGTCACAATAGATAGTAATGTGGGGTTAGTTTTCCCACATTAAAAACACAGAAACACAAAATTTGTGTTTCATAGAAGTATTACTAAAAGTTATAAGGTTGATTTTATATGTCAATGTTGTTTTCCTATTGATAAATATACCCCGATCATAATAATCGTATATGGTCGAAAGCGTTAACGTTGGAACGGATACCTAACATGGCACAAGTTTACGTACTTATATGGTCAAGACCAAGGCATCGGCATAAGGCATGCCGAGTAACATCGACGCAACAGATGGTTTTGCTGAAACCTCTAGCTCTAAACTTTTATTTAAATACTAGAAGGTGCCCGGAACTTCGTTCGCGGAGGAGGAATAAGCCGTAACCCCTTTTTTTCTTAAGCGTAGTCGGATAAAAAGTATGTGTAGTTGATTTGGCATGATAAAGCAACAACGACACAAACAAACATAAAAAAAAACGATTCAGTGACCTCCAAATAGTCCCTTACAATCATTATCATAAATATCTTCAATGTACAGCCATTTCATTACTACTACTTTACAATAGTATAGATATTAAACAAGTTAGATTACGCAAAAAATGCATTTAAAAATCCTAATGAATCTTTTTTACTTAACTGTAAAGTCATAATTAAAACCTTTGCTCTACTTTATCTTTTAATTATCTAAGCTAAACTGGTGGGTGTAGCTTTCTTTTCAAGTTCGCCGTAGTGAGCATACACAAAGGTCTATTCTAATGTTAATCCACAGAATAAAAAAGTCTACGAATTTTCTAACGAAGTATGAAGTTAATTATATTAACTATACTTGCCAGTTATATATGTCATTCGCGGTTTACCGTCCGGCTACGGTTACTATTTAGCGCTTTGTGGTCGCCAGCCCAGTGAAATTTATTCAACCCACTGGGTGTCATTTATTGATGCAGTAGGGTTGCGGTTCTGCTCGCCTATTTATACGGCGAGTGAATTGTGCTAAGCTGTTCAGAATTTTGTCATTTTCTACTAATTAACTCCCTTCTTAAGCTTAATGCATACAGCCAAAATTTCCACCTTTCAGCAGGTAAAGGTGATGCGTGCGTTTCATTCAATTCAAGTACTACAGTTTATTCCCTAAAGAAACGTTATTTCAAAAGCAACTGATTAAGTGTAAGGATTATGATTATTGCTAGTTCTCAGATAGTTGTTTTCTCTTTTAATCTACGAAAATGCAAATCGACTTATGAATACGATTACGCGACGTGAATTTCCATGGCGATGTTAATATGGCTGGCTATATCTACATTGAGATTCTGGCAGCGCCCGCATGGATTAACCGCTTAGAGCCGACGATTTCTTCCCTGTTCGTGGATAAGAATGTCGCATTTCCTCCCCTTCTTGGATTTGGCATTGATGTACGACGTATTTTGTTTATTGGTTTCTTCCTTTTAAATAAGAAAATATTGTATTGAGGTATTATGCAATTCGTGTTACCGTTTAAAATATCTTCGTCGTTGGAATCTAAAATTAGACGTTACGCATCAGCTGAGTGAAAATTTGTTGTTATGATTATAGAGTGCAAGGTTTAACCCTCATGCGCGCGTCGTGAGTTGTTGGTAACTGATATAAAATGTATGCTATGTGTCCCTTAAGTACATACCGTAAAACGCGAATACACGAGAGATCACGCGTTCAATTTAAAGATAAACTTTGTAATTATTTAGAGTCAACAACCCCATCCTAAATATACTTTCAGTACCTACCTATTCAGTTTTAATAGCTTTTAGTAGGATATTCCTTTGTTAAACATTATTATCAATATGCTGCTTGTTTTTTTTTATGTAACGTCATTCAAATGAAAACAAGTAACGGATCAACGTTAGCTGTTTTAACATTAAAGTTGTCTTGTTTCTACTACGTTCAGGTAAACCGCTGTGTTCAGTATCGTATTGCAGTATCTCAGTAACGTACAGACACTTTCTACGTGCGTGGCTGGACTCCGTGTGACCTCAATTATCTGCTTAAATGTCCGCAGTCCTCTCAGAACGGACTGATGGATAAAGATAAGTGCCTCCTTAAGTTTCGTACAGTAAAAAGGTTCGACACACGAAATTTGTTCGGTAAAGTGTTACAATGTGGCACGTGGAAATGGTAGTGTTCAAATGCGTGAAACAAGGGAGACGGAAATATGGTGCTCAGTGAAAAGACGCGTTTACATTTTAATTCGCCATTAGTAAAGTCATTAACACGAGCACTCCGGCTTACTCTTGAAATGTTACGGATGACGTAATATGGTTAGACGAAGATAAGTTCAGCGCAATTTTTTTTAATGCTCTAACTACAAACATATTATCGCAATTAACGAAGTGTAATAACATTTGAAATATGTAGATAATGATTAGTTAATTTTCAGCTGGCAATAAGGTTAATGACCGTTTTATATCATTCTACGTTATCGCTGAACAAAGCTTATACGATACGTTTCCTATGTGTGGGAATGCGAACCACAAAAATATGTATATAAATAAATGAGAAATTATGTATTTTAATCATTTAGGAAAATAAAGTCTATCTAAATATAAGTATAGTAATTTAACAAACATGTTTTACAATGCTAAAGCCAATTTAAATTAATTATAACTGCAAAATGTAGTGACTAAATTTAATGTTATGAGAGTCGTCGGGAAGGGTCAAAGCGTCCCGTGTGATGTCAAGTCACAAAGCCTGTTATATAAATTACACTAAACTTGTCGTTAACCCACACACAGCTCTAACTTTCCTATATTAATAAAAATAAACCTTAATATTTTCTTCTGTTTCCGCGATTATTACTCATTGAAATAAAACAATTTAACGGATTATATCGCGTATATTATCTCATTTTAGTTCCTCCCGTGACCATGGAAAGCTGGAAAGCTTCCGAAACGTCGGGAACTAAAATGAGATAATATACGCGATATAATCCGTTAAAAATAAACCTTGTTCAAATCTAACAAGCTACTTAACAGATATTCGGTTGTTTTTGAAAAAAGAAGCGATTGTTACGAGTTTGTAGAATTCTATTGTTATTCAAATGCCTTACTGTAAGTTAATTTAGTGGTACAGTTAAATTATTATCTGTTCGTTGGTTTATTTTTTTTCAGAAAGATTGCTTATTTTCTTACATAAGCAAATATCAGATTTCATTTCTTAAATGTCGGCTTTACTGCAAGTAGATATTGTAGTAATTATTACGAAGTTGAGCAATGTACATACATATTTGTTACTTAGGAATAGGTACAATTCAGTTTTGTGAAGTGGAACCTACAAAACTAAACTCATTTCTGCAACCGTCGCTTTTTAAATAATACACGGGTTGTATTGTATGGTGCCTGAGTGTGCTAGTCATTTTTCCAGCACTAAGGGCCTAGCTTAGTGTAGAACTCATTAAGCGATATATATATATGTGTGTATATGCAAAAATATACAAAAAAAAATATTGATACTCCGAACGCTTGTGCATTGTTTTCCAAAGAAGACGTATCTTTTATTTCAATGTGGTTAACAACGGTTGTTATCTCTGTAAGTCACGAAAATGACTAACTCAAAATATTCTTATCAAACCTATCTTTCGCGAGTTGTCGATAATGCGAGGCGAACAACCAATCAGCTCCCTCAGAGTTACGTTCACCGATGACTTCTTCTACACACCTTAAAGGATAAGCCGTTCGCTACAGGTGTAATTACACCGTTGTAATTTTCGTACCAGTTTGTTAGAGTTATTTGTTGGTGATAGAACGATGGCAGAAGGTCAAGGTGCTAGTATAAAAAGAAATATGAGGCATTTAATAGAAATGTTTGAAGCGCAAACCAATCTCTCCGAGGAAGAGGATGTCGCAGATGCTGTCAATACAATATTGGATGATATGACTGGTATGGATTTTAATTAGGATTCATTTATTAATTTCCAATTTTCGGACGTGAAGAAAAATTCCCTTAACCCTTATGTGATATCGGTTCTGTGTATTCCGATATTTATTGTCAGCTAAGTTAATATCCCCGTATCGTATTTGAATCCAATTTAGTTGTACTTAAGTGCTTATCTGTCTACCGAATATCACGGTTTGATATTCCAATTTCACTCAGAGGTTGTTGCTTTAGAACTGTTTTTGACGTTATTCCTGTCCCTTGATCTTCTAATGTTATTTCTTCACCTTTAAACACTGTGGTATTTCTAATAGCAACGTACGTAAGCATACGTTTAAACCGATGCCTCTGGTGATAGATTAGAGAATAGCTTTCCCGTTCGGACGACCTCGTTTTTCGAGCAAATGCTCATAAAAATACATAACAGCGTAGTGAACCTTTACACATAATATAGAGAGATCTAGTAGAAATTTATTGCACAAGTTGGTATCGTACCGACGTCCAATTCATATATAGGAAAGTTATAGTGTATTTTGTGACTATCATTGACATATGAATGTGACAAATTTCTTGTAATTTATGTTTTTATGGGGCTCTGAATGATGTCTGTATAATTTGCATAGATGAGACGGCACGATCGTAATCAAAAGTAAATTATTATATAAATAGCCAGATTATAAACAAATTATATACTTTTTATAAACGGCATCTGTTTCTTGTAATCATTAAGGTACATCCCGGGTCAAAGGTAAGATCGTATGAAAGCAATTTCCGGTAAAAGTAAATACTTTTTAATCACTGACAACATAGTGTGCGCAACGGCACGATTTGATCCGGTCTTACCCGGGTGTATTTATACTGTACTAGCTTCTGCCCGCGACTTCGTCCGCCTTAAATTCGTTTATCGCGGATAAGGGTATTTTTCCGGGATAAAAAGTAGGCTATGTCCTTCCCCGGGACTCAAATCTATCTCCATACCAAATTTCATCCAAATCGGTTCAGCGGTTTAAGCGTGAAGAGGTAACAGACAGACAGACAGACAGACAGACACACTTTCGAATTTATAATATTAGTATGGACTAGAAAGTGCCCGCAACTTCGTTCGCGGAGTAAAAGTCAGTACCTCTCTTGTTTTCTTCAGCGTAGTCAAGTAAAAAGCGTCCAATAACCATCTGGAGATCCCCAGCTACCCGTGTACTAAACATAGTTTCAATCCGTTTAGCCGATTTTGCGTGATGAAGCCACAAAGACACATACAAACATACAAATATTTCTTCTTTTCGCTTTTGTGACCTCCAAAATGTCCGTTAGAATCATTCTTTTGTAAATATTTTCAACGTACTGACATTTAATTTTTACAATTTTATTATAGTAAAGATAATAAATACGGTGCATGAACATACTCCAAAAAGTACAACTATAATCCAATAACTGATATTTTACTATAAAACAATTTTATCAATATGTTCCTATAAACATGATCAATAGTTGAATTAAAAAATATGGTGTGGAATCGGGCTGGAATTTTCCTATATAGAAAGGAATTTCACTAGTAACATATCATTTCAATCTCCAAAAGTTTCTTTCAGAAGGATATTTTAATATCGTTCTTTGTGTAAAATTATTTCGAGTTAGGGTTGAGTTGTTCTACACCGGAGAAAAAACACGTAGGCTCGATCAGTGCCGTCTTAGTACGATATTGCTCAGCACGACATGTGTGTCACGTCTCACAATGATATAGCTTTGACTCATCACAAAGAAAACACCCATATATCTTCGGTAATCATAAATAATAAAGGCGTTTACACTAGACTACTTACGAAAGTAAATATATATCAGAATCACGTTGCACATCCATACTAATATTATAAATGCGAAAGTGTGTCTGTCTGTCTGTCTGTTACCTCTTCACGCTTAAACCGCTGAACCGATTTGGATGAGATTTGGTATGGAGATAGTTTGAGTCCCGGGGAAGGACATAGGCTACTTTTTATCCTGGAAAAATACCCTTATCCGCGATAAACGAATTTAAGGCGGACGCAGTCACGGGCAGAAGCTAGTATTATAATTTAATATAATTTAATATGTAATTTAATTACATATGAAAGGAGTTCAAGAGATATTCTTTTGACTTTATACTCCAATTTGTGAACCAAAAGCTACCTATATCATTGCCAAAGAACCCACCTCACTGGTATAATATACTTTAGATCGTGTAATTCAACCTTTTTCATAACACCGACTCCTTTTAATAGAAAAATATTTTGTGACCCGTTTTCTGCGCTGATGCAAAGGTGCATATGTGACCTTCGCCAACTGGTCTTACAGAGAAATCATACAAACGTAATTATACCATATTTATTTTCTTTCTTACAAGTCATATTTCACCCTCGGACAAAGAAGAGGGATGTTATAGATTTGATGCATATATTTGTGTAGCTTCAAAACGGATGAACCAATTGGACGATGTAACATAAGATCGAATCAATCGACATACAGAAAATGCGATATATTAAAATTCATTTTCGCAGCTTCGTTTTACGTCGCTTGATTCGTTCTTACATAATGTAATCTAATCGTTATTTTTTTGTTGTTTGAAAGGTGACTTGATCGAGGGCGTTCTTAGAATTAAGTATCTGATCAGTAGTTTGAAATCATCAAGTTTCTTTGCATATATGTGTCGGGGTTCTTAGCGTTTTAGCGATTAATTGTGATAATAGAGATTTAAGTATTTAATGAACTGTTTTTCAACAGGTGGTGAAGCTGAGCCCACAGCTGCGTCCCAAAGTCCTGCAGCAGATCTCGAGGCGTTGATCGAACGCCTGGAGCGAGTGACATCGCGGCTGGAACGTCTGCCGCTGCTGCGCGCGCGATCGCCCTCCCCGCCGCGTTCGCCCCAGCCGTCGCCCGCGACCCCCGCGTCGGCCGCCCCGTCCCCCACCCCGCAGGAACCCGACGTCGTCACAGACAATATGAGTATCAGCGGGTTTCAAGACATAATACAGGTGAAAATAGGTTAGGTTAGGATGCTGCTGAAACTGAGTCCACAGGCTTGCGTCCCACAGTCCCGCAGCAGAGGGACTACTCGGATTTTTGAAGTTCGTATAGTCCTGTCCGTCTCACTCTCGTGTTCAATTATATTTGCATGAGTTAGATAGCGCAATACGAACTTCGAATTTTGAACTTCGGAGTAACCCCTCAGAGCTTGAGGCGTCGATGAAACACCTGGAGCGAGTGACATCGCGGCTGGAACGTATGTCTCTGCTGCGCGCGCGATAGCCCTCTCCGCCGCGCTCCCCTCAGCCGTCGCCCGGCCCGTCCCCCGCCCCGTAGGTAGGAACCTGACATCTCCGCCGATATGAGTACCAGCGGGTTTCAAGACATAATACTAGGTTAGGTTGGTAATTATATCGAGTCCGCACTGCATCCCGCAATCGGGCAGCAGAGCTCGCGACGTTGATCGACCGCAGAAACCCTACATCACCGATATTATGAGTGTCAGAGGGTTTCAAGACATAATACAGGTACACTACTAGTGTTGTGTATTGTATAAAAATGGTCTGTGGAAAGGCGAGGAGTTGATTGCTCAGGCGTCTCTAGGTTCTTAGCCAAGGTGAACCTCCTGTCTTACTGATTAAGAATTACATTAAGACATTTTTTACTAAAATTTGATAGCAAGAGTAAAATAGACATTAATGCTTATTTTACTCCTGCTATCGTTGTACTTGTAATGTTGCCATAATTCATTAGAGTTAATGTTTATCCACATATAGATTACATTATTAGCTATATACAAGGCCCCTTGTTGACCTCCTTGTTCGTATATAAACATTTAGCTTCCTAATTTTTTCTTGCTTACTAAAAGTCTAAGTTTGTATTGCTATAATTCATACAAGCTAACATTTTAACGCGAAGATAAGATGAAGGTCTTGCCAAAATGTATTATTTTTTCAAAGTATCTACTTTCCCATTAGTCTAAACCACGTGGAAAATATCTCCGACCACTCTTTTTTAAACTCCTATTATAAGCAGCGACAGCATCTTCTTTATTTTCAAACAGCCTACCTTTTATCTTTTGGAAAGAGGTAAAAATAACAAGGTGCTGACAGGGGAATATAGTGGGTAAGACAGGAGAGACGTTTTTTGAACCAAAATAGTCCATTGTCCTGGAAAAAGTATGTGGAGCAGCGTTGTCATGGTGCCAGCCAGAGCACGTGCCGGGTTCCCAAGCTGACAATACTTTTGGGGCACACATAGCATTCTGAGTTAACTGTCATTTGATCCTCTAGTACCAGAGTACAATTAGTCCCGTCTTACAGAAAAATTAGGCAACCATTTTGTTTCTCACGCACCGCGCTAGGCGAAATTTTGTTGGAGTCGGTTCATCGTTAAAGAACCATGCGTTGTCGCTTTGTTTCAGGATCATAGTTACACAGCCATGTTTCGTCAGTTGTCAATATATCATAAACGTTTACGACGACATAAATTTGCACCAATCAATGCGTCTTCTTTCAGCTCGTTAAGCTTATGCAGCAGCACCCATCTTGAACAAAGCGTATAGGAGGGACAGTTGTCCATGATTGATAATTTGCAATGCTGCTGATTTAATCCTTAGATTTCGCTCAAGCTGTACGTATGTGATTCGTCGGTTCTCACGAATACTTTCCACAGCTTGCACATTTACTTGAGTGACTGCGGTTGGCGCCCGCCCTGTGTTCACCTCATCTTCTAAACTCCCCTGTCCTCGTTTGAATTGAGCAAACCAACTAAAAACAGTTGCACGCGTTCACGCAGAACCACCAAAAGTTGTGACTAAAAGTTAAAAACATTCTTGCGGCGTTAAACCTTTTTTTAAGTCATAATAGATCATCACACGAAAATCGCGTCGAGTTGGCTCCATTGTTGCGGCAAAATCCCACCAAGATTACTTAGACGAAATAAAAAATATTTCGATTTTGTGTGTTCTATTTTTAAATATATTAATAAATAACCTGCCTTTACGATGATGTATAATTTGAGAGTATCGAAAAAGACATATTAAGTATATAATTTCTTTTAGCATGCCCCTGGTACTTTCATTCCATTGGCAAATTATTTTTGAAGGCGTTAATCTCAGCACGTCCACTTACAAGTAGCAGTAGCGTTTTACTAATTAATTAGCTAGTAAGTACGAAGGAGACACTCGTTAAACATTAACCATTACATTGGGATTGCTAACATAGCTCCATGAACCCATCGAAATAAATCACTACGGCGTCGGCAGATGAATTTAAATCCACATATACTCCATCGAACATTTATTTTATTGAAAACTAGCTCTCTCTGATAATCGAATGATTGAATTGGCCAATTAATCTGAGCTTGCCTAGCGATGGCGCAGCATGCAGGAAGTATCACGTCCCGTCAATATCCGTAGCTCAAGTCTGCGCGAATATATTATCGTTTATTAAGAACTTCTCAAACCAAGGAAAGTGCCATACTTCGATCTGGAATTCCTTTTTTTTCGATTTTGTCCATTCTCTTTTCTTAGTATACCTTTGAGTGATTGTCACTTAAATTATCAATCAGAACCAACTCTAAGTTTTCGTTTGGGAATTAAAACAAAATCGTGGAACAAATGTCTAAAGTCATATATTCTCAATAATGTCGACGAGATATTTAAAAATTAAGTTAGTGGCATACAAAATGCCTTACTAATTTCATAAATAGAGTTAAAGCAATAAAAAAAAAAACAATCGGTCGAAGCGATGGTTATCCTATTTTTCAATGCAAACTCCGATATTATGATGATAACAATAAATATAGTCGTCATTCTCAGTAGGCAAACAAGAGGCGTTATATGCTTATATGGAGAGGCTGCATTCATTACGCAGATTAGTTTAATTTACACTTAAACTGTCATTAATTTACAGTTAAATATAAAATGTTTTTCTAGAAACACCGTAGCGTTCGTAAAAACTCTTAAAGATTGTTTACAAATTCCTTTGGCATAAATTAACATCATAAATTTTGAAATCATTAAAGTGCCGCTCTCACGTTACATGTATAAACTGGTTTTCGAGGTATATTTCTACCTATAATTTGCCAAGCTTACACAACACTTTGTTAGAAATATTTGTAACCCAGAATATAAACCTAATTGGGCAGTAAAAACACCTTTTCTCCAAGTTCGCCCGTCATCCAAAACGTTAAGAACACTTTAAAACAGATCGTCCGTTCTTGATAAGGGTTCAAAGCTGATCAATTATGGTTTTCATTATTAATTGTTCCAAAGATTTTCGTCGTGCTATCATTAATTACGAGTCAGTGTTTTACTAACGAGTATACTATTAAGTGAATTGTTGCAGATTGGCCTGGCACCTGATACCAAGAATGGTTTTTGATACCTATCGTCTCTGCTAAATTATATTTTAAACCGGATTAGAATTAAATTCTTTAAACCCTTTTCCTGGCGTAGTACGTCGACCACATAGGTGGTATTCGAATTAAATTTAAGGTTGAAACCAAATTGAATTTGCTGGAAAAGTTAACTTGCCTTGAAATTTATTCTTAATCTTTAACCATTCTGAATGTTAGTTTTGTTTTTTGAATATGTATCTAGTTAGTTGAGGCCTGGTAAAGGGTTAATAATCTTTGCCCTCAATGTTGTTTGATTGACAACGTTTCATTTTTTTAAACAGGCTTTTTTTTCTATGCAATCAGGAGGATAAAAAAATATAAGAACATTTTAAAATTTTCGAAAATATCCCCATTACATATAAATAAATCAATTTCAAAGGTTCCTCATTCTAAATGAGCGTAGGTGACAAGTAGAGCGTAGGTGACAGTCACAGCGTAGAAAATCATACAGAACACTCTTACTAAGGCGGATTTATTATAGAAATTGTACTGCTTTTCTTCTTGTGCGCTGTGACTGTGTCATGTCCACCTAGTGACGTCACTTAGAGAATCGTATGCTTCCTACACACTTTCCCGAATATGTTCACAACTAGTTGCAAGAAAAAAAAGGTTACTTGATAATGAATTATCAAAATGGGTGTCAATTTCATATTTCTTAGAAATTTAAAATGTTGTCAATTGGGCTTGACTTGTCCTCAGATTGAAAAATATTTGATCTGGCATTGACAAGTTTTTTTATTGCTCTCTGTGGGTGATCGTATCATTTTTAATCTTTGCGCCGTTTACATACGTCCAATCATGCGTTTTTGCGATTAAATGTTAAACGGTGACAATCGCGATTGTTCCATTCGTTTCCATTTACTAATTGCTAAATTTCAGATAACTATTAGTAGTTAATTTTATTTTTGATTGTTCTAGTATTTAACAGTTCGACATTAGTGGCAGTTGTATGATGTGTTTAACTTTCTGTTTGTTGATGCAGGGTCCCCTGCGGTCGTATCTGGAGCTGTCCAAGCAGATTGGCGGCGATGTCGCCACTCACGCCGATCTCGTCGGAAAAGCTTTCCAGTAAGTTTTTTAGCGTCCTTAAACATTACAAGCTGAAACAGTTTAAAATTGTGCCATTTTTACTCACTTCTAGTGGTCTATTTAGCTTAGTACTTAGATTTGTATATAATGTAATCGTATCGCATTAAGTATCTCCAACAATAAAGCTTTTATGTTAAGGAAAAATAACAAAACTTGTTTTACAGTTCTTGTGATACTGGATTATTAACGTTGCCTAAACAAGCTTCGGCGTGAATTACACTTTCGAGTTTCAAACTTCAAACAACAACTGTTGGGAAATTGTTCTGTTTAGAGAGTTGTATTACGAGTACACACAACTCAACAACAAGACTCCATTTCCGTTGTACTCGCGAGCTGTTCTTATAACATTTATTATTCATAGGGCTCAGATGCGTTACATTCAGCTAGCGGGATCCCGCAGCAAGCCAGCGCAGAGTGAAGAGATGCAGCTGCTAGCTCCCACTAGCGAACAGATCGCAGCCATCCAGGCGTACCGCGAGAAGAACCGCGCGTCCAAGCTCTTCAACCACCTGTCGGCTATATCTGAGAGCATTCCTGCTCTAGGCTGGGTCGCTATAGTCCCAACCCCGGCACCCTACGTCAAGGAAATGAACGACGCCGGGCAGTTCTACACGAACCGCGTCCTCAAGGAGTGGAAGGACAAGGACGTGAAGCACGTGGAGTGGTGCCGCTCCTGGGTGCAGCTGTTATCTGATCTTCAGGCCTACGTCAAACAATACCATACCACGGGACTCGTGTGGTCCGGTAAGTGTCTATTGACAACCAAATCTACCGTGTTTATACTGAAATGAAGCTAGGCGCGGCCGTTAGGACGTTATCGTTCTTATTATGTGTGTACTCATCCATTCAGCCATAGCTTTGTGGGGTGTAACAAAAGATGTTTTGATATCGCGATGCGTTGAGGCACTGAATCTAACACGGGCTGGTACTAAAAATGCTGATAACCCTAGTCCGTATCATAAAACAGCGTTTTACTATAACTGATATTTTTTATATAAAAGTGGATGTATCGTTGCGAATTGCTCACATGAGGAGCAATGTCGTGTCGTTTTACGTTTTATTAATTTTGTATACTGCGTCGACGAGACACGACTGTTAATTTATTATTCAGCGAGCAACCGCCGTTTGTTTTGTGTTTGAGGCCACTCAATTTGCTAGCTTTAAAGCTTTATTGATCGCCCAAGAGACAAATAATCCTCTACATTTTACCAAACCAAACTGGATGATAGGGAATGTGCATTATTTTTTGTAATTATACCAATGCATTCGGTTTCTTATGAATAAGACATGTATATTTGAATCCCATTGAAAGTTAGACACTAGAAACTAAGATTAAAATCGGAATTCATAATCAGTAATTATGAAAAATAAACACATTGCATATTCTCGATTACAGCCCTGATTTTATAAAGGTCGCTCATCGCTATTTCAGCGAACACAATTAAATGAAACCAGAACGGGCTTTTCTCATTATCCAACCTTTTTCTCTCCCAAAAGTTGTTTTACGAGCAATTAATTAGAAACTATATTTTGAGCTAGCGGTCGCGGTTTCGTATTTATTACTTTGTACATCTTTCTTCTGACGAAGTCTATATTTTATCTGTAAACATCTGTTTAATTAGAAACTTATGTAATGCAACTGTTACGTTTAATTAAATTTATGTAAATAAATACACAAAGTTGCTAGTAATTAATGTTATATTAAGCGAAGCACAATAATATGTGAACATTTACACAAGCTGGTAAAGTTTGCCTGCCACAAAGTAATATGTGGTACACGGTACCTATATTAGTGGAATGTTTGAACATTCGCCCTCTGAGGACTAACTCGAGATTGCGGTTTTAATAATACGTCTATAACGTGATATATTTAGCAATGGTAACTCTCTCGTGAATTCTCTTTGTTTAATATTTAGTTAAAATTAAGGTAGCAGGCTATTATAAGGGTTGATACACTCATGCTCGTCGCTTTAGAAATTTCGCTATCGATGTTCTGGCGTATTTAAACACGATACAGTTATAGATTTGCGGCTTAAAATAATTCGTAATCCTGCGCTCTGAATGAGTTTGATTGTGTTCAATATACAATTTCTAAAACTATTGTTATGATGTTATTAGTATACACATTCCATTTAAGTATGTAATCACATACCACATCTGTTTAACAAATATTCAGTTATGGTTTAGCTATCCAGCCGTGCGCATACGTTAACTATTTACTAATCATGTACCGTAATTAATATTTCAATTAATACGTGTGAGGCTCGGATCGAGGCCTCATTGATAGACTCGTTGAAAATGATTATAGCGCTAATTATAATTCCTCCGATCTTATCATTTCGCTGGAAGAGAAATGTATAATTCGTGTATAGTAAAAAAAAAAATCTACAGCGAATCCACTTAGCTTTGTACCCGATGAACAATACTCATTATCTGCGTTGTTGACTGTGGCCACAACTACCACTTCCAAATATAAGGCGCTGAAAGTGCCAATGACTTTTACACTTAATTAGTCTTTAAGTCAAATTAAATAAGGTTTACTCTTAAACAAAAATAACACAGATGTTGGTCACTTCGTAAGTGAAAGAGCAGTGAAGTTCGAATCGATGCTTAGGCTGACGACGAAGTGACCAACATCTATGTTCGTTTTGTTTAAGAGTAAACCTTATTTCGTTTGACTTAAAGATAATTTATTGTAAAAGTCATTTCCACTTACAACGCCTTACATTTCGAAGTGACAGTTGTGGCCACAGTTAACAATGCAGATCATGTGTATTGTTCATCGGGTACAAAGCTAAGTGGATTCGCCCAAGATTTTTTTTTACTATAATTCTGGAGAACAAGCAGTTTTTCTGTTGTTTAGATATCAAAATGATTAAATTTTAATGTTTAATTTAAATTAAAAGATATTTTAATAACAACGAAACCAAATAACAGGATCAATTATAATAGTTGCGATAATAATAACGATGTACTTAAAAGAAAACACAAATGGTTGAACTGGTAACGTAATAGCTAATATGTATCTAATAGAAAGCCTGTAAAAAAATCTGATGCTAATCTTTCTCTTTCAATGGTTAAGTCATGGTGCTGTGTTGTGTTTACTGATGTGCCGACGAAAAGTTTACAAAATTGCGAAACTACCCACGTGGAAAGATTTTGGTATTCTCTGAAGATGTCCTATAGGAAATTTCCCAAAATGTAAACTTGTTAAATTCTTATGAAAACTCAGGAATTTCTGAGAGCTTGCCCAACTTTTTGGAAACTTTCCGTTACATGCACATCTGTATTTGTGTTAAATGCAGTAGTCGATTGTGCTATAATAGGGCTTAGGCATTTCTAACATAACATGACAATACCGTAAAAAGATGTCAAAAAGTAAAATTTAACTTAAAATCGACTAAGAAACACTGATGATATAGGCATTTTAAAGAGATAATTAAACAACGATATTACAGAGAGATCCGACATATACAGTTACGTCACATGATACTACGGCTACGGCCATACAGACCCCAACGTGTCGCCATTTTCTGGTCTCACACGGTATGAAACTAGAAACCTCCGTGTTAAATTTAGTTTGCTAAAAAGAGATAGAATCAGATGTTTCATGGGTTGTTTATATCCTGGTTATTTTTATAGTTAGTCGACTAAATAAAATTCTAATCTTTGTTACATGATTGAGCTTTTATGAAAACGATGATAAAAATGCATGCATATATCCTTCTAGAAGGTGCCCGCAACTTCATTCGCGGAAGACGAAAAAGTCATAACGCTCTTTTTTGCTTTAGCGTAATCGGGTAAAAAGTATCATATAACTACTATGGAGATACCCAGCTACCCGTGTACCAAAATATTTGAAATCCGTGTAGCCGATTTGGCGTGATGAAGTGACAATGACACGTACAAACATACAAAAGATCAAAATGAAATATTTTTGATTCAGTGACCTCCAAATAGGCAGTTTTTGTAAATATCTTCAATGTACAGACATTTAATTTTTACAACTTTACAATAGTATAGATTAGTAATGTGTGTTTCTCGGCGACAGGGAAGGGAGCGGGCGCGCCGCCGCCGCCGCCTGGAGGCATGCCGCCACCGCCGCCTGTGCTGCCGGCCGCCGACTTCTCCAACCTCTCCGTTGACGACCGCAGCGCGCTCTTCGCCGAGATCAACCAGGGCGAGAACATCACTAGCAGTCAGTATCATCATCCATTCCATACGTTATACTCGTACCTGGGATCCAAAACCAGGCCTCTATATCCCAACCTCCATATTGACCGCGACGTATGGATAGTTCTAGTACACTACTTATACAGTTTTCGAATAGCAAAGCGTTAATTTTTCATAATTACTTACTGTATTACACGTAGAAATATCTAATTTAGCCTAAAAAGCGAAATAAAGAAAATAGTTTTATTTTTTTACGAACTTCATATATTAAGTTTAATAATTTAAAGTTGTAAGTTATACATAATTATAATCGAGTGAACAAAATCCTACATTTTTGTGTGAAAAGTGTTTTTTTTTAGATTCATCTGTTTCGATATGTATAAGTAATTATGTAAACAAATGTCGCAAGTTAAATTTGTCCCGGTTTCCGATTGAGCTAAAATTTTACGTACTATGAACGTTAGGTGATAATACAATGTTATGAAACCATCGAGCTGGTCTGATGATGGAACTGGAAGGTGGTCATAGGAACTCTATAATAAAATAACGTAGTTAATCCTATCAAGTTTGGGCTCTTTACAATCGTCTCGGTGAGTAGTTGATAGATGTTTAATGAAAAGTTCAGTCGGAAATAAAAGCATGTCACCCTTTTTTTTAAATATTGCGATTGCGACGCTAAATTACAGTACTTGCGCTTTCGCATCTTTACATTAAAATCCTTGAAATACGTTACAAAAAAATGGTCCCTTAAACGACGAACATTACGACTTACGAGTAACGAACGAGTGACGAGACAACGGGAACAACGAGTAACGAGAAAAGAAGAAGCGCAAGACAAAATACAACCTCATTGAAAACCAACCTTTTAAAAATACAAAAGTCCATGAAACTCCCCCTTTTCTTTTATTTTTTATTTCTAAAGAAATTACATTTTAGTTTTAGTGTACAATCGAAACGCTGGATGGTATACAATGGTGTCGCCGAGCGTTTAATTGTTCATTCAGTATCAGCTTTTGTTTTTCGTTCAAATTCCCTCCTGAAACGCAGTCGAAATTATGGAAATTCACGCATGATATAACCAACAGCAGCCGGGCCGCTGAATTCAGTTTTCATTTTATAAACTGTGTCTTCTTCAATTGAATTATGACTATTACATATACTCACTATATATTATTTTTGCAAGCGCAGCGTGCGAAGGTCACCCACGAGGTGGTTGGACGACCTGGTTAGGGTTGCAGGGACTCGCTGGATGCAGGTCTACTCTATTCGGTCCACATGGAAATTATTGAGGAGGTCTGTGTCCAGCAGTGGACGTCCTATGGCTGAAATGATGATGATGATGATATATTTTTAGAATAAAGAGCCATACATGTGACTTACGGTTGCTAAAATGAACAAAATTGAATGAACTATTTAATAATTGAATCTCAAATGATGTCATCATAACTAAGGCATTTAAAATAAAACAATCACATCACAATTTCTAGAACGAAGTTTGAACGTCAACTTATTAATTTTCGTAAGCCCTGTAGGCTGGGTCAGAGACTGGTATCTCTAACTACCACTACACGGGTCAATTCCCGGTATTAACCTGACTTTTTGAAAGGTCAACTAAAAGTTACTTGCCGAGTTGTTAGGAACTTTTCGGAATTATCTCTGAAGCCTTGGATCGAGCCCTGGGTGTTGTTTTGCTGGGAAGTTCTTGTATTTGGTTGTAAGACTTGTGAAAGTGAAATCCAAATTAGTATTTGAATACGTGTTCTGTTACGTTATTGTTATGTCGAATAATACATTTTTGTATTTATTTATAAATAAATAGACGTTGATTCATAATAATTTTAGATTTAGGACTTCGGGGATCAAACAAAAAAAAACCTATTGTCGGGGATAGTGTAATACCCCGTCACTAAGGGCCTGGACACATGTCTGCGGTGCGGCGCCGCCACCGCATGACGGCTTGCCGTCGCGCCCCGGCACGGCGCCACACACGGCGTCGCGCACGGCGCCGCGCCGTGGTACGACGCCGTGTGCGGTGCCGCGCGCAGTGCGGTGTGAGGCGCGCCGCGGGGGCGCGTTGTAAAAAAAAAACTCGAAAAAGTCTTCTACTTTAAAAAGAAATAAGTTGGTCAAAAAGAAAATTCTCAAAATTTTAATTAAAAAAATCATAACTCGAAAACTATCATAAATCGCGGAACATACACGACGAGCTTCCACTAGTGAAATTAAAAAGTCGAGATCGAAATTGTCAGCCATTTTATGAATTAATTAGCACGTGCGAACTAAGCAGCAGCGGAGCGACTTGGAATTGAGCTCCTACAAAATTATTGTCTATGGAAATTAAAAAGATAGTATGTCGCCCATAAATATAGTACGTTTCGGTTTTTCATGGACTTAGTTGTAGATTGAAAAAAAAAGTGTGACGTCAGTCGTCAGTTGCCAATTTTCATATGTAAATTTGTAACTTGTAGTTTCGTCCATTGACGTAAAAAATATTATTTTGGAATGACGCTATATAGGGTGGCCAAACAGTTGACGTCTAAAAAAAATTTAGGTCCCTCGTGTCGTGGGGTATCCGGATCACCCCGATGAATGTTCCGCGATTTATGATAGTTTTCGAGTTATTAATTTTTTTATAAATTCTTGAGAATTTTCTTTTTGACCAAGTTATTATTATTTTTTTAAAGTAGAAGACTGAGTTTTTTTTTTACAATGCGCCTCGGCGTCGCGCCGCACACCGCACCGCACACGGCTTCGTACCACGGCACGGAGCCGTGCGCGACGCCGTGTGTGGCACCGTGCCGGGGCGCGACGGCATGCCGTCATGCCGTGGCGGCGCCGCACCGCAGACATGTGTCCAGGCCCTAACACATATAGGTAAGTTTATATATTCAAACAAATTCTAAGTATTTTCTTGAAATTTGAACTTTATCCACCAGTGTTAGTCACACGGTATTGTAACAACCCCGACGCTATGTTACTTTGTGGCAAAGTGTTTTTTGTAAACTCGCTTCGCTCTCGTGAAAATTCCGAAGAATCCGTCTTTATTCATAAGCTACATCATAATGGGTACCTCTATATAAGTTAGTTTATTAGAGCCAAGTGTTCTGAGCTGGGCGTTGACGAGTCAGTTTATACTATCATAAAGTAGTAAGAATGAAAAGTCTGCACATTGAAGATATTTTCAAAAAAATGATTGTAACGGACTATTTAGAGGTCACTGGATCGAAAAATATTTTTTTTGTATGTTTGTATGTGTCGTTGTGGCTCCATCACGCCAAATCCGCTAAACAGATTTCAACTATTTTTCGTACACGGGTAGCTTGGTATCCACAGGTGGTTATAGGATACTTTTTATCCGACTACACTGAAAAAATAATGAGGGGTTATGACTTTCTCCTCCGCGAACGAAGTTGCGGGCGCCTTCTAGTCTATACTATTATAAAGTTGTAAAAATGAAATGTCTGTACATTGAAGATATTTTGACTTTGTTATTTTGACGACACGTTTGGCTCAGTGGGTTGTACAACGGCATACGAAACTGGCGGTCCCGGGTTCGAATCCCGGCCAGGGCAAGTGTTTGTGTGATGAGCACGAATGTTTGTTCCTGGGTCTTGGATGTTTCCTATGTATTTAAGTATAATAATTTATCTATATATTATGTATATCGTCGCCTAGTACCCATAGTACAAGCTTTGCTTAGTTTGGGATTTGTGTAAGATTGTCCCTGATATTTATTATTATTATTATTTATTAAAAAAAAAAGATTGTTACGGACTATTTGGAGGTCACTAAAACGAAAAATATTCTTATTGGATTTTTTGTACGTTTGTATGTGTCGTTGTGGCTTCATCATGCAAAATCGGCTAAACAGATTCTAACAATTTTTGGTACACGAAAAGTATCCTTTAACCATCTGGAGATACCCAGCTACCTGTGTACCAAAAATTGTTGAAATCCATTAATCCATTTTTGCGCGATGAAGCCACAACGACACATACAAAAATCAAAATAATATTTTCCTCTTTAGTGACCTCCAAATAATCCGTAACAATATTTTTTTTGAAATATCTTCAATGTGCAGGCATTTCATTTTTACAACTTTATAATAGTATAGATATAGATAAGTGTAAGGATGAAGAATACGAAAACTCTGGTATTAAGCTGTGGTGTGTCGCGCAGGCCTCCGCAAGGTGACGTCGGAGATGCAGACGCACAAGAACCCGTCGCTGCGGCAGGGCCCCGCGCCGTTCAAGGCGGCGTCGCACGCGCCCGGCAAGCCGCTGCCGACGCCCGGCGCCGGCGCCGTCGACAAGCCGCCCGTCTTCGCGCGCGACGGCAAGAAGTGGCTCATCGTGAGTATTACAATACGTCTGTCTCGCTCGACCCTGTTTTAACAGGCTAAATATAAATATGACACAAGTAGAAATCAACGATTTGAGAATTAACTTCTTTTGCGTAGTATCACTTTTGATAACAAAAAAACAATATTTAGCAGGAATTCAATGAAATGAGAGGGCGGTTTTATACGTGATCGGTTTATACATTCGATGTATTTCATTACCTTTCCTTCCAAAACTGTTTCGTCTATATGTGATTCAGTCATTTCAGGGAAAGAAGATAAACAAGTGGCATTACCAATCGGCATGTGTTATTAATATCATGCTAGCTTGAAGTGCTCACTACAAGTGCTTAACATTATAATAATATTATCTAAATATAATATCAGCCTTTGGCACCCTGAATCTGCCATTTAAATTTGATCTAACGTAAATTTATTATGTTCGGAAAACAATTGCCTAACCTATTGATTAAATATGTTTGCCTCAATCTTTCTTTGTTCTTAAATCTAGTTTTGATCGATAACATTTCATGAGATTACGTAATCAAAGGACAAATTTTACCAAGGACCTATATACTTGAAGTAACATATAGCTAAAAAACTTAACAAAAATGCCCTCTTCAATGCAGTATTCTACATAATTAATTATGTAGAATATTAAGTTTCATATTAATATGAAACTTACGTAATTTTTCTAATATGCAACATCTATATTATTCGTAGTAATAATGTCCACAAAAACTTAAGTGAACCCCTCTTATATGTAGATACAAGAGAGGCCCTTTCTGAAGTTGATTCACCTATACGTCCCTAAGTAGGTGTAGCTGGAAGATTGACTATTAGGTTTGCTCTTAATAAATTAATAATAAAAATGCTATCACCAACAGGAATACCAGAAGGGTAACTCCAACCTGGTGGTGGAGAACGCGGAGATGAACAACGTAGTGTACATGTTCCGGTGCCGCGACTCGGCGCTCACGGTGCGCGGCAAGGTGAACGGCGTCGTGCTCGACTCCTGCACCAAGTGCGCCGTCGTCTTCGACAACCTCGTCTCCAGCGTGGAGTTCGTCAACTGCCAGTCCGTGCAGATGCAGGTCAGTGCCGCCGACAGATGCCTTCCGCAGTAGCTATAATCACGTTCATATGGTGTATTTGGATGCCATCAAATCGAAAGACATCATTGAGGAGAAAGTTGAAAAGAAAAGAGAGAGAGGAAGACGCAGGCGCACCTACTTTGCACAAGTAAAGGAGAAAGTGAATGTCAGTCAGGTCGTACAAAGAAGTCAAATCTCTGGTCGATGTCAGAGCACGGTTACTCCACTGACACGGCTCTTAAGTTAAATGATAATTGATGAAAATCGAAAGTCATTCATACATAATGCAATGTTTGTCCGAATTTTAGTTAGTCATAGTCGCATTTTTCTACGAAACTGATAACTTTTCAGGATTACTACAAAACAAACCTAATCCTAATGGGTTCTACAGGATATTTTCCTTTCTAAAATCCCAAAAATATAATGTTTTTTTTTTTAAAATAAAGCATTTGGCTTCAATATCATCTGTTGGTAAGCGACGATTCAGGATTATGACAAACATTATATTGTGGGTAACAAACCAAAGGGACTAACCGGGCTACTTCACTGGACGCCCGGCACAGCTGTCTCCGTCGAAATGTACTGACTAGATAATTTGTCGTGTGAATGTGTCTCTCAGAATAATAGGTATATATATTATTTATTTTAATTAAGATTAACATTTCTGAAAATCTTTGTTTTGTTTCATATTTATCGGGCAGCTTTTTTGCGAGTTGATTTGCGATGTAGGTATGAAGTTTTAATTTCCAAGTGCTGCAAACACTAATGAGTTCTCACGGTGTCGAGGTCACGTGCAGCACTCTGGTGGTGATAAGGGAGTGCAGCGTGAGTCAACACTAATGATGCATGTGGAGTGAGACGTCGCATAAAATATCTCTTGGGCTAATTTAAATTCGCACATTGTACCTGCGTTCTGCCATTGACTGACAAAAACTGTGTACTCGCTCGTGTAACAGATATTCCACCAAAGCAAATATGAAAAAGAAGCCAAGTTCTCTCGTTCCACCAAAAGTAGTGATATCTCAAAAGGTGCCAATTTTGGCACTAGATTGATAATAGTAAAACTAATTTATTGCCGATAAATGTATTTTGAGTTCCACTTGGCAAGTTGGCAGTTTTCTTAAATATCAAACACCTTGATATTGTAACATACTGATCTCCTAGGCTATCTGGAAGTGGGTTAGGTTTTTCATCTATAAGTCAGCCAGCGCGTGAGTCATTCAGTTTTCGGTTTTTAAAACTGAATATATCAATAATTCTATGCACTACATTTATGACATTTTATGTTCTAACCAAGCCACGTGCCTTTCATGAATGTACTAAATTTCATGTATTGAATAGGTTTCGAGTTGTGAAGTGATCAAAAATAGCTTCAAAATGGTTTATTGGAGAAGAAAATTCGATGGAGAACGTTTTCGAAAATTGTAAATAACGGGACGACTCTATTGTCGAACCATTCGCGGCGGATGACTTGTCATACGGGATACCATACTGCTCGCCAACGATTCCCGAATTCCCTATAAAGGTTGGGGTTGGTAGAGTACGATTACTTTGAGTTTACCACTGACATATGCTTTTATTACATTGGATATTCGCCGTTAACACTAATACAAAAGAGTTTCTATTACAAACAAACGAGGTTTAGACAGTGTGTAAGTAATATAAACTCTTTTACATTAGTGTTAAAATCGAATATCAAATGGAATAAAAGCATATGTCAGTGGTAAACTCAAAGTAATCGTACTGTAGTATCGTGTTTTATTAATATACCCGAGATACGATCCGTAGTAATTTGGTCGATCACATCATAAAAATGTCTTGTAGTTTTATGTCTTGCCATTGTGACTGTTAGAGTCGTAAATGTCGACGAGAAGATTAAGTACTGCTTACATTTCCTCCCAAAACAATATACTATTATCGTATTTGATTATTGGATAACTAAAACTGACATACCCAGAAATACAAAGGAACCTGAAAGGATTCCTTAGGTCATTAGGAGTAAAAAATGTTATATATGAACCCCAGTCAAATCCGGCTTAGTTTTTAAGATATTATCAATTATGTATAATATGTTGCCAAGTTCTCGTCGCGTCTCGAAATCAAAGCGACAGCTACAACTCACTAAAGTCATCCTTTTTTGTAAAAATAATCATCACCATTTCAGTAAAGGGATAATTCTCGTAGAGAAGCGAAAGTTATTCAAGTTCTATGTACAAAAATCGATATTACTGATTGTTTTTTTTTACTTTGGTCATAAAAAACTTTTTACTCCTAAATGGCCTCAGATATGCGTGGTTAAAATCTTTCTGATTCCTCGCCCTGTGTAAAACGGCCTATATCCGGTACTGGCCGGAATAGGTAGTTGAATTCAACTAAGACTATGGAATAGGTATTTCGTTGCGTGTTTTTATTCGCTTTGGCAATTAAATTTGAAAGTTTTATAGCTATCATTCCGTCAGTGTTTGTCTTTGCACCGCATCGCGTTTACGACGCGTAATCTCAGCTACAAAACATTGCGTGTCCCTTTCAATTGCTTCGTTCAAGACACAAAAATTCGTTTCAATAATGAATTTTAATGGCAAAACATCACACCGCGATAACATGATCGTTAGAGTCATTGTGATCCAGTTTGTTGATCTCTTGGATTGCGAGCATTTGACTGCTGGTCTCCTCGAGCAAGAGCGGCAGTGGCTGTCGGGCCGCACAGTCGCATGGCAGAGCCTCATACTTGCGGGGCGGCAACTCGTCCCGAAGTGTCGATGTGTCAAGCTCCTGAAACGTGTATGACGTGAAATTGGGATTCTCAGTCATAAATAATAGTCGGATGTTTTTAATCCGTATCACGTGACCTGAAACTAGAGCCGACAACAACGGCAAAACAATACGCTGCCAACTGTCAGTCCAATCATAAACAGCCATCATATTTGAAAGTGAAATGTTTTGTTCTCCAAGTTTTGTTTACATGTCATTAACTTGTCATGATTTAATTGAAATTGGCGTTTTCTCGGGAATAAAGAAAATTAAAATTAGCCAATATAGGTCCATTTTTAAGAACCTATTTCGTCTATGCTACGAGGGTTGCTACTTATATATCCGGAAACAAAAAAACAAACAAACGTACACGGCTGAAAATAGTTTTATTGTTTTTCAAAGTATTCCCCTTGATGATCTATGCACTTTTGCATTCGCGTGAACCAATTTTTAAAGCACTTCTGCCACTCCGCCTGAGGTACCTCCATAACGTGTTGTTTGAATGCGTCGACAGCATCTTCAGCGGTCGAAAATCGTTGACCGCGTAATTTATTCTTTATATTTGGAAATAAATAAAAATCGTTGGGTGCCAAGTCAGGGCTGTACGGCGGATGACCCGTTAATTCCACATTTTGACCCTCCAAAAATAGAGTTGTTTCGCGTGACGTATGACAGCTGGCATTGTCATGATGAAGAATGATTCTTCGTCGCTGGTTAGTTTTACGAATTTGTTCAAATACTTCCGGTAAGCAAATGGTCGTGTACCACTCTGAATTAACCGTTCTACGGTTTTCTAGTGGCACTGTAGCTACATGGCCATTAATACCGAAGAAGCAGGCCACCATTTGTTTCAATGTACTTTTTGCACGAGTAACTTTCGTAGGGTTCGGCTCATTTTGAAACACCCATACCGTTGATTGTTGCTTCGTTTCGGGATCGTATGCATAGATCCAGGATTCGTCACCTGTATAGATGTTATAAACGGCTTTTGAGTCACCACGGTTATATTTTTTTAACATTTTATTGCACCATTCGACGCGAGCATGTTTTTGCTCATTTGTTAAGTTGTGGGGTATCCAACGCGAACAAATTTTTTTTACAGCCAAATAATTATGTAATATGCTATTAATGCTGGTCATAGAAATACCCAGAGTCGCCTCTATCTCGCGGTACGTAACATGTCGGTCGTCCATTATAAGTTTTCGCACAGCCTCGATATTTTGTTGTACAACGACCGATTTCGGGCGACCTGCCTTAACTTCGTCCGTAAGCATACTACGTCCACGATTGAACTCACTAAACCAGTGATACACAGTAGTTTTAGATGGGGCTTCATCACCAAAAGTTGAAGTTAGTTGATCTATGCACTGTTGCGTTAAACCACGCCGAAAATCATAATAAATCAAAGCACGAATATTTTCACGAGTGAGTTCCATTCTTGCTGCGAGATGACATTTAAAACCCGTCAAAAACAAAACACGAGCGTTAATAAGGAAGAAAAAATATACCTTATATACTTAAAAAAGTTCAAATTTTACCATGGCGGTCAAATATGCTATTTAAGAAGATTGTAATCCCGGTTTCCGGATATATAAATAGCAGCCCTCGTAATAGCCCAGATTATTAGCATTCTTCTGAGTAACTTTGTCACTATTGTGTCCTAAGACAGAATAACAACAAGTTGATCCACCCATTTAATAAAGGCAAATATAGTTTACCTCGTAATAGTCCCCGTAGTACTTGTCGCTGTATTGGCGGGATTCGAAATCATCTAGAGACCCCGAAGATTCAGGCTCCTGAAATAGCAATCGTTGAAATTGCCTAAACTTGTCAAATTAATTAGTAAAGTATCATAAGCAGAATTCGTAGCTTGTAATTACTCAAATTTTAATTAGCAAGGAGACAAAACAAAGATGCCATAGATTATATAAATACAGTTGCAGGAATGTTTTTATTTTTTGGTTATTAACCTGTGCGTCGATCATCAATAAATTTGTCGCTGGTAACTTGCGAAACAATAGTAGAGATAGGGAGAGAGATAGAGAGAGAGAGAGAGATAGAGAGAGATAGAGAGAGATAGAGAGAGATAGGGAGAGAGATGGGGAGAGAGATAGGGAGAGATAGGGAGAGAGATAGAGAAAGATAGAGAGAGATAGAGATAGAGAGAGATAGAGAGAGAGAGATAGAGAGAGAGAGAGAGAGAGAGAGGCCTACTTTTGGCTTTGATTGTAACGCAGCTTGGCTGAAACAGTATATTGTTTATATATTCGTGGTATAAGGTGATTGACATGTTACATGATCTACTTGGAAGTAGTCTCCGCAAGGCGCGGGCAGGTCCCACGTGGGGTACTCGTCGCAGGAGTCGGCTCGCAGCTCGCTGTCGGTGTCTGATTCGCGCCGCTTGGAGTAGTCGCCCATCGCCTCCTCCGACGTCTCGTCCCGCTCGTCCAGGGAACACAGAGCTAGGTTTAGGGACTTCTGCCAGCTTGCCAACATTTTTCTGGTACTTTCCATCTGAAATGGAATAACACCATTTATTACAATATAACAACAACGCGACTCCAAGAGCATCTGAGAAATTTTACTATTCCGTAGTCGTTTTCCTGCTAAAGCCCCGAAGGAAAAAGAGCGGTGTTACAAGTTGATGACGTGTGTATTTGTGTGTCTAGCATCGTAGCCCTTAAAGGGATGGACCGAATTTGATTTAGTTTTTTTGTTTTTGTTTCAAAGGTGACTTCATCGATAGTGTTCTGTGATAGCTATGGTCCAAGAAAATCGGTTCTTCTTGATGTCTCGGATTTTTTTATTGGTGCCCTGATTACTTGTAAATAGAAAATGAGAATTAGTAAATTACCTTTTTCTTCAGCAACGTATGTTTACTGGCGCGACGCAGCCGCTTCTGCTTTATGTAGTGCTTCAGGTACGCCATTCTGTAGACGTTGGTTACTTTGATGATCTTGATGCGACAATCGTTCTCCTCTGCTTCGCTCAGCGACGAGTACTCGCTGTTCTCGGAGACGGTCTCGATCGGGCTCGGGCCGTACTCGGCGATCTTGTTGAGGCTGTCGATCAGCCCATTCTTCTCGCGTGTCAGGTCCTTCAGTAGGTCCACTATACATTTGGTTTCTAAGCGTATAAAAAACATAATAATAAACTGTTCAAAGCTATTCACAGACTCTAGTTTCGTATCCGTTAAAAGTGTCAAATTTCTGGAAATCTTTATTTATTGATAAAATTCATCCTACAAATAAATAAAAGCAATACAAATAAAATAAGCAATTTCGCATCAGGGCGATTAGCACCAAAATATTTTAACGCAAGTTCCTGCTTATTCAATGTCTCCTTACTCGCATTATCTCTGAGCGTTCGTTTTTCGGTTTTACTTTTGTGCAACTGGTTATTAATCACATTACGGCCTACAATATCGTGAATAAATTTGGTTAATTTCGTGCAAGGTTCCACTGAAATATAATGAAAACCATACTTAAATCCGGGTCGTCTGCAATTTGCTGGTCGTGCTGGCCAGCGGTGCGTTGCGCGAGTCGCTCGAGTACGGATCTCAGCGCGTCGTCTGCCGCAATAAGGTCGAGCACCGAGGCCCGCGCCGCGCGCAGTCGCGCCGACTCGCGCTGCAGCTGCGCCGTGTACTCCGCGCACTCTGCCTCGCGCATGCACTGCTTCGTCTCCACTATCGCGATCTGTTTACTCAAGTGTATTATGGATAGATTCATCAACCGATAGAGGTCGACTGCTGGATAAAGGATCCCCCAAACATACCCAAAATGATCGGTCGCCGTTTCGATCAAAATCGTCGTTGTCTGTTTTCTAAATCAAGGTTTCCCTTTATACTCACTTAAGCGAAAATCGTCAACATGATCAATATTTATTCTGCCCATCCTAAACTACGGTGCTCAAACATCAACCGTTCCTTAACCGTGGTACCATCAGATAGTACCATTGATGGTACTATGGTGTTTTTTTTCTTTGCCATGGTACCATTAATAGTACATCCGCGTCAACTCTTGTGAAACGGCTGTAAGTCTTAGTGAACGCCATCGTACGAATAACCAATTGGAAGGCTGGCATGCAGGTTTAAACAGAGAAATGAACAAAATCAATGTCACATTACTTCGTCTATTAAATGTTATAGCACAATTTGAAAATGTAATTAAGGAAATTAAACGAAATAAGCGTAAACAGCGAATATTTTAAATGACGAACAACATACATACACAGATTGAGCATAATGTATAGATAGAATTGATTAATGGTGAAATTGAAGTTGGTCATGCGTTGGAGAAATTGCGAGTCTAGACCTTAACTATTAAGGAAAAACCAAATTTAAGTTTTATTAAAAAAATTGCATTGGACAAGTCACACTTTATTAAACGAAGGAAATTGGACGTAACGCTTCTTTGAATATATTATCATGTCCTGTGCGTGATCTTCATCAAACGAGTGGAACACCGGACCGTCTCTTAAAACTTTCCAATTTCTTTCTTGCGAAGGCTGGTGACATATGTAGCAGCTGGGCGATACATATAAGTTATAATGATACAATAAATGCACTTGAGTGGACTTTTTGCTATGTTGATTGACTGCGAACAAATCTTCATTATCCTGTACCACAGGTAACAAAAAAAATATTTGCTGTAGTACCATTGATGTTACAATCTGATGGTACTACGGTTCAGGAATGGTGACAATCTGGACCGGTTCCTCAACAACAGGCCAGAGGAGGCATCTTATCGGGAGTCGTGGAGGTCTAGGGGAGAAGCCTTTGCCCAGCTTTGGGACACTCGTGCGTTGTTACATATAATAGGTATTTTTTTTACCTAAGAGCATTAAAACACAGTTTTACGATAAATAGTCAATGTGTGCGTGTGTGTTTTTTCGTTTGTAGATATATTTTTTATTGTGTGAGTTTGTAGAAATAGGAATATTTCCGTAGTGTGCTGTACATACTACAATACAATACAATACTCTGCACACCAAAAGAAAATAACATCAGACACTTAAAGCTAAAAGAGTATGAAAAATGGTAACTAACAGGCGGTCTTATCGCTAAGAAGCGATCTCTTCCACGTGTAAAACCTTGGTTCCCGCTAAATATGTAAGAAATTGTTCGGCAATGATACGGTTTGCATCTCCAGTGAAATTTCCAGTAATGTTTGCCCTATCAACAATCGTTCATGGTCCGATGCTGATTTATCAAAGATTTCAAGTAAAACAGAGAACCAAATTAAAAAATGTAACAGTTCAGGATCCAAAATATTTAGCTTCCTGTTCAAATATATATTGAGAGCATTTAGGACGCGGTGTCCCGTCTATTAAAATTTTGCACGGGTTGCTGTGGCTCCCCAACGGTATATTATTACGAGTTTTGAGCTTTCGACAAACAAGGCACAGGTGCCCATATAGTATGTTTTAATATTTTTTTGTTAATGTTTACTAGAATCTGACGGCATAGGGTTTAGCATCTTTTTCGTGAAGGATGGTTTCTATAGCATCTATCAAACTGTCGTTACTGTATAACTAATAATTTTAGCCACCTAGTGATAAGTAACCCATATTTCACACACCGTTCAACCATAATTGTATCCTATAAAAAGTGGCCAAGATCTAATATGTCCAGCTGTAAAGGTTGTGCTGGCAATTCTGTGATAAATTGGTTCCATGCACTAGGAAAGCGTTAAATACCGTTTCTGGGTAAACATGAGTAAATTGGTACTTACGATGTTTACGACTTTCATACCTGCAATACGATGTCTTCGAGTTCCATTTCTTTTATCTTCAGGCGTTCTTTGGAGGAACGGTACACACTTTTTACAAATGTGTACAAATATAGTCCAGTTGGTAAATATTTAATACTAAACACGAACTGCAAACATTCATTTCTTTAGATCTAGGCCAAGTGGCCCGTATATTCTCATTACATGTATGTGCTCGCTTTGTGATCGATTAGACTTACCACATTGAGAACTGTAAACTTCATATAGATGCTGTAAAGCGATGTAATACAAAACTGTCCAAATGGTACTCCGTAACTTTGCAAAATGCGCTCCCAGAGGCGTTTGTTGACGGCGCCGTTGAACAACGCTCGCCCCTCGTGGAACAGCCCACTAGTGTAGACCGCGAGTAACAACGATGTGCCAACAATTATTACACGCTTTATCATTATTATCACTCCAACCCGCCTTTTAATCATGCATATCAAATAAAGTAAAAATGAGGAAATCTAAATGTAAACAATTCTGTCAGAAAGTTATGGTGACAATGACTCAAGGCTGTCACAACTTCTTCGATGAGTTCTATCTTTGAATTAGGTATTAATGAAATGTCAAGAACTTCTTTGGAAAGTTTCGATATGCTCGATTTAATATTAAAACGGTATCATGTTCCTGAATAAGTAAAACTTGATCTAATTTTAATTTATCAAAAGCGAGGGCGGTTGGTACGACATTTTAATAGTATTACAATTTGTAGGTAATTTTGCAAATTTTTTGAACTATTCAATTAATAATGATTTCTGTATAGTATGTATAGTCACATCACGTCGAAACACCAGCGGATCTATCTATGATGGTTGCGTTTATGATATGCTAGCATTTATTCGGAATTTAGTACCCTACGTTTTAATCCAATACCTAATCTATGTGTGTGTCAAGTTTCATTTATATTCATGGAATGGCTAACGCGGTATTAAGGAACAAATTTTCAAACATCTTCACAAACTTTCACATTTATTTAGTAGGAGTAGAATATTACCACGCGTGGAAGGGAGCGGAAAAACTTATCTCTTCCCTTTATACTTTCGCGGTTTGTACACATTATTAACCATAACGTATGAAACCGCGTCGAAACATTGGATAATTAAGGGAAAATAAAACATACCGCGTTAGACCGGTCATATTTATAGTTAATAAACTCTAAACTCATCATCGTTAATTAATAGAGGGTTGTTGGTCGACAGGTCCTGGGCAAGGTGCCGACCATCTCCGTGGACAAGACGGACGGCTGCCAGATCTACCTCTCCAAGGACGCGCTGGACGTCGAGATCGTTAGCTCCAAGTCCTCCGAGATGAACGTGCTCGTGCCCAAGGGCAACGGCGACTACGTAAGTGCTTGTTGCGTAACTAAACTGTATACTTTCCCGTATCAACAAACATCACATAAAAAGAAGCGCCGATCGGGCAACTTTTTCGTATACCTATCTATGTATGTGTTGCATAAATTTATGTCGCAAAATACATTTAACAATGAGAAAAGAAAGAAAGAAAACTCGTTTATTCCATAAAGCACACACAACAAGACTGCGCTGGCAACTAGAGTGATATATGTATCGTACCTATATTACACAAGAGTGAAGGTGACCTCAAAGAGTCCAGCAATGTGTGCGATAAAGAAGAGGCTTTGACTCAGCATGGTGTTGCAATTTGCATGTGAAGCAACCTGCAAAACTGTTATTTTGTCAGTCTTTTAGTAGCCCGACTTGAAAATTGAAAATAAAAAATATTTTTATTTTGTTAATATTATTGAAATGCCCTTCCATAGCTCCCTTTTTTGCGATTAATTGTCATCAAGGTTGTTATTTCATCTCCTAATTGGGTTACACTCCTTCACTATAACCCTATTGGTGACGTTTGATCCTTACCAGAGAGTTATGGCTCGTCGTTTGTTTATCTTTCATGGACCTTACCAATAGTTACCAAACTTACAGGTAGCTCTAGTTTGGATCGTAGCATGTGATTTTTTTAATAATACATGTTGCAGTTTTGTAATTTTTGCTAAAATAAATAATGATATATGACTATATATGACACAACTTGATTTGAAATTTGGCAACAGTCTGAAGATTCTATTAATAATATCAGAAACTTTAGCATGTTTTTTTCGACACAAGTTTGCAAAATATACTTGTGAATAAAGGATGAATACATTACAATAAAACGTAACTACTTATCTCACTAACTCTATTCGACACTGGTAAGCACTTGCCGCCTTTGTTCCGAAGCTGGTTGTAGATACAAGTTTTTGGTTAAAGTAGTGACGAAATGTAACCATCGACGGCCTGAATAATGGTGAATTATATGGAACTGTATTATTGCAGACGGAGTGGCCTGTGCCGGAGCAGTTCAAGACGGTGGTGAACAAGAGCGGCAGCCTGAGCACCACGCCCGTCGAGAGCAAGGGCTAAGCTGCCCGCGGCCCGAGAACAACTCGCGATTAGTAGCCTGACCCTCCAACCGGGCCCAACAACTGCCCTCTAAATTAATTCTTTAACGTATACTTTGCACGGTCTAGTTGTATCTTATAACATACTAGCGCCTTATATCGAAATCGTTTCCAAAGCACAAATGTTCTCGGGCACCACATTTTTGTCCAATCTGATTTTGCCGACGTGAATTTACTCTTCTTTCATTTCCTAGTATTTAAAGGTATATCTTACGTGACGTAGCAATCATTGTAACTCAAATATTTACTGGCCTTTTATGACCTCTTTAAAGATGATCTTTGCTTTAATTTTTTGAAATGATTAACAAATCAGTCATGTGTGCGGCGATGGAGTACCGCTAAGGTACGGGATTTAGTTAAGTTAGGTGTAAGGCGTGTGACTGTATCGAGTTCGAAGTTAGGAATGCTATTGGTCTCGACTTTTACTGGCATTAACAGTGATTCTATAACCCCGATGTATGACTCGCAAAAATTATTATTTTTAGTTGTTAATTTTTACATAATCGAGTTCGCTCATGCGGTTCTCGGATTTTTTTCTAATTTGAAACAAATTATAATTTATTGATATTCTTATTATAATTTTTAATTTCTTTAAAGTATTATGTGAACTTAGGCAATAATTTAATCAGTTTAATTCTATTCCGTTTTATCATGAATGTGACATTTCTAATGAGAATTTAATTATTGATAATGCCATTTTGAAATTTGATAATTTGTATTACAAGTTTGCATTTTGTTAATTTATTTGTCGAGAGATTAAACTAAGTTTTAAGTACAAGATGTGTATTCATTTTAGAAATAAATATCCTATAGAAATCATATCCACCAGGTTCACTCAATTAAAACAAAAACTAAAGTTATTTCGTTTTAATATTTTTTTATTTCAGGCATGGCTTACATCGTCCATTTGAATGGTGAAACATCATTATTCAAACGGAAAAGGTCATCCATGAATTTCAAATAAATAGTTTTAAATTTAAGCCATCATGAAGTGGTTAACAAAACAATAGTGCGGGTACAAAATAATGCTAATACTATATTTACAACGCGTACCCAAGTTCTATAAATATGGCATAGTCAGATATGTCAGAGCGTAACGAGGCAGGGAAGAAACTAATTTATTTGAGTAATGGGGTCTTTACAAATTAAATCTAACTGACATTTTTGAAACGTACAACATTGCACGTTTTCTTATTTAAGTATACCTAACTAACATATCAGTCGCAATTAAGAAATATAACCTACTTTAAGTACTGGCTTAGGAGTAGTTCGGGGCTATCTACAACCGTCAATCGGGATCGAGCGCACCGGAAGAGTTGGATCTGCTCTTAGCGCACTGCCACTCGTCGCTGCCGTCGGAGCACTCCAGGAAGCCGTTGCAGACACTGGACGCGGGCAAGCACTCGCCGAGCGGGCACCGATGCCCTCGACAAGTGTCTATTTTCATGGCCCTCCTGTTCTCCGCAGCCTCCAAGTCGTAGTAGAAGTCCTCGCCGGAGTCGGGCTGCGCCGAGTCGTTGAGGCGCGGCGTGTTGGCCTCGATGACGCTGTCGATCCAGTCGATGTAGTTGGACACCTTGGTGTACACGCCGGGCCGGTTGGCGCGGGCGCACCCGTACCCGTTGCTCGTGACTCCGTAGATGTACCATTTGTTGTCCGCTTCCTGAAATTTTAATAATACTTGAACAATTTTACCATCAAATTTTGAAACGGGACGATTTGGAATCCGTTCATATCATTAATATTTAATTCGACAAAGGATGGGAGGTAATAAGTAACTTTGCTTTTGTCATTACTCGCTATTACGAACTTTACCGCGCCGGAGGAAAATTGGAATTGTTTACTTATGATAAAAGTTTACGGCTGGTAAGCCGCTCAATCGGCTCACTGGCTGTAATGTATTTTGTGGGTTCGTTTCGTACTTTGTTTGTTTTTTGGAGGCATCTGGCAAATTAGCCTGAGGCTTAATTCATTATTAACAAGGGCTTTATCTTGATAGCAGCAAAATATATTTGGCTGTTAAATTTAAATATACCTAGGAGAATGTTTTGCTGCCACGATAAATAAAAAATGTTCTTTGTTCCTTACATTGTTGCTCGTTTGAAAGACTGAAAATTAGTATTAGTAGTATAGTTGGCAACCCTTACTACACGCGCACACTTAGGTACACTACGCTGCAGTAAGTACAAGCCCGTCTTTACGGCCCATTTAAGAATCTGTAAATACATCCCAAAAACCGTACCCTCACTTTTTTCAGAATGTGGTTTTTCATTATTTTTTTTATATTTGGATCAATCAACTTTTTTCTGTACCTACTTCGTTATCATAGTTACGTCTTCTGAGTCACTCTTTAAAACTACAATTTTAAACGATATATAATGGCAGCAAAAATATTTTTTCTAGGCCATATTATTCCATTTTCTAGGGCCCAAGTCATTCGATTATTAGCATTTTTCGAAGTAAATCTGTCTCAATTGTCTCCTGAGTTACGGGACAGAATAACAACAAGAAAAAATAGATCGCCCCTTTTACTGTTCCGTGATTTCAATAGAACATAATATATCGAAAATCTCTTGAAAATGCTATATTATGTACCGTTACTTACTACCGAACTAAAAAACGTCCAAACGGGAGTCGAACTCGCGCAAAGAGTCGGTTCAAAATATACGCTAAAGGCGGCCGTATCTATGAAAATCCAGTGTTAGCAGAGGCATTCCTACTGCTAAGCAAAATATACTCGGTGTGGGGTTATATTGATTACTGACATAGACAGTCAGGATTTAAAAAAATAAGATTTTCAGATTTATTTCTTGGGTTGTGCTATAAGAGCTACCTTCATACCTAATTTCAAGAACAGAGACAGACATCTAAGTGATCGTATAAGGGTACCGTTTTCTTCCTTTTGAGGTACTGAACCCTACAAATTGACACTTTTTCCCCTATCAGGATGAATTAGTATCTATCACTGATAATTCTGAGTGTAAAAAACATAAAATTTCCAAATTCAGAAAAAAGTGGGGTAACGGTTTTTTTTACATTGGACCAACTGCTGTGACCGTGTCGACCGAGCAAGGAAGAGAGAATGAGCTCTACGCGCCGCTGGTCAGATGTGGCCGGAGTGTTACAGTTCCGAGGCGGCCCTGGCCGCAGCCCCGTGCCCCGTGCCCCGTACCTGGCACATGAGCGGGCCGCCGGAGTCGCCGAGGCAGGCGTCGCGGCCGCCGCGCTCGTAGCCCGCGCAGAACATGTCGTCGGTGACGCGGTACAGCGGCAGCGCCTGCGTGCGGCGCCGGCACTCCGCCGTCGAGATCACCGGCAGCTCCACCTCTTGTAGTGTGTCCGCTGTTACGACAAAAATACATCTCATGTTACTAACTAGAAGGTGCTCGCGACATTGACAAAAAATTATGACCCTCTTTTTTCTTCAGCGTGGTCTACCCGTGTACCAAAAATAGTTGAAATCCGTTTAGCCGTTATTGTTTCCTTGTTTCTTTCTTGGTCTACAAGACCATTTTAGAGGTTCTGTGATAGGTGCCTGGCACGCACCGGATCCGTTTAGCCGTTACAGTCATTTCATTTTTACAACTTTATAATCTATACTATTATAAAGTTGTAAAAATGAAATGTCTGTACATTGAAGAAATTTAAAGGAAAAATTGTAAATATTTTTTTGGATTTTTTATATGTTTGTATGTGTCGTTGTTGCTTCATCACGCCAAATCGGCTAAACAGATTTCAACTATGTTTGGTACACGGGTAGCTGGGTATCGCCAGATGGGTATAGGATACTTTTATCCGACTACGGTGTCATAAAAAAGAGGTGATATGACTTTTTTTCCTTCGCGACCTAAGTTGCGGGCGTCTTCTTACTAGTAGTGTATAGAAGTGTGATTGATTTTAATGATTTAAAAACTTCAGACCAGTGTAAACCAGACAAAGTTTTGGCTTTGCTTTTTAATTCCCGACGAAACAAGTTGAGTGTTTTCGGTTGAAGATGTGTAACACACACTCTGTAATCCATCTATCCGTGTGTTTAGCTATTAAACGGATTAATCGATTTTCATTTAATTTTTAAATTAACTAAAATTTAACTTGATCAACGGTGTCTTTAGCTTCGATTTAAGAAAATCTGTTCAGCCATTCGATGAAAAAGTTTTCTCGTCGGCGTTTCTAATTTTTTAGCTGCTGCGTGGGTTCAGCTAATGGAGTAATAAATAAGCAATCTGCTGTTTGTACGCCAAAGCGATGACTACGTGCCCAGTTGAGAAAACGGAATGTATGGAATTATGGCACGTCTCATCCTAGTCAAACGATCTATTTATTTATGTATAATTTCACCGTAAACCTTTAATTTAAACAGATGGTGGTGGATCTGTGAATACCAAAACTTTTCCAATGTCTCCCATTTCGAAGACGAAAAAAAAATGCCATTTCATACTAGGTGTTAGTACTGTTAGTAGTATCTAAACCAAAATGTAGGGAATGGCAGATTGTTTTGCTAAATTTCCCTGTTAAACATAAATGAAATAAAAAAACACGGTGTTTACCTAGATATACTTTTGATAGCCATATAGATTTAATATAGACAACGTAACGCAATAATTAAAAATCACTTTTAATAATAATAATGCATCAAGCACCACTACATAAAATAGCAATTACCAGCAATACATGAAATCGTCAAATACTTCATTTTCATGGATAGAAAAATAAAAAATGACAAAAGTAAATTGGCCCATGAGGGGATCGAACCCGCGACCTTCGCGTTATTAGCACGATGCTCTAACCAACTGAGCTAATGGGCCGGTGATTACGATTGCGAAATTACAATACATATTCTACACAAACTTCCAACGTGTTCAAAACTTATTAATAATAAGTTATTATTATCTATCCACTCCAATAATAGTGGCACTTGGACACCTCTATTTTTATATTTACGAGTATAATACTAAAAGGTGGGCACCTTTTAGTAGCAACATCGTACGCAGTAGAGCAAAAAATCATAACCCTCCTTTTTTCCTTATCGCTAGTAAAAAGTAAACTATAACCATCTGTGGATGCCCAGCTACTCGTGAATCAAAAATAGTTGAAATCCGTTTGCCGTTTTGACGTGATGAAGCCACAACGACACATACAAACATACAAAAAAGCGGCCAAGTGCAAGTCGGACTCGCCCATGAAGGGTTCCTCAGCTGTTTATACAAAAAAATGCACTACAGATGAAAAAAAAAAACGATATGAAATAAAACACTAACAAAAGAGCGTATCTCCCTGGCACCTACGTCCTTTTGCTGAGAAGCGTAGTTTTTGGCAATAATTTAAAAACGGTGTGTCCGATCATCTTGACTGAGACTTGGGTTGAATTTAATTACTAGCACCTCTTGTACGTATGTACTATGTAGTTGTATCGTGTCCGTGTAGACAATTTGACGTTCCGTATTAGAAAAACCGGCCAAGTGCGAGTCCGACTCGCGCACCGAGGGTTCCGTACAAACTTTCACTTACCCTAAGTTGAATAAAGTTTGCACCTGATATCTATAGCATTGCATACTAATGAGGTGCAAACTTAACGCAACCAGACTGTCCAAATATGTCTTTTGAAAAAGACCATATTTTTTATGATTTAATTACAAACGTACAGTTTTTAGATTTTTGTATGTATATGTAGTACGTCGCAATATTACTAGCCAAATTTCATAGTTGTACGTCAATGGGAAGTACCCTAACATTTTTGTTCTCTTACTCGTAAGAGTGTCGTATACTTTTTTGCTGCATAAATGGCCGTATCTTTTTTTTACGTAATTATAGAAGTTTAATTTTTTCACAGCGTCAAGGGACCGCAGACCGGAGTATGTGGTGTTAATTTCAACTCGATAGGCCACGCGTTCTCGAGATTAAGGGTCGTGCCAGACAGACGGACGGACAGACGTACAACAAAGTGATCCTATAAGGGTTCCGTTTTGCCGATTGAGGTCCGGAACCCTAAAAATGGCAGAAGTTCCATATCAATTTTGTACACTACTACAAACAAGCGGTGCTTTAGATAAGTTTTTTATCTATACCTACCGTGCTATTATTTTTTACTCATCCTCCCCCTCTCTCCCCAGTCATCCCGTCGTCAATAACAAATTTGCGTGAAAAGTATTTTTGGTAGGTACAAAAAACGTTAAAACGAATTTATTACGTTGTATTACTAAGAAACAGAAAATATATTCTAAATGATGTTTTTTTTTTATTCGCATAAGTCTGTTCCTTATTTCTTTATGTAGCGGCCTCTTGCAAATTTGAGAAGCACTGAATATTTTGAATTCATCATTATGCATTGTAAATAGGCCCTTACATGCAATGGACTCTGAGGGGTTACTCCGAAATCCGATATTCGGAGTTCGTATTGTGTCATCCTCTTGCTCTCATGTTAAACTGTATTTGAGTAAGCGGGGTGGCGCCATACGAACTTCGAATATCGGATTTCGGAGTAACCCCTCTGGTTTTTTGTAAGCACCTCTTATAATAACGACCCGGCCACGACATTGCGCGAATTGCGGCGCGGGAAGCGTTTTCGTCTGTTCATTGCGCGGTCGAGACGCGCAACGCACTGTGGCAAGTTCGGATCACACGCAATGAATTAGAAAAACCGCTGCCGCTGCCGCCGCCGCTCGATGTCGTGGTCAGGCCGTAAGGATTATTTGTGCTATGTATCAACATCCTAATTTTGTCAGATTCTGTCTTAATACCAATTTTCACAGGTTTACTTAGTCACGCATTTTTCTCAAACTTTGAAATATTTATTTTTATGGCGTTTACAAAGAAACAAGCGTTCATTTAATATAAAATTAATATGCCGATTTATTATGAAAAGCCTTTACCTGATTAACGACAGTTGTTTTCTGAAGAGCGCATGAATAAATCTAAGTTTGAACCTATGAAACTTTTCGGTAATATATGAAAACCTAGTTGTTTCAATATTTTTCACATCCGTCATTTATACTTTTTTTTATACTGTGCGTTTAAATTTTCATTCACAGAATTGTGCATATATTATGTACGAGTAAATCTTTCTTATTTATACCGTATTTTTCTACAAAATCTTATTTTTACATCCTTTTCTCATCCTTGAATTAATAATATTGTGCATCATAGATTACATTAAAGTTCATATTTGTAGCAAAGTATATTCAGTAAAAAAATCAACCTATTGAACATTGGAAAAAGCCCTCAGTACCTACCGCGTGTTTCTTGAAAGGGCTCTTAATAATTTTCCTCCTGTTTTTCAGTTCCAGAATCGCAGTAATTTATTTCGATATCGATATCGAAGAAACTGCTGCGGCTTTTGAGGAAACCCTAAATTATACGACAAAGTTCACCCGAGGCCGATTTTTTCATGTTTGATTTACATTGATCTCTGACTTCGAACTTTCCTAAAAGGGCCTAATTACGAATTTCAAAAGTATTTCGTACCCGGTAAAACTTTAAATAAGAAACACAAACGGCGAGTTTCCTGAGATTGCTTTTCTATGAGATTTATCTTTGAAGAAATGAGACTTCATAAGCCTCGCGCAAACGTTCAATAAAATACGTGATTTCCTTTATATGTAAGGTACTAAACTGAAGCACACTAAGTAAGACCCAAGTGTTCATTTATATGGAACAATGCATTATTTACGCCAATAGCAGCATTCTAGAAATGATATAGGGAATGGATAACTTAAAATATTTATTTTTTCATTCATTCATTCATTCATAAAACATTTATTTTTTCATTGCTAAATATTAATGATTGTTACATGTCATCTTACGTCAGCGGATTTGAAAATCACGTTTTACAAACATGGTTTTTGGAAGCAGAGCACGCGTGCTCCGCAGAGAGCTGCCGTCTATTCCCATTCTTATCGAGATATATAAATTAACACGGCTGCGAGTATCTCAACGGTGTGCTAGCCTCTCGGTTCTCCTCAAAATCAGGACGTTACGACGCGCCGCTCGGGATCCGAGCAAGGTTAACCTGTCAGTAGTGTCAGTACTCACGGAAGACGCGCTCGTGCTCGTAGAGTTGCCCCCAGCCGACGACGGTGCAGTGCTGGCCGGCAGGCGGCGGCGCGCGCGGCGGCGGCAGGCAGGCGGGCCGCAGACGCGCGTGCAGCGCGAGCGGCGCCACGCGCAGCAGCGCGATGTCGTTGCGGAAGCCGCGCGCCGCGTAGCGCGGGTGCAGCACCACCTGCCGCACCGGCGCCGCGCGCTCCCACGGCCCGCGCGGCCACGCGCCGCGCCGCAGCGCGCCCAGCCGCGCCACCCAGTGCGCCTCCGTCGCCCTGCGCGCACACCGAACGGGTTACACACGACACTATACCCGCCTTATCCCTATACTCTTTATCTGTACAACTGTCCATTTTCATGTGGAGTGTAGAAAACTAAGGGGAACAAATCTCTGTATACATCCAAAGTGTCCGTCAAAAGGCGTTAAATTGGTGGAGCCAATATTTACATCAGAAGAAGACACAGAACAAAGGATTGAATAGCATTTCGATAAAAATGTTTTGTAATTGGTTGTTGACTTCATACTATCTTGCTGCTGTAGCGCCAGTCTGGACGGATTTGGAACTATTATTTACTCCTTTCAGCTGGACACTTTTTCATCTGTTTTTTTATATGAGATCCTTACCTTTTTATACTTCATGGATTTTCATTCAATAATGTAAAATTAAGTATTGAAAAAAATTAAACCATAAAATAATTAATTAATTAACCAGGTGACTCGTCAGCCAGTGGCGCCGTACCACAGATTATCTTGATTAGCGTAATGACACGATTCACGTGGTTTTATTGTTTTCTTTAGATATTTTTAATACCATAGAATATAATATAAGTCTATTGAGCGATCATAGTGTATGAACCTATTGCGTTCATTCATGTGGTTCAAGTGTAAATATTTAGGGGTTTGTGTATGTACCTATGTAGGCACATTGTAAATGGAAACAAACTTCGGATTTTGGTAAGATAGTAAAAGAATCATGGACGTCACAAAATTTGTGTCACGACACTCTATGACGCGAAATCGAGCTAAGTTTACAATTTACTGGAGTTTTGAAAATCGATAGTTATACAGATGCAAGTGAGTGAAAAGGATAAACGAAATCAAAAAAGTAAGCTCGACTTTACGTAACGTATAAATAGTTAGGTTGTTTTACCAGGTGTTCTATAATTGTTCAATGGTTTTCCAATTTTGTAGTGTTAACGTGGAAAAAAATTCAACACACTACCTTCAAGAGTCATCACCCGTAGTAAGAGTGAAGCGCGATAGGTTCGGTCGCTTTCTTTCAAACCACTTTGTCGCCCTACCCCTGCCTCTTACCATGGACGAGGACTCAATTAATCGGTTCAGCACTATAAGAATATGTATTTCACGACACTGCTCGGAAATATATGGTCTAAAACCAGCTCAGAAAATTGCCGATACAATTGAGACAGGACATCTATAAGAAATAGATAGCTTGTTTTGGAGCAACAGTTGAACCAATCGCACCTGTCACTTTTAAAAAAATCGTCACGTGTATTGTTTTCTGGGTTTTTAGGGAGTCTAGATTATAAAAATTGCATCTATTTTATAACTGCACCACTCCAACACTTATTCGTAGGTATACAATATTAAATTTAATAAAAAAATAATTAAGTGGTTTTTATATTTCCTCGCAGTAGTCGTAAAAAGTAGTATGTGTTATGTCTCGGTCGAAAGTGCAATAAATGGACTCGTATTATCTAGGGCCTCACCTGTGGCTCGGCCTTCAAACTCGCTCGTCCATCTATTGCTTACTTTCCAGCCACTTCAACAATGTAGTGAAGAATGGATGGTGACTTACTGGTAGAAACAGTGGCTCGCGGAGAGCAGCCAGTCGGGCGCGATGAGCGTGGCGCCGCACTGGAAGTCGCCGTCGCGGTACAGCGCCGCCTGCCACGGCCACGCGCCCGCCGCCGCGCCGCCGCCGCCCACCACCCTGCCCCAGCGCATGCGACTGTTAACCCGTGGCTTCGTTACGCCAGACAAACTCATTACACTTACACATTCGCTTCACCGCCAATGCGTCTACGTGGTTATGAGGTATCTTGCTCGCGCGGCAGCGTCGCTTTGATCACCGATGCCGAGATCCGGTAAATACCTCATAGTGATGCAACGAATGCTACTTTCACGAATAGTAGATATGATAGATACTCAGAAATGTAAAAAGTAATTTAAATTTACCACTTGCTAATTTCTGTTTAGAAGTAACATGTGTAACTTCTTAGGCTGTTGGCGATTTCTTTGTTTCCATTTGTACAGCGGTCGAACTTAATCTTTCTGATGCGAGTGATGCGACAGTAGACGGCTTTAATGAAAGTTACTTCTGTTATGTGTCACTTTTGGTTTAGGGAACTATATATATCGTCACGCCAGAAAAAACTTCGGCGAATACGAATATTTGGTAAATACCTATCTACTATTCGGCGAATACGAATATTCTTGTTGCATCACTAGTAAATACAGTCTAATATTTGAGTGTTTCCCGCGCGGATTGGTGGCGGCTAAAGTTTGTGAGATCACATTAATGCCGATCGCAATTGAAAAAGTTAAGAATCAATAAAGATTTTTTTGGAACATCCGTCATTCATATATATTGTAAACATACGTATAAAATGATCAGTAAAATTATGAATATGGACTTACCTAGGCTGCTGCGCGTCGGCGTGCGGCCGCACGCCGCACTCGAGGCGCGCGCAGCGCACGCGCAGCGCGCGGCGGCGCGTGCACGCGGCGCGCCGGAACGTGAGCCGCGCGTCGCGCGCGCGCGCCGCGTCGTGCCACACCTCCCAGTACCCCGTCGTGCTCGCCGCGCGGCCCTCGCGCGCCTCGCGCGCCCAGCCCGACGACCTGCAAACGCACGTTGATACAGACTAAATTATACATAAACAATAATATAAAACCTATAAATAGGATTGATGTCATTAGACGCAGCCGTCTAAACAGGTCAAACGTGCGGGGCGTGATAAACGAGTCGTGGGTAGGGCGAGCTCGAGCTTCGTACGCCGCCGCCGCTGGCCCGCATCACGAGCTCTGCGAGAGAGTGTTGACCCTAAGGAACGGTCTAAAAGTACTCACTGAAAGATCATGGCGCAACCGAGGTTGGGCAGCTGCAGTGAGCTGTGCGCCTGCTTCACCACGTCGGCGAAACTCTCCACGCACAGCCGGTCCCACACGCCAAGCTCGCGCACCATTACAAACTCTGCGAGAGAGTGTCGCCCCTAAGGACAGGACTGAAAGTACTCACTGGAAGGTCATGGCGCGGCAGACAGCGCGGCCGAGATCGGGCAGCTGCAGCGAGCTGTGCGCCTGCTTCACCACGTCGGCGAAGCTCTCCACGCACAGCCGGCCCCACACGCCGCGCTTGCGCACCATCACGAATCCTGCAAGCGAATTTATTTAATATCAAAACAGTAACCTACAATGCAAGTGGCGTCATGTAGGTAACAGAACCTCCCGCGCCCGATACAAAATAATTGATGGGAATCGCGACTATACATCTAAAACTATGATTCCAAAACTCTGATCCCCTGGACTTCTTGTGTTAATTCAAGAGTCGCACGTGCTCCCATAGTACGCTTGCACGCGGAAACGTTTCTTTCGCACATCCAAAAGCTGTAACATATTTGGGAATACCCTTCTAGCAAAGTTGATCGAGGTCAGTTAGAAGGGAATTCACTTTGCTTCGCGCCATCTCTCTTCGCCTTGTCCGACTTCCGATCGTTGACAGTTTTTGCGCTGAGTTAAAAGAATCGAAGCGTTCCGAACGATCGAACCGAAGTTTGCAAGGTTACCCGACGAGTGTATTATACTCACGCACTTATCTAACTTTGGCGAGCAATTCCTCGAAGCGAGTTATTGGGGCCTTTAGTGTTTCCCAGAAGCAGTGGCGTAGCGTGGACTAATCTAGACGTAGGGTCAGTCGTATCATCATCATCCACAAGGAGGCTCCGCGAGAGGTCCCATTAAGTGCGAGGCCGTGACCGGGGGCCCACTTCGCCTGCGCCTAGCTACGCCACTGCCCAGAAGTATAGGTTACCTTCCTCGTTGTAGGGCACGACCTCGTTGTCGTCGATTTGGTCGGCGAGCGCGACGCAGCTCTTCTCGTCGTCGCCGAGCGGGCAGTCGGGCACGCCGTCGCACACGCGCGCCTGCTCCACGCACTGCCGCGCGTTCGCGCACACGTACTGCCCCTCCGAACACCAATCTGTGCGATAGAGAAGACGCAACGCACTTATTTTCCATAATCACTATATTAAACAAACATAGAAATATCAGATTGTTTCTAAAAAGGTGAAATAAAGAAAGATAAATCAAAAAAGATCATTTTAACGGCCAAAATAAGAAAATGCTTTTACTCTCTTCACTCCTTTCTATACCTACTTGTGGCATAAGTAAAGTCACACGTACCGCTCGATTTGTATGGGGCGTTTTATCGCACAGCCGTTATACCTGACTTTGAATCTCGATTTTAACGTTTCTGTTTAGTGTTTAATTTTCAATAGATAGTATGTAAACATTTCTTAGGCATAAGAAACTGGGTCGATTGGTATCATTGTAAAAAATTATGCATCTTTTCTATTAATAAGGCAAATATCATACTACACCAGACACTGATGTGATGTGATGTGCGATGTTTTTTGACCGTGGAAACTTGATATGTATACAAGACCGAATGGTTAACACACGACACAGCATCTCCGTGCGGGGACCGGGCATGCGCGACGGTGCCGCGTATTTGGACGTAATCGTAAATGCGGTGCAGTTCGCGTGGTAGGTATAGGTACCGCACTGAGCTCCGCAGTAAATTTAAATGAACACACGCATATTGCATGCGGTGGCAGTGCGATAACTATCACTATGGTATCAAAAGTTGTTCAAATTAGTCCAGCCATTTCGGCGTGATGAAAAAACAATTATTGTGAGAGGAGGCGCTGTTATCAATATCCATACGATTTTTAAACTAACTTATACTTTCGAAACTTGACTCCGGAAAGGCGACTGGACTTTATAGTGTTATAAATGTTACAATAGATTAGATTGAACAACAACATTTTATTTCCAACAAAATTTCTGCATCACAACTCTTAATACGTAACACGGAGACTTCCGTACCGCATCTGTTCTCGTCGGAGTAGTCCCAGCAGTCGACGACGCCGTCACAGATCTTGGCGTGTGCGAAGTCAGCGCGCAGGTAGTCGGCGCAGGAGCACGCGCGCTCGTCCTCGCCGCCCGCGCAATCCAGCAGGCGGTTACAGCGCGACGTCAGCGGCAGGCACTGTCCGGTCGAACATCGGAACGACGTGCTGTTGTTGCATTCCTCTGACAGTTCAAGGCACACATGTCAAATACAGTCCAACCATGCTTGGTCTGCAGGACTGATAATTTTGCAATCCCAACATTATTAGTCAATAATACAATCGAATAGAAAATAAAATGTCGCGCGGTTTCCAAAGTATTCTACGCAGAGCTCAGCACTCTCAGCAGACTTAGCGTGGTCGGACTCGGTAAATTCAGCCCATATCACTGATCTCTATTATTCCACTAGATAGGCTGTCCAATATATTTGACAGCTAATTTGGTTACGAATTAGAAGCGCCCTCCGCGGTCAGAGAGTGTAACAATTTTCGACGTAAACAATTCCAAGGAGGTCATATTGATAATTTCGACATCGATATTCAAATAAGTAATTTTCTATCGAAATATTTACACATTTTGACACTCAAGAGCAAAAACTTCAGGTCACCCAAATTGAAATAACAGCAATAGGTTATATTAAAATTATTTGTCACTAGATTTATTCACATAATTATACTTTGAAATATTCAACTGCATTACATATGTAGTGAATAATCATTTCCCATCGTATTATCTCGGAAATGTTCGTATTCGTCTTACTCCTTCATTCACACTCAGTACCCATCAAGACAACGTAGGGGACGGCCGCATTGCGAGACGAAGTATTGATATAGAGTGGTAATACCACAGGATGTATTTAAGTAAGTATTAAGTCCTTTTTAATAGTCATGTTAGCAACATAATATATTTGGTATAGGTATACAAACTTCATGCTATTAATACTAATCTATGACTGAGATCTTGTTTGTATCATAGCAACGGTTCATATCTATCTTTGCTTTACCACAATTGCGAAACCGGAAATTGCGGTGTCTATCAGTGCTCTTAGTGAAATAAAATATCCTCAGTAACTAGTTTGATCTTTGTTAAACCTAACGAATTCTTTATATGATTGGATCGTGGTGGTTTTAATATCTCAGTGTGATATTCCAAACTGGTGGTTTGACATTTGACATTGATGAATAAAGTACTCAATTTATTTGATACAACCACGTCACTTAATAATACAATAATTCATGGACACATCGGCACCATTCGGTAGTAGTATGTGCCGAGTTTTCACGATGGGAAAGGATTATTCACTACATCTGTAGCAATTTCACATTCACAAAAATATGTATAAACATCGATCAGGACAATTTTTGCAATATCTCGCTTCGTTAACGTTTTTATTTTGCATGGGTTTTTACAAGGCCAATTTAGACCCGAATTTTATTTTTAGTATTATTTTTGCAGTTTATATGTAAAATTAAATAAAAATCATAACGGCATTAAAAAACCTTGAAACCCCGCACTATTGTTGCAAGTTTAACGGTATTTTACCGACCCGAAATGTTTGCTCTTGACTCTTGAGTAGGTATATGTATTTTGTTCATCTATTTATCTATAGATAAATTAGTAATTGAATTTTATTTTATGCGACTTGGCGTAAATAAACCAATAATTAAGACATTCAAAAAGAATGTTATTTAAAATGTAGTCTTCTTTCACGATACTGGCCTATTTAAATCGCTTTAAAGTCGCCTTATTTATTCCATGCAAACGAAAATTGTTATCCACTTCTGCAAATTTTTTTACAAGTGTATTTCAGACACGCGATGTTGTCAGTTAGATGTACTTTATAGTATCAGTACCGTGTGTGATGAACTTTAGAATTATATTTCTAGTCACCGCCCCGCCCAGACACAGACAGAAACTTAGATGTAATAACGAACGCTCGATATTTCAGTTACAGACGCCGACTTGCGGCCATCACTAATTTTAGTACTATGGATACTCGTATGTAGATACCAGTGCCCACAGCGCCAAAATGACGGTAATCAAATACGTACAAAAATAAGTTGAAAGCTACCAGTCCAGTGGTAATTCATACATAGAGGTCAGTGGCCGATATCCTGTCCATTGTTATTTAGCAAATTTCCCATAAAAAAGCCATCAATGGTATTATAATTTATAGATCTTTACAATATGATTAGGGCTGCTATGATAGAGCTGACTTCTGAATACAACTGGTATCTAGTTCTATCTGACCTTTTTTAACACAACTCCTACGAGTAATGTCTCTTGCATTCATCTCCAATTAATTATTATACCTAGATGTCCAATAGTAGCAGGCAGATTGACAGGCTTATCTGCTAGAATTTGATTATGATCGAACCACTGTTAACCAATCCAAGTGTATACTCCAACCCACGGTTTGTACACATTATTGAACATAAATAGTATGATGCCTGCAGCCTGCATACCCGCAACTTTTTTAATTTATCCCACGTTCGATATAAATATTGTTAACAGACATATCATAATCAGAACAGGACTTACAGCAAGACATTATTGCGAGAATGAGAAGACTTTCTTTTCAAAGGTTGTGAGGAATAGTAGTAATTAGAAAAGTTTGGATTATGCCTATGATGATGGATGGCTTAAAAGTCTTACCACCGGTTATGCTGGACGGGAAGTAAGAGCAATGCCCGAAGTGGGTCTAGTATCTAGGATTGATTGGCCTGAGTACTTAGATATATAAATAAGCTAAAACGATCATACCTGTTTTAACGACGTCCTTTGTGGTGTCCTTCTCAAAGTACAATTTATTGAAGTTCTTTTCAGGAATCGGTTTTTCAACAATATTCACTTCTTGTTTAGAAGGTGGAATTTTGCTGAATGTTTTAGTTAAAATCTTAAATCCCGCCTGATTTAACGTGTAACTAGAAGGAATGGCTTTTGTAGAGATTACTCCCCCTGGGGTGCGAAACAAAGTGTTATTCTGAGCATCAGATATCGTTGCCAAGTTTGCTAGTTGCTTTAGTTTGTCGATAGTAAGCGTACTCGTTTGATTAGAGGGTATTTCTAAGACGACATCTGGTTCCAAAGCTAATTCATAAGCTGGAAGATTTAGAGTTTTATTTGCTTGTTTGCTACTAACACTTCCAGTGACATGATACGACACCCTATATGTACCTTCAGGAACGTTGGTTATATTTTGCTTCTTACTTTCAACCAAACCACTTAATTCTTCACTTGCTTTTGGAAATCGGTTACTCCCAGTTACGACGTCTGGTAAACTCGCAACTGTTATACTGTCACTGACATTTGTCAAAATAAACTTGTCTTCAATTTCAATCTTTTCGTCATTCGTTGGTAATATGATTTTCGGTGTCACATATTCATCCTCGTCATTTATACTCCTTTTTGTAGTCTTTTCAGTAACCGTTTGAGATCTTATGTTACTACGAAAAAAACTACGTTCACTTTCCTTGACTGGAGTTTCAATCCTGATTAAAGGCCTAGGTCGCAGAGGACGATTTACACCAAGATTAGATTTTGCGGGTAGTAGAGTAATCACTCTTGTCGTTGTTACTTCGACTTCATCTTCGGGTACGAGTTCTACTGATCCAGTCATTTTGTTATGACTCTGTCGGTCTTCATTTTCGGACTCATCAAATTCTTTTAAAGGTTTTTCTGTTGTAGTTTGTGCATAACGTTTTATAATTTCAGTTAGATTTCTTAAGATAGATACTTTTCCAGGAAACTTAGGGGTTGTATTAGGAAATACAGCATCATTTTTAGTGATGATAGCTTGCAACGTATCATTGTAATATTTTTCAGGTGAGTGTTTATTGTAAGTACCATTCTCATTGGTTGAAGTGTTCACTAATTCCCAGGTGTGATGAGGTGTCTCTGTACTGGGTATAATCGATACTTTGTTATTAGGTCGCCTTGTAGAATTCTCTGTCTCGTCATGTCTATCAGCTACTTTAGTTGTACTACTGGATGGTATGTCTCTAGAGCTAGTAGTTGATACTGTGGTGATGGTTGTAGGAGAAGTAGTAGTAGTCGTTGTTGAGCTACTGGTTGTACTGGCCTCTTGTTTCTTAAGAATAGATGCACCTTCTATAGACACCTTTTCTGTGCTGTTATCTTGTTGCTCAAATTGTACTACGTTCAATGTTACCGACGTTGTTTTTTCCTTAGGCGGTCTTTCCACTGGTTTTCCATCATCTTCATCGTCCTCACTAGTCTCTTGAGATTCCACTACTCCGCTAATTTTATCCACTGGAATTGGGTGAGCTTTTGGAAAGCTCGATCCTAACGTTTCCATATCCTTCAAAGGAGGAGCAAACGTTGGAAGGGTAAAACTTGTGTAAACAGGACTCGGCACGTACACTTGAGCACCTAAATTAGGATCCACGCTCAATAAACCTGGAGGTTTATATGTGACTTTTTCTCTATTTTTAACTGGAGGTATCGGGCTCAAAAAACTATCTAGAACTGATGTATCTTCGACTACTTCAGCGACACCAATTCTATCTTCGGCGTTTTGTTCGATGGGTTCTAAGGGTTGCTCTTCAGTAACTAGAGCAGGAATGTTGCTGGTTGACTCGTAGTATGGCCTAGTAATAGGCCGCCATGGTTCATTATCAATAACGTGAGGTACAGTAAACAAAGTATCGATTTTGGGTATATCTTTGTAGTGATTTTCATTTGTGAGGAGATCAAGCAGTATCTGCGACACATTAGTCGTATTTGACTCGTTAGGGGTGGAAGGTGTAGTCGGTGATGTCATCACTGTAGGGTTTTTGGTTGTTTTCTCCGAATATCTTTGTGGAGTGGGTTCCGTTTTTGATTTCACATTCAAAGTAGACATAATCGTAAATGGTCGTGTCTTTGGTGTACTTGTAGGGATTCGCCTTGTCGTGGATGGTCGGAATGTTGACGGCCTAATGAACGGAGCTTTCGTCATAGGCGATTTGGTCGTAGTTGTTGCTTTAGTTGTGGTTGAAGTTTTAATATTTGGTTTTTCGTCGTGTCTTGGTGGACTAGAATTCTGTTTGTTTTCGGTAATATCAGCTTCAGTTTTCGTAATTTGAAAAGTACCTTGAACTACCGGCAAGTTTTCTGTGTCAATATCCGGCTCATCGGGATCCCTCTTCTTATTCGACAGACTCGGTTTCACGGTGGTTTTCCGGACGACTCCTACTCTTGTCTGAAGAGTTTTATCTTTACTGCTGAGTGCCGGGGGTGCTTTTGAAGTGCTTACTGCCATAGTATCATTCAAAGCCTCTTTGACGTAAGATTCAGAATGGTATGAATGGGCTAAATCCCTTTTTATCACTATGCTAGTAGTGTCTATTTTAATTTGTCCAAAAGCTGGGTGCTTCGAATTTAAATCTTGAATTAAAATATTTTTTAGTGTTTCTTCTATATTCGAGACGGAACTGTAAAAGAAACCAATGTTATTGAATTCATAGTTATATTTACCTTGCAAAGATATAGTTTGAGATATAGGGTTGTACTGAACCTTGGTATTTTTCTCCTGTCTAGGTAGAGTCTGAAGTGTACATCTAGCCGGCGGTCGCCGAAGCCAGTAACGAGGGCGCCCGCGAAGGCCTGCCTCAGCTGGGACGGCGTGGCGTACACCTGCCGCAACGCCGCACCGTACCGGCGCTGGCGCTCGCGCCACGCAGGGCTCCCCGCCGCGCCGCCGTATACATCCCCGCGGGTAACCCGCAACGTGCCCTCGAAGGACATTATAGCTGAAAACCGGATATTGCGACGATTAATGTTAGAAAGAGAGAGAGAGAGAGAGAGAGTGGGCCAGATTTTTCAATTGTATATGTATGGTGTGAAAGTGGCAGTTTGGCACGGTGTATTGCTCATACGATACTTGTATATGGCCGTAGAGAGGCAGAAAGAAAGATCGCAGAAAACTGTTGGATAAGAGGTCGATATTCATTTGTGTATCTGTATGTATGTAAAACTTCATTGTACATAATAACCAGTTACAGTACAAAGGCGAACTTATCCCTATAAGAGATCTCTTCTGGTTAACCTATGAGCAAGTGGGTAAAGATATGAAGAAGTATGAGAAACTATAACACGATGTACAAAGTTTGACTCACGTTCCCCATTATCAGGCCTCAAAGCCCCCATGTAGAATGCCAGCGCCGCCACCGCGAGCACGGCGACGGCCGCCAGCAGCGCGCCCCCAACCAGCGCGGCCGAGCACAGCTTCCCGCCGCCGCTCCGGGAGCCGCCGCCGCTGCCCAGCCCGCGCCCATACCCTCCGCCCGCAAACCGGTATTCACTCTGCGAACAAGGTATACACTATTATGAATGTTTTTATAAATATAATCATATAATTTCATATGTTATGATTAAGTGTATATTATTTATATAGGACGTGTGGTGTGTACGCGAAAGGAAACTCATATAAATGAAGAAATACTAACTTTTTCTTTTCTAGAACGTATTATTTCTTCAAAATATCTTAAACAATAAATTATATTGTGACAGAGTGTCCTTATATACACTGCCCGTATGTGACCTTAGTCGATATTATTTCAACAGTTCTCAATACAAAATTATAGTCAGAGCCTACGTTTAATTTAAAAAGGGCGATATACCTACATACGATATACCCAAACCAACATACTGCAATGTCAGATAATGAAAAAAAAAAAAACAAAAAACTTCAAATGCTGTGGAAATTTTAAGCATAAAATATGTCAGCGAAATACGTTGTTTACGTCGATTTGCCTTGACAGTCTTGACACGGAGTTGCATTCGATGGGAACTTGGACATCATGAGCGCTGGGAACTGCCCGCGGGTAACAGCAAATAATGCGCCTTTTGCCCTCTTGCTCCGTCACTTTACACCGCGCGATCCGTGTATCAAAATCGATGAATACATACGTAAGTAATTGGATGCAAGTGATTTTGAAAAACCGATTGAAATGTTTAGTGTTTACCTGTTTTTTAACCCCGGACCCAAAAAAGTTGGTACTTTTGAAAGTATAAAACAAATAAATTACAAGAGACACGATAGATAACAGATCGCGACATCTTTAAATACTTAGTAATCTCAACTACAGAATTAACCTTTCGTTAGGCGAGTAGGTAACTACTTCTAAGTTTTAAGTTTGATGTTTACGAACATTTACTAATAAATATAGTTGAATCATCGAGAGCGTGGAATTGCATATGTAGTAGTATTGTTTGTTTACAGGCATTCTATATTTGAATTTTCTATTTTCTTGTACTATCAGCATACAAAGAAGTTGTTATATATATATATATATATATATATATATCGAAGAACTAAAAACAAAAATAATGTCAGTGTGAAATTGTCAATATTATTTACGTTGTGCGTATATTTTTACATCTGATTTGATTGTATTCTCAATTAATTATTGTGTCCGCCCGTACGACTACGAATAATTTCTATATTTTAAAAAAATATGGCTGTAAGTAATTTTGGTCCTATTGAGAGTCAAAGTAAGCAAATAATTTTCAACTGTAATAAATATTTTGAAAATGAACTGACGAAAAATTTAAACTTGCCTTACACCGCTGCCCAGTTAGTTGAAAAAGCTACAGGTGTTTTTCTCTCTACTGTTTATAACATTGTGACTGAGAGCAACAGCGAGAAATTCGCAACAACAAAGAAATTCACCTCCCCGAAGAATAAAAAGTTGCGTCCTTGTCCGTCATCAGCAGTAGACGATTTTGATCAGGAAGTCATCCGGAGAACTATATATAATTTTCATCTGTCCCATAAGCAATTTCCAACCTTAAAGGGACTCCACTCTGTGTTAAAATCCGATATAGATTACAAATTTGGCATTTCCACCTTACGAAAACAAATACAAAAATTAGGATTTAAATGGAAAAAGACCGAGGACAACCGAAAAATATTAATGGAAAAACACAACATACGACTGCTAAGAATAAATTACCTTATCAAAATTGCGGAATATCGATCTCAAGATAGACCACTAGTTTATACTGATGAAACCTACATCCACACTTCACATGTGTCCGGAGAAGCTTGGACCGATGGAACATAATTTGGTGTAAAAAAACAAATCAGTACAGGCCAGCGGTTAATAATAGTGCACGCAGGAGGAAAAGATGGTTTTATTCCCAACGCTTTGTTAATGTTTAAGGCAAACCAAAAAACGGGAGATTACCATGACCAGATGAACTTTGTCAACTACGAAAAATGGTTAAATGAAAAATTAATACCGAACCTCAAACCGAATAGCGTACTTATCGTGGATAATGCGTCCTATCACAACAAACTTTTGAATCGTGCTCCAACGTCAAATTCTAATAAACAAGAAATAATGGATTGGTTGACAGAACACAACATTTCGTATAACAGGTTGATGTACAAAACCAGTTTGTATGAATTAATTAAACAAAATAAAGAGCGGTTACGCGAGTACCACATAGATGCAATTTTAAAAGAACATGGCCACTCCGTATTACGATTGCCACCGTATCACCCGACATTCAATCCGATCGAAAATATTTGGTCCATGGTAAAAGGATATGTAGCAAAAAGAAACGTTTCATTAAACATGCAAGGCATTATGAGTTTAGCAACTGAACGAATGAATACCATCACTGCTGAGGACTGGGAAAATATTTGTCACCACGTCGAAAGTGAAGAAAATAAATATCGATGTCAGTAAGGAGAAATGGATCAAATAACAGACAATTTTATTATCAATACTTGTGACAGCTCAGATGAAGAACATGATAGCGAATAAAAGAAAAAAACAGAGGACTACTACTTATTCCACTTCTTGGTTATGTCATTTTATTAAGTTAAGAGAAAATTATTCTCCTTTTGTTGCAAACGGTACAACCACTACAAATGCAATTCCATCTTCTCGATAATTCAACTATAATACAAAATACTGGCAGTCAGTCAAATACCGTGCCACACGTGGGCTATGTATGTTGGTTTTATATGCAGTAGAGACTTTGTTGCAATTACTTGCAGCACGATGTTGTAGCTCGAGTGCTGTGTGTACAGTAAAGGAAATTGGAACACGTACCTTTTGCGCTCTATCACAATAAATAAATAATAATATATAAATAAACATTACGGGTCAATTTTTACACAAATCGAACTTAGTCCCATGGTAAGCTCAATAAGGGCCATAAAACAACACATTACTCAACACACATAAACTCAATAAGGCTATATGTACTCATAACTAACACAAGGCGTGTGAATAATGCTTAACATTAGGCCTTTCTTAAGGTGCGTCCACACTCGTATAATTTGCTCGTATCCGATCACCGTGGCGTGGCGTGGCATGACTGCGTATCGCGCTGCTTGGACGCTCACTGTCGGCGTGGCGATAACGCCGCTCTTGTCCGATCTAAGTGTGTGATACGCGTAGCAACATGGATTTCGAACGATTGGATCGGCGCAACGGCCAAACGCTTGATCGTGACACGCGATCATGCCACGGGACGAAAATCTGATCGGGCAAATGATACAAATGTGGACGCACCTCTATAGTTCGTCCACCGACTCCCCTAGACCCTCACGAGCTCATCCGTCCACATTGTCGGCTTTTATTTAGGCTAATAATCATTTAATTAAGTCATATTAAGTAGTATATTGTTTCATTTATTCCAATTATTAATAATTAAATCAATTGTTAACAGGTGCCATGTCATGTCATTTATTTTATTTGAACGGCAGCATGTCTGCTGTTACCGTCGTCGGTGCGCTGAGTGGCAGGTTGCCATGACATCCTCGTCACCTAGTGCGTGCAAATCGTTAGCAAGAAAACGAAACAGGAACTTTCCGCAAAAAAGTAAATACTGACAGTTGTTGGTTGTTGTTTACTAATGGGTGAGTATCTTGTATTTTTGTAAGTGTCGTAGTGGCCTCATCCCGCTTAATCGGCTAAACGAATTTCAACTATTCCTGATCCAGATATGGTTATCTTATAAGGATACTTTTTACCGACTACACGGAAGGGTTATGAGTTGTTTCTCTTCCACTAACGAAGTTAGTGGCTCCTATTTTATAGGTATTTTTTGAAAATATTGTCAATGCACAGACATTTCATTTTTACAACTCCATTTATTTTTGCCATCATCACTAACATGACTAATCACTACATGGTATAAAACAAAGTCGCTTCCCGCTGTATGTCTGTCCCTATGTATACTTAGATCTTTAAAACTACGCAACGGATTTTGATGCAGTTGTGTTTAAATAAATAGAATGATTCAAAAGGAAGGCTTATATGTATGATACATGCATAATAAAGTAAAGACACACTGATAATTTTCACGCATATCACTGAGGTTTCTAATGTGTTGTCGTAAATAAAGATTTTAATTGCGCTTAAATTGCAAACGCTGGCTGAACTCTACGAGATAGATCAGAATAATGTAGTACAGTATTGTACATCTTAAAAAGATCTAAAAAAGTCCGCGATGGTATAAATGTCTATCTCTCAGGGATTACCAACAATAACCATTTTTTATTCTTTACTTTTTACGAGAAATAATGGCTTATTTACGAAGCGATTTCAAGCAATACAGCATTTAATTCTTATCCAATTAAGTACCTTAAATACATTGTGAATTTAATATCTATAATACTATTATAAAGTTGTAAAAATGAAATGTCTGTACATTGAAGATATTTTCAAAAAAAAGATTGTTACGGACTATTTGGAGGTCACTAACATCACGAAAAATATTTTTTTTTGATTTTATGTATGTTTGTATGTGTCGTTGTGGCTTCATCACGCAAAATCGGCTAAACAGATTTCCACAATTTTTGGTACACGGGTAGCTGGGTATCTCCAGATGGTTATAGGATACTTTTTACCCGTATACGCTGAACAAAAAACGACGGGTTATGACTTTTTCTCCTCCGCGAACGAAGTTGCGGGCATCTTCTAGCTAGCCGCTACGCCCTATATCATTTGCAACATATATAAATCCCAGGGTAAATCCCATATATAAATACCAATAATAAATCCCAGAGTCAAACTTTCAACATGGCAGGCTTAGATTTGAGCGACGAGTGTTTTTCAAAAGGCCAAGAAGATATATGTCGCTTTATCAAGAGTTAGAGGTTTCTAAGGAGAACATGTTTGTACTATCGAAAAGTTGTGAAAATGAATGTTATTTAATTCATAATAATTCATAATTCATTTATTGCATATTAGTCATGTTGTACATTAGGTCTTATTTAGTTATATATATGTTCAAGACATGAACCCTGCTAGGGCATGGCAATTTACCTACAGCTAGGTTCTTAATAATAATAATATTTAGGTATATATTTAGTGGCTCAAAGAGTCATCATTTAAAAATTCCTCTATTGAATAGTAGTAATTAGTGGTTAACAGTAGTACCAGCTTTTTTTTTTTAATACTGTATCTTTAATTTCCTCTCTAATTGACTCTGTTATTTTATTTGATATTGCAATACATTGGTAATAAGGACCGTTTTTGTACATCGCTAGGTTATAATTGGTAATTCTTAATTGGTTCTTATTATTCCGTCTTTGCGATTTGACTACCTTTTTTTACATAAGTGTGCATTTCTCCTGACAAAAAGTGCTGCTTCCACAAAATGTAGATACAGGGCAATGTAAGGAGTTTATGCTGAACAAAATGTGGACGACAGCTATTAGGCACCCGAGTATTGGTAAGGATGCGGACACACTTCTTCTGCATTACAAACAGTTGATGGTCGATTTAAGATATTAAGTGATTAAAAAAATTGAAGAATTTTGGAAATAAATTAATAGTTTATTAACACTAGAAGGACACGCTTTACAAGACTTTTCTAACAAATCCAAAATTCCAAACACAGCTATGATACGAAGTTCCATCATGAAGATCCAGTTCATATCTTCCAGCTCCATCGTCAGATCAGTTTGACAGTACTGTCAAACTGATCTGATGATGGAGCTGGATATTATTGTATTGTCATCAAAACTACATACAGTTGCCAATTTTCATGACGCTACGATCCTTGGAAGATGGTTAAATTAGTTACCTTAGATTCCATTACATAGTTAGGTACATACAGGCCCACCTATTAAAAGCGTGTTAAAAATAGGTTATACGGACTACTTCTTATGGTTACTGAAACGAAAAAAAAAAATTTCTAGTTTTTGTATGTTTCTTATGTGTAGTTGATTGCTTCATCACGCCAAAACGCTGAAATCGATTTCAACTATTTTTAGTACACGGATAGCTGGTCATCCACAGGGGTACTTTTTACTCAAAGGTGCACTAAAGAAAAGAAGCGGTTATGATTTTTCAGCTGACGTCTAAAATATCATGAAAAACCGGCCAAGAGCATGTCGATTGTCAAACCATGCTCAGTTTAGGGTTCAAAAGCCGATACTCCAAATAAATGCACTTCAGATGAAAAATAAACGATGTGAAAAAGTGCACCCGAAAAAGAGTGTAACTTCATGGCACTTACATCCTTTTGTAAAGTAGTGCAGTTTTCCGGCAATAACTTAAAGATGATGAACATAATTTTCGTTGAAAGTATTTATTAAATTTTGGTCATATTTTTTAGATATATATGCTTGCTTCTGTTACATGTATGAAGCCCCCTTCCCCCTCCCCTTCTCTTAGAAATTATTGAATTACCAAACTAAGTAGCGGTTTATACAAAGGCACCCATACTCTTAATTTTGCCAATATTATACATTTTGTAGTTTAATCATTTAAACACTTGTGACATACAGGTGGACATGGAGAATTGTTCTTGCCATTTTGCCTACGATACCCTAAAAAAGAATGCTAGGTAGGTATTACATATTAGTATTTAATACAAAGCACGTGTGTTTAATAAGTGTGATTTACGACAATAAAAAACGGTGTTATTAGGGCCACTTTACGACGAAGCGAGTTGAAAATATATTGGAATTTGTATTAGTACCATCCGTGTTTAAATAATGATTATCTTTATGAGTTTTATTGTTAGAACCCGAATTTGCCAAGAGCTAAATTGATCAGGAAGATGGATAAGACACCAAAAATGGTATGTCGCTATCGCGCTACCATCGATATCTGTTTAATTATAATGTATCCCTCAAAATTTTACGTGTAGCTTGCACGTCATTTTAAAGAACACGAACAGAATTTTGATGAGGTTAAAATTTTGGCTAGTGGTTTTTTGGACAGAGTAATTATACCGTGGAAGCGGCGGACATTACTAAAGGGTTCGCATATTTACAAACGCAAGAATGAAGAAAGACCTACTTGGAGAAATGATCCACAAACAAGGCGCAGTAATTTCTTCTTGTGAAGTATGCTTTGTAGAAAAGTAAAAAAGCGCCAAGCGTAAGTTACGGTTTTTTTCTTTAATGCTTAAAGGAGGAAAACAAAATACTACGAAATCAGACAGAATGCTCATAGTAAAGTTAATAAAATTAAGAGGCCTTATACAATTTTGAATGCTTATATGTGTGTATTTTTAAGGGTTCCTGAAAGGAAAGAAAATCGACCATGAGCATGTCGGACCAGTGTAAATATTTATTAAACTTTACCTTTGTAATTTTTATCCATATTTTTTTTTAAATATCGTCTAAAAATAGAGGGACACAATTTATGAAACTTTCAAAGCGATTATTTCCGAAAATATCCACTAAATCATTTTTTTAAATAGCAACCTGTAATTGATTTTGAAAGCACTGTCGACATTGATATTTTGTGATTTTTTTCAGTTTCGGTTACATGTAGGCAGTGCCTCCCTAGAAATATATATTTTTTATTATTTAACTATCAAACTAAGTAGCGCCCTACACAAGACATCTATACTCAAAGTTTCATCAATATACATCGATACGGCCGTTTTTAGCGTATATTTTGTACGGAACCCTCGGTTCACGAGTATGATTCGCACTTGGCCGGTTTTTTCTATCTGTCTTTCTACGAAAATTCGTAGAGAAAAACTGTAGGTACCTATAGTTGAATCATCGAGAGCGTGGAATTGCATATGTAGTAGTATTGTTTGTTTACGGGCATTCTATATTTGAATTTTCTATTTTCTTGTACTATCAGCATACAAAGAGGTTGTTATATATATATATATATATATATATCGAAGAACTAAAAACAAAAATAATGTCAGTGTGAAATTGTCAATATTATTTACGTTGTGCGTATATTTTTACATCTGATTTGATTGTATTCTCAATTAATTATTGTGTCCGCCCGTACGACTACGAATAATTTCGATATTTAAAAAAAATATGGCTGTAAGTAATTTTGGTCCTATTGAGAGTCAAAGTAAACAAATAATTTTCAACTGTTATAAATATTTTGAAAATGAACTGACGAAAAATTTAAACTTGCCTTACACCGCTGCCCAGTTAGTTGAAAAAGCTACAGGTGTTTGTCTCTCTACTGTTTATAACATTGTGACTGAGAGCAACAGCGAGAAATTCGCAACAACAAAGAAATTCACCTCCCCGAAGAATAAAAAGTTGCGTCCTTGTCCGTCATCAGCAGTAGACGATTTTGATCAGGAAGTCATCCGGAGAACTATATACAATTTTCATCTGTCCCATAAGCAATTTCCAACCTTAAAGGGGCTCCACTCTGTGTTAAAATCCGATATAGATTACAAATTTGGCATTTCCACCTTACGAAAACAAATACAAAAATTAGGATTTAAATGGAAAAAGACCGAGGACAACCGAAAAATATTAATGGAAAAACACAACATACGACTGCTAAGAATAAATTACCTTATCAAAATTGCGGAATATCGATCTCTAGATAGACCACTAGTTTATACTGATGAAACCTACATCCACACTTCACATGTGTCCGGAGAAGCTTGGACCGATGGAACAGAATTTGGTGTAAAAAAACAAATCAGTACAGGCCAGCGATTAATAATAGTGCACGCAGGAGGAAAAGATGGTTTTATTCCCAACGCTTTGTTAATGTTTAAGGCAAACCAAAAAACGGGAGATTACCATGACCAGATGAACTTTGTCAACTACGAAAAATGGTTAAAAGAAAAATTAATACCGAACCTCAAACCGAATAGCGTACTTATCGTGGATAATGCGTCCTATCACAACAAACTTTTGAATCGTGCTCCAACGTCAAATTCTAATAAACAAGAAATGATGGATTGGTTGACAGAACACAACATTTCGTATAACCGGTTGATTTACAAAACCAGTTTGTATGAATTAATTAAACAAAATAAAGAGCGGTTTCGCGAGTACCACATAGATGCAATTTTAAAAGAACATGGCCACTCCGTATTACGATTGCCACCGTATCACCCGACATTCAATCCGATCGAAAATATTTGGTCCATGGTAAAAGGATATGTAGCAAAAAGAAACGTTTCAATAAACATGCAAGGCATTATGAGTTTAGCAACTGAACGAATGAATACCATCACTGCTGAGGACTGGGAAAATATTTGTCACCACGTCGAAAGTTAAGAAAATAAATATCGATGTCAGGAAGGAGAAATGGATCAAATAACAGACAATTTTATTATCAATACTTGTGACAGCTCAGATGAAGAACATGATAGCGAATAAAAGAAAAAAACAGAGGACTACTACTTATTCCACTTCTTGGGTATGTCATTTTATTAAGTTAAGAGAAAATTAATCTCCTTTTGTTGCAAACGGTACAACCACTACAAATGCAATTCCATCTTCTCGATAATTCAACTATACCTAAAATGTTTCTTTTTATTAGTTCTCTGTCTACTTAAATAACTGTTTTACTTTACGCATCATGTAATAGGTATTCAGTCAATGAAAAATGTGTGTTCGGTATTATTTTATTCACTAATTTAGTAACTAGAACAGCGATATTAGTTGTATTGTTCCGTGCGGTAATCTAGCGGCTGGCCATTCTATTATTGTAGCGCCACATTTTTTCGCATCTCTACGTAAAAAGCATATTGTGCAAAAATTGATAGCCAGATTGTTATATCTATTAGGTAATCTAAAATGTAGCATTGTTAAACTGACATTTTCAATAAAATTGTTTTGGCAACCGTTCATAACTAGAAAGCAGGTAACGCAGTGGTCTTCGATGTCCCCAGTTTAGTCAGAGGGCTTGCAGTGGGCGGGGCGAACCGAGATATTTACCTACTCGCCGTATTGACCGGGTTTTGCCGTCAGTCCGGGGCCGGCGCCGAGCGAGTGAGCATGTGTACGCTGCGATCTGCCGTTGGGATCGATCGTTCTCGGAGTGTGTCGTATTGATATACTTACCTTAACAGTTGATTTATGTTTATAAAAGCGCCATAAACTTCTAAAAGAAGTTACGTGAATTGTTCTGTGTTTGAATACATATATTATAAGGACGGAAAGTACTCTTTTTTAAGTTGCCGTCAAATTGTAAACATTAAGTTTATTATTTTTATTACTTAGGAGGTAGGTACGTGTTTATTATAAAATTGTGCTTTACGTGACTTAAATAGTTAATTTATAAGATTTACGCATTTATAAAAGTACACAGTAGGTACTGTGTGCAAAAGATAAAACACTTTACCTGTACAAACTTATGTACATTGTTTTAAACTACCGCGGTTATTAGGTATTTATACCAAAACTGTTTACAAACGGATTCTTACCAATGCCTAGAAAACTGATTTATAGTAGGTAGGTATGCGGAGGTGTACTTTTCGCGTCATGTATAAAATAATAATAAATATGTATTTTTTTTAGAAATATGCAAATCTCAAATAACTTTGCGGCAATAACTAGAAACAGGTAGGTACGAGTATGATTCTTGGGGTCAAATACCTAGATTTAGGTAGTACCTAAATTAAATACGTATTGACATGAATACAGGACAAAATTAAACATTTTTAGTCACGCATTATGGTGTTTTGGCGACAGCTTTTTTGCCCTCGTAGCACTACATGTGCCGTGTACAAATGAATACAAGTTATACGATAGTCAGAGAGGCATATAGTAGGCACGTTTCTCATGCGTAAACAGCGTTTTTACGTGGAAGTGAAATTTCTGTACTTGTACTATTACTTATTCTGTGCTTTAGTATAAAAATAAGGTACCTATTTACCGATGCGTTACTATCTTTTTACGGCTATAATGATCAATGTATGACTTTTCGTATATAAGGGTCCATAAATCGGTTAAGAAACTTTTGCTTAGCATATGAATTTTATTAATATTTTTGTTAAATAATTGGTTATTTATTTGAAGAACTAAACTTGTTAATGAAAAGAGAATAACCCAGCTACCTTATAGCTATTACTCTAATTATTTTTTAACCGACTTCAAAAAAGGAGGAGGTTCTCAATTCGGTTGTTTGTTTTTTTTATTTTTTTTTATGTTTCTTACCTCAGAACTCCGTCATTTACACGACGATTTGGAAAATCATTTTTTTGTTCATGACTAGGTATATCCAAATTGGTCCCATAAAATTTTGGTGAAGATCTGATGCCGGGATCCATGAGGAATCGAATTCCTCGATTTTTATGAGCACATCTATGGCGATTTCGGTATTAATTACAGTAGTTAAAGCATTTACATTTTAAAATCACCATTTAGTGGAGAGAAACCAATGATGAAGACACCAGACATCAATTACCAGTGAGGGCTCTACCAGTGTTATTTAATTCGCGGATCGAGAGTCGATTTGGAAAAAGTATTTTTTCGGTTAAGTGTAGGAATCTCCAAGTTGGTCCCATAAAATTTTGGTTATGATCTGGTGGTGAGATCGATAAGGACTCGAAGGAATTCCTCAAATATTATGGGCACACCTATGGCGATTTTGGTGTTTATGAAAGAAGAACAAGCATTTACACTCGAAAATCATCATTTGGTGAAAATAAACTGATGATGAAGACACAAGCCACCAGTCACTAATAAGGGCTCAACCAGTGTTATTTAATTCACTAATCGCAATATAATTCTTTATCATATTTTGCTTAGAGGCAGAAGTTAGTTAAGATCAGGGTAGCAAAGTGGAGCTCCAGAGAACTCCTTAACGGTTAAGAGTTACAGGATAATTCTTAAAAAATACATGTATATTCTTTATAGTGTGTCTCTGAGGGAGTCTCCTTATCACCAAGTCAGGATCTGATGATGGGATCCCAGGGTAATCGAGAGAAACCCTCAAATATTATAGGCACTAACAATGTCTTGTATATATTTTTCTAAAGTTATTCAGTTATTTTCGTCTGCTTGTCATCATTTAATGATGCTGAGCTGATGATGGAAGGTACAAGTCCTTATTAACGGTCAATAGTTGCGAGATAATTCTTTAAAAATTATGGGGAAGTTGAGACTGTTGGTCGTATTCTTTTTTACCAGCAAGCTACTGGACTTAAACATTGTGACCTAGCCAATTCTTATAATTTAGATTTTTATTTACAATCAAATCCTCCTCAATCTTCCCACTCTTGAGCTCTTAAAAATACTTTATATCACTAAAATCCATCACTAAAAGGCAAAAAATAAATTTTGCTATATAAAAAAAGAACCGACTTCAAAATAAACTAAAAAGCCAAAAATAATCTTTTATGTACGGTACGGATCACATTTGAATCACCTTTTGAAGTCGGTGCCAAACCTGAAGTAAAGTTCTGCATTCAACAAAAATACGAATAACTAAATATATAGGTAGGTAATAACTACTGTTAATAGTAATAAATGAATGGCACCGACTTCAAACGGTGATTCAAATGTGATCCGTACCGTACATAAAAGATTATTTTTGGCTTTTTAGTTTATTTTGAAGTCGATTCTTTTTTTATTTAAAAAAAATTATGTAGAAATATGAAGTAGGTACGCCAATCTCATCTCAAATTATTCGCAATAAATCTTGGGATTACCTAGTTATATTGGTATAATGAGTCACGAATATCACTTCACTTGTAACTACAGCGCAATTATAAATCATTTCTTATTTATTTAGGGAACTACCGGCACATCCGCAGACACGCTATAATTGCACCTATCTTTAAACGACGAGTTGCGCAATAAGGCCGTTGAACTTCGCCAATCACTCGCGTATTTAATTACTCATAACAATTAGTATGTTTCATTCTTACTTTATATCTTTTACAGCACTAAGTAAGTTTTGCAGATAAAATTATATTCTTGCATGATTTGAAATTTAAATTACTCCATTAAGAAAAAATTACAAATACTAAAAACTAAAAAAATAAAAACAAAATTTTAATAAGTAAAAAAAAAATTTTTTTATCAAAATGAAGGTTCCACCGAGATTTGAACTCGGATCGCTGGATTCAGAGTCCAGAGTGCTAACCATTACACCATGGAACCGTTGACAAAGTGCGCGAATTTAGCGTTCAGACTCATTCTTCTATTTCTATTAATATAAATCGTGCATGCCAAAACGTATGCCATGAACTGAACAAAACCACAGAATAAGTACTATAACCGACTTTATAAAACGAAATGAATCGGCTCTTTCGAGAAACACCAAACAGACTACAGTACGATCGATCACCTATACTTAGTGTTTGCCACTCGGGACTTTTCGGATATATTACTTAGATGGTAGTAAATAATAAAAAGTACGGTACGAGTTTGATACTTTTATATTCAACGTCTGTCTTATGACTTAGGTCCCAATAAGGTCCTACTGGCATAAAGCTGGTACGAGACAGCCGTCGTTCTTAATTTAAATAGGTACAGTCGAGTTCATTTACATCTACACATATAAGAGAACAAAAATATCCGAACACGCTTTTATGTTCCTCACAATAGGGTCTTGTTCAGATATTTTTGGTCCCGTAAGTGTGTAGATGTAAGTGAAGTCGACTGTACATACTACTTTTACATACGGCCTGACTGTCTCCTATTCATCGTGCAGGATTTACACCTTCACAGTATCTAGTACGGGTATTTCCTGGTAATGGACATTAAATTAGTCACATGAATAAAAAAGGTCTTAAGTCTAGTGTTCACTTACATGTTTATAAAACCTTTTTAAGCATTTTTTAGTGTATAAAAGGTCTTAAGTTTATTGTTAACTTACCTGTTTACGACCTTTTTTAAGCATTTTGGAAAGATTCCGCAATTTTCACATTAGTGCATATGAATGACACAAACAACATTCAGATCGAATTAAAAAAAAACAATCTAAGTAGTGAAACCTCCACTCCGAAATAACATGAATTGTATATACGGACTGTATAGATTAAGCAGCAAAACGGTTGTACTTGTAAGTATACATTGAAGAAACTAAATTATGCAGTGTTTTTTTTAATTTTAGTGTTTCCTTTTTGGAGTCGGTTTTATTTTTTGTTAAAAAGTTATTCATACACATGTAGCGGAGCATTCATTGATGGTTATATAGGACTAAGTTTTATTATTATATTTTATCCGACTAAGCTGAAGAAAAAAATAGGGTTGTAGTATTTTCTCCGCTGACGAAGTTGCGGGCGCCTTGTAGTCTATATAATGACGAAGTGACGGTCACTTAATCGAAAAATATTGATTTTGGATTTTTTGTATGTTTGTATGTGTCTTTGTGACTTCATCACTCCAAAACGGCTTAACGGATTTCAACTACTTTTAGTACACGTGTGCCATCTACTGGTCATGCACAAATGGTTTTAGGATACTTTTTATCTGATTATGTTCAAGAAAAAAAGAGGGTTAAGTATATTTTTTATCCTCCGCTGACGAAGTTGCGGGCCACCTTCTAGTTATAAATAAAGCAGTAAACGCATTAAAACATTTCCAAATTTTTCATTGCTTTATCCAAACCAAATCCAATAAAAGTAGACGAACACCGAGCGGGAAACTCGAAGTAGGTACTTAGGTGGGTAATCGTATTGTAGTTGCTTTTAAATACAGACGTAGGCCGTATAGAAAAAAAGCAATTTAACTCGATCGACTGATTTTCAAAATTATAAGTAGGTGTTGGTTTTGTTAACAACCCTTCAAAGGTACCTACCTAATGCATCAAACACATACGAAGACGCAGGCATAACTCAAGCCAGTCTACAATAATTGAACTAAACTCAGATTTTTTATTCAAGACCAAAATCGAACAGTTCTCATCTAGATTATTTCATCAAATAAACATTATTTCTTAAAAATATGAATGAGAAATCATGCAACCAGTAATATTAGGGTAAGTTTCATTGATAATAATACTAACACTTAAACCAGTATGCAGTGATCACAGCGAAAGTGCGCCCGTTGACAATAAATGTTGGTCTTGAATCAATCAATATATCATAATCATCAATATATAATCAGAGTATAGATAAAGGAGTAATAACGTAACTCTATAGTTACCAGCACCTAATTCCCTTACTATTAGTTAGTGCATGATAAATTAGCATTTAATGAACGAAGACGGCACAGTGACCGTGGACCCAATTGCAACGGGGCTGCGGCAATATTAATGACGACCACTAGGTACCTAACGTCGGTACGAGCCAACGCCTTAGCAATCACATGTCGTTGCTTAGCACTCGAGGTACGCATTAGGTATAGTAACTCGCGCTTATTTCACGCCCACTTACCCCGCGATGACCGACAGACATTCGTCCAACTTATTGTCGACGCGAGGTTTTTAAATTAAGAGTCAGATGCATTAGAATTGTTTTAAGTACGTGAGAAGTAGGACCTATTCTAGGCATTGTTTATATCATTCATTACAAATCTCCGACATTTTATGTGTTAAGGTAGTACTTATGCGGCGTCGAAATATCTACCTATGTGTTTTAATATTCGCACTCAACACCACGACGCTCTTAAATTGGAAACATTAAGTTTCTCAGAGATGTACATTTTATATTTTTTCCCAATAGTATAAGTATGTTATGTGTTTCTATTAGTAAGACAGAAACTACAAATACCTCATTTTATATGGAACTAGCTTCTGCCCGCGACTTCGTCCGCCTTAAATTCGTTTATCGCGGATAAGGGTATTTTTCCGGGATAAAAAAAGCCTATGTCCTTCCCCGGGACTCAAACTATCTTCATACCAAATTTCATCCAAATAGGTTCAGCGGTTCAAGCGTTAAGAGGTAACAGACAGACAGACAGACAGACAGACGGACGGACGGACGGACGGACGGACGGACGGACGGACGGACGGACAGACGGACAGACAGACAGACAGACAGACAGACAGACAGACATACTTTTGCATTTATAATATTAGTATGGATTAGTATATATTGTATTTTGGATAATATTGTTTTAAACACCCGACTTTACATTTGTACAGTTACCACGTTTTTACTTTGGTTTAAATAGACTCGTAAGATAAGTAATAATACTAATAATAAAACATGACATTGACAGCTAACTTTGTTTTTTTCTTAGTAATCTAGGTATAGTAAAAATGTATTCACGACGAATGCTTAAAAAATATATACCTACCTATAAAAACAAGGTATATATGTAGGTATAAATGAACTTAGTGTAGATTATGAGTTCACATTGTATATTACCACTGGGAAATTAATATAAGATGCAAAAATTAACGTTCCCAATAGTTTTAATAGATGCCGCAATGAGTGATAAAAGTGTGCTTTAGTACTCAGTGGAGCTATCTGACCTGTGTCAGCGTCCGTCGAGATAAGCCATGCGCGACTGGCAACTTGCCAACCATCTGTTATCATAAGCTATTTATAGTACCTAATCTAATACACCTATATCATTACTCTAAGAACCATAATATGAAATGCTTACTAGGAATGTGCATTTGTGCTAAAATACTTTTGTAACAATACGGTAATCCCAGACACAGGAGAAGCTACCTGCAATGCACTAGATTATTATTAGTATCCATGGGAAAAACCGATTTTTAATCAAAACTGACGATATTTTTATAGAAATCGTATAATTGATTGAATTCCTTATTACTGCGGTCCTGGGTTCGAATCCCAGCTAGGGCAAATATTTGAGACTTTGAGAGATCATCATAATCATCATCATTCGCTTGTCCTTATCCCCATTTAAGTACTTGGGGTCGACGCAGGTTGTCTTTTCTTCCATCTCTATTCTATAACCCGTCATCTCGACACTCACAACGTTCTGTTCATGTCATCATCTCTCACGCAATCCCCCCACCTTTTCCTCGGCCTCCCCATCCCATCCCTCCACATGCATATCTAATTAATACCCTTCTTGTCACTTGACTCTCGTCCCTCCGCATAAGATGTCCATACCACCGTAGGCGATTTGCTCTCAGCTTATCGACTACGGGTGCTACTTTCAGGCTTCGTCTTAATACTCATTCCTTATCCGATCCATTTTCGTCACGCCACTCATCCATCTCAAAATGCTCATCTCCGTAACATGCAATCTGCTTTCATCCGTCACCTTTGCGGCCCAACATTCCGATCCATACATGACGACAGGTCTTACAATCGTGATGTAGATTTTGCCCTTCAATCGAGGAGGCATTCGGGCGTCGCATATCACTCCCGGACCTGTCGCCATTTCATTCATCGTACGCTGATTCAGTTTTAATGTCATGATGGTCAATATCACCATATCAAAAATCGGAGCAGACCGACAGCGTTATGCCATCGAGCGCTATGGGCGTAAAATCGGAGAGACCGCCGAAATTGCAAAGCAGGTGTTCAATTTTGGATTGACTGATTTTCAGACCAACATTCGCCAATTTTGACCGCCAATGCTCTACTCTGCTCTGAACTTCGAGCTCATCTTTACCGATAAGAACAATATCGGCGCCAGTCATTGACTGACGACAGAGCGTCTATGACAAAGCAGGAAGAGGTAGGGGCTTAAAGCCGATTCCAGGTGTAAGCCTACCGCGACACTGAACCGGTCCGTGGTTCGATTATGTCTTCTTGGGTATGTATATATACTATTATATGAATCTAAGTAAGTATTTCACTTATCTTTACCTTTAAGAATGTATAATACAGTCATAACTAATTCAGACAAATGGGTGCTTATAAAAATGATGAATAAAAACCGATAATTGATTGCACTTCTATAGTCTATAATTAACACTTCGTTAATAATCCCTATGCTTTACTAGCAGTGACCGGTAGGTGAGCTAAAATACCTAAAGTTCGCGAGTGGACATAATAGAGAGTGGTTACAACCAGATACATATAATATTTTAATTGGATTCCGGGTATTCGATATTTATTTGGGTACATGTCATAATATTGAACGTGACAAGTTTTGTTTACAGTGCAGCATGTTTAATGTTACTTTTTAGTAAAAAGGGCTAGACAAAATAAGGTCTGCATAAGATTTCTAAGAAGTAGTTGTAAAACGAATAATATGTGTTTTCCCACGCATTGTTTATTAATGACTCTCAAAGGGGCGTGTTAGAGCCAAGCGGTTTAAACAATTAGTGCTCAAAAGATAAGGGAGACAGTAAAAGGTCAAGTACATACTCAGGTAAGTAAATGGACTCATTCGCTCCTGAACCCTGGTCAGTTGAGTTAGTGCGTGTGTGGTTTATCGGATTTATCGTAACGATTTGTTTTTGACTTTGGCTTATTTTATGATATACTGGATATTCTTCAAATGATGACCTTGGCCTGAATTTAAGGATTACGATTTGCTGCGTTTCATATATTCGTTCACCTGGATCTCATCTCATACAGTAAGTCAACTTTAATTTTAATATGCCACGTGGGCATTTTATAGGACTAGAGTCTTAATATTTAAGAATTTGTTTGTATGTATAAAAATAAAGGTTTCTCAATTGTTTACGTTTTTTTTCTTTTATTTATTTCTTAATAAATAAATAATAAATTAATATTACGGAAAATTTTACACAAATCGCTCTAGTCCCATGGTAAGGTAAATATCGGTACTAGACGACGGTATATTTAATAGATATATTACTTATATACATAGAAAACATCCAAGACTCAGGAACAAATATTTATGCTCATCACACAAATATTTGCCCTTGCCGGGATTTGAACCCAGGACCTCAGTTTCGCAGGCAACGTTACTCCCACTGAGCCAAACCGGTCGTCAAAAGTTAGTGTTACCTTTTATTACACACAAACACAAAACAACACGGACAAATCCGCCCAAGGACTACTTGAATATGGAAAACCATATGTTATGCCTTCAGAAGCGAGTGAGTTACCTGAGTAGTGATGTACCGTTATATTCCCAGGAATATTCCCCATGTGGGGAATATAGGGGAATTTTATATTTGTATATTGTAAAACATGTTTTATGGTTTCTCCCACAAAAGTAAATATTTAACTATAGTTAAAACCTAACCAAGCACAGGAAATAATCACTTGTAAATGTAAATTCCCCATGCTCCCGGGAATATTCCCAATGTTTCCGGGAATATTCCCAATGTTCCCCGGGAAAATTCCCCATGTTTCTGGGGAAATTTCAATTGGTCTCGAAACTAAAAATAAAAGGTTATATAAAATGAATGTGAATAATTCATAGAACTTTTAGTTTAAATTAAGAATAACAATCGGATTAATTATTCGAGTAATGGGATTATTGTAACAAACGTTTTATGAAAAAACAAAATAATAATAATTCGTACGATTAGATATTGTCGGACAGTCAACCATTTTTTTTTAGATTCTGATGGACCCTGGGGGTACCTACTGGGGGTGCGTAACGGCCGCTATAACAACTTTTGGTATATTATTGGTCAATATAACGATTAAGGGGTATAATGCACTCTTGGTATAACAATATTTGGTATATTCTGATATGACCTATAATCAGGTATAATGAACTAGTAATATAACAACTATTAATCTAACAGTTACATGGTATAGCGTATATGTGATAAAACTATGTTCGATATAACTCTCAGTGGGTATAATGTAGTACTGGTATAAATTGGAAATAATTAATCGATATTTTTTACTATTGCAGGAATACATTAGTACGTACACAATACAGGAATTTCAGCTTATCTATTTCACCTTAAGGTAGGTCCGACTTGGGTTAGGACGACGAGCGAAGCGAGGAGGAGTGTAAATATGAACTGCGACCCTAACAAAGCGAGCGAGGCGAGCAAGCCGTGCAGGTCTATATCAAGTGAAAAATAAACCAACCATTGCCAATTTCACCTTAAGGCAGGCCCGACTTGGGTTGGGTTAGGTACGACGACGAGCGAAGCCAGGAGAAGTATTAGGTTGAACTGTGAACCCTAACGAGCGAGCAAAGCGAGCGAGCCGCGGAGGTCTTTATTGAGTCTTGCCTTTTGTACATACATTATTTTTATATTTTTTAATACAATATACCACTGATGCTTATAGCATATATTCATAATACTTGGTAAGCGTTATACCAAAAACCCATTGAACATTATACACCATGAAATTATCAATTTAGTTGTTATATTAAAAGTTTATTATGCCCCTGAAGTGTTTAAATTCTATGAAATTATATCAAATGTTGTTATATCCAGTGAAAATATATCAAAAGTTGTTATACCGATCATTACATACCCACCTACTGGAACTTAGGATAGGATGATCATTGGTGGATGATAGCAGTGATAGTGGTGGTGGTGATGATGGTGGTGATGGTGATGATGGTGGTAATAGTGTTGGTGATGATGGTGGTGATGGTAGTGGTGGTGGTGGATGGTGGGGGTGATAGTGATAATGGTGATGGACTATCACTACCACCATCACCTCACCACCATCTACCACCATCACCTCATTACCATCACCATCATCACCATCATTACCATCATCATCATCACCACCACCATCCACTACCTTACGCTCAAACAAACATTCAATGTAAATCGCAAAATACTTTTTTAATATATTTTTTGACATTAACATCATTAAAATAATAAAATAACAGATAGTGCTATTTTATTATTTTAATGATATTTTAAATGTATTTCTCATTAAAATATGCAATGTAACATTCGGTAAGGTTTGTTTTGTTTAATATGCCTCACTGACACAGACAATCTTTTTCATCAGTTGAATATTAATGAAAAAATATAAGAAACTGTTAGATATAATAATTAATAACGGTTTTTTATTCGTTTTTAAACATGTTATTTCTACCCAATATGTACTTATTTTATATTTTATTTCCTTTCTTATACTATTTGCAATGTTCCCCAGTTTGGGGAATATTCCCGGGAACAAAGGAAATTCCCGGGAATATTCCCTCGGCACATCACTATACCTGAGTATGTACTTAACTCTGTACGTACTTGCTTCCTTATCTTTCTAGTACTAGTAGCTTACACTATTTTGACGCTAATACGCCACTCTGACAAGCATTGACAATGAATAGGAAAACACAGATTACTAATTTACAATATATTTCAACTTTATGGCTGAAATGTAACCATTTTTCATTATTACGGCTAGTACTCGCAGTGCCCGGATGAATATCGAATACCCGGAATCCAACTAAAATATTATATTTATCCGGTTGTAACCACTCTCTATTATGTCCACTCGCGAACTTTAGGTATTTTAGCTCACCTAATTCCGGTCACTGTTTACTAGAAATGTGTGTCAGGTAGAATTTAAAGTTTTAGGGAAACGTACAACGTAACAAGAGTAGATACAAATTATTAAAACAAAGGCCCGTCTTCGTTGCTTATAGGTGCGAAAGTCATTCAGCTGCTGTCTGCAGTTTAATTACGTAAATTTTCTTAGTACTTACATAAATATATATTACCGTAACTGAATAAAACATTTTATCCCCTTACCTACATTGGAATGACGACACCTTTCATCGTCCAACCTTCGAGTTTCATTTGCATGTAGCCCCACTTGTAGGATTCTTGGCATATCGATTGGACATCACTCTTGACCGACACAGCACGCCACGTTGCATAGATAGACGTCTGTATCTAAGCAGGCCACGGTTGGCAAATTTTCACCGTGATGAGACTTAATTTACATAACACACAATCACAAAGAAAATGCTCATGAAGTGCTCAGGGTCTCCTAGTTCCTGTAGTATCACCAACCGATAACATAGTAATAATTGTAAAGCAACCCACATGTGGGCGCTTTGGGGCAGGCCTTCAAATAAGCCCCAGGGCCCGGACCCCGTACTCGTTAAAGCACGTTAAAAGGCTGAATTATATATGTATTATTCTAAATTTGATGATGTAACCGGAGCCAATAGTACCAATATTCCCAATTCCGTACAAAATAAAACCAGTGTAATGTTACTTCACAGTGCTGCTGTTAACCTAAATGATTAATGCTGAATTTATAACTGTATCTATATATCGAACTTAATACCGCCGACTGAAAGACGTTTCAGTTGGATATTCAACGATTAAACTACGACAGAGGAGGAAAGGTGTAATGTCTTATTATTTTGCTAAGGATTTATCACTTTGTCAAAGGTTCTTTACGGTCACGAGAGGATTATTTATTTTCCAAGCGCTGGGAAGGGCCATCAAATTGAAGAGCAAATGGTTTTCGGCTTATTTATTGGATAAATTGAAATGCTTTGAATATCTCAGAGAAAAACACAAAAATTGAGGATATTTAAGTAAACAGCTTTATTTGATATTTATAGCAAGTTTTAAACGTTACTTTTTGCAACCTAAAACAAAACCTATATAAATCATTCAATCGAAATCCTGATTTAGACATAAGCCGCCAGTCGTTAATTATAAATTATCGCTTTAATAAACACTTTTAGATAACGTTAGACATGATCTACATAGAATCTCCTCAACTTCTGAAAGATGTTGATCCACAGTGAGATGCTCATACATAATAGTAAATACAAAGAATTGATACAAAGGTTATTACAATACAAATTCCATTCAAAACTGATGATCATGAACTAGAAAATCCAGTTCTATAGATGAATAATGCACTAGTACTTAGTGATTATTACTATGCAATTACCTTTACAGCATCTATTTCAAGATGCACATACATAAGTGGTCTGTATGCTGGTGCACGCGGCGTGGACCGGGTGACCTTGCGGCAGATGCGCACGACCTCACAACCCTGGCTGGCGTGGCCATGCGTAGCCTAACTGAAGCTGACGGTGAATGATCACCGCCGGTACACCATCGGATTATTGCCAAATATGTCAATCATACTGACGTATCTACCTAGCATTCTGTAATATTCAAATTAACAACAATGCTACATGTCAGACACGCGTTGTTGTTAAATTTACCTTTAAGCACTTGTCAACGTTGAATTTTATCAATTCATTATTCTATGTCGAGTTTCAGCAACCGATCTCTAAAGGTTAGATTATAGTCTGCACATGTCAAGCACACGGATTCAGACATTATGTCATATAGAAGCAAAATCAGCAACCTCTACTCTTTTTACTGTGTATGTTGCTGACTTTGCTTGTATAGTATATAGGGAACAATCACAAAAAAAAATCCGAATAATCATCTGAAAGGTGGCCAAATAATTAAAGAACACAACAGGCAATCATCTCAATTAGAAGTTTGAATTACAATTACAGCATCAATGAACAAAGCGACGTGTGCGTGCACTGTTGGCCAGTTTTCGACAATTAATCAATATTTATTCAGATAATTGGTGGGCAAGGTTCCTCGTCCGCGGTGTGCAGGTCATGGCTCCGCGACGCTAATAGTTTAAACACGGGAACTAATTTGTTAGTCTTGGTAACATTGCTAAGGATACATAGGTTATGCCAACGCCACACCATGCCGACAGACGTGTCTTCGTCTTCACTATCACTACTCACTAACATAGTATAAAACAAAGCCGCTTTCTCTTTCCCTATATCCCTATATCCCTATGTACGCTTAAATCTTTAAAACTACGCAACGGATTTTAATGCGTTTTTTTCAATAGATAGAGTGATTGAAGAGGAAGGTTTATATGTATAATAACATTCATTAAATAGGGGAGAAATACTGTTATTTTTGAGGTTTCTAATGTGATGTCGTAAATAATTACATTTTTTCCGCTTCCATTGCAAACGCAGGCTAAACCCTCAAAACCCCCAAAACCTTTAAAACGACATTTATCGAAATAATGTACTAAGTATTGTACACATTGAAAAGGTCTACAGAAAACTCCGCGACGGTATATGTCTATCTCTTATGGATATCCCACAATAACATTTTTTGTCATTTACTTTTCACGACAAATAATGGGTAATTTTCGAAGCGATTTTAACCAATACAACATTAATCCTTATCCAATTAAAAACCTTAAATACATTGTTGATTTAATATAGATCTATATGGCCCTTTACAGCATACGATTTAAATGAATATTTTCGAAGATATTACAGATTTAAATATTGCGGACCGTAGCGTTTGCGGCGGTACCGGCGGGCCGGGTTAGTATTTAGTATCAGCATTGCACCCGTGCGAAGCCGGAGCGGGTCGCTAGTATGATATAATCGTGATTTTCTATTAATTGCGCTTGATTACCGACTTAAACACAATAGTAAGCTTATTAAGTAGTGTTATTAATTGTTAGCGACTGTATTGTGTAGAATTCATAATGCCGTCGTAATCGCCGCTGCAGCCATCACGTCAGTGTCCTCGTTGTCGTATTAAATTTACCTCATTTTCCTTGTTTTAATGGTCCTCACTTACGCAACGAAATAGCTCTGTAAGTGCGGCCTGAGATTCGTACCCACTTGTTCAAAGCGTGCAGACAGACAGGCAGACGTTGTTAGACTCACCGGAGGCCTCATGGCAGATTGCTAGTAATAAAGCTTATTATCTGTGGCTATTGTACACAATGCAGGAAGATTTTTTGCTAAAAATCCTTCGAGGTTGGCATTACATAATTACTAACAAACAAAAAGTTTTCATAAAGTGGGTAGTATATCACAATTAACTAAAAATATTAGTATTATCAAGGATCAGTAGAACTAGAGGACTGACAATAACCATACAAAAGCCGTTGCCCGATATAATTTACAACGCCATCTATGCATAGGAATTATTAAGTATTTACAATTATTCAATTTTGCAAGCGTGAGCGTGACACAGTATTTAAATTTAGTTAAGATTTATTTATTATAACTATTATAAGCTATTTATTACGAACGAATTGTTACTGCAGCACTATGTTTCTTTGTTCAATTATGTCATATATAGGTGTTAAAGTGGATGCGATCCAAACTATGGCAATTGACAGTCCTCTTGTTTTTATAATCCTTGCTATTATAAATGGCTAGGAGCAATATCCACGAAGTACTTAGCGGAAAATTACTATGAATACTATGTAAGACCTCTACTAGTGTTATTTTTATTTTACTATTAGGTAAGTACAGCTAACTGCAAAAAAATATCGTACAAAAGGCATTCTCTACAATCAGAAAAAAATAGGCGGTGCTTGGACTTATACGTACTACACATAAAACATAAAATTAGTTTTATACTTAAATAGATCAATAATCTAAATATGTATAATATACAAATCGATGGGCATACAGCGATGAAACGTGTTAAGCAGATATAAGACACTTCAGTTCTGCCGGAAAACGAAGTCGCACACGGACTTTTTGAATGCAAAGTTTTAGGTGCCTGTTTTGATTTTGAGACGAAGACTATTCCAGAGGCTTCAGTTAGTAAACCAGTTATAAAAATAAATGAAATGAATAAGATACTCCAAGACGTTAATATCATTACCCTATTAATCTGCAAAGATTTTTTAGTTCAGACAAAAACAAAAAATAACCACCTGCGGCTCTGTGTGAAAAACATGAATCATGGTGGACCAAGGATCTCGCAATAAATACTATAATCTCCGAGGTAATAACCTTCGCCCGTGAATATACCCAGCCTTCATACATGCTATCAAACAAGGTGACAAAAAATCTTGACATGCGAACACCTAAACGCCTAAGTCATAAAAAGCCACGGACACCACTAACAGAAGTAGAGGCTTTCAACTACATCAAGGCTCTATACTCCAATTTGTACATGTAGATATTAACATGTACAAATTGGAGTATTAAGGCTATGGATGCGATTAAATTGCAAAAAAAGGTTATTAATAAACATTGAATCATGCTTGAAACCTTAATTGAATTTTAACGAATGCTGTGAATTTATTTCCTGTTTTGTTTTAATTAAAAATACGAAGTTACGTATCTATTGATTTCTTTGATTGCTGTGTTCATTTCGTTTGCTAAAAGATACTACATATTACTCAACAATAATAGCAATATGGGTATACCGATATAGCCATATTGCTATGGTCTGTATAAAATGAGGATAGAGAATACCGCAATAACGCGCGTCGGTTATTTATTGAGTGTCCGTGAACATTACACCATTTTATAAACGTAAAAGATCGTTCAAGTGTGGAAGCGCAGATTGCCGAGTGACTAAGCATTTTAAGGCTTAATATACAGTATAGCTATGCTAGTGTCAATGACTGATTGATGGCTGTTGAAAATATGTTCGCTTAGTTCCTAGATCAGGCAAATATATTATTTGCTGTCCCATGTTTATCTGATTCCGATTTATTTTTAGGATTCCAAGCCTCAAAAGGAAAAAACGAACCCCTTATAGAATCACTTTGATGTCCGTCTGACCCTTTATCAAAACCCTTTTCCCCAGGGATGCATGGAGGTATTAAGTTGAAATTAATATCGCATTCTCAAGGCTGCAATAGGGAATATGCATGAATTTTTATTTTTGCTTTATTAAAAGCTCATTTATATAACAAACAGTAGACAAACATATTTTTTCAAATAACTATAAAAATAACCAAGATATAAAAGCCATCAAACATTTCATTCTATCTCTTTCTTGTAAAACAGAATTTAATATGGAGTTTATATTGCTGGAGTGCACTTTGACGTAACAGTGCATATCGGACCTCTCTGTCTAATTAGTAGTTTAAAATACCTATGTTATGCGTATTTCTTGGCTGATTTTAATTTTAATTGCACATTTAGAAATAGTTTTTAGAAAAGCGATAAAAAAATCATGCATGTACCCTATTCCTTAAAGCTGTGAAGAAATTTAACTTGTACTCTATTAAACGTATTTATAAGATACAATCATTAAAAGGTATATCCATAAAAAATATCGTGGAATTAAAACCTACAGGTTACTTGTAGTTTTCCTAGAAACTTGAAATTTGGTATGAAGGTAGCTTATCTTATAGCACATTCAATGAGAAAAGTTTGAAAACCTTAAATGTCAGTAACCAATATAAAATGACCCCACACTGCGTAGACTTTGATAAGGAACAGGGCTCTGTTAACACTGGATCTTCATAGATAGGTACGGGTGTTTATAGTGATTTTTCGATTTCGTAACCGCGATTTACGTGACAGACGAACTCTTAACATGCCTAGATATTTGTGCGGAACCCTCGGTATCCGAGTCCAATTCACACTTGGCCGGGTTTTTATTTTCTCACTTTCGTTTCAGTTAGAGACAGGTATGAGAAATAAATACATTTGTTTTTTTGTTGGTTCATCAAATTATAATCTTGCATGATTACACACAATATGGACATTACTTATTCAGGAGTTTATGTACGTAAAGAGTAAAAACACGCATAGAGATAAAATTGCATAGGGAGCTGTTTGACAGTTTAATATAGCTTGGCTTAGCTTAGGTAGAAAGATGGATTTTGGCTCAAAATTTAAAACCAATATGGAAGTATTGCACTATTGCGGCTGCGCTCTGAGTATGGAATCTGTGGCTGAAGACAGCACTGATTGCCGCCGTGGCGACGCTGAGATGGAGTGACATTCCTCCGACACATTACCAATCACGTCACTTTTATGGACAACAACCGCGCCGACACAGTTCATCATCTAGATTGGATTCGTCTTCCATGCCGCTCGAGGATTGGAATTTTTCAAATGCTATTTCCGTTTAAGCTTCTTTTCAACACAATTGTTGAGTACGTAAGCTCTAGTTACGTCACATCCACGTCTACCCACACCTCTAGGCAAGCCACATATGTCGAAGTAGGCGATATTATCCTTTTCGGATGCGTGTAATGTGAAAGTGACAGAGGCGTCTAATCGTAAGACACAGTTGTAGTCGAATCGGTGGTCTTGGGACTCGAGTGTGTCGCGTAACGGTCCGGCACGCGTGATGCCGTGCCATACGATTACTACCGGCAAGCGCAGAGCCGTGCCGAACTAACGAGGAATACGAACCTGCCGCACTCGCAGATCGACTGACTGAAAAAATTGTATACCTTACTTACCTCATACAAATTCATGCCGGGTACCTCTTGTATCAATGTTATTGAGTTATCAATATTTCAATAATATGTAACATACATGTCAATAGACAAACGAACACTAAGGGGATGCATTCATACATTGTATACAATGTATGATGCTTCACAAGTCCAAAAATTAAAACGGCTAAACGTTGTATTAAAAGCGGGCCCGTTTTTATTTCTTGCGCGTGCATAGTTACGGCCAGTGAGATAATATTAATTTTAAAATGATAGTATGTCAATAACATACAAAAAAACACCTTTAGTTTAATAACGGCTCAACAGATTGAATGGAGATGTAACAAATAAAGAGCTAAAACGAGTTACAGGTACACAATGACAATTATATCAGCAAGTGTAGGACGTGTGGCGGACCGAGGGTCGATCAATTCTCCATACTCGGGGAGCCGCCGTTGGGATCATAATAAAGAATATATCTCCACGGGTTAAATTACTGTATTTATTATAAATTGACTTTTATAATTGACGTAAGCATAAAGGTGAATTCACCCGTTTATATCAATTAACATAATATCTTATTACACAGTTGTATAGCTCGTCAGGTTTGCGGAACATAAATCATGTGAGCAAATATGCATTGGCAATTATCTGCATAGTTATCTTGTCATCAAGTAACCAAAGCCCACTTAATTGTTCGATACTTGTACGGAAACATGCTCTAAAGCTTCTGCGTTCGAGTATGTGATAGAACGTAAAGCCTATAACTCACATTAATATAACAGGTTGTTTATTGAAACTCATCCTTGGTACGGGCTAGACAGTTAAGTCCATTTGAGTATTTGTAGAAAAAGCACACTGTATTCCTTTGAAATCCTACAAATATTAACTTTATTTATTAAAACCCTTCTTCTTTTGTGAAGTTGGTTAAAAATTGCCTAAATTTTGAATTTTTAAGAGTTATCTCTAAAAATTTCGCGCTTTTTGAAATTAAGTTACTTCTTATGAAGTAACTCAATTTCAAAATTACGAACCGGAAGAACTAAGTCAGTCACATATTAACAAATTTTACTGTTCGCAATGCTTATGAAAGCATCTACGTGTAACGGTATTTTATCGAACACGCATGCAAATAAATCAAAACCAATCTATACAAAACTTAAATGAAGTAAACATACTCGAACATAACAATAGTCAATCTAAATATTATTTTAATAGCTATCTCTTCAACTTTCTCTCGCCGCCTCCCCATTGCTACGGCGCGTCGCCCACGGATCATTTCCAAAACGTTATTGTAGACCTCATTATACTTATAGGTCTGTTTAGAGGAGAGTGGACTGTGACCACGGCTGTGGGTCAAGGACTCGGTCAGTTACCCGGTGCCCCCCTGCCGGCTCGATTACTTCTTTTTTGGACCCTCTTTATGGAGATTTCGTGAATTCATTATGTGGGATTACAATGAAGAGTTAAAAAAATGTGGACGCGGTAGTCATCGCATTGAATCGAAAAGTACAGTCAACGGTACATATCCCTGAACATTCAGTGCTCGGGTTAAATGGAATACAGAACTTTCTAATTGAATCAATGTTGCCTGTCCTTTGATATTCCATTAAAACGGTTACACTGTATTTACTGGCTTTTAATATGGATAAACATATATGCTATAATCCGTGTTCGATGCAAGTAGTAAACTGGACATTTTGCACACTGAATCACACTATTGATATATTACCGACGTATGTTAGTTTATAAGGTTCTATGATTTCCTCGCAGCTTCGACCCGCGTTACCAAGATTCACAATACAAAGTTTCATTCCCCTTTTCACCACATTTAGGAATGATTTTCGGGATAAAACATATTCTATTTCTTTCCTAGGTTCTTAAACTACCTGCATACCACATTTTTTTCATTTCATCTAAATCGGCGGTTTAAAGGTAAGGAACAGGCAGATAAGACCGACATAGTTACTTTTGAATTTATAATATTAATTATGGTTTAGTTAAAATCAATTAATTGATTGGCACTAAACTTATTTCCCAGGTGTCCCAAGCTACTCTTTCTCAACTTGATCGCCCGCATTAATGCCAGAGGCCGTCGATGACATTGCCTCCTCCGGATATGCGGAGTACGCGTCTCTTGATTGTACTTCTCGGGTATGTTTTGCAAAAGGAAATAATTTCCGATAAAAAGCCATATCAAGCGACAAAAGTCTCGAATTCAGGCGATTGAGGTCATGATCATGGCCGAATTGACCGCAAGTGGCGTCGTTGGGACCAATTTGTAAACATGGAGATGTTTTAAAGTATTAGATACGGAAGAAATTGGTGTAGAAGTTGATGTATGAACAATGCATGATATATAATTTGTTTTGAAATAAAGGACTTTACTTCTTGACTTAAGACGACAAGTCACATTCAGATTCTTTATTGGTGTACATTTAAATTACAAGTCAATATGCGCAAGTATTTATTATTTTACTTATTTAGTATTTTTTATATTAAGTAATTCTTCTTTTTTGCGTAAAAGTGTATGCTGTTTGGGCAAAAAATATTTTACACTGAAGCATGCACTTAAATAACACTGATATTTAATAAAAAATAAACGTAAATTAAGTCAAGAAACGATCAGAATGTAAATAGATAAACTTTTCTTAATTTGATACAATTTTAAATCTTACATACCTGTTTAGGTACCACTAAAACTGGTTAGTTACTGAAGATCAGACTCACATACCATTTGTTAATGAATGAATATCTACATTAATTATAAGGCGAGCATTTATAAATCAAAGCACCTGATATTATACTGATGTAGCGGAGTTACTTATAAAAATGTTCCGCCCAGTGATTACTCACTATTACCATCTATAACGACTGTATTGAATTGCACGTGCACAACCTGCGGGCAGCTCTTCACCATAAGATAATCATTTGTACCATTTAAGTCTCATTAATCTGCATTCTTATTGTTTAACAGTTATAGTATTCTCCCACAACTTGTCTAGTAATCTCAGTAGCCTTGATACCGCTTTGTGCCTATCGTTGTTATATAATGATTATAGCGTATTCTGCACACTGCAGAAGTGCCTTGCGACTAGCAAGTAGTAGTAGCGTAACTTGCGTACAATTCCGAAAAGGATAATGCTCATTACAAGCTTTTATTTAACTTGCAATGTTCGTATGTAAACTGCGGTTTTAAAATTTGTAAAAAAAAATTTTTTTTTTAACGCCTTTGCATACATATTAGTCCGTCGAATAAACCAGAAATATATCAGATACGCAAGCGCGGTATAATGAAATAGCTCGTCGTAAGAAAACATAATGGTGTGTCACCATTATGTTGTCTTAGGTAATCTCCACGTACGCTCTACCAACCTTACTGCCTTATGTAAACGATCTCGCCCATTGAGGTGCTTAAGTAGGTATTGTTAACTATTTCTTTACAAGATTTACCCCAATTCTAATGTAATTTGCTGAATATACTCGAAACATGATAGGTAATTAATGTATTCATCCATGCTATCCATACTTACTAATATTATAAATGCGAAAGTGTGTCTGTCTCTCTGTCTGTTTGTCTGTCTGTCTGTTACCTCTTCACGCTTAAACCGCTGAAACTAATTGGATGAAGTTTGGTATGGAGATTGAGTCCCGGGGAAGGACATAGGCTACTTTTTATCCCGGAATAATATCCTTATCCGCGATAAACGAATTTAAGGCGGACGAAGTCGCGGGCAGAAGCTAGTCTTATTAATAAATCAAGAGATAGTGTATACATATAATCAGTAATCCTTGCTCTTACTAGGTATTAAATTAAAGGTATATTATCAATCATCAGATAATCACGTATTTTAATATTCTAAATACAAAAGTATATAAAAGAAATAGGTATATAAGATATGACTTTTTTTCTACGTGATGACAGGCAATTAATATCTTTGTCATCTAGAGACTTCATGAAACGATTATGACCATATTAGTTTAAAAAAATTGCCAAATCAGCGTAAATAATTTGTGTATACGTTTTCAAAATCAGTACAGAGCCGTACTTAGCTTGAGGTGTACTGATAAACCTCCTAAAAGTCGCGTGTAGAAATAGATAGGTCGTTTTGATTATTTGACAACAGAATTGTGCAAGTATCTGTAACATATGTAATTATAATTATACAAGGTTTTCGAAATAGAAGCAAATTACTGAAAAAAGTGACGTTTAAACCCCAAAATCACGACGTCAACAGAGCTCCTACACCCGGGGACTTTTAGGACATTTATGAGAACACCTTTCGGAAGACGTATATCGATTTTCAAAACTACACGAATTATTTACGCTGATTGATGCTAATTTTCTCGAGCTATTTATATATCTTGGACAATATATTTATAAGCATAATTCGCAATAACCGATATGTTGGCGTTGTATGACTTGATTATTGTATAGGGTATCACAAGCGTCCCTTCCATATACATTTGGTATAGCCATGCAGGAGAAGAGAACATCGAATTAAACTTTTTGCTTTTATCTTTACATTGCAAAGCGAGTCTCGAGTTTGAGATATTCTAGTTCCACGCAAATGTTCCAATTTAATAAATTACTCGCATATTTAGCATCGACAGTCTTGCGGTTTCGACAGATATAGATGGGGTATAATTTTAAACTCTCCACCGGCGCAATTACTTAATGTAAATATCCTTTAGAGTCAAAAGGCGTATCCACTATTGATTTGTGCTGTGTTTACTTCCTTTGAGTATAAAGGTATGGATATGTTACTGGGGTCTGTATGATCATCTCCATTAGTAAATACCTTGATAAAATTACATGGATTACTGTTAACTATATTTTACTTGCAGCTTCGCCCGCGTGGTAAATGTTGATTAACTATTGTCCGAGATAATATTATACATATATTGTACATGTATTTCTACTAGAATGTGCCAGCAACTTCGTTCGCGGAGGAGAAAAGTCATAACCCCTCTTTTTTCCTTAGCGTAGTCGGGTAAAAAGTATCCTATAGCTTTTGTGAATGCCCACTATGCCAAGCTAACTAGATACGTGCTATGCGATAGAGTAATTTGTAGAAGAAGCATAGGCGAGTGTGTGGACGACCCCCATAAGTAACATCTGTGGACTTGTAACTGTTCATAATCGGAGTTCAACTTGATAATTTGTAAAAGGTAAGACAAGAGTGGACCAAAGTTGTGACTTCCGATGACGAACAGTTGCTAGCTTCGGGATAAACAATGTGTGTAGGTGTGGGTTTAAGGCGCAGCGAAAATAACAAAAACCGGCCAACAGCATGTCAGACCACGATCAATGTAAGGTTCCGCAGCCGTTCATGAAAAGGAAAACAACGCACTAAAGACGAAAACAATACGATATGAAAAAGTGCACTAGCAAAAGAGCTTATCTGCACGGCACTTACATCCTTTTGCTCTGAAGTACAGTTTTTCGGCAATAACTCAAAAACGGTTCATCAGAATATGTTAAAAGTATTTATTGTTGAAAGTATTTATTAAGCTATACATTTGTATTTTTTTTATTGTTTTTGACCGGAATAGGTATAGAAAAAAGAGGGGGTTGGGGACAAAATTTATGCTACTTTGGGAGCGAATATTGCCGAATATATTCACTAAATCAAAACTTAATTTTTAGAAATTTCTATTTTTTTTTAAAGAACTATCGATATATGTGTCACACAATGTTTGTTTCCTACTTTTTTTTCTTTCGGTTACATGTACGGAATGCCTCCCGTACAAATATATGTTTTAATCGTCAAACTACGTAGTGGCTTATACAAGACACCTATACTTCAAATTTCATTCATATACATCTTAAGGACGAACAGACGGTCGGAAGGACATGACGAAACTATGAGAGTTCCGTTTTTGCCATTTCGGCTACGAAACCCTAAAAACGTAATTTACGTCCTAAGAAGTGTGCGGAGCGGTTAATTAGCATGGTGGAAAACAACCACGTCTCGGCGAGCAACGAACTCGGCCGGCCGCGCCGGCTCGAGCCGCCGATGTTTATTGCTGTTTGGCCGCAAAAATCCTCTCACCCGCGGATTTTCCTGATGGCTTTGTTCACGCTAGAACGGTCTAAAAGGGGATTACTCCGCGCCCCGCATTGGGGACACGTAAATCTTTTTAATTACTGTATTTTTGTTTTGTGTTGTATCTTGACACCTAAATATGCTTTATTTAATAACATAAGTCCACATTTATGAATTGTTTTTTGGCAATCTAAAACAATTACAATTTTCTATAAATCTTGAGGCAAACTTTTATTGAAGACTGTACTTTTCTTTAAAAATCACTTGTCAATTACATTAAGACGTTTCTAAAAAGCCCAAACTTGGTGGATTCTCCTTCGACCACCTTCCGGCTCCATCAGCAGATCATCTCAATTGTATCATAAATCATAATATTGCATTGTCACCACATTGTCACCGAACTTACATAAATATGCCAAATTTTAGCTCATTCGAAAACCGCGGGAACTGGTTCAAATTTAACTTGCAAGATTTTACCTAAAAAACAATAACATCAACAACAACAAACACGGCAAATTATTTAAAATCTTGTAATGAAGTTCTAAAATAAAAACATCTTCTTGAAATTATTTTCAATGAAACTTGATTTGCAATTTTGACTAGGTAGGTAGAGCGTTTTTACTCAAAAGCAGACAAGAAAGTGGCGATGTTGGTAACTCTACCATGATGCCTGCAGTAGAAAATACGATGAATAACTAAATAAATTATAATAAAATGTAATGTACTCATTAATTATAATGTTTGGAACTAAATGCAACTAAGAATCTGAATCCTTAGAAATCTAACAACAATTGGAATTCATTTACTTATTGGCATTTTACCAAAACACTTTCTTTTACTTTCTACCGCAAATGCCATAAACAGTAGGTGTCACGAAACCAGCTGGAAAATACATTTTTTGTTCCCCGACAGTCGAGGAGAAAGGTGACCGCCTGGACCCAGTGACCCACTCGCGAAGTCTACTTTCCTTGCATGCAGGCTATTGTCTCACTACTAAATGTTATATTTGTCAACATTCCTCGACATGCGTAACACTTACAGATACATTATTATCGTACATAATAAATATTACTTGAACACAATATACAATTAAGTTATTACTTGATCTCTATGTCTGTAGATAAAATGAATATTTTGTGATATTTTTCCTTTATATTTATTAAAATTTCACAAACCGCATAGTTTTCATTATTTATTAATGTAAAAACATGAACATGTATTAATTTTAATTTTAATAAATTTACAATGGGCAAATACATTAAATAGCGTGGTCCTCCCGCCGGCTCAAAAAGTCATACACCGATAGTTGTTTGAATAAAAAATAGTAAATTAAAATTATGTAAATGGCTGTACAAGCAGGTTGCGGTTGGTAAGAAATTTATTGTCAATATATCGGTAAATATTAAATCTATGTGTATGGACTTGTACCATCTGTATGGTCACGGTATACACAGACCGTACGGGAGTAGAATTGACGTAATTTCTGTATAAGTTAAACAGGTCTCTTAAACATCTAAGAAGAAATTGTAGAACAAGGTCTCTTTATCATGCCGTGCCTAGAATAAGCACCTTAGTTTATCGTAGCGAGTGTTGACTTACAGTATAATGCGGTGGAGATGAAGATTTTAATTAGAGTCCAGTCGAGAGCCGAGGTATAAATAGCCGGGACGCTGCAGGACAGGTTGGCAGGTAGGGCTAGATACACCCGGCTTGAAATAAAAACTAATAAGCTTTAAGTTAACTTCGCATGGGGGCGTAAATAAATTAAATTATTAAAAGTCTAAACAATGCCTAATAATACCTATATAATTTATATTTAATATAGTTTTATTTCGTTCAGCACTGTAATCTGAAAAGTTGGTCGTATACGAGGCTCGGAAAGTGAGGAAAACAATATAGCGCCATAGTTTCTATTTAGCTCAATTAGGTACTGTACTTAAGTTTTATAGGCGGCCCAAGTAAAACAAATGCGACCCTGTTCCGAGTTCTATATTTACGTTTAACTTAGTTTTAACTGACTCCACAAAAAAGCAGCCGGTAATTATTTGTTTGTTACACACTGGAATGTATCGTTTATTATGAGTAAAATACAGACAAAACCTAGTGTGGCTGTCAGCATGCGTATTATTTTGCATTGTAATGTTCTGGCGATATAATCAGAAGGTGTTTTTTAACCATTTCATCTGATATAATGTGATCACATTACTTTTGTATCTTAGAGACTTTATGTTGCTTTCAAAATCGTCCAGAAAATATATTTCGGATAAGCCTTCAACGAACTCTATGTACAATTTTAAAATACAATAGGTTAATATCCTGCCAAAACAATTTAAGCATCCTCTGAATATATGTTTAGTAAGTATTTATACTTTTACGTAAAAACGACTTTTACGTAATATTTTGGGTTCCCATCAATTTTTGGTGCAAGCGGTAGGAGGGAGAGCTAGCTAATGGTACCGGTCAGCCGGGTACCAAAAGGACAATGAACATTCATGGCGTCGAATCATCGGTAGCGTACCGACGTCTATAGAAACACTCCTTGATAGGTACATAAAGTAATATGTATGTAAGTTTATGTTCGTATATATTATAAGTATATTTGTGAATTTTATTTCTCTTAAATTTTCTTAGTTTATAGGGCCTGCACCATATAACTATTTCTGTTTAACTCAATGGTTGACTGGTAGAGAATGGCTTTAGGCATGAAGCTTTTTGCCATTCTCAGAATGGCCACCGAGCACGAATTGATGCCATTTTTTCAACCAAAGGAAATGATTAGACCATGCACAGATGTTTTACTTAACGAATCATGTGCAATTGCAGTTTGCGTAGTTTGCTTTTTTTTTACTTTTTTTCCACTTTTGTTATCGTCACTCGGATGGATTGGGTACATTTTTAAATTTTTGACTAAACCAGATACTTGTGATACAGATGAAATGTGTAAATTATCAAGCCACTGACTAAACGTATGTACAAGATTATCTAATAAGTACTTCAGGTTAGAAATACTAGCTAAGCATTGGCTATGTAAAGTAGTATTTATAGTAAACGATACAGTCTCTAGTCTTCAAAAAAGAAGGTCACCACTTCCAAGATAGTCCCTTACAATAGTTTTTTTTAGTATCTTCAATGTACAGACATTTCATTTTTACATCTTTATAATAGTAGGATTATTAGAGAAGGGGACTGTTTCCTGTAAATCAATTAATATAAATTTACGTACCACACTTTACATAATACATAGGCGTGGTTGTTTTGTATGAAATAACATTTTATTTAACCGTAAAAAACATATGTCATAAAATTTTATTGACTCTGCAGATCTTCGGTTTTAATTTCCTTTTGCAATAATCCTCACAGAAATGAATTAAGTAGGTACTTATACTTTTTCAAAAACAACTGTACGTTCTGGGACCTGTTTATTTGAAATGAATATAGCAAACCAGGAAGCAGCTAAATGTTTTCTCAATCAATTCAAATTCCACGCTAAGGGTGTGGGCGTTTTACGAGTTTGTGTTGACCCGATTCGCGCGGTGCGGTCTGCGGTGCTCTAGCCGGTCTGCGCGGGCGCCTGCTCGCGGCTATTGCACTGAAGACGACTCGGCCGCCACCGGCCCAAGTGCAAGGCGAACCTCTCCACGTAACTTCGCGTTACGACAGCAAAATGCCGACACGATTTATACTTTTTATATTTTTTTGCGCTCAAGACATGGTTTGAGCTTGCTGATATTTAAACGGAATGCTGTGCTCCTTTTACGTAATCTTGCTCTAGTGTTACTCGGTTTGTGCGAGAACAATGTTGGGGAAGAGTGATTAAGCATAATCTACGCTAAATAGTATTTTGACCAAGTTTCAATGTTTCTTTTCGAATATAGATATTAACATACTTATCATAAGCGATAAATAATCTATATTATTATAAAGTTGTAAAAATGAAAATGTACTTTGAATATATTTTCAAAAAAACTATTGTAACAGACTATTTGGAGGATACTGAATCGTTTATTTTTAATTTTTTGTATGTTTGTATGTTGATATTGTGTCGTTGTGGCTTCATCACGCGAAATCGGTAAACAGATTTCAACAATTTTTTGTACACGGGTATCTGGGTATCCACAGATGGTTATAGGATACTTACTTATTAATCGACTACGCTGTAGAAAAAAGAAGGGTTATGACTTTTTCTCCTTCCTGGGCGCCTTCTATAGGTACCTATAGTAATAAATAAATTTCAGGGACAATCTTACAGTTAATAATCGACCTAGTCCCCATGGCGATCTATTAATAAACTCTAAAGAACACACCTAATACCTAACTGGATGCCAGATGAGTATATTACGCACTTACTGGTCCATTATTTTCTAGGGCCATTATATAATATTATCTCATATCTGGCATATCTAGCACATTTCTATAAAGAAAGAAACAATATCAACGGTGATAATTCACACATTGTTGCATTCGTATTTTTGAATTATCTATGTTGTGACAATTTACCGGGGTAGAAAAGAAAAAATCAAAATGAATAAATCGGAATGGGTGTGCAGGCGGTTCACGTTTCGCTCGAGATTCAATATAGATAAGCATTGGGGATGCAAAACGAACGCGTCTTTTCTCGCGTTCTCTATCCAGACACGGGTGTTCTTTGAGCGGACTGAACACAGCAGCAAAAACTTTGAGCCCGGTAATTTAATAATGCTTGATGTGATGTCAATGGCTGTCGGTTCCCACATAGATGGAATTAGCAGACAAAATTAATGCCTGACGAACGTCGGAGCCTACGTTTCACAGAACTGGTTTATGATTTCAGCATGATTGAAATAGTTGACAAATCGACTAACTCGAATTTGATTGTTATTAAAAAATCTAGTTGCATCTGAATTTTCTACTAAATAGATGCTAAGTTACTTTAAAATAATATTACAATTTAACAACATTGACGCAGCACCATAGAAGCTTCCACCAGCCTGCTTTATTTATATTACATAAATTAGGGTACCAATAACTATGTATATATTGACTACGAGAATAAGAAAACTACAATATGTCTGTACTGCTGTCATATGACATAGGTAAAGAAGGATTTTTTTTATTAGCTGTAGTAAATTTACCTAGGGTCGTACTATTGAAAATTAGGTTACCTATTTAAAGAAACAAAGAAAAAAACATCGTTTATTCCATAAAGCACAGCCACACAAGATTTCACTGGCTTCATTTAGATATGTGTAATTTTTACTAATAAAACAATCAGATAGGTAGCTACACAACACTTAGGCAAACCACTTTGTAATAGATAATAATTATGTTGGATGTGCATTCATACACCTAGTTCTCTTTGCTAAAACTCGTTGATTTAACATTCCACTTTATACGTATACCTACTGGATTTTATTTCAACGATCTGTAAAAATTAAGTTCCTTATTAATTAGGTACATGTTCATGTCCGACTTCTAATTAATTGCTGCAAAACTATGTCACATATCTGATACACAGACGACCTGTAAGTACGATTCGTGTTACGAAAACTAACGAAGCAAGGGAAAACCGCTTGTATACTAAAACAGAGGCGCTTATAAAATGTTCAATTTGAATATCAGTGCTTGCGATGTGTGTTAGGTCAGGTTTATCGCGTCATTTGTTTTGATAAATGGTTTACGTGCGCCCACCGGGTAATTCAGCTGACACTGATCTGTTTAAACTTTATCTTTGTATATATTACCATGAAGAATTTTCAATTTATTCGTTTTCACAGAGTAAAGTATATATTTTAGTTTAAGTAGAACGTATACGAACGAACGAACATATTAACGGAAGTAGAACAGGTAGAAGTTAAGAAATACAATTATTTCAGTCTTGATCATTATTTACCTACTTTAGTTCAGTTAATGATAATTGTTGTGAGTCATTTAAGATATGGACATTTCTCTAGAAGCCAAGATCATTGACACAAAAATACCGCTTAGAGCTAACCGTTGTGCGACTCCTGACCCCGGCCGAGCCATAAGGCGGCCCTCGGACAATGCGCGTGCGATTTTTTTCACAATGGTTTTAACTCGGTATCTCGTTTTTACGAAGCTTCCTCGTTAGTCCAGCAATTGAGAGATTTGTATGCCAGCATTAAGTCATTTGTGATCAAATACTCGTCAGCGCACAATCAGCCAGCCAATGATGATACAGACCTATTCTTATTCATCATTGAAACAAAGATTGTGTCAGACAAAATACCTACTCTCTCCATATGATTTTTACTGGGTCAAATTGTTAAAAAAGTCTTTAAGAAAAGTTCCTCACCAGACATCATTTCCACCAATATGTAACTCAGATATCTTACGGTAGCTATGTGACCGCCTTTACCAGAAGATGGATATTCAAACCATTTATGTATGGTTTTCGCAAGGTGGGCGTTCTTTAAAAATGCTCCCCACCATAGGAAGCCTCAAGGGGAAGGCACCCGTCTACCTTCCGATGACCCTCGATTAATCAGAAGATCCACCCCCCAAAGCCGCTTCAAAAGAGGTTGGTGACGAGATCCCAAGTAAAGCCACCAAAAGAATGGCTACTACCACAAGCCTCGCGCAGTGCGTTCTATCCCAACGATTTGCAAAAAAATGCAGTTTTGATTAAATCTGAAATCGATGCCAGGGCTCCTAGGAACAGATTTTTATATCTCTTATAGTTTCCGACTTCTCCCTACTGACCGATTTAGATTAATCACCCTGTAATACATCTATATTACTTTCTGAGTAAAATACCTCATACGGACGGACGGACATGACGAAATTATTAGGGGTCGTTTTTATCATTTTGGCTACGGAGCCCTAAAAAATTATAAATAGTAAAATAATAACTGCGTAATTTCGTTTCTTTAATTTACTTACAGTAACCTTTTTTCAGCTCAATCTATATAATGTAATATATTACTAGGGATGCAACGGATATACTGTCATTATTCATTATCCGGTATCCGTCCTATCTGGCCACATTTTACTATCCGCCCGAATACCGGATAGCTACGTAGTATCCGACCGGATACCGGATAGTAATTTAGTAACTAATACTTATAAGGAGAAAATTAAAAAATAATACATTAATAAGTAAAATTAACTTGTACGCGAAACTTAGTTCATCCTTCAGATAAAGTACAAAGAATCCATCTTTTGCACACATCTATCCGTCGGGAAGCTTTCATCTCGTGGTTGAATAAGCTCAATCCATGCTACACAAGTACAGCCGAATATAATTATTAATCATCTCCACGAAGCGATTACATAATTGTAGTAAACTATCTTTAGTAGCGCGTGTCTTCACGGTCAGATGAGTGCGCCGCTCGTTTACACCAATATCGGAGGTGTTCGTGGTTGCTGCGCACACGACTAAGGAGGTAATTAAGTGAACACGCGGAAGTCCATTCATCATTATTCATTAGTAGCATCACTTAGCTCAGGCCACGCTTCCTGGGTTTTTCTGCAGCGGCAGCAGCAGATGAGTTCACGCGTGCCGCGCGGCTGCGCTCGGCGGCTCACGCCTTGCCATATGGAACCGCACCGACCGCAGCGCATCTTACATCACTTATTTTATTGTTACACCTTCTCGTTACACCAGCAAGCACCATGTTCACCATAGATGATATTCTCGGAATCATCGCTCGACGCGCTCTATGATTTTATTAACATAATTCTAACGGTCGCAATACTGTTTTTTGCATTCCAGGCAATAATATCCGACATATTTATATCTAGCAGTATTAACATATTGAGTGTGTATCTCTACTGAATGGAAATTTACAAACATAGCTGTATGTATAGAGAACAAAGTACCTATGTTGATCACCGTTAGGGAATAGTGGAAACTATAGTGGTGACCACGCCGCGCCGGGAGCGACGCAGCCGATAATGACTGCTCGAATTGCGGAGATGTAGCTCACTAGAGCATGAGATCAGTCACTTGTTTTATTTTTTCGTCTCATAATCGATTCTCGATGAGTTATGGTCGGCCCTGATTGCATCGAAACCACCGCAAGCTTATTTTTTACGGTTATAACTAATACTGTCTTAAACAATTGGCTACTCGTACGAATGTGGACATCTTTGACACAGATAAGGTGATAGTATTTAGTATTTATAAATACTAATCAGTGTATAAACAGGTTACATATTGACAAAGAGTTAAAAGAAACACAAAAAAACCCGGCCTGGGCTTGACAATACAAATATGCAAATTAGCTTTGATGAATCGTCATCCATTAAAACATACCAAGAGAGAAAGCATCAGACTATTCATCCAACACTACGATTCAACAAAACCAACAATACGCAAGTAGGTATAATAGGCCTCTCATTAGTTACTGCAGTGTCTAAAACTTGCCACAATCGCGAACTGCTTAATTTGGCGATCTACAAATACACATACCGATAGGTTAGCTTACTAAATTGGAGATCTAAGTTTGAACTGAACACACAGGAGCAGAAGCCAGTTTATATTAATAGCGTAACAGAATAGTATAACTCAGGATATTGAAATGAAGAATGTAGAGGTGATTTGATATCGTGGAGATCAGGCGGAGTAACGGTCGGCGGCGACGGTGAACGACACCGTGCGATCGGCGTGGCCCATCTGATCGATGACTTATCGACTCATTAAAGCTATACCAATTACCGATTTATTGATAAGTTTTGTTCATATGATCAATGAACTCAGGTAATACTGCCCGTGCTCGATCAATGCTTCGCAGCGTATTTACGCGTACGAGTAGGTAGGTAGTAAACACTTGTTGGTTAATTACTAGGAACTTATGTCGGTTTTTATTAATTCTTCATAGCCAATTTTTCTTCTGATCAATTTCTCATTTATTAGAAGTTTCTAAAGCAAAGAAGAGAGGCTCAATAAAAAAAATGTGGCGACTTTTAGACACGCAAGCCTAGTTAGTATAGCGTATAAGTACGGATACCAGTGGTTGACATTATCAATTGGGTTGCAGAGCAGATCTTGAGTGAGCTACCAATCTGTGTAGTTCTTGACGACTAAAATCAATCGCCATCATTGGCCATTTCAGGTTTTCTTCCCCTGGTACTGGTCGCTATACTGTTTGGTAGAAGACTACCTGCGTTATTACACTTCAGATAATTGGTCTATTACTATAAACGCCCGAAATCCACAGGGGTCTATAGAGTTTATTTCTGCTGCCTTTCGACGATATACTACGAACGGGCTGGCGGGCCAATGACAGTGATATGTAAACAAATATATATATATACACGTTTAATACAAGATCCGAACGGGATCCACTCTTATCGAGAGGTTACTGTAGGTCAATAGAATTTGACTTTTAAGGCTGTATCTGATAGGGGCCACCCCTTTTGATGAAATTCGTCGTCATCGCAACACAAACGTGTTGATTGTCCAGAAAAGGACTTTGAGACACTTTGACCTGACTCTTGACTTTTCACGCGTGTATTCACTCATCGCGGAATGTTTATCCCCGCCTTCCGTTGTACTTACAATAATTGTATTAATAATATTAGATGCACCATCGTAACAACACATATCTTAATGTAAAAAATCCACTATCTATAAAATTACAACTCCGGAATTCTCGATACTGCCCATACAAACTAATCTGGGAATTGTATACCCTAAATCCAATAATTTACCAAAAGTTTTCAAACATGCTGCATGATAAAGACTTGACTCCTTATCTGGAGGCACGGCAGTGCCCCCGCCAAGTCGAGCACAACAAAGGCACGCCGTACCATACTTTTCTCGAAGCCATTCACGACATTTTCGGCCCCCTGTAATTTATTTGCTGATGAAGCTAGAAGCCTGAATTTTCAGTGACCGAGAGGGCGTAATAAACCTTAGGTATATTCCAAATTACAGTTAATTATAACTTGTAGTTAAAGATTTATTGCAAGTCAAAGTTCCTTAATTTTGTCACTCACTCACTCACCGATCATAGAAATTCTAAGGTACTTCCAGCAGATTTACAAGGTTCAAATTTTGAACTCTATTAGTGTTTAGTCTGAAACGCACCAGAAAACTTAAATATTCTGCAAATTCAGTCTAGTATTCCAGATATAACAGGTGTATAAATAAATTTGTAATTCTATAGAAATGTATGCGATTAAAAAGTTACATTTGCAGCTCAGATAAATAATACAATTTTTCGTTACTTAAAAGCGAAGCCTTCTTTATGGGGGATGAGGGGAAAAGGAGTGGGGAAGGAAGAGGCTAAGGAAGGGGCAAAGGAAGGGTAAGGAGGGGGAAAGCAGAGGGAGAGGATGGTGGAAAGAAACGGGAAATGGGGAGGTGGAAGAATGGGGAAGCGGAGGGGGGGGGGGGGGGGGGGGGGAAAGGAGGGGGAAAGAAAGAGGAAGGAGGAGAACGAAGAAGATGAAAGGATGGAAAGGAGAGAGTGGAAAGGAGAAGTGAGGAGGGGGGGGGGGGTAGATAAAAGACAAGAAAGGAAAGACAAGATACCAGAAATAAGATATCAGACATACCCGCTACCCCATACCAGATACCTGATCTGTAGCGATCAATACTAGATAAAGATAAAAACTAGACTTAAAGATAAAGGACAAAAATAAAGGATTAAGGATAAAAGATTAAAGATAAAAGAAAAGTAAAAGATGAAATGACCTTGGTCCAGTCAAAACTTAATTTAAAATTATCAATAGAGCTCATTTCCATCGCGAACAGTTTCCCATATATATAGCTTATGCTATTACCATACATAAAAGCCAGGGTCTAAGTCTAAATAGTGCACATGATGGGTATTGGTTCTGCAGTTTTTACATGCAGTTCATATTTTTAATAAATAAAATGACTTGGCCATCACTCGGCAACATAATTAATTCTTCGTTTACGTTCAGAGGGCTAATAAAATTAGGTATGGTTTGCTGCATGTAGTTTATTGCCGTGTGCGATTGGCCAAGTCGTTTTATTTATTAAAAATATGAAGATGTGTAATATTGATACGGTGACAATAACATGTTCCCAGTTTACTAATTCGATGAACATTTATGAATGACAAAGGTGTTGGATAGATGCTCTCATGGATAGGTACTACTGAATAAATTAATCGTCATAATAACATTTTGTTACTTCGGTGAACATTTACGAATGACAAAGGTGTGGGGTAGATCCTTCCCTGGATAGGTACTACTGAATAAATTAACCGACTTGGTTATTATATCTCACAACTTTATGTGGTAGAAAAGGTTGCGAGACTTGGCAATTTTTTTACATGTTATGTTTTTGATGGGATAACTATTTTCATCTAGTTACAGTTTTGAGCGCCTGAGCGTATCGAAATACGGTGCCGATCTATCGCTTCGTGCATTTTCCAAGGTTTGCCACAAAAGCGACGATACCACGACCCGGTGTTCGTGGTTAGTAGATATGCAAACCGAAACGATTTTTAAGGCCGCATATCGATCTCGATAGAGAGTCGACACCCATGTAAGTAAAGTAGGTTACGTACTGTATATAGTTTACTTAGATAAGAGCAACCAACAATAATGACTACAATGCGCCAAAATTAATAAAAAAAATACCTGCATATTCATATAACACATGTGTACGGAGTTAAATCAAATAGATTGTGAAGGTAACTTCATATTAGTTTGACAAATTAACATGCGTGTTAGGAACAAACTTCCGACAGCCATTATTATACGTATTTCACGATTCGTTTTCCATCCTCTCTATTGTGTCTTCCGCGAAAACATGTTATATTGTATCTTTATTATACGATCACGAAACTGCTTATAACGAAGATTTACTGTTTTTCAAGTGACAGGATGCGCATTCATTCATAAATTGAATGCGTGATTTTCGGGTTATTGTGAACAAGGTAACGTGCTTTGACTTACTTAGTCATCCTACGTGGTTTATATATGTAACTAAACTGTAAACTACATTTAACAGTTACATGCTGGGTTTCAGCCGATGATAATCACGTCACAGAAAAAGAACCTTGCAAAAATGCTTGTTACAACTCTGATACCATCAATGACATGAAATGGAGAATGGAAATTACATACGAGACAACATAAGAGGATGTATTATTAATAGGTATGTCGACTGTATTCACATAAAAATAAAATATTGATACGAAATGGTAGTTTATATAACAGAAATCCTAAAAAAAAATGAGTTCGATACCGTGTGTGTAGCATGTTTATGAGCCTTTAAAGTTGGGTGGGAAACTCACATTTTATTTATTTATTTATTTATTATTAAAGTACAGCCACATTGTATATATTATAACATTCACATTAATTATATTATTATAGGTATCTACATCTGATATACACAACAATAACGGTGTACATAACGCTTTTTAAACATATTTATGCAGTGAGATTAAAAAAGTTAATAATAATGACAATTTAAGAATTTTAAATATGCAAACAAAACTTAGGAACACACGGAAAAGAAGAAAGAAATAAATATTAACATCGAATTTAACTTTAAAGTTAACACAACTAGCGAGGTAGGTACCACAACCATTACCTCTTGCTTGGCAATACTTTAGATTTAAACACGGCCAAACGGTCGTGAAAAATGTCAAGGCAATGGTTCTTTTTATTGATATAAGCATTATAGCTTGAGCAGATTCGTACCAAAGGTGACTGCAAGCCAAGATTAGTCCTGGGTATGGGTTCGGAAAACGGTTTCGCTATGGGGCGCCTGGAATAATTGCGAGGCGTAGTGAACGAAATCCTCTTAAGCAGGTCGGTGCATCTTATCTGGCCGTTAATTACCTTGTGCAAGAAGCAGAAATCCAGCATTCGACGCCGATCGCGCAAGCTATCCATGCCGAATTTATACAGACGACAATCGTACGTGTTTCTATGCGAAAACCCAGGGGTACCAAACGCCACATATCTTGTGAAGACTCTCTGTATACTCTCAACGCGTTGCGAGTGAACATTATAGAAAGGGCTCCAAACCACTGAGGCAGGTTCGAGATGGCTGCGAACTAGGGTGTTATATAGTACAATTTTAGTTTGCGGCTGCTTGAAACCATTGGTATTCCTTCTTATGAAGCCAAGCATTTGCGCAGCTTTTTTGACTATAACGTCAATGTGAGCATGGAATTTTAATTCGCTATCAAGTGTTACACCAAGGTCTCGAATTTTGTTGACTTCCACTAATTCGACGCCGCCTATCTCGTACCTCGTTACAAGTGTTTTTTTTGTTTCTACAATATTTAATAAAGTAGCACTTTTTCGCATTGAGAGTCATACGATTGATCTTGCACCATGATACCACATTATTTAGATCGATCTGGATCAGACTTGCATCTCTATCACACGCCACAGATCTATACAGCTTTAAATCGTCAGCGTACAACATATACTTCGAGTGCTTGTTATGATGCGTAATATCATTAATAAATACCAGGAACAGCACCGGTCCCAAGTGTGATCCTTGAGGCACCCCTGAATCAGCATAGTATGTTTCCGATTTGTATCCATGCACAACGACATTCTGTGGCCTGTCGGCGAGGTAGGAGTCGAACCACTTAAGCCAACTACCGCCTACGCCGAACTTTGTTAGTTTTCGAAGAAGGATTTCGTGATCGACTTTGTCAAAGGCGCTGCTGAAGTCGGTATAGATTGCATCTACCTGTGCACCTCTATCCACTTGGTAGCACAAATCAGAAACAAAAGGCACAAGGTTAGATTCCACTGAGCGACCAGGTCTGAAACCGTGTTGGTGATCAGAGATGCAATTTTCTGCTAACCCTGATAGTATTTTGAAAGTATGATATTGATTGATAGTTAATAATATCATTGAATAAACCATGAATTTCGATAAACGAAACTTTTAACATAAAGTGGATAACAAGAGTTCTAATTTCCCCATAGAAGGTAGGAACGTCTAACGACCCACGTTCCTAGGCTTTAGTATGGAGCATTTTTTGGGAAAATCCAAAAGTGTGACTCTAACATTGTTGTATCTTGCGAAGTGTTTATGAGATTGAAGTAGTTTTTTCACCATTATTTCTTTTATTGAAAGGTAAAATTTCTTTCACATAAAAAAGTTGTCAACATCCCTATTGGGAACATTAAGTTTCCCAGAGGTGTTCATACAATTTTTTTTCTCGATAATACGGGTTAATTGGACTTACAATTTACGGATGGTTTATTTTTATGAGATATTGTTTATTAGATATATTTTTTAAATCCTGAAAGTGACATTTGTTCACGACAAGACCAAAGTAAAAATGTATATAGTCGATACATTTTTACTTCGGTCTTTACAAATTAGCAAGAAAAATTCAAAAATTTGCGGTCAATGTCATGACTTTTTTGTTATATTCTTACTTAACCATACGTATAGTTAGTAATACTTATTCTTACTTAACCATAGGTATAGACCAGGGCTCGGCAACCTTTTGAGTCGTAAGAGTCAAAAATCACAATTTACAAGATTTCAAAGTTTTTAAAGAGCCGCAATTTTTTTTTTGCCAACAATAAATAGTATATTTTAGATAAAAAAAAAAATTATAGAGCCGTAGCTTCACATCTAAAGAGCCGCATGTGGCTTGCGAGTTACAAGTTGCCGACCCCTGGTATAGACCAAAGTATCAGTGTATATGTACAGTCGATTGTAGTAAAAAAATGTCACTTCGATACGGCGGCTGACCTTACGCAGATCATCTAATGTGTGGCGCTGTTGTATATATATTATATGCCATTTTATTCCTTCATGTCTATATTTTCATTCTTAAAGAAATGAGTTATTGATAAATACTTTAACCGCCTCACTCCCGTAAATCGTACCTTAACCAAACCAGTAAAGTCCATCCACTCTTTATGCTTCACATCCCCATAGATAACGAACTATCACGATTTTCGCCATGAATTTACTAGATATTACTGAATAAACCTGGCTTTGAGATGTTCTCGGTACAATTTCATACAAAGCATCATTCAAAGTTAGGCAACATGAAGACAGGTCTCTACTGATGTTGCGTGATGATGTCCACTTTCCATCAGCTAGTCTCTTCACATGCCACTCAGTTATTCTACTGGGATTGCACACATAATAGCAGTAGAGCATTTTAAAATGTATAAAATAGATTACCTATTATTTTATGCCAATAATGCCTTTCTATTTCTGCATAGCAAAATATTCCAGGTCATAAATTTCAACTAACAGTAACACAATAGTGCAAGTATTATTACTTATATATATTGCTAACGTGGTTTTTGTCTTATTGTATACCTACAGACTATGGATGGCCCGAACCACTACGTAAACGCCTTCAATAAATACGTGTACGTTTGTATGTAAACGACAAATACAGGGCGCATGACTAAAATCCAGGAAAACTCTCATTTATATTCTACATAAGAAGCGTGTGTCTGTTTACCCAGAAATTATTCTCAGAATACAATGCAACATTCTAGCAGAATTTATAGCCAACAATTATAATGAGCCAGTCTTAAGTTAATTAAAATTTAAATGTTCAAATGCGTATTTCTCACGATATTTTGTATGATGGCTACATTTACTTACACTTACTTAGGTTGTGCATGCAATTCATCAATGAACATTGAACAGTGTCCAATTGGGCACAGATGCAGCCTTATGACGGTTGCGATAACAGCGCGATTGATACATGACAAAGTAGTCGTTATCATTGATTTCGATAAAGAGTCGCGTATCACTGTTGTGCTAGAGGGGCTGCCTTATCGATAGTATTTTATGCAATCGTTATATAATGTATGCTTTTTCAGTCGAGTACCGTAATTAAGGTACAAGACTTAAAAAGCTAATTATAAAGTATTGTATACAATACTTTTTCTACGAGTGACCCATAAATTACAATAAATGAAACACAGTTAAAAATATATTGTAAATACACTGCGTTCTTTTAGGGTAAAACCCGGATAGTTGCCCCAGTTTTTGAAATTAATTTATATCTCTTAGTACAAAAAAAAGATTCTTTATCATTAAAACGGGTAGGTATGTTTAGTATGTTTAGTATCTTCAAATTTGTGGAAGGAGTAAACATTATCTTTGATATTTCCAGAGTCTTGGCAATTTTTGCGGACCTCTAAATTTTGAGGCAAATATCCCATGTAGGGGATAGTTGCCGAATATTAAATTACGTTTCGGATAGATGCCCCGTCGAGAAAGAGGACATTTACCCCGCAGGAACGTAAGCCGTCCCATTCCCATGCAATCGCACAGAGACATGCAACACGTTTAACTTAGTTGTAGTTTCAGTCTCTCGATAAATAAATAAATATTACGGGACAATTTTACACAAATCGAACTAGCCCCATGGTAAGCTCAATAAGGCTTGGGTTATGGGTACTAGACGACGATATATTATATTTAATAGATATATTACTTATATATATAGAAAACATCCAAGACTCAGGAACAAATATTTATGCTCATCACACAAATATTTATAGATACATAAAATAACATGTGTTTCATTCGTGAAACTAGAGTAATTGAAAGCGAGTCAACTATACCGCCGGGGCAACTATCCGGGTTTTACCCTATATATTGAAATTTACTATAGTACTGCGCGGAGTTGTATAATATTATAGTTCAGTGGCATATAATATAAACCATAGAGTATACAGTGATGTTCCAATCTAAAAAGTATGCCTTTTTAGTATGATTCACAGATTATATACACGAGTAGAAAAAATATATAAAACCTTAGAAAACGAAACTTGCCAATACAGAAATCAAGTTAATATATATGAAATATGTATTAAACCTATTATCATATCATACCAAAAATCGGCACCCTTTTTTATCACTCAGGTTCCGGTTTTCGGCCCCTAAAAGCTGGGAATTATGTCAATACTTCGTTACAATTATAATAAGTAAGTATAAGTTAATTGGGTCACTCTACTTTTTTCCGTACAACGTTATTGCCATGGTTACGTTTCCTGAGTCACTCTTTAAAATTACGATTTCAAGTGGTATAAAGGCAGCATATTTTTCTAGCCATACACAGCTAGCCAGAAACAGTTGATCCATCCAATTACTGAAGGGCTCAAAGGCGCACAATTAAATCTATAACTATTGTATTTATACTTAGAACGTCCATTTAAATCTCGGCATTTTTCGACTGTAACCCTATTTCAACTTGTATGTTTCTACAAGTAAGCATTTGAAGGAAAGCTCACGCTTCACGGCTAATCTACCAAATGCCTTGCCATGAATGGTGCAATCCTCTTAATGCTTATTTTTCTAGTAAGAATCGTAGTGGACGATTTTATACCATTTTAACGATCATTGTCAGGTACCGTTGAGCGGCTAACGGGACCGACCCACCGGCCCTAAGCCGCTCTGGCAGCGCTCAGATCAACTGATATCATTCCGAAATTATATGGACGCTTCCGCGATAACTTCATTTCATTAATGTAAGCATTGTTTAGGTACCCAGTGAACAATGCTTACAAACGTTCGTGGAAAAAGTCCAGTTACTCGTACTTACTTATTCGAACACACGCAGTTGGTGGTTATCTTCAAATCGAAATGGCTTATAAATGATACCTACGTGATAATTCTTAATTGGTTTTAACAATAAAATACGGTTATCGGAGGAAAATAAATTGATATATACCAATTGGGTCATGATAAGCCGTGATGTAGGAAACACAGTGATTTAAATGGGGTTAGATATCGTTTTCATACAAAACCGAAAATATTAATGACGTTCATTACAAAAACCAAAATATAATAACTTTGTAATTCCATTTTGGCACTTGTTTAGTGTACGCGTTATTAATGGGTCAATTTTTATTTTGCTGTAGCTTTTTTTATTTCGTCCAATTTGGGTAAAAATTGGTACTTACATAGAGTCCATCATTCTGTATACGAAAAACATAATTTCCCGATGTGTCCTACAAAAGTTGTATGAAAACTTCCATTGAGTTACGATATCCATATACTGTTTATGTGTGCGTGTCTCTGTGTGTCGCTTTTAAACCCTAGGCACTAAAACAATCGCTTTAGTCCCGCTATGAGAAGCTAAAATAAGGTACTTTTCGAACATGAGATATGAAAAAAATATTCATGAAAATTTTGTACAATACAATACAAATACTCTTTATTGCACACTACAGAAATACAAAACATGACAGTAACATTCAAATAAACAGAGGTAAACAGCAGGCAGTCTTATCGCGAAGTGGTGATGTAAAACCTACAAATCAGCAAATTTCACAGATTCTAAGGTAAGGCAAGGTAAGGTACCTGTGGGCGAAGCGTGGTGGGTCTGGAGTACATGTCGTGCTGGTAGAAGCTGGTAGGCGAGAGCGGCGGCCGGTACTTCTTGTGGCCGTAGCCCATCGTGTCCATCGTGTGCATCTTGCTTTACTGTGACTGACTCCACATCTGTGTCCACACTCACTCCCCAGCAGTCATAGTCACTGTAACGAAGAAAAATAAGAATATTAACATGGACTGCCATAAAACTTGATTACCTACAGCCTAAACCAGTAGTTAGATCTATAAGTAAGCAATTATGCACAAGTTTTTAATATATGGTAGATGATCAGATCACTAAAAAAAACATTCCGTCGAATTGAGAACCTCCTCCTTTTTTTGGAAGTCGGTTAAAAAGGATCTTGGACGGTTTCGTTCGTCCCAGAGAGTGACGGGTATAAATAGGACTAAGTTTAGGATGAGGAACTTTTTTGCTTTACTCTCGCATTTTTATGACAGATTTGTCAGTTGTGACGAAAATTATTGTATTCTTAATATACCATTTCTCGTTGATCAATTACTGTATGTAAATGTAGTGAGAACATAATACAATTGGACGTAGATATGCGAAAAGGATCCAACCCACAAGAAACATCATCAGAATTTCAACCTTATAGCAAGTAAGTCCTAATTAATTTAGTTTTTAACCCCCGACGAAAAAGAGGGGTGTTATAAGTTTAACGTGTCTGTGACTCTGTGTATCTATCTGTCTTTGGTATCGTAGCGCCCATACGGAAGGACCGATTTGAGTGCAGTTTTTTTTTGTGTCATAGATAATTTTATCCCGAGTGTTGTGTTCTTAGCTTTATTTGATGAAAATTCGGAGCTCTCGTCTCCAAGATATTCAGCTTTTAGTGGAACAAGTGACCGGATCTCAGCCAATATTGAAGCTAGGAACTCCAAATTTTGTTGTTATGTTCTTTGTGTATGGATTGCATCGGTTTTGAATATCTCCATCAAATTGTATTAATACTAGTTAGGATTTTGATGTTATTTTACCTTCATTTCTCACTATTCACATAATATGGCCCAGTTGCCCACAAAGAATAACTCGGACTTGTTATTTGAATTTATTATTATATATTCTTCGTTCATGCAACAACATGGTTCACATTTGTTATTATATTAAGCTTTAAGGAAGAACAAAGCTACGTATTAAAGCTATTGTGGTGATCCCATTGTAAGTTTCTTTGTTTTGCTTTTTAAAAGCCGGTGAATGAGGAATAGCGTCCTGGGCGTGTGCGCTCGCGGCAGCAACCGGCGGCACGCTACGCGCGCCGCATAAATAAACACCCACTGCCATCTCCTAGAGGACTTTACGATAAGTACTGAACACTATACTTTAAGTACTAGACACTAATGTATGTTCATAAAATAATACCCTACAACGACAACCCTTTTTAATAATTTGAATTATCTACTGAAGACAACTCCAATTTATCAAATTTCCCCGCTACGATATTATTATTTTAAATTTAAAAAGTAAATAGATTATTCTGACTCCAGGAAATTGGCCAAAATCGCATACTTGAAAGTTTATATTAAATACTTGGATTTAAAAGCTGGGTTTTTGAATAAATAAACTCCAAAAAAGCCATTAAATATGGGAAAGAAATAAGTTTTATTTTTATTACCGGATTATTACTTACACTGAGGTGGCCAGTCATTTATATTTTAATGCAATTATAACAGTTTTATACCTTACGGACCAATTAGCAACTAGACCGAAAGTGTGTCTTAATTGGTTTTAATTCGAATAAAAGTTATGTACTTTGTCAATCTATGGTAATTTGAAAAAATAGTATATTTAAAACGTTGTAGTCTATGTACAAACTTAATTATTATTTATTTGCATATATCGCTGCAACTTCTAATATTTATTTTCTAACTGAATTTACTGCAATGCAAAGTGCGGCTATTCAAATGAGATTATAAGTCTCCAATAAAAATAATACATTTAGATATTTCATTTAATGATACCAGTTTTTGTTGGAACGGTCGCTAGCGTAACGGGACCGAGTCTCGGGTACACTTTTAATCCTATATCCGTGTCTTCCTACACTTGTGTTTACATAAGCGAGTGGCTAGAACCGGCTCGGACTTTCTGTTAGGGGGTCAGTGGATACAACAATTCGTTTTGGCCGGTCAAACACCTTGACTCTGCATCTATCAGTTGGATAGTGAATGTTGTTAAGGACTTGTCATTTATAAGAAGTCAGATATGTATTGTTACCTGGCTATACATATTTTTTCAATTAGCTCGAGGAACTTCTATATGTTACAAAGCTGTAAAAAAATAAATATCTGTATATTGAAGATATTTTCAAACAAACAAATGCAACCGACAATTTCAATGTCACTCAGTCAAATTTTATTTTTAGGGTTCCGTGCCCAAAGAGTAAAACGAGACCCTATTACTAAGACTTCGCTGTCCGTCTATCTGTCTGTCTGTCTGTCCGTCACCAGGCTGTATCTCATGGACCGTGATAGCTAGGCAGTTGAAATTTTCACAGATAATGTATTTCTGTTGCCGCTATAACAACAAAAACTAAAAACAGTATAATTTCATGTCTGTCTGTCTATATCAGTGACCAATTTAAAATTATCGAGAACCACGTACATTTTGCTTAGGAGTGTAGGGCTCTGCTAATACTGAATTTTCATAGATACGGCCATTTGTAGCGTATATTTTGTACAGAACCCTCGGTGCGCAAGTCCGATTGGCATTTGGCCGGTTTATTTTTTGTATGTTTGTATTTGTATTTATTTACGCCTTCATCACGCCAAAACGACAAAACGGATGTCAACAGATTTTTTTATACACGGTTAGCTGAGCATCCACAGATTGCTATAGGCTATATACTTTTTACTCGACTCCACTGGAGCAAAGAAAAGGGTTATGGTTATTTCCTCCTCTGCGAACGAAGTTGCGGGCAAGTTTAGTTAGTAAATAAAAACAAAAACATTTCTTCCATGGAAACCAAAAGCCATCCTAAATCCGAATATGTCTTATGCCGATTAGTCTGTAACTTTAGAGCACAAGCCACAAACAAATAAATAATATTCTTTAGTGGTAATAATTGGGATGTTGACTGTACTCAAATAAAAATAAAATTTTGATGCGAAATGACAGTTTCTATGATAGAAATTAGTTCGATAATTAGTTCGATACCTTACGCGTAGCTTGTTTTTTGAGGCTTTAAAGTTCGGCAGGAAAGACCATTTTTAAAGTATGAAAACATGAATAACTAATAATACCATTGAATAACCCATGAAATGTATAGTAACTTTTGTCATGAAACCGTATCGATAAACGCAAGTTTTAACATAGCTGCAGAACAAAATTCTTAATTTCCCCATACAAGGAGGCAAGGTGTGACGTCACACTTACCTAGGCTTTTGTACGGAACATTTTTGGGAAAGTCCAAAAATGTAAATAAAATAAATAAATAATTATTACTATGTATTAATTAGTGAGAAGTCGTTCTATAAGATACCACAGAAAAAAATTGTCAACATCCCAATTACAAATTAATTTCGCTCCAACCGCGAAATTTATAAAAATATACTAAATTACACTCTAACTTAACATATGTAGGGTCCCTTTGTCGGTGGACAGTTAACAAAGTTGCTAACTTCAATCTCTTGAAAGTATATATATAGTATTTAAAACAAAATAGGGGCCACTATTGTGCGGAGAATTTCTATTCAGTTTTTGTGGTCACAATAAACTAATTTTATCTCCAGTAAAACAAATAAAACAAGTGACTATTTAATTAATCGATTATTAGCCTAAACAAAAACAAAAGTTTCTTTTCCTGGAGACTCTGAAAAGTAAATTTTACTACCTAATATATGTTTTCACGTTACGATCAAAATTCTTATATATCAAATAGGTAATCAATTCTAATGTGGAACATAGCGATTTTAAACAGTCGGGACCCATTAGAAATCTAAATCGACGCAAATCTTCCCAACAATGGGTCCCGACTGTTAAAATCGGAGGATCTTTAAAAGATACGTAGATGATACCTTTACTATTTTACCTAGATCTAGTGTTTCAGCTTTCTTAGACCATCTGAACTCCATGCATAGTAAAATTAAATTCACTATGGAGTTGGAAAATCAAAATTCACTTGCATTCTTAGATGTGCTAGTAATTAGAGGTCCTAAAAATGACATAGGTCATACTGTATATAGGAAACCTACGCATACAGATAGGTATTTTAATGGCAAATCTCACCACCATCCCTGTCAACTTGCTACATTGGGTAAATCTTTGTTTCAGAGAGCCAGGGGTATCTGCGACAATCAACATCTGACTGCTGAGTTACAGAATGTCAAACGTGTGCTTCGAGACAACGAGCTCCAGATACCACACTCCAAGCAGAATCCCAGTATGAAGAAACCAACAGTCGAGCGTAAACCTGCCGTATTACCATATGTGAAAGGGGTCACAGCCAAGATCGGAAACATCTTGAAGTGTGCTTCTATAAAAACATATTTCAAGCCGTTGAAGAAGGTGTCTCAATACCTTAGACCCGTGAAGAGTAGCACCCCTTTGCAGAGTGCAGGCATTTATAAGCTGGACTGCGAGTGTGGTCTTTCATACATTGGTCAAACGAAACGCAGTGTATCAACCCGGGTGAAGGAGCACATAGCAGATGTCAAGCACCGTCGGTGTAATAGGTCTGCAGTCTGTGAACATGTCATTGACAAACCAAACCACTCAATTAAGTTTGATAAACCTTCTATCCTTGCCAAAGAAAAAAGATATTTTTCCAGGATGCTATGCGAGGCTATTGACATTAAAAAGCATCCTAATTTCAATAGAGAAGATGGATTGTCACTACCACCAGCTTGGGATCCTGTAATACATCTCATCAAGGAACAAGCGAGACACAGGACTGCAAAACCTCAATTTCCGAACGGTGTAAAATATCTTATCAGTTTAAAAGTAGTTTAATAGTCTCTGTTTTTAAATATTATAATTAGTAATGAGGTAGCCTGGGAGTTTTTCTTTGCAGCGTTTCTTTTTTCCTCAGTATGCCTCATTTGTGAAATGCTGCTTGGTAAATTATTAGAATAAAATAATTAAGCCCTTCTGGCACATGTGTAACTGTCTTTACAGCTTAGGCCCATCTGGCATGTATGTACACCTTTATTTGTGTTTTTTTCAAAAAATGGGTAGTTTGCACAAATTGTAACTTTGACAGAGGAAAATACATCTTTTCTCAGTCCACCCGTGACCATGGAAAGCTGGAAAGCTTCCGAAACGTCGGGAACTAAAATGAGATAATATACGCGATATAATCCGTTAAATTATTTTATTTCAATGAGTAATAATCGCGGAAACAGAAGAAAATATTAAAACATTTTAGTTAAAATTACAAGTTTGTAAAATTCGCAATATTTTCGTGGGGGTTATTGAAAAGCTTCCACAGATTTATTACTATTAAATAAAACTTTAGCACAGAATAGATAATATTACAAGTACAGAAGGCTCACTACTTTGATTTTTACAAAAGCCGCATTTTTCTTAGCAAAAACATTATGATTTATGGCCCTCTGACGTCGTCGACTCCAGCGCAAGCCAAAGGGAACGTTAAGGCTGTGTACGAACGGTGTATATGAAATGGATCACTCGCCGCGTCGCCGATAGTGAGGGATGTCAACGACTAAAAATAAAATAATAATGTATCGCCCATTTATTTCTTGCATTCAATATAGAGAGCAATAAATGTATATTCTTTATACATTATATACATTATTTCATTATTTATCTCTAAAATAATAAAAAGACAACAGACAGAAAGACGCGACAGGGGACGTCGTTTTATAATATTTAGTGATTTAAACGGTTGTTAATACATAGATATAAAATACACACTAAAGCCTTCCTGAAGAATCAAGCTGCACGTTAGTTTAAACCGCATCAAAATCGGCCGTGTAGTTTCAGAGTTTATCGCGAACATACATGCAGACAGACAGACGCGACGAGAGTCTTTGTTTTATAACATTTAGTGATTTGAGCTTTTCGAGCAAGGAACATATTATGAATACTTCAAATATAATATAAATAAGTCGTCAATAGGTTACTATTGTGTGCATTAAAAATAACATTGAGTTTGTTTGAAAAAATCAAAAGCAATAAATTATTTACATAATCTTGAAAGTTGTCGAACAAATGTTAATGCTTTTATAGAGTAGACTCGACTCCTGGGAGTCAAAGTTTATGGTTAGAGGCAACCGGGAAAATAGTGAAAACTCTATCAAAACCTGGTATGTAGAGAAGAAAGAGCGCACACATACCTACCGGATATGCGACAAGTAATTTGTCTTTTACTAGGTATTTAGAAAAAATCGAATACCATTTACTGATTTTTTAACGTGAACATGATAATTTGGAATTAATGGACGGTCTAAGGGATAAGATAAGGAGTAAGCCACGTGGGTGAAGTCGTGGGAAAACCTAATCCAATATATTTGTGCTTCAAGCAAGGCATATCAAACAAGTATGCATTTACGTTCGCTAATTTTGATTCTTTGTTTTCAAATATTATTTTACCCAGTAATATTTACTAAATATTTGTAATTTTGATCTAAATCATGTTGAATTTAATAAGTATTTATTCACTATTCATACTCATACCCAGTGACATCATGAACTAATTATGCCAGTCGTTAAAGTTTTGTCAGTTCTCACGCTTTTTGTCAATTAGCTGCGATATTATCATATATTATCAACCGTGTTTTGTTTTTGCTTGACGAGCCATGAGCAGATATTGAATACTCATTGACAATACGAGCCTGACCTCAGCTCAGGGCCAGTCATTGCAATACGCCCCCAAACCAAAAGATGAATAGGTTTTTTACCATCTCATGTTATGATACAATTTTCGTGTTCCTATTTTTTTGGAACGGCAAAAACCTTTGACGTGTAGAAATTAATTGTTGATCGGTATCGGGAAGTAGATGTTTTAGTCATCACATTACATTCTAATTATGGTTTGATCAGTTTGCCAATAAGCCAATAGATAATATTCGTATGTAGTTGGTTTGGTCTGTTTTATTTAGACGTCAAAGTTGACTTCAGTAATTGTTTATATTTTTATAAACAGGCCTTCATTATTAAACTACTTACACTCGAGGACAAAAAATCAGGTCGCCCTAATTTAAATAACACCAATAGGTTTTTTTTTGTTATTTAACCTTAGTTTTATTTACATATTGTACTATTCTTCGCAATACCCAACTGTATTAGCAGTTTCCGCGATCCTATCATAAAAATACCAATATCTAAAAATGTTTTTTTTTTCTTCATCCGTTTCTACGAGCCTGATTTAAAACTGCAAACATATTTTTTTAGGTTTTGTTCTAGCAGTTTTGAGGTAAAATGAAATAAAAATTTTGACAGGATTAAAAACTTTACAACCCTGCAATATTTTTGGAAATATGACTGTATTTTAACGAACCGAATTTTTGCCTTTGAAAATGAAAATAAATCGCTGGAAACGAATTTAATGGTGATGGTTTTTCCTAGGCTGTGGAAATCCTGGACATACGTATTTTCTCAGAGTTGGTTTGACAGACCTTTTAAAACCTCTGAGTTACCTTTCCAAACTGGCTACCTAATGATCAGTAATTAAAGGATGGATTACACTTGTCCTAATTAGGATGCTAACGACAGGGAAGTAGCAATACGTTGAAGTGAGACGCTTTAACTCCCCTACCCCATTTAGTATGCTAAATTCAGCAGTGTAATACGCGCTATATAGCTAATCCGGGACATCCTAAACGTCATAAATGATGTAGGTACTTTCCGCTTCGAAGGCAAGCTAACGTTTTATACTGATTATACGAATATAATTTAGATATTCCCCTTAACAATTTGTCTAGAGTAAACGTTACAAAGTTTCCACAGGCTGAAACACGAGTTACGCGTCGTTAACACGTAGCGCGTTGCTTCACCGGGAGGCCTTGCCGGTGCATCGCAGTTACCTGTTACAGTTGACTCATAGACCATGAGCACCGTGGGAAATAATTGCCGCTTATCACTAAGGTTTGCGTTTACGTGTTTTGCGCTTTGAATTCTCATAGGTTATCTTGTATTGCTAGGAAACTTCGGTAGAGCCTGCTATAGGTCGAAACCTCTTAATATAGTTAAACTATGTGTATTAACAGTGAATTATTGCCATATTTTTGTCGAAATAATATAACACTAATCTTTTCCCATATAAGAAAGTTCTCGCCTCTGGTTACTTTGCCTACAAGTTTATTTAAGTAGATACCTGGTATAAACATTTAATTATGCTTGTACAAAAAGTAAAGGAAACAAAAATGACCCTTTCATACATAAAGTATCCTTCTTTTTGTACCTAATAAAGGTACGCTCAAGCCAATGCTTAAGATACGCTGGCGATTCAACCGCATGCCCTCCACACCACCGGTCGAAAAACGCTGCTGGGGCGTTTACGTGGCTGAATGTGTAGTGAAATCGTGACGCATAAGTCACGTCACTGTGATAACGCACGTACCGTTAGCGTATTTGAAGCAATGGTTTGTGCGTACTTTTAATAGGTAGAAAAAGGAGGTATTTTTGTTTTATTTATGTTTTGTTCAAACATCATAAAATGTCTTTAACAGGGATCGCATTTGACTTTTCAAATAATTATACAATACAAATCCAATCACAGTGAGATATGACTATTTGGGTATTTCAGTGGCTCAAAAGTAACACTTATGTATTGCTAACTTAAATCAGCAATTCGTTACATATTTGATCGCACGCTAATAGACTTACGCATCTTGTTGATATCTTTAGAAAACTTCAAAAATATATTGTGTACGTTATAAAATAGCAAACCGTACGGCGGCGGGCGCTTCACGGGTGGCACAGCTTCCAATAATAACTCTACCGTTAAAGCTTTCCAGTTTTGTGAGCAAATCTCCGTGATTCGTTTAATCTTAATCAATTGCTTTTAGAGAACCCTGCAGAGCGTAGCAAAAATAAAAAGAACGCCCGGGAAACCTGAGTAATTACTGAAAACAGTTACGATGCACGTACTTTACTACCGCGAAATTAAAACGAATTTTCCATTTCCCTGTGGAAGCACAATAGCATTTTTTTCTTAAATCCTTCACGGTTGACATTGCATGTTCTACGTTTGGTGAGATGGCGTTGTCCATACCGATCATTTTATAAGTCGATCAATATTTGCAGACTTCCGGATAGTGGTGGTAGCATTATCCGAAGCATGTGGCAAGTGTGCGGCGGTATTGGTAAACAAACCGGCAAGGTTCAACGTTTCCGAGTTGCAGCGCGGCTTGGTGCAGCCTGCCCAATGTCAATGTCACCTTTCCACACCGGCGCACGTGGCGCGGCCGCGGCGCCACCCGCCGAGAACCGCGACGCGAGTGCCACTCTTGCGCAGTCACAGTTCAAGGATTCACTTTGTAGATTCACACCGTAACCAAATGGAGCAAGTTGACAAGGTATCGGTCGACTTTGTGTCAGCCACGCTTGAGATGATTTATATTCGAGCTTCCTCAATGAAGCCGAAGGTTAGAACGTCAGTATTGCCATGATTTTACATATTATATTAATCAAATTCATACTTGCTTGCAGTTTTTGCTAGGTAGGTATGATGAGATAATTTGAATTAAGTATGCATGTGTGGTTTCAGTAACTACTACTTTTTCATGATTGTATCATTATCATACAATACGGTATGATTCATATTAAGACTATCAATTCTTTGTGACAGGATGCAACGCGACGAGTTATTTCTAAAAAAGTCCCATCTTCATTTGTGCAATTATTTTAGCCATATATATTTACGTGTGTTATGATGTGAGATTCTGACTAAGCTACCCGTATAAGCAGGATGACCTTTTTACGATGACAACCTTAGGTATGTGGCGTGCCATACCTGATCAATCAACAACCGCTTAATTAATACCAATAATATGAAGTTGTACCTAATTTTAAGGTTGTTTTAGGTACTTATAGTTTTGTTTTTGTTTTAGATACCTACTATGGAACTAGTGAAGAATGGTTTACAATTACTTATTACATAATTTTCATAATATTTTAATAATATAATAATCTTAAACCGTATGTATTATGTTCGCGATCAAAAAATCGCTACTCATCGCTTTGTTTTTTCTCTGAAACAATGATAATAATCGAATAATAAAAATCGGGATCTACAATAGGACATAATATCTAGAAAAATAGATTTACACATTTTACTTGTGACTCACAATTTTCTCACGGCGAGCATACTATGAGTGTCGTGTGTTACTTCCGACAGCTATCCTTCGGTCGTGGCGCCACGTTCTGTCGGAATCGGAATGTACTACTTCCCTCAATACTATTCTGCATCTGGCACGTTGTCAAAGCATTTAAAGATCCTTAAAATGTTAGTAAATCTGGGTGAAATAACGTGAATGTCGGAATTCGGCCGAGTACGGTACATGCGCGTGCGATGCGCAAGGCAAGGCGCGTAAAGACAGCGTAGATAACAATGGAGCTAATTGCTTTAATATTGTACGACAGGGGCGTCTCAGACAATCACTGCTCAAGCAAGTATGGGCTAATGACAAAAAGCATTTGATTGTGAATACACATTCATTATGAGTCATTACAGTTTAATTATGGATAGATATTCTAACAACACAATATATGTGTAGCCCATTGTATACCCTCATCTTCACCTGTGTTATCGGGTATTGAATATGTTATGGTATAATCCTATCTGTGTGTGCGAAGTTCTATCTAAATCCGTCTGACCGTTTCCATTAAATTAATGGGTAGAAAATGTGGAGATATTCAGATATATTAAAATACACACTTTCGCATTTATAATATTAAGTAGGCTCGTAAGATATCGTGAAATCTTCCCTCATTACATTCTTACCGATTTTACTAGTATATTTTTCTCTCTATTTGGTACATCTCGCACATACTAATTATACATCATATTTATAACAATGAAACTGGCCGTATTTTAATAATGATAGGTACTATTATTATAAGTACGTCGAATTACATGTTATGTAACATATCAATCACGAAATTAATAATTAATAAAGAACGTTATTGTATCAGGTGCTACAGACATCCTCAAAATAGCCAATGATTACTTCAATCAAGTCCGCTGGTGTAATAAATAAACAAATTACATAATTTTCATGCTTAAAACACCTCTTAGGTCATAGTACCGTGAAGTAGCCGATGTTCGTGTGTTCGCTTGCGTTTCCTGCTGCCGAGATGTTGATTATGAGTTTCGTGTCACGATCGTCCTCCGGTGAAGAGTCAGGGTGGATCCGTGAGGTGCACTGGCCTCGGGTGACGTCACCGGCCAAATTACTCGTTTACCTGCCTTTGTTATCAATAGGAAGAGCGATTTCATAAGATAATAGATATATTTAAACACCATATTGTTCTATAACGATCTAAGCTATAGTGCGTTTTATTGTTTTAGTGTTGCAGTAGACTGAACTTCATAATGACGTTTGTTTTGTGTGTTTAAATGTTGCGTTTATATTATTCATTTTTATTTTTTAGTCTAAATCGAATGCATAACGTAAGATTTCTTGTTAACGCCACAATATACCAACAACAAGAGCAATAGTAAGCTAACTGCTACCGTGTTACCTATACTATACTATATAAAGTTGTAAAAATGAAATGTTGAAGATATTTAAAAAAAAAATATCGTTATGGACTGTTTGGAGGTCATTAAAACGAAAAATATATTCTTTGGATTATATGTATGTTTGTATGTGTCGTTGTGGCTTCTTCACGCAAAATCGACAAAACAGATTTCAACTATTTTTGGTACACGGGTACCTGAGTATCTCCAGATGGTTATAGAATACTTTTTACCCGACTACGCTGAAGAAAAAATGAAGGGTTATAACATTTTCTCCTCCGCGAACGAAGTTGCTTGTGCCTTCTAGTATTTTATATTTTTATGGTACCTGTACCTACCTAAAAAAATCTCGTTCTTAACGATTCCCTCTAATGACCCTTTTCTTGAAATAGAGGCTATAGAGGTAAAGGATGCGGAAAACTTAATTTAAAGATAACATATCTCTTTTGGGTTGAGATACTTCAGATGAATCTCACTAAATGTATTTACTGTTATCTTAAAAGCATCTAAGTAACCTGCGCGCGTCAAATTTCATATTCTGTAGCCAAACACTAAATTGGCATTGTTAGATACGCTATTCTTGATCACGACTCGAGTTTTTACATCCAGAGAGTCTCGAACGTCTTCCTCCGCTGTTTTTGCGCTGTATATAATATTTCGTACATAGGTACTAAATAGTCAAATTAATGTTTAATGAAAAATATTAACTAACTAGTGTTCTAAGTACTGAGTTATACTAATCAGAACCTTTATATATTATGCAGACTGTTTATTTAGATCAGACAGTGATTAATTGAGATTATAGTACATTACTGCAGACGCCGGGAAAGAAGGGCTTGCTCGGTGAGTAGCTATTAGGGATTGCAATCCGGTCCGGCGGATCCGGTAATCCGGCCGGATCCGGTACTTTTTGGCGACCACCGGATCCGGTAAAAATTTACCGGATCCGGTAGACCCGAAGAGACTGAAGAAACGCCACAACAGACAAACATACGGACTACCCAATCCAAGAAAGCTGATTCTAATTTGGTAAAAATTTGGGTTAGGAAAAAATGACAAGAGTCAATATGATCTAGATCTAGTAGTTAAGCTTCAAAGGACGATGTCTTTCTTAATTATTCTTTGAGGCGTTACTTTTGTTTAAGGGTTAATTATGTTTCTTTGGCCAAATTATAAAATCATTTTTTTCTATTAACGTTATTACAATTTTATTACAACATGTATCTTACATATTGTATAGAGGGCAATGTGACATGATATGTGATTACTGATTAGCTTTCTTTATGTATGTTTTATTACGGGTATTAAGGAAGTATAGTATTTTATTATTGTTGATGTTACCTCTTATAGTATTAAGAAAGTTGATTAAATATTACATAGTGAAAAAGAAAAGTGGGGTCAAAGTTAAAAGAACGATCATGAATCATGATCCGATACACCAAATTAGTGGTATTTTTTTTGATTTGGCAATTAAAACTATAAAACGTTCCTTTAAAGTGTCATATTTGTATTATTTTTTATAAAGAAGATTTAATTTTGTTATATTTACCATGAGATTGAGAATCGGACCGGATTGCAATCCCTAGTAGGTATAGACCGCATAGTGATACCAAGCCGGCAAGCTCTTTCCACGAGCAGAGGCATGTATAGTGCTTTCCTCAAACATATGCAATGAAATAAAAAAATACACCACTCAAAAAACTACACGACAAAAGTTTTTTAATTTTCCGTCGGCGTAAGTCGTCCGTATTTCGCGTGTGTAGTGTTCGAGTAGACCCTATTAGGGCCGTTATACACCACCTGATACTAAGAATCTTTATTTCTATAATAAATAAAATAAATGCAGAGGATTTTAAATATTGTCTATGGTCTCTGGTGACTTAGATATAGACAATATTTTAAATTTATTCATCAACATATGAACCATACAGATTTGTGATCTTAATATCAGTTCGTGTGTAAAAGGCATTAACGCGGATATTTTTGGTCCAATAACCATTCAGGCACTAGGAAAAAACAAGAAATATATAATTCAGCTGTTTAGCCTGTTCATGAACACAGACGCCATGTTTACATTAAAATTAAAAAAAATACTTCCCTGCTAGGCCTTCAATTTTGTATGAAATTCCTTTACAGTTCTCTCATATTGTTCCGCCTGAAACGAGATACTTTGAAGCCTGTTTTAACGCACGTAATGACGACATTTCATTGCATATTTGAGAAAAATAATGTATTATGCAGTTAAATACTTATTTATTCGTTAATTAGACACTATAGTTACCTAAAGGATAATCAGCAATAAGATTTCACAGTTTTACATGAAAAAACACACCACCTACCCTCCGTAACCTAATTGAGACAGCACGATAAATACGAACTTTTCCGACACAAAACGATGGCAAAACATTATTCACTACATCTGTACTATTATGTAATGAAATCTGGTAACATTAAAATATTGTCTACGTATATATGTAGAACCGTTTACAGAAGTTAGAAACGATATTGATTTATGGTTCAATTGAAAGTTAATATATATTGTTAAGTGAACGTCTCAGCCATAACTCTCCATTGTGGATTACTAAATAATACGTAACAACCGTCAGCACAGTGAAATGATAGTTGCAGTAAATGCTAACATGGGAGCGGTGAGATAATGCTTATTAGCCCGTTTGCATGAATTACCCGCGCCCGAGAGTAAGTGTGTCACCGGGGTCCCGCTAGGTGCACGCACACGCGGTGCCTGATTCTAGTTACAACATATTGTCAACTGCCTACTAGGCACAATGTAGGCGCGTAGTATGTATATGCAATATCAGGGATTTTGAGATAAATGTTATTTACTTATGTGACACTATATAATACTAAGTAAATATTTACATGAACGTCTCTTAAGTTATATTTACCCTTTCATTTCGCATGACTGTTTTTCCCAAACTGTCTAATTTTTCAACCCAATAACTAACTTTAGGTTTGTTTCATAGAAGTTCTGATAGTTCACAGTTTCAGATAAAAACTTACTTAATTTGGGAAATGAAACAGTTTGGGAAAACAACGATTTACGGCAACAATATTGAACGACTTCAGTTCCTATTAGCAATCTCGTTATTTTTAAAAGAATTAAATTTCGCAATACCAAAACCATATGTGCGAGTCGGACCCACGCGCCGATGATTCCGTACAAATTTCTGCCTCATAAGAGTCATAAGGCAAGTGGCGGTGTATCAAAATAATATTCAACAGAATTTAATTGTTTTGAAGTTTGAATGAGGTTTCATGTAGTTCAAGTATTATTTTGAAATACCGCCAATTGCCCTTTGAGGGCAGTACATGTCTAAAAATTTTGTAGGTATACAAATAGCTCATCCAGGCATGGAAAATCCAATGTTAGCAGAGGTCTGGACCTAAAATGTAGGCAATGTATTTTCTTTTTGAATGGTTTCTGACATAAACATAAAAATTTAAAATGTTCAGGCTTTGTCATTGGATGTGCTATAAGAGCTATCTTCATTTCAAGTTTCTAGGACAACTGGAAGTAAAGAGAAGAGTAACACCTTTTTAATGGCTGCATTTTTTTATTTTAGTTTTTTTTTCACAGGTTCAAGGGATAGCATACTTAAGAAAGGTACCTGCGGGTAATAAGGCTTGTCGGCTAATAAAGCCTAAGTAACCAAAATCGTATTAAATAAGGACGCTAAGCGGACAAACAAGGAACTACACATTCGAACAGGCTCGATGCCCTGCTCCTCGTCGCCAGTGTTGTTCCATACATTCCGGCAAGTTGGCGCCCAGCACGTGATACAAAAATCGGGCCGAAACCAACGTGAGTATTTCTTGTAATATTACATTAATAATGACAATGTCCACTTATTTTTTCTGCCTAATTAACGTTTGTAATGTGATATAGGTTTCAATAGCGTATCGTGACTCCAATGTTTTATATTTCGTTTTATTTATACACGTAGTCGGTGGCAAATAAGGCCTACAAAAATGACCTATAGGCCTTATTGCCCGCTATGGCGCGGGATTTCTTTCGGGCCTTATTATCCTCCTACTTTGGATATCAGATTTTGTTTGTTTTTATAATGTATTTCGGTATTTTAAGTTATACCGCTAACTTAGTGTGCATAATTAATTACTTATTTGTTATATTTTCAGTTTTCAATCACGATGCCTCCCAAACGAGCATTGTGGTCAGAAGGTGCCATAGTGTCTACAGTTGGAACAGTTCAAAGAAGCACGCTTAACTTACCAAATGAAGTGTAATTGTTTTATTTTTATGATATAAACGTTGTAAGCCTTCTTATACTACCTATAGTATAATATGGCCTACAGTAAAATAAGGGCTTTAGGGCAAATCCAAAAAAAAACTAAATTTTAATTTTTTTGATATCAATAATTGTTATTTTTTGTTATTTTCTATGTTAGTTAAAGTTTGAGACTGATTATCTGTATACATATTAATTAGATTGCTAGTTAAGATAGAGGAATATTATGATGTAATTTTGTACTAAATATCCGTACAATGACCCATATTACAGCTCTATAGAAGAATATACATGCATTTATTATAATTAAGAGATTATTGATCTCGACAACAAGTTTGTTTTAATTATTTAAGTACGTTAAGATCTTACGCCTTTTTATACCACCATATTATAATAAGGCCTATTAGTAGTTTTTTAAAAAACCTGTCACTGTATGTCTCCTTACCGGAATTAATGCCATTTTTCACGTTGATCGTATACTAATTGAAATTAAAGATTGACTTAAATATAAATATGTTGATTACATATGCTATTTTACATTTTATTTACATTCTCCCGTAGCTAGGCCTTAATACCCGCAAGTACCTTATTTGATGTTAACTTCAGCTTGATATCCTCCATTCCTCCATGCGATCCTGAGAAAAAGGGTCTTCACAGACTGACAGACGGACAGATAGACAACATAGTGATCCTATATAGCTTATTATAGCACACAAGACTATATGAATGGTAAAGACTCGTGGGATTAATTAAAATCACAATCATGACATGTGTACCTATAATTATTACAACGAGTACCTGTTAAGGTACTTATTTTTTTATTTTTTATTATTATTATTTTTTACATATTGATATTTTATTCTAGAAACATTGTAGACGAAAACAAATTCTTTTGTATTGTATTTTCTTGACGATCCTTTTTTGGATTTTTTATTTTATTTTGTTCAATTTTTATCCGTAAATTGCTCTAAAATCCGTTTGTAAATAACGATTCAAAAGTGCTTGTAGCAAGAGGCCTACTTGAATAAAAAAAAAATTGACCTTTGACTTTGACTATAAAAGGGTTAATTTTTTTTCTTTTGAAGTACGAAACCGGAAAAAGTGTAATATTGTAGTAAAATCCTGTTATGAACACTGTAGATTTAAGTAGGCATATTTAATTATTATTTTTTCAAATGTTTTATTATAAATGACAATACCTATGACCAAAAAAGTCAGGTATAGACTTTTCTCGGTCATAGGTATTATTTCTTTTTATGTTCCATGAGAATACTTGAATAACCATAACTAAAATTGTTATTAATTTCTCAATTTTGCATTAAACTACTTTTTTGTTCATGACTAGATCCAATGTTAATGACTGATGCCACTATTACTTTAATAATCCCATCCATACTAATATTATTAATGCGAAAGCATCTCTGTTAGCTCGTCACACTTAAATTGCTGAACCAATTTAGATGAAATTTGGAATGGCGATAGTTTGAGACTCTAGAAAGGAATAGATTTTATCCCGGAGAAAATGCACGGTTCCCAAGGGATAGTTGGCCACACAGGCGAAGCCGCGAGAAAAACATCGTACGTTAAAATATCAAAACATCCTGCCAAATTTAAGGAAAATATAGTTAAAAAACTTAAGTAAAGCCCCTCTTGTTTGTAGAAGTGTATGTACAAAATTGATATGGAACTTATGTAATTTTTCTAAGATTATGGAAGGTTAAATTGCCTGTACGGATACGCTACTACCACGCTACTACTACATAGAACAGGTGACTTACTTAAGTTTTTCACCTGTACCTATTTTCTGATATAAGAAAGTTGGTACTTTTTAGGATTCCGTAGCCAAAACGGCAATAACGGAACCCTTATAGTTTCGTTCGTCATGTCCGTCCGTCCGCCGTAGTTAATTGCAATTTTTCATATCGTATTTTTTCATCTTTAGTGCGTTTTTTCATATGGATGGCCGAGGAACCCTACACTGAGCATGATCCGATATGCTCTTGGCCGGTTTTGTTGTTGCTGAATTAGAGCGAGTACACATTGGGCGTTTTACGCGCGTTTAGAAAAGGAATACACTATATGCTAGGGTGAGAAAACAAACGCTCTTCTCATTCTAGTGTATAACGTTATCCTTTTCTAAACGCGCGTAAAACGCCCAATGTGTACTCGCTCTTAATCGCAAGCTAAGCAATGACATTTTTATGAAGTGTTCCATAACGAATTTTGTTTCTCGAACGTGGATTCTATATACATCGCTGATACAAGTCAAATAAGTCTACGTCTTTGGCGTTGTGTGGAATTTTACATTCACAATTTTACAGCTACGCATGAATACGTAGGACCACGCGTGGACACCGGCGCGGCGCTTAATCAGCATGCTTGTTAAACCTTAACGGGACATTCGTGATTACATTCAGGAACTTTCATAAGCCGTGTGACAAATGACTACCAATATGCAGATAAAACGAGTCTTGGGAACTACAAAACCGCTTCGGTTGACGGATTTTGACAGTGCTCATGTGTTCGAAGCTTTCATGATGGTTGTTTATACGAGAAAAGCAACATACCGAGTGGTTGATGAGATTTCTATACAAAGTTTGGTCTCTTGTTTGAAGAAAATATATTTAACAACGATATAATTATTGGGAACCCCCATATATACACTACATATGCTCAAAGATCCACGTATTATGTTTTTTGTTGTTAATGATAGAGTTATAAATATTTTGCAGTTTTATATGGTAGTATTCTTTTGAGCTCATATTTTTTACCTACCAATTTTACATTTCGATGAAAAAAACATGAAGCTTACCTAATTGATAGTACTGCTACCCAAATATATACTTTAACACTGCATTTAGCATGTAAATATTTACTAATTCTACAATACAATATTTACAAATTTGGCTACTACCTCCTATTATGATGCTAATATGTACTCGACAGTAAATAACGGTAAAATATAATTTTAAGATAAGTAAAAGACACCTGTTTCGTAACATGACTCAGTACTCAGTACAATACACCTTACAGGGAACCGTTATCATATTGCTAAAAATGCTTCTAAGAAGTGCCTCTCTAAAATAATCAATCATTACATTCCTGTTAAAAAATATCTGTGTACTTATTTGACCGTGTTTTCGTGACGTCCAAATAAATATTTCAGTTGGATTTCGATAGTAAGTACCAAGTAGATATTGTGTATTGCTCGTTGATGTCTTTTTAGAGGGGAAAAGTAACTGCAATCATTACAAGATATTTACGACTTAAATTAAATAATGTGTGATCTAAATTTAAAGGTCTGAAATCTTACTCTCTATTTTTCTATTACGATTGCTACTTAATTTAAAATAGTTTACCTTTTTATTCAACCAAAAAGCACAGCACCTCACGTTCACCGCAAACTTATTCAAACGTAACGTCTCAACCAATCACTTCACTCTGACAGTTCCGTTTTTGACTCGTAAAACAATCGTGGTCTAGTTAAATCGTATTCAGTCAGAAATAATCGTTCTGTTCGGAAATCGAATCTGGGACATCTGCGCATGGAACCGCGCAGCCGCGCACCGCTACGAACTCGTCCGGTGTGCGCCCGAGTTGCACTTGAGCGTTGAACTGGCGTGACAACCCGGCTAAAGCGAGAAGGCTCCACACTCGACCGGATCCGCTTAGACACGATACCTTTACGGTATTCTGGTTTATTCCAATACACCTATATAGAAGTAAAGTAATTGTAGCGCAAAGATGAATGCGGGCAATGGACAGCAAACCGCAAAAGCAGTTCGGAAACTGTGCTGTGGTTGCCGGCGGCGTGAGATAGCTTAATTGATCGCTCAACGATCGCTATCTCCAAACGTACAGTGTACCGGTGTTCGACACTAACACTTGTCTCGGTATACACTAATCACTTACTAACACTGTATCGGACTTGTAGTCAGTAGTGCTCCGACTGCTTCACTGGTGCACTCCAGACTGGCGGGTATGCAAGCGCAATCATAAGGCAATTTGATTTCAAATTTGAACTGGCTCCATTATTACTGCTAATTTCGACAATATTTGGAAACAACGTACCTAACTAGACATCCTTTTTAACCGACTTTCAAAAAAGGAGGAGGCCAATTGTACTTTTTTTTTTGGATATTCACCAACTGCTCCACCAATTGTGGACCGATTAAAAAAAATATTTTTTTAAATAAAAGGATATACTCCTGAGGTGGTCCCATTGCCACCAAATTGGGATCTGATGATGGGATCCCAGGGAAATCGAGGGCAATCCTCAAATTTTATAGGCACTAACAATGTTTTGTATATATTTTTCTCAAGTTATTCAGTTATTTTCATCTGCTTGTCATCATTTAATGATGCTGAGCTGATGATGGAAGGTACAAGTCCTTATTAACGGTCAATAGTTGCGAGATAATTGTTTACATTTTATATATAACTTCGCTACTCGTTGCCACTATAGGAGTACAAAGTTATGAAAAGCTAATCCCTTACCTGGAATAGATAATTTCATACCATGTCATTAAATTAAAAATACATATACATATACACGGCCACGTCATTCTATGTCCACGATTTCTTTATTTTTTTGACAGTACCTCACTCGCATCCTGTAAGAGTTAGCTTTAAAAAATGTTTGCTTTAAATTTACTCTTGAATGTATATACATACCAGAAGGTGCTCGCAACGTTGTACGCGGAGTAATAGTCAAAACCCCTCTTTTTTTCTTCAGCGTAGTCGGGTAAAAAGTATCCTATAACCATCTGTGGATACCTAGCTACCCGTGTATTAAAATAGTTTAAATCCGTTTACTCGATTTGGCGTGATGAAACCACATACAAAAACCCCATTTTTTTTTAATCAGTGACCTCGATCCGTTAGGTTATTTTTTTAATATCTTCAATGTACAGACTTTATAATAATATAGATAAGAAAATCCTGAGTGATCCATCAACGCAGAGCCAAATCTGCAGTGTGCTACTTTTATAACGCAGGCACTAAGAACAGATTTTTCGAAAGTAATCCTTTAAAGTGTTTGGGATTTTTAGTAAGACATTTGAGATTTTGCCAAAGGTGTCTTCATTAGAAGCTAAGAAAATTAATTTCACCATTAAAAAAAATATATCTATCCTCTTTGTGGATTTAATTGAGGCTAAAGGAAAGTGTTGAGAAATGTTTAGAGTTTCGTACCAAAAAGGTACAAAAGGAACCCTTATGGTGCGACTCTGTCTGTTTGTCTGTCCGACTGTTAGAGCGCCATATCTCAAAAACGCTCTCTGTTTAAATATTGGAATATTCATGAACATGCACAGGTAATATTTAACGATATAATTTGTTTATTGTGATTAGATTTTCTTTTATTCAGGAAAATCCATCCCCCCTTTTTTATTTCGGACATACGGGGGGGGGGGGGGGGGGACTGTATGTCCGAAATTTACCAAACGAAAAATTTTGAAATTTCTACAATTTGTATAAACATAAATATTACAGTAATATTAGTCGTCGGCGCGAATGGAGTCTTCATTAAAAGCTATGAAAAGTATTTTTTTCTTATTCCCTAAGGAGGTTTAATTGAGTTTAGTGGTATTGGTAACGCGCAAATATTTGAGTAAGATATCGCAGACCTCGCGAATGAACTTAGACTTATTGAAAGCTAAGTTTAAAAAAAATACTTTGCTTGTCAAATCAAAATCGGTTCACGAAACAATAAAATTACAACCTAACACTGTCTGACACAACGGCTTAAAAAAGAAACTCGTAGTCCATTTCCATGTCTCAGCTATACCTAATAATTATGACTGAGCGGGTATAGAATTATGGCGTAGCGATGCAGAAGGGAGCGTGGCGACGTCCTGTGCATATCCTAGAGCCTGCGCCTGCGGCCGGCGGGCGTCGAACCCGGGACCCCGTGGCCGCACTAGGCCGCGCGCATACCGAGGCATTGCGATTACAATGGCTAATAATACCCTTCACATATTCCATTGACTGATTTAGGTATTCGATAAGGTGACGAGTTTATCTATAACTAATGCGCTATTTCCGACTAAGTATCATAATGCCCATCCCTTTTTCATCTGCCTGAGTAAGTATGTCTTCCTGACCTGGCCTGACTAAGTGACTATGTTCCAACTTTGAGTTGAATATATTTCTCAAAACAATGTTTAATTACTCAAAAGTTGAATCTAAGTATGTATTTTTAAATTTACCGCATAGCTTAACTTACGTTAAATAATTGATAGATTCAGGCGTTACTTTGCGGAATTCCATACTAGATCAATGGATTATAGTTCCTTTGCTGTTCCGCGAACTTGTGTCTTGGTTAGATGTGACAATAAATTGTGCTCACATACGCATATTTTCATGCAGTTTTCATAAAAAAATACGCATGCAAATAAAACAAACCAACTCCAAACAGTAGTAACGGTTCTCTTTCTAGAAATCCTATTCAGAGTATAAATAGGGCCGACCGTTTTGGACAACTCATTTCTCGGGTGGACGCCGGATCGTCAACATCTCCAGCATCTCCTGATGATGCCTCGTAGAGAGGCGAAACACGTGTCGAGGATTATACTGTTTGGTGTTGGTTTGTTGTATTTGCATGCGTATTTTTTTTTATGGAAACTGTGAGCACAATTTATTGTCACATCTAACCAAGACACAAGTTCGCGGAACAGCAAAGGAACTATAATCCATTGATCTAACTTACGTTAGTAAATTATGCGCCAACTTTTTAAAACTACGCAAACTTCCATTCGTGTCACTGTTTGTAGCTCATTGAAGTAAGCTTCAAAAATAATGCTTACTTTTAAAAGTCTATAGGTAGTTTACAACATAATTTAGAAATACGAGTGAGGTTATAGTTAAGCACAGTATGCGGTGTGCTTTACAAATAAAGGTTTAGCCGTTAAACCTTTATTTCCAATAGCCAATGCGGGCGTTACATCACATAAAAGTCACGGCTGCAGGAAAATCGTATTTTACGCAGGACGAACGAGCTAACCGCATGTGCCGTCTTGTAGTCGATTTGAATCATAACGTAGTGATTTAAACCCTAAGTAAATCAAAAAATAAGAAAAAATATTATTCCGTTTGTGATTTCATTTATTTTATCAGTAGGTTTTTAATACAAAAATCTAGGAACAAAAATTGAGCAATAATCTTAAAATATAGTTTTTCCTTACTCACCTAAGCTTAAGTTTCTCATCATCTATTTCATAAGTCATATATTAGGCCCGATTCAATGAGAACTTACATAGTAACTAATGTGTTTCCTAAATATTAATACTAAATTCCCATGTTCGTGTATAATACTAACGCAGTATCCAAAAATTAAAAAAAATAAGTTCTGTCAAATCACGCCTACATATATGGGTCTCAACTCGTCACGAGGCAACAAGGGCATAAATAATAAACCTGCGGAATAAAAATGATATAAAACTTACCACTGCCAAGCCGTTGTTGCCGAGTATCGATGTTTAACCTGATACCTTATTTTTTAATAACACGTCGACTAAGCTAAGCACGTATTTACAAAGAGACATTAGCAATCACTACTTCGGTGAATATTTTAATAGCAAGTTATTTTACGCATCGTCGATTATTTTGAGAATAACGTTGCTTGCATTCATCTATCGCAAGTAACTGCTGACTAATGACGATATTTTTCTATCACTATTCTTGTTCTTCTTCGTAGTGTGTTGAAATGGCATCTAAGATAAACTGGAAAGTCCTTGGGTTTATCCAACTGAGTCCTGATGGGAGTTCCCACGAGTCCATCGAGTCCAGACTCCTGGCTTGTCTTCCTACCGTTCTCTCCAAGAAGTAATCGTCGTACTCTCTATCGTAATCCGGCAGAATAGGGTTGAATTTCGCATAATAAATGGCCGACAAACACGCGTACAAGAGCAGAGCTGCAGTGAAAAGCTGGAAAGAAAAAATACAGAGTTGAGTCAGAATTGTAACACGAAACAACAGAAGCCTTCGAGGATATAGGTAGTTACACTATTATGTCCGAGTATTACGACATAACCACCTAACACAAAGCAAAAACAATGTCGCGGAACGATCAAACATACGACAAATTGCTCGAGTCTATTAAGATGGCTCGTGGTGACCTTACAAACAAAATACATAACTTAACGCTGAAAATTATCTAGCGGGAAATAAGTGTACTTAAACAAGTGTTGCTCTTTTATATAGGACTCGTATATGTCGAGTAATGTTTATTATCTAATATTACGAAAATGTTGCAATGAGGTCAGTTACCTACTTAATATTCTTATGGAAACTCAGTGCAGACAACACATAGTTAGACAAAATTAGTACTAGTGAAGATTGTTTATGTTAAATATAGCATGCGCAAGGTTCCAGAATCCTTGGCTGCCGGCGCGGCACCGATGCTTGACGATCGCCGTCCCATGCCGGACAAACATCAAAACTATGTCAATGTTATGACTACAACCGTCCCTCGTTACACCTTTTTGCCCGACACGTAACTACGTAGGTAATCGTCATTTTTTCACACAAAGTAATTAACAATAATATTTTCTCGCTACGTTGCGCTACGGTAGTCTTGAGGTCAGAACTATTTGTAGGACTAAATAAGCTAGTTCGTGGAAGTGAATATAAAAATAATAATTTGGAGATCTTTATTTATTCGCAAAGTGCAAATACGAATTCGTGAAGCGCTCAGAAGTTACGCATACAAACGGTAAAAACTGATCTTATCAATTGAGAAGTGAAAGCCTGAAAGGTCACAGTAGAAAGGTACAAAAGGGCTCTACATTCTCACCTGGAAGACACTCCAGAATTTGAAGGAGCCCTCGTTGATGATCCAGTCGTAGTAGCCGGCCCAGGGGTCGGTGTAGCGGCCCTGCTTGATGGGCTTGGCAGTTGTGGTTGTTTCATGGTCGTGATGGTGCTCGTCATAGTAGTCTTCGAAACCGCGCCCGCTCTCTGACGTGCCATTTCTTACTCTGGTTCGCCGTAGCTAGAAAAGTAAGTAGATTATACTTAATGACTTTGGAAGTAACTGGGGCTCGTTAAATCATCAATTTGCGATATCTGAATATTTTAAACGTTGCACAAAAAGTGACGTGTTATAAGTTTTAAATTAATGCATTTTTAAATTTCAGGATGTCCGAATGTAATCATCGTCACCATCAGCCAAAAGACGTCCACTGCTGGACTAAAACCTCCTCCAAAAAACGACACTATGACTCGCCGCCAGCACCCCGCCGATTCCAGCAACCTTCTACTTCTATAGAATTGCTCGTTTTAAATAATAGGATAGATCGTCCAAGACGTAGAAATAAGTGTTCGAACTCATCCTACTAAGTATTAAGTCCCTTTGTCTTTATCACCCGGGATGTTATATTACAACTATTTTCATTACAATCATTTATTTATAATCTATAGGTACTCCCGGTTCACCTTGATACCTACGTACATAAACACTAAATAAGCTACCTGGCCACTCACCATGGGCTGTCCCTCAAAATGCCACTACACAGTATTTTTCCTGCAAAACCTGAGTCACAATAAGGACCTGAGGTTTCATCTTCCGCATATGGATTTATTGATTAACGCATTTAGGACTTTCCGCATACCTACAAATATTATTTGTGGAAATTAAGGGCCTGCATCGTCAAGGAAAAACCACGGGCCAAACGCCGAGCCAGCCAATGAGCGTAATTTGTAATAAGGGGCGTATTTATTGCTCGCGCGCATCATAAGAAGAGAAAGCTAATACACTACATGCTTGAGGTTTTTGGCGTGAGCGCCAGATGTAAAAGTACAATGAAATCGAATCTATTATTATGTTTCGTTAACATTTAAGTTAGTGACGTAAAACATAAAGGGATGACTGACATTTTCACATTATTTGGCCGTTTATTAATGTGTCGTTTGTACAAACTAGCCAAAAAACGGAAAATGAAGACGCGTTTACGGATTTCTTTTCTATCGAGAAAATTTTAAACAAATATGCTTCCGTGTTATGCGTTGAATAGTTTATATAGTAAAAAAAAAACATATCTGAAAACCAGCCTGTCTCATATACTAGATTTGACACAAATTTCACTAAAAAAATTGCTTAAATTTTCGATGCACCCCCTTAAAACTCAGAATACATGCATCTTTTTTCAACTGTTATAATTATAAGGACTTGTTTCATTTTATAAGACCTACACGACTTACAAATGATACCTATATTTTTCATATGCATAGACATAATGGTACACTGATGTTTTTATTCATACTATTCATTCGACGATTTTAACGCATCTATAAAAGTTTCGGTCGGCTAAAATACATGTTTCGGTCGGACACTATTATTCATAAACCGACAAGTAACAATTATCAGAAGTTCCCTTTACAAACAAATCATCCAGTATAAATATAAAGTATTAGACAATTGTAAAACCAACTAGGAGAGGCCATGGTACGTCTACATAAACAATATCCTATAATGCCATTCGATTTTCTAAATAAAAGAAGGCACCTCCGTACAATAAAAGTGCTCTGAAATTGACCAAAAATAGCAGGCTACCGTAATCGTCGTAGACAGTTTTCAAATCTGCTGAGCCCGAATGTGCTCGTAATTAACAGTGGAGTGTCAACGATCGCGATGGGTTCCACAAACAGGGGCTGAAGCGGTTAGCGCCCACGCTGGGTCACCCAGTTCAGCGGGTACCGTTTCTGACCCCGTTCGTGGGCCATGTCTTCAGTAGCTGGTACTAGAGACACGTACTACAAGTACTTCTACACTAACACACGAGGGAGAGTACATGCGTGTGCATGCAAAACGGCACAGCAGAAAAGCTACTCTGAAGTTCGAAATTTGAAGTTCGTATAGCGCCGTCTAACTCACTCAAATTCTGGTTACTACGAGAGCGAGAGGGACGGTACGATACGAACTTCGAATTACAAACTTGGGAGTAACCTGCACATTTGGCTTACTTTTTAGAACAGTACAATGTACTCACATGACTTAAAATAGACAGTGAATCTTTTTTTTCGGTATCTGACTTTGAACCTAGTTGGTCTGGCTAGGCTTCTTGGCCATTAATTGGATAAAGTGGGGGAAGCGCAAACTCTTAAACGGGAATATCATCTGCGGCCACTTGGAGTACAAAAAATCTGATGCTATGAATGCCTTGAACTTATTGAATCAATGCATGTTAATCATAATAGCTTTATATGTCAAACTATTAAAATTAGATCTCAATATCAAACGTTGCTCGTTCAAAAAAGTTTTAAATTCCATTGTATGTCGCTGTTTAAGATAAAGATTAGTGATTTTACGGGGAGGTAGCGATGTTACTAATGCCCAAACGTACTCACGTGGAGGAATTGAACCAATCCATTGACCTTAAATTAAGGAGTCGAGCCGACATACGGTGAGCAGACGAATACAAAGAACAGGTGTTAAGGGTTGGTCTATCGAAAAATATTGCCTGTATACTACTTCGACAGTTACACCTACTCGAGTAATGTTGTTCTAAAGCTGCGCGAGTGTGCGCTTCTTGTTGATGTTACTGATGTTATGAACGACGTCGTGAGGATCGATTCCTCTCGGCACGCCCGCCAGAGCTCTCCCAGACCCCGGCACCAGGCGACACAACGACGTCAAGTCGACGGGGTCCAATCGGTCATAATAGAACTCATGACAATTCAACACTTACCGCGAGGGAAGTATTGTTCTTAGGCTGCACGAGCGCACGCTTCTTGTTAATGTTGCGTACGACGTCGAGTGCAGTGCGCAGCGCAGTGAGGATGAACTCGGAGGGCGCCATGCCGCCTGAGCTCACCACGGCGCCGCCGGGCGGGTCCGAGGGCGGTGATGACGTCAGATCGTCGGGGTCGTATCGGTCATAGTTCGATCTGAAATATTTTATTTAAACCCTTTAAATTCTATGATGTAAAATTCCTCTTAATTTTTATTAGGTACAAACGACTGTTTTTAAAAATAGCTTGACTTAAAGGGCCAGAAACCTACATGAAGGTCATGAAATTACATTTGGGTCGTGTATGTATATAATACAAGAACACTAGCGACCCTGAACGCACTCAATTCGTAGCTAGTTCTTGTTTCTAAATGCAAGCTCTACGACGCCAATGTCGGATATATCCGAACAACAGATGCAATGGTTTTCAAAGGCTAAGCAAATTATCTTTATTAGACAGGAAAATCCTAGTGTTAAATGTTCATACATTTTCAATATTGATGTGCATCTACAATAAATATCTATGTTGACCCTAAATCTAAATTAAATCTAAAATTAACTATGTACAAAGGCTATACACTTTTGAGTCACTCATACAAAAGTGAAAGCCCTAATCAACCTCTCATAACGCTTATTGTAAATATATACAACTAATGTAATAATGCATACTTAATATACGTTTATTTACTTATCCATAATATACTAATATATCCATACTATACTAATGTTATAAATGAGAATGTAACTCAGCCTGTCAGTGTGACCTTTTCACGCTGTAACAGCTAAACCGATTTAGATGAAATCAGTTTTGGAGACAGTTGGAGATTCTGGGAAGCACATAGGATAGAAAAGAAAAATTATCCTTTAAAGGGATGAAAAAGGAGATGGAAGTTGCTACTAATTTCTCGGTAGCGCGAGCAAAGCCGCGGGTAACCCAAATAAAACTCACCGCAAAGGTATGTATTTGTATTTGGTGTAGGGCGGCGTGTGCGGTGTAGCACTGTCGTAGCGCACGGCTGCGCTCGCGCCGGCCGCCCACATCGCCAACGCAACCGCCGCCACCCACACCACACCATGGCACGTCAGGACCAACCTTCGAGACAACATCGTACTTCTAATGACACTTTTTCCAAACAATCCCAAAGCAATCTTCTTCAAATTGTATCAACCCTGCATTACGTCACAGAAGTGTATACAAGTGACAATCTTTTTTATTTTCCAGCCTGATGCGTATGGGTAGGAGCTGGGACACCGACTGACTGATTTGAAATGTCGCGCTCCGGTTTACCTCGGAAAGAGAGTTTCTGAAATATGGATTCTGCAAACATAGTAAGCGCGTGGTGCTCTCAAGTGCTGATTTAATTTGCATGTTAGGCTAGTTTCAGTAAGTAGCTTGTAAAGTAGGTATTGTAAAATATCAGAAAGTACAATTAAATTTAAATTGTATGTTTAGAAGGTAAATCGAACCAGTGGTAAACCCTTAATGTACCTAAATAATAGATTAGCATTATCGCAAGTGGAACTCTATCCAACAGCGTGGCAGTAATAAACAAACTTTGCTTTATGCTCAGCAGTGGGCGATAAAGGGCTGATATGATGACGATGAAGCAATAAAACCTATCGAATTTCTTAAATGAAAATGTTCATACAGTTCAACCTTAAAACAGTTTCTTAGACTATCTCCTAGTTAATTCATTTTATTTTATTATTGAAATTAAAACTTATTTTTGCTAAATCTGTGTAAAAGGCGACGGTTACACTTTGAAGCTTGAACCATATACGTATACAACATCTCGTCGTGCTTCAATTATCACCAGTAACAGTAATAATTTATTGTCTGCACGGCGTGTGACCCCGCTAGGCGGGCGCCTAGGACTTGTTCCATTTTCCCGCTTAGTAACTCTTGTCCCACATTAGAAAAGCGCGGAAATCTGTCTAATTTAAAGAAAAGAGCTAAACTGTTTGCGTTATCGACTCTCAGCGTTAAAGAGGCGTTCGATATATTACGAAGTTGCTAAATGTAATCTTAGACCAAGAAAAACCGGCCAAGTGCGAGTCGGACCCGCAAACCGAGGGTTCATGCAAAATATATGCTAAAGACGGCCATATCTATGTAATCCAGTGTTAGTAAAGCCCTACTCCTAAGAAAAATGTACGCAGTGAGGGGTCATTTTATATTCATTACGGACATAGACAGGCAGATAGACAAATTGAAGATTTTCAAACTTTTCGCGTTGGTTGTGCTAAAAAACTACCTTCATACCAAATTTCAAGTTTCTAGGACTACTGGAAGTACTGCCCTATAAGTTTTCAACTGACTTTTAATGAATATATCTTTTGACTGCGTTGATTTCCAAATTTGTATTTTTTTTCAAAGCTTCAAGGGAGTGCAGCAAAGATGAGAACTAAATAGTACTTTCAGTTTGATACATCGACGCGTCTTGGCAAAAGAAGCGTAGGATGTCCTCAGGCAACCTGGAGTGTTGAATATTCGCAGAGTGGCTGAGGACGGCGAATGTAAGAGAGTTGCTGAGGGAGGATCGTGCTCAATGGCGCACCCTATAAAAGACCTCTATGTCCAGACGTGGACTGCGACATGTTGATGATGATGGTGATGATGACCTCCACGTGTTCCTGAGAAAAAGGTTCTAGACAGACTGACAGGCGGATGGACAACAAAGTAAGGGTTCCATATTTTCCTGATTGTTTTTTATCTAAGTTGAGAATGTACAATGTCAACACTATTGTGACGTATATTTTATTGCTCTAACTGCATGTTATTAAATAAATGAGTAAATAATGTATGGCTTGATGCGGCGGGAAGATTGATAATTTGTCTCATTTCAATACAGAGGGTGCTACCTGGCTATACTCATACTCATTTATTGATAAAATATGTCTAGATTTTACAAGTCACTTCATTAAATTAAAATTACATGGCATTGATTTACATATTTGAATGACCACTTTCAAATTAATGTTTTCGAAAATAAGAAGGCCGCGTTATTTTTCAAACGATCCCGTGTGTCCAATTTAGTGACAACATGCAACTTTTGGAGCGATTATTTTCGAAAATATTTACAGAACCAAAAATTGTTTTTAGAAACCTCAAGCTATTTTTAAAAAAGCTTTCGAAATATGTGTACATACTGTCATTTTTTTTTTCCAGTTTCGGTTATATGTATGGAGTGCCCCCCCCCCCAGAAATATATATATTTTTTTATTTTACTACCAAACTATGTAGCGGCTTATACAAGACACATAGTTCTCAACAATATAGATTATGCAGTTTTTGAGTAAAATGCTTGTGCCGTATGGACGGACGGACGTGACGAAATTAAAACGAACCCTAAAAACCGGCCAAGTGCGAGTCTAGCTCACTCTTTGAGGGTTCCGTTCCATTAGATCTCATTATACTTACATACTTATAACATATAAATAATTGATAGATTTGGACGTTACTTTGCGGAACTCTATATTAGATTAATGGTTTATAGTTGCTTTACTACTCCGATAAATAGTGTCTTGGTTAGATGTGAAAATAAATTGTGCTCGCATGCAATTCGTCCACCCGAAAAGTCAAACCCAAGAAGTCATCTCGGGGGGACGCCAGACCATCAACATCTCCTGCATTTCCTTATGATGCCTCGTAGATAGGCAAAACACGTGTCGAGGAGTATACTGTTCGGTAATGGTTTGTTGTATTTGCAAGAGTATTTATTTGTGAAAAAACTTTTAAACAAAAAAATAAAACCGACTCCAAAAAAACTAAAAAGTAAAAAATTACTTTCTTATAATACCAAAATCGCTATATGTATGCCTACAATATTTGAGGAGTTCCTTCAATTCCTCATAGATTCCATTATCAGATCTTCACCAAAATTAAATGGGACCAACAAGAAAGTACCTTCTATAAAACCAAAAAAAAAATTTTGAAGTCGCACAAATAGTCTTTGAGTAATCGGTGAACATCCATAAAAAAAAAAAAAATAAATAAACATTCCGTCGAATTGAGAACCTCCTCCATTTTTTGGAAGTCGGTTAAAAAAACTAAAAAGTAAAAAATAACGCCATAATTCAGTTTCTTCAAATTACTTACAAGTAACCGTTTGTATTCTCAACCTATACAGTATATACAATTAATCTTATTTTGGCGTCGGTGCCATATAAAGAATGTGTAAAATATTGAAAATTGACGATTTTAGTAAGTTGTGACACGATGGCACCGACTCCAAAATAACATTAATTGTATATACTGTATAGATTGAGTATACAAACGGTTACTTGTAAGTAATTTGAAGAAACTGAATTATGGCGTTATTTTTTACTTTTTAGTTTTTTTTGGAGTCGGTTTTATTTTTTTGTTTAAAAGTTTATTTATTTTACACTTTTTAGTTAATCGTTACTTAAAAGTGTATCTCGTGACGATTCGAAAAAGCCCAAACACGGGTAGGATACATTATTTTATTACATAGATCTGGTGCCTACCTTCCGGCTCCATCATCAAATCAATTCGATGGTACCATTCTCATCAGGAACATTTAAATTTGTGACTATGAAATTGCTTAGCTAAATTAATCAAGATATTTTGTCGCCACCCGTAAATCATTTATCATTGAGGAGTTCCGATGGCATTCTGTGGTCTTCTGCATCAGTTTCACTTCACCAATTTACACTTTCTGAGTGCAAATGCTTATTATGTTTCTTATAATACCAAAGTCGCTATATGTATGCCTACAATATTTGAGGAGTTCCTTCAATTCCTCATGGATTCCATCATCAGATCTTCACCAAAATTAAATGGGACCAACTAGAAAGTACCTTCTATAAAACCAAAAAAAAATATTGAAATCGGTCAAATAGTCTGAGTAATCGGTGAACATCCATAAACATTAAGTCGAATTGAGAACCTCCTCCTTTTTTTGGAAGTCGGTTAAAAACTGCATGAAAATATGCGAATGTGAGCCGGAGCACCATTAACCAACAAATAATAAGAAAAATGACAGCAAATGTACCTACTGCCCGGTTACTTTAATCTTGCACCTGGTAATCTACGGCACCGCATACACATGATGCAAAGTTAACGTAACTGGGTTAATGAAACCTCATACATTTGTATGTGATTTCACAATAAACTAAGAGTTTTCCGACGCTTTCCCTTACATGTAGTGTAAGACCTTGTTTTTTGCCAAATTCTACGTTTCTAGGTCAACGGTTTTCATAACTTTAGGTCAACGGGAAGTACTGTAAAATCCGTCATGTAGTTTAATATTCAGAAAAAATTCAACTTAAGAGTCCCGGCAAGCTCGGCCGAATTTCACCTTCCCATAAAACGGAGTTTCGTTCTCATTTTAAAACTTAGGTGTTGGATGTAACGAAACTTTGCATATACAATGACATGAGGTATATCTAGGCCTATAACTAGTTTATATGACTCCAGTTTATAAAACAAACTAAATACAGCAAAAACAAGGTCTGTATGAAAAACTTAATTTCGCTGTATCTGAAGCTGCATATACTTTAATTTATTCTAAAGTACAAAGTTTCAGAGCAAACTGGCAAGTCGTTTTAAAATGAGAGTGTAACTATGTTTGTATGGAGAACCGAGCTTTCCAGGGACTCTTAATATCTCGATACTCTCTTCAAAATAAGCGCTTTATGTGTGCCACAGACAGACAGACCCACAACACAATGATCTTATAAGAGTTCCGTTTTTACTGAGATACAGAACCCGAAATACAATAGTGTTTGTATACCTTTGTATTATTTCAACTTTTTTTCACTTTTTATTTCAATTTCAACGAAATCATTGATAGACTTAAACTGTTGTGCCTGCAAATTAACGATAGTATTCTATATAGCTGGTTAGTTATCATGTCCAGTCTAATAATGTCGTGTTTACTTAATAAATTGTATGTCTACCATGAACAATAAAAGAAAGTTGATTTGTAACAATAGCCTAGTCTAGAGAAAACGTGTCAATTGTATACTCATCATAGACAATTTAAATGTTGTTTACTCTATTTAGGACAAGTAAGGGTTCTAAATATTAAACAACATACTAACCTAAAAATATGCATTTAATGCTGGTTTTTTTTCAGTAAGAAGTGCATTTCTTTGTATTAATGGCTACGGAACCCTACACTGAACATTGTCCGACATGCTCTTGGCCGGCTTTCATTGAAGTATTTTTGGCAAATCATGTCAGGATTTATCAGGCTGGATACATATAGATTTTGACCAGACTAATTATTAAAATGAAGGCTACAAGAAGGCTAATATAGGGATACAATTTTATTTCAAAAACCGGTTACGAAAATGTCGGGCTTTTCGGGCATGAAAAGTGAAAAATGCTTCTCTTCGGTGATTACGGAAAAATTCAGTTCCTGTACCTGTTTTGTCAATTTGTATACATACAATACATGCATTCGGCATTGAATGCAATGCAACTTGTGGGAGGAACTTGCTGCAAACCGTGATGAGTGGAGAAGTATCACCAAACACACGATAACGCCTGGTTTCAAGATCTGGCCGTAAAGCGTGCCAAGAGGCACAACCGCAACATTGACCCTGTATAGGGGATCCTCAATTGTCGTGCCAGAAATGTGAACGTGAATGTCGCTCCCGAATAGGGTTATATGTATAGTCATCAGAGGCGTTGCCGCTCGCAATCAGATGCTGTTTAAATCATCTGTCAGGATCTATGAGGCCTTATGATACATACAAACTTATGGAGCTGTTTAGTTTTCACGTAGAAATTAAGATAATACAAAAATAATTGCTGTACACCGCATATATCGCTTTGCCAATACTAAGCTCATTGCATCGACCACTAGCACCTACCTCCTCCTTCCTCAAAACACGCAGTACCCATTTACATTTAGGTCTAAAAAGGTATCGTTATTGTTTTATTTACGTACGTAATTACCCCGTTATATTGTTACCGCATGATTGAAAATGTAATGCAACATTATTTATAACGTGTTAGTTTTACTTAAATTTCAAAAGAGGCGTACAAACAGATACGTTGAGAGTCGTTGCATTAACGACGACATTATTAGACATTAAGATTATTCTGTTATTTGAAATGGTGATTGAAAGAATATTTTTACATACATAACAAAAGTATATTCTTTCTAAATTTTGAAATTATGGTTTTATGCAACAGCAGCCAATTTCAAGCTTAGACCTTAGACATCTATAAAATTGTAAAAATAAAATGTCTGTACTGAAGATATGTCAAAAACTAAGTAAATCTATAAATACTTAGTGTAGTTTTTAATTGTCTGTGTGAATGTATGTTTATTTGTGTCTCATCACGGTGTCCTCCCCATTTCATCGTCAAACGTTTCCTATGATTTCTATGAAATTACATGTTGACGAAATGAAGTATTCGATGAAACATTTATCGATAAAACAAGGTACAACCCTTCATCACATCAAAGCGGATATTACTAGGATAGTTGGACAGTGGACATACGAGGATTTTCTGCGAACGAAGTTGCGGGCTTCTAGTAACTACATTTTTTGCTTTCAAGTAGCTGTTATATTTAAATAAGAAACAAACTGCATTTATATGAAGAGTAGGGCATACTGGTGGTCCTCGATAATTTATATCTTTAGTGTTAGAATCATAAGATTATATTAAAACAAATTAGTAATTAGGTAATAAATAATTTTATTGAGCAATATAAAATGGCGGTTCCTTAAATGACTAACTCAACTTTTTCAGTTCTATATACCTAGCTTCGAGGTACACAGAGGTAGTACCTACCTACCAATAACGTCGTGTTGTGATAATGAACTATACTCAAATAATTAAGATATTTTGAATATGTCCAGTTCACAACAAATTAATTCTTATTAACTAACTCGTCTAAACCAATCTACTTTCGTTTTATGTACATATTGTTGTAGTCATGTTCATTCTTCTTTTGTTTCTTTGTTCATATATTTTTCAGCGGCTTTTCCGATAGCTGCCGTAACTTTTCCAGTAATCTCGTGAAGATTTTCGTTTGAGAGATCCCATGATTCGGCTGATCGCTTCGAGAAAAAGCCTGATGTAGTATCGTTTGGTCTCCAACTGTTGGGATATACTATCTTGTGCCGCAATACTGCTTTGATAATTAATGCACCTACATACACAATGAAATAAACACTGAAATATAGGGGTAAGTAATACAATTTCTTCCCTAAGTAGTAATAACTGTATCTGTTTACACGAGGCATCTCTGTGGTCGTCGTTGTCGTCGTGGTATGGTGATGGTGGTGATGATAAAAATCATGGTCATCAAAGTCGTGATGATATTTGAAATCTCCTGGAAAGTCATGGGGAAATCCGTGGTCATCCGAGGGTGGGCCAGAGTTGCCCATATCAGGTTTCATATCCGAGGGTGGAGGCGGAGGCATCATTCCCATGTCGTTTCCTTTCATATCATTTCCTCCTTTGCTGTCATCATTGCCATGGTGTTTGTTAAAAATTAGCTCGGGATAATCAGAATCGTGATACGAAGGAGGTCCATGGTGGTCATAGGTTGGGCTTGGAGGTTGATCATCACTAGGAGAAGGAGGCTCAGGTTTTTTATAATGGTAACCGTGAAAATCTGGCGTATCCATAACAGGCGGAGCATCCATTGACATCGCGGGCTTGTCATAAGAATAACCTTTAAAAGGTTTTGATAACGGTGGTAATGTCGGTAAGAAAGATTGATCTGGGCCCGAGGGTGGTTTGTATCGGTAGCCCAAATCCATGGAAGGACCATCGTCACTGCCATCATCTGGAGGTGAATCGTATGCTGTATCCATTGGAGGTTGATATTTTGGAGCTGACAATTTTGTCACTGGTAGCCGCGATGGCGAAGTGGGAGCAGGAGCAGGAGCGGGCGCGGGAACAGAATCCGAGTCAGCAAACGGTGGAAATGATTCGTAACTATCAGGAGCTGGAAAATCATTGCCAGAAGATGGTGGTGGGGGAGGGGGAACTAAGTTTGCTACTGATTTTACTGGAGGAGAATGTGCACTAGAATCTTTTTGTTTTATGCCATATTTCGTTGGAGGTAAATACGGTTGGGCCGGGTTGTAACGATCGACGGGCTGACGCATCGGCATAACATCCTGAGCTTCTCCTCGAATTGGATTGGTTATTTCGCGGAAGTTATCCAAATTTGTAAACATCCCATTGTTACCCTTTTTACCGTTCGCAAACGAATTTTTCATTTGAAATGGCTTTAAATTAATGTAAGGAAAGCGAATGTTCGGTTCAGTGCGAATTGCACGGGATTCGTTTTCGGCTCCGTTTCCTGGATTTGTTCCAAATCTGTGAACAATGTTAACCAATATTTATAATTGCTGAAATCATTTCAATTAGGCTCTAATTTTCAACTATACTATATTTCTAAACTGGAAAATACTACTTACACCATACAACTTCTGTGCAAGAATGAATGAACTTTTTATACTATTATTTAACTATATAGACATAAAAAAAAAACAACTTACCCTGGCAAGGCGAAATTTTCATCCATTACATCATCGTTTTTGGTCTGATCTTCTTTTTGAGGTTCGTCTTTTATCTTCATTATGACAGGTATATTTTTATCTTTATTATTAGATTCAATAGGTGCCTCTTCCCACTGACCACCATATTGATTATGTTTTTCACTATCAATGACATGCCAAATATCTTGCACACTATTCAACTCTGGAGCGACAGTTGTGGTAGTCGTGGTGGATCCTGTTGTAGTCGGGGTACTCGGCGGGACATATACTGGTGCGGCATCCTGGTTCCCATAGAGATTATTGTATAGAGCAAAATAATCAGTCATATCGGGAGTACTCTTATTTGTTTCTTCTTCTTTGTATTTATTCTCCGTTGATACTACATAATTTACTTCAGGCGTTTGTTCCGGGATATCGTCGTGCACGTATATTGGCTTCGATGTTGTAGATGACTGCGATTGTATCTTTTCCTTCTCCAGTAGGTTTCTTAACGATTTTCTGTAACTGTCTCCATTATGAGACTCAAATTCAGCAAATATTAAGTCGGGAGTATCCACTTTCGGTGTAGTCGTTGTACTCGTAGCGTTCTGGGGCGAATCCATCCTTCTCATCCAGTTGTGGTAATAAAAGGGTGCTGATCTTCCTTCATCGATGCTCAACGGGTGCGGCGGACGCGGCGAGGGCGTCACGACGTATACTAGTGGGCCGGGTAGGTTCAATGAATATACATTATGTAAGCACACAACAATACTAAAATATACGGCTATTTGCGCCATTTTCATTTTATTTCTTCATCTACCACAATTTTCGCTACTAGCCCGCTCGGATGCCAAATGAGAAATGATGGAAAGAGTGGAGGCTACTCGGAACCATATTCACTGTACTGATAAGCCGAGAGTAAAATTGTGATAATTTTTAGCGGTACCCTGGAATGTGGAGCACCGCGCCTAAGGCACGATCCCGATGACCAGAGACCGAGTTATGATTTACACTATTAGCAAGGCAATTGATGTCACGAGCAAGCGAGGGCAGGCGAAGAAAGTGTCACAGACTTATGTATGGTCGTCTAGTAAAATTAAGATCTTATTTCTACATGTGTTGTGGATGTCTCTATAATATAAACGAAAGTCCTCGGCTGCACCAGTCTGCCTTGTCTATTCGAGATAAACTCGGAAAAGAACTGCGCCAATTTCAAAGGCTTTTTTTACTAATTGGTAGTTTGCTTTTAGAGGGATGTTTAAGTGCTTATTTTTTATACCGAACGCGGAGAGGATAGCTTCTACCATGGGAGGTAAGGGAGGACGACGACGACGACGAAGGGTTCAGCTGCCCCAACTTGATTTTGTATGCCCGGTGTAGCGCAACCCAAGACAAGCACGCGAGACCCAGTTTAAGCAATGTTTCATTATATGTGATTGAAAAATTCAATACAGATTTGCATTTTTTCATAGTGTTAGTTTTGAGGGTTCCGTAGCCGAAATGGCAAAAGCGGAACCCTTATACTTTCATCATGTTCATGTCTGTCCATCCGTCCGTCCGTATGTCACAGGCATTTTACTCATACGAGGGCTGCTATTTATATATCCGGAAACCGGGATTACAATCTTCTTAAATAGCATATTTGACCGCCATGGTAAAATTTGAACTTTTTTAAGTATATAAGGTATATTTTTTCTTCCTTATTAACGCTCGTGTTTTGTTTTTGACGGGTTTTAAATGTCATCTCGCAGCAAGAATGGAACTCACTCGTGAAAATATTCGTGCTATGATTTATTATGATTTTCGGCGTGGTTTAACGCAACAACAGTGCATAGATCAACTAACTTCAACTTTTGGTGATGAAGCCCCATCTAAAACTACTGTGTATCACTGGTTTAGTGAGTTCAATCGTGGACGTAGTATGCTTACGGACGAAGTTAAGGCAGGTCGCCCGAAATCAGTCGTTGTACAACAAAATATCGAGGCTGTGCGAAAACTTATAATGGACGACCGACATGTTACGTACCGCGAGATAGAGGCGACTCTGGGTATTTCTATGACCAGCATTAATAGCATATTACATAATTATTTGGCTGTAAAAAAAATTTGTTCGCGTTGGATACCCCACAACTTAACAAATGAGCAAAAACATGCTCGCGTCGAATGGTGCAATAAAATGTTAAAAAAATATAACCGTGGTGACTCAAAAGCCGTTTATAACATCTATACAGGTGACGAATCCTGGATCTATGCATACGATCCCGAAACGAAGCAACAATCAACGGTATGGGTGTTTCAAAATGAGCCGAACCCTACGAAAGTTACTCGTGCAAAAAGTACATTGAAACAAATGGTGGCCTGCTTCTTCGGTATTAATGGCCATGTAGCTACAGTGCCACTAGAAAACCGTAGAACGGTTAATTCAGAGTGGTACACGACCATTTGCTTACCGGAAGTATTTGAACAAATTCGTAAAACTAACCAGCGACGAAGAATCATTCTTCATCATGACAATGCCAGCTGTCATACGTCACGCGAAACAACTCTATTTTTGGAGGGTCAAAATGTGGAATTAACGGGTAATCCGCCGTACAGCCCTGACTTGGCACCCAACGATTTTTATTTATTTCCAAATATAAAGAATAAATTACGCGGTCAACGATTTTCGACCGCTGAAGATGCTGTCGACGCATTCAAACACGCACGTTATGGAGGTACCTCAGGCGGAGTGGCAGAAGTGCTTTAAAAATTGGTTGACGCGAATGCAAAAGTGCATAGATCATCAAGGGGAATACTTTGAAAAACAATAAAACTATTTTCAGCCGTGTACGTTTGTTTGTTTTTTTGTTTCCGGATATATAAGTAGCAACCCTCGTAATTTCGAGTACCTATACAAGTGACTTGATAAGATGACATGTAAAGAAACAGTTTTTTTTTCTGCGGACATCAACGTGTGATCTCTCCAAAACTAACATAACACGTGTCCCTTCCCTCTACCTTTTAAACTGTACGATCACGAAATATGAAAATAAATACTTTAATAAATAATTTAAACGAAAACTGTTTTCAACATGATCGGATATAAGTGCTCGCTGTTTTTGCTATAGAAAATTTGCCCTTTTCAATAAAAGGACGTAAACATACGCACATAAAAATACGCTTTTTGCTGGTCCACGCGGAACCTTACACTGAGCATGGTCCGACATGCTCTTGGCCAGTTTTTATCTCGAATTTTCCTCGCTTTAACCCAATGAGGTGGATATCTAAATACACACTATAATTTACGATAGGGCAAAAACTATTTTTTTGTTTCTAAATTTTTTGGGTTCAGTACCTCAGGCGAGGAGCCCTTATAAGTACGTTGTTGCCTGTCTGTGGCTCACATAGACCACTTTGCCTGCTCAAGAATGGGTTGAGCTGATTCATTCATTATATGTATATAAGAGTTTGACTCTTCTCGGTACATTTCAGCAAGTACTTGCTTCGTAATGCAAGTTCTTTGGTTTCTTGATATTGGTTCGACGTCTACCTTTCCCTTTATCTGGTCTAAATATTTGATTATCGCATTATCGGTCTCTCTCCTTCCCTCTGTTTTTTGTTCGTGTACGTGTAGTCTTAATTTTCACTCTTGGATATTCTATGAGTACAGGTAACATAATTTGGGCCTAAAACATTTTATTTACCCTTACCAACACTTCGTCATCTGTGCCTCTATCTCGTCAACACCACGTCTCGCTTTAAGCCTTTATCTGTCCCGTTGTGTCAAACTCGTCTAGCAGCCATAGGCATAGGCATAAGGCAATAAAATACTATATAATATGTACTAAAAATATAAGTATTAACCCTTTGAACGCTTTCACGTCACACGCCAAGTAATTATGGCTGCGACGATTTACGACACCTTTAGGCGTTAAACGTTTTCGAACAGATTTCGCCATTATTTGACTTAAACATGTGTTTCTTGATGTGAACAACTTTTAGCTCATATACTCGTAGCTATTCTAGTTTTTATCTGTTTTGTGCATCTTGAATGTTCTGTCTACCTAATTATTAAAATTATTGCTCTTGTTTATTTTAATTGCGTATGTAATTCTGTGTATTGAATTTATAACTAGGCGGTGTCTTATTTGTATGTCTTATTTTTATTAAAATTTATCTTCAATTCTGAGGATCTTGCAAAATAAATAAACTATCAAGTTAAAATCAGTACTGGAAGCTAAGCCTTATTTATCAGAATTTAAGGTGTGAAATAAAATTAAGCTTCTAGGTCAATCCGATAAATTATACAAGCGTCGACACTTAAGGATCCTATAAAATAACTTTCCGCCGACCTACATTTATACAATTTGACGAGAAGAAAGGTTTTATACCTTACTAGCTTCTGCCCGCGACTTCGTCCGCCTTAATTCGTTTATCGCGGATAACGGTATTTTTCCGGGATATAAAGTAGTCTATGTTCTTTCCCGGAACTCAAACTATCTCCATACCGAATTTCATCCAAATCGGTTCACCGGGTTAAGCGTGAAGGAGAACAGACAGACAGACAGACGAATACAGACAAAAATCCGTAAACTGATATGATTACTTTTTTTATCACTTCGATCGCGGAGGATGAATCCTCTATTTTGCGCGCCGGAAAAAGCGTAGTCGGGTAAAAAGTATCTTACAACCATCTATGGATGCTCAGCTACCCGTGAACCAAAAATAGTTGCCATCCGTTCAGTTGTTTTGGCGTGATGAAGCCACAAATACACATACATAAATAAAAAAGTAAATACTTCCAGTTGAGATGTCTCGCGCGACTATTGGATCATGTATCAACACAACGTAGGCAACGAATATCCCGTTTATGAAAAAGCAGTTATAATATTTAGTTACGTTTATTTCAGAATGACACAGCATATTTAGACGATGTGCAATTTGCGTGAGAATCTCTAGCTATATACTTACCTGCCAACCACTTTAAATTACTTTTGATGATCATCGTTATAATAGGTCAAGTGTGAGTCGAGTTTTGCATAGATAATTATGAAGATTTCATTTTCCATTGAACGTTGGTTTTTTACAGCTTCCGTAAACAAATAATTCATACAACATTACCTATACAACAAAATATTCTAAGTGTAAAAGATACTCAGTGGTGCGTTGACCACCCGTACACAGCTTGTGGTTTTATATGAAAATGTCGTGTGGTAGTTTATGTGAAGAATCGGGACTTCGGGAGTATGTATACAGAAAATTTAATAAATTAAAATAATTTATTATATTACATTTAATTATAATCAGATGCAACTAATTTGTAGGTACGTTATTCAAACGGTAATAATAATCTTGGATGCTATCCTACTTTATTGACATTTTTCTTTGCATTATTCGAAATGCTGTCCGTCTCTGTATAGGCAGGATTCTCAACTCCGGAATCGCTACCGCCATCTGTGTTGTCCGCCACTAACTTGCTTTTCTGATCGGAGCCCGATACTTTAGGTTTATCGATCGCCAAGTTCTCGGACTTGTTGATCTCAGGTTTGGCGCCATCTAGCGTCGCTTTTCCTTTATCCGCTTCTATGTTGGTGTCGCAGCTTTCCACGTCAGCTATTGCAGGCTTCTTCTTGCAGATGTCGTTCTCGTCGCCCATGGCTCTTTTTCCGATGTAGAACTTATTGAACAGGAAATACATGCATCCGGTGATAAATGTGGCGCACGCGAATATTTGATACGTCGGCCTTGTTCCGAAGAACTTCATAAGGTAGCCACCGATGAGACTTCCGGCTCCTTTTCCTGTATACAAAATTAATTACAGTTGAACAACAGTTTATAGTAGATTAAAACCTATCTTAAACTGAACGCCCCACCATTAACCGACCACATGATGAAACATGCATCCAAAATAAAATGTATACTGTAAACTTCGCTGAGGGGCGTTCATTTTTAAGGTTCCGTAGCCAAAATAGCAAAAACCGTCCGTCCGTATGTCACAGGCATCTTACTCAAAAACACTACAATATTTATATTGATTAAATTTGGCGTATAGATATTTTGTGTAAACCGCTACTTAGTTTGATAGTTAAAGAACAAAAAAAATATTTCTAGTGGGGACAGTAAATACAAGTAAACGAAACAGAAAAAAAAAATTTGCATACGAGTACAGTGATAACTGTGTGGCACATATTTCGATAGTTCATTTAAAACCATATTTTGGTGATTAAAAATTGTTTTTAATTTAGTGGATATTTTCGGAAATAATCGCTCCGAAAGTAACAGGACTAGATCTTATTTATATTTCGCCTTGTTACAATGGTATATGGTGATAAAGTGTAAACAAATGTGTTTGTCGTTCACTGTACTGTACATTGACTTTGAGTGCACGCCAACGTATATTTTATTTACTTATTTCCTTAGGTTTAGGTAGGTACCTTACGTGTGCACAGAAAATTAAAAATATTTTCTAATATCAAAACTATAATTCCTACTTCACCAAGTGTGGCAAACCCAAGATTTTTTGAATTTCGCGCCAAAAATTTGGGTAATATTTCAGTAACCAGACTCTAACGACATGTAACGTTATAAAATGGCATACTTAGCACAAAAAAATTTTTTACCTCATTTTCTGACATGAGATATAAATAACCCACCACCTGGTGGTGGTGGAAAGTGACGGCATCACGCACCAAGCCCGGACAGCGATAGAACAGACTACCTAAGAATGTTGTGTACTCTGCACAGGGTTGACGGCGGTGATAAGGAGAGAGGTTGACGTTATAGACTTTCTATATATTAGGGAGCCATTAATAGAAAATGTAAGCTTTGCACCCATAGTGCATAGTGGAGTCCATCCAGCAGCACCTGCATGAATGTGTCTGTGGTGGTAGAGATGGAAGAGGTAAAGAATGGCTGCAGTGAACGACTGTGACGACGACACCGACTTCAGCGCCTCAAACGCTAGGAACATCCATTCTCAAAGCATACACGTCTTATTAAAGTTCGCCCGGAAGTTCTTGCATACAGGTACGGGTGTCGGTGGTGATAACAGGGCAACGATGACGCCTCAGACTCACGCCCAGATCTCCAACCACAGGCTCAAGTACATGACTTACATTATCAAAGCACATACGCACCAACGCCGTAGAGAGTCCGCCCAGAAGTGCTTGCACACAGGTGTCAGTGATAATAAAAAGACAGCCTCTAGTAGATGAGTAACGTTATGAGAGCACACACGCACCAACGCCGTAGTAGAGCCCGCCCAGCAGGCCTTGCACGGAGGTGTCGGTAGTGGTGGACGAGAGCCGCGCGGCGTACGTCACGGCTGCGGTGAACGACAGCGATGACGTCACCGACTCCAGTGCCTCGAACACCAGGCACAGCCACGGGTTATAGATCAATGAGTATCCTGGAAATATTGACATGCCATCATTGGTTAAAAAAAACAAACTTTTTGTTTTGTTCAATACATTTATAAAATAAATATCTATTCGACTTGAGTGTGTTAAATATCACGTAACATTACGGAAAAGCTTAATAGGGTACATGCATGATTTTTTTGTCGCTTTTCTTAACTAAATATCAAAATACCGTAAAAACCATTTCAAAATGTGAATTTTAAATTTAAATCGACCAAGAAATACGCATAATATAGGCATTTTAAACTACTAATTAGACAGTGAGGTCCGATATGCACTGTTATATCATCGTGCACTCTGGCCATATAAACTCCATATTAAATTATGTTTTGCTAGAGATAGAATGAAATGTTTGATGACTTATATCTTGGTTATTTTAATAGTAATTCGAAAAAATATTTTTGTCTACTGTTTGTTACCTGAATGAGCTTTTAATAAAGCTGAAATTCAAATTCATGCATATTCCCTATTATAAATTCGAAGACCCACAGATCGTCAAATTCGAAAAACTTCAAGGTTTTTAAGTAGTAAAAGTGCTCGAGAGTACTTGTTGGAAACTCTAGTCGTTGGAAACAACTATACTTTGTATACAGATATTTGAGCGCTTTGTCCCGACAATTCCATTCTGCCGTATTGAGACATAGCGTGGTCTTTGGTTTCACATCCTCATTTTTCATGAGGGCAGCCAAGGGGAGGAACTCCTTTCCAGATAATCTTGTCTCTGTATGTTTTTCAAGTATGTCTAACTCCATCCAATAAATAATTATTAATCCATCACGTAGAAATTGACTATATAGGTATGAGTTATCTAGGCAAATATCAACATTTCATTAGTCTGTAATGCTTGACTATTTTGAATAAAAAATCTATGGGTCCCGTCGTCCCAGCATGACTAGCGGCATGCCCGATTCGCTATCAACCGCGATCGTGATGCCCTATCAGAGAGCGCTTTGTCTTGGGACATCTCTGCAGATTCATCTATGCTTAAATTATTGGAGCACTCACCGAGCAGCCGAATGGCGTAGAAGACGAACCCGATGAACAAGACGTTGGCGTGTCCGAGGCGGCGGATGATGGGCCCCGAGAGCACCAGCAGCGGCAGCCCGGCGACGCCGCCCACCGTGATGGTGATGCCCATCAGCGAGCGCGACGCGCCCAGATCCTGCAGCAGCCAGAACAGGAAGCTCTCGATGTAGCCCCACGCCGTGCCTGGAAAGAGGAAATACAACAATACATTACTCTAAAGATCGACAAATCAGAAATAACAATTTCTGACGAGATGGTAATTTAAAAATTTGGTACTATCTCTCTCCGTGGGGAAAATGCGAAAAAACTTACAAGAAATGGGTCAAATTTGACTTCGGTAATACGAGCTCTGGGTGTAACAGAGGAACCGCAAGTTACCGGGAGACTTCACTAATTGTACTTAGTAAATATAGTACATACAATACAACCATCGATTACGGCTTTCATAATTATAATTTTCCCGTATTCCTTTGTAACTGGCGGTAAAAGGCAACTGAGAGAGAGTTGTTATGATAATAAAAATTTCTTGCCGAAGAGTCAGCAGCTGAACATTCATATAAAGGTGCGTCCACATTTGTATCATTTGCCCGATCAGATCTTCGTCCCGTGGCATGATCGCGTGTCACGATCACGCGTTCGGACGTCGCGCCGATCCGATCGCTCGAAATCCATGTTGATACGCGTATCACACACTTATATCGGAGAAATGCGGCGTAATCCCCGCGCCGACAGTAAGCGTCCAAGCAGCGCGATACGCAGTCATGCCACGGCACGGTGATCGGATACGAGCAAATGATACAAGTGTGGACGCACCTTAAGTTAACTTTATTCTGTAAATTTGCTCCAATGGCCGTTTTACAACCCCGAGTCTATCAGCACCTCCCCATAGAATATGACCTTAGCGTATATTTCTTATAATGAACCTTTATAGGGACGACATTTTATTCTGGGGAAACTCTAGACAGTAAAATCATATACTCAATTAAGATATCGCTTTAAGAGAAAAAAAAAACAACTCGCGCGTGAAGTTACAAAAAAACGAGTAGCCGAGTAGGTATCAATCAACAACAAACGTGACGACGGTTTGTCCCGGACCTTCACACACTTGCGATACCTATTATGTATATTCGAATGTGTACAGAGATCGCAGCCTCATCGAATGATGGCCGACATGATATCTACAGGTTATTGCGCGTGCAATAATCTTACGCGTAAATATTGATTATCATGTTAAACCTGTATTTGTGCCATAAACCAAACAAATAAATGCTATTTTGTGACCTGGGGGTTGATTGATAAATCATAAAGTTAAACCAGAACGGAACCAAATTATGTATATTAAGCACGTAACAAAAGCATACTGAAAGCGAGTCCTTTCCTATCTGGGTATTCTCAGTAGCTTACCACTCTTATTTGCATAACAAGCATTTTCTCCGTAATGCTTTCCACAAAAATATTTGCTGCAAATACTAAAGCTAAGTCAACTCGTTAACTGCTATTTTTTTATCTTCTACTTTTGCGGTTAAGATGCACGAATTGAAATAAAAAATACCGTTACTTTTTGCCTAGGTTTCTAGTAAGTTGACGTCATTGTGCGAAGGTGCAATTATTGTATTCTATATTTGGATGCTAATTCATTTAACTTTTTGTTCTGTGGTAATTTTGTGCCAGCGCAAACGGTTCAAAAACTTACTATTAACATGATCATGTAATGGACACTGAGGACATACTCGTTCCGTACGGACTACATTAAAGTACACCAATATTGTGAAGAGGTTTTTTTATGTGCCAAGTAATACAATTTGGGTACAGTCAGCTTCAAATAGACTGCCAAGTGCATCCAACGTGACAATTATATCGTCACGTAGCTTTATGCCTATGAGGATAAAGATGTGTTGCGATATATTTGGCACTTTGGATGCTACAGACTATATGATGTACAAAAGTAGAGTCAATTAATTCCAAAATACAATCTGCAATGTCTCTGGCATACGTTTTGTGAAATCGGCATCACAAATACTTTAACTACTGAATCTGTACGTATATTTCCTTACCCATGATGAAACAGGCTATGAAGAGCGCAACAATCTCAATGTTCCGAAAGACGGAGATGACGTCATCGAGGAGGTTCTGCGCCGGCTGCTTGAACTCCAGGTCGATGCTCAGCATCAGCGCTCCGGACGCCACCTTTAGCACCGCGTACAGGTAGAACGCTGGTCTGTACATGAGATATTTATGAGCACACGAAAGATGGCCTGGAAACGATCGTGTTTTTAGACGTACGAGAACCTACTCGACCGCCTTTTATCCCAATTAATGTTATTTTATTTCTCTGTTTTGGTGCACAAAGAATATATATTTTTACTACAACTGTCATTTCATATAGGAGTGAATGAAATGTATATATGAATAAGAACAATTGCATTATTTAAAAACATCGTAATGTACTGTACAGTCCAGTACAAAGATATCTAGATGCGCCTGAAAGTTACAAAATCATGTATCCATTTAAAATTGTAGCCTGGTTGGGTACAATCATTTTTACACAAATACGGTTATAGTATTAAGTTTACGGCCAATGTGCAGAATTTATGATACACTAACAAATCATCACATAAATATAAAGAAAATGCGTCTAATACATTGCGCGTCAATCCTAAATACATATGGTCGTATGTAAATGGACTTAAGTTAAAAAGCTACCCGATTCCTAATCAAATGTCCCTGGGGTCCTTAGTAGCGGAAGGCGGGCAAGATATATGTGACTTATTCTCCAAGCACTTTCAATCAGTCTATCCCACGGCAAAATCGTCACCGACACTTAATTATATCCCTAATTCGCCAGCTCAAGGAAACCAGTGGTCATTTGGCCATTGCACAATAACTGAAACTGAAGTCCATAAAGCACTAACTCGATTAGACAGCAAAAAAGGAGCCGGAATGGACGGTATACCGCCAATTGTATTGAAAGAATGTGCACAGTTCTTGGCCTTACCCTTAACATTCCTGTTTAATGAATCATTGAGGTTGAGTGTTTTCCCAAGTTAGTGGCAAATCGCCAGAATAACACCGATTCATAAGAAAGGCGAAGTAGCGGAGATCTCTAATTATAGGCCAGTATCAATTCTGCCCGCTGCAGGAAAGGTATTCGAATCAATTGTCCAAAAAAAAATATACTGGCATGTTAAGGAGCAACTTCATCCAGGACAGCGCGGTTTTTTGCCTAACAGGTCAACGACGAGCAACTTGGTGGGGTATGTGAACGATGTTGCTAGAGTGTTGGATAATTCAGGGGAGGTACACGCTATTTACACGGACTTTAGCAAGGCCTTTGACTTGATAGATCATAACATCCTTACCGTAAAAATCGAACACATGGGTATACACGGTTCTCTGCTTCGTTGGTGTGAGTCATATCTAAGGAATCGAACGCAGTTGGTCGCTTTGCGAGGTTTCAAGTCTGAAGCATTGCGTGTCCCCTCAGGTGTTCCACAGGGATCACATATCGGGCCGTTGTTTTTTCTGATCTATATAGATGATATGGCAAAATCAATTTCTAGTAACTTTAAAATGTACGCCGATGATTTCAAGTTATACAAAACCGTAGAAACTAGCGCTGATAGAGGTCTCTTACAAGAAGATCTTAATAGAGTGTCAAATTAGTGCAAGCTCAACAATATGGTCCTAAATAGCACGAAATGTTACCATATCAAGTTTACCCGAAAGAGACATTCAAAGCCAACCATGTATAATCTCAAGGGAATCCCTCTAGCCGAAGTGACTAGTATTCGTGACTTAGGAGTTACAGTTGACAGCGCTCTTAACTTTCGAGAACACGTGGATGTGGTTGTTAAAAAAGCATCAAAGCTTTCAGGGTTTCTGACAAGGCAGATTAAGTCCTTTAAGAATCCGAATGTTATGATACCTGTATACAATTGCTTGGTTAGGAGTAAACTAGAATATTGTTCAACAGTGTGGAATCCTGGCTACAAGATACATTCGAATCGCATCGAACGAATACAGCGACGATTTCTATACCACCTGGCCTTCATCCAAAGGAAGTGTACTGTACTGCCATCGTACGAAACCAGACTTGATTATTATAAAATGGATTTACTGTCCAATAGAAGAAAAACCTGTGACATCCTGTTCCTTTATAAACTTTTGCACGGTTTAGTCGACTGTCCAGAGTTGTTGGAAAATGTTAAGGTTGTGGTCCCTCGCGCAGGTAGTCGCCTGTGCAATAGAAAACCTTCTTCTCTTCCGCAATGTCGTACTAATATAGGCAAGCATGCACCTCTGTATAGAGTGTTCGCATCACATAGTAGTGTTCAATTTAATTTAGATATTTTTGCGTGTTCTTTAGCCTCCGCTAAAGTAAAGCTCAAACAAGCTAACAATTTAAATTTATTTTCCTAGTTTATTAATTTCATTTAAATTTATTTTATTTATATAGTTTTTAGTGTTAAATTGTAAAACTGAACTGTTCTCTGTACTTGCATGTTGTGTCTACTGTTTTAGGGTGTGCCATAATGTCCAAGCAGTGATTTTCAATATTGTTATTTTGTACTTAATAACATCCAATTTGTAAACCTTATTAAAAAAATAAAAACATAAAAATTGAATGACGCAGATTTATAATATCTTTGTAGTCGACTGTACAAGAACGTATCTCCGGAATTTATTCAAAGTAGTAAAGTATCGTAGGTATAGGAAACTGACCTACCTTAAGGTAACATAACATTGACTTACAACGATACATCTCGCAAGGACCCATGCTGCGTACGCACTTAGTACATTTGATACGTGTTAATATGGTTGCCTGTCTAGAATTACGAGGTAAAACCACAAATATGCCTACACTAAAATTCACTCCGCTGCCAGGTTTCTAAGATAAAATCAAGTTACAAAATAAGCCTTCAATTTTACTATTCAATATTACTTCGCAATTGTAATCCGAGAATACCTTTCAGCTAATTAATTTCGGAAAATGGAGGAACCCCGTATGGAAGCCTTGCCAACTCCAGGTAAGTTAGGAATTTGGAATGATGAATTAAATAAATTAAAAGCACCTATAAGCGAACGTGATTTTCGATTAGGCACGAGGCTGATTAATCGAAAAAAATATATTTAATTTATTTAAATACTACGTCCGAGAGAATATGTGATAGCCGCTGTCATAAGTGCTCCAACAGTTCCAAGTTGACCTCTACCACTGTTATGTCAATTGTTTAACGAGTGAATCACGTTTGGTTCATTTCCATAGCAGCCCGTAGACATCCGCAGGGAAGTACGGCATAAAACATACGCAGTATACGTACTTGTCATTTACTGCCCCACTTACCTTACAAATTACATGAATTAGCCAATAAAAGTACGTTCAATTCAATATGTTCCTGAATTAATCCGTACTGACGACTTTAGGTACTGTGCAGAGATATAGGTATAAATTACTAATAAGTACGTATCAGTTTTGCCTTATGCTTCAGAACCACCACAATTTCTTCATTGTTTTATAGTTACAAATGTTGGGTTCCCAAAATTTAATGCAATGACTCTCTTGGAATAAATTATAAACTGTAATCAAAGCTTGAATTTTTTTCGCACTATGCATCAAATGTGCAAGAAAAAACCGGCCCGCGCACCGAGGGTTCGGTACAAATTTTTACTTAGCCTAACTTTATTACCCGGTACCGGCTGAGTTAAGTTTGCACCTGATATCTATAGCATTGCATACAAACCAGGTGCAAATTTAACGCAACCGGGTTGCTCAAATAGGTTTTTTACGAATTAAAAAAAAATCGCTAGTTAGAGACATAATAATAATAATAATGATTAGGAATGAGTCCCAGCAGAAGTACAGCCACAGCAAACTTTTCGAAAGGGCCTCTACGTGTTGGATCCATATCCCCACGCAAGCCTCTCAAAAATCCGGGACATACGAGCCCGTGACTCAATGTGAGATAATAATAATAATCTTTATTAATCTCAGACTTATATTTAGTTACAGCATTAGAACAATAGAATGTCGCTTGACGAGAGTAGCATCTGATGTATTACAGTTATAATAATTACTCGTAGGTACTAGTTGTCCACTACGCTACTAAAGGCAGGCATTTACACGCGTATTCAAAGAAATAACAGGGCCCCAAACTAGGCTAAGCCTGTATCTTGGGGTACCGGCTATAATTAGGGTGATGGTTACATATAGTTGAATTATCGAGAAGATGGAATTGCATTTGTAGTGGTTGTACCGTTTGCAACAAAAGGAGAATAATTTTCTCTTAACTTAATAAAATGACATACCCAAGAAGTGGAATAAGTAGTAGTCCTCTGTTTTTTTCTTTTATTCGCTATCATGTTCTTCATCTGAGCTGTCACAAGTATTTATAATAAAATTGGCTGTTATTTGATCCATTTCTCCTTCCTGACATCGATATTTATTTTCTTCACTTTCGACGTGGTGACAAATATTTTCCCAGTCCTCAGCAGTGATGGTATTCATTCGTTCAGTTGCTAAACTCATAATGCCTTGCATGTTTAATGAAACGTTTCTTTTTGCTACATATCCTTTTACCATGGACCAAATATTTTCGATCGGATTGAATGTCGGGTGATACGGTGGCAATCGTAATACGGAGTGGCCATGTTCTTTTAAAATTGCATCTATGTGGTACTTGCGAAAACGCTCTTTATTTTGTTTAATTAATTCATACAAACTGGTTTTGTACATCAACCGGTTATACGAAATGTTGTGTTCTGTCAACCAATCCATCATTTCTTGTTTATTAGAATTTGACGTTGGAGCACGATTCAAAAGTTTGTTGTGATAGGACGCATTATCCACGATAAGTACGCTATTCGGTTTGAGGTTCGGTATTAATTTTTCTTTTAACCATTTTTCGTAGTTGACAAAGTTCATCTGGTCATGGTAATCTCCCGTTTTTTGGTTTGCCTTAAACATTAACAAAGCGTTGGGAATAAAACCATCTTTTCCTCCTGCGTGCACTATTATTAACCGCTGGCCTGTACTGATTTGTTTTTTTACACCAAATTCTGTTCCATCGGTCCAAGCTTCTCCGGACACATGTGAAGTGTGGATGTAGGTTTCATCAGTATAAACTAGTGGTCTATCTTGAGATCGATATTCCACAATTTTGATAAGGTTATTTATTCTTAGCGGTCGTATGTTGTGTTTTTCCATTAATATTTTTCGGTTGTCCTCGGTCTTTTTCCATTTAAATCCTAATTTTTGTATTTGTTTTCGTAAGGTGGAAATGCCAAATTTGTAATCTATATCGGATTTTAACACAGAGTGGAGTCCCTTTAAGGTTGGAAATTGGTAATGGGACAGATGAAAATTGTATATAGTTCTACGGATGACTTCCTGATCAAAATCGTCTACTGCTGATGACGGACAAGGACGCAACTTTTTATTCTTCGGGGAGGTGAATTTCTTTGTTGTTGCGAATTTCTCGCTGTTGCTCTCAGTCACAATGTTATAAACAGTAGAGAGACAAACACCTGTAGCTTTTTCAACGAACTGGGCAGCGGTGTAAGGCAAGTTTAAATTTTTCGTCAGTTCATTTTCAAAATATTTATAACAGTTGAAAATTATTTGCTTACTTTGACTCTCAATAGGACCAAAATTACTTACAGCCATATTTTTTTTAAATATCGAAATTATTCTTAGTCGTACGGGCGGACACAATAATTAATTGAGAATACAATCAAATCAGATGTAAAAATATACGCACTATGTAAATAATATTGACAATTTCACACTGACATTATTTTTGTTTTTAGTTCTTCGATATATATATATATAACAACCTCTTTGTATGCTGATAGTACAAGAAAATAGAAAATTCAAATATAGAATGCCTGTAAACAAACAATACTACTACATATGCAATTCCACGCTCTCGATGATTCAACTATACTAGTTAAGTCTTATTCATTAAACATTACTCAATAGAACTTATGATTAAGACTGGCTATAATTTTCATGTAATATTTATGTTTATTAATACAAATTGTGAAAATTTTAAAAAATATTAGAAGATGTGCAGATTAAGCTCGTTCATATGATACCCCACTTGATCCAGTAGCTAGACTTTTAATTTGTACCCCCCTCATATTTGTCGTTTTTTTAGAAAATAAAAATATACTTATTTTTAAATATTTCCTATGCAATACATGTGGGCTGACCATGTTTATAAATATTCCAAATTTCAAATAGTTAGCATAAGTAGTTTTTGAGATATGGCGCTTTAATAGTCGGACAGACAGACAGACAGACAGACAGACAGAGTCGCACCATAAGGGTTCCTTTTGTACCTATTTGGTACGGAACCCTAAAAAGAGCCGGCTTTCGCTTTTCCTATATTTTATCCTATCTCAAGCGCTTTTAAAGTGGACATGTGATTGTCTGTTCAGAAATATCTTCGCTAGACTCTATTACCCGTCAATAGAGGTGAGAGAAGTTATTTTTGAACGTGTTTTTGCAGTTTGCAGCTGACTGTACGTTATGGGTACGTTACCTGAAGTCGGTGTACCCCTTGCCCCTGCTGGCGTAGTCGATGAGCATCCCGGAGAGCGGCGAAGAGATCATGCCCCCGATGCTGCCGTACACGCGCTGCAGCCCGTAGTCGGCGCGCTGGTCGCGCACGATGGCGATCACGGCGCCCTCGAACATCGCGAACGCCGTGCCTCCTATGATCCCGATAAATACGCGAACCTGGGGATACATGTTATTGCTTGATCAGAAACGACGATCAGGTACGTGAGGCTTGTGTATCATCCGTGTATTCTATAGTAAAGTTGTAATAATAAAACGTCTGTACATTGAAGATATTTCCTAAAAAATAACCGACACAGCCTATTTGGAGTTTACTGAATTGGAAAACAACTACTTCCGATGAAAATCGGAAATTCTACGCTCGAAGTTGTGGACGATTATGTTACCTGGGACAAACTGTCCAGCTAGTTAGGTCCAACTTCGAGAATCAATCATCGCAATATCCCACGGTGTCTCAAGAAGATCTTTGACCAATGTGTATTGCTAGTGATGATTTATAGGGCACTGGAACGTGTTCGCTCACGATGGGTTATAAGAAGGCTGAAAGTCACTTTAAAAGAGCAATAGAGAGGACTATGCTCGGAGTAACTTTGCGAGCATAGTCCTCTCGAATCAGAAATTAAGAGATCCGTACAAGAACCAGGCTTACTGTTATAGCTTGAACGATAGCAAAACTTAAGTGGGAATGGGCAGGGCACATGGCTCGAACCAACGGCCGCTGAGGCCATGCATCGAGTCGACCACGAACCAGAAGACACAGCGTGACCCCCCCCCCCCCCCCCCCCCCCTCCCTCTCACAAGATGGCTGATAACGTGATGAAGGTTAATGGAGTACGCTGGATGCGGGTGGCCCAGGACCGGTCATGGTGGCGTTTGTTAACACCTATGCCTCTGATTTTTTGTGTATGAATACCATGATGTCCCTTTGCATGATGAAATTGATGAATAAGTAATATCTTACGTTGTGTGAGCGTTTAATGCGAGGACAGCATTATAAATATTTCTTAGATCGATTTCTCAGATTAGTATCTATATGTACTCTCATTGTATGTGTATTTATATATTGACCTCACTCGTTTCGCTCGCTCATATTCCTACTTTGTACGAGTACGTGATGGTTTGTTTTTTCAAACTATTTACTATGAGAGACGAGTCTACGAGAAGCCAACCCTCGCGAACGAAATTACAGAACAAATTGAGTCTAGAATAATAATTGTAATATTATCCGAGTTGATTATAAAAATAGCGACTTAGTCGTGTCCTTTAAACGCCTTGTCGTCATAGATAAGTTGTCGTGAGCATAATTATGTTACAATGCCGCCATCTTAATCCGAGAAACATGATACGCAAGAAGTAATTAAAGTGCCTAGTGATATAATGCGCGAGTAGTAGACGTTGTTTACTAGCACTTTAATTTAACAATAGAAGCTTCATTAGTAAACTTAGTAGGTATTTTCTTGAGGCAGCGAGCCGATGCTCCCAGTGAGTAGATACCTAAGCTTACAGCTGCCGATGCCGGATGGAGGACAAGGCCAGTTTTTGATGTTCTGTCTTCGCAGCTCTATTGCGAAACGTGAGTTATGTAATACCTCATTGTACCACAAGCTTATGAGCGTAAGCGCTTGCTACAACTATGATCATCCAAGCTGATACCAGTTACATTGAAATATCGCATTTCAAACTTTCTCTTTCAATAATTCTTATGTAAAAGATGCACGTTGCATTCTATTGTCACCAAACTTTTTTGATATTCATGTGCATGTATTAATTAACATTAGGTACTTAATACCCAAATTAACTAATAGGTAATGATTATATTTTCGTCATAAACAAAACTTTATATTAACACTATAAGATGCCCGCAACTTCGTTCGCGGAGGAAAAAAAGTCATAACCCGTCGTTTTTTCTTCAGCGTAGTCGGGTAAAAAGTATCCCATAACCATCTGGAGATACCCAGCTACCCGTGTACCAAAAATTGTGGAAATCTGTTTAGCCGATTTTGCGTCATGAAGCCACGACACATACAAACAAACATACAAACACATAAAATCTAAAAAAAATATTTTTCGTTTTAGTGACCTCCAAATAGTCTGTAACAATATTTTTTTTGAAAATATCTTCAATGTACAGACATTTCATTTTTACAACTTTATAATATTATAGATTAACAGTTTTACAAATGGCATTCCGTTTCGAATTCCGAAGGATCCGGCCTAATTTCTTATATCTATAGGTATATTTATGTCATATAGGTAAGATCTATGTATAATTTAGGTTGCTAGTGCGGTTTTGGCTGAGAGTTGATGAGTCATGCAGTTCATCAATTTCAGCCCCTTTACAACTATACGAATATAAAAAAACATATATAAGTACCTATTTAACCTTAATTTCACAAAAAAATATACATATTTATTATTGGTATTTCTCGTAGATAATCATAGACCTAGATATATGAGTACAGTTAAAGGAGTGAGATAGGTACAATCTATCATATTATGAGCAATAATCATAATTATAATTACCGTTAGAGGTAATTATTTCTAACAATGTCATCGCATTCTCAACATGTTGATGTTGAGTTAAGGTTCATAAAAACTGCAAATGCATGGCCGTATGGAGCAGTGGTGGGGCAAACGAGCCGCGACTAGGCAGTGTCTTGGAACAAGATCGGTGGCAATGGGTCGGCCGGGCCGCGGGCCGTATCAAGTTCGCCATTACCGAGTTAGTGGCGATTAGCGGCCAATTTTCCCATCAGCGGCCATCGCGCAATCTGCATGCGTACTTTTAACTCACCACGTGTTCGAGTTTGTATACGTTAGGCTTGGAATTAAGTAGGCACTCTTACAGATAACTGTTAACATTCATAGCAGAAAAAGAGTGATGAAATGAAAGTCGACAATTGTAAATTTTTCATACAAACATAGATGTTGATGAAATGCCGCATGCGATGTTTGGTTGTTGAGTACCACCAATCATCGGCAACATTGGTACAATTCGTGGCAAACGCTTCCTCGTATATTGGCAAGCCCTCTAGGGTTGTTATTTAGCAAATTGCAAACTCTAGAGGTGTCCAGTTACACAATTATGGTTAGCATCGAATTGCACGATAGTTATCGAAATGTAGATTCTCCACAGTTGCAGCTTACACTCGTAAGTATTGTATGTTTAAAGCCTCCCTTGTAGGAACACGAAACATAAAGTTACATTTTGTGACTGTCTAGTCACAAATTATAAATTGATGTTAATATTTTGTGGCTAGATTGTCAGCCTATTTATAATTAGTTTAGCCTATTTGTAATTTAATCAAACATATAAGTACAAAAGATAAGTCATCCAATAAATGTATTTGTTTATATTTGCTCATCCATTGAATTCTAAATGTCATTGTCATTGCATTCCAATTAACGTCTGGTTACAGAAAGATTAAACCTAAATACATATTCATTACACTCATACCAATAGAACTTACATAGACCAAATGCATAATTATATATCTACTTACAGGTACACGTTGTATCTTTCTCGTTATAAATGGTAGGCTGTGAACCCTTTCGTTACTGGGTAACTAATAACGGTCCTATAATATACCTGTACATATGGCTTCACTCGCAATTATTAATCATCGGTTTCATTTACAATACAACACTATACCTGTACGCTCAAATGACAACTCCGGTCCGGTATCTCAATACCATTTTTTTTCTGAGGCTAGATTCGATTTAAGGTTTTATTCCGGCTTTATATGGTTAATACACAATAAAGTTTAAAGTTATAAAGTAATGTTTGTCCGAATTTTCGTTTGTCATAATCGCACTTTCCTACGAAACCGTCACCTTTCAAGGTCACAAAACAAAGCTAAACTAATGGGTACTACAGAATGACCTTTTCAAAGATCCTGAAAATTTTACGGTTTCAGAATTATGACAAATGATTTTATGACTAACATTATACCTACTATGACTTGTGATAGGAAACAAAAGCATCCGATTTACCTTATTTACATGTAGGCCGACCTATAGAGCATGCTCGTTATTTTTTACTTCGTGGAAGTGAATACGCGAGAGGAAGCAGTCGAACAAGACTACCGTTTATATCAGAGGCCCCTCTTATTAGAGTTATATACCTAAAGGAACTGAGCACTTACGGCGAGATACGCCCAGAAGGTGAACATGGGGTCGAGCTCGATCTGCTGCTGCGTGTTCTGGCAGAGGCGGGTGCGAGGCGCGGCCGCCGCGCATGCCGCTGCGCAACCTTGCAGCGTCGCTCTGCCCGCGCGCACCGACACGCCGCCGATACCCTGATCAATCAAATGTTCAAGTTGCGCCGCGCAGTCTTATTCGTGCATTGGAGGGTGGAAATATGAAAGACTCATCTCTCAAGTAAAGCAAGACAAGCTTTTCAGCTTTCCATGTGCACGGGTTGTCTGAGAAAAGATATATTTTCTCTGTCAAAGTTACAATTTGCTCGAAAGCTGAAAAGTTTCCGAAACGTCAGGAACTCAAATGAGATAATATACGCGATATAATCCGTTACAATTGTTTTATTTAAATGAGTAATAATCGCGGAAACGGAAGAAAATATTATAAAGCAAGACAATTTTATACTAGTTACGAGAAAACCTCCACAATGAAATCGGATCAGCCCATATTTCAAATAATCCGAACTAGATTTTAGTCCTAATTTATTGATCCGATTTAAAAAAAAATCCGGATGTTATATTTTCTTTGAAACAAAATATCAATTATTAAAAAACGGATATAAATAAAAACGTTTTTCTCTTTTCCAATATTTACTACACCGAAGTAGCTCGATCATCACCATCGCGATGTCTTTTGGCCCGAAAAACGGCACCCCGATTTTCAATAGTCCGAAATTTCATTGCTTATGGAGAATTTTGACAATCAGCACCATAATTCATGATTTTAATAATCGTCATTAGGCATGTTGGCTGTAGGCACTCAAATAAAAATAAAAATTTAATGCGAAGGTACTTTTTAAGAAAGAAATGATAAAATTTGAGTTCGATACCTTACGTGTAGCTTGTTTTATGAACCTTTAAAGTTAGTTGGGGGGGGAAATCCATTTTAAAAGTAGGTATGAAAGTATTAATAACTAATAATACCATTGAATAACCAATGAAGTGTATGGTAACTTTTGTTATGAAACCGTTTCGATAAACGTAAGTTTAACAAAGTTCTTATTTTCCCCATACAAGGTGTGTGACGTCGACGCCACACTTCCTTTAGGCTTTAGCACGGAGCGTGTTATGGGAAAATCCAAAAATGTGATTTAACATTGTTGTGTCTCGCGGAGTTTTTATGAGGTTGAAGTAGTTTTTTTCACCAATATTTCTATTACTGAATTCAATATTCCTTATTTTATTATCTATTAGGAATTAAGAAATTTAGATTGTCGTAAATCGGCTTATAGGAATTTAAATAGAACAAATAATTCAGCAAATTTGTCACAAAACTATATTACATTACATTACGGTGTTTTGGAATTTAAAACTGTCACCAAACCGAATCTTTCAACCCCGATTTTACGTGCTGTTGCCTGCCCTAATATATAATAAACTTTTTAACAAAAAAATAAAACCGACTCCAAAAAAACTAAAAAGTAAAAAATAACGCCATAATTCAGTTTCTTCAAATTACTTACAAGTAACCGTTTGTATACTCAATGTATACAGTATATACAACTAATCTTATTTTGGCGTCGGTGCCATATAAAGAATGTGTAAAATATTGAAAATTGACGATTTTAGTAACTTGTGACACGATGGCACCGACTCCAAAATAACATTAATTGTATATACTGTATAGATTGAGTATACAAACGGTTACTTGTAAGTAATTTGAAGAAACTGAATTATGGCGTTATTTTTTACTTTTTAGTTTTTTTGGAGTCGGTTTTATTTTTTTGTTAAAAAGTTTATTTATTTTACACTTTTTAGTTAATCGTTACTTAAAAGTGTATCTCGTGACGATTCGAACAAACCCAAACACGGCTAGGATACATTATTTTATTAAATAAATCTGGTGCCTACCTTCCAGCTCCATCATCAAATCAATTCGATGGTACCATTCTCATCAGGAACATTTAAATTTGTGACTATGAAGTTGCTTAGCTAAATTAATCAAGATATTTTGTCGCCACCCGTAAATCATTTATCATTGATGAGTTCCGATGGCATTCTGTGGTCTTCTGCATCAATTCTACTTCACCAATTTACACTTTCTGAATGTAAATGCTTATTATGTTTCTTATAATACCAAAATCGCTATATGTATGCCTACAATATTTGAGGAGTTCCTTCAATTCCTCATGGATTCCATCATCAGATCTTCACCAAAATTAAATGGGACCAACTTGAAAGCACCTTCTATAAAACCAAAAAAAATTTTTAGATATCGGTCAAATAGGCAGTAATCGGTGAACATCCATATAAAAAAAATAATCGAATTGAGAACCTCCTCCTTTTTTTTTGGATGTCGGTTAAACAGCCAGAGGCCGCGCGGAGGGAGGGCAGCCACCCGCTGCACGCTATAAACAAGTGAAGGCACCAAGAGAGCAGCCGCAGCTGAGCCTGGTTGCCGAAGGCGACCAAAAAGCCAAAACTGCGGTAGCGAGCGCAAAGAGCTACGCTTTCTTTTTAACCGACCTCCAAAAAAAGGAGGAGGTTCTCAATTCGACGGAATGTTTTTACAGGGCGTTTCTATTGTGCGGTGTATTTAAATTCGGGACTTAAAATCGGTATTTTAGTAAGTATTCAGAATTCGTGTTTTTGATCTATATTATTAAGTGGATCTTTTTATATTTCGACTTTTTGAAAATCATTAGGTATTTTAAACATTACACAATTTGTAATTACAAATATATGAAAATCGGATTTCTGATATATCCGAATCGTTATACTCGGTATTTCGGTTCCGTCAGAATTGCCAGAATTGATATTTTTAAATTCGTGATTCTGAGTTGAAATTAAGTTTTTCGTATTGATGTAGTGTAGGTAGGTAGGTAGTAGTACCTACCCCATTTGTAGCCGTTGGAATTAGTTTGATAAAGACTTACTAGCATATGGTCTATACATGTTGTGAAGGGATAAGTAGGTGCCTAAACAGGACAAATTTATAGCATACTAAAAAATAAAAGAGTCTTACCTCACTCAAACTGTCAACGCATGTTGTACTCTCCACTCCATCGAAGTCTTTATCAAAATGTGATTGATTCTCAGAAACTGCTATTGCTTTAACCATGTATTCCCTGGCGTCTATTTCAGCCTTTTGTGCATCATGGGATATTCTTATCCGAAAATGTCTTTCATCTTTTATTTCCTTATCATCCGATAGAAAACTATCCTTGCCGAAATAGCATGTGCCATTCTCTAAGTCATGACTGCATTCCATTTCATAGAGTTGTGGCGCAGGGAAGAATATCTCAGTAGGTGAAACTAGAGATGCAGTCGTATTAAATAACGGATCATTTTTTAGTATTCTAGCTGTGCTCTGGTCCTTCTTCGGCATCATTGGTTTGAGGAACGACGATACCGTATGCCGATAGACAAGTTGCTGTGAGTTGGCGGGCGACTGCATTTGTATGTCGTATGAGTGCATGTGTAACAACTCGTCGCTTTCGTCTTGAGACATTCCAGGCGGAAGGTCACACACAAAACCGCACGATAGGGTCCTTAAAATAAAATATTTATAATTCACTATGTACAGTTGTGTGCAAAATAATAGCAGTGAAACCGGATTTGCAGAATCAAGGTATCAATGTGACTTAAGATTTCAGTTATAATCGTGCTATGAGTAAACAATAAAGTGCAATCAGGTTCGAGGACAGCATTGTAGCCGCCCAAAGGCCTATTAAAAGGCCTTCTCTTATTCAATGAACTTTGAATCATTATCTATCAAAATAGAGTTGCATTTGCTTTTTGTCGTTCGAATTTAACACAAAGGCAACACCACCGTATTTCCTACAATTTTGATACAAATTCCACTTGCAAATTTCTTAACATGGTGGGCGGCTAGAAAATAAAGACATTATTAAGGCTATGCTTTTTATATGGAGTATACTTTGCTAAATTTGTGAAATTAGAAAGATGAATTGATTCGGTGACCAGTACAAGCCGTCCCTGGGATAGATACCCGCCTCTCCAGTTCCTTTGAGACTTATAGACGTAAAGCGACGTTCGAAGCGTCCAAGAATAAATTACCAACGAAAGATTATCAAATAAGTCATATTTGTACGCGATTAAGACCCGTTTGTTGTGTTGTGATAATGAGTAAAAATCGTGATAGTTTAAACTATGACAATGCATCTCTATCGCTAAATTGTAAAAGAATTGACACTTATGGAATCCGAAATATCAGTTGTCGAACTCTCGCATTTGATACGCCGAGTCTCCGAGAAGAATAATAAAATTCGATGGTTTATATTTTCCAGAGGTTTTACTTACGTTAAGTTAATATCATAGGCGTAGGGGTGCATCGGCTGGCAGGGGTAGTCATGGACTTGGCGCAGGCGCAGCGCAGTGCCATCACAAGCGGCGAGCAGCTGCACGGCCGGCGGAAACGTGACCGTGATTCGCCCCACCGGCACCGCCAGCAGCAGCAGCGCGGACGCGCCGCCCAGCGCCGACGACAGCGCCAGCAATAACTACGCAATAAAATATCTACAAGTTACGTCACATGTTACGGGGCGACAAAATGTCTACCTATGAAGTGTGAAATTGTATAAACTCTGTAACACATGCAATTTAAAGTCTTAAGGCAAGGAACTATTTACGGTCATTCTCCAGATTTCTGACTGCGTCTAATTACCTTAACTCCATATAAAATGGATATAAAAGGTTGCGACAATTATACACAACCGCAGTCAAAAATTAACACTTTCGCAACCGGCATTTTCGTAGCGTTACGTTCGTAGCCAGTATGTATCGAAAACTTTCTACGAGCAGAGACGCCGCCAGGCGGGCTCGCGGCAGTGAATGTGTTAAGAATGGCCGTTTATGGCCAAAATGTATTTCAGCTCTAATGCATAACACTGAAGTCATTGCTGTTATACAAATTCTATTTTAAACAATATGCGATTGAAGATTTTGATTATAAATACCTATATGACAGGGACGGGAAAAGCGATCCTAACATCGTGAAAGTCCTGAGGCGCAATCTTTAGATGATCCGTAAAGGGCGTACTCACCTGGGTTTACATTACACTAGACGCGCTAGAGATTAGTGAAAATTCCTAAAGCAACAGAATGTGAGGTATGATTTTGAATTAAAAATGGGGCTGCATTTTTCACAGTGCCCGAGGACGGTTCTGCGAGTAAAGCCGGCCTTGATGGTGCTATATAAAAATCGGTCTATTTCAAAGGAACTAAGGGCCGGTTCTTTCCTGGCTACACGAGCCCAGTAGCCCACATTATTTTTGCAATAGAGCGACTTTACATTGAATGGGGTTTAACTAAAATCTTACGAGGAGAAGTATATAAATGAAGTATATCTTGACACGGCCTGACATGGGCAATCACGATCAGTCCGAGGCGGTGTTTAAAATGTAAAGCGTGTAAGATACGTGTACGTATGTATTTATGTATAGTGGTAGTAGAATAAATACTTGCATAGCGTGATTTGCAAAATGTCAATTAGATGGATCAAAGCACACCCATAATTAGCGTCCTCGACAAACTATACCTATAAACAGAAATGTACACGCGCGTGTAAGCCTAGCCGCGACGTGCGCGCAGGCGGAAAACTGACCGTGGAGGCTGAGACGACATCATTAATCGTCATAACGACAGCGTATTTTAAGTAGTTGACATTTTTAGATGGGTCCCATCCGGGACTGATATACTGACCGACCAACTGATATATAGATAAGTAAAATATAACTACCGTCAAAACGATGATTGATTAAAGATGGGAATATACGTGAAAAATATATAATCTAAAATTCAGGCATCTAAAAGAATAGAGAAAGCTTTAAGAGTTATTTCTTAACAATATTTCACTTCCGACGAAAATAGTGGGGTGTTAATGGATTATAGTTCCCTGCTATTCCACGAAATATTGTCTTAGTTAGATGTGACTATAAATTGTGCTCACATGCGCTTTTTTTCAGGCAGTTTCCACAAAAAATACGCTTGCTAATACGATAAACCAACACCAAGCAGTATAATCCTCGATACGAGTTTCGCGGAATAGCAAAGGAACCATAATTCATTAATATAATACGGGATTCCGCAAAGTAATGCCAGAATCCATCAATTATTGAGTGGGGTGTTATTTAAAAACTTGACATGTGTATCTATGTATCTGTCTGTAGCATTGTAGCTCTTAAACAGAGGCACCGAGTGGCTTAAAAGTTTTTTTTTTTCTGAAAGGTGATTTCATCAAGAGTGTCCTATAGGTTCAAGAAAACTGCCCTTTGAAAAATACCAGCTTTTTCGAAACGTGTCGGGAGTTTATCATCAGTTCACCAGTTACTACAAAAACGTTTGATTACAAATTAAACAAGTGATAAACGTTTTGTTCGTTTTTTTACTTAATTGACTACCACAATATTTATTAATTCGATAGACCATTTATAGCCAATTTACGGTCACTGGTTTCGAAAAAGTAAAATATAATCATCAGATTTGTCGTATTTTCTTATAAGTGTTTATTAATGGATCGGTCGTGAATATCGTGTCTATAAAAGTACATGTGGTGTAGTAGCATGGCGCTTCCGGGCGACAAGCAATGACGCATGCGCGAGGCTCCGGGGCCCGCGCGCACGCGCACAATCTGCGCCGCCGCCGGACCACAATGCAAGGTAAAGGTTATTGTGTCCCGAGGCGATCCCTGTCTACCATAACATCACCACAAACTAAATCGATTCTATTCACCGCCGAATCACAAGGTCACAAATGTGACCTCACTAATGCTAAAATTCTACCAAACCGGGAAAAAAACGGTTCTTGTGTTTACTAATACTAATAGTAAATAGTTACTTAGTGAACACAAGAAGTTTTTTTTTGCATTTTCCATTAAGCGTGGCTCGTATCAACCGCACTAAGTGATACGGCATTCGAGTAATTTCCATGTAATAGCGTAAACGTTCCTAATTATAGTTTTCCCGTTTACTTTAGTGGTTCCTATACTTACGTAACGACTGCTATGCCATTGATGCTACTTTATCATTACAAATGCTGTTTACGTGGAAACCACTCAAGATATCGGACTGGCTGGAGAATATCGTGATTCTCGTTATAACACTCATCTCTACTTTATTAGATGCTTATAAAAAGTTTCATATTTATCTCCGGCTTATAACAACTTAGTCTGCCTACTTATTAAAAATAATATATTATAGTACTTGGATTAATCAATCATCAAAAAAATATAAGATTATCCTGTGTGTCTTATTGTCAACTTACAAATGACATATCTTGATAACTGCTTTTATTTATTCACAGAGATGTGATTGTGCAGGTGCAGTCGGCCAAAGAGAGATCTATGAGAGGGCTTACGAGTTTGTGTGACACGGGAGTTTACTTTTCTCTACAGTCTACAAAAAAAGTATTGCTTAATTTACTACTTTGACCTCATCAAATATCGTGTTTTCTATTTCGCAAGAAGCATGCGTTTGCACTGACACTGAACTGCCCCATCTTGTCGGCCAGCGGCGACGTCACGTTGGACAAGACGGGCGTCACGGCCCCAACATGATGCCCGTCTCCTCCGCGTTGATGCCGAACTCGCGCATATGGATGGTCAGTTAGGTACATACGAGTACAACATGAATGAGTAAACACTGACCCTGAAGTTGCCTATCTTGTCGGTCAGCGGCGGCATCACGATGGACAAGACGGGCATCACGGTCGACATGATAGCCGTCTCCTCCACATTGATGCCGAGCTCGCACATATGGATAATCAGGTATTTATGGATACAACACGAACAGGGCTACATGAATGAGTTGGCACTGACCCTGAAGTTGCCTATCTTATCAGCCAGCATGCCGGCCAGCGGCGGCATCACGATGGACACGACGGGTGTCACGGCTGACATGATGGCCGTCTCCTCTACATTGATGCCAAGCTCCCGCATATGGATGGTCAGGTACGGGTACAACACGAACAAAGCTGCAAAAAAATCGATCATAAAACATGTTGCCCGAGTCGAAGACGACAGATAAAGCAGAGAGTGTAATGATGCACACGAGTTTCATATTACGTTTTTCAACACACTTGAGGTAAAAAGCAAAACAGAGTACCTTACTTTCAAGTAAATAAAATTTCCCCTTTCGTCGAGGTTACTAGGGTAAACAGTAGGAGTCCGTAAATTTTACATTAATCCGTCCTCAGTACCTCAAATTTACGTACATAATTATATTTAAATTGCGTTCCTTGAAATTATTCCACTTTATTTATAGTTTTTTAGAAAATAATCATAATTAAATATGAAATATTTGTAAATACGTTAAATTAAATCAATATGGCGCGCTGCGGCTGGTGCATTGTTTATGCGCGCACGACAGCGACGAGGCAAAGGTAAAGTCGCCAACGAGCCAAACATGAAAAATCGTGTAAATAAACTAAAAAAATATATAAATTTAATACAAATTAATGTTCAATTTAATACAAATTAATGTTATATTGTTTTTTTTTCGTAAGAGCCACTTTACGAGCATGTATTTTGAAGAAAACTGTAATAAAATATTTAATACTTTATTTTTGGCGTGAAAATAAACATATTCATAAGTCATTCATATATGACTATTGTAAAAAAAAACAGTTAAATAAGGTTTCTCTTGAATAATTATTTCAATTATATATTCATTAATTTGTTGTTTAAAATAAATCAGTCTTTGAATTTGAATTTTTGGTATTCAATTTATTTTAAAAATCTTACTAATTATTTATAAAACTCTTTGCTGATATAAAAAAAATGTTTTCAGAAAAGCACTAATGCAATTATGTAGGTAATGTAGTACAAATAAGTACGCGTGTTTAGAGGAGTGAATTGCATCCATAAGAACAACGGTGTAATAAGAGCTGCTTTACAACCAAGTGTGTTGAAATAGTTACTTAGTAGGTTGTTACCCATTCGCACGTGTATCGTACAACGTTTTACAATGGATATGCTCAGAAAATGCCTCGTTGTAAGGGCCAACATAGCCATACAGCACGACACAGGTAATAATGCGCGTGGATTAAACAATTATAGTTTTTCGGTCGCGTCGTGCTTTAAAGTACCTCTTGCCGCAAACATTACTTTACCGCACGAGTGCAATAAGTAGCACTTTAGGTGTCTATGTTGGCCCATTTAAAACAGTGACAGAGACACTTTCCTAGCATATACATTGTAAAATAAATAATCATCATGTTAACAGTTCTCAATTTGGCTCCCTCAGAAACTTGTTTTACCGTTTAAGGCGTAGATAAACTCATAAATACATAAAAAAACTTCCGCGGGTTCAAGAGTCAACCAGCTTAATTACAATGACGTAATTCTGTTGATTCTCATAGAAAAATAGTTTCTAGTCAGTATTAGGAAAAAAGCGTATCAACGATTCTGAATGACAAACCTAAACTTGGATTCCAAACATAGCATCTTTACAAAAGCTTTCTGATTTTCTGATAGTGACGCTTCCTCTACCTACATACACGGTAAAAGCGAGGGATATTTCGCTGAGACAAGTATCGTTTCAACTTGATATTTATTAATAACTGTCTTGGGAGGAATAATTTAAACAAACCTGACAGCAATTGAAAGCACACAAAGGTGATGGCGGTGACTGATTACGGCAGTCACATCCTGATGGCAGGGAATCACTTGTTCAGGCGTCGGTGGCGACGCCTAAGCGACATTTATGAAGATGAAGCTTATAAAGTAGCGAGTGAACTAATAGGTCCAACTACGATTACTCTTGTGAGAAACAATCCACATTAGAATGTGTACTCACTTGAGGCGTGAACGAAAAATAATATCTTGAGGGGTATCAATTTCTTTTGTTTGAGATCGTCGGTGATCCGTTTGAAGAACGAGCGAACGAACTTCATTTTGAATTATTTTAGTGATAATGATTGTACAAAAATGTATCGTCGTCAGTCGTTTCCACACGGGTCCTGGGTCTGGGTTTTCTGGTCCTGGGTGGCACGGCTCTTCGTCACCCGGTGTCCCTCATGTAAGTTTGTTTTATGATGCTTGTGATACATTAAAACAGATTTTACGTGGTTGAAGCCTGAAACAATGAAAAGATGAATTAGTTTAGACTGCAATACTGCAATCACTCACCATGCTCGCCTATATCCAAAACGAATCCATAATGGAACAAAGTCATAATATACCCGTAAAATTTTTAGGATCTTTGAAAAGGTTACCTGTACAACCCATAAGGTTAAGTTAGGTTTGTTTTGTAACGATCCTAGTTAATGGTTTTCTAGAAAAATGCGATTAACTAACAAAAATTCGGACCAACATTACATTATGACTATGACTTTCAATTTTATGGCACTAAATATAGACCCATATCTAAATAACAATTCATTCTTTCGTTGTATACGACATACCATATACAACTTGCCGTTGTTAATAATTCCAGAACGGCTCGCCTGGTTTAACAAAACTATTAATTACGAGTAGGTAACTTATTGGTCAAAAATACACCTATACTAAATGCTCTAACTCCTAATAATTAGGTGTTACGTTATGATTATTCGGTCTGTTTCTGTGATACAATTAATATAGTCAATTTGTTATTAGGTATTTCAGCTTTTCCCCTGAATCTTACGCAAGTGTAGACAGTACCTAGTACCTAGTTTATTCAAAATGTCAAACAATTCTGTATTCCTATAAGCAGGTTTGGTACTTGCTAACGATACTATTGACTAACTGTACCAAGAAAACCACCGTTATTTAATTCTTTCTCTGTATAGCGTCATCAATAGAACGAAATATCGGGGTCGAGAGATAGCAAATTGGTCCTGACTAGAAATATGGGTACCAACGAACATAATACTTGTCTTACCATAGATACATTTTTAGGGTTCCGTAGCGGAAATGAGAAAAACCCTTATAATTTCGTCATGCCCGTCTGTCTATCCGTTCGTATATCGCAGGCACTTCACTCAAAAACTATACCGATGTATGTATATTGATGAAACTTGGAGTATATGGTGACTTAGTTGAGATAAATAAATATTTCTAGGGGGTAGGTGCCCCCCGCCTCCCATACATTATATAACAAAATCTGATTTTTTTTAGAAAACATCGAGTGTCGCATATTTCGACACTTCTTTTAAAACCATGCTATGGTTTCTAAGCATTGGAAATAGTGGCTACGAAAGTAGCATGAATTCTGTAATAAATCAATAGTGGACTTATTAATCATATAAAGTTTCAATAGCATAGCTCTTCTATATAATACTTTAGATTTTATTAATATCTAAAAAAAACCCGATTGCCACTAACTCGCCGACACACTGATGATTCTTAGTCATCACAATTCTTAGGGTACTTCCTGAAGTCCTAGAAAGCTTAAATTTGGTATGTGAGCTAGTATTAGTACACAAACAACAAAAAACCTTAACTTGGAACTTTTATCCCCCAACCCCTTAAACTAGGAGAAAAAAGTTAGTATGAGACTTCCGCAAATGTTAATGTCTGATACTAGATATATAAGGACTCCTTCTTATCCATACTAATATTATAAATGCGAAAGTGTCTGTCTGTCTGTCTGTCTGTCTGTCTGTCTGTCTGTTACCTCTTCACGCCTAAACCGCTGAACCGATTTGCATGAAATTTGGTATGGAGACAGTTTGAGTCTCGGGGAAGGATATAGGCTACTTTTTATCCCGGAAAAATACCCTTATCCGCGATAAACGAATTTAAGGCGGACGAAGTCGCGGGCAGAAGCTAGTAAATAATAAAATACATATTTCAGGATTTTTAGTAAATCCCTTACCCCCATTAAATTAGGGAATGGAAGTTTGTATGTATGAATTTTCCCTTACACACTTAATTTGATGGTATACAAATCTAACAGACTGACGACACACATTTCTTATTATATTACAAAAAAAAATGTGTTTCAGATTAAAATAAAAAAATATTCTCTTAAGCATCTTACGAAAAGAAGTGAAATCATACCAAAAACATTTTCATTTTAAATGGTTCCAAGACCAGACCATATGGCTCGCCCGCACTGTCGAAAGGTTACTAGAGATCTCATGTATAGCCAAGATTGTAACTCTACAAGCCTGAACCCCACAAACTCTACACCTTAGTCAAAATATGTGGCTTGGCCGTTTCGTTACGTTTTTCACCTACGCCCATGTGGCGGTCGCGAAAGGGCCAAGCTGCAAGTTTTGACTAAGGTGTAGAGTTTGTATAGTTAGATCTTGTAGAGTTAGGGCGTAACTTTTGACAGTGTCATACATAAGGTCTCATCTTGGCAACATTTTTCATACAAATCTTTTTGGTGGGTTTAAACTTACACGATCTTTTATTCATTATCAGAACACAACAAAACGGGACATAATTAGAGGAGAAAGGTAATTAAATAAATATACGCGAGTTATGATAGAAATGGGATAAGTGCTATGAAGATACGCTCTTTTATTAATAATAATATCTATACTATTATAAAGTTGTAGAAATGGAATATCTGTGCATTGAATATATAAAAAATAGATTGATACGGACTTTGTGTCATGGCTACGTAACGCCCAAACGGCCAAACAGATCTCGAACAATTTTGTATACACAGTTGGTTATAAGATAGTTTTTATCCGACTACGCTGAAGTAAAAAACAGAGTTATGAATGACTAGTTTCGCTTCCACGAACGAGGTTGCGGGCATTTTCTAGTATGAATAATATGTTTGTATACTTTTGTTGGTGCACTTTTTCACATCATATTTTATTCATCTGTAGTGCATTTCTTCTTTTGCAGTAATGGCTACACTACATGGCCCGACATGCTCTTGGCCAGTTTTGTACTTCTGAATGGCTTTGTGACCGTCACAAAAGGACGTAATTTGAGTAGGTATAATTTAGAAGCGCTAGAGCGTAAATGGCGATATTTTTGGCGTAATCACGTATCGTTTTACGAATTCCTATTTCCGTCCGGTTAGGTAATTTAGCTTTTGGACAACTCTATTACTAGTCACAGTCATTTTTGATATTCATTGTGGAGACATGGTCCTCTTCTTAATTTTGTATTAATTAATGTTATGATTATGAACAGTTTTATACATATATTACATAGAGATGATTTACTTCTTTATTTATTCAAAAATACATATCGGTAACTTACAGCTACTTAGTTGCCAAAGCGTTACAGCCGTTAGGCTAAAATAAAAAAAGGGTTGTCTAACAAACAAATAATGAGCATTTAAACTACACAAATGGTACCATATGATAATGATGATATATTTACTTACTAATCGTGATGCCACAATATTCGTAGATCCCTTGAGTTGCAAGTATATCTAGCATACTATCGCCAAGAGTATTATGTTTATTATTAGGGAGCTGTGTGTGAGTGTGTGAGTGTGTGAGCGTGTGTGTGTGTGTGTGTGTGTGTGTGTGTGTGTGTGTGTGTGTGTGTGTGTGTGTGTGCAATTTTCCTGGATAAAAGTAGCTGCTATGTAACTATTGTCACTCACCGGCTGATACTTATAGCACTATCGCGTCGATCCATTACTCTAATGCTGAGTTTAGGCTTTGGTTAGGCCAACAACTCAATAAACACTTTCGAATCTATATAACGGTAAAAAAAAATTAGTATAATATTTTAGATTCAGTCACCTCCAAGTAGTCTGTTACAATATTTTTTTTGAACAAACATTAATTTTTTAGAGCTTTATTTAGTATAGACTAGAGGGTACCCGCAACTTCGTTCGCGGAAGAGAAAAAGCGATAACCAACTTCTTTACTTCAACGTAGTCGGAATAAAAGTATCCTATAACCATCTGTGAATAGGGTATTCACGCCACCCATATACCAAAAATAGTTAAAATCCGTTTATATAGCCGTTTTGGTGTGATGATAAGCTACAACGACACATACAATAATACAAAAAATGGCAAAGATTTTTTTTCGGTTTAGTGACCTTTAAATCCGTATCACTTGTTTTGTTTGTTTGAAATTAATTTCAGTGTACAAACATACAATTTTTACAACTTCATAATAGTATACATGAGTATAAGGATGCATGGTCTGCGAACTTTTTGAAAGGATAGGTATACTTTGTTTTCGGTAAATGCGTTACGGCAACACGCAAATGTGCAGCGGTATCGAAGCTCTTAACGGAAGAACCGATATGAATTTTGTTTTTTATTTGAATAGTGACTTGATCAAGACTGTTGTTAGCAGTGGTCGGAATAGGTGGAAATAATGTACCGAACGTTCGAAAAAGAACATAATATAGAGAGGTTACAACCGGGTAAACTCCATCCTGCAACTGATAGGTACCTACTTGACCCTTTAACCTAATTCATTATATCTTACTAGCACTATTTCCTCACACCATTTTTGACGCTGACACGTGCCTTTGAGAAACAATGAATGGGAAAACACAAATTGTTTATTCTATTTCTAGCGACTAACATTATAATTAATACATTCGGATTTACTACAAACTAAGATAAAATATCGCGTACTATGAGTAAAAACACGTATATTTAATTGCGGCTATAGTATCAGAATAATACCAGAAACCCGGCTTACCTATTCGGTTGTAAAAACTCTATAGGCCGATTTTGCACAAACTAGTTTGGACAAACTAGAAAAATCGGACGCCGGACGGTAAAATTCCTTGTAGTGCACAATCGCCCTATATTATGTCATTTACCGAAGCGACCTTTACGTTAATTAGCTCTACCTATTCCGATCACTGGTTGTTAGCTATGATTCAAGATAAACTGCCCAATCGTTTGAAAAAAAAAATAGTATTAGGGTTTTTTTTATCATATTAGTTAATTTAGTAAAAATGACATGTCTGAGGTTGTCAAGGTTGTTCCCAAAATGAAGTCAGAACTTATGATTATTGGACATCATTCTTATACAATTTTAATTTCGTAAGTTACCAATGGTGCATGTGGTCACACAATTGGGACCGAACAATGGGCGCACACAATGGCGGGGCGTCTTGCAACGGCTCATAACAATCCACTCTGCTCTGATACGATCACGCATGTCTACGAGAGACGAGCTCGCTGAACCGCAGTTCCTTTATCCATCTTAAAATTGCAGTTGCCATGATGATTTGGATTTGGACACAATTCGAGAACCACCACCAATACGAGTACAAGATCCTACGATTCGTCAAAGTCTGTTAAGGTAATTTCGTCTGCTACAAAAGGAGAAAAATAAAATTTCGTATAGGTTACTCTGACTTGGATAAACAATCCTGTAATCCGTCATCAGTACCTCACAAATGTATATAATTATATTTAAAAATTCGTGGCTAGAAAGTATTTGGACTTTATGGACATTTTCAGAAGACAATCATAATTCAATAATAGAAATATTCGTAAATTGTCAAATCAAATCAAAATGGCGCGCTGCGGGCGGTGCATTTTCTATGCGCGCGCAAGAGCGGTGGAGCAAAGTCGCAAATAAATGTTACTTTGTTCAGAAAAATTTAGGGCTCCGTACCTCAATAGGAAAAAAAACTGGCCAAGTGCGAGTTGGACTCGCGCACCGAGGTTTCCGTACAAACTTTCACAGTTATGACAGTTGATTCTGATACCAAGCGTCAAAATTTCGTTAGGCAATAACCCCCCGGGTGAGTTAAGTTTGCACCTGATATCTATAGCATTGCAAAAAAAAGAGGTTTGTTGCACGCAACCGGTTTGTTGAAATAGGTTTTTTGAAAATTAAAAAAAAAAATAGTTAGAGACATGGTTATAAATTTCGTGTAATATTTATGTTCATTTATACAAACGGAAAATTTCAAAATTGTTGGTTTTTTTTTCACATTTTCTTTAATAAAACAAAATGTAATCACAATAAAAAAAATGATAATTAATATGTATAATATTTTCTTCTGTTTCCGCGATTATTACTCACTGAAATAAAATAATTTAACGGACTATATCGCGTATATTATCTCATTTTAGTTCCCGACGTTTCGGAAGCTTTCCAGCTTTCCATGGTCACGGGAGGACTGAGAAAAGATGTATTTTCCTCTGTCAAAGTTACAATTTGTGCAAACTACCCATTTTTTTAAAAAATACAAATAAAGGTGTACATACATGACAGATGGGCCTAAGCTGTAAAGACAGTTTCACATGTGCCAGAAGGGCTTAATTATTTTATTCTAATAATTCACCAAGCAGCATTTCACAAATGAGGCGTACTGAGGAGAAAAGAAACGCTGCAAAGAAAAACTCCCAGGCTACCTCATTATTAATTATAATATTTAAAAAACAGAGACTATTAAACTACTTGTAAACAGATAAGATATTTTACACCGTTCGGAAATTAAGGTTTTGCAGTCCTGTGTCTCGCTTGTTCCTTGATGAGATGTATTACAGGATCCCAAGCTGGTGGTAGTGACAATCCATCTTCTCTATTGAAATTAGGATGCTTTTTAATGTCAATAGCCTCGCGTAGCATCCTGGGAAAATATCTTTTTTCTTTGGCAAGGATAGAAGGTTTATCAAACTTAATTGAGTGGTTTGGTTTGTCAATGACATGTTCACAGACTGCAGACCTATTACACCGACGGTGCTTGACATCTGCTATGTGCTCCTTCACCCGGGTTGATACACTGCGTTTCGTTTGACCAATGTATGAAAGACCACACTCGCAGTCCAGCTTATAAATGCCTGCACTCTGCAAAGGGGTGCTACTCTTCACGGGTCTAAGGTATTGAGACACCTTCTTCAACGGCTTGAAATATGTTTTTATAGAAGCACGCTTCAAGATGTTTCCGATCTTGTCTGTGACCCCTTTCACATATGGTAATACGGCAGGTTTACGCTCGACTGTTGGTTTCTTCATACTGGGATTCTGCTTGGAACGTGGTATCTGGAGCTCGTTGGCTCGAAGCGCACGTTTGACATTCTGTAACTCAGCAGTCAGATGTTGATTGTCGCAGATACCCCTGGCTCTCTGAAACAAAGATTTACCCACTGTAGCAAGTTGACAGGGATGGTGGTGAGATTTGCCATTCAAATACCTATCTGTATGCGTAGGTTTCCTATATACAGTATGACCTATGTCATTTTTAGGACCTCTAATTACTAGCACATCTAAGAATGCAAGTGAATTTTGATTTTCCAACTTCATAGTGAATTTAATTTTACTATGCATGGAGTTCAGATGGTCTAAGAAAGCTGAAACACTAGATCTAGGTAAAATAGTAAAGGTATCATCTACGTATCTTTTAAAGATCCTCGGCTTGACAGGTGCCAATGAAAGCGCTCTCTCCTCGAAGTCTTCCATGAAAATATCGGCGACGACAGGAGACACCGGAGACCCCATTGCCACACCATCAACTTGCCCGTAGAATTCACCATTCCATAGCATATAGCCAGATGTAAGGCAGTGTTGTAATAACTCAGCATATTCTATTGCCATCTGTTGTTCACCCAATCTTCTTTTCCCAATTTCGATACATTCTTGAACTGGTAGGCATGTGAAGAGAGACTGGACATCAAAACTGACCATAACTTCATCATCAGTTAGTCTCAAATCCTTAATCTCACTGACTTAATTTCCGAACGGTATTTTCCCAGAATGCTACGCGAGGCTATTGAGATTAAAAAGCATCCTAATTTCAATAGTGAAGATGAGATGTCGCTACCACCAGCTTGGGATCCTAAAATACATCTCATCAAGGAACAAGCGACACACAGGACGGCAAAACCTTAATTTCTGAACGGTGTAAAAATATCTTATTCTTAGCTTTCTCTAGTTATTAGCATTCTCTTTCTTTAATGCGCGCGAGCAATAAATGCGTCCCTTATTACAAATTACGCCTATTGGCCGGCTCCGCGTTTGGGGCGTGATTTACGAATGAAGATGCAGGCCCTTAACTAAAAAAACTCAATGGTGTAGCTATAGGAAAGCTAGATGGTGCCATGCATCGGGGCACCTGAGCTCAGCCCCTGCTCACCGATGCTTGGAGCATGGAGACCTATTTTTTACTAACACTGAAAACACTATTAATGTTATCATAACATCTAATGCGGTAGCTGCTGCATTGAGATGCTTCGAACTTAGTCATTCCTATCATGATTGTTGCAATGAACAAGAATGAGTAAATTTTAGATATGCTCCTTCAGTTAACATTTTGGGGGGGTGTTAGGATGATATCTACCAAGTACGCTTTCTGTTGAATAGTAAATTCATAATCACATCCAAGTGTATGTCATGTGATTTATTACGCTTTGAACTACCTTGACACACCTTTACAAATATGGTAAAACGCTCAAAAGTAGCTGATCAGTTTCACAACTACCTGGAGATTAAAATTATAAGCCTCTTTTTTTTCTTGAGCGTAGTCGGATAAAAACTATCCTATAACCATCTGTGGATGGTCAGCTACCCGTGAACCAAAAATAGTGGAAATCCGTTTAGCCGTGAAAGGCGTGATGAAGCCAGAACTACACATACAAACATACATTTTTTTTTCTACTCAGTGTCCTTCAAATTATGCATATCACTTTTTATACTGAAAATATCTTTATAACTATCTCTCCTACGTGTTTACATATATATTATCGTATATATGTTTGGTATTTAAATGTACGTAGGTACCTATAACCGTTAATTCATGGTCGCTTTATTAAACGTGCCCAAGATAAAAACGTGCCTATTGCAGACTCGGGATGATGGTAATATTTGTTACTTTATCAGCTTTCATGGCTGAAACATAGAAGTAAATACTTTTTACGTCCCCAATAACTTGACTGCAGAATGTGCATAAGACCGATGAAACAAACGTCTCAGTCATTTCATTAAGATTTATCATTTAAGGTTCCAGTGCTCGCTTCGACATTGTACCATTAGTTAGCGCCTTCTTTTATAGTGACAAACATGATGTCAATTATTAGAACTAGGATGTCAAACATTGGGACATAATAATTTCCTTATGTAATCTGACGTTTTGTCTTCAAAGTCTGGGTCAAAAATAGTATACCATTTCAAAACTTTCACAGACTTTAAGTACAACTCAGTGAATTAAAATAAATCTGACGGCTAAAAGACTACAGATATCATCAAAACAAAAGGTATGTTAATGTTAAAGTTCGGTATTTTGTATTGAGCGCGTCTTACATCGTTAAAATATTATAGGTACCTGATCTGTGTTAAACTATGGGTATTTGCTCCGGGAGATAGTGAATCTATTTACAAGCACTATGGATAGAACCCACAGGTATCTTATAATAAATATTGACATAGATATGTCGCCATCGTTAGTTTCTTGCGTTTCGCTTAACTAATATCATAAATTCTAAGCAATTTCCTTACGACTTTGCAAAGTAAGTTATTTATAGTTATAGCATTGCATTTCTCTTAATTTAGAATCGCAGTGCTGGCTGACCGGTTCGTCCAGGGGTGTCATTCTTAAATTTCGCACTCGACCTCCTTCAGTTCGTTCCTAATATAACTAGACACGTGAAGTAGTGGTACCTGTTCCAGATCACAAGTCAAAATATATTGGTCCGTCAAGCAGGTCGTCAAAACTAGCTTAAGAAAACAAACGAAAGGTGAGACCTATGAAAACGAATCCATACTCTATACTTAATATTATAAATGCGAAAGTGTGTATGTCTGTCTGTCTGTCTGTTACCTCTTCACGCTTAAACCACTAAACCGATTTGGATGAAAATTGGTATGGAGATAATTTGAGTCCCGAGGAAGGACATAGGCTACTTTTTACCCGGAAAAATATCCTTATCCGCGATAAACGAATTTAAGGCGGACGAAGTCGCGGACAGAAGCTTATACTTTATATACGTATCTAGGGGTCATACTCGTATTATAGTAGCGTTAGCGCTGCTGACGCTGACGCAAATTTTGTGAATGCTATAGCAGAAGTCTAGCAAATGCGAAGTTCACTAGATTTAGTTTCTAGCCTCGGACCAATAGACTATACGAGTTACAACTACGACGCGCCTGCTCACTTAAGTCGCTGCATTTTACATAGATATGATAAAATTCATGGTTTTTTTTAGGAACATAAATCATGAATTGGGTTTTATTTACCACGCAGATTTATTTAAAAGTAAAATGTACCTAACTAGAAAACAATCGTGAAACTCCGATATATTTAAATAGCAGCGTCGGTGGTCACTCGTCCCTCACCACTAAGGTCCTCGTAATGGACCGAAACATGTCGAGCATCCACATACAAGTACTCGGCTTTTACGAAGTGAGGTGAGGGAATAATGTAATCTAAATATGTAAAATGTATTCCTCCAAATGAAGTCGTGAGTAAAATATACGACTTCATCAGCGTAACCCAGAACTGAGTGTTTCAATTATTGATTCCTCATACAAACTTCCGGCCACCTTTTAACCCCTTTAAGGGATTATTTCCGGGATAAAAACTAACCTATGCCCTTCTTAGAATCCCGAACTATGTCCATACCGAATTTCATTTAAATTGGTACAGCGGTTTCAGCGTGAAAAGGTAACAGACCAGACGAACAGACAGACATCGTTTCTTTCGTATTTATTATATTAGTGTGGACAATACTACCAGAGTACATACTAAACACGAGTAAACTTATGGTTTTATAGCTTGCTCTGGACTCTACGGTATTTATCCAACTTATAAATTTTGTAATGAGCTTACTTGATAATTTTTAGGATTCCATATTTTCTAGTATCGAATTGCGTTTAAAGAGGCGGTACACCCCCGGTGTAAAGGTAATGGGAGTTCGTATGAGAGATCAATCATTAAAACAGGGAAATTCGGGCGAAGACGCGTGTAAATGTAAATGTATGTATTTACTAAAGAACTTCTGAAAACAATCGTCTAAAACTTTATCAGGTATCTTTCAGATAAAGTCACAATTTATGTAAATTGAAATAAAATTTAAAAACATAATTTCCTATCGCAAATACCTAATAATGTACGAAAGATGTTTCACAGTAGTTGTGCGATATCTCGAAAGGTTTCGAAATGCACTCTAAAATTAATTCTCACTCAAGTTAAATCGCCACATGTAGCAATAACATAAAATGACCGAATAACAACACTTACCGTAGTTTGAATTTAAGAAACCTTATCAAACAACTGTGCGATAACTATTTTCACACTGAAGAAAATGTTCTGAAACTTCCTATACAGTTCATCCAGGGGTTTCGGCAGGCGCTCATGAATGTTCAGATTTTTTCAAGTATTTGCTTTTTTTTAATTATGAAACGTTGATATAATACGTAGTAATTCGTATTCGCGCGGTCGCGGTATCGCGTACAGACAGCGGCTGAGGCGTGCGCGGCGAGTTGGAAAGTTTGCACGGCACTAGCGCCGCCCGCGCACGATTCTCCCCTCTCGCGCGGTGCCGACTGCGCGCCCATTTATCATGGCATCAACAACAGTTCCAAGCCTCTATGCAGTGAAAGGTTGCTTTCCTATGCAGGTTGACCTGAGCGACAAACCTGAGAAGCGTGTTATGTTTTCAATTTCCCAGAGCTACTTGGCTAAAGATACCGACGTACCTACCTACTTAGATTATTTGCACAGACGTACCCTATTGTATCCGTGATGGACGGCAAGTGCGGTAAATAAGGCATAGATAAGCACCTATTGACAATGGTTGTATGGCATTCAAATATTGTCTACATTATGGCAAGCAATCGTATTTGCAATTTGTAGCCAAGGCGCGTACCTGCCTCTGTACATCTGAGTCTTAGATCGACCTCAAAATTTAACACAGATTTTTTTTTTATTATTATAAATATTTAAATTGTTGATTTCACGTACCTACCTAGCCTGCCTAGGCGTTTACATTAAGAAAACTATTTAAAGTAAAAATCCAATCAATGTAACTATTAAAATTACATTACTTTTTTACATTTACTTTGGAAAATGTGGGCTGATCATGTTTATATCAATTCCAATTGGCAAATAGATAGCATAGGTAGTTTTTCATATATGGCACTCTAATACTCGGACAGACAAACAGACAGACAGAGTCGCACCATAAGGGTTCCTTTTTTACCTTTTTGGTACGGAACCCTAACAAGCGTCGCTGTGCCTATCGCCAAGACCTATTTTCATTGGTAATAAAATCTCGCTTTCTCATTAACCAAATTCATCCAATGATCTGATTTCATGAACAGCGTTCATAGCTCCAACAATGCTCTCACCTTAAGAACATTGAGCCCTTAAAACCCTCGAGACTTTGAAGCTTGAGGCTTAAAAACTCGTGATTTCTACGCTCGGGAGCAGGTTTGCGAATTTGAGACTTCTGGGTTCGGTAGTCGCGACTCGAGTATTTCAACTAAGTAGTTTACTTTCGCCTTGAAGCTCAAACTCACATCACCATTACCTATGGGTTAATCCGCTAGGCAGCACATATTAAAGGGTAATGAAGTACATACCTACAATTTCGGTTTAGTAACGTTTGACTTGCAACTTTTATACATACATACAGATAAAAATAAAAGGTTCGCTTCGCGTTATTGTTATTTCGAACTAAAACGTTATTTTACTATGAACTGCGTGTGGCACAAAGCACAAAACACGCCCAGTTTTGCCTCATCTCATCAGATGACATACGCTCGCAATTCGCTGGCATTACTCTATGATTGATCCTTTGTAGTCGCTTTGTGTGAAGTAGCAGACTGATAATTCAATCGGTAATACTCGTAGATAAAATACATGCCGTCGAGTACCTCTATCCTCTCTGCATACTCGCTGGCCCAGCTCAATCCTGTCTTCATCCGGGTCCAAGCCGTTGTATCCTAATTGTTTCAGCTCGTTAATCTGGCCTTTGCGAATTCGATGATCAGGCATGTTATCTATGCTTACTATTATTTAAACGAGCAATATTTATATATTTGTGTATGTATGTTAGATGTACCTTACCGACTATATAATAGGGATGTTGATTGCTTTTTTCCGCGGTGTGTTATAGAACGACCTTTCAATAATAGAAATACTGGTGAAAAAACTACATCAATGACATAAAAACTCCACGAGACAACGTTAGAATCACACTTTTGGACTTTCCCAAAAACGCTCCATACTAAACCCTAGGACGGTGTGACGTCACACCTTCCTCCCTTCTATGGGGAAATTAAGAACTTTGTTCTGCAGCTTTGTTAAAACTTGCGTTTATCGAAACGTTTACATACATTTTATGGGTTATTTAATGCTATTATTATTTATTAATATTTTCACACTTTAAAGGCTTATATAACAAAAAAATAAAACCGACTCCAAAAAACCAAAAAAGTAAAAAATAACGCCATAATTCAGTTTCTTCAAATTACTTACAAGTAACAGTTTGTATACTCAATCTATACAGTATATACAATTAATCTTATTTTGGCGTCGGTGCCATATAAAGAATGTGTAAAGTATAGAAAATTGACGATTTTAGTAAGTTGTGACACGATGGCACCGACTCCAAAATAACATTAATTGTATATACTGTATAGATTGAGTATACAAACGGTTACTTGTAAGTAATTTGAAGAAACTGAATTATGGCGTTATTTTTTTACTTTTCTTTTTAGTTTTTTTGGAGTCGGTTTTATTTTTTTGTTAAAAAATTATTTATTTTACACTTTTTAGTTAATCGTTACTTAAAAGTGTATCTCGTGACGATTCGAACAAGCCCAAACACGGCTAGGACACATTATTTTATTACATAGATCTGGTGCCTACCTTCCGGCTCCATCATCAAATCAATTCGATGGTACCACTCTCATCAGGAACATTTAAATTTATGACTATGAAGTTGCTCAGCTAAATTAATCAAGATATTTTGTCGCCACCCGTAAATCATTTATCATTGAGGAGTTCCGATGGCATTCTGTGGTCTTCTGCATCAGTTCCACTTCACCAATTTACACTTTCTGAATGCAAATGCTTATTATGTTTCTTATAATACCAAAATCTCTATATGTATGCCTACAATATTTGAGGAGTTCCTTCAATTCCTCATGGATTCAACCATCAGATCTTCACCAAAATGAAATGGGACCAACTAGAAAGTACCTTAAAAAAAAACCAAAAAAAAATTTTTTAAATCGGTCAAATAGTCTTCGAGTAATCGGTGAACATCCATAAAAAAAAAAAAAAAAAAAACATTCCGTCGAATTGAGAACCTCCTCCTTTTTTTGGAAGTCGGTTAAAAACAAGCTACACGTAAGCCCAAATAGCACAGAAGCTGTATTAGAGCTTATGCAGCTCTTATAAACGCTCAAACTGGCTGTATAATGCTCGTATAAACTCTTATATTATACAGCTTGTTTGCTACCTGGGACGTATCGAAGTAATTTTTTTTTTAGGATTTACATCATAAAAACTGCCATTTCGTATCAAAATTTTATTATTATTTGAGTACAGTCAACATCCCTATTGGTTTCTCGGTACCTAACTGTTCTAACGATGGTAACTACATAAGTGAACAAAATTTTACCTTCAGATTTCGTCTAGGTAGCAGAGGCGTGTGGCGTCAGGAAAATTACAAAGGAAGCCGAAGCGTAATTCATTTACTCATTAAAGAAAAAGGCGGTTATAAGCCCTTCCTTGGGCAACCCGATGGGAATCGGCTTATAGGGGCCACGCCACTGCTAGGTTAGGTAGGTATCCAGTCGTCGTCCTGAAAACAAAAGGTCCTCATTGATCGAACCATCGAACACAGCTCGGTCGGCTAGTGTTCTACTTATTATAAAGCAAGCTTCTGCCCGCGACTTCGTCCGCCTTAAATTCGTTTATAAGGGTATTTTTCCGGGATAAAAAGTAGCCTATGTCCTTTCCCGGGACTCAAACTATCTCCATACCAAATTTCATCTAAATCGGATCAGCGGTTTAAGCGTGAAGAGGTAACAGACAGACAGACAGACACACTTTCGCAATTATAATATTAGTATGGATACGCAAAGAAAACGATTACTGAAACAATAATGTCTGAATTTTGAATGTATTCGTTGATAGGTCATTGTGCCATGGTGCTGGTGAAGTAACATTCAAATTGACCGATTGTAGGTTAGGTGCCTACTTATCTACAATTTGCGGTCGTTAACCATCCTTGCTGGATGTTTGCCCATATTATTGTCTGAAAGCATCCTTCCAGACAGTATAAGCTGTCTAGTCTAGAGCATTAACGAAAAAAGGCCACCCCCTAAAATGCTTTCATGATTTCCTTAGATGTCCTTAATGATTTCAGAAAGTTACTTAGATACGTTGAGTAGCAATTCCCAAGCCTATTTATTTTTAGGTCTGAATCAGAAGATTCAGACGTTTTCCAAAATTTTACGCTGACATTTTTCCTATAAACGTTTCTTCACAACTAATTTGAAACTGAATTCAAAACTGATAAGTGAAAACAATAACAAAACAACAAGATAAGAAGTCATTCATTACCAATCCTCCTTGGCAAGCGGCGGCGGAACGGCGTGACATTTGCGTCATATCCCGCTATTATGGAAATGGTCCTGACGGTGGCGCTGACGTCCAAACGACTCGCCACTAATAAAAGCGTTACTGCAATATATACAAGCCTTAATGTAATTCTCATGCCAGAACAACAATATTAACCTCGAGCACTAATCTCAGGTTTTTTATTTACAAGATACCTACCTACTACCTACTACCGGAGAATGTCTTAGCCTTACCTTACATGTGCAGAAACGTTTCAACTTAAAAAATACAAAAACTGTCGTACTTAGTTCCCCATAATTATAAGCCCAGTACTCGACACAGTCCCATTTCTTAGATTATGGTGTCAATTATAGGGATTATGGTGTCAAGATTGGGAGATGTAACTTTTAACTATCTATTTCTTACATTGCTCCGTTAACAAAATCGGAATTTTCAACACTAAGAACCGTAAAAGTCTTAAATTTTCCCATGAAACCCTTTTCTTCTATTTTTTTATTTTAATTCATACATAAAATAAAAATCTTGTCTTGATTTCGTACACGTCCACATACCAACAATATCAAATTGTCCACTTCCTATCTCGTCGAAATTTCCAACTCGTTCACATACCAATCCCAAATTGTCAGCTTCTTGTCTCGTCTACATTTTCAACTCGTTCAAAATATCCAACTCGTCCACAATTTCCAACTCGTCCACATTCCCTACTCGTCCACATATCAATCCCAAATTTTCCATTTTATCTCATCCAGATGCCCAACTTGTCCATAATATCCAACTCGCCAACAATTTCAACACGTAGGTACAAAATATCCAACTCGTCCACTTATGTGGACAACGTGAATAGTGGCAGAATATCATAACGTTCATGGTTGTTTTTTAAATGGCTGAAATCCATGAAGATGTGTCACAGATTGATATTGAAATTAAAGAAGGTAGCTTTGCCGGCCTGCGCTTTCAACTTTGTATGAAATTTCACTATGTGAATCTCGTCTCGAAGCTCCCGAACGTGAGACTTCGAGGCCTATTACAAGGAACACAACGTGAGTATTTCATTGCATGTTTGAGAAAAATACATAAGGTTAGGGTAGGTTTATTTTATAACAATCCTGAAAAGTTTATAAATAGGAAATATTCACTGCACTATAAACTATGACGTAACAGTACATGTCGAACCTCTGTCAAATCGCTGTGTAATATAAATTAACTAGCTTCTGCCCGCGACTTCGTCCGCCTTAAATTCGTTTATCGCGGATAAGGGAATTTTTCCGGAATAAAAAGTAGCCTATTTCCTTCCCCGGGACTCAAACTATCTCCATACCAAATTTCATCCAAATCGGTTCAACGGTTTAAGCCTGAAAAGGTAACAGACAGACCGACAGATAGACAGACTGACAAACAGACAGACACACTTTCGCATTTATAATATTAAGTATGGATTAGTAGTTTAATATGCCTATATGCGTATTTCTTGGCCGATTTTTATTTTCCATTTTGAAATCGTTTTTAAGGTATTTTGATATTTTGTTACGAAAAACGATAAAAAAATCATGCATGTACCCTATTATGACAAAAAAGTTTTGCCGTGTATAAATAAATTTTAACCCTTTGAACGCCAAGAGCTACTAAAGTGGTCGTATGCTGTCGTGCCTACCACGCCAACGACCACTAAAGTGGTCATTGCAGTCACTGTCCACAGTTTTACTGCTGACAGATAAGTATAGCTTGACCACAACTGCTGTGCCGCTCCTGAGGTATGCGAGCGGCGAGACGGGGGGCAGAGCAGCCACTGCGCTCTGTCATTCCGCCGTCGTCGCTCGTGGCGGCGTGTAGTGTTATCTGTTGCGGGCTGTCTATGTCAGACGCACATGAGATAGAATATCCAAAGATGGGTCGTGCTTTATCTCGAGATGTTAAAGCTGTCATTTTCAAAGTGGCCGAATATTTTAGGAAAAGAAAAGCAGACAAAAATAGCTTCGAACATAAAAGTGACGCAATTATCGCCATACTTGTGGCCGAAGCTACTGGGTACTGCCAAAAAACCGTAAGAAATGTAATTACTGTCGGAAATTCATCAATTGAAAATGAGGGCCAACCGAAATTTAATTCGCCCAAAAAACCGAAAGTTATAAAGAAAAAATATGTATGGGAGTGATCAGGAGAAAGATTCATCAATTTTATGAGATCGAAAAAACAGTGCCAAGTATTCGTAAGTTACTGTCAAGTTTGAGACAAGATGGTGTTTTGAATTGTGGACGAGAATATTTGAGAAAACTTTTACATACAATGGGTTACCGGTTCAAAAAATGTAGATCGAAAAGACATCTTCTTATAGAGCAGCCTAATAATTCAGAGTGGCGGAGGAAATATTTGACAGAAATAAAAAAATATAAGAGTGAAAACCGCAACATATATTTCCTAGATGAGACATATATTAACGCCAGTCACAATGTTAGCAAATGTTGGCAATCATCGTCGAAACTTGGAATTGACGCTGACATCGGGAAAGGACGACGCTTGGTAATCGTTCACGCTGGAAGTCGAAAAGGCTTGGTTGAAGGTGCATTGACTTTATTTAAATCCGATGCTAAGACTGGTGACTACCATGGAGAAATGAACGGGCCTACTTTTTATAAGTGGGTGGATGAAAAGTTCAAAGATAAACTGATGCCGAATTCTGTAATTGTGATGGACAACGCGTCTTACCACAGCAAGTTGATAAGAAACCGACCATGACAAACCTCAAAAGTGAAATGCAGAACTGGCTGCGGCGTCACAATGTTGAATTTCCGGAAAATATGAAAAAAAATCAACTGCAAATTCTTATAAATGCCACTCAAAAAGAGCCCGTTTACAGAATCGATGACCTCTTAAAAGCTCATGGGCACACAGTCCTGCGTCATACCATCCAGATCTGAACCCCATCGAGTTGGTATGGGCTGATGTTAAAAACAATATAGCGCAAAACCATATTCATTCTTCTCTAGATGAAAAGATAAACGCACTGAATTTATTATTTTCGGAATTCACGGCAGAAAAATGGCAGAGGTGTGATGACCATGTCCAAAAAAATGAAAACGATTACTGGGATCGCGACAACCGTTTCGACAATATTATTGACCCCATAATAATAAATTTGCAGGATGACAATGATTCAAGTTCCGGTAGCGAAATGGAAGATGAAGATAAAAGTGAATCTATGTCAGTATAGTCACTGTATTCATTACCTAGAAGCTTATGATTTTTTGTTTTTTGAACTGATTCTGTTTTAACTCTCAGAACTATTATTTTTCCGATAATTACACATTAATTTAACTTATATTGGTTTTTTTATTTGTGCTTACCTAAAAATCGTATTGTACCGTAATAAAAATTGGATATAATAAGTATGTACCTATACAGAGTCAAAATATTGTACTTCGGTATCTTCAGATCTATCCGACACGACGACAGACTCTTGTGTGTCCGTGATCTTTCCTGCCCGCCTCCCCGCGCATACCTCAGGAGCGGCACAGCGGTTGTGGTCAAGCTATACCTAAGGTTTCAATTCGTTTCTCACTAGTTGAGGTGTTGGCGTGTATACCACATTTTGATGCGAGAGCGCTAGCGATATCAAAGGGCGCTACATTTTTTTTGATTATGACTTAGTTTTTTGTGCGATATGATTTATGAAAATCAGTTTAGCCGTTATAAAATGAATTTAATATTTTTTCTACTTGTTTTGAGTGCGTTCATTACTTAGGTATTTATGCAGTTGATTGTACCTACCAGCTTGCAGCTGTACCTTACCTGCTCGGACTGCCGTCGGTCGCCGGCACAACACGGTCCCCGAGCGTGAACCAATACTCACCTCCATTAAATTATTTACACCCACGAGGCGGGGGACTCGTGTCATACGATTCACGTTACGACTAGGGTCGCACCTCCTAGCTATTGTAATGTAAAGTTGTTTCGCAGAGGAGATAAAAATCATAATATTTATTGACGTGATAACGTCTTACTATAAATCGACGAACGCCGGCTGCACGCACGTAAGTGTCACGTTCCGCTCAAGGTCACGAGCCCAGCGTACGGCTTGTGACGCATCTATCTCTCTTCCACTCCATCGGCCTTCTTATTCCCCCTTTTTGACGATGTTTATCGCGAAAGCGATTGCGATTGCAATGGCGAATGCGATGGCGATAGCAATTGAGATGGCGATGATGATGATGATGATTATCATTATTATTTGTTTGAATATATCAATGCGCACGTTAAACCGCCCCGAATTGGCGAACAACAATTAAGTATAAACAAAAAACGCGTAAAAAATAATACGGATATTCACTCGAACATTTCTGAGGAGCAAGAAAATAACACAAAAAACAGGCCAAGTACGAGTCGGACTCGCGCACCGAGGGTTCCGTATAAAATATACGCTGCAATCGGCCGTATCTATGAAAATCCAGTGTTAAACAGAGCCCCCTAACCAGAACCCTACTCCTAAGCAAAATGTACATGGTGATCGGGCATTTTATATTGGTTACTGACATAGACAGACAGACATAAAATTATTCTGTTTTGACGTGATAACATCGTATAAATCGATGAACGCCGGCTACACGCACGAAAAAGTAACTAATTGTCACGTTCCGCTGTCACGTTCCGCGTGCAAGCGAGAGCGCGGAACAAGCGATAGAGAAGACACGATCGGCCTAAGCGTTCGGCTTCTCTTCCACGTTACCACGTAAAATTATCGTCCGTAAACCGACTTACATACAACCAATTTTATTTTCCTTGAATTTAGTCAGGTACAACGTAACCATCCTTAGGTCATGCCTCGAAAATCATTATCGTATGTCCAGTTACGTCATTTTCGCACTCATAAACATGTCAGAAAGTGGCGGATACTTAATAATTATCTATGAAGTGACAAACGCAACCATCATAGGACCCCACAGGCCGTTTTGGCGTGATGAGGTAATTTATTTATATATAAATCGACCCCAAAGCTATATTAAGGTTCAAGAGCCTTCCAGAGAGACTCTGGGTACTGTATACAAGAAAAGGCAGACATCGAAATATCTTACTGGTATTTGCATATTTTTCACGCCAATTATGGTTAATGTTATGGTTAGCAGAAAATCCAGTTGATCGAACAGGCATAGATATACGAGAGGGGTATGATAAATAATGAGCCTACCCATGCACAAGCGTGTATGGCGACATACACGCTATTTAACTCGTTTCTATTTCCTCGGGCGTTTTACCCTTCGAAAACAGAAAGCGAAGAGTCGCTATATTATTATTTTTTTTATGCAAAAAAATACTAGTTCTTTTTAAACTGCAATATTTCAGGGTGTAATTGACAGAATGATTTGAAACTCAATTGTCCCGCTGGTAAGATGGCGGCTGCAATCAATGACATTTTTATCATTCAGCCTTCATTATAATATTTGTAATTTGTGGTTTGCGTGTTTCAGGAAAATGCTGATTATGTTATTCCTTTGAAAAACCACATTAAAAATGATTGAAAAAACTGCACTAATTAAAATATGTCCTCATAATATTTTATATCAAGCAAATCACTTCCTGTTTTATGGTATGACAAAATTAAATAAAACAGACTACATAATCCGTGTAGTTTCGATAATCTGTATATATCTTACATAATTGATATTAATTTTCGCAGGCTATAACTAAAACATTTACCCACTGGAGATGCCATACGGATACATTCCCCTCTGCCAAAGTATTCGCGAAATCGCAGGTCGGTTTATCCTATAGGTACAAGGAATTTAATTTATATACCATTCCGTACCTTGTCACAGGCAAAATCAGTATGAAAGCCGATAGAGATTCCATATCAATGTCACTATGACAAGGTACAAAAGGTTACACAAATTAAATTCCTTGACCGTACATTGTCATAATTATTTTAATTTACTATGTACTGATTGACTTGAATTCTGTAATTATAATTGTATTTTTAGACTAAATGACGATCCTTATTAGGAGATGAGATTTAATTATAACTGTTATTATTTTATACACATTTGATATTGTTAATTTTTTCATCAATCATGATCATGATCATGATTTAAATACATGTAACTTTGACACTAAGCAAATTTATAGTGCTATTTTATCATGAAATAAATAAATCTAATCTAATCTAATCTAATCTTGTCGCTGGTAGGGTGTTTTTTGTTAGTAGTTTTTTTTTTTGTGTGCGCTTGTATAAATAGGAGTATTTCCGTAGTGTGCTGTATGTGTAACCTCGCCCCCCACTAAAAATGTATGAAAAATATGTTCGGTAATGACAGGACTTGTAATGTTCATTGTTTAAATGCTCATAGGGCTATACGGATGAAAACACTGTATGGGACACCCTACACTAAAAGCATTAGAAATATCAGTACATATCTTAGTTAATATTGGTCCCTAGGCAACCTTATTACTTTAACGATTATTGATATTCAGTGCTCTAATGAAGTTGTCAGGTTGTCATACAATTTTATTTTCCTTATCCTAAAGCGTATTCGCGTTAATTAACGCAAAAAGGTAGTGAAAAATGTTCACTTATTTTCTACTAAATACGCGAAAAAGCTTTTTCTCATTTCTGACTTTTCTAGTTATCTACCCAAGAAGGGTCGAAATTAACTGAGTTTGATTTTAGATAGCGATTGGACCAATTGCCATTTAATACAACAATTATGCAAAAATAACGGCAAAAACACGGTAAAATACGTAAAATAGGCACTTGTGTTTGCCTAATTAGTTATTTTGGCGACTTAACCAGTTCACTGCCAAAGTTCGGCGCGTCCCTTGTACTGAATCAGAAAACACATTGAATTTTGTCATCTAATGCGGACGCTGTCATCATATCTTGACTGTGGCGGTGTGTAGGTTAAATTATTCGTAAACGTAATGAAACAAAAATTCACAGTTGTTTTAAATAATAGTCGAAAGTAGTATTTACCAACGTATATTTCAAATCAATTCACAAAGAAAAAACCGGTAAAGTGCCTTCCACTTCATATAAATACCGATTTTTAAATATTAGTAACACACGAAACCATTGCACCTCGTTCAGTCTGTGCCTTTTTCAAACAAACATTAAGTATACATTAATAAGCGTATAGTGGTAAGGAGCCCCATAAATCTACAAAACTCGTATTCACTATGAACATGGACAATATTCTCTAACTTTACTGCCCCACTGCATGAACTACGAGATGATTTAAAATCATTGGTTTCTCGGTTGCCGAGAAACCAATGATTTTAATGTTGAAGATCCACCTGACGAAACCTGCGTTGCGGATCTGATCTTAGGGCCTAAACACATAACCGCGTTGCGGCACCGCACCGCCGAAATCGGAGTCGCCCATACAATAAAAAAAAATCAAAATGTCTTTGTATCGTCTATGTAGTGAGAAAGAGGCAGTCTTTGCTTATTTTTTATTTTATCATGCAGGAATGGAGAATGGATGAAAATTTTCGATAATCTTGATATATCTTTCGATAAATTTTGTTTATAGGTAGGAATAAGTCTCGTTATTGCCGGAAAAAAAATACAGATTTATCTGTGGCTTAGAAAAATATAAAAAGATGAAAAGTTGTTGGTGGGCCTATATACTTGCCTTATACGGTACGGCAAAGGCAGAATTGATATTTTCGATTAAAATGGCTGTAAATGGGCCGGGCCGCGGAGCGTTTCAACCGCTACACTTTTATGTAACGAATTTTTTACATCATACGTGACGAAATTCGGTATTTTTTTTTAATAGAAATAGAAAATGATGCCTTGCTTACCTTATGCCTAAAACTCCGATGCGTTTGTCAATTTTATTCACCAGTAATTTGTTACATAAAAGTATCGGCGGTCGAAACGCTCCGCGGCCCGACCCAAATGTACTGTTATTCTTGCCTTACCGTATAAGGCGGGCATATAGGCCCAACACCTTTTCATCTTTTTATTTTTTTCTAAGCCACAGAAAAATTTGTTCTTTTTTCTGATAATAAGGAGGCTTATTCCTGCCTATAAACCAAATTTAAAGATTTTTGAAAATTTTCATACATTCCCCATTAAACCTACGGCATGTCTTTCGACACTGACCTGGGGCCCTTTTCTCAAAAGCTTGTAATTTGTATTACAAGCGGAAGTCTCTTTTTAATTCATATTGTTGGAAAGAGATTTCCGCTTGTAATAAAAGTTACAAGCTTTTATGAAACGGGCCCCAGGCCTGAGTACATGATATTGCACAATAAAAATGATCGTCTGGTATGGTTGTATGGTTTGTTTTATAAGCTTGATACTAGTAATGTTGAAGAATTTACAGGAAATAAATAAACCATCCCGGCTAACCGTGAATAGCTGATATCTCGCAATAAGATTGATGGTCTATAATTGAGATTGAGGTTCAGAGATCGTAGTCTTAACTATAACTTACAGTGAATTATCTTAAAGAAGTTTCTAAACCCCAGCAACCCATCTTAAGCCAGTTGTTCGTGGCTGATATTGCACAATAAAAATCAACGTTTATGTTGCTACTCGAAGATTTGTCGTTCTCTAGAAGTATTCAACTACTACAACAACTACTACAACCAAGAAACCGTTTTGGTCTTGTGTGGAGAGCTGATTGGCCTTAAGCAATAATATATAGTCATTGAGGGTTCTCTGAGGTTAGGTCAGTTACAAAGTTAATAATATATCTTGAAGAAGTATTTGACCTCCAGCAACCTGTTTTCAGTCGGTGTGACTAGCTGATGTAGCGCAATGAAATTGATCGTCTAAGGATCGCCTAAGAGGTAGGCTCAGTTTATCAGATATCGCCATGAGTCAGTCGTGGGTAGCTGACATTATGCAATTAAATTTAAAGTTTATTGGGTTGAGGTAGGACTCTTTTTATCAGTTAAATATCCTAAAAAGTATTCTACCTGCACCATCCCGTTTTCTATCGACTTGTCTAGATGATATTGCGCAATAAAGTTGATCGTGTATGAGGGTTATACATATTTTTAACATGAGATTGCGTTATGCGTCCCGTGGACATCCTAATGTTGATTGTTCGTAATATCTTGAAATATTCGACAAACCTGTCTTGATCCTCGTGTTTGAAGCTGATATTGCGCAATATAATTGAGCGTATATGGTAAGAGTTCCTCATAAGTAGCAGTGACTTATAAATCTAATATCTTGAAGAAGTATTCGACTTCCAGCAAGCCGTCCTCGGCAAGGTCGCTGCAGTGAACCGCGTTCTGCACCTTGGTGATGCCCAGCTTTGCACGCAGCGTGTGAGGGCGCAGCAACCTCGCGATTTCCTGGAAACATACAATTTCCCTAATATATAACTCAAATACAAATGCATTTGCCAATAAATATAAAACAAATACTCACAGTGATGATATTTCTATAAACAAACCGCAAAATCAAAATATGTAATTTATATTAGATTCAAAAATCAAAGAAGTTTACATAAAAACATTTTTTTCTTTGGAATATTGTTTTTTTGTGATTATCTCACTCAGAATCGTTCATAAATTCGTACCTCATACGATTTTTTTAATCTTCACACAATTACTACATAAAGATTGACGAAGATTTAAAATATTACCGGATCAGATGGGCCAACTAGCTTCCTAAACTCCACGGCAGTGTTCATAGTCTTGTCCTTGGCTTGCAGCTCCATGGCCACGCAGGGTCCACTCGCCAGCTCCTCCACCATACCCTTCCAAAATGCATACTAATATTATAAATGCCAAAATAACTCACTCTGTCTGTGTTACCTTTTCACGCTAAAACTGATTTAGATGAAATTTGGTACGGAAATAATTTGAGACCCTGGGAAGGACATACGATATTTTTTATCCCGAAAATCATCCCTTTCTTGAAAAAAGGGGGTGAAAAGAGGGTGGCAGTTTGTATGGAGAATCTCGGTAACGCAGGCGAAGCTAGAGCGGAAATCTGTATCTCAATATATGTGACTGTTTTTGGGAAAAGGTCCCACTTATTTTTTTTTAATTCTTTAAATTTGTAAAAGTGAAAAAGCGACAATTGAGAAAACGTTGGTTAAAGTTTGGGACGGCAAAAAACACACTTGTACTTTGAAGTTATGGAGTGGTTAGAATCAAATGAATTGGCATACTTTGAGGATTTCAAATTAGTCAAAATCATGTATGTAACCTTTGTAGTTTGTATGTTACGGAGGCTTGAACATAAAAAGAGAACGAAAATATGTCAATCCTGAATATGGGTTTATTTTCTATATTTGTAACACGACACGCAGATTTATCATTAAAGTTGTATTTATAAATGTATTCTCATGCTTAAAAAGACAGAAATAATTCTATGGATCCCTTTAGTTAGTTATTATTTCAAAAAGTTAAGAAAAACTGAATTGAAAAGTACAGCATTAAAAAAATACAAAGACAAGTGTATTTTAATATATAGCATAAGATTACTTAAAAAAAACACTTATAACGCATAAAAAGTATTAATATCATTTTCTAAGTACTTTTTTATGCATTATAAAGTTTAGTGATTTTCTATAAGTAGAAATAATAGGTATCATCCCACTTTGTCGATTTACTAAACTTTAGTGCTTGTTCAGTGAAAAGTATGTGTTTGGTATATTTATCCCATTTTATGTATGAGATAAAGGTTTGTTATTGTTAATCTAATAGTCATTGATACTAATGTCGTTTGTTTGATCTTTTTTTACGGAATTTGAACGGAATTTATTTCCGACTCAAGTTTAGTGTCGCACGGTTTGGTTTCGTTCGTATGGACATACGCTAAAAAATTACTACAAGTATAAAATCAGCTTTTAAAACATATGTGTAATGTTTTTCGAGTTAGTATTTATATAAACGTTATTTTATATCTATCGGTTAATTATATTTTTTTAAATAATACTGTTTTTTATTTAGCGGAATCATCGATAAAAAAGTCCATTATCGATGGTTACCCAACCCTACTGTTCATATTTCGTATTTTTCTTTTCTCCTGCTCGAAAGGTACGTCATATTAGCTTCGTGAAGCGAGACTAAAATAGTACATTTAGCCCTTAGGGCTTAAAAGAAAGCCATATAATCCCATACAAATTTCAACGACACTGAAAAACAAAACTTTCAGTCAGCTACATACTCCTTACAAATAATTAAAAACAAACAAACCAACCTGATCAGATTGGCCAAACTTTCTGATAAAATTGCTCAAACTGTACTTTTAGTTTTTCATGAAATATACAATTTTAATATTAAGTCTTTTTTATTTTCTTGCAGTCGAAGTGAAAAGCAGTGTTTAACACGTGGCTAAGAGCCATTATATGACACTCAGATATATTTGTCCTCGCTCACTTCGTGAGCTCATCCAAATAATCACTTTGTGTCATAATGGCTTATTTTGGCCCCATCTTCTATTTTTTATTCGTATTTTTTTATACAGTACTTTTCAATTCATTTTTTATTAACTTTTTGACCATAGAATTATTTCTGTCTTTTTTAGCATGAGAATACAATTATAAATACAACTTTAATAATGAATCTGCGGGTCGTGTTAGAAATATGGAAAATAAACCCATTTTCAGGATTTACATATTTTCGTTCTGTTTTTATGTTCAAGCCTCCGTAACATTCAAACTACTAAGGTTACATACATGATTTTGACTAATTTGAAATCCTTAAAGTATGCCAATTCATTCGATACTAACCACTCCATAACTTCAAATTACAAGTGTGTTTTTTGCGGTCCCAAACTTTAACCAACGTTTTCTCAATTGTCGCTTTTTAAACTTTGCAAGTTTGGAAGAATTAAAAAAAAATAACAATAGTACTTAGAGACATAATTTTTTTACCCAAAAGATAGCTTATGCTTTGTTATATTACAAACTACTCATAACTCCATATCGACAAAGTAGAAATGTTTCCCTATAACAGGCACAAATATGATATCGACGATTTTTTTCGGTATTCGACAAAGTGGGACGCTGGGCACTAAACTTTGAGGCCTTAAAAAGGTGCTTAAATTGGTCATTTATGGGTCGACATCAATCAGTATCAGTTTTCATTGAAAGTTGATTTTCGGTAGGTTTTGCCATATTTCACTTAACTGCCCGTAACTCCGAAACTAGAATCGACAAAGTGGGACGTTTTACTAAACTCCCTCACATATAACCATAAAGAATTTTGATTGATTGATAGGTCCTCGGCAGCACGTGTCAGTACATAGTTCCATACGCGATAAACCCGAAAAGTCCAGTACCGTATTTCGGGCAGTTTCGCCCAAAAGCCGCACAAATATGTAGCATATAAGCGTACCTTATACTCTGGCACAATCCCCTTATACACCTCATAGAACTCGGCAGCATTGACGCTCTCGACGATGAGCATGTTGAGCGCGGTGACGTTGAAGCCGCCCGCGTCGATAATCTCGAGGGCGGTGCCGAGCTTGGCCTCGCGGACGGCGTGCGGCTTCAGGATGCACAGCGTGCAGTTGGCCAGAGTCGCCGTCAGTCGCAGCCGCGGCACCCGCGATGACGGGAAGAAGTAGGACGTGTCCTGATAAACAAATGTCTTATCTATACCAAGGACAATTAAAACAACAAGACTGTCAATTGCCATATTTTGAATCGTGCCCCGATCGCAAGGACATGAACTTGATGGCGCTTTAAAACTAAACGTTAAACGACGTTATAATTGAACAAACATAGTACATTAAGAATTAGTTCATAAACAGCTAATCTATCCATACTAATATTATAAATGCGAAAGTGTGTCTGTCTGTTACCTCTTCACGCTTAAATCGCTGAACCGATTTGGATAGAACACCATCAAGAACTAATATAAATCAGAACTTAAAATTTATTAAATGTTATTTAGGAAATAATATTTGAAATTAGCTCAACAAAATATAAAAAATTGTAGGGCATGGAAAGAATACTAGAATTCAATCCCTGATTTTAAAGTAGACTGCACAATCGACTCCGCCACACACCCTATTGTGACATCTTCGTGACAAAAGTGCGGCGTCTACATATTATAGACCAAAACCTGACAACTGGTTTAGCTCAGTGGGAGTAACAATGCCTGCGAAGCAGTGTCCTAGGTTCAAATCCCGGAAAAGGCAAATGTTTGTGTAATGGGCATAAATATTTGTTCCAGAGTCTTGGATGTTATCTGTCTATATAAGTAAATATATCCATTAAATATATTGTTGTCTAATACTCATAACACACAAGCCTTATTGAGCTTACCATGGGACTAGTTTTATTTGTGTAAAAATTGTGCTGTAATTTTTATTTATTAATGATCAAAGCCCAGAATTCTTGAAGCAGTTTCATCTGTTATTACTATGCTCTTACTTATCAATACAACACAATATATCGATAAAATAAAACACAAATTTTAAAAGAAGATTAAAACTAGAGGTAAACAAAAGGCAGTCGTATTTTTATTTCATGGCATTCACAATATTTAGTCAAAGGAAATTGCAACAAAAATGGCTAAATAAGTGATATAATGTCTATTGAACTACTAATAAAAGGTCATAATATTAATTGTCTATTGAACTGCTAATAAAGGTCATAATATGAATTGTCTATTGAACTACTTATAAAAGGTCATATTATTAATTGCCAGTGCCTACTATTTTAAAGTCTAATGTTACATAGATTGAATATTGATAAGTAAAAACTCACTAATGATATGAAAGAACTACAAGAGTAATGCTAATGATTGAAAAAATAGTGCAAAAATTTATAAATTTTTTAAATGGATTTTCAATTTCTAAATGTGACATAATTTAGTAGGGTTAGCTAATATAATATTATAGATCGATAACATAAAGCATTCTCTCTTTTAAACACGAAGAAGTTAGTTCAAGAGTAATAGATGCTTTATGCAAACCATCCTTCTGGGGGGGTTATTCCCACCTGTAACTTGTCACCAGTGGTAACAGATGGGATTTTTTTTCCCATCTTTTACCACTAAAGTAGTCAGTGGTAACTACTGGGATTTTTTTTTCCCACCTGTTACCACTAAAGAAATTGGTGGTAACAACTGGGGAAAAAAATCCCAGTAGTTACCACCAATTAGTTTAGTGGTAACAGTTGGGAATTTTTATTCTTATTACTTTCCACTAGTAGAATAGCTGGCTAACACTGACACACAGTGTTTTTTGACCATCATTTTGGGATAGCCTGTTTTTATTGAATTATCGAATGGAGAAAAGTATCAACTCAACTCTTCCTCCAGGTAATATGTATTCAAGCCATACTAGACTGATAGTGCCACTGCCTCAGCAGCACCTCTAGCATAACTGTGATATGCTACTCTTTGTCGCGCCACAAAGATAGTCTGTCTCTTTTCTTTTAATACAACGCGAGAAAGACAGGTGATGCTATGTCTCGCGACAAGCTTTGTCGCGAAGAGTTGTGCTAGACCGGCTGGGCTTGACCTATCCTGCTGGGGGATGTCTCTCCGAACCCCGATCGGGAGACTTAATTCAAGAGGGACATTAAGGGTGCCAACCCTCATGCTGGTCAGTGACAGGCAAATGAAGCTATGGATAACGCCATAGCCGGCACCTATTATGCTTCGGAGGTGGCCGCAAGTACGCTAGAAGTAAGAACCGATAGCCATATACTAACTCGGTTTAATACGTATGTTTCTGGATCAAGAAAGTAAAAAATATAATGGTCGCTTCGGAAAACCGTTTGACCTATCCAAACCGGAAAGAAATATTATTTTCAAATCGATTCTTGCAAGTAGATTAAACGCACCACTTTTGGCATCACAAGAGAAACCTTTTTTACTTTAGCGTAGTCTGATAAAATGTATCCTTTAACCATCTTGGAATGCTCAGCTACGTGCATACTAAAATAGTTGAAATCTGTGCAGCCGATTTGGTGTTATGTAGCCTCGATGACATATACAACATCCAAAAAGCAAAATAAAAAACGATTCAGTGACCGTCATATAGTCCGTATCACTTATTTTGTTGAAAATATTTCAATGTACAGACATTTAATTTTACATCTTTATAATAGCAAAAAAGACGCAAATTGAGTACACGCAAAAAATGCATCCGCCGTGCATGTAAGTAAGACACACAATTACACATTAACACACCAACATTGTTTTTTTGGCAAAATACTTACAAGATTTATCTTAGCCTCACACGCTACTATTTCATAAATGATAAAAACTAATTTTCGAAAAGTAAACCAAACCACTATATTGCTAAAAAGTGACATTGAGAACTTTGATCAAAAATCGGTACCGAACCGGTACGTTTTTAAAAACATAATATCTCTGAAATTCTTTGAGTTTAGAAGTCGATATTTTTGTGTTATAGTCCATATTATGTAGCTATGTTTAAAAGTAAAAATAAATTGCTAATACTACTAAAAAACTTTGGTCACAAAAATAAATACTATTTAGTCATTTTTTCGATTATCTTGAAATTGCGACGTCGTAGCTTCCCCGTGCATGGTTTACAATTTGGCGCTATGGTAGGCCCTATACGACAACAGTGCAAAATTAAGTGTCACATTCATAAAAATATAGAAGACTTTTTTTAATACATAGGTACATTACCGGTAATTTTACTCGGATCGCATTTTTTCGAAAACTATCATTGCTAGGCTCGTGGGAGTTTTACTCTTGTATTAGTGATACATTTCACCATTCGACAATTCAATAAAATCAGGCTGTCCCAAAATGAGGGTAAAAAATCGACATGATTTTATTCTCACGAATTCTTATTCAAATCATGATTTTATTCTTGAGTGCCTAACACTGGGGGTAACTTATATTGTTCATCGCGTGGTGTTTTAACTGAATCGCAATCCCTTTTTAGCTATGTCAACTCATTTTTTTGGGTTATAAATATGTCTTTCTTCTGGGTTAATTTTCGTCTTTTTATGTGGAACTGGAATTAAAAATGAGATTAGTAATTTTCATTTAAAGGGATGTGCCGTAATTATTATAAAAATAAGTATTGTTGCTTATTAAAATGTTTAAATATATTTTTTGGGAATATTAAAAAAATAAAATACGGAAGTATTTTTGTTCAATTGAGAGCAGTGTGTACTTGTCGACATATTAAAAAATAGTTCTATTCTTTTGCTTACAATTATTATAACAATTGAATTTATTATTTTTAAAAGAATTGAAAATTAAAATGAATGTGGTGGTAACTACTGGGATTTTTTTCCCACCTGTTACCACTAAAGGAATTGGTGGTAACAACTGGGAAAAAAATTCCCTATAGTTACCACCAATTAGTTTAGTGGTAACAGGTGAGAATTTTTTTTACCATTAGTTCCCACTGGTAAAAGATAGGAAAAAAAATTCCAACTGTTACCACTGGTGAGAAGTTGGTGGTAACAGGTGGGAATAACCCGGGCATACCTCCAAAGCATTTTCTAGAGTTGTGGATGCGTACACACAGTTCCTCACAGCATCTGTTCCATATAGAGCTCTTATGGTGCCGGGAGCTGCCTTTACCGGGTCACTGTCCCCCAAGCATTCATTACACACTGCCACTGCATCTTTGCCAACTAACTCCATACCAAATACTAGATTTCCAACCATATGTTCCATCAAAAATCTGTAAATATAAATACCAAAAAATAAACTTAGGGTAATCACAACATTTCCAGTAGTAATTAGTGATTAAACAGGCAACAGAAGCACTTACGGATATGTAGGATCATTCATCATATGTCGAAAGATAAAATTTATATCATCTTGTGTGAGGCGAGCTTTCTTCATTTTAGTGACACGCAAACCATGATCATAAAAATAAGTCACAATTTTTCCAGCTATATTTGTTGGTATAGGTTTGAGAATAGCGAATGTCCTGAAAGTCATGATCTCCATGTTAATTTACAGTAGGATTCAAATACGTAGAATTGTTTACAATTTCTAGAGCAAAATGAATTTGAAGCGTTTTAGACGAACGAAACACGAAAATGTCATGAATTGAAACAGCATATTTCTTATCCTAGTACAACTCTCCGCGACAGGGCTTGTCGCACGACATAGCATCACCCGTCTTTCTCGCATTGTATTGGAAGGAAAGAGACAGACAATCTTTGTCGCGCGACAATGAGTCGCGTATCGCAGTTGTGCTAGAGGTGCAGGTGAGCATGAAGAAAATTGTTCTTACACTTCCATATCCTTCTGTAATTTCTTTCTGGTGTCTTCGCAGGCGAAGTTTACAATTTTAATTAGTCGCCCGAGAATATATAGAGTACCGCCAATAAAAAACTTGTCCAAAGTAATACCATTTACTTTAACCCTTCGGACAAAGGTTTTACGAGTTTTTAGATCGAACATTTCTACTGTATCGTCGGTTGGATAGTAAAATACATTATATCGCCGTATCACGCTGGCTTGGTTATCATACCATTCGCCAACAAACGAATATTTATCTCTGTAAGCCCCTTCCTAAAAACAAAACACAGGACGAAAAGTTACTAATGCTGCAGTGATTTCATACAGAAGATAACTCAATTACAATTCATAATTACCATTATTTTATAGAGAAAAAAGAGAAAAGCTCATATCAAACGTATATAAAATATGAAATAAACGTAAACTACATGTAAACATTAACAACAAATCCAAACAAATCCGTTCTTGTTCTGACTTTAAAAACAAATGTGTTGCCATTTTACAAAATCTAACAGTAACGATTTATTGTATTGTCATACAGACGTAACTACACGATCGGATCATAACTACAACCGACGATCAATTTAACAGATAAGTGTTCGAAGCAGAACACAGTAATGTATTTTTCAGTTTGAAACACGCAATGTAGCTAATAAACACGGGTGCCTACTGAGCCTGCCTATTTTGACGGACGTAATTAGAGTAGAGTTTGGCCAGAGAAACATGATATTGACCTTAAAAAAGAATTCTTTATATGGCAACAATTTTACATATTAAAAAAGCTGTCAATTATAAAACCTACTTCGTTTCTGTGCATTCCATATTGCCAGAGGGCCTACTACGAAACCCGCAAAACGAAGTTCGTAACGTGCTGTCCCTCTCGCTCTCAAGTTATACTGTATTTGACTGAGCGGGATGGCGCCATACGAACTTCGTTTTTTCGAAATTCGGAGTAGCCCCTCTGAAAGGCTACCCCGAAATCCGAAAAACGAAGTTCGTATGGCGCCATCCCGCTCACTCAAACACAGCATAACATGAGAGTGAGCGGGATGGCGCTATACGAACTTCGTTTTTCGCATTTCGTAGTAGCCCCTCTGAGGGGCTACTCCGAATTTCGAAAAAACGAAGTTCGTATGGCGCCATCCCGCTCAGTCAAATACAGTATAACTTGAGAGCGAGAGGGACAGCACGTTACGAACTTCGTTTTGCGGGTTTCGTAGTAGGCCCTCAGGTCATGATGTTTTCAAATTTGCCGCATATTTTTAATAACATGTTGCGCTTGCCAAACTCTAGCCGATGACTCTGCCTTCTCACTCTCAGGGACTTACACGAGAAGCCAAAGAACGCTGTACGCCGTTAACCATCATTTTTACACTAAAATGCGAACCGTTTGTTGCAATTTCCCGTGTTTACTGAACTGGCGAGCTCAGCGAGCTACGTCCCCGACCCATATTTGTAGTCACACACACCAAGATAGGTTTTAAATTTTAGAAAATCTCTTTTCGTTAGAAATGTCTAAATGACATTATCCTAAAAAAATAGCTTATGTACTTTTTTGGCAGTTAATAACGCCAGGCGTTTATTTATATAATTCAGTTTTATTTACGGGTAAAAGACTCGGCTTGATACAATGGTAGGATTTAAAATTTTATTATAAAATCCAAGTCTAATCAGTATCACATTTCATAACGTAGGTAGTACATTCGACTGCACACATCTTACATTAGTTTGGCCCATGGGTTGACGAGTACAAAATGTTTTGAAACCAGGATTTGCATCTCCTTATAAATATTTAAAGGAAAAGTAACAAAATATGCTTCGAGCGGCATTTAGACGACGCTGCCTGATTGAAAGTCGCAGAACTTTACGGTAGATGGCGCTTAGCCTCCCTAAGGTTCATCATTATTAGTCATTAGGAATGAATAAACAGGTCAAGAGCATGTCGGACCATGCTCAATTTTTGTTTTAGCTTATGTTACATGTATGGAGTGCGAAGAGCCCCTCTAGGAATATATTTTAGTAATTACCTAGCAAACTAAGCAACGGCTTATACAAGACATGTATACTTCAAATTTTATCAATACGCATCTTGTAGTTTTTGAGTAAAACACCTGTGACATATGGCGCTGCTATCAGGGTTCCGTTATTGCTACAGAACCCTAACAACAGGTTGAACTATTCCATACTTGAACACGGGGCTTTGTCGAACAGTTACATTTAGTTAGATAGGTCTCCCGTGTTGACCCGGGCAGTCATGGATAGACGTGGGTTCAAAGTTTCGCTAGCTGACGTTTCTACTTTAATAAAAAATACATTAATTTACGACTCACGCTCACATTTTTGCCTGCTGATTAGGAGTGGTAAACTTATCGTGAGACATTTTATTGCCGATGCCCAGTAGATACATTATACATTTTTACTTCCAAGGCTACAGTACTGTCACCATGATATAATGCTCTTTGTATGCCTATACTTTATCTATCCATACTTGTCTTATTCGTAATCAAACTAATAATTTGAAAGGTACACACAAAATCATTATCATCATCAGCCTATATACGACCAAATACGACTAACTGTTGGGTACAGGCCTTCCTCTCATGGATGAACTTACAAAATAGGTACCTCATAAAAATTGAGCAAGGGCAAAAATGCGGGTAAAGAATTCCTTATAGGTACCCCTTAAGTGATTTTGTCCGATAGATAGATAGATAACATTATTCAGCAAGACTCATCAATGCAGTTTCCATGAACTTGGTACCTACACACTTTACTTACCTATCTGCGATAGCATATTATTGTTTTGTGAATAAACAAAAACATGTTTTCAGGTGTTCGACTACTTTGACAAATACATTTTTTTATGTGAAATGTACAACGAAGATATTGACGAAATTGTAGATGTAACACTCAACTTCTTCCCTTTTGATAATTCCGTTCAAGTAGTCGATCCGCAAAAAGGTAAAAACCTACTTCGCAGAGTGCAACTGCCGACGCTGAAGAAGGAGATGTTGCAAATAGGCAATATTGTTAACGTGTTCTCGAAACTGCTCCAAATAAAGGATTGCGCTCCAATAACTAAAAGAACAGTTTTCAGTAAAATGGAGAGGTATACACTATATTAGTTACCTAGTATTCAATCTATTGTAATCTATTATATTATCTATTCTTTAGTAAAGTTGTATTTCAAAAAATACGTGAAACGGAGTAACCTTCTCTACCTCGATATGTACGAGTAGGTAAGCTGCAATAAATGCTATATATAGATCCGCGCCTGAACAATCAAGACTCAGCGTTTCCACCATCGTCATTATTGCGGTATGACTAATTATGTGAGCCTAAGAAATCTGTAGGATTTTACGAATGTAAATGTAACCATTCAAAAACGCCATCAACTGCAAGTCTGACTCACTCTTGCATTTATGTACCTACTTTTTTGTATAACAGCACCTTCGCTATGATAAAACCATGTGCCCCGACCGAACTCGGAAAAGTGATAACGTACATAATTAAGAAAGGTTTCCGGATCGTTCGAATGAAAAATGCCAAAATCAGTAAAGAGTTTGCTATGGAACTTTACCAAAATGTCGCCGGAAGCGATATGCTACCGTGAGTACATATACAAAGAAGTTCCTAACATTACCTTGCTTAAAATTATGTGGTAAATTTGTATTTGTATAATTAGGTTCAACACACATAATCACACTAGTGCCTTTACATTGCATTTAGGTATAAAAAACAATACAGCAAAGTGGTACTTATAAAACAACAATTTCTATAAAACTTGACACTTGAGCAGTGATAAAATTTGCCTCAGATCACAGATTTATTGACGACCTGACCTGAGGTCTTAGTGATAATTTATTTTAACACCCTGGGTGTGTAATGTATGTATTAATAATTTCTGAACAGCATCATAATAGACTACATTATGTCGGGTGAGGTCGTCGGTCTGGAGATAGTAGCTCCAGATGCCATCAAGTACTGGCGCGCTTGCTTGGGCGCTACTGACCCTAAGCAAGCCGCACCCGGCACCCTGAGACACCTTTACGGTGAAAATGTTTTGAAAAATACAGCTCACGGTTGCAACACTCGAGAAGATGCTGTTAAGGTTAGTGAGGATATTCATTCTATCCAAACTGAGCCCTACACCTGTCTCAACAAGCCACCGCAGGGACCGTACAAACAAACATTGTAACTTAATCCTGCGTAATCCATAACCTTACGTCGTTATCGCGTGTACAATTACCAATCAGATAAAGAGCAGATAAAACAGAATGTCTATTTGGTAGAAACGGACGTATTCTGCCTGCAGCTACTAAACATCTAAGAAGCTCTTTACATGTGGAGAGTTTTCTCTAGAAAAGATCAATAAAGAATACAGCCGCAAAGGGTTTAAACTGTTGTCATATGTTTCCATCTGTTTAGTTAACAAGTTTATACATCGAAAATAAGTAAATTTAATTATCTTTTAACGTCTTTTTTTAACAATTTTAACAATATATACATACTTGTGTGAAGATAACTGTTATCGTCTACTAATTAAACTTTTACCTACTTAGAAGAAAGTCTATTTAAAAAATAAGAAAACAACGTGTGTAATTTTTACTAACGTGTATTTTTCACATCTATTATTTGGTTTTCGTAATAGATTACAAAGATTTTTTTTTTTAATTTTCCACAGTCATTTTGCGACTAAATGATCTTTCAACATCAACTGTTGTTGTAGGTGCATACTTGAAACGATGGAAATAATCTAGAGAAGTGTGACAAACTCGTAATGATGATTCAAGTATTATCTCCTTCCCTTGTATCAATTCATTATTTTTTTTATTATGTCAAATCCAGTATTTTTCTTCAATACATGGTTCAGCTTTTTAAATATTCTTTTTCCATTAGCACTCAAATTTAATTTAGATATATGCTTGTATGTTTTTTGAACGATGGCTAAACTTTCACTGAGAGATAGATTCGGGCACTGCTAGCGTCTGGAAGTACCTGAAGATATTTCGCTATAAAATTTAAATCATTCCGAATTTTCGCACTGCGAAATGCTTTTTTTGCCTTTGTGATACATGCTGCGTCACAATCACGAAATGTGTCCACAACGCCTTTTATTTCCTCGAAATACTTGTTATAGTATGTCGCAGCCTCAATCCACGTTCCCCAACGAATCATCGTTGGATTTGGACGTAAGGGTATTCCATTAACCATTTCTTTAAATGTTTTTATTCTTTTTGGCGATTTTCGAAAAGCTTTTTTTACATTGGATATTAATTTATTCACTTCTGGAAAAAGAACGCGAACTTGATCAGCAACTCTATTAAGACCATGAGCCAAACATGTAACACGGAGAAGGTTTGGGTAATTTTTTTTCAATGTTCTACCCGCTTTTTGCTACATGCAACATCAGTTAATAATAACAACACTTTGTCATGTTTATTGAGGAGGGACTCCACAAATTATCCAGTGCATTTTTGACGGTATCCGGTATACTTATATTGTTAGTTTGTTCCAATTTTTTGCTTGACAATACATGTGGAGTTCCGACTGCATCTTCAAGCAATGCACCGACTATCACATTAGCAATTTGACGACCCCTGGCATCTGTTGTTTCATCAACACTCACATAAATAAAAGCATTTTCTAACTCCTTTTTAATTTTTTGCATTTGTCGTCGTATATTTGGTTTACGTAATTCTGTCTCAACAAACATTCCGAAGGGACCTCCACAGTTTTTTCGAACTTTCCAGAGACGCAGTTATTGATAAAATTTTTGAATATGGGATTTTCTAACTGAGACCATGGTATATTACAGCTTACTATAAATTTGGTCAATTTCATCCTAAAATCTTTTTTGACGGATGTATGCTTTTCTGAGTTGAAATGTCGTTCCATAGAAGCTTTTCTCTGGGGGAAACTAACATTGCACATAGTGCAATATAATTTTGTATCGCGAGCCTGTAATTCAGGATAATCCTTTGTCCACAACTCCACAAATTCATCGCACGTTTTTTTCCTTCGCGGCATTTTAAAAGCACTCGGCAATAAATATATTACACACAGTTATCAGTACGGATAATTGATAATGTACTTACTAACAAATGACAATGTCAAATAGGAAAAAATATTAAAGAGTTTGTATTGCGACTGCATAGTTAATCTATTTAAGTTGTATTGGTACTCAAGTCAAGTATGGAGGTTGGGTATTAGAAATACCTAATGTGTGATACATTTTAAACTCGTAGGAGTAGGCATAGATGTTCCTCAAAATGAGTTTCGCGTCTGTTATTGCTTGTTTTTCATAATCTTTCTGTACTGTCAAATCGTTTTTGTACCCGCGATAACGACGTATGTCCATAACGAAGATATCTTTAATATATAATAGTTGAGACCGACTTATTATTCCGTCCGTAAAATACAATATAGAGAAGGGTGCTACTACCAAGGACGATTAAAACAAGAGGACTGACAGTTGCCATACTTTAGATCGTGGTGCGATGGCAAGGAGATATTCTGGCAAAAACTAGATGGCGCTTAAAACTAAACATTAAACGATGTTGAAGAAACATAGTATAGTTACAATTAGTTCGCAAACAGGTAATAATAAATAAGTCGTTTCATTTAAATACTGAACTGTGTCACAACACATTGATTTAAACTTACACGATCTTCACTGATTATCACAACACAACAAAACGCTACGTCCGAAACGTCGATGAATTGTAAAATATCGAATTACCAACGAAAGGTAATTAAATAATAGGTATTTATCATATTTATACGCTATTAAGCCGCGTTTTGTTGTGTGATAATGAACTGCGTCACACTTGCGAAGTTGAATAATTGTAATAATAATTCTTATAGGTACACGTAGATGGCATTGAGTACATATCGGGGTCCTCTTGTGTTAATGGTCCTTGCTACTACGAATTTTACAGCACTACCTACCCTCCACGCTAAGACCAATAAAATATGGTTTCTCAAAAATCCAAGGAAATATCGTTCGTATCTTCGTGATAATAGAATTAGAACGCGAAGTAGGGCTTTGTATAGCAATTATTGAAGATTCGTTCTAATTTTAAATTAGAGGACAATAAATGAATGTCATACAACATTGATGGCCATGGCCAACAAAGAGATTGATTTTTGTTTCAGTGGGTTTTATTTCTTTTATTGACTATCTATGGCATACTGCCAATAAAAAATCATTTTGTGAATGTGTATTTACTTTCTAATTTCTTATTTAAATAGATCATTATAAGGTACCTAATATCATTTTTTTATAAATAAAATCATCTATAGATTTGGTGGCAAAAACATTAACCCAAACCGTACAAATATAAATGAAAAAAATGTTTTGGCGGGAATAGAAAAAAAAAACAAATATATGATTATATAAGTTAATCATTTTTATTATTTCCTTGAAATTATTTGAGAAAATCAGCAACCCTTGGCTCGTTAATACTCGGCCATCTGTAAAACTATATACTCGGCCGGCAATCCCCTGATGGTTACTCCGAAACTCAAAAATCGAAATTCGTAACGTGCTTTCCCGCTCGCCCTCATGTTATACTGTATTTGAGTGAGCGGGGTGGCGCCATACGAAATTCGTTTTTCGGATTTCGGAGTAGCCCCTCTGGACAACATTTCATTTTTTGAAAGTGACTACAATTGAAGTAGCACGGATACATTAGGGCTCTCTGAACACATTAACATTATTTTTGATGATCAACTAAAAAAAATTATATTTTTAGCAAATGGACTGTATGCTGTACAATAGTTATTTGTTATACGAGGATGCAAAGTTGTATTTTACCCGCGAGCGTGGAATTGAAACAAGAGCAAGCGATTCTATAGTTGAACCACGAGCGAAAGGAGGAACGAAAGGAATAGAATCCTGAGCTTAGCAAACGAGACTGCACTAAACTTTTCACCTCGCTATAGCGAGGAAAGTGAAACATGCAAAAAAAACAGCTCATAAAAAAGTATTTATTTGTACACATTATAATCATCATCAGGTTAATGGTTAATTAGAATCATCATCAATAGAAAAGTGTTTAAGTAAAATTTTGTTAACATTTGTGACAAAGCGTTTAGTAATTGCATCGACTCAACTTATTATGCGTTCAGAATAACAATTGAATTGAATAATATTCAACATCATCTAGTGAGGGAAAAAGTTAATTACTTCGCTTTATTTTTTTTTTCGCAATTATATATATAAAAAGTGTTAACGTGTTACATTGGCTGCTTACATTTGTGTCATAACTAGTGTATAATAACGAAACGACACGATAAAAAAACAGTGATCGGCCGGTCTAGTAACTGTGACTGGTCACGACGGAACGTTACAAAATCACGTAAGTTATGTGAGCAACAAGTGTGATAAAATCGCTGTAAAATTGTTAGAATGATCTGAATACATTACAGTAAGTAACTTTAACGTGGTAAGTCAGGATTAGTCGTGGGTAATACAATCACAGTGATTTTTTTACAACTGGTACGAGTCACGGTGAATGAAATTGAATTGTAACGCTCTTCACCATCTCTAGTTATGACACTTGTCACATGAGCCCACAGATGCAGAATACTTTTTACTTTTTAAATGTATTCCTCCTCCAATTGCGCTTAGGCTCTATAGTGAGGTAGTTTTGTTTTATCAATGTAATATTGTGATAGGCTCGCAGGGTCGTTGACTAACAGGGTAAGAGTTTAGTTGGAGATAATTAATACAATGTACCTAGTTGTGTGGATATAAGATAAAGAACCAACCTTTTAATCATATAAACCTTAGTTGGTTAACGCCATACAAGCAATATGCGTTTCTATGTCGTAGTAAACTATTGTGTTACTGCTAAACACTAAAGAGGCATATCGCCATACTATGATCAAAATCAGTGGCTAAAATTAAAAACAATTAAAAAAACTAAATACGTTTCTCGTAATTTTACAAATATAATTAGACAGTTCGATAAAATTAGGGGGTAAAAAAAAGAAATGTTGGCCATTATAGAACGGATCAACAATAAAACCAGCTCTCGGTACCGAAAAGTCGTAAAGAAAAGTGAAGTCGGTAAATAAAAGTGTACCAAATTACTGCATTCATACGTTCTAGTACGGCGCCAAAGACCGACCCGCAGGGAGAAAGACGGATACGCATACCTACTCGTTAAACTTTATTATAACTTGTTAACACCCCTCTTGTACGTCAGAGATTAAAAACCTTACCACCAACCAAGGACCATTAAAACAAGAGGACAGACAATCTCCATACAAAAAGCCGTTAACCGATATGTACAACGCCATCTATATATGATTTATTTTTTACAATTATTCAACTTTGCAAGCGTGACACAGTTATTAAATAGTACTGTAGGTCAGTCAGTATTGAGTATTGGCCTAAAGCTGCGTACACACCAGGACAACGCACGCCAACGAATGGGTTTCGCAGGTCTTCGTTGGCCCTGTCTGGACGAGTTAGCAAACGCCAACGAGCGTTCCATAATTGTTCGTCAGCGTGTGCCGGCAATTCGTAGCGTGGCGTTATTATTTACCTGCGTACACATCAGGCCAACGAACGCCAACGAATGATATTCGGCGTTGGCTACCGCGCGTTTGTTGGTCCACGTTTGATGCATACAAGGAACGGTTCTTCAACGACCAACGAACGTGCGGTAGCCAACCTTAGTGGTCGAACAGGTTTGATTCCGGCTTGTGGTCTCACATATTGAGCATGGACGACGACGCAATTATTATAATTGCTGGTTTTCTGTATCTTAACGAGTTAACAAAAAGAAAAAAAACACAAACGAAAGCGGAGATGGTGAACAATGACATATTTTAAGAATAGAAGTGTTTACAGTGGAAGTAAAATGATTGCAGATTTACTAGTTGAAAAATTTTACTGTTTATTCGACAACTTTAGCAGAATGTCTTCTGAAGATTTTGATTGGTTGAACACTATTGGACCAGAAATCTAAAAAAAGAACTAACTATCGCGAAGCAATCTCGGTTAAGGAGACATTAGCACTCTTTGTTTTTCTCCATTGTTTTGAGTACAACATATTTTTTTAGATTAAAAGTCTATCTACGTTCTGCCGCTTCAACTGAGCTTTCGTTTGTTGGCCTTCGGCATCCGTCCACACCGCGTTGAGTCGATTGCTTTCTTCCTTTGATGTTGCCGCCAAGCTGCAGATCGCCGGCACACACCAACGAACGATCGCTGGCGTTAATTAAACCGTCCAGACACGGCCAACGAAGGCCAGCGAAAACCATTCGTTGGCGTTCTTTGGCCTGGTGTGTACGTAGCTGAACGAGAACCAACGAACGTGCGATAGCGAACGCCTAATATCTTTCGTTGGGGTTAGTTGGCTTGGTGTGTACGCAGCTTAATACACAGGAAGGTTCCATACCTGAGGGGCTACTCCGAAACCCAAAAAACGAAGTTCGTAAACGTGCCAATCCTCTTGCTCTCATGTTAAGCTATATTTAAGTGAGCGGGATGGCGCCAAGCGAACTTCGTTTTTCGGTTTTCGGAGTAGCCCCTCTGTCTCGGGCACATATGACGCGCAGAGATTGTAGAGTCTATGGCTAATCTGTGGTAACACGGAGGAAGGGTGAAGACGCGTGTATGGGCGAGCCAGGGTAAAGGAATAATACTTATAATAAACAAACAAGTGGTTTATATAAGAGGTATAATAAACAAACAAGTGGTTTATTACAGTTACGATTTATTTATTATTAGCTGTTTGCAAAGTAATTGTTACCATACTATGTTTCTTATTCAATTATAATAAAGCATACTTAAATGTTTAGTTTTAAAGCGCCATCTAGTTTTCGCCAGAATATCTCGTTGCGATCAGAACACGATTCAAACTATGGCAACTGACCGTCCTCTTGTTTTAATCGACCGTGCTACCAATACTATTTTTTTTTTGAAGGACCAACAAAAATAACGTTCAACAAAATTAATGATATTTAGTAAATGTAATGTGGTGGTTTACAGGTACTAGATTATTTTTTTGGCTTCGAAAATGGCCACCTAAAAGTACCTTTTAGAGCAACCCTCAAAGATTGCACGTGTTGCATAATCAAGCCGCATGTCATTATCGACGGACATTTGGGACAGATACTAGAGCACATCACTAGATCTAAAACATTTTATATTTCTGCAATGGCGATGTTTTCATTAAGAGTTTATGATGCGAAAGAATTCTACGAAGTGTATAAAGGAGTTCTTCCGGAATATGAGGTAGGTACTTAGAGCTATCTTAATTTCAATCATATTATCATTCCCATTAAATAAGTATCAATAATTAATTTACTTACATACTCATTCACGGTTGGATACTATTTGCATTATATTTTCTTCTGTTTCCGCGATTATTACTCATTAAAATAAAACAATTTAACGGATTATATCGCGTATATTATCTCATTTTAGTTCCCGACGTTTCGGAAATAAATAAAATGATAAATAAAATGAGATAATATACGCGATATAATCCGTTAAATTGTTTTATTTCAATGACTATTTGCATTGTTTATAAAATACTTACGGTATTTAGTGAAAATGATGCGTTTCACATATTTGTCCAATCCAACCGCGGGAAGAGCTCGCAGAAACAGCGCACCGACGCCAACTCTGTTGTCTCAAGTATTATTATAGCCCTGAACTTAAAACTCCAGTTACCTACGCCATAGTACATTATTTACCAAGGGCTGTAAAAGAAGGAAAATCCGAAATCGCAGGTATTTGTGACTCGAGCCGCAGGCGAGGGTTGTAAATATACGATAGAAGGCTTTCTATTTTAGTACTGCCCCCGGTGAGTACAAAATTTTACGTCTTCAGCTGGCCAGGAGTGACGGACGTAAATAACTTTTGTGAATTTTAAATCACTAACAAGTGACACGGTAGTTTTCTATGTAGTTATATAAATATAATATTCACCTCGTGTTTTGTCTTCAGGACATGTGCGGACATCTAGCGGAAGGCAAGTGTGTTGCGCTAGAAGTGAAGAGTTTTGATTCAAATTTTAACGTCGTTGAGGAGTTCAGGAAAATGTGCGGTCCACGAGATCCGGTAATAGCCCTTACCCATATCATCATAATAATAACGATTATAAGATTTATAATGGCCATTCCAAACAAAACCATACCCCCTTTTCAGAATTTCGACATTTAATGTTTTTTCTACTCAGAATCATGAATTACGGCCATAAAAAACCGGCCAAGAGCATGTCGGACCATGCTCAGTGTAGGAAGTATCGTAGCTGTTAAAAATGTAATTTTTTTCTAGTTTCATTCCGTTACGTTACTGTACGTATAAGATTTTCAATGTTCTTTTGAAGTCACAAAACGGAAAATACAAAAATCATTTGAAATCATTGGTTTTTTTGTCTCCTATTGAGATGAATGGTAAGATGATTCTGAATGGAGAAAAACATAATTTCAATATCCTGAAAAAAACGGGGGTACGTTTTTTTTAGACTGCCCCATTTACGTGATATTTCGCGTATAGTAGGATTTGGACCGCAGACAACTAGGTATTTATTTATCCTGGAAAATCTCGGGAAAAACTAATCTGCAACAAATTTAATGTGGTTTTCCGGTGGGAAGTTATCATATCGCCAGGGAAAGTACGAATAATCCGGACGCCCACAGGTTAGGTCAAAAAATGTGTAATAACATTCGTCACATTTATAAAAGTATAAGAATACTCAATTCTTCAACATTCACATTATGGTAGGTAAATTTTTAGTTTTTAAGCCTATATGTAAGTAATAATACGTCCAAAACTTAAGAACAAACATTTGTGCTCATCCTGTCATCACACAAATCCAAGTGCAGACCTATCCTTGGTGAGAAAAGTGTTCTGGTGATATGTATGGGCATATTTTCATTGGCATGATTTATTGTTTTCGACTTAAGAGGTGTCGTTAGAATTATAAGTTTCATTGTAGATTGTGTGTTGTACTGGTTGTACACAAGAGCGCCGCCACGCCACGCCGCCGCCGCCGGCAAAAAATTAGCGCCGCCGATGCAACGCCATTGGCGCGCCCATCCTAATCTTAGACATGCGACGCGGTTGTGGTGCACTCGTTCACCCAACATAAACCAGGAAGTTCAATGTTCCTCTGGAGCTTCTTGAGTGCGAGGACTTGACCCAGCTTGGCGTCTCTGACTACGGATACCGAGAAACATGGGTAACAGGCTAGGGAGAGACATTTTCAGACATGAATATCTTATTGAACGATGGTAATTTTGCGGACGGCATGAATTTTTGAACTGTTAGCGCCGCGCACATACTTAATTTAAACTTCAAGACTGCCACTGGAAACAAGAGTGTCATCTCGTAAAAGTCTGCTGTGCTCATTAGGATATCGAAGGAATGCAAAAATAACATAAAATAGGCATCTTTATATAAATAGCAAATAGTTGTTGAATATGATAGAGGTCGCATGTGGATCGGGTAAATGCAGGCTTAGCAGACGTATACACGAAGATCAGAACGGCCGAAGAATATTGAAGAAGTGCTGAGAGCTCTTGAAAATGAAAACAGCTTGAACGATTTAAGCGGATTACTTTTATTACAGAAGAACATAAAAGTTTGCTACATTAACAGAGCAGAGGTTTCTGACAGTATGCAGTGCCATATAATTAAAAAAAAGTTACAGAAATAGTGAGGCGGTCAGACTTAGTGATGCACCACCATAAAATTATTTTTCGGTTATTATAATTATAATGCATACATCAAACTCAACAGAATCGTTGCAGTATTATAACGTACGCGTTTTTATTTGATTTTGATAAGAATTGAAGTTGTCAAGGTCACACCGCCGACGTCGCCGCCGCCGAGCGATATTGGCCGGCGGCGCGCCTCTGAAACTCGGCGCCCTCGACGCTCATATGTAGGTTGTAGGTAGGGCCTACAACACACAACCTACAATGTACCTAGGCTATAATATTTTGCAGTTGGGTCATATTATTGCTTATTATTTATCCTGCTTATGTTGGTTCTATCTTGTGGTCTAGGAGCTGTGTCGCCAGCTGTACCCGAACTCTCTGAGAGCTCTGTATGGCAAGGACGTCATACACAATGCCGTGCACTGCACCGACTTGCCAGAGGATGCGGAAATTGAAGTCGAATATTTATTCAAACTATTGGCGAGTCAATAGACTGATTTCTTAAATATCTAGATACTTTACCTATGTATATTTTTATTGTAACTAGGGTCAATCTTCAATAGATGGCCAGTTTATTAAATTACTGCACAACTTTAGTCGGCGTTTCTATGCCACTTACATTAGCATTCCTCGAGGCGTATATATATAACACAGCATTTAGTTATTGGGTGAGTCCACTTTTCTTGTTATTCTGTCCCGTAATTCAGAAACCATAGTGACGGAGTAACTTAGAAAAATGCTAATAATATAGGTTATAAACTTACTGAAAAAAGTCCTTGAAAAATTTAATATTTTTTTCCATCCAGTTTAAAATGGTAGTTTGGAAGTGACTCAGGAGACGTAACCATAGCAACGAGGTACAGAAAAAAATGATCGAATATTTTATAAAAAAAATTATAATATAACTTTGAGTGTATGGATCGTATTGGACAGTAACCGGAGAGTGGTAAATAATAGACAATTTAAATTAAAAACAAAATAAACATCATACAAAATAGCCAGCATGGTATTTAATTGCGGTTTCTTGTTTATATCACACTAGCTTCTGCCCGCGACTTCGTTTTCGTTTATCGCGGATAAGGGTATTTTTCCGGGATAAAAAGTAGCCTATGTCCTTCCCTGGGCTCAAACATCTCCATACCAAATTTCATCCAAACCGGTTCAGCGATTTATGCGTGAAGAAGTAACTGACAGACAGACTTTCGCATTTATAATATTGGTATGGAATTCTGTATTTGAATGCGCTAAAATCACTAAACTCCATTTAATAATATTTTAAACATTACATGAATTGTAAAAACATCTATACTATTATAAAGTTCTAAAAATGAAATGACTACATTGAAGATATTTACAAAAAAATGATTGTTACTGATTGGACTATTTGGGCCGGGCCGCGGAGCGTTTCAACCGCTGAACTTTTATGTAACGAATTTTTTACATCATACGTGACGAAATTCGGTATTTTTTGTGAATAGAAATAGAAAATGATGCCTTGCCTACCTTATGCCTAAAACCCCGATGCGTTTGTCAATTTTATTCACCAGTAATTTGTAACATAAATGTATCGGCGGTCGAAACGCTCCGCGGCCCGACCCATTTGGATTTTATGTATGTTTGTATGTGTCGTTGTGGCTTCATCACGCAAAATCAGCTAAACGGATTCCAATTATTTTTGGTACACGGGTAGCTGGGTAGCATATTATTATAAATAGGATAGTGTTTGTTATATATAATTCTACTTTCACCTAACAAAGCAGTAGTGGATGGATACTATTTTAAAGATACAGCATATTACTTGCAGTGTGTTGAATGTGTGTTTACATTATCATAAAGAGATCGTAAAATTATATAAAGCCCGACCAGGAAAGTAAAATACCTGCTCGGGGGCGTTAAATTAGCAATAATTATAGCAACACTAAGTATGATGTACAGTCATGTTGACAACAAGATCGGAGATATTATTTAGAGGAATAGAGTCTAGAATCCTTCAGACTTTCTATCCGTCAAATACTTCGTCATATTGTAAATTACTTTTCCTAAGTGACTTTTAATAGTTTTCGGCATTTTAACGCATAAATAACTCACAATATCCAAGAAATAGACCACGCACAATCAACACCTCACGTTGACAGCAATTGACAGATGGCATTAACGACTTCTGTAAAGTTACTATTGCCAGTTGAAGAAATTAGTTCCAATAGTTTTCCGCAATATGGCTAAGTTGTTTATTTTCCTGGTCGGGCTTTAAGTCCCCAGTAAGCTCGGTTCTCCATACAAACGTACTTACATTTTAAAACGACTGGCTATTTTGATCTGTAACTTTATACTTAGAATAAGTTAAGGTATATGCAGGCCTGTAATTAGTTTATGTAGCTTCAGATACCATAGTAAAAAAAAAATACATCAAATTAAGTTTTTCATACAAAACTTATTTTTACTGTATTTCGTTTGTCTTATAAACTGCAGGCATATAAACTAATTTCCAGCCTAGATATACCTCATGTCATTGTATATGCAAAGTTTTGTTACAATCCAACACGTAGTTTTAAAATGAGAACGAAACTCTGTTTGTATGGGAAGGTGAAATTCGGCCGAGCTTGCTGGGGACTCTTACATAAAAGAAACACTTCTAGTAATAATACCATGTATCCTTTATTTAGTCTTAAAATAAGTACAAACAAATATCAATGGTTTTCAGAAGATATGAAATGTTGTACAAAATTTGACCAACTCAAATCTTCTCAAACCTGATGACGAAAATGTTGAAGAAACTGAAGCCTTCATCTAGCAAGATAGTATTAATAATCAAGCATTCACTTATGTTTGTATGGATTTATTATAAAGTTGTCATTGCCTTCTATTTCAATCCTGTCATACATCCATTTTCGGTTAACTCTGGAAAAGCAGAACATTCCAAAATAATATTAGTCACTTAAATATAAGTAATGTGTTACAATTTTAAAGTATGAGGCAAAACCAGCTACATCAGTCTGCACAAATTATACAGACGCCTTTAAACAAAACCAATCAGTTGATATTAGGGTCATAAAGATAAAAGTTTAGGAAGTGATGGAGGCAACCTTGATCTTATGAGGCATAAATAATCCTTAACCCATCAAGAGTGTACCTAGCAGGGTATCACATACCTGGGCAAAATTAATAACTTGTTAATATGTCACTATTGTCTGCACTATTTTTGAAAATGTGATGGTATTTTACCGGCCCGATATTTTTGGTGTTGAGTGGATGTGTTATAGACAAAAAAAAATCTTATCATAAGAGTCAATTTAATTCTTTTTCAGGTTTATATGTACATTGCTAATCATTTTTGAATTTTTTAAGTCCATAATTTTTAAATAACTGGCAAGTGTTCAACTATAAATTACACTATTACTGACAAAATACAATAAATGAAATTATACTATTTTAAATGGGACATTATGTTAATAGTATTTAAATTCCGGGTTTGTGATACCCTGCCCACATACCAGGGGCCCGTTTCACAAAAGTTTGTAACTTGTATTACAAGTGGAAGTCTCTTTTTATTAAATATTGTTGGAAAGAGATTTCCGCTTGTAATACAAGTTACAAGCTTTTGTGAAACGGGCCCCAGATGTTACATATTTCACCACTATGTCGCTGAGTTAAATGCAAGTGTTTGTTGTTTCATCAATTTGTTGATCTGCTATTATAGAGCAAAGCATAAACATTATTTTTTGTATTTTGATTATTACAACAGCTACTTGGTTGGTTAATAAGTTCTATTAGTAGGTTTTTTGCAAATAAAATAAAATTACGGTAATTTTTATGTTTTGCGGACTAAGAAAACATACAATTTAAATAAAAGTAGTCCCTCTCTAGTCTTTCTTTGCCAACTCATAAGCTTCGAGATACACCACTGTTGGAATTATGCGCAACATTTGATGAAAATCTCTTGTTGTTAATAGTGATCTATGTGTTTGTGATGGTTAAGATAGAAAATGCTATAGTTTTCTGAAACCTCTATAGTAGGGCTCTATTTTGCGATTTCAATTATTTATTCTTATCCATCCCTACACTGAATATTCCAACCAAAATGTTAAGATGGTTTTTTAATTTAGCATAAAATACAGCAATTTTGCTAGCATGCTACGGAACTAAGTATGTGAAGTTCAAATACTGGTGATTGTGTCGCACCTTAAAATAAAGATGACGATCTGTTTAAAGTCTACAAAGAAACTGTATTTCAAATTAGGGACTGATTATCTACTTGACTCTTGTGCATATTTTAATTTTAACTTTCACTAATAAGTATAAGACATAAAATCCTTTTGAATCTAGAAAAGTTATCAAAGTATTTCAGTGTTTACCGTACCCTTACCCGATGATCAAACCCGAAAATTTAGTGTACAGTAAAAGGAATTTGGTACCACCATATAAAACAGTATTAATGAAACGGCAATGCCAATCAAATTCGAATCATATGTCACATTGCATAGCATAGTATACAAATCAATTTTCATTTCTTTATATACTCCACTCCACATCATTATAACGTACTTATTTTTGAATTGTTAAAAAACATATACGTACAAATAATTGTTGGAAAGGGTGTCAAAGTTTATGGAGTTCATAATATATTTTAAAACATTTGTGGACTAACTAGCAGTGTTAGAACTTAAAATGCATACCTGCACTCGTGACCACATTTAGGGGAGTTACATTTCGGGCATGGGAAATGGCATCCAGGGCACTTTTCCTCCAGACAATCACATAAATCTTTACCCGTGGCCGCTATTTCGCCCCGTTCGTTGTATAACGACTTACTTTTACGACTGAAATTAAACGACACGAAATATGAATTATTACATTACGCATATTTAGATGGCTGGGTCTGTCTGTACTGCAGGTGCAGATGCTTACTTCCCAAAGTAGTTTTTACGATTCTGCTTACGACGCTCACGCTCAGAAGTAACAGGATCAAAATTATGTAAAAAGTGCATTTTAACAATTCTTAACACTTATTTTTGTTATATTTTGTAAGTACTAGTACGCTACTTTTTTTTTTTTTATGTCAATCGTCTAAATGACATTTCTGCCAGAGTCAACATCACGACTTGATCACGACAGTATGAAATTAATAAAAAGTATAAACTTTTAAACAAAAAAATAAAACAGCCTCCAAAAAAACTAAAAAGTAAAAAATAACGCCATAATTCAGTTTCTTCAAATTACTTACAAGTAACCGTTTGTATACTCAATTTATACAGTATATACAATTAATCTTATTTTGGCGTCGGTGCCATATAAAGAATGTGTAAAATATTGAAAATTGACGATTTTAGTAAGTTGTAACACGATGGCACCGACTCCAAAATAACATTAATTGTATATACTGTATAGATTGAGTATACAAACGGTTACTTGTAAGTAATTTGAAGAAACTGAATTATGGCGTTATTTTTTACTTTTTAATTTTTTTTGGTCGGTTTTATTTTTATGTTTAAAAGTTTATTTATTTTACACTTTTTAGTTAATCGTTACTTAAAAGTGTATCTCGTGACGATTCGAACAAGCCCAAACACGGCTAGGATACATTATTTTACTACATAGATCTGGTGGTGATCAATTCGGTGGTACCATTCTCATCAGGAACATTTAAATTTGTGACTATGAAGTTGCTTAGCTAAATTAATCAAGATATTTTGTCGCCACCCGTAAATCATTTATCATTGAGGAGTTCCGATGGCATTCTGTGGTCTTCTGCATCAGTTCCACTTCACCAATTTACACTTTCTGAATGCAAATGCTTATTATGTTTCTTATAATACCAAAATCGCTATATGTATGCCCACAATATTTGAGGAGTTCCTTCAATTCCTCATGGATTTCATCATCAGATCTTCACCAAAATTAAATGGGACCAACTAGAAAGTACCTTCTATAAAACAAAAAAAAAAAATCGGTCAAATAGTCTTTGAGTAATCGGTGAACACCCATAAAAAAAAAAAAAAAAAAACTGTCGAATTGAGAACCTCCTCCTTTTTTTGGAAGTCGGTTAAAAAGAAAACGAATAAGTTAGAGACCAAACAAACTCGGAACATAAGATTAGAGTTACCATCTAGAACATACTTGAGCATAAATATTTTAAACATATAATGAGGTCATACAAGTAAGGAGTGGAAGCTTTTGGTAAATTAATCCCGAGTATAGTCGCGAGTTGTCTAGACAAGGGCACCCCAAGAACAGGTGATTTAAATTACCCTCATCCAGTCCGCATTCACACAGCGAAGAGTCCCGAATTCTCAATTTGTTAAGGTGAACATGGGAGGAACAGTGACCTAGTCTCATGCGAATGATAGAAGAAGTTGGTAATTTATTTAGATACATTTAAGAAAACCAAGTTTTTTGTGGATATCCGGTTGTAAGATTGCAAAATTTGCACCTTTCCTTTTACTAGAGATATGCCACCGAGAATTCCAAGATGTCGTCAGGAAAGATTTTGGAAGGGAAAGAATATCAAAACAGCAGTTTTTTAAAAGGGACCTTGTCGCCACAGGATACTGCTTCTTTAGCAATTCGGTCAGCAATTTCATTTCCAGTGATACCAGAGTGACTAGGGATCCAGGCAAAAACTACTTCATATCCTCTAGAATAACAACGCGAAATAACATCTTTGGTCTTAAATTCCAAAGGATTATGAAGTAAGAGATTCCAGAGCGCTACGGGAGTCTGAAAAAATAATGGACCGATTAAGACGAGCCACTAAAATATACTCTAAGCATTTCAAGATACCTAAACATTCTCCAGTAAAAACAGAAGATTCTGGTGGGCACTTGGTCTTCTGGACAATGCCAAATTGTGAGTGAACGGTTCCAACCCCAACACACCCAACAGGAGAAAATTTGGACGCATCCGAAAATAACGTATGCCAACCATCCCAATCCTTACCGAGGAGACCACGGGCATACTCTTTGGCATATACATCGCCTTTCATCAAATCAAAATCCAAATTAACTCTGGGCTGAAGAATCGATACATTATAAGGATATTCGAACATAGGAAGACTAGGGGAGTGAAAAGTTGGATCTTTGATGCTTTTAAACCTACGTAAGCTAGTGACTAGGCAGGGAGGGGATTTATTCTTCCAAAAGGGGGAATTACGATAAAGATCATCAAGTAACGAAACTTTTGGATATATGGGATGGATAGAAAACTGAAATGTACGAAACAGGTATCTATCAGTTAAAAACTGACGGCGAAGGTCAAGCGGAGACTCCAGGCACTCTACTTGGAGAGCATTAATAGGACTGGACCTCATCGCTCTAGAAATGATACGTAGGGCTTTAGATTGAATTAGATCTAGACTACGAAACCCAGACTTGCTACCTGGCTCCCACAGAAAAGTACCATAATCAAGGACACTTCTGATAATTGCATTGTAAAGTAATTTAAGTGCAAACGGGTGAGCACCCCACCACGCGCCCGCCAAGCACCGTAATGTATTAAGGTTACGTTCACACTTTACACTGATGTACTCGCAGTGCGCAAAGCCTGTAAGTCTAGAGTCTAAAATCAAAGTTCTTGGCCGTTCAAAGAGATTTTGATAATTGGAGGGGAATTGTTCCTAGAAAAAACAACTATATTGCTTTTGGAGGGTGACAGCTCAAATCCATGCATCACTAGCCATTGATGTAGGAGCTTTAGGGAGCTTGAAATATCTTCAGCTGCCTTATCGATATGAGAGTTAACAGAATACATTAAAATGTCATCTGCATACTGAAGAATATTGCAATTACCTCTGGCAGCATGTAAATCAGCAGTGTAAATATTAAATAATAAAGAGCTGAGGACCGAACCTTGTGGCAACCCCTTCCAAATAGATCTCTTTGGAGCGATTGAATGGTCAGAACCTCTGAAGGTAATGATGCGTTCGGATAATATCCTTATCACCAGGGCGCTCAATCTTGACGGGACCCCAAGTTGGAATAGCTTTTGCCTAAGCCGCTTTGACGCCCAAAAATGCAGCAACAACGGATTCTTTACGGGAGAAAGCGATGCGGATATCTGATGTAAAAATTCCAAGGCTATCTAACGTGCTTTTGCCTTTTCTAAAGCCAAATTGGGAATCATACACTAAACCATGACTTTCAACAAACCATTCAATTCTGTTTTTTACCAAATGTTCCATTAGTTTTAATAGAACTGATGAAAGAGCAATTAGACGGTATGAACAGGGATCCAAAGAGTCTTTATTGGGTTTTAGAATTGGAATTATCAGCTGAATTTTCCACGACTGCTGGATGATACCTGAAATGAAGATAATGTTAATGAGGTCCAGATAATAACGAAGGAATCCATCAGTCGCATTGCAAATAAAAGAATACGGGATGCCGTCGCCACCTGGGGCAGAATCTTTGACCGAGCTGAGGATGTTTTCCAATTCAATCATGGAGAATTGAGAGTCCAATGGGTCAAGAGAGACCGAACAGTAATCGGCATTAACTTCCAGAAGGTTGGGAAAATATTGTGGAGCGAGAGAGTCCATAAATGAATCCGCCCACTCACAAGATGGAGGATGAGAACGTGATGTAGGTTGTTTAGATCCCCTAAACCTTCTTACATTAAACCAAAGGAAACGAGCCGTGGTTGATGGGGATATTGACGAGCAAAACGATTTCCAACCATCGCGTTTCTTCATTTGCAGGAGACGTTTCGTCTCCGCTATAACTTTACTAAGGTCTGTAAATTTTGAGAGGCACATATTTTGATAATCCTGCTCATCCACTTTCCTTTTCTTAATTGCTAAAGAACAATCTGAGTCCCACCATGGGGAGAAGGGATTTTACCCGTCGCTGCATTTTTGACAGGGAAAACTGCGTCCGCACACAGACACAAAGCCTCTGCAAAAGCATTAGCACAGATGTCAATATTTATCAGGGAAATGTCAGGAAGAGTTGCTATGTATATGTTCATCTCCCTTTTAAAATCGTTCCAATCGACATTAGATAGATTATATTTAAGAAGAGTATAAATAGGGGAAGGTTTATTGTAGGGTAAAAGCAAATATTCAATTAGAATAGGAAAATGGTCGCTACCAAATGAAGAGTCTAAAGTTTTCCAAGATAATTGAGAAGCCAGTTCAGGCGAGCAAAGAGAAAGGTCCACCGCACTTAAGAATTCATTAGGACGGGAACGTCTAGTGGGAGATCCAGTATTTAAAATACATAGATCGAGAGCATCCACCAACTCAAGCCAATCAATTCCTAGGGAGTCAATTTTGCCACAGCCCCACACTCTATGGTGGCAGTTGAAGTCACCCAGGACTACGAGAGGAGAAGGGAGAGTCTGTAAGACCGAAAATACATGATTAAGAATAAGCTTTGTAGGATGAGGGATATATAGAGAAACAAAGGAACAATTATCAGCACGAACCGCAACCATATCTAAGCCGTCGATAGTAGAGATTTGAAGTCTTTTAAAAACCGAGTTATCTTTGATGAGCAGGCCACAGCCTTCCATCAGCTATCTTTATGCGGGGAAGAAAGCACTTTGGAAAGAACGGAGAGAAGTTTAACGATAATAGCCAGGGAATTTTCAGAAGAAGCCGAAGCATGAGGGTTGTTGACGGCCGTACCATTTCCGGCCCGTGACAGGTTATCATTCACAAGAGCCATTTGAGCTTCTCTGTTAAAACCACTCCGAGGGGGATGGGGGGGGGGACGCGATTTTAAGTAAACTGACTTACGAAGACTACTTTTGAGAGAAGGGGGGAAGAAGCCGCTACCGTTGCATATGATTTGTTGAGGACAGGGTGGAGCTTATTAGCTTCAGCGAACGATACGTTACTCTCAGCCATAGAATTTTTAATTTTACACTGCCTTTGAAATTCGGGACAGGATTTACTAGTAGCCAAATGGCCCACCTTACCTTTGCAATTATTACATGAGGGAGTATCATTATCATTAACGCAAGTATCGCCCAGATGTTCCTATCCGCAGCGGAAGCACCGCGGCGACGAGCGGCATTTGACCTTCGTATGGCCAAACCTGCAGCAGCGGAAACATTGTATTGTCGGAAACGTGTACAGCTCTACCTTTAGCGAATTAAAGCAGGCGAAAGCTCTTGAAGGAAGAACCCATCAAAAGTCAGGAGGACCGTCTCCGAAGGCATCCACTTGAAGGAACTAGACTGATAGTCCGTTTTTTTTAAATTAAGACGTCTCGATTTAATGATTCGCCCACAGCCCTCTGGAACTTTCACATAACTGACAATATCTTCCGGCGCCCAATCTGTGGGAATCCCCTTTACCACCCCCACTCTGGTAACATTAAAGATGGGATAAAAGCCTTCAATTTCTTGTTATTGAGCGTCGGAGATAAAAGGAAATCATTCGCGTCCTGATAGCCGTGGAAACTTACCGTCACCCTGTTGCGGCCTAGTCCCTTTACTGAGCCATCGACGACATTAGAGAATTCTCGATGGTGGTGATGTAGACATTTTTCCAAATGAAACAGGGTGTAGCGTGGCCCCTGGGGACTGGCTGTCATACTGGACATGCACCGTATATGGACCAGGATCAGACTGCTCATATCGGACCCTTTCAGAAGAAGCTAATGAGAAAGACAACTGCGGAGTTGAATTCGCTGAAGCTGGGGGAGAGGTCTGTAAATGGACAGGAGGGGTCACCTGTGACACAGCATCCTGCCAACTGGAGCCCTGTCCAAGAGCTAGCTCTGAGTCTTGGGAATCCTGTCCCAGTGGAAGCCCAGAAAAGGAGTTATTAAGCACAATACTTGATTCCGACCGTTTGATATTTGTGTCAGGGAGCTCAGCTCGGGGGCGCGAACTTGACCGGGACCGAGTTTTACCAAAAGATTCGCCTCCAGAAATCCTTTGCTCCTCCTGTCTACGCCCTCTGGCAATATGAACAACCAATCAAAATCTTCAGAAGACATTCTGCTAAAGTTGTCGAATAAACGGTACTATTTTTCAACTGGTAAATCTTACTTCTACTAGTAAATTTTACTTCCACTCTAAACACTTCTATTCTTAAAATATGTCGTTGTCCACCATCTACGCTTTCGTTTGTGTTTTTTTCTTTTTGTTAACTCGTTAAGATACAGAAAACCAGCAATTATAATAATTGCGTCATCGTCCATGCTCAATATGTGAGACCACGAGCCGGAATCAAACCTGTTCGGCCACTAAGGTTGGCTCCCGCACGTTCGTTGGTCGTTGAAGATGCGTTCTTTGGATGCGTCAAACGTGGACCAACAAATGCGTGGTAGCCAACGCCGAATATCTTTCGTTGGCGTTCGTTGGCCTGATGTGTACGCAAGTAAATGATTGCCGGCACACGCTGACGAACAATTATGGAACGCTCGTTGGCGTTTGCTAACTCGTCCAGACAGGGCCAACGAAGACCTGCGAAACCCATTCGTTGGCGTGCGTTGGCTGGTGTGTACGCAGCTTTAGATATCTTCGACATTTCTGTGTTTGACATTAATGACATTGACATTTGACATTTGGCTTTATTAAAATTGACATTGTGATGTGGTATTGGTAATTCGTACATGTGCTTGAAGTAGTCGTCAATTTGTTTATTAAAAGTCTTTATTTCGAGTTTACTGCTTTGAATACAAACAAACATTTACTTATCACAATGGCAGACACATCTAATAAAGAGCAGTCTGTTACCAAAGTTCCCATGATTTACGTTTGTGGAGGTAGTGTTGAACGTTTTTTCGACTTTATATAGTAAAGTAATTCTACATTTATTAAAGATACACAGTTAATATATTTCCCTATATAATATTTTTTCTAGAATGCCATAGAGAAAACGAAATTAAACCACGAGATCCCATAAGGTGTCGAGAATGTGGCTATCGAATTATGTACAAGAAGAGGACCAAAAGATGTATCCTTTTTATAAACGGGCTTTTCAGAGCTTATATCAAGTACTGGTGAGGCTTGCATGATTAGAATGTAGGTAAGAAAACTGGGGTGACTACTATGGAACTAAGGTAACTCTTTTTTTAAGATTGGTATCTTTATGTAGACATCTATTCAGGAAATGGATATCCATGATCATACTCCTTAATAAAGGAGATATGACAATTATGCACAAGTAAAAGCCTTGGTGTCACCTTGCATTTTAATCTTGGGCTGAGCGTCTAAGTTGCACTTATACAGTTCAAACATTATGGACAGAGGCACAGAGGTCAAAATAGGTAGTTCCTGTTTACCTATACTAATGGTTTTAATATAATTAACCATCCAAAATAATGTTTTTAGGGTTCCATAGCCATAGTGGCAAAAACTGAACCCTTATACTATGTCCTTCAGTCCTTATGTCATAGGCATGTTACTCAAAAATTATGTGATGTATATTGATGAAAAGTATAGGTGTCTTGTCTAAGCCGCTACTTAGATTGATAGTTAAATAATAAAAAAAATACATGTCTGGGGCGGGCACTCCATACATATATAACGGCAACGGAATTTTTATTTTAGTAAATATCACTGCATGGCTCATATTTCAACCTTAAAATGATCTTGAAATAAGATACTTCTGAGGTTTTTAATTTTTTTTTTTATTTAGTTGATATTTTCGGAAACAATTGCTGTGAAAGTAGCATAAATTGTGTCTCCGCCCCTCTCTTTTCTAAACCTTATGTCCAGTAAATATGAATTAAATTACTTAAAGATAAAACTTAATAAATACTTTAAAGGAATATTATTTGCAACATAATCGGATATTGCCGAATAACGGCGCTTGTCAACAAAAGGACTTATGAACCTTACACTGAGCTTGGTCCAACATGCTCTTGGCCTAAGTTCAAATACTTTGACAACCCAAAAGTGGACGAACAACATACAATAGGTCCATCTGACATAGGACTGACCCCTAGAGTGTATTTATGTGTATTAAGTTTATAGTATTATAACTTATCGTGGGGGGTTACTCCGAATCTCGAAATTCGTAATGTCATCCGTCATCCCTCTCACTCTCCTGTAAACTGAATTTGAGTGAGCGAGATGGCGCGATACGAACTTCGAATTTCAAAGTAGCCCCTCTGGAAATCCTGCAATAAAAAGAATTTGTTATTTTTGGTGGTTATAACCACTCTTAATTAACATCCTTCTGCGAAGTTTAGGTAAATATCCACTACCAATTCTAAGCTCTGACTATGTATAAAGTTTTAAAAATATTTATCAACTCATTACACACATAACTACACATATACTCTTTGTTTTGTGTACGAAAAGGTTGAATACTATATTATTATCTTCTCTGGCTAGCGGTATTATATAGATCAGTGTTTTTCAACCTTTAGGTGTCAAGGGGTGACCCCATTAACGAAGCCTCGGGATTGTTACATTTTTTTGGATTTAACGTATATTATATTTTAAATCAAACTTGTGTTAGATTCAGCAGTATCAAAGGGGTCCTCATGAAATAGGTTGAAAAACACTGATATAGGTGTTTACTGGCATTATTATGTTAACTGTTTTATGTGCAACTCTGTGTCTAGCTTGCACCTTTCATCTGTTGCATTGCTGTGGTGACACAGATTGTATATGTGTACTGCCTTGTTGTTTTGGGTTTTGGGGAAATTGGGATTTGTTGGGGTATTTCAAAATTTTACCAAGAAATGTTTAACCAAATTATGTATTTATTCGAATTTGTTTCATTATTATTTTTTTCTAAAGTTGTAATATTTTCATGATTTAGAAGGTCATCTCCTCATATCACATACTTCACAAAATAGCATTCACAGTTTGACTTTGCCCCAAAAACAATACCCTGAAAAATGAGCTTTTGATCCCACCGGTGATGCTTATGGCAGCCACCATGTTAAACTTCCAAATCCAAGATAAAACTACGTTTAAACCAAATAAAGAGCATATTTCGTTGTAAAATTTGACTCAAATTAAGGCGAATCTTTAGAAATCCTTGCTTATTACATTATTTTTAATGAACAATTTCAAATATTTTAATGTCCTTCACATGGTGTTCAATTTTTCCACCCTGTATAAATAAATATTAATATATCTAGTGCCGTACTACAACCTCAATTTTACAATTTATTATCAGCTGTTGCCCGCGACTCCGTTCGTGTAGAGCAGCTTATAGCCTATGTGTTATTCTGATGTCCAAACAACATTACTGGAAAGTTCAGAAGTTTTTAAAATTAAGAGGAATATACAATACTAGGCACTAGTCCCACCGCCGGTGAGAAAGCGAGCAAGTATCGACTATTTTCTCGCCCAACTCGCTCACGAAACGCACAATAGATGTTGACTCCGTGTCAATAAAAGAGATACATATATGAGAGTGTTCTCGCTGGCATTTACTAATACAGGATCAATATCTTTTGTTCGTTTCTTGGCCGAGAAAATCGCTGATGGCTAATCGCTTCTTCGTCCTTGGTGGGACCAAGGCCATACATTGGTACAAACTTTAACGTTTATAATATTATTAAGATTTAATTAATCATCACTCATCAGTCACAATCAAAATGCACAGTAGCGACAAATCCTTAAACCCATTCATATTCGTGAAACTTACAGGATTGTGTGGCTCTGGCATACAATAGGTTTGTTAGGAATGGAACATTTTACATGGCCAATATTAAGTCATGGTAAGTTGCTCCTTTGCTTATTCGCTTTTGTTACTTCTAAGAGAAGATACATAGGCGGTAATTATGTTTTGATTTAAGGTTGGGATTTAAATCTATGCTTCTATTTTTCGTTTAGTGTAGGTACTCGTACCATACTTGCATTGCATATTTTCCCCTTGCTCTTCGTACATAACTGAGTTACATTACTAACAATGTATAAAGAAAAATAATTCTTCGTACAAAACTGGGTAATGTACCAAGAAACCTACCTTCTTTGCACATTACCAGATACAATGCCAGTTATGTACACGGAGGTAAATATTCTTCCTACATAACCCGGTTATGTACAAAGATATAGCTGTTCCTTGTACAAAACTAAGGAGTTTCTCCGAGTAAGCAATAAATAAAAGCCTACCGAGACACTCACATTACCGAGTATTCACAATATATATAATAATTATCCCGCAATTCAAATTTAAAATAAAGTAACATGTGGTGAAAATTGGAACTAAATAACTCATAGTAAACGATTGTTTAACGTGTACATCGATTAACGTGTTTAAAATGGACGAAAATCAGTTATTTAATCATTTTAATAACGGCATAAACGCTTTATTTGGCTAATAACCATGCTCGTTAACTGCTAGAATCCCCATCTAGTATAAAATGAAATGGGATGTCAACTTTTCTTCACAGTGAGCGCTGAAGTGACGAGTAGCCGAACTAATTATGTCTGTCCATAATGATGCGTCCAGATAGTCGTGAGAACACGCGCGCAGAATACAATGTAAAGAATAGCGAGAGTTGAGGACAAAAGTAATATATTTCTCTCTCACTCATACTATTTGGATTAGTGGAGATGCGATATCTGTCTATATACAGAATTTCTGACCGTGTAGCCTAATCTGAATTTTTTTGTGTCGTAACTGGAATAACTATCATATTATTTAGCTTATTTCATACCAATACTTATGTAAAGAAGATGTTAGCAGATATCATCAAGACATTGGACTACCTTACAAACCGCAGAATTGAGAGCACAGCGTAATTTAGGCTCTTGGTAAATAAACTAAAGTTGGTTACATAATAATAATAATAAGATGGCTGGCAACGGTCTTGTAGCGAAGAGTCTCGACCAACATCTTAAGAGACTCCCGCTAGATGGCTGGATCAAGGGTCAGATACAGAAGGCAGTAATCCTGGACACGGCGCGAATCGTCAGGAGGTTCCTCGCATAAATGATTGAATAAAGTGAATTATAATTCTTTATTTCATATAATAAAATCCATATTAAACGTTAGTAAACAATAGAAAAGCTTAAAAATCATTACATTATTGGACATGAGCCCAGGTGGAGCCTCACTGTGAAGAAAAGTTGACATCCCATTTCATTTTATACTAGATGGGGATTCTAGCAGTTAACGAGCATGGTTATAAGCCAAATAAAGCGTTTATGCCGTTATTAAAATGATTAAATAACTGATTTTCGTCCATTTTAAACACGTTAATCGATAATATTTTCTTCTGTTTCCGCGATTATTACTCATTGAAATAAAACAATTTAACGGATTATATCGCGTATATTATCTCATTTTAGTTCCCGACGTTTCGGAAGCTTTCCAGCTTTCCATGGTCACGGGAGGACCATGTCCTCCATGTCCTCATTTCAACGTTAATCGATGTACACGTTAAACAATCGTTTACTATGAGTTATTTAGTTCCAATTTTCACCACATGTTACTTTATTTTAAATTTGAATTGCGGGATAATTATTATATATATTGTGAAAGCTCGGTAATGTGAGTGGCTCGGTAGGCTTTTATTTATTGCTTACTCGGAGATACTCCTAAGTTTTGTACGTGGAACAGCTATATCTTTGTACATAACCGGGTTATGTAGGAAGAATATTTACCTCCGTGTACATAACTGGCATTGTAACTGGTAATGTGCAAAGAAAGTAGGTTTCTTGGTACATTACCCAGTTTTGTAGGAAGAATATTTTTTCTTTATACATTGTTAGTAATGTAACTCAGTTATGTACAAAGAGCAAGGGTTTTTCCAGCTTGCTTGTTTTGTTTGCCTGCACAGATGGCTGAAATACCTGCTGTTATGTTCGCCCATTCGGGTTCTGATGGGTTACTCCAAAGTTCGAAGTTCATATAGCAGCCTCCCTTTCCTTCTCATTTTAATCTAATTTGAGTGAGCACTATGGTAGCATACGAACATCGAATTTCGAACGTATCCATCCCTCTGGAGTTTTATATTTGTATCATTACATTACACATTAAAAGCACACTTACTTAAATCTTAAACTAGAAACTGTAGCTGGGAACGGACTGCATGTAACACAATAATTGCAACGACAACATTTTTTTTTAATCATAACTAATTATGATTTAAAAGTGTAGTATATATCTCAATTGAATACATTTTCTCCTTAATAATTATAACAGTGGTCGTATTTGATGCGCGGTGAAGCTGAGTGATTATAAGTTCTACGTTCTACAATGTTTAGTTCTATCTCATAATTAAATATAAAAAATAAATGTACAATTCTACTGATTCTGTTGTCTTCTTTATCCTATAATATTTTATATCTATAAAGTACTGCCCTAGCCTATAGTAAAATGTAATACGAGGGTATCGAATACGGTATTTGGAGACAGTTCAAATCAGCTTCTTTTTTCGAAATGTCAAACGCTCCGATAATATAAAGTTTGTAGGTGAATATAGACTTGTGACGTCCAAGGCCGTCTTTATTTTATTTATTTATTGATAAATACATTTTCATTACATTACATTATAATCAATGCGTCACGAAACAGCCTTCATGACGTTAGATATGTGCGCCGACCCCATTTTACCCGGCGGCGGCGTGCCGGCTCATATTGACTCGGCGGCGGCGTGAAAATATCCGTACATTTTAAGTTCGAGATCTAATCTAAAGCAGGTTTAAGAAAAAAATAACACCGTTTTCACTATTTTTACAAGAAAATCCATCAAAATTAATAATAACTATCAATATAGTTAAAAATCCATCGGATCCATCGGTCCTCGATATTCGTCTCTTTAATAGTAACTATATTAAAGAAACGATTGAGTGGAACAAAGGTTCCAAAGTGTTTGCAAGGGACCTGTCTATTGGGCAAAGCCAGCTGACGAAGCTGAAGACAGAAGACGGCAGTGTAATGTCAACGAAGCCAGAGGTGTTGAGAGAGATCGAGAGGTTCTATGGGCAGTTATATACCTCGGTTGCCAAACCTCTTCATAACTTGGCCAAAGAGTCTAGAGCCAAGCTTACCCTAAAAGCAGGTAGAACACCGGTACTTAAGGTGCTTCAGAAGTTTTTCAATACCGTAGTGCTCGTGGGCATCACACCCGAGGCATGGAATGGGAGTGTGGTGGTGCAATTTTTCAAGAAAGGTTATAAAACACTGTTCAAGAATTATTGACACAACAAGCTACTTTGATGAATTCCAGCCTCCCGAACAAGCCGGGTTTCGAAAAGGCATCAGTACCATAGACCACATACACACGTTGCGGCAGGTTAAACAGAAAACCGAGGAGTATAATCTGCCACTTTGCTCAGCGTTTGTGGACTATGAGAAGGCCTTTGACTCCGTCGAGACATAGGCAGTACTGCAGTTGCTCCAGCGATGCCGAATTGACTATCTGTATATCGAGGTGCTGAGGAGTGTGTACCACAACGTCAGTATGTCGATCCGAGTACAAGACCAGTTCACGGAGGCGACATCATTGCGAAGAGGTGTGAGATAAGAAGATGTAATATCTCCGAAGCTCTTCACCAACGCAATGGAAGACGCCCTCAAGCTCTTGGAATGGCAAGGATTGGCATCATCATTAATGGCGAGTACATCACGCAACTTCGGTTTGCCGAAGATATCGTGGTCATGGCAGAGACGCTGGAGGGTCTCGGTATAATGCTCGAAGATCTCAACAGAGTATCCCAACAGGTGGGCCTTAAGATGATCATGGAAAAGACGAAAATCATGTCGAATGTCCATGTAGTGCCCACCCTAGTATTGGTTGGTAACTCGGTCCTCCAAGTTGTCGACGAAAACCTCTATCATGGACAAACAATCCACGTCCAACTTCGAGAAAGAGATCAATCGATGGATCCAACTCGGATGGGCAGCGTTTGGGAAACTGCGAAGTGTCTTCTCGTCCAGGATACCTCAGTGCTTAAAGACGAGTCTTCAACCAGTGCGTATTACCAGTGATGACCTACGGAGCCGAGACGTTGTCTCTAACTACGGGCTTCTTAAGGAAACTTAGAGTCACTCAGCGAGCTATGGAAAGGGAATAATGCTCGGGATCTCTCCGAGATCGAATCAGAAATGAGGAGATTCGTAGACGAATCAAGGTCACCGACATAGTAAACAGGGTAAGCAAACTGAAGTGGCAATGGGCAGGGCACATAGTTCGAAGAACCGATGGCCGTCGGGGCAGGTTCTCGAGCGGAGACCGCGTACCCAGGCCATCCATAAGGTGGTCAGACGACCTGGTTATGGTTGCGGGGACTCGCTGAATGGCCGCCTCTATCCGGCCCATTTGGAAATCTATTGAGTAGGTCTGTGTCCAGCAGTGGACGTTCTATGGCTGAAATGATTATGATGATGATGATAGTTAAAAATCCTACGGGTCCCCGCGCACGGCACAAACACGCGGCTGGCATTCTACCGCTCACCATCCTTATTTGTGGATGGAGAGCCCGCTGCGACATGCCACGTCATCGCTTGCGGCTGACTGTGTAGGAAGTGCGGGATAAGGAAGGTTTGGAATACACAACTAGAAGCTCAACTGGTTGTTTCGGTGCTACCTGTTTCCTCGGTTGAACCAGGCAGTTAACGGGCGGTAACCACGGGAAGGAGCCCAACCAGTTTTGCCTCGGGGATCGAGGCAACTGTGAGCTCCCCCCGAGGCCATTCACCAAGTTAACTACCGGGCAGGTAGTTACCATAGAGACACACTCAGTACAAGGATAGCGACCGGTCGCAAATTTCCACTTGCTCTGGACGCATCTCTGTGTTATGGGTACTAGACGACGATATATTTAATAGATATATTCCTTATATACATAGAAGACATCCAAGACTCAGGAACAAATATTTATGCTCATCACACAAATATTTGCCCTTACCGGGATTTGAACCCAGGACCTCAGCTTCGCAAGCAACGTTACTCCCACTGAGCCAAACCGGTCGTAATTTTTTTTTTGGCATTCACGACTAGTGACAGTACTGACTAACAACCTTGATGCAACGCGAGTTGCCAATCCACGCCGGTTCGAAATGGCGGCGGCGGCGTGTGTTTGTTCGGCGGCGGCGGCGCGCCGGCGCGGCGCACACGTCTAGATGACGTTAAAAAAAACAATAATAGGTAAGAAACAATTCTATTGGAATAGTTGAGCACCTGACATCCATCGCCTCACAAACAAGTTGCACTCTGGTGTCGAAGCCAGGAGCCCATTGCGTCCATCGGCGAGTTCCTGCACGACACGGTGTGCGCAGGTGGCACGGCCAACAGGTCGTGTCAACGTAATCTAAGGGCTATTCTCGGGACATCCGGGACAAACAGCCGCACCAGAAAAACAAAGGTAAATAAAACCCAAAATAATAACTAATCAATTAGTATTTATTTATAACTAGCTTCTGCCCGTGACTTTGTCCGCCTTCAATTCGTTTATCGCGGATAAAGGTATTTTTCCGGGATAAAAAGTAGCCTATGTCCTTCCCCGGGACTCAAACTATCTCCATACCAAATTTCATCCAAATCGGTTCAGCGGTTTAAGCGTGAAGAGGTAACAGACAGACAGACACACTTTTGCATTTATAATATTAGTATGGATTTAACAATTACTAATCCCATACAGTTACAATCGACCCCAGGTACAATCAACCCCCTCGTTCACAACAAATTACATTTAAATAATATAGTAGTATTATCCGATTCAGTAGAAAAAAATAACATTGCGGGTATTATAATTTATATACAAAAGTATCGGAATTAATTAAAGTTATAAATTAACTTTTACTTAAACTCACATACATGCACACGTAGGTACATGAACCTTAAAAACAATACACTCCTTTTTTTAGCAGTCGTGTAAAAACTCTGGGTCAATTGTAGAACGGGGTCAATTGTAACGTTACAATTGACCCCTAGGTGTTGTGGTACAATTGTCCTTTTTTACTCGCACTCACTAAACTTCACAAATCTCGACTTCTATATCTAACTGACCCCCACACTGTGACACATTACAAACTTTAATAACTAGAGAATCACACTTCTGTAAAACTTTCACACTACGACTATTTAAGTATAAACACTAGTATAAAATTTAAATCGTAAATACTTACGTTAGTCAATCAAAAACACAAATTGTCGTCTAGCACGTGCATCTCGCGCGGCAGCGAGTGGCCGACTGGTGAGCAGGTTGAGACACGCTCAAGGCATACTCGTGTATACCCACAAGTGCATATTTCGATGTAGTTGCAGAATTATAGGCGATGGTACTTTTGACCCGTGGTACTATTGAATCAATTTGAGTTATGCCTAATGGTTCTATTTAGATAATGAATGGCGTTATTCTATTTTCTATATAACCAGCGATTGTGATTTTATACAAAACTAGTGACGTGCCCGTGTATTGCACGAATTTTATATTATTTGCTGCAGATGCTTGAGTGACATGATTAAAATTAGCATCAAGTAAATAAGTAGGGTAGACCGGGGTACCCCACTTATTTACTCGGGGTACCCTACTCAAAAACTACAACTCAAGTTTGATTTTGTTTTAAGTCCATTTGGCCCGGTGGGTTGGTCCGATGAGTATTCACTGTATTCAATACCGGAGAGGAGCCGAGATCCGCGGGCCAACATATCTTGACGTGTTCGCATAATTCGCGACGTTAGTATCGCCGGGGTTAAGAGTCCCCAGTAAGCTCGGTTCTCCATACAAACGTAGATACGCTCTCATTATTAAACGACTATCTAATTTGCTCTGAAATTGCTTTGTACTTAGAATAAGTTTAGGTATATGCAGGCCTGTAATTAGTTTATGTAGCTTCAGATACCATAGTAAAAAAGATACAGCTAATTTAAGTTTTCATACAAAACTTGTTAATGCTGTATTTCGTTTGTTTTATAAACTGCAGGCATATAAACTAGTTTCTGGCCTAGATATATCTCATGTCATTGTATATGCAAAGTTTCGTTACAATCTAAAACGTAGTTTTAAAATAAGAGTCCGTTTGTATGGGAAGGTGAAATTCGGCTGAGCTTACTGGGGACTCTTAAGTACCTACACGGAGCTACAGTTAAGCTTGTAACAGGGATATCAGGAGCCTTAATTTTGACTGAATGTTTCGCCTTTATTTTTTGATTACAAATAAAAAGAAATATACGTCCAATATTAACTAATTATTAAAATTTTATCTTCATCACTTTTAACATCTTTGAAAGTTTCAATCTATACCATGTTGGTTTTTTCATCTACACTTCTATAGTATATACAGGGTGTCCCAAGAAGTAGTGATATACTGAAGCTGGGACGTAGAGGACCTAGAGGGCTATCTAAATCACCCCCATGTATGTTCCGCGATTTTTCGTATTTTCGGAGTTATGACTTTTTTTTTTATTTTTCACCTATCGCCGAGTACGATGAGATTTTTATTTATGGTGACGTAAATTATTGCGGTAGATGCTTGATTTTTTTTGTGTGCTGAGCTGATAGATAGGCCAATTCAGTATGGTAACATTTACTATCGTTAGATCTTTGAATGGAATAAAAAAAAATGCCAAGAATGATAAAATTACCCAATATGTTCACAATTTCAAGGGGCATTAAAAAGATAAAATCACATAAAAAAAAATACCGTTTGGCTTTTAAAAACTTGCTCTATCTATCAGGTAGCTACCCTGAAAATTTCATTTTATTATTCATAAGGCTTCAATCAAAAAATTGAAATCTAAATGTGGTAAGTGCATAATTTTAATTTACGTGATGATTAATACAAACAAAGTAAAACCAATTACAAGGTGTTTAATTACAAGAAATTTTCAAAATGGCTCCCCTGTTGCTCAATGCAAGTACGACATCGCCGAAATAAGTTGTCTTTTAAACGTCTGAATGCACTTCTATTATTTTTAATGGTTTCTTCTGCTACTCTCAATTTCCGGGTTAACTCGTCCAAATTGCGGCATTCTCTTGAGTAGACGAGGTTTTTGTAGTATCCCCATACAAAAAAATCAATGGGGTTTAGGTCGGGGGACCGTGGAGGCCAGGCTATAAGGCAGGCGTCACCCCGGCCGCAACGACCAATCCATCTTTCAGGGTATCTTTGATTGAAATAGTTTCTTACGTCCAAGGCAAAATGGCATGGTGCACCATCACACTGCAGTACTATGCTTCTGCGTGTCTCCAAGTCCACATCTTCTAACAGCAGGGGCAGATCGACGCGTAGAAAATTTAAAAAGTGATTGCCGCCCAAGGGGTCTGGCAGCTGAAAGGGCCCGATTAGCTGACCGTTTCTTATGCCAGACCAAAGGTTAACACTAAAGAGTTCTTGGAATGTCGATTCCCTTTTTAAATTTGGATTTTCAACTGCCCATGAGTGAGAATTGTGCATATTAAAAATCCCATTGCGTCTAAAGTGGGATTCATCCGTCCACAAGATTTGGTTAAAAAAGTTTTCGTTTTCAGCTTGTCTCCTCAGCATTTCCTGACAGAATTCAATTCGCCGATTGTAATCTTCCGGTTTCAACTGTTGCACTTTTCTAATGTGAAACGGATGATATCCTACGCTCTGTAGTGTACGGTGTACCTGAGTTTAGAAAGTCCGGTACGACGTTCCATAACTCTCACACTGGTCGACGGGTCTCTTTCTACTTCTTCTACCACTGCATCTACTACATCAGGATCTGGCATAGTGGCCATACGGCCTGATCTGGTACCCGGTATGTAATCTTCCAAATACGCATTATGTACTCTTAAGATCATGCGATAGTCAGGAAACGTTTCAGGTTGAGGCCCGCCTCTTCGTTCCACATGTTCCCGGTACAGCCTTGAAGCTTCCGCCGCATTCCCCCTAGCATAACCGTAATAGTAATGCATTTCTGCGTAGTCACGTGAAGTAAACATGATCACTTACACGCAAACTCAAGTCCAGTTAAATAATGCCAAGTCGTCGATTCCAGGTAATAACACTAATCCAAATCGTAATGCAAGACAAAGTCCATATGAATAGCCAAAATGATTAGAGACACGAACAATTAGCAGTATTAAAACACAATTTTTAAATTATTGAAAAGTACCAACGATGACCAAACAACGTGAAAATTTTCTCATGCGTCAACCGTCTTTTGTTTGTTCTTTTTCTATTGATGGCCAGTGCGTGATTTAGAACGAAATTTATTTAGAAAGTTGATTAATTTTGCACTTGCCACATTTAGATTTCAATTTTTTGATTGAAGTTTTATGAATAATAAAATGAAATTTTCAGGGTAGCTACCTGATAGATAGAGCAAGTTTTTAAAAGCCAAACGGTAATTTTTTTTATGTGATTTTATCTTTTTAAAGCCCCTTGAAGTTGTGAACATATTGGGTAATTTTATCATTCTTGGCATTAAATTTTTTTTTATTCCATTCAAAGATCTAACGATAGTAAATGTTACCATACTGAATTGGCCTATCTATCAGCTTAGCACACAAAAAAAATCAAGCATCTACCGCAATAATTCACGTCACCATAAATAAAAATATCATCGTACTCGGCGATAGGTGAAGAATTAAAAAAAAAGTCATAACTCCGAAAATACGAAAAATCGCGGAACATACATGGGGGTGATTTAGATAGCCCTCTAGGTCCTCTACGTCCCAGCTTCAGTATATCACTACTTCTTGGGACACCCTGTATAATTTGTAATAATCAGCGACGCTAGGACGTTTCCGCGAAATGTCTGGAGATGTACAAGCGTTAGGTACCTAATCCTAGCGAATTTTTACGTCGATACATAACAGTTTTCAAGGCGTGGATCCACTACTTTACGCAGAAGTCCAAAGAACAGTCCAGCTGCGCAGTTTTTTTCGAATTATACCCCGAAGAAATAACTAAACCCATAGAGCATAGAACTAAGGTACATAATAAGTAATAGTACAAGTACAGAAATTTCACTTCCTTGTAAAAACGCTGTTTAGGCATGAGAAACGTGCCTACTCTATGCCTCTCTGACTATCGTGTAACTTCATTCGCACGCGGCACGTGTATTGCAAGGGTTGACACAAAAAATGTTGTAGCTCACCAGGTCTGTGGTACTTACCTACATGTAGGTATTTGTCCCGAAGAAACATACTCGTACCTACCTGTTTGTATTTATTGCCGCAAAATGATTTGAGATTTGCATATGTCTCAAAAAGCCTATTTATTATTACTATATGACGCGAAAAATTCACCTCCGCATACCTACCTACTTTTAATCAGTCTCTTCGCATTGGTAAGAATACTAAGAATCCGTTTGTAAACAGTTTTGGTATAAATAACTAATAACCGCTGTAGTTTAAAACAATGTAAGTATAGGTAAAGTGTTTTAAGTTTTGTACACAGTACCTACCTACGTACTGTGTACTTCTGTAGATGCGTAAATCTTATAAATTAACTGTTTAAGTCACGTACTTTACGTAATTTAATAATAGACACGTGTTTTGACGGCAACATAAAAAAAAGAGTACTTTCAGTCCTTATATTATGTATTCAAACATCCATTTACAGAACAATTCACGTAACTTCTTTGCGCTTCATGGCGCTTTTAAAATCAATTGTTACGCTAAGTATATCAATATGACACGCTCCGAGACCAATCGATCCAGACGGCAGATCGCAGCGTACTTAAACGTAAGTACTAACTTACTCGCTCGGCGCCAGCCCCGGACTATGTTATTATATATAATAGATTTGTTCTATGTAATCAATGTATGGGATAATGAAACAAATTAATAAAGTTTTTAAACTTGATACATCTAAGTGTACTGCTAAAAATTCACCACTCTTCCACGTCTTCACTCCGCTAATTTTTAGGTATATTTCATAAAAATCGGTTCAGCCGTTTTTAAAATATAATACACATAGTGAAACGAGTATGGTTATTTTGTTATATTAAGGTTATACAAGTACCTATAGCTTGATTACTCTCCAACCTATAAAAAATACACAGACCCTTTTTTGTTCCAAATTTAATGAGGATTAATTCTATCCTTTACACTTTTTTGGTATCTATTATAGTTTCCTGAGAAGGTCAATAAACCACGAACGGGGACACATTTCATGGCAATGGGGGGGCGAGCGTCAGGTGGAGGGGGCGGAAGATTGGTAATTTTTTAACAGTAAGTATACCTAAGTATCACGTCACCCAGTTTTGAAAAGTTTATTAATTTGTTTGTCTACAAACATATAATTACTCTACTAATAAGTAGTAGTATTTTTCCAGGACTGATAGCATAACCCGGTTGATCCGGCGAGAAGGTAAATATCTCGGTTCGCCCCGCCCACTGCAAGCCCTCTGACTAAGGAGTTTATAATCTCTATATATCCAAAGAGTCCGTCAAAAAGCGTTAAATTGGTGGCGCCACTGTAACAATTGCGTAACACAAAAATGCAAGGAAAATCGTTTCATCAAACACGATTGAATATTTACATCAGAAGTAGAGCGTAGTATCAAAGAACTATTATATAATCTGTTGTAGCATTTCTATAAAAATGTTATTTAATTGGTTGTTGACTTCACACTATCTTGCTACTCTAGCTAGCGCCATTGAGAACGGACATTTGGAACTATTATTTACTTCTTTCCGCTGGACACATTAAGGTTAGAATTTTAGAACATCTTCAAGATTTAATAGCGATTAAGCGATTATAATATTTTTATGATTGAATTACTAAATCATTTTCTTTTGTATATAAAATAAACTTACTTTTTGTTTTACAAATATCATGATAATAATCACATTTTGTGCAATTTATTAGTGGATCACTCCACTAGCGTTATTTTATTATTATAAACAAAGATCAGAAAAAAATGAATTTTTTTTTCGACGATGCTGGATTTGAACCAGTGCCTTGAGCCAGACCGGGGCAGCACGCTCTACCAACTGAGCTAATCGTCCATGCCAGTAGTCGACGAATTTTGTCATCTGTTCTTGCTTATGGATATGGTGCATCCGACTCTTTAGCCGTTAGCGCTGCCTAGTGCAGAACTGTGAAGTTACTTTCACCCCGAGCAGATACCTCTACAGCTACCATGGCTCGGCGAGAGGTGGCGCTATTATCAAGACTGTACTTTTTTGTTTTACAAATATCATGATAATAATCACAATTTTTACAATTTATTAGTGGATCACTCCTAATATTTTTTTTATGACATAGGAGGCAAATGAACAGGCGGGTCGCCTGATGGTCAGCGATCACCGTCGCCCATAGACACTTGCATCACTAGAGGAGTCACAAGTGCGTTGCCGGCCTTTCAGGTGGGAGTACGCTCTTTTCTTGAAAGCTTGAAGGTCGCATCGGTCCGGAAATACTGCAGGCGGCGTGCGAGTCAGGAAATTTCTTGAATAACGCACAGTTGTGGACTGCCAACCAACCACCTAACTGGTGACGGTGGAAATATTGTCGCGTAGACATAACAAATTGATTGATTTGTACATTATTATTTGTGATTGTACATGATTATTAAAACTACAAAAAAATATATAACGCGTAATTTATCTTGCAAACAATATTTAATGATTTTGACTACTTTTCTTATGTTTAGTATTTTAAGCTTAGTATATGTCCCTTTTAAAAATAGAGGGAATCAAATTGTTAATATTAACTTCATCTCTTACACTATATTATAATATTCTTTTGTATGACATATCACAATAAACACACATAATAGTTGAAACTGCAATAGGGTACATGCATGATTTTCTTTATCGCTTTTCTAAAATCGAAATATCAAAATATCCTAAAAGCGATTTCAAAATGTGAAATTAGAATTTAAATCGGCCAAGAAATACGCAAGATATAGGCATTTTAAACTACTTTTTAGACAGAGAGGTCCGACATGCACTGCTACGTCATAGTGCACTCCGGCCATATAAACTCTATATTAAATTCTGTTTTGCTAGAAAGAGATAGAATGAAATGTTTGATGTGATGGCGTATATCTTGGTTATTTTTATAGTTATTCGAAAAAATATTTTTGACTAGGTACTGTTTGTTAAGGTGCGTCCACATTTGTATCATTTGCCCGTATCAGATCATCGTCGCGTGGCATGATCGCGTGTCACGATCACGCGTTTGGACGTTGCGGCGATCAGATCGCTCGAAATCCATATTGCTACGCGTATCAAATACTCCGATCGGACGAGCGCGGCATGATCGCGACGGTGCGACGTCCACACTAGCGATCATGACACGCGATCATGCTACGCGGTTATGATACGCCGCGATCCATCTTGAGTCGGTTTTTGCCCGATCATCTTCTGTCTCGTCCATTGCAGCTACGCGTGAAAGAGATGGCCGAGAGGCGTGGCTTGAGTCGCTGGCGCAGGTGTGTTACGGCGAATTTCCAAAGTACTGCCATTTTTAGTTGCTACGCGCGCGGTGCCGCCGACGCATGGGCGCTGCTGTCCACGCTGGTGCTCGGCGCTCGTGGCTTATCAGTTGTCGTGATAATGATCTTCCAGTTTCTGCACGGGTGTTAACCAATTTGATGTGCGATCGCAGAGTGCAACAGTTTTACACGGAACACAACGCTACTACAGAAGAACGATCACGCGAAAAATGATGATCGGCGAAATGCCAAAATGATCGGAGCGGTGAAACGATACGGCTAGCGTCCAAACAGCAGCATGCAAAATGATCGGCGCGGTGATCGGATACGGTGATACGCTACGGCTTAGTGTGGACGCGTTTCTTGACGCGGCGGCGCAAATGATACAGAATGCCGACAGCGAGCGTCCAAGCAGCGCGATACGCAGGCATGCCACGGGACGATCGGATACGAGCAAATGATACAAGTGTGGACGCACCTCATAAATTAGCTTTTAATAAACCAAAAATTAAAATTCATGCATATTTCCTATTGTGTAATTTGTATGTGCCACACGAGACTAAAAGTTATTTGCGTCTCGTATGTGCCGTTTGAATCACTCGCTACGCTTAGGATTCTAACTTAGAATTCGCTACGCTCGAGATTCAACAATCGGCACTCGCAGTAAAAAACAACTTTGCTCTCTTGTTGCACGAATAACTATGATCTATATTTCGGGATTCCAAAGGTTTGAATTTTGTAGATTACCTCCAGAACGGAAGAACGATAAACGGCCAATGTTATGCTGATCTGCTGTAAAAGATGTGTTAGATGGATTTCCCGATATTTTTATTTACTTGTATAAACGAACTCCTATTTTTCCAGTAGTTTATTTTGTCGTTCTACTAATTTCATAGATTCATATTTTACTTGTCGCAAAACTCCTCATTCGCATAATTACCTACATGTCTGTAATTTTAAACGGAAGTTTGTTACCCTACTACACTGAAGCAAAACAGAGGGTATGACTTATTTTCCTCCTCGGTACCGTCTAGTAATTAATGTTAGTATCCTTGTGGTAAAATTTTTTAAAACATTTTAAAATAGCATTCTTAAACGATATACAATATTTATTAATAAGCCCCTAAGAACCTTTGAGGATTGTCATTTGAGGAACTTCTTCTTCTCGAACTTAAATATCATTATCATAACTGAGGTATACAGTCAACGGCAAACATCAGTAAACACTAAAAAATCTCAAAATATAATGTCCAAATCTTATTGCCATGACAGTAGAGTTGATGTGTACATATTTTAAAAACTTTTGGTGTGCCTATCTTTGCCCTTGACTGTGCAAAATATGTAAGAAAATATAAATTTTCACTTCCCACTATTCAGATAAAGAAACATTTTGATACACAAATGTAAATCTATCAACATTCAAACAATAAAACACCATTCTATTAAATAATAAATCAACTAAATGAAAAAAGTTATTTATGAACGACGACACATAGATATATTATTGACTTATTGGTGCGGAAAGACATGCTGGGCTCGTATTGGACTCTGTAGTCACCGAAGAATATGCGGAATTTGAAGATAATGCCTGCCACCCTTTACGGTCGCTACAACAATCCTCCGTTATGGATGTAGTGGCCAATATATATTATATTGGTTTCAATAGGTAGTTCAACCATAATACAAAAAATAAATCATAAGTATAAATTATAATTGATTATCATTTACACATATAAAATGTATGTATTGGTTAAAGTGTTTTTTATGGTTTCGTACCTCAGTTGGTAAAAACAGAAACCCTATGGAATAATAAACAGAAAAAACCCATAGTAACACTTGGTTGTCTGTTGGTGAAATAAACCACTTTTTATGGGTTTGTATTATTGTTTTTTTTTTTCAGTTTCGAATCAATATGGAGTCACAAAACTAACAACAAAATAAAATTCCTTACATGACGGTTTCTTAAAAACTTTCACATAACCTTTTTTAACGACTATCTTTGGATTGCGTTAATTTGTAAGCTTGATTATTTTACAGCTTTAAGGGACCGCAAACATAAGTTGTACGAGTATTTGATGTTAATTTCAACTTGATACCTCCATGCGTTCCTGAGAAAGTACGGACGGACCGACGGACGGACGTACAGATAGACAGACGGACGGACAAACGGACGGACGGGTGGACGGATGGACGGACGGACAGACAGACAGATGGAGAAATGGACTATTTTAAGGTCACTGAATCGAAAATTCATCGCGATAAAACGCCTAAACGGATTTCAACTATTTTCGGTACACGTGTAGCTGGCCATCCAAAGGTGGTTAGAGGATATTTTTTATCAGACTACGCTGACGAAAAAAAGAGGGTTATAATATATTTTCTCGTTCACTGACGAGACATTTGTTCATATTTCATGTGCAATGGCTTACCATCTTGATAACTATTTAAAATGGATAGTATAAGCAATTCCTGAGACAGAGCGCTGTAGCAGTGGGACAGACAGACAAACAGGCAGACAGTCGCACACATGTCAGGGTTCCTTTTTTACTTTTTTCGTACAGTGTTTATTATTATTATTATTACTTATTTAGTACTAACATTTAAAAAACATAGTATTCCTTTAGGACATTAAACTAAAACTTTAACAGAGCTAAAACCGAGTTTTATCACTATGTGTCTGCATTCCCTAAGCGGGTAAGTCATATTTCTCTGCAGCTGACCATACTTATATTTCAATTGAAAAAATATTACGGGATATATTTACACAAATCGAACTAGTCCCGCGGTAAACTCAATAAGGCTTGTGTTATGAGTTCTAGGTGACGATATATTTCAAAGATATATTTACTTTTATACATAGAAAACATCCAAGACTCAGGAACAAACATTTATGCTCATCACTCAAATATTTGCCCTTACCGGGATTTGAACCCAGGACCTTCAGCTGTTCAGAAAATGTAACTCCCACTGAACTAAACCGACCTTCAAATGCTCTTCAATACCGGTGATTGAAGATTAATTAGTCCACATACAACTATATCCTCCAACACACTAATTTCTTACGTCAATAAGAAAGTTTATAAATTCCTTCCGTTGAAAATCTTCTTGGCTTTCTTTTAATTATTTTTAAAATCAATTTTTGTGCTATCTCTAATTTAGATATAAGTTGTGCGCTGCAGCCCCCCCATGCTATAATTCCGTATAATAAAATAGTCTGGGTTAACGTATAGTACACGGTCTCAAGAGTTTTCTGATCGACAATATTTCTCAGTTCCAAAAACACGTAAGCGGTTTGTCTTATTCTAGTCGCAATGTTTTGGCAATGATGGTCCCATCTCAGGTTTTCGTTTGCTTAAATACCAAGGTATTTAAGCAAATGTACTCGATGTATTTTTGTACAGTTACAAGTGCTAACAGTGTTTTCTGAACATTTGTGTATTTTTAAGCAAATGTTTTGCTTAGGTTGTCCTGCTTTAGTGAATGAGAAGCATAAGTAATTAGTCTTAGTAACATTTAAGGATAGCAAATTCCTATCATACCAATTTTGCGCTATTCTTAAACCTTCCGATGCACGAGTAAACGCTGCATCCCAAGATTCCCCAACAAAGCTTATCACTGTATCATCAGCAAAACATATACACTGCAGTACGGAACAAAAGTCATTTAGATATATATTTAATAGAATTGGGCCCAAAACACTGGCTTGCGGCACGCCGAAGTCTATATGTTTTTTCTCACCAAGAACATTATCAATCCTAACCAATTGACTCCTATCAGACAAATAACTTTCGAACCATTTTAGCATCTTACTAACAATACCATAAGCTTTTAATTTTTTAAATAGTATTTTGTGTGAAATGGTATCGAATGCTTTGGCCAAATCTATAAAGACTGACAACACCTTTGATTTTCGATCAGTATTGTCAACTACAAAGTTTGTTAACTGAGCTATTGCGTCACTGGTGTTGTATCCTTTTCTAAAACCATATTGATATTTTGAAAGTATATTATTTTTCTCCAAGTACAAGCATAGTCTCGCCTTTACTACCTTTTCGAGATACTTGATAACAGGGATATTGGACGGTAATTAGATATATTTTTTGCATTCCCTTTTTTAAAGATGGGGATAACGGCAGCTGTTTTTAATTCTTTAGGGAATATTCCTTGCTTTAAGCTTAAGTTTACGATGTGTACCAGTGGTTGCACTACATTTTTTGAGATGGTTCTAAGTGTGCTTCCTGCAAATCCATCAAGCCCACTAGAGTTATTATTTTTATGTGACATTATTATGAGAGTTACTTCCTTTACGCAGGTAGGTTTGGGGTAAAAAGATGTTTTTCTTTCATAAACAACGTTTAGTTCATCTGTTAGCTGGGTTTCCGAAGCATTTAAATCCTTAAGGTGCTCAGTAGCCAAGTCTCGTCCAACAGCAGAAAAATAAGAGTTGAAAGCATTAGCAGCTGCAAACGGTTGACTTAGCACTTTGATACTTTCTGTCCCTACTTGTAGCTCTTTAATAGTGTTATTATTAAAAAATTTCCTGCCCGAAGCCTCATTTATCTTAGACCAGATTAATTTGGGATTATTCTTTGCTTTTTCAAATTTGTCTTTATAGTATTTAGTCTTTGCTTTTTTAACCAGTAAATTACAAATTCGCCTATACGCTATGTAGTCATGTTTTAATGTTAAATTATCTGAGTGTTTTTTAAAAGTCTTATATAGTTTATCTCTTTTGCGAATACATAATATAAGCCCTCGTGTGATCCATGGTTTAATAGGTTTATTCCTATGCCGTTTTATCACCTTAACAGTCGTATTATTTTCAATATGCCTGCTTAGCGTGTTACTAAAAGATCCAAACGCATTATCAACGTGATTGCTACAGTATATGCCGTTCCATGATTCTTTTTCAAGATCAGCCATAAGTTGATCATGATCGTTTTTTTTTACTGAAAATTCAGGAATACTTCTGCGTTCCACTATAGAGTCATGATTATTACCCAATACGCACAAGGTTAACTTATGGTCAGTCACTGGTGCATTATATATAATACATTCACACTTTAAGTTTTCTAACTTAAACATGCAGTGATCGAGACAACTATCCTCCCTTGTAGGTTTGTCGATGCCTATTTTAAATTTATGCAGCGTAAGCAGATCAATATAGTCATCTGCTTGCGGATGTTTGCTTCCCGATGAGGTCAAAAAATTTATGTTGAGGTCACCTATTAAGATAGTTTTTAATGCCTTTGTTTTCACTTATATAAAAATATCTAAATTAAAAGACGAGGGCGACCTGTATACACCAAATAGGACACAGTCATTGACATCAACTCTCAGGCAGTTAGCTCCGAGTAATTCAATTTCCTTGTAAGTAAAACTTAGATCATTTTTAATGAACATAACAACACCGTTATTTTGAATGGGATTTATGTTAGACCAGATGCTAGTATACCCCTGAATTGTTTGATTCGGCTTTCGATTTTTTATTCTACATTCTGTTAAGACTAGAACGTCATAATTCTTAATGGTATCTTCTAGTGTGACTAACAAACTGTCAAAGTTTTTAAATATAGATCTAACATTAATTGATACAATTTTTAATAATGTACTTGATTTCGAATTAAGATATGTTTTTAACGTAATGGGATTATCCATTTTATGGACCACTAGGTAGTTTGGCGTTTGGTTCGAGGTAGTTTTATTTCATCAAATTTGTAGCTAAATCTAAAAATAAAATAAAAATACATTCCTCGTAATTTTGCAAATACTATTAGATAGTTTGATAAAATTAGGGGGTAAAAAAAAATGAAATGTTGTCCATTATCCGCATGGTAAAGTAAACTACTGGAAAAATAGGATTTCGGAAATGTTTATACAAGTAAATAAAAAAATCGGGAAATCCATCTAACAAATCTTTTTTAGGAAATAAAAATATATTTTTAATGTTTCCACCATGTTTAATCCATACTAATATTATAAATGCGAAAGTGTGTCTGTCTGTCCGTCTGTTACCTCTTCACGCTTAAACTACTGTACCGATTTGGCTGAAATTTGGTATAGAAATAGTTTGAGTGCCGGGGAAGGACATAGGCTACTTTTTATCCCGGAAAAATACCCTTATCTGCGATAAACGAATTTAAGGCGGACGAAGTCGCGGGCAGAAGCTAGTTAAATTATAAATATTTAAAATGTCAAATAGAGCATAAGTAGTTTTTGAGATATGGCGCTCTAATAGTCGGACAGGCAGACGGAGTCGCACCATAAGGGTTCCTTTGTTTGGTACGGAACCCTAAAAAGTTATAGCCTCACTTGCTAAAGAAAATAAATCCTGCACCACGACTACAGAGAGGCTACTCTGAAATTCGATATTCGAAGTTCGTATCGCGCCAACTCGCTCACTCAAATACAGCTTAACATGAGAGCGAGAGGGGTGGCACAATACGAAGAATATCGAATTTGTGAGTAGCTCCCCAGCTCCCGGTTCACACGGCTAAAGTTGCAATAGGTTAAAATCACGGAGTTGCACTTCGAATTGTTACCTCACCCTCCATATTCGCCAGATTTGGCCCCCTGTGACATCCATCTGTTCCCAAATCTTAAAAAGTAGCTAGGTGGACAAAAATATTGCTCGAAAACTGAGGTCATAGAAGCTGTAAGTACATTTTGAGGGACGTGATGAAACCTTATATCGAAATGGGATAATAGCATTGGAGAAACATTAGGCTAAGTGCGTGAAATGGACTTAGAAGGTAATGCCAAAACATAAAATTTATAAATAAGGAAGTTTATTGTACTATTTCTGCGCAGTTTCAAAAATTTATCAGCCAGCCTTCGTAGGTACACGCCAAACGCACCTAATTTTTAAGAACACACGTTACGGGTACAGGCGGAGACTGGCGCGCGAATTAGATTGTTTAAAAATACCTCTAATTTGTTTAGGTCAATTACGTGATGATAAATAATAATGCACGTGAATATGTATTTCGTTTATTTTACATATCCTGACTTTTGACTGTTTTTCAAAATACCTAAGTGTACAAAAACTAGTGGCATTTGCCACCTTAAAGGTGTACCTACCTTAATTGTAATAACATAGATTAGTTACATGCTAATACAGTCCACGCCAATAATTGGTTATCACTTTTCACCTTTATGTATATGCTGCCAAGGTTTAAGCGTTAGCCGACTTTTGGAGTTGACCAATTCATCTATCTGTCTGTATGCTGACATAGGTTAACTTGATGAGATCAACACCCACAAGTAAAAATCATTCTGAAGTAGGTATAAGAAAATATTAAAAATGGGGTATGGTTGGCGCGGGATTTGAATGTATATTGGGTCTAAGGTAAGGAATCGGCCACTGACTAAACAGTAGAGCACTACCTACCGCATATTCTGCATTCAAACCGCGTGCCAGACATTGGCCATTATTACTGGTACGAAAATTAACGATTCATCGAAATAGTTATTAATAAAATAACACTGAAAATGACTTCCGAACCAGTCGTTAAAGCAATTAGGTGCTTGGCGCTTTTTCGCGAACCACACAGCACAATATGAGCTATAGTTTTGTATAGAATGTCAAGAGTATAACCACATAAAGTAAAACAGTCATCACGAGTAATTTTAACTTGTAGAAGAATTAGATATACGAACCTTTGAATTGGCTTTGCCACTAGCATAACAAAATAAAGTGTCTCAATCAGACTGCTGAATCTGGCCGACAACATTATGACTTCGCACATTTAAGTGCACTCCAAGATATGATCAGGTATAAGTAATAATAGTAATAAATACGTAATATTTACAAAAGGAACAAACTACTTACATATATTTGTAGATGTAAAGTTAAATTTACGCTTGTCAAATTTTCACTCGAGTGAAGAGTAACTAGTAACAAATATCTAGCACAAGTACTATTTTTGATATGGAAGACTCTTCAAGGATTGTTACAATGTATATCTAAATTTCGTTTATGGAAGATGATATGCCAATCGTTTTTAAAGATAAACGTTTTTGGAAGTAGACGTTACTCACTGTAAATACATAATCGTATATACTTTATAAAAATACATACAAAACAAGTTATGGTACTTATCAAGGTAAATTCTCAATGACTATACTATTTAAGGTTTAATATGTTTCTCTGATATTTCAATTGTTACTTACAACATGGACCGCAAAATGTCTGTTGTTATTTATTTAAAATTAGAAATGTATCTAGGTATTTATGATCTCAGTTTTGGTTAAGTTTCATGGCCATGAGACAAATTTTGACGGTTGTGTATATAAGACCTACCACTACAAATACGTAAGCCTTACAAAAGCAATTTTAACAACATTAGATATTTCAATTTGAGATTTTTACATTATTAACATAGAAACAAATACAAATATATATGAATTTAAAGCGTATTATATCTCGTTTTCATACGTGTCCGAGTCAAACCCCAATACGAATAATTAGATCTTAAATTAATAACAAAATTGCACATTAAATAACCTACTTAATATAATTTTGGCACTAATTATCTGTGGCACTATAATTAACTCCTTTCTCTGTCCAGCTCGTCACTATTATCAATAGTCTTCATCTCACTATCTCTTTCACTGTCACACGCGTTGTCCGCGGGGCCCGTTGGCTCCTCGTCCTCGGAGCAGTCGCGGGACTGCGCCTGCGCGGCGGCGCCCGCGCCGGGCTCGCGGTACTCTAGCTTGCTGGGGTCCTTCTCGTGCAGCTTGCGTGCCAGCGACTGCAGACTGGCCAGCGAACTCGCGCAGTCCGTCGTATCTATGTCCGTTAAACTTACACCCGCACGCTCTATTTCCGTAAACGTACCGAAAGGCAGCTTAAACAGACACTCAAGCCGCATCACATGCATTTTGCTCCTGAGGTGCTTAGCTAAATGTCCGTGTATCCTGAACGCGATGTTGCAGTCCGAACACCGAAAAGGTCTTGGATTTAAGGAAGTTGCAGCTCCGAATGTTGAAGTCATTGACACTTTGTTGTGATGCGACCCTGACCGCTCGTGTTTTTGTAGGTGACCTCGAGTTCTAAAACTAACGGCGCATGCGCTACATCTAAACGGTCTCTCCATGTAATGAATATTCAAATGCAATCTCAGTTGCGAAGGTTTCGTAAAAGTTTTATTACAGAAGTCACATACCCTTCGCCCGTCCTCCATAAGTCTACCCGTCGAATAAGACGGAGTTCCTTCGAATTCTTTTCCTTTTGTGACTTTAAACGCGATACCTCCTGCCCCGATTACTACTTTTCTGGCAATGGGATCGTGATCTAACGATGACATTTTTAATTCATCAGTGTTATTTAATTCATCCCTATCTTCCATACCCATTGCATTACTAATATCATTACTATTATCTGGTTGACTTTGACTGTTTTCATCGTATGTCTTAATGAGATTTATACGCGCATGTTTAAGATACTCGGACACGACGTGTTTAGCATTTTCTGCATTAGAGCTACTTGGAGTACGAGTTCGTTTAGTTTCGGTAACAAGGTTGTTTAAGGTTGTCGATTCATTAATGACATGTAAATTCTCTTCATTTGATACGTTCAGGGGTGTCGCTAGACTGTCTTTTTCGCATACTATCGATATCTTGGAGGTACTGATAGTAATATGCGTTGACAAAGTGGACGTATTTACACAGTTTTTAGTCGTCGTTATTGTTCTAATGTTACCATTAACATTGTCATTTTCTACCAAAATATTTTTTTCCATTTCTACTTTCTTCACTTTACTTAAGCTACTTGTCAACTGACTCTGTTTTATTTTAGAATCTTGAAGGGCTCTTTCAGTTAAATATGTATGAAGCATTGGTTCGCCATTCGACCAATGAGTTTGGTTATGAGGAAGCTTCGCTGTATTTGATGCTAACGATGCTAGGACACTGGACTCTCTAGCTGTTGGTATTTCGGGAATGTTGGGAGTAACTTTAACGTCATTTTTACTAAGATCCATTGGTTCATTGTCAACGTCCGTTTGCGAGTCTACAGACGTGCTTCTGGAGATACTGAATTTTTGTGGACTTAACTCCGATGTGGCAGTTTCGAGTCCTGTAGGTGTGTACGGGTACGTTGACGGCCTGGCACTGGTGATGAGACCAGGCGTTGCTGAAGTCGCTGGTCTGCTGCCTCCCAGAGACAGTAAGCAATGAGCTGCTTCATGTTCTGGCAGCCGGGATTTGCAGACTTCAGTGTCTGCAAATGTTAAAAGTACTTATCAGATTTGAAATAAAATAGAAGAATTGCTCTTTATAATGAAAATGAAAATTTTATTTGGTTACTATGATATGTTACATAAGTAGTCATGGTTGGAATCTCCTAGTAAGTATTAAAGATACTTGTGGCAGGAGATTCCGCTCTTCCAATAAGATTTTAATACGTAACCGAAAATAATATTTAATTTCCAATTAAAACTGTTTGTAATTATGTTAACTAATTATCTTAAAACTAAAACACCAAGATGTTCATAAATTTATATATATGTATATGTAAATACGCGTGTGCGTGTGTTTGACTATTCGTGTCTTTGTGGTCAGGTTAAGCTCTGTGGTACAGTAGTGCTTCTGTTTCTTCGTAATTTAGTGTCATGATCCATTCCGAAATGACTTTTTTACAGTTATACAACTGTAGCGGGTATAAATAAATAAATAAATAAATAAATATCAGGGACAATCTTACACAAATCGACCTAGTCCCAAACTAAGCAAAGCTTGTACTATGGGTACTAGGCGACGATATACATAATAAATAGATAAATTATAATACTTAAATACATAGAAAACATCCAAGACCCAGGAACAAATATTCGTGCTCATCACACAAACACTTGCCCTGGCCGGGATTCGAACCCAGGACCGTCAGCTTCGTAGGCCGTTGTACAACCCACTGAGCCAAACGTGTCGTCAAAATATATGGTAAGTATTTTATTTATGTAATTATATAGGTGCGCAGATTGATGTACAAATTGCCTTTCTGCAAAAACTGATTTAGAAGGGGGTATCACAACAACATGGACTTTCCTTCTTCGTTTTGTAGTTTGCGGTTTGAAAGCTAGAGTTTTGTGTAGCTTCAGGAGTGCGTTGAAAATAAATAGTTTTCTCATTGTCAGTAATTCACATTCTTTATATAACTCACTAGTGGGATATCTGTATGGTTTTGAATACATGACTTTGAGCAAATACCTTTGACCTCTTTCTACATCAATGAATTTGGACTTGTTTGCACCACCCCATATTACTATACAATAGGTCATAATGGACTGAGCCAACGTGATATACAACTGTTTAAATAAAGCCTTAGACGTAACGTGTTTTAAGATCTTAAATATCCATATCAGTTTCCTTATTCTATTACTGATGTGTTCAATGTGCGCATGCCAGGAGAGCCGTTCATCAAGAATAACCCCTAGGTATTTTGTGGTAGCGACCTTCTCAATCTGTATACAATTGCAGTTTTGTGAATTCTGTAGATTACAGATATGCAATTTCAGTTTAAGTGTATCAGGTGGTTGGGTACTTTTATTTTTTGTAAAACAAATATAATTAGTCTTGGCTAGATTTAGTGTGAGAAGATTTTCTTTTAACCATGAAGATACCAATTGCAGGCCTCGCATAGCCTTCGCTAACACGGATTCCCAGGTACTGTCATTAAAAACTATTACGGTATCATCCGCATAAGAGAAAATGGTCCCGCCATCAATAGCAAGATCCGTCAAATCGTTTATATAGGCTAGAAACAGGCTAGGCCCGAGGACGCTTCCTTGGGGGACGCCGAATGTAATTTCTTTTTCCTCACTGAGATGATTTTCAATTTTAACAATTTGATGGCGATCACTGAGGTAGTTATTAAAGAGTTGAAGGGGCCTGCCTCTAATGCCCATGGCCTCCAGCTTGCGCACAAGAATGGAGAAAGACACGGTGTCAAAAGCCTTTTTCAGATCCAGAAATATAGCCATACATTTTTGTACATTGTCAACTTGTCGGGTGATTAAAGTAGTAAGAGCCAGAACAGCATCCTCAGTACTTTTTCCTTGTCGGAAGCCGTATTGAGAGTCAGAAAGAATTTTGAATTTATTGAGATAATTAATAAGCCGAACGTTTATCAGTTTTTCTATTACTTTGGAGATAGATGTTAATACAGAAATTGGCCTGTAATTATTGACCTCGTTTTTCTCTCCACTCTTGTGCACCGGAGTGACTAGAGCACGTTTGAGTGCCGCAGGGAAGACGCCATTGGTGAAACATAGGTTTGCTATTCTACATATTATGGGGACAATAATATGTCTCACAAGTTTCAAAAACCTAGTAGGTATGCCATCACTAATCCTTATGAGCCTAAAAAGTGAAAGTGCAACAGCTTTCACTTTTTAGGCTCATAAGGATTCTGTCAACTTCATCAGAGTCAGTGTCAAATAGAACAAAAGATGTTTGGTTAGACCTATTTCTGTTGCTCCAGCTACAACTTTGTACGCTATCGTTACCCTGTATGATATCGTTAGCCAGTCTTTTTCCAGTATCAGCAAAGAACTCATTAACCCGATTAACTGCATCAATGGGGGTTATCCCCGATTGAAGCAATTCAATAGCCTTGTTGTCTTTAGTTTTATAATTTGTAATGGTTTTAATTGTTTTCCACAAAATCTTAGGATTTTTTGTTGCATTGGCCAGCTGTTCTCTATCATATTTTCTCTTAAGGTTTTTGATCAGATTGATACAGAAATTGCGGTATCTCCTGAAAGTGACATTCAGGACCTCATTTTGAGGTTCGGCACGTAGTTTTAGTTGCATTTTGTTCCTATTTCTGATGCATCTCAGAATACCAGGTGTTATCCAAGGCTTGATATTGATAATACGTTGTTTTTTAGGGAGGCGTTTAATAGATTTACTTTCATCTAATGATTTTTTCAGTATCTTTATGAGATTTCCTAGAATATATTCAGGGTCATTGTTGATTAAGAGATGTTCAAGGTTTTGTTCAAGAAAATTATTAACAGCTTTATCAAAGTCAAATCTCTCAACAGTATGTTCACTTAAATCAGACTCACTTGATACTTGAGTAACTAATGCTAACAATACTGTAAGATGATCAGTTACTGATGTATTAAGTACTGCAGTATAAGCTAATATTTTACTAGTGTAAAATTTTAATATGAAGTGGTCCAAACAGTTCTTACCTCTGGTCGGCAGTGTGTGACCTGGCAGTATTCCGAAAGTAGATAACATATTTAAGTAATGGTTTCTATTTGACTTTTCGTATACTGATTCTTCATTGCGGGGAATTAAGTTAATATTTATGTCTCCAGTAATTACAATATTTTTACACGTTTTCATAGTTTCTAAATAATTGCAGAGAGAGTCAATAAAATTAGAAGCGTTTGAATTAGATGGTGATCTATAAATACCGAGGATTACCGTGTTGTTTAATGTTATTTGTAGACAAGTAGCTTCTTGAAGAATAATTTCCTTGTTACTTGCATTTAGATAACACCCTGTATAACAAACCACCCCACCGTTTTGGTTAATATTGTTTGTGGTGGCTAGAGAAGTGTAATTTGTTATAGAGGGAATTGGTTTCATGGCATCCAGTCTGCATTCCGTCAAAATTAAAATATCAATGTTTAATGTGATCTGTGATAGAGTTACCTGTAAGTTAGTGAAATTACCATAAATACTTCTGATATTCTGTGAAATTATTGTTAAGTTGGTATTTACGTCTGGTATATATCTGTTGAGGTCCTGGATGTCACACCCAACAGAGTACGCAATCTCTGTATTGTCGATTTCATTTATTATTGATAACTGACTATCCATTAAATATTGTTGAGTTTACTGTAATGGGTAAGTTGCGCAGGATAAGTATACAAGTTAGGTAATTTAAGATTTCTGTGTAAGTAACCACATATTTATAGTGTTTCTGTGAATGGATTAACGAAATAATATAACGTTTAATGTTTATGTGTATGTGTGAGATTGTTTTTAATCCTATTATAATAATGGTGTACATGTATTTATTTATATTAATAATAAATCTTATTAGTTGATACGTCCATGATCATTAAACTTTGTTTTATATCTTTTTTACTACGTTATCATACACTCGCGGTCAAATAATACTCTGAGTCTCTGAATCTTGCAAACAGTGGCATACGGTCTATATAGTCACAAAGGCACTGCCTACCCTGAACGACCATGGCTCCATTTAGGCACAGAGAAACGGGTCTACCCTGAACGATGGCTCCATACAAGCACTGAGAAACTGCCTACCTTGGCCAAAAACCCTGTGTACGCTGCTGCTTGAAAATTAATAATGGTATATACATGAAACTAACTACATAAAACAAAATGTTATACAACTTCATTGAAAAATAATACTTAATTTAAAATAGCTAGAATTTATTACTTAAAAAAAAATTAAAAAATTCAATTCACGCTTGTTTTCACTTTTTTGTTTTCAATTTGTGATCTGTTGCTGTTAGCTCATTTGTAGTCTTTCACAGTCATTATTGAATTACTATAATGTCGCTAACACGAGATCAATGTCCAAGTATCGTCACTATGCTATAAGAAGGCAGAAGTCAGAGAAGTACAGCGAGAGTAACAAGCGTGTCAATTTCTACGGTGCAGAGAGTCGTCCAACGTTTCCGAGAAACAGGACCGGGAACCGGCAGACGGAGATATTACTACGGCTCGATATAATAGATTTATTGTTACGACCATGCTCCGAAATCGGCACCTCACGGCAGTTGTAATTAAATTACAAACAACTTCGAGAGACCCGAAGAAACGACATAAGCGAACGGCCTGTAAAGCGGCGGGTCCTAGAAGCTAATAAAAGCGGGCGTAACGTAATCTTGCTACTTCATCAGTTTTGGTTTGGGACCATCGAGTAGCAAGATTACGTTACGCCCGCGAACATGGACAATGGGGAGACGATGCTCTATGCACATGATGGGCAGCAAAGAGTTTACCGGCAACCAGGGAAACGTTTTATTCCAGCTTGTTTTGAAGGAAAAATATCGTTCGGCGGGGGATCTGTTATGGTTTGGGCTGGAATCTCTGCAGAGAGTCGCATGGAGTTAGAACTGATTGAAAATGATACACTAACTAGTGCAAGATATGAAGAAAAGTCCCTAATGAGCATGACGGCCCATACTTAATTCATATCGGTGAAAATTGCATATTCATGCGTAACAACGCTAGGTCACATATAGCTCTAATTGTAAATGAGTATTTTCAGGACGTTGGCATCAATCGACTTCGAGAATCCCAGACTTAAATCCAGTTGAGCCCGCTTGGAACGAGTTTGGAGCGTGTATATAAGAAATCGGAATCCCGCCCCAGCTACATACACTTAGATATGAAACATGCGTTAGTGGAAGAATGGACCAATAATATCCCTTAACATCGCAAAAGAACCTTAATAAACAGCAACCCCAATCGCCTGGTAGCTGTAAGAGCACGTGGAAGCAATACGAAGTAATACCAAAGTTATGGTTCGTTTTTTGTGTGGTATGTGATGTAACGTCTTTTAATTTTTTAACGCAGAATTTGTTGATATTTTGTTTCTTATGTAATTTAAATGAATTAAAGAATAAAGTTTCCAACTTTTTTATGAACTATCAAATTATCTACAACATACAGCTTCATTCATGCCGCTAGGCTCTATCATTTTAGGAAATATTCTAGTTTTTGGTAATGACCCGTATTCTTTGTCCACGAGTGTATTATGGACGTCGTAACAGCAAGCAGTAAGAACTTAAATTTTCTCTAATTATTTTACTGATATGGTTGAAATCAAGTATACAATAAAATTCCATTCCTTCATTAGCATGACATGATACCTAAGCCTGTATTTTTAATTATTGAATACAAGTGAAAACATTGAACGCGATTTACTTTAGTATAAAGCTGCCAACTTCCCGTGAAACTAATGCTAATGGGACACTATCAAACGGAAGAGCCAAAAAAGAAAAATACGTTTAATACATTTTTTGGGACCTGGAGTAAGAAGTGCATGCTAAATTAAAGTCAAATTGTATAAGTCGGACTAATAAATACATTCTTCGTCTGTAGACGCAACAGAACATGCAGTCGCAAACGGTCTTTTCCAATGCGGGACATGCGGGACACTTTAGGTCATTTTCGGGACATTTTTAAACAAAATTCAAATACGGGACTGAAGTATGAAAACCGGGATGGTCCCGCAGAATCCGGGAGGGTTGGCCGCCTTACTTTAGTATGCCAAATTGAATGATTAAAATTAATGTCCGACAGCCAGGCAAGTTCTCCCATTACAGATTTGTGTAGTAATATTATTTGATTTTATTTACCGCTAGATTCCGTTTCTCCTTCATTGCCTTCGTCGCCATCTGAATCTGAGTCGTCGTCTGTTTCTCCAGATCCCGGGGCCATCTCTCCGCCGTCGACGTCATTTCCTTCGTTAGGATTAATTCCCAATTCGCAACACTTTTTGAAGTGAGCTTTGCTTTTCATATGCTTTGTCAGATTTCCCTTCGTCTTAAAACTGAAAAAGAAAAGTAATGGTTTCATATTATTTAAGATCAAAACTTATGGACATGTTAATGTATCCGTATTTCGATAGGTAATAAAAAAAGAGGACGAAGTTCATACACGGCGCGTCAAAAACTACGCAATAAATAAGATTTGCTAGGCTTTTTTTGCTAGGAATTATAAGAATTTTGTGATTTATGTGTTTACTAGCTTCTGCCCGCGACTTCGTCCGCCTTAAATTCGTTTATCGCGGATAAGGGTATTTTTTCGGGATAAAAAGTAGCCTATGTCCTTCCCCGGGATTCAAACTATCTCCATACCAAATTTCATCCAAATCGGTTCAGCGGTTTAAGCGTGAAGAGGTAACAGACAGACAGACAGACAGAAACACTTTCGCATTTATAATATTAGTATGGATTATGATGGAGAAACCACGTATAAAGAAAAATATGGCAGTCTCAAATAAGGGAATTACCTGAAGGCACAATGTACACAAGTGTAAGGGCGCACATCAGTATGAGTTCTTATATGTTTCTTCAACATGGACGGTTTCTTGCAACGAATACCACATTCTGAGCAAACATACCGCCCTCTGCCGCGGCCGCGCACGTAAGTGTATTCTTCGTTGCTTTCAAATCCTCCCGCTAATTCCTTTTTGGGAGTGATAGCATTCTCTGATATTAGTAATTTATTTTCTTCCGTTTTCTTGGCATCGAATGTCGGTACTGACTGAAAATGCAAACCGATTTGTAAATTAAAACAATCGTGAAATATAATAGTCATTAGATATAGGTACCAAATATTATTTACAACGTTAAAATAAGTTTTGAAAGTTATTGTTACCTGCTTGTTATCCTTAGTAATTTTATTCCACTGTGACGAGTGCGTCAGTATGAGATCCTGTTTGAGCACAGAGCTGGCCACGTTTTGCGGTCGATGCCGTGAGTCATAAAGAGACATGGCAGACGAAGCTGACAGGCCTAGTGGGTCTGGCGTTAGCTCCGATAATAACTGTAAACATTAATGTATTTATCGTACACACACACATCTATAATCTAACGTAATATTTGAAACATATGATATTCGAAGTGAAATAAATGACTTTCATAATTACCTGCCAATTACTGTACATTGATAGAAAATGTTGATTAGGAACATAAGTCGGCTGTGGCCGGTTTATAGTGCAGTAAAAGACTTTTGTTGAGCACTTCAGGCCCAAGTACGTGTAGGCATTCCCATTTAAATACAGCTGTCCATACGCTTTAGCAGGGCGTGGAGTTTCGGGCGAGACTAATGGCATAGTATTTGCGTTTGGTGTAATACCATGATGTCTTTTAGGTGTAAATGTACCGGGTTTTAATGGGAGGGTCGAAGGTCTTAAAAACTTTGGTTTTCGATCTTCTATAGATTTAGTAGTCACATTTTTTTGAAAATAAGCTGTCTCGGACCGCTCATTATGAATCGAAGCAACTATCATTTCCTGAGCATTAGTATTCTTTTGGACTTCAGCCGAACTCGGTATTTGATTATTAAATATTTCTGCTTTTGTAATTAGATTTTCAAAATTATAGTTTCTTATTTCATTTTGTGATTTTATTTCACCGCTTCTGGGAGTATTTAATTTGTCGAAATATTTTGCTTTCGCTGATAAAAAGTTTGAGTTATCTTTTAACACAGGTGTTTTAGGGACACCTTCAGAGTCTCTTTTCATGGCCACATCCTGCTTTGTAGTCATAGTTTTAGATAATGCTTTAGGAGCGATGTTAGGTTCATCCACATTCCTTATATTTATTATAGGCACCGCAGTAACATAATGAGATACATCAGAGTTTAATTGTTTCGGTGTAAGTCTGTCCGACTCCAAGTTTAAGGTCCTGCAATTAGGGCTTCTCATGCCGCGTAAAGTTTCATTTTTATTTATTTCATATTTAATGGGTGCCATCCCCGTCGGAACCTGGCCATTTACACATAGTAAATTAGTTTGCATATTCTCAACTGTTGAAAGTATTGGCAGTTCTATGTGGCCAAAATAATCATTTGTATTTTTAGATAATGTTGTAACATTTGTGCCAGGCGTATTTGGTCCAGGTATTCCTGGTACATGTGGGATCAATTTTCCTCCATGCAGAATGGTCGTAGCACCGTTTGGAGAAGATGATGGACTAAGAGGTGGCAAAGTCAGGGGGTTAAATGCTGTGATAGCGCTTAGGGGCGGAAATTGGAAATGGGATATATCACGAATGTTTGGAAGGTTATTGGATATTGATATTCTAGGGGTTTGGGGTTTCGGAGTTCCAATTATTTCTTTTGGTGTTGGAGGATTGTGCACGATCGTTCCACCTGAATGCAGTTCTGATCTTACTACAACGCTGCTGGCTTCCATGTCGGCACTTAGTTTTGATGGTGATAAATTAGGATGAATTAATATAGGTGACAATTGGTTTTTGCTTGGTTCAATACGCAGCGTAGTGGTGCTACCAGAATGGTGGACTATTTTTACTTCACCTCCGAACATCTGTAGGGATGTAGAATTATGTCTTCCCAATTGAGATAATTCATCCATATTTCGTAATGTCGTTGCACTAGCATCAATACATCGTATTTTTGGTTGATTATACAAGTCAGTTGATCTCGGAGAAATATTATCCGATGGTTTTGGGCTGTAGACATCAGAACCACTATCAATTCTTCTTTTCGGACTTGCCATCATTGGTTTAACTTTCAAACTTTCAGTTTTTCTGTTGTAATCGTAGGGTACTCGCGTATCTACCAGTCTTGTATTTCCAAGAAGAGGACCCGGCGAAGGCAATGGAGCAACGACGTCATGCGTGTCGGGCTTAATAATAACTAAATTATCAGGTTTGATTTTCAGCGGTGGAGAGTTATTAAAAACTGACAACTTTGGCGATGAATTTGTCGATGTTTCGGGCAGACGAACATTTACTGAATTGCTTCTTACGTACACGTTTTCTGGTCTTCCTATCTTCACCTCCTTTTGAACATTATTCATTAAAGTATTGTTGTTGGAAAAATTTCCTTTACAGTAGTACAATCTGTGTATTTCCAGGTTTTCAGCACTTTTGTAAACTATCTGACAGAGCGGGCAAATGTATAGAAGTGCCGGCCCGTCAATAATTTCTCCTGTAACGGGTGCTAGGCCGTTGCCTTTTGTTTTCAATAAAAGGTCCTTTATGATTGATCCCTCAGGATTTAAAGGATGTTTTTGGTGGTCTGTTTGAGAAAAGCTCTCTGAGTGAGACCTCTTTCGAAAAAAATTGTCCGTTTCATTTGAATTTTTTGTCAAATTAAGTGGTGAAGGTTCTATTTTAATTTCATGCTCATTTAAAAATTGTTTACTCTCAGCTATTTGTTTAATTTTTCCATATTTCTTCTGCAGCGGTGTTTCGATGACATCGACGATAGCTTCATTATTTGATATTATTTTAGAGATATGTTCCGTAAGAAAATCGGCGTTCGGAGACATTGTTTTTTTTAACTTATCTTTCTCCTCTGTTTCTTGATAAGAAGAAACTACTCGAAACTTCGGTTTATAAATTGTTTTCGATTTACTTATATCAACGTCTCTAATATCTACGCCAGTCGGAGGAGTTATGCGGTCATTTGTCAATTCTGGGGACGAAAATTCATACGGTCTCGAGTTTTCCAGGCGAATATTAGACACATCAGTTCCAGAATCAGATATAATAGAAGGCGGCAAAGATGTGTCGCTCTCAGATCCACCTGATATATCTTCATCGTTTATCGTAGCAGACACGTCAGTTCCTCGTAATCTTAAAGCATGGGTCCGCGATCTTCTATGTTTATAAAGATTTGATTTTGTTTTAAAGGCAAAACCACAAGGTACACAAGGGTAAGGTCTCTCGTTCGTATGAGCTCTGATATGTTTTTGAAGAACTGAAGGCTTGGCACAAGATAATTTACAGTATGGGCATACATACCGCCCACCTGGTCCTCCACTCTGAACGTCTCTAAAATCATTTTCAAGGTTCTCAGTCTTGTTTGAAAATTCATCAATGAAACTGGTCTTACCAGATACTTGATCTACATTATTTACATCACTTAACCTAGTATTCTCATCACTAATATTAATTTGTACATCTTTAGAGTTCTGATTATTTTGCAATCCTTTTATTTTCTCTATTTCTGGATGAGCTGCTTGAATGCTCCCATTTGAAATGTAAGTGTTACGAGCCGTCTCTTCTGCGTCGATATCTATATGTCTGGCGTCCCCAACTCTTGAAGTGCTAACTGGGAACACTGCAATGGTCGAAGCCATTTTCTTAAACTTTTTATGTAGATAACTGTGGTCATTGTTGTTGGTAAAGTTATTATCCAAACGTTTTTCTTGAGTGAGCGGCATCGTACCCGCGAATTCCGTACCTGAAAAATAAAATATAAAAACTTTAAAATACTGATGGACACATAATTATAAAATTTTCTTTAAACTAAAAATGCCAGTACCTATGTTGAAATAGGGATGATGATCTACTCATTGCTACCAAGGTCATCCTTGAGTAGGCTTACCAAATCTATATGAAAAAAATATTTTATCATGTTGGTCGTTGCCATACAATTACTGTACAAAAGTTTAAATTTGATTTCGGATTATAAAAATCACAAACTGCGTAACATTTAGATTTTTTTCAGTATTTTGCTTAAATCATGTATTGGATTTTTTTTTATCATGTAACTACGTATGCTGTAAAATTTTACAAACGGCATCATCCTTATTACATAAAATGGTTTAAGACATTTATTTCTCAAAAGATTTACATAAATCACTTATTGAGAAAACAATAATTTTGCTTAAATCTAAATAGGAGAGGGTAGCATGCAAATGCACTATTGACGACTTAAAATACACAGGCGCTTGGTAATAACAAGCGCGATGCAACAATGTAGTGCTGTGCGTTACATGATAATGGTTGCCATAAGTATGTCTAAGCCTAAATAATCTCTTACCATAACTTTAATTGGTAAACACTCTAGGACTTCATAGTAATTGCAGAGAGGCAATCGTCAACACAACAGAGTGTTGCTGTGAACGAGTTGACGCAACGCGCATGTGCCGAGCTATTTCTATTGGTGTGCGGTGTGACATCATCGTGACGTAGACACATCTTATGCTAACGGATGAGGATATCCCCGCCGAACGTTGTTGCTTATATATATATCTGTCTTTATCTTTTACATTGTGTGATTAAAGAAACAATAACGCAGCTACCTGCTCTGCTTCATATGAAATTTAGAATTGATATTGTCTTCGTATTATTGGGTTCGTAGTGAAATACTTTCAAGGTTAAATTTACAAAAATCTTATCCTGTCGTGTATTTCAGTAAGTGACTTAGAAGATCAATTACGATCATTACAATTGATGACATCATAACTTTGCACATGTAGCTATTGATGCACATATGTGATGAATATCATGAGTGATTGTAATATGATGAAAACTTGTGACTACAATATACCTAATTATAATAGTTTGGATATTGAATACCTACTATAAAAGTATGCATAAGTCATGTCATGAAGTAATGTTGAAGGAGCGCCGAGCGCTGGCAACCGACCTCGCTTTGCGCTCACAACTCACCGCGTCAAGTTTGTGGACGACTGCGTTTGTGCGTTCTAAGAAGGCGTTACAATTTCTGAGAACCGGAGACAAGCAAGCGGCTCCACTCGTTTAAGAACGAGCTAGCGAATAAACGTTACAGAGCCTACGCACTCACTACACTACACACACATGCGCATGGCTCGGAGTTTCTCAGTGATATTTCGTGCAGTGTAATACACGATTGACGATAGTAACTATAAAATAATGTCTTTTAGGTTATATATTACATGTTATAGGTACCTCTTAATACGTATTATACATAGAGTACTGAGATGGTAATTTATATTTTGGTGGTAACTTGTGTTGTAATTAATGGCGTCTCAAACAATTACATTTTGTTTATTTATTTAGCGTATGCGACAAGTTTTACAATTTGTTGTTGTGGCGTAACTTGACTTGAGGCACTGATATCGAATTAAATATTACAGTACATATTGAAGTGAGTGTACGCCGTTGTCGAGAGTAGAGAGTCAGCGAAGGCAGGCTGTCGAGGTAGGTGGGGCGGCGGCTCAACACACTAGTGTTGTAATGAGACAAAGGAATCCCGGCGGTCGGCTGCCGCCCGCCGGCCTGGCGCCACGCCAGGCGGCCCTGGCGACGCTTGTGTCGCCCGTCAGCCTGCAATGCCCCTACCTATCTAATTCCAATCGGCAAGGTACGCCTTACCAGCTAGGAAACCCGTTTTACGTGACGACTTGAATTAATTTAAATGTGATTTTAATTATTTAACGTTAATGATTAGACGTTATACGTAGACAATTTAATTTTGTTTATGCAATTCATCGTCGTTAAATATAGGCGAACTTAATTCGCGTAGTTATTCTTATCTTAACCAAAATATAGGCTAACTAGGCTCAAGAGAGCGACCTAAATGTACCTACATAGTTATAGCCCTTGTTAGGTCGTTATCAATTATAGGTATAACAATCGCAAGATGTCCTAATACCTAGTACGAATGGCACTGGGTAGTTAAGTATACCTAGTGTCTACATCTAGGTACACCAATTTGTGAACTTTATTCTACCTCAGTACACATCATTATTATAAAATCCTATTAAGTAGACTTACGAGTAGGCAGGCAGAAATAAAAAAACAGCCAATCCTCTGTGATCAGACTTGTTGCTCATTGTTGATTATGTATGTACCAATGTACACAAACTAAACACATGTTCATATCAATAATTACAGGTACTACATTAGAATTTTTTCATAATTTTTTATTAACTATAGGTATCACTGGCGTACTGGATCGGGCATTATACCTACTTAGCTGGCGTTAAAAGGTGTTTTGCTGCCATTGCCTCGTACATATACAATTGAAAGGGATGACACCACAAAATACGCATTTACTCTCTTTCAGGCACGCAATAAACTAACGCAATGGAGTAAGTTAGCTTCCAGATGGTTTAAATAAATAAAAAAATAGGATACTAAACTTATATTTGTTTGAATGAATATGTAAGCATCCCTATTTGATAAGACACCCAAATTCCGATAAAAATTACGAAGAAACTGCTAATCCAGGAATTGACATTTCGTAATAGTCATTCAATTTCATTTCTACTCCACAATTCATTTATTTCACGCTGTGATAGGTACATGTCGTGAGGTCATACATAGCTGATAAAAATAAGTACATATGTAACGTTACGTAGTTATTGAACATCACAATACTATAATAGGCTACTCCAATTTAAAAGGCTAACTTACCGCGGAATAATGAATTAGTCCACCATCATATGAATGCTGTTCTGATATCATTTGTTTACGCCTCCAGAACAAATGTCAACAAGTCCGATAGGCTGCATTTCACCCGCGCACAAGTGAATCATCGTTAATAACTGCGCGACGATCCACGCCACGCTCACACACACACCTGTGATAACACACTCGCTTCACTTCTACCCTGACACGACCACTTTCTTTTTCGCGAATAAATATCTTCGTGTGAGTAATTATCAATTTTGTCTACAAATCGTAATTTGTAGTCTGTCGATTGTGGTTCAGACCCGTGTAACACACCGCTCTGACGCGGGCGCGGATGACTGACTGTTCGCTCGGGCAACCCAACTGTTTGTCGTTTCGTTCGTTTCGTTTCATCGTTGTCGTGCCCCGCGGTTCCGCCCCCCGCCGCCCGCACCTGCCCCGCGCACCGAACGGACTTGCCTGCGCTCGCTCTGGGAGTAGTGATTCATGTCGCGTTTATCTATCTCCCTCCTTCAACATAACCGGATCGGTCGTTCTTCGTAATCTATTTATACATACGTATCTATACTTCGTATACTACTACATTATGAACGTTGCGTTGCGACTTGCGATTACAGTAGCAACTTCAATAAAATTACCATGAAGCATTTTCGATAGTGAATACCTACATGCGTATAGTTACGAGTACATACCATATGTTATTGCTATTATTTTTATGAATGCACATTAACTTAGATGTAGGTTAGCTACTTATGTATTGGGCATGTATGTACCTACAATAAAACTTGAATATTAAATGACGTAGACTTTAATGACACGTGGTTATAATTATAATCGAATTAGTATTTGGCCCCGTTTGTACCTAGATAACCAGCAATGCTGTCGAGGTGGCGGGCGGGCGCCTGACTGATTGCGGAACTAATAATTACTATTACCTACCCATCCATCGGCATCGAGCAGTGCGAGTTGGTGTAATTTTCATGCAGCACTGATTTCGTAACGGTTGCGCTCGACTAGAACGGGTATTGGCTCCACGGTTCGTACGTTCTCCAATTTACGAAAGGAATGACAGCATAGCCTTCCAGTTCGTCCCATTAAAGGTCAATAAATTTAATGTCTTGTACCTATTGCAAGCGTTTCGAAATAAATATTTAGGTACACGTATATTCAAAAATATTGACATAAACAATAAATAATTTGAGGCAGTTAACATCACATCATAATCGTAACTGGCATTTTCCTATATTTAACTTGTATCTCTTGAACTTGCTATCGGAGAGACCCCTTTATCAAATTTCTGTGCGCCGACTTGCTATAGCTACCTAGGTACCTACTCGAAGATAAACAAATCGGGTTAGCGTCATTTTCAATATGAATCTATCTCATAGGTACCTACATGTATGAGGCTGATATGATTCAGTGGAGAAACTTGAATGCTCAGGCGCCCGCGATCGGCCGACTGTATAAATACATTATTTGCAATGATAATTGGTAGGCGCTATCAGCGAGCGGAGGCGATGACGCATGCGCGCCGATACCAGCCGTTTGATTGCGCCGTGCGACTTGCTCAGGAAATGAGTGATACCACTACATGCTGATTGATATTTATGTAATTTATTGCAAATATATTAACACCAATAGATGCATTCCTAGCCCAAAATGTATGTCGTTACCTACACCTACTGTTACTTAAATAGTTTATTAAATTACTAGCTTCTGCCCGCGACTTCGTCCGCCTTAAATTCGTTTATCGCGGATAAGGGCATTTTTCCGGGATAAAAAGTAGCCTATGTCCTTCCCCGGGACTCAAACTATCTCCATACCAAATTTCATCCAAATCGGTTCAGCGGTTTAAGCGTGAAGAGGTAACAGACAGACAGACAGACAGACACACTTTCGCATTTATAATATTAGTATGGATTTCATTACGATACGATCAGGGGCGTATTTACCCTAAGGCCAAGGGGGCCTTGGCCCGGGGCGGCAAACAGCCAGGGACGGGAAACAGCCAGGGGCGGCGTAGCAACCCTCGGTGCGCGAGTCCGACTCGCACTTGGCCAGTTTTTTCCGTAACTTCTGGGGCGGCGAATCTTATTGACCCAGGGCGCCAATATTCAAAATACGCCCCTGGATACGATCAACACTAAACTGGACATCTATCGTCGCAGGCAGGGTACAACATGTCCGCAATGTCCACGATGACCTTCTTCCGTCCATTTCACTTCTTAAAGTACTTTGTACTTATATGTACACTGCTTTTCTCATTTAAATCCAAGGAAATAAATAATACGAATGTTCAACTTATATATTCAAATAATTATTGAAATAAACCGTAGGTATAAGTTTCTGTGTTTTTTTTTCTATTCCTGCCAAAATAGGTACTTTTTTTACTATTATTTTGTAACCTGGGTTTGTAAGGGTTAATTTTTTGCCATCAAATCTAAAGATGATTTTATTTGTTAAAAAAACCGGCCATGAGCGTGTCGGACCATGCTCAATGTAGGGTTCCGCAGCCGTTTATAGAAAAAAGTTCACTTCAGACGAAAAAACAAGACACATGCAAACATACATAAAATCCAAAAAAAAATATTTTTCGTTTTAGTGACCTCCAAATAGTCCATAACAAACATTTTTTTGAAAATATCTTCAATGTACAGACATTTCATTTTTACAACTTTATAATAATACTAGCTTCTGCCCGCGACTTCGTCCGCCTTAAATTCGTTTATCGCGGATAAGGGTATTTTTCCGGGATAAAAAGCAGCCTATGTCCTTTCCATACCAAATTTCATCCAAATCAGTGCAGCGGTTTAAGCGTGAAGAGGTAACAGACACAGACATACAGGCAGACAGACACACTTTCGTATTTATAATATTAGTATGGATAAGATGTACAGACATTTCATTTCTACAACTTTATAATAGTATAGATGATGTTTTACCGGCTTGGGTGCAGGTTCACTGCACTTCAATATCGTCGTTCCCGGCATTTTCCGTCAGCGGTTCCTCATCAGAACTCTCGTCCATAAGCTGCGGGTTGTCCGTTTCATCATCAGTTTCCATTATAGTGTTAAGTATAGATGTAGGTTGGTTCTACCTATTATAATGGTAGATAATTTGGCGGTAGATGGTAGAGCAGCATCGGCACGGCGCGGGCACGACATACAGCTGTTCGCGAAAGGCTCGCGAGCGCGGGGGCACGCCGCGACGCGAGCACTTGTTGCGCGCGTTGTTTGGCTGGCCTGCCGTCCCTCTCGGCGCTGGCGGCCCGCGGCTCCGTCTGCGCCGCTCCGAGCGCCGACGTCACACCACGGCCTTGAGCTGCGGCACGGGCAGGGGATCTGCCATCATGTTTGTGGACGTACACGATACTTTGCTATCATCTCACAACTTGTGTTATTGCCAAACTCGCTTTTAGCGTCGCAATATTTCTTTGAAAATTTGGGTCCTGTCGTTCTCTACTATTTATGACATGGCACAGTTTGATACAGTTCACTTGCCAAAATGAATATCTTTGTAGGTGTTTGTTTAATGATTATCTATACATAAGTAATTGAAGTAAGTGCCTTAGTGTAGTAAGTTGACGCATTAAAACGAGTAAAGAAAATAATAACGAGTAATACTCCTAGGTATCAAAATTTATGAATTACCAGCTTTGTGAGCTGTAAACCTCGCGGGTTTTGCAACCCCCATATCTCCGCCAATTTGAAAAATATCCACAAATATAGTCGAGCATCTAATTGAACTCGTTTGAAGGGGTATATCTACGATACAGTAGCAACACCTGCCACTTATTAACGATTTAATTATAATGATTACATAAGTACTTAAGTGACCTGACTGTAATTATCTTATCGCCAGTAATACTAGTTACTAGTAATCATTTCAGAGTAGCTAAATAATTTCTGATATAAAACAGTATCATGTAACTGCCGAAATCTTAGATTCAAAATAAGAAAATTTGATGGCTATAATTACATATACGAGTATACTTATAATATACCTAATACAAATTGGTCCGCACGGGCGCCACGAAGTCGCGTGGGCGGGAAACCCGTCGTTGTGTAGTTAGAAGCTTTATTAAACGCGTACCTCGGCCACCCGAAAATAGAACGTAGGTATTTCAGTATGGAATCAATCATTAAGCATTATTAAATTATTCACTCTTTCACGAACGTTTCCTATTACTCAAAAGTTGACCATGCTAAACGATTGCACAAATATGCAATGACGCGTAGGTGTTGGTAAAAGGCTCGAAGTAAGCAAACTTGGCAAACAGTGCCGTTGCAGCATTGTGTGATTGTGTGTGAGTGTTGCGTCTCCCTCCCCCTCCCTCCGACGGGCTTCCCTCGCAACCAGGTCATCGGGCCTGCCTGACTCGCGACCGCGGCCCGCGCGCGCCGCGCCGGACCGCACCTCGCCTCGACTCCGCAGCGAGCTCCATCTTAGGCTTTTCAGATAAATAAACCTATGTGACGTCTACCTGATTAGTTAGGTACACATGTATAGTATAATGGATAAAGTGAGTCGCATCTATGGCCTGGAATTTATAACGTAAATTTAACATAACACAATTTCGGTGCTTGGGTGACATTTATGCCATATTATAAAGTTGTAAAAATGGAATGTATGTACATTGAACATAGATATAAAAAACCCGGCCAAGAGCATGTCGGACCATGCTCAATGTAGGGTTCCGCAGCCCTTTATACAAAAAATGCACTACAGATGAAAAATATACGATATGAAAAAAAAAACTAACAAGAGCTGTTTTTTTTATTTAACTTTTTTGTATATATATTTTTCATAAATTATTCAGTTGTTTTCCTCTGGTTGTCATCATCAGACAAACAAACGAGCTGATGATGGAAGGTGCAAATGAATATGAACTACCTACTTAACCAACTTTTACATTTCTTACTTCCAAAGACTCGAGATGCGTACAAAGGGCCTCCTCAATCTTCCCATTCTGGCTCTAAAACATACTTTATATCAGTACTAAAATCCATCACTAAAAAGCAAAATATTTTTTTTTTTTATAAAAAGCTGGCGAACATATAACCTACTCCTTTTTTGGAAGTCGGTTAAAAAAGAACCTACTTCAAAATAAACTAAAAAGCCATAAATAATCTTTAATGTACGGTACGGATCACATATGAATCACCTTTTGAAGTCGGTGCCATTTTTTTGCCGTCCCACCTCGATTGTTGATCGTACTTTTGATGTTTTACAAAAAGTCGTTGGTACAATAAACAGACGACGGTTAATTATAATAGACGAATTTACGCAGAATGATATTCTTAAACCATTACTTATTTTTAACTTCTCCTGCTCAAAAAGTAGGTCATATTAGCTTCGCGAAGCGAGACTAAAATAGTACATATAGCCCCTAGGGTTTAAAAGAAAGCCATATAATCCCATATAAATTTCTATGAATCTGAAAAAAAACTTGCGGCCAGCTACATACTACTTACGAATAATTAAAAACAAACAAACCAATCTCATCAGATTGCCAGAATTTCTGATCGTATTGCAGTCCTTCACATTAAAAAGAAAAAATTGTCTATAGCCATTATTAGTTCCAAAAAATATATAAGCTGTCAATTTAATTATAAAAAATTGCTCAAACTGTACTTACTTATTTTAGCCTCTTGTCAAACAATCTACTATTACATTTATACACTGTATCAAATAAATAAAAAATGTTGGAGATGGAAATTGAATTTCGCGGAATTTTCCATTCCAAAACCGCTATTTTGGTTGTTAAGAACATTTTATTCTATTTATTATGTTCGCAATTTATTCCACGTCGCAATACTAAGCTAAAACTTTAAGGCGGACGAAGTCGCGGGCAGAAGCTAGTTATTTATAAATATTAATTACTATACGAACAAGGAATCGAAGAACCTAAGTTTTGATCTTTGAACTTGGTTTAAGTTAATTTAATAATATATTTTAAGTAAATTCCACTGTAGGGTAGGATTCCGTTACTTCCGTTCCGAAACCCGAGCGTTGGTTTCTTAATGGTGGAAACAAAATGTAACGGAACGGAAGTATAAAGCGGCATTCAGAATAATAGCTTTAAACTTACATGTTAATTAGTTTAATAAAATGTGACTCTGTTTCGTAAAAGGTACAACTTTCGAGATTCTAATAAGTATCCTAGATATTGTCGATTTTGTAAAAGTGGTCGATATAAGGTAAAACATTAAATAAAAGACTTCCGTACTTCCTAAATAGTCTGCCCGAGAATATCCGTCATGAGCCAAGCAAGCCCAAATTTAAAAAGGCCCTGAAAAAATATTTGCTGCAGTCGCTTGAGTAAAATGATTTAATTAAAATTAGCATCAAATATATTCGTTTATCTTAAAATTGTATACAAAATAATAAATATTCTATAGTATTATTAGTATCGTGCCTGTAGTCAAACTGTACAATACAGTTGCAGGAAACTGTCTTAGAAATAATAATAATAATAATAAAAAAGGTGATTTTGCGGTCATCATCATCATCATCATCATCATCATCATCATCATCATCATCATCATCATCATCATCATCATCATCATCATCATCATCATCATCATCATCATCATCATCATCATCATCATCATCATCATCATCATCATCATCATCATCATCATCATCATCATCATCATCATCATCATCATCATCATCAGCATCATCATCATCATCATCATCATCATCATCATCATCATCATCATCATCATCATCATCATCATCATCATCATCATCATCATCATCATCATCATCATCATCATCATCATCATCATCATCATCATCATCATCATCATCATCATCATCATCATCATCATCATCATCATCATCATCATCATCATCATCATCATCATCATCATCATCATCATCATCATCATCATCATCATCATCATCATCATCATCATCATCATCATCATCATCATCATCATCATCATCATCATCATCATCATCATCATCATCATCATCATCATCATCATCATCATCATCATCATCATCATCATCATCATCATCATCATCATCATCATCATCATCATCATCATCATCATCATCATCATCATCATCATCATCATCATCATCATCATCATCATCATCATCATCATCATCATCATCATCATCATCATCATCATCATCATCATCATCATCATCATCATCATCATCATCATCATCATCATCATCATCATCATCATCATCATCATCATCATCATCATCATCATCATCATCATCATCATCATCATCATCATCATCATCATCATCATCATCATCATCATCATCATCATCATCATCATCATCATCATCATCATCATCATCATCATCATCATCATCATCATCATCATCATCATCATCATCATCATCATCATCATCATCATCATCATCATCATCATCATCATCATCATCATCATCATCATCATCATCATCATCATCATCATCATCATCATCATCATCATCATCATCATCATCATCATCATCATCATCATCATCATCATCATCATCATCATCATCATCATCATCATCATCATCATCATCATCATCATCATCATCATCATCATCATCATCATCATCATCATCATCATCATCATCATCATCATCATCATCATCATCATCATCATCATCATCATCATCATCATCATCATCATCATCATCATCATCATCATCATCATCATCATCATCATCATCATCATCATCATCATCATCATCATCATCATCATCATCATCATCATCATCATCATCATCATCATCATCATCATCATCATCATCATCATCATCATCATCATCATCATCATCATCATCATCATCATCATCATCATCATCATCATCATCATCATCATCATCATCATCATCATCATCATCATCATCATCATCATCATCATCATCATCATCATCATCATCATCATCATCATCATCATCATCATCATCATCATCATCATCATCATCATCATCATCATCATCATCATCATCATCATCATCATCATCATCATCATCATCATCATCATCATCATCATCATCATCATCATCATCATCATCATCATCATCATCATCATCATCATCATCATCATCATCATCATCATCATCATCATCATCATCATCATCATCATCATCATCATCATCATCATCATCATCATCATCATCATCATCATCATCATCATCATCATCATCATCATCATCATCATCATCATCATCATCATCATCATCATCATCATCATCATCATCATCATCATCATCATCATCATCATCATCATCATCATCATCATCATCATCATCATCATCATCATCATCATCATCATCATCATCATCATCATCATCATCATCATCATCATCATCATCATCATCATCATCATCATCATCATCATCATCATCATCATCATCATCATCATCATCATCATCATCATCATCATCATCATCATCATCATCATCATCATCATCATCATCATCATCATCATCATCATCATCATCATCATCATCATCATCATCATCATCATCATCATCATCATCATCATCATCATCATCATCATCATCATCATCATCATCATCATCATCATCATCATCATCATCATCATCATCATCATCATCATCATCATCATCATCATCATCATCATCATCATCATCATCATCATCATCATCATCATCATCATCATCATCATCATCATCATCATCATCATCATCATCATCATCATCATCATCATCATCATCATCATCATCATCATCATCATCATCATCATCATCATCATCATCATCATCATCATCATCATCATCATCATCATCATCATCATCATCATCATCATCATCATCATCATCATCATCATCATCATCATCATCATCATCATCATCATCATCATCATCATCATCATCATCATCATCATCATCATCATCATCATCATCATCATCATCATCATCATCATCATCATCATCATCATCATCATCATCATCATCATCATCATCATCATCATCATCATCATCATCATCATCATCATCATCATCATCATCATCATCATCATCATCATCATCATCATCATCATCATCATCATCATCATCATCATCATCATCATCATCATCATCATCATCATCATCATCATCATCATCATCATCATCATCATCATCATCATCATCATCATCATCATCATCATCATCATCATCATCATCATCATCATCATCATCATCATCATCATCATCATCAACTTTATAATAGTATAGATGATGTTTTACCGGCTTGGGTGCAGGTCTCCTTGGTTCACTGTCTCTCATATCATCACTGCACTTCAATATCGTCGTTCCCGGCATTTTCCGTCAGCGGTTCCTCATCAGAACTCTCGTCCATAAGCTGCGGGTTGTCCGTTTCATCATCAGTTTCCATTATAGTGTTAAGTATAGATGTAGGTTGGTTCTACCTATTATAATGGTAGATAATTTGGCGGTAGATGGTAGAGCAGCATCGGCACGGCGCGGGCACGACATACAGCTGTTCGCGAAAGGCTCGCGAGCGCGGGGGCACGCCGCGACGCGAGCACTTGTTGCGCGCGTTGTTTGGCTGGCCTGCCGTCCCTCTCGGCGCTGGCGGCCCGCGGCTCCGTCTGCGCCGCTCCGAGCGCCGACGTCACACCACGGCCTTGAGCTGCGGCACGGGCAGGGGATCTGCCATCATGTTTGTGGACGTACACGATACTTTGCTATCATCTCACAACTTGTGTTATTGCCAAACTCGCTTTTAGCGTCGCAATATTTCTTTGAAAATTTGGGTCCTGTCGTTCTCTACTATTTATGACATGGCACAGTTTGATACAGTTCACTTGCCAAAATGAATATCTTTGTAGGTGTTTGTTTAATGATTATCTATACATAAGTAATTGAAGTAAGTGCCTTAGTGTAGTAAGTTGACGCATTAAAACGAGTAAAGAAAATAATAACGAGTAATACTCCTAGGTATCAAAATTTATGAATTACCAGCTTTGTGAGCTGTAAACCTCGCGGGTTTTGCAACCCCCATATCTCCGCCAATTTGAAAAATATCCACAAATATAGTCGAGCATCTAATTGAACTCGTTTGAAGGGGTATATCTACGATACAGTAGCAACACCTGCCACTTATTAACGATTTAATTATAATGATTACATAAGTACTTAAGTGACCTGACTGTAATTATCTTATCGCCAGTAATACTAGTTACTAGTAATCATTTCAGAGTAGCTAAATAATTTCTGATATAAAACAGTATCATGTAACTGCCGAAATCTTAGATTCAAAATAAGAAAATTTGATGGCTATAATTACATATACGAGTATACTTATAATATACCTAATACAAATTGGTCCGCACGGGCGCCACGAAGTCGCGTGGGCGGGAAACCCGTCGTTGTGTAGTTAGAAGCTTTATTAAACGCGTACCTCGGCCACCCGAAAATAGAACGTAGGTATTTCAGTATGGAATCAATCATTAAGCATTATTAAATTATTCACTCTTTCACGAACGTTTCCTATTACTCAAAAGTTGACCATGCTAAACGATTGCACAAATATGCAATGACGCGTAGGTGTTGGTAAAAGGCTCGAAGTAAGCAAACTTGGCAAACAGTGCCGTTGCAGCATTGTGTGATTGTGTGTGAGTGTTGCGTCTCCCTCCCCCTCCCTCCGACGGGCTTCCCTCGCAACCAGGTCATCGGGCCTGCCTGACTCGCGACCGCGGCCCGCGCGCGCCGCGCCGGACCGCACCTCGCCTCGACTCCGCAGCGAGCTCCATCTTAGGCTTTTCAGATAAATAAACCTATGTGACGTCTACCTGATTAGTTAGGTACACATGTATAGTATAATGGATAAAGTGAGTCGCATCTATGGCCTGGAATTTATAACGTAAATTTAACATAACACAATTTCGGTGCTTGGGTGACATTTATGCCATATTATAAAGTTGTAAAAATGGAATGTATGTACATTGAACATAGATATAAAAAACCCGGCCAAGAGCATGTCGGACCATGCTCAATGTAGGGTTCCGCAGCCCTTTATACAAAAAATGCACTACAGATGAAAAATATACGATATGAAAAAAAAAACTAACAAGAGCTGTTTTTTTTATTTAACTTTTTTGTATATATATTTTTCATAAATTATTCAGTTGTTTTCCTCTGGTTGTCATCATCAGACAAACAAACGAGCTGATGATGGAAGGTGCAAATGAATATGAACTACCTACTTAACCAACTTTTACATTTCTTACTTCCAAAGACTCGAGATGCGTACAAAGGGCCTCCTCAATCTTCCCATTCTGGCTCTAAAACATACTTTATATCAGTACTAAAATCCATCACTAAAAAGCAAAATATTTTTTTTTTTTATAAAAAGCTGGCGAACATATAACCTACTCCTTTTTTGGAAGTCGGTTAAAAAAGAACCTACTTCAAAATAAACTAAAAAGCCATAAATAATCTTTAATGTACGGTACGGATCACATATGAATCACCTTTTGAAGTCGGTGCCATTTTTTTGCCGTCCCACCTCGATTGTTGATCGTACTTTTGATGTTTTACAAAAAGTCGTTGGTACAATAAACAGACGACGGTTAATTATAATAGACGAATTTACGCAGAATGATATTCTTAAACCATTACTTATTTTTAACTTCTCCTGCTCAAAAAGTAGGTCATATTAGCTTCGCGAAGCGAGACTAAAATAGTACATATAGCCCCTAGGGTTTAAAAGAAAGCCATATAATCCCATATAAATTTCTATGAATCTGAAAAAAAACTTGCGGCCAGCTACATACTACTTACGAATAATTAAAAACAAACAAACCAATCTCATCAGATTGCCAGAATTTCTGATCGTATTGCAGTCCTTCACATTAAAAAGAAAAAATTGTCTATAGCCATTATTAGTTCCAAAAAATATATAAGCTGTCAATTTAATTATAAAAAATTGCTCAAACTGTACTTACTTATTTTAGCCTCTTGTCAAACAATCTACTATTACATTTATACACTGTATCAAATAAATAAAAAATGTTGGAGATGGAAATTGAATTTCGCGGAATTTTCCATTCCAAAACCGCTATTTTGGTTGTTAAGAACATTTTATTCTATTTATTATGTTCGCAATTTATTCCACGTCGCAATACTAAGCTAAAACTTTAAGGCGGACGAAGTCGCGGGCAGAAGCTAGTTATTTATAAATATTAATTACTATACGAACAAGGAATCGAAGAACCTAAGTTTTGATCTTTGAACTTGGTTTAAGTTAATTTAATAATATATTTTAAGTAAATTCCACTGTAGGGTAGGATTCCGTTACTTCCGTTCCGAAACCCGAGCGTTGGTTTCTTAATGGTGGAAACAAAATGTAACGGAACGGAAGTATAAAGCGGCATTCAGAATAATAGCTTTAAACTTACATGTTAATTAGTTTAATAAAATGTGACTCTGTTTCGTAAAAGGTACAACTTTCGAGATTCTAATAAGTATCCTAGATATTGTCGATTTTGTAAAAGTGGTCGATATAAGGTAAAACATTAAATAAAAGACTTCCGTACTTCCTAAATAGTCTGCCCGAGAATATCCGTCATGAGCCAAGCAAGCCCAAATTTAAAAAGGCCCTGAAAAAATATTTGCTGCAGTCGCTTGAGTAAAATGATTTAATTAAAATTAGCATCAAATATATTCGTTTATCTTAAAATTGTATACAAAATAATAAATATTCTATAGTATTATTAGTATCGTGCCTGTAGTCAAACTGTACAATACAGTTGCAGGAAACTGTCTTAGAAATAATAATAATAATAATAAAAAAGGTGATTTTGCGGTCTTCATCATCATCATCATCATCATCATCATCATCATCATCATCATCATCATCATCATCATCATCATCATCATCATCATCATCATCATCATCATCATCATCATCATCATCATCATCATCATCATCATCATCATCATCATCATCATCATCATCATCATCATCATCATCATCATCATCATCATCATCATCATCATCATCATCATCATCATCATCATCATCATCATCATCATCATCATCATCATCATCATCATCATCATCATCATCATCATCATCATCATCATCATCATCATCATCATCATCATCATCATCATCATCATCATCATCATCATCATCATCATCATCCTCATCATCATCATCATCATCATCATCATCATCATCATCATCATCATCATCATCATCATCATCATCATCATCATCATCATCATCATCATCATCATCATCATCATCATCATCATCATCATCATCATCATCATCATCATCATCATCATCATCATCATCATCATCATCATCATCATCATCATCATCATCATCATCATCATCATCATCATCATCATCATCATCATCATCATCATCATCATCATCATCATCATCATCATCATCATCATCATCATCATCATCATCATCATCATCATCATCATCATCATCATCATCATCATCATCATCATCATCATCATCATCATCATCATCATCATCATCATCATCATCATCATCATCATCATCATCATCATCATCATCATCATCATCATCATCATCATCATCATCATCATCATCATCATCATCATCATCATCATCATCATCATCATCATCATCATCATCATCATCATCATCATCATCATCATCATCATCATCATCATCATCATCATCATCATCATCATCATCATCATCATCATCATCATCATCATCATCATCATCATCATCATCATCATCATCATCATCATCATCATCATCATCATCATCATCATCATCATCATCATCATCATCATCATCATCATCATCATCATCATCATCATCATCATCATCATCATCATCATCATCATCATCATCATCATCATCATCATCATCATCATCATCATCATCATCATCATCATCATCATCATCATCATCATCATCATCATCATCATCATCATCATCATCATCATCATCATCATCATCATCATCATCATCATCATCATCATCATCATCATCATCATCATCATCATCATCATCATCATCATCATCATCATCATCATCATCATCATCATCATCATCATCATCATCATCATCATCATCATCATCATCATCATCATCATCATCATCATCATCATCATCATCATCATCATCATCATCATCATCATCATCATCATCATCATCATCATCATCATCATCATCATCATCATCATCATCATCATCATCATCATCATCATCATCATCATCATCATCATCATCATCATCATCATCATCATCATCATCATCATCATCATCATCATCATCATCATCATCATCATCATCATCATCATCATCATCATCATCATCATCATCATCATCATCATCATCATCATCATCATCATCATCATCATCATCATCATCATCATCATCATCATCATCATCATCATCATCATCATCATCATCATCATCATCATCATCATCATCATCATCATCATCATCATCATCATCATCATCATCATCATCATCATCATCATCATCATCATCATCATCATCATCATCATCATCATCATCATCATCATCATCATCATCATCATCATCATCATCATCATCATCATCATCATCATCATCATCATCATCATCATCATCATCATCATCATCATCATCATCATCATCATCATCATCATCATCATCATCATCATCATCATCATCATCATCATCATCATCATCATCATCATCATCATCATCATCATCATCATCATCATCATCATCATCATCATCATCATCATCATCATCATCATCATCATCATCATCATCATCATCATCATCATCATCATCATCATCATCATCATCATCATCATCATCATCATCATCATCATCATCATCATCATCATCATCATCATCATCATCATCATCATCATCATCATCATCATCATCATCATCATCATCATCATCATCATCATCATCATCATCATCATCATCATCATCATCATCATCATCATCATCATCATCATCATCATCATCATCATCATCATCATCATCATCATCATCATCATCATCATCATCATCATCATCATCATCATCATCATCATCATCATCATCATCATCATCATCATCATCATCATCATCATCATCATCATCATCATCATCATCATCATCATCATCATCATCATCATCATCATCATCATCATCATCATCATCATCATCATCATCATCATCATCATCATCATCATCATCATCATCATCATCATCATCATCATCATCATCATCATCATCATCATCATCATCATCATCATCATCATCATCATCATCATCATCATCATCATCATCATCATCATCATCATCATCATCATCATCATCATCATCATCATCATCATCATCATCATCATCATCATCATCATCATCATCATCATCATCATCATCATCATCATCATCATCATCATCATCATCATCATCATCATCATCATCATCATCATCATCATCATCATCATCATCATCATCATCATCATCATCATCATCATCATCATCATCATCATCATCATCATCATCATCATCATCATCATCATCATCATCATCATCATCATCATCATCATCATCATCATCATCATCATCATCATCATCATCATCATCATCATCATCATCATCATCATCATCATCATCATCATCATCATCATCATCATCATCATCATCATCATCATCATCATCATCATCATCATCATCATCATCATCATCATCATCATCATCATCATCATCATCATCATCATCATCATCATCATCATCATCATCATCATCATCATCATCATCATCATCATCATCATCATCATCATCATCATCATCATCATCATCATCATCATCATCATCATCATCATCATCATCATCATCATCATCATCATCATCATCATCATCATCATCATCATCATCATCATCATCATCATCATCATCATCATCATCATCATCATCATCATCATCATCATCATCATCATCATCATCATCATCATCATCATCATCATCATCATCATCATCATCATCATCATCATCATCATCATCATCATCATCATCATCATCATCATCATCATCATCAACTTTATAATAGTATAGATGATGTTTTACCGGCTTGGGTGCAGGTCTCCTTGGTTCACTGTCTCTCATATCATCACTGCACTTCAATATCGTCGTTCCCGGCATTTTCCGTCAGCGGTTCCTCATCAGAACTCTCGTCCATAAGCTGCGGGTTGTCCGTTTCATCATCAGTTTCCATTATAGTGTTAAGTATAGATGTAGGTTGGTTCTACCTATTATAATGGTAGATAATTTGGCGGTAGATGGTAGAGCAGCATCGGCACGGCGCGGGCACGACATACAGCTGTTCGCGAAAGGCTCGCGAGCGCGGGGGCACGCCGCGACGCGAGCACTTGTTGCGCGCGTTGTTTGGCTGGCCTGCCGTCCCTCTCGGCGCTGGCGGCCCGCGGCTCCGTCTGCGCCGCTCCGAGCGCCGACGTCACACCACGGCCTTGAGCTGCGGCACGGGCAGGGGATCTGCCATCATGTTTGTGGACGTACACGATACTTTGCTATCATCTCACAACTTGTGTTATTGCCAAACTCGCTTTTAGCGTCGCAATATTTCTTTGAAAATTTGGGTCCTGTCGTTCTCTACTATTTATGACATGGCACAGTTTGATACAGTTCACTTGCCAAAATGAATATCTTTGTAGGTGTTTGTTTAATGATTATCTATACATAAGTAATTGAAGTAAGTGCCTTAGTGTAGTAAGTTGACGCATTAAAACGAGTAAAGAAAATAATAACGAGTAATACTCCTAGGTATCAAAATTTATGAATTACCAGCTTTGTGAGCTGTAAACCTCGCGGGTTTTGCAACCCCCATATCTCCGCCAATTTGAAAAATATCCACAAATATAGTCGAGCATCTAATTGAACTCGTTTGAAGGGGTATATCTACGATACAGTAGCAACACCTGCCACTTATTAACGATTTAATTATAATGATTACATAAGTACTTAAGTGACCTGACTGTAATTATCTTATCGCCAGTAATACTAGTTACTAGTAATCATTTCAGAGTAGCTAAATAATTTCTGATATAAAACAGTATCATGTAACTGCCGAAATCTTAGATTCAAAATAAGAAAATTTGATGGCTATAATTACATATACGAGTATACTTATAATATACCTAATACAAATTGGTCCGCACGGGCGCCACGAAGTCGCGTGGGCGGGAAACCCGTCGTTGTGTAGTTAGAAGCTTTATTAAACGCGTACCTCGGCCACCCGAAAATAGAACGTAGGTATTTCAGTATGGAATCAATCATTAAGCATTATTAAATTATTCACTCTTTCACGAACGTTTCCTATTACTCAAAAGTTGACCATGCTAAACGATTGCACAAATATGCAATGACGCGTAGGTGTTGGTAAAAGGCTCGAAGTAAGCAAACTTGGCAAACAGTGCCGTTGCAGCATTGTGTGATTGTGTGTGAGTGTTGCGTCTCCCTCCCCCTCCCTCCGACGGGCTTCCCTCGCAACCAGGTCATCGGGCCTGCCTGACTCGCGACCGCGGCCCGCGCGCGCCGCGCCGGACCGCACCTCGCCTCGACTCCGCAGCGAGCTCCATCTTAGGCTTTTCAGATAAATAAACCTATGTGACGTCTACCTGATTAGTTAGGTACACATGTATAGTATAATGGATAAAGTGAGTCGCATCTATGGCCTGGAATTTATAACGTAAATTTAACATAACACAATTTCGGTGCTTGGGTGACATTTATGCCATATTATAAAGTTGTAAAAATGGAATGTATGTACATTGAACATAGATATAAAAAACCCGGCCAAGAGCATGTCGGACCATGCTCAATGTAGGGTTCCGCAGCCCTTTATACAAAAAATGCACTACAGATGAAAAATATACGATATGAAAAAAAAAAACTAACAAGAGCTGTTTTTTTTATTTAACTTTTTTGTATATATATTTTTCATAAATTATTCAGTTGTTTTCCTCTGGTTGTCATCATCAGACAAACAAACGAGCTGATGATGGAAGGTGCAAATGAATATGAACTACCTACTTAACCAACTTTTACATTTCTTACTTCCAAAGACTCGAGATGCGTACAAAGGGCCTCCTCAATCTTCCCATTCTGGCTCTAAAACATACTTTATATCAGTACTAAAATCCATCACTAAAAAGCAAAATATTTTTTTTTTTTATAAAAAGCTGGCGAACATATAACCTACTCCTTTTTTGGAAGTCGGTTAAAAAAGAACCTACTTCAAAATAAACTAAAAAGCCATAAATAATCTTTAATGTACGGTACGGATCACATATGAATCACCTTTTGAAGTCGGTGCCATTTTTTTGCCGTCCCACCTCGATTGTTGATCGTACTTTTGATGTTTTACAAAAAGTCGTTGGTACAATAAACAGACGACGGTTAATTATAATAGACGAATTTACGCAGAATGATATTCTTAAACCATTACTTATTTTTAACTTCTCCTGCTCAAAAAGTAGGTCATATTAGCTTCGCGAAGCGAGACTAAAATAGTACATATAGCCCCTAGGGTTTAAAAGAAAGCCATATAATCCCATATCTATGAATCTGAAAAAAAACTTGCGGCCAGCTACATACTACTTACGAATAATTAAAAACAAACAAACCAATCTCATCAGATTGCCAGAATTTCTGATCGTATTGCAGTCCTTCACATTAAAAAGAAAAAATTGTCTATAGCCATTATTAGTTCCAAAAAATATATAAGCTGTCAATTTAATTATAAAAAATTGCTCAAACTGTACTTACTTATTTTAGCCTCTTGTCAAACAATCTACTATTACATTTATACACTGTATCAAATAAATAAAAAATGTTGGAGATGGAAATTGAATTTCGCGGAATTTTCCATTCCAAAACCGCTATTTTGGTTGTTAAGAACATTTTATTCTATTTATTATGTTCGCAATTTATTCCACGTCGCAATACTAAGCTAAAACTTTAAGGCGGACGAAGTCGCGGGCAGAAGCTAGTTATTTATAAATATTAATTACTATACGAACAAGGAATCGAAGAACCTAAGTTTTGATCTTTGAACTTGGTTTAAGTTAATTTAATAATATATTTTAAGTAAATTCCACTGTAGGGTAGGATTCCGTTACTTCCGTTCCGAAACCCGAGCGTTGGTTTCTTAATGGTGGAAACAAAATGTAACGGAACGGAAGTATAAAGCGGCATTCAGAATAATAGCTTTAAACTTACATGTTAATTAGTTTAATAAAATGTGACTCTGTTTCGTAAAAGGTACAACTTTCGAGATTCTAATAAGTATCCTAGATATTGTCGATTTTGTAAAAGTGGTCGATATAAGGTAAAACATTAAATAAAAGACTTCCGTACTTCCTAAATAGTCTGCCCGAGAATATCCGTCATGAGCCAAGCAAGCCCAAATTTAAAAAGGCCCTGAAAAAATATTTGCTGCAGTCGCTTGAGTAAAATGATTTAATTAAAATTAGCATCAAATATATTCGTTTATCTTAAAATTGTATACAAAATAATAAATATTCTATAGTATTATTAGTATCGTGCCTGTAGTCAAACTGTACAATACAGTTGCAGGAAACTGTCTTAGAAATAATAATAATAATAATAAAAAAGGTGATTTTGCGGTCTTCATCATCATCATCATCATCATCATCATCATCATCATCATCATCATCATCATCATCATCATCATCATCATCATCATCATCATCATCATCATCATCATCATCATCATCATCATCATCATCATCATCATCATCATCATCATCATCATCATCATCATCATCATCATCCTCATCATCATCATCATCATCATCCTCATCATCATCATCATCATCATCATCATCATCATCATCATCATCATCATCATCATCATCATCATCATCATCATCATCATCATCATCATCATCATCATCATCATCATCATCATCATCATCATCATCATCATCATCATCATCATCATCATCATCATCATCATCATCATCATCATCATCATCATCATCATCATCATCATCATCATCATCATCATCATCATCATCATCATCATCATCATCATCATCATCATCATCATCATCATCATCATCATCATCATCATCATCATCATCATCATCATCATCATCATCATCATCATCATCATCATCATCATCATCATCATCATCATCATCATCATCATCATCATCATCATCATCATCATCATCATCATCATCATCATCATCATCATCATCATCATCATCATCATCATCATCATCATCATCATCATCATCATCATCATCATCATCATCATCATCATCATCATCATCATCATCATCATCATCATCATCATCATCATCATCATCATCATCATCATCATCATCATCATCATCATCATCATCATCATCATCATCATCATCATCATCATCATCATCATCATCATCATCATCATCATCATCATCATCATCATCATCATCATCATCATCATCATCATCATCATCATCATCATCATCATCATCATCATCATCATCATCATCATCATCATCATCATCATCATCATCATCATCATCCTCATCATCATCATCATCATCATCATCATCATCATCATCATCATCATCATCATCATCATCATCATCATCATCATCATCATCATCATCATCATCATCATCATCATCATCATCATCATCATCATCATCATCATCATCATCATCATCATCATCATCATCATCATCATCATCATCATCATCATCATCATCATCATCATCATCATCATCATCATCATCATCATCATCATCATCATCATCATCATCATCATCATCATCATCATCATCATCATCATCATCATCATCATCATCATCATCATCATCATCATCATCATCATCATCATCATCATCATCATCATCATCATCATCATCATCATCATCATCATCATCATCATCATCATCATCATCATCATCATCATCATCATCATCATCATCATCATCATCATCATCATCATCATCATCATCATCATCATCATCATCATCATCATCATCATCATCATCATCATCATCATCATCATCATCATCATCATCATCATCATCATCATCATCATCATCATCATCATCATCATCATCATCATCATCATCATCATCATCATCATCATCATCATCCTCATCATCATCATCATCATCATCATCATCATCATCATCATCATCATCATCATCATCATCATCATCATCATCATCATCATCATCATCATCATCATCATCATCATCATCATCATCATCATCATCATCATCATCATCATCATCATCATCAACTTTATAATAGTATAGATGATGTTTTACCGGCTTGGGTGCAGGTCTCCTTGGTTCACTGTCTCTCATATCATCACTGCACTTCAATATCGTCGTTCCCGGCATTTTCCGTCAGCGGTTCCTCATCAGAACTCTCGTCCATAAGCTGCGGGTTGTCCGTTTCATCATCAGTTTCCATTATAGTGTTAAGTATAGATGTAGGTTGGTTCTACCTATTATAATGGTAGATAATTTGGCGGTAGATGGTAGAGCAGCATCGGCACGGCGCGGGCACGACATACAGCTGTTCGCGAAAGGCTCGCGAGCGCGGGGGCACGCCGCGACGCGAGCACTTGTTGCGCGCGTTGTTTGGCTGGCCTGCCGTCCCTCTCGGCGCTGGCGGCCCGCGGCTCCGTCTGCGCCGCTCCGAGCGCCGACGTCACACCACGGCCTTGAGCTGCGGCACGGGCAGGGGATCTGCCATCATGTTTGTGGACGTACACGATACTTTGCTATCATCTCACAACTTGTGTTATTGCCAAACTCGCTTTTAGCGTCGCAATATTTCTTTGAAAATTTGGGTCCTGTCGTTCTCTACTATTTATGACATGGCACAGTTTGATACAGTTCACTTGCCAAAATGAATATCTTTGTAGGTGTTTGTTTAATGATTATCTATACATAAGTAATTGAAGTAAGTGCCTTAGTGTAGTAAGTTGACGCATTAAAACGAGTAAAGAAAATAATAACGAGTAATACTCCTAGGTATCAAAATTTATGAATTACCAGCTTTGTGAGCTGTAAACCTCGCGGGTTTTGCAACCCCCATATCTCCGCCAATTTGAAAAATATCCACAAATATAGTCGAGCATCTAATTGAACTCGTTTGAAGGGGTATATCTACGATACAGTAGCAACACCTGCCACTTATTAACGATTTAATTATAATGATTACATAAGTACTTAAGTGACCTGACTGTAATTATCTTATCGCCAGTAATACTAGTTACTAGTAATCATTTCAGAGTAGCTAAATAATTTCTGATATAAAACAGTATCATGTAACTGCCGAAATCTTAGATTCAAAATAAGAAAATTTGATGGCTATAATTACATATACGAGTATACTTATAATATACCTAATACAAATTGGTCCGCACGGGCGCCACGAAGTCGCGTGGGCGGGAAACCCGTCGTTGTGTAGTTAGAAGCTTTATTAAACGCGTACCTCGGCCACCCGAAAATAGAACGTAGGTATTTCAGTATGGAATCAATCATTAAGCATTATTAAATTATTCACTCTTTCACGAACGTTTCCTATTACTCAAAAGTTGACCATGCTAAACGATTGCACAAATATGCAATGACGCGTAGGTGTTGGTAAAAGGCTCGAAGTAAGCAAACTTGGCAAACAGTGCCGTTGCAGCATTGTGTGATTGTGTGTGAGTGTTGCGTCTCCCTCCCCCTCCCTCCGACGGGCTTCCCTCGCAACCAGGTCATCGGGCCTGCCTGACTCGCGACCGCGGCCCGCGCGCGCCGCGCCGGACCGCACCTCGCCTCGACTCCGCAGCGAGCTCCATCTTAGGCTTTTCAGATAAATAAACCTATGTGACGTCTACCTGATTAGTTAGGTACACATGTATAGTATAATGGATAAAGTGAGTCGCATCTATGGCCTGGAATTTATAACGTAAATTTAACATAACACAATTTCGGTGCTTGGGTGACATTTATGCCATATTATAAAGTTGTAAAAATGGAATGTATGTACATTGAACATAGATATAAAAAACCCGGCCAAGAGCATGTCGGACCATGCTCAATGTAGGGTTCCGCAGCCCTTTATACAAAAAATGCACTACAGATGAAAAATATACGATATGAAAAAAAAAACTAACAAGAGCTGTTTTTTTTATTTAACTTTTTTGTATATATATTTTTCATAAATTATTCAGTTGTTTTCCTCTGGTTGTCATCATCAGACAAACAAACGAGCTGATGATGGAAGGTGCAAATGAATATGAACTACCTACTTAACCAACTTTTACATTTCTTACTTCCAAAGACTCGAGATGCGTACAAAGGGCCTCCTCAATCTTCCCATTCTGGCTCTAAAACATACTTTATATCAGTACTAAAATCCATCACTAAAAAGCAAAATATTTTTTTTTTTTTATAAAAAGCTGGCGAACATATAACCTACTCCTTTTTTGGAAGTCGGTTAAAAAAGAACCTACTTCAAAATAAACTAAAAAGCCATAAATAATCTTTAATGTACGGTACGGATCACATATGAATCACCTTTTGAAGTCGGTGCCATTTTTTTGCCGTCCCACCTCGATTGTTGATCGTACTTTTGATGTTTTACAAAAAGTCGTTGGTACAATAAACAGACGACGGTTAATTATAATAGACGAATTTACGCAGAATGATATTCTTAAACCATTACTTATTTTTAACTTCTCCTGCTCAAAAAGTAGGTCATATTAGCTTCGCGAAGCGAGACTAAAATAGTACATATAGCCCCTAGGGTTTAAAAGAAAGCCATATAATCCCATATAAATTTCTATGAATCTGAAAAAAAACTTGCGGCCAGCTACATACTACTTACGAATAATTAAAAACAAACAAACCAATCTCATCAGATTGCCAGAATTTCTGATCGTATTGCAGTCCTTCACATTAAAAAGAAAAAATTGTCTATAGCCATTATTAGTTCCAAAAAATATATAAGCTGTCAATTTAATTATAAAAAATTGCTCAAACTGTACTTACTTATTTTAGCCTCTTGTCAAACAATCTACTATTACATTTATACACTGTATCAAATAAATAAAAAATGTTGGAGATGGAAATTGAATTTCGCGGAATTTTCCATTCCAAAACCGCTATTTTGGTTGTTAAGAACATTTTATTCTATTTATTATGTTCGCAATTTATTCCACGTCGCAATACTAAGCTAAAACTTTAAGGCGGACGAAGTCGCGGGCAGAAGCTAGTTATTTATAAATATTAATTACTATACGAACAAGGAATCGAAGAACCTAAGTTTTGATCTTTGAACTTGGTTTAAGTTAATTTAATAATATATTTTAAGTAAATTCCACTGTAGGGTAGGATTCCGTTACTTCCGTTCCGAAACCCGAGCGTTGGTTTCTTAATGGTGGAAACAAAATGTAACGGAACGGAAGTATAAAGCGGCATTCAGAATAATAGCTTTAAACTTACATGTTAATTAGTTTAATAAAATGTGACTCTGTTTCGTAAAAGGTACAACTTTCGAGATTCTAATAAGTATCCTAGATATTGTCGATTTTGTAAAAGTGGTCGATATAAGGTAAAACATTAAATAAAAGACTTCCGTACTTCCTAAATAGTCTGCCCGAGAATATCCGTCATGAGCCAAGCAAGCCCAAATTTAAAAAGGCCCTGAAAAAATATTTGCTGCAGTCGCTTGAGTAAAATGATTTAATTAAAATTAGCATCAAATATATTCGTTTATCTTAAAATTGTATACAAAATAATAAATATTCTATAGTATTATTAGTATCGTGCCTGTAGTCAAACTGTACAATACAGTTGCAGGAAACTGTCTTAGAAATAATAATAATAATAATAAAAAAGGTGATTTTGCGGTCTTCATCATCATCATCATCATCATCATCATCATCATCATCATCATCATCATCATCATCATCATCATCATCATCATCATCATCATCATCATCATCATCATCATCATCATCATCATCATCATCATCATCATCATCATCATCATCATCATCATCATCATCATCATCATCATCATCATCATCATCATCATCATCATCATCATCATCATCATCATCATCATCATCATCATCATCATCATCATCATCATCATCATCATCATCATCATCATCATCATCATCATCATCATCATCATCATCATCATCATCATCATCATCATCATCATCATCATCCTCATCATCATCATCATCATCATCATCATCATCATCATCATCATCATCATCATCATCATCATCATCATCATCATCATCATCATCATCATCATCATCATCATCATCATCATCATCATCATCATCATCATCATCATCATCATCATCATCATCATCATCATCATCATCATCATCATCATCATCATCATCATCATCATCATCATCATCATCATCATCATCATCATCATCATCATCATCATCATCATCATCATCATCATCATCATCATCATCATCATCATCATCATCATCATCATCATCATCATCATCATCATCATCATCATCATCATCATCATCATCATCATCATCATCATCATCATCATCATCATCATCATCATCATCATCATCATCATCATCATCATCATCATCATCATCATCATCATCATCATCATCATCATCATCATCATCATCATCATCATCATCATCATCATCATCATCATCATCATCATCATCATCATCATCATCATCATCATCATCATCATCATCATCATCATCATCATCATCATCATCATCATCATCATCATCATCATCATCATCATCATCATCATCATCATCATCATCATCATCATCATCATCATCATCATCATCATCATCATCATCATCATCATCATCATCATCATCATCATCATCATCATCATCATCATCATCATCATCATCATCATCATCATCATCATCATCATCATCATCATCATCATCATCATCATCATCATCATCATCATCATCATCATCATCATCATCATCATCATCATCATCATCATCATCATCATCATCATCATCATCATCATCATCATCATCATCATCATCATCATCATCATCATCATCATCATCATCATCATCATCATCATCATCATCATCATCATCATCATCATCATCATCATCATCATCATCATCATCATCATCATCATCATCATCATCATCATCATCATCATCATCATCATCATCATCATCATCATCATCATCATCATCATCATCATCATCATCATCATCATCATCATCATCATCATCATCATCATCATCATCATCATCATCATCATCATCATCATCATCATCATCATCATCATCATCATCATCATCATCATCATCATCATCATCATCATCATCATCATCATCATCATCATCATCATCATCATCATCATCATCATCATCATCATCATCATCATCATCATCATCATCATCATCATCATCATCATCATCATCATCATCATCATCATCATCATCATCATCATCATCATCATCATCATCATCATCATCATCATCATCATCATCATCATCATCATCATCATCATCATCATCATCATCATCATCATCATCATCATCATCATCATCATCATCATCATCATCATCATCATCATCATCATCATCATCATCATCATCATCATCATCATCATCATCATCATCATCATCATCATCATCATCATCATCATCATCATCATCATCATCATCATCATCATCATCATCATCATCATCATCATCATCATCATCATCATCATCATCATCATCATCATCATCATCATCATCATCATCATCATCATCATCATCATCATCATCATCATCATCATCATCATCATCATCATCATCATCATCATCATCATCATCATCATCATCATCATCATCATCATCATCATCATCATCATCATCATCATCATCATCATCATCATCATCATCATCATCATCATCATCATCATCATCATCATCATCATCATCATCATCATCATCATCATCATCATCATCATCATCATCATCATCATCATCATCATCATCATCATCATCATCATCATCATCATCATCATCATCATCATCATCATCATCATCATCATCATCATCATCATCATCATCATCATCATCATCATCATCATCATCATCATCATCATCATCATCATCATCATCATCATCATCATCATCATCATCATCATCATCATCATCATCATCATCATCATCATCATCATCATCATCATCATCATCATCATCATCATCATCATCATCATCATCATCATCATCATCATCATCATCATCATCATCATCATCATCATCATCATCATCATCATCATCATCATCATCATCATCATCATCATCATCATCATCATCATCATCATCATCATCATCATCATCATCATCATCATCATCATCATCATCATCATCATCATCATCATCATCATCATCATCATCATCATCATCATCATCATCATCATCATCATCATCATCATCATCATCATCATCATCATCATCATCATCATCATCATCATCATCATCATCATCATCATCATCATCATCATCATCATCATCATCATCATCATCATCATCATCATCATCATCATCATCATCATCATCATCATCATCATCATCATCATCATCATCATCATCATCATCATCATCATCATCATCATCATCATCATCATCATCATCATCATCATCATCATCATCATCATCATCATCATCATCATCATCATCATCATCATCATCATCATCATCATCATCATCATCATCATCATCATCATCATCATCATCATCATCATCATCATCATCATCATCATCATCATCATCATCATCATCATCATCATCATCATCATCATCATCATCATCATCATCATCATCATCATCATCATCATCATCATCATCATCATCATCATCATCATCATCATCATCATCATCATCATCATCATCATCATCATCATCATCATCATCATCATCATCATCATCATCATCATCATCATCATCATCATCATCATCATCATCATCATCATCATCATCATCATCATCATCATCATCATCATCATCATCATCATCATCATCATCATCATCATCATCATCATCATCATCATCATCATCATCATCATCATCATCATCATCATCATCATCATCATCATCATCATCATCATCATCATCATCATCATCATCATCATCATCATCATCATCATCATCATCATCATCATCATCATCATCATCATCATCATCATCATCATCATCATCATCATCATCATCATCATCATCATCATCATCATCATCATCATCATCATCATCATCATCATCATCATCATCATCATCATCATCATCATCATCATCATCATCATCATCATCATCATCATCATCATCATCATCATCATCATCATCATCATCATCATCATCATCATCATCATCATCATCATCATCATCATCATCATCATCATCATCATCATCATCATCATCATCATCATCATCATCATCATCATCATCATCATCATCATCATCATCATCATCATCATCATCATCATCATCATCATCATCATCATCATCATCATCATCATACTATCATATCATCATAAAATCGTCATCACCAGCATGATCATTACAATCATATTGTAACACAGTTTTTTTTTCACCCCTCGCAACCCCAACAATTTGTTCGGAAATTCATTCTAGGTTTTTTTCTTTTTGTATGGCAACCCCAGTGACTTTTTCTTCCTTTTAAATCCAAAAATCCAGTTTATTCATTACAATATTCCAAGTTGTTTTTCTTGATTTAATAATCATCGCATTTCCAAATTAATACTTCATCAAATAAGTTTCTTTTACGACATTTGACAGTTCCCGTAGATTCTCGTATCTGTTTCCGATCGGTTCGGGCTCGGAAGAAAAAGAAACGTCAAATGACATTGCTTATTCCTTAACCGTTGTCCGACGAACTAAGTTGCTGGAGATTGGAAATCCTAATGGATCTGCTTAAATTGCAATGAAGTGATAATCAAACGTTGTTGAAAAGTCGCTGAGGATGTTTTCGGATATAATCCAGACGAGATTTGTATTGTAGTGACTACAAAATGGCGAGTTACTCGCTACCTCATTGCGTTCGACGTGTTTCGGAATCCATCCGCATGTAGGCGATGTAAAACCTACTTTAAATTTACACTTTAGCACTACGGTGCTTTCGCTCCAAGTGAGCAGAAATGAGTTTGTTTTCCTAATGGATGCCGAGGCTTAAACCCAGTTTACTGGGCCGCCAGGACGGGCCAGGTCCCCGCTTTCATTAATTTCCCTGGTGGTCTGCTGTGTCGCTGTCGCAGCTGAAGGATATTGTGGAGCTGTTCATCTCTTACTTAGTACTGCTTGACCCAAGGTGTCCCTGGGAGTGCGTGTTGCATGTACAGTGAGAATTATGGACCTTTATTGCACATAAGAAATAATTACTTGTATCTTATTGCTGCTTCTCGGTGAGTGAACCCGTCCTATCATTAGTTTTTTTTTCATACACACATATACCTATATACACACTGCTCCGTTAACTTGGATATTGTTAGCTTCCTATCCGTGTGCGGTTTCTTAGCATAATATAAAACTACTATACTAAATTGTGAAACGCCTTCCCTTCAGTCAGTTTAAATTTAGTAAATAAGCCTAGTGAGTCTATAAAAAGGTATGTATGTTACCTTTAAAAATGTGTGTACATGCAAATGAAATAATAAATAATTGTATCGTAATTTAAAGGAGGTATTTTTTTATTGCTGCGGACTTAAACCATTTGAGTAGTGTAGGTGTAGTAGGGAGTAGGTGATTCTGGCCTACCTCAAGGCGACCAAGGTAATTTTGTTTTATTTATTGAATTAATTTCTTTTTATTTTTAATTCATTTATTTCCACCTACACTATTCCACAGGCCAGGGAACCTCACGCCCGTTGTTAAATTAATAGTTACAAAAAAAAAAAGATCTGAGCTAGTCCGGACTGTTACAATATCATCATCACTATCATCATCATCGTAATCACCACTATCATGATCACTATCATCATCACTATCATCATCACTATTATCATCACCATCATCACCATCATATCATCATCACTATCATCATCATCTTCACCACCATCACCGTCATCATCATCATATTCATCAACGTCATAACCATCATATAATCATCATCACATGATCATCACCATCATCATCATCATCATCATTATATAATCATCATCATATCAACATCATCATCGCCATCATATCATCTTCATCATCACCATCATATCATAATATCGTCATCACCAGCATCATCATCTCAATAACCACCATGATAATCACCGTCATATCATCATCATCACCATCATATCACCATCACTATCATCATCATTACATCATCATCATCATCATATCATCATAATCATTACCGTCATCACCATCATATAATCATCATCATAATCATCACCATCATATAATCATCATCATCACCATCATATCATTATCACTATCACCATCATCACTATCATCATCATATCACCATCACATTACATATATCATCATCATATCCGACACGACGAAATTTAAACCAACCTCAGGCGGTAATTTGTAAATGTCCCGGATCGCGGGAGTTTGTGGCCCTCACCTTCGGTTCGGGTTTTATCCTTTATCATCATCAATTGATCCTTCACCATTAAGTATTTAAGACCATACCACTGAGCTAAGTGTCTGCAGTTTTATGACGTACACGGTTGCTCGAGGTGCTTGTTTGTGTAATAATTATTGATCTCGCTAGTTTTTTTATAGTTATCTGAAGTGAAATTCATCTGTGATTTAAGTTGTTAGATGTGTAATACCGCGTAAATTTATATTAATAATTATTATAATAATTGTTGAAAGAGCTAAAGAGCATCACAATCAGGTATAATTATTTGATAGTGATATTTGAATACACAGGTATTTTTTGCATTATGAACAAGGCTTTAGAAAGTTTTCCTTGACTGTCCCACGCTAGAATTATTTTTGTATACTTAAATAGCATGATTTCTTAAACATTAAGCAATTTTGTTATAGCTTTATACGAATCTAATATGTTTGTTGATAAAAAAGTGTTGATTCCAATACATAAGCCTGTAAAATAACATGATAACGGGAAAAACTGAAAACCGTTTTAACCTAATAGTAACGGAATAGAAATGAGTAAATATTTCTGCAAAAGATTTTCAACGTATAAATTTAATTAATAATGTCAATCAGTAAACTACGCTTTTAGAACTTGTAATAAATAAGTGAAACAATTGTAATCCTTTTGTTTAATTTATTAACGTTGTAACAAGTTGGTCACGGAATGAAATACTCGCTCCATTCTCCCAGAAAAAAATTTTTTTTTCCTATATTTATAGTTAAAATGTTGGTTAAAAACTAATTAAACAACTTAAGTTTCCAATAAATTCACAAATTAGTGTATCCACAAAAAATATTTCAATTAAAGTACAAAGAGATTTATTTTCGACTTCATTTTTTTCGGGGTGTACAACTTTTGAGAAAATGGCCCACACACGGTGTGCGTTTACACAGGTTGTATTCAGTAGGTTATTGACAATTGACATTAGTCTAAATTGTAAGCCTCGGTGTTTTCCGAAATTTACCTGGCGTTTTAAAAACTTTTAACAGGTAAATAATAGGTATCTTAATTTTGTTCAAAGTTAAAATCCGGATACCTACCTTACCTATTTTCATTTTACTTAAGTACAATTTTCTGAGCGTTGATTTGTTAGTCGTAGTTCTTGACATCCATACTAATATTATAAATGTGAAAGCGTGTATGTCTGTTTTTCTGTCTCTCTGTTACCTCTTCACGCTTAAACCGCTGAACCGATTTCGAGGACATATGCTACTTTTTATCTCGGAAAATACCCTTATTCTTGATGAAAATTTAAGGCGTAGGTTCGTTAAATTTAAAATAAATATGCTTTAGATATAATAATATAAGATACCTAGAAAGTCTTCGTTTCCGAAAAATATTAGTTAGGTATGTATGTATATGTACTCCTATACCTTACCTACCTACATGCATTGGTATATTCTACCAATCCCTTACAAAATGCAAAACCCTCCCGACGCTCAAGTTGTACTTATTATGCATAATGTACAACAAAAGTCTATTGACATATTGTAAATACCCACATGCAATAGGTATACATACATAATTATATTTCAAGAGAATGGCGTCATTCTCTGCGAATTCTGGCGTTCGCATATCAACGGCCAAAATATGCCAGGTGTACGAGTAGGTAGGTAGGTACCTATGCCACAACAATATTCGTGAGTCAGCCAGAACCGGGTACCACTTGACCAAACAAAGTTTTATTCATTGTTGCGCGAATCGGCGCGATTCTTTCCGCGATGACGTTCGGTAAGATTTGCATTTTACCTGTTCGTTATAGGTACGCACGGTATTACAAGCAATATTCAATAATAACAATAAACTTACTAACTTACACATGATAATGTGTTTTCCACTAAAAGCTGTACAAGTCACCCATGGATGTCCGGAACGATGATTTTGTGTCTTTAATTTTGAATATTTGGCAGATGTGTTCCTACCTGTTATGATTTCGCTGTTTCGTGGGTGCCACTAATCGACGTGATCGAATTCATCGCTACTCGGCTCGGGATCACGGATCGGCTCTTGGAGTGCTGCCAGATTCAAGAGGTGTTCCCGCTTCCGAGTTGCATTCTTGCTCCTTCGCATATAACAAGTTCTCAGATAAAATTTAAATACTGTTCTATCATAAATCATCGTATATAGGTATACTTACATTTATTAATAACTATAAGGCTTCGTTCGCGGAGGAGAAAAAGTCATAACCCTTAATTTTTTCTTAAGCATAGTTGGATAAAAAGTAACCTATAACCATCTGAAAATACCCAGCTACCCGTGTACCAAAAACAGTTGAAATCCGTTTAACCGATTTTGCGTGATGAAGCCACAACGACACATACAAACATACTTAAAATCAATAAAAATATATTTTTCGTTTTAATGGAGGTCTCCAAATAATCCATAACAATCATTTTTTTGAAAATATCTTCAATGTACAGACATTTCATTTTACAACTTTATAATAGTATAGATATACCGAATATTTCCTATATCTTTTTATAAGTCCTTTAACAAATTAGGAAACATTTATAGAAAAGGTACCAATAAAGGTACCAGGAAAGCTAATATTACTAGAGTATGGCCAGAGAAACATGATATTGACCTTGAAAAAGAATTCTTTATATGGCAACAATTTTACATATTAAAAAAGCTGTCAATTATAAAACCTACTTCGATTCTATGCATTCCGTATTGCCAGGTCATGATGTTTTCAAATTTGCCGCATATTTTCAATATCATGTTTCGCTTGCCAAATTCTAATAATGTTAGGTAAAGTTACCATACAGTTAGGAAGCGTTCAAGTATTACGTAACGCAATTTTTGGAGATTATTGACCCTCCCTTCCCCGCATGTAACACGCCGTAACGTTTTTACCCCCACCCCCCTAGTAAAATGTTACGTAACCACCACCTTTTTTACTCAAAAATGGTCATCCCACTTGAAATTGTGAAAAAAAAAGTTAAATAATGCTTGAGAGAATCTCTGTACGCGACCGTTCTGAAGGGTTAAAAAAAACAATGTTACGTAACGCGTAGTTCAAACCCCCCCCTACCGCCCATGTAACGCATCGTAACGTTTTACAAGAGTCCCCCCTCCCCCCAAACTCGTTACGTAATACCTACCTACCTACCTAGTTTAAATGTAGATGATGTTCATATAGGTGCTAAGACTGTAAGTGACTGTAATAAAATCTTATACTTAATCAGTACATAACTACAGATTTGACTAACTTCAGATCAGATAAAGATAACGCTCTTGAGGCATGCAAAATTCGCGATCCCGCATATCTATTTTATTCGCTGATAGTAAGCCCACCTATGATAAAAGATAACAACTATCACAAAGATATAGAGTAAAATGCATACACCTACTACCAGATAAATTGAAAGTACGAAACTTTTATTTTTCTTATTGTTGTGGCTTGGGTTACGTAACGAGGTGGTATGTTTTCATTCATTTGTGTTAGTTAGGTATATTGGGAACTACAGCGACAACGCCGAATAGTCATCGTATTGTTGTTTAACAGGCTGACGAGGCTGAATCGTCATCTGATGATTAGTCATTTACCACTGTCGTTAATCTGAACAATTGGGGTTTCACTTATTGTAAATTAGAACAAACTGCAGTCATATGGTGTGATGAAAATTTATATATAAATAAATTTATATATGAGGACTAAAACATGAAAACAAAAAACACAGCAATTATCTAGTAAGCTGTATTATTTGCCAATCGTTAAACAATCAAACGTTAAATTATCGTTTTATAATCAAGCGTTTTAATTTACCTACTCTAATAAACTCGCCATAATTTATTTTAAAAATGCTCTCGAGCAGTAATATAACGCGAATCTGGAATTTACTCTTTATCATCAACGTATTGTATTCAGGATAATTATCATTTATCACGTTACATGCACTAGGTTAAATTGAATGAAAATTAGCAATGGCACTTTAATTATTTCTATGAATTTCTAAGTATGCATCATCAAATTTTGCCTATTTTATTGATCAGAACCTGCATATTTTGATAATGAACGTCACATTGCCTGCGTTCCGCTACCGGCTTCCGCAACCCTTCAAACCCCATTTGTTCGTATCCGCTCTCTTTTTCCTCGGACGGCCGATCTATGGTTCATACTTAATATAGTTGAATTATCGAGAAGATGGAATTGCATTTGTAGTGGTTGTACCGTTTGCAACAAAAGGACAATAATTTTCTCTTAACTTAATAAAATGACATACCCAAGAAGTGGAATAAGTAGTAGTCCTCTGTTTTTTCTTTTATTCGCTATCATGTTCTTCATCTGAGCTGTCACAAGTATTGATAATAAAATTGTCTGTTATTTGATCTTTTTCTCCTTCCTGACATCGATATTTATTTTCTTTACTTTCGACGTGGTGACAAATATTTTCTCAGTCCTCAGCAGTGATGGTATTCATTCGTTCAGTTACTAAACTCAGAATGCCTTGCATCTTTAATGAAACGTTTCTTTTTGCTACATATCCTTTTACCATGGACCAAATATTTTCGATCGGATTGAATGTCGGGTGATACGGTGGCAATCGTAATACGGAGTGGCCATGTTCTTTTAAAATTGCATCTATGTGGTACTCGCGAAACCGCTCTTTATTTTGTTTAATTAATTCATACAAACCGGTTTTGTACATCAACCGGTTATACGAAATGTTGTGTTCTGTCAACCAATCCATCATTTCTTGTTTATTAGAATTTGACGTTGGAGCACGATTCAAAAGTTTGTTGTGATAGGACGCATTATCCACGATAAGTACGCTATTCGGTTTGAGGTTCGGTATTAATTTTTCTTTTAACCATTTTTCGTACTTGACAAAGTTCATCTGGTCATGGTAATCTCCCGTTTTTTGGTTTGCCTTAAACATTAACAAAGCGTTGGGAATAAAACCATCTTTTCCTCCTGCGTGCACTATTATTAACCGCTGGCCTGTACTGATTTGTTTTTTTACACCAAATTCTGTTCCATCGGTCCAAGCTTCTCCGGACACATGTGAAGTGTGGATGTAGGTTTCATCAGTATAAACTAGTGGTCTATCTTGAGATCGATATTCCGCAATTTTGATAAGGTAATTTATTCTTAGCAGTCGTATGTTGTGTTTTTCCATTAATATTTTTCGGTTGTCCTCGGTCTTTTTCCATTTAAATCCTAATTTTTGTTTTCGTAAGGTGGAAATGCCAAATTTGTAATCTATATCGGATTTTAACACAGAGTGGAGTCCCTTTAAGGTTGGAAATTGCTTATGGGACAGATGAAATTTGTATATAGTTCTCCGGATGACTTCCTGATCAAAATCGTCTACTGCTGATGACGGACAAGGACGCAACTTTTTATTCTTCGGGGAGGTGAATTTCTTTGTTGTTGCGAATTTCTCGCTGTTGCTCTCAGTCACAATGTTATAAACAGTAGAGAGACAAACACCTGTAGCTTTTTCAACTAACTGGGCAGCGGTGTAAGGCAAGTTTAAATATTTATAACAGTTGAAAATTATTTGCTTACTTTGACTCTCAATAGGACCAAAATTACTTACAGCCATATTTTTTTTAAATTTAGAAATTATTCGTAGTCGTACGGGCGGACACAATAATTAATTGAGAATACAATCAAATCAGATGTAAAAATATACGCACAACGTAAATAATATTGACAATTTCACACTGACATTATTTTTGTTTTTAGTTCTTCGATATATATATATATATATAACAACCTCTTTGTATGCTGATAGTACAAGAAAATAGAAAATTCAAGTATAAAATGCCTGTAAACAAACAATACTACTACATATGCAATTCCACGCTCTCGATGATTCAACTATACTTTGTAAATCCTGGCGGTCTTTTGTTCTTATTGGAGTTATATTCAACGCACGTATAAAGTTTACAACAATTGAAGGGGAGCGGAAATGTTTGACCCATCCAAGCCAATGTACTTAAGAGGGTTTACGCTGAAAAAGCGCTATTTCGGCTTTTTACCATGTTTTCGAATGTGTTTTCTTGGAAACTATGACATTTTGTGAAAAAATTATTCATATTTATACAAATAATAACTTATTGCCTAGCGTTTCAATTGACGACATTATGAAATTATTCGTTTATTAATGGAAATCAGGGCACTTTTCTCACGTAAGTTTTTGAAATCTCACGAAACATGTTGTTTTTGTGGTAGCTTTTATTATAAACTAGGTAAAATGATATCATTTAATCTACATCATTTGAATTGTCATAATATGATTTAATGTTTTTACTGACGAAATTAACAAATTCGATGTTTTGTTTAACTAAACTGACTCAGGAAAACAACGTAGTTTGCGCTAAGTTCATTGCAGCTTTACTACATTATTCGCAAGGGAAAACATAAATAAATGAATTATAATGAGAAGACAACTTATCCTTTACCATACGAAATCAAAAATAGTCGCAAATAATGATAACAAATATTTGAAAGATTTTTTTAAAAACTGCCTGGGAAGACGAAAGCATACACAAGGCACTCATACCATTTTGTCAGTGAGATTAAGGATTTGAGACTAACTGATGATGAAGTTATGGTCAGTTTAGATGTCCAGTCTCTCTTCACATGCCTACCAGTTCAAGAATGTATCGAAATTGTGAAAAGAAGATTGAGTGAACAACAGACGGCAATAGAATATGCTGAGTTATTACAACACTGCCTTACATCTGGCTATATGCTATGGAATGGTGAATACTACGGGAAAGTTGATGGTGTGGCAATGGGGTCTCCGGTGTCTCCTGTCGTCGCCGATATTTTCATGGAAGACTTCGAGGAGAGAGCGCTTTCATTGGCACCTGTCAAGCCGAGGATCTTTAAAAGATATGTAGATGGTACCTTTACTATTTTACCTAGATCTACCTAGATCGTTTCAGCTTTCTTAGACCATCTGAACTCCATGCATAGTAAAATTAAATTCACTATGGAGTTGGAAAATCAAAATTCACTTGCATTCTTAGATGTGCTAGTAATTAGAGGACCTAACAATGACATAGGTTATACTGTATGTAGGAAACCTACGCATACAGATAGGTATTTGAATGGCAAATCTCACCACCATCCCTGTCAGCATGCTACAGTGGGTAAATCTTTGTTTCAGAGAGCCAGGGTTATCTGCGACGATCAACATCTGACTGCTGAGTTGCAGAATGTCAAACGTGCGCTTCGAGCCAACGAGCTCCAGATATCACGTTCCATGCAGAATCCCAGTATGAAAAAACCAACAGTCGAGCGTAAACCTGCCGTATTACCATATGTGAAAGGGGTCACAGATAAGATCGGAAACATCTTGAAGCGTGCATCTATAAAAACATATTTCAAGCCGTTGAAGAAGGTGTCTCAATACCTTAGACCCGTGAAGAGTAGCACCCCTTTGCAGAGTGCAGGCATTTATAAGCTGGACCGCGAGTGTGGTCTTTCATACATTGGTCAAACGAAACGCAGTGTATCAACCCGGGTGAAGGAGCACATAGCAGATGTCAAGCACCGTCGGTGTAATAGGTCTGCAGTCTGTGAATATGTCATTGACAAACCAAACCACTCAATTAAGTTTGATAAACCTTCTATCCTTCCAAAAGAAAAAAATATATTTTCCCAGAATGCTACGCGAGGCTATTGAGATTAAAAAGCATCCTAATTTCAATAGAGAAGATGGATTGTCACTACCACCAGCTTGGGATCCTGTAATACATCTCATCAAGGAACAAGCGAGACACAGGACTGCAAAACCTTAATTTCCGAACGGTGTAAAATATCTTATCTGTTTAAAAAGTAGTTTAATAGTCTCTGTTTTTTAAAATATTATAATTAGTAATGAGGTAGCCTGGGAGTTTTTCTTTGCAGCGTTTCTTTTCTCCTCAGTACGCCTCATTTGTGAAATGCTGCTTGGTAAATTATTAGAATAAAATAATTAAGCCCTTCTGGCACATGTGTAACTGTCTTTACAGCTTAGGCCCATCTGGCATGTATGTACACCTTTATTTGTATTTTTTCAAAAAATGGGTAGTTTGCACAAATTGTAACTTTGACAGAGGAAAATACTTACATCTTTTCTCAGTCCACCCGTGACCATGGAAAGCTGGAAAGCTTCCGAAACGTCGGGAACTAAAATGAGATAATATACGCGATATAATCCGTAAAATTGATTTATTTTAATTGATTTATGTAAGAGATTATAGATAGGTTTTATGCGTGACGAATGACGAAAGTGGCAATCCATGTAATAATCCGTAGTTGGCTTTGATCATATTTTTACAATGCGGTCTAATTTTGAAACAAACTTCTTAACAGGAATAAGTAGGCTTTGTGAGCATTTTTCACTAAACATCCTGAAAAATTCATTCAGCGATGTCTGCTAACGTTTCATGCGATGAAGATAATCTATGAGGTAGCTATATGATAAGCAGAGGTCGGAATAGGTAGTGCCTCTTTACCTAAACTTCTCGGGAGGACGTAATTAAGAGTGGTCACTTTCTCGGAGACTTGATTTGATACGCATAAATTCACTTTCGGTTTGTGTACTGCGATACGAGTCTGTCCATTGGACCTATTGTATGTCCACTTTTGGATGGTCAACGAATTAGAATTTTCGGCACTAGACAATTGTTTACTTAACTAATAATCTGACCTTCAGAGTGATTTATTTGTAATAATTAACTAATCCGGGAAATGCTGCATTCAATAAAAGTCAATCATTATTTTTGGTGGTCATAACGACTCTTAATTAAGTCCTCCCGCGAAGTTTAGGTTAATAGGGATCACCTATTCCGACCTCTGATGATACGAGGATAAAATGCGAGCCGAAAAGAGGCATGGATATAGTCCAAGCTTCTTTCCAGCTCGGATTTAATACTCGTATCTGGAAATTACGCGGTTTTCAAAAAATGTTGTAACCTCTAGCCGAGGACAAAACCTTAGATTATAATTATAGCTAAGTTGATGATATACCTATTTACCTTCACATGGCTTCTACGTACGATAGAGGTACGGATTATAGTGATTGTATGTGTAATACACGAACGAGAATAGGATCGAATGGCTCTAATCCAAAAAAGAATGTCATGTCAGTCAGGAGAGAAACTTGACTGCTATAAATATTTCACCTACGTTATTATTCCTACGCAATTTGGCAGTGACTACCGACAAAATTTTGCGTTATATTTTTTGAAGAATTCACGAGCCACATGGAATGGCATGCCGAAAATATTAGCAGAATGTTTTGTTTATCTGCTGAGCTCGAATGATGTCATCTAAAGTTGCCCTGCCGCTGGCGCGGTTGAGTTGTGACATCTCCGGAGCACGCGCCAACACTCTTATTAGGTTATAAGATTAAAGTCTGATGTCCCCTCTGACAATGGGCCGCGAATGCCCCAGAATAAGGAATCTTCGCCGTGCCCGCCTTAGAGCCGAAGATCCTAGCTCTGTGCACAACGCCGACGATATTATTAATTAATATTAAATTTTAGCAGACAATTTTACAAAAATCGACCTAGTAACTTAGAGTAAGATAGCAAAGTAAAATAGTTTTCACTTCTCCTGCTCAAAAAGTACGTCATATTATAAAAACTTGCGGCCAGCTAAGTACATACTCCTTACGAATAATTAAAAACACACAAACCAACCTGATCAGATCGGCCAAACTTTCTGATAGAATTTCAAACTGTACTTTTAGTTTTTCATGAAATATACAATTTTAATATTAAGTCTTTTTTATTTTCTCGCAGTCGAAGTGAAAAGCAGAGTGTTTAACACGTGGCTTAAAGCCATTATGACGATCAGACATATTTGTCCTCGCTCACTTCGTGAGCTCGTCCAAGTAATCATTGCATGTCATAATTAATGGCTTATTTTAGCCCCTTGTTAAACAATCTACTATTTCGGAAAAAATTGGACATATGTTGTTTTTTAAATAATCGATTAAAATATCTGTGCTCATCACACAAATATTTGACCTTAGCGGGATTTGAATCCAGGATTGTCAGCTTGGCATATAGGTACCGCTAATGCGCGAAACCGGTCGTCAAAAGATAAACCAAGATTTTATTATATTTACATTGCCGAATGTAAGGATGCGCGTGTGGTGATAAAGGAAAAGGGGGCATCCTTTTTTTGACGCTGCACACAGTCTGTGGGCAATTAGTGCAACCAATGTAGTTGCTCATTATATCCCATGGTGTAGAAGATGGGAAGCCATACAAATTCATAATAAAATCAAAAATAAAAATGAATCTGAATCTGAATAATAAGCAATTTTACCAAAAAAATAAAAAACTAGAATCAAAAAAAATTGCAAACATTTATATTGTGTTCTGTGAATGCGCGATACCAATAGGGCACTGTGTTAGGTGTTGGTACTCCGTACTGTGGCTACTCCGAAAACCGAAGTTCGTTTGGTGCTACCCCGGTCACTCAAATACAGCTTTAGATGAGAGCAGAGGGACGGCACGTTACGAACTTCTAATTTCGAGTTTTGGAGTAACCTCACCCTAGTAGCATTTTGAGTTGGCTGTTTGTTGGGCCTCCGTCCACCTTTTAGTTGGGCAACGGTGAGGCTTGTCACCCCTAAAAATAGTAGTACCAACGGTAGGATCACCGTTGGGCCTAATATTCTTTTCTGTACTGGGCCAACCAGGTGTGCTTACAAAGGCCCAACCGTTTGTTTTACGTTGGATTCTCTACCTTAAAACAAGGTGGCCCAATGATAGCAATTCTAGGTAGGCCACTCACTTGTTTATCCACATAAGGCCAATTGCGTGTTTTCTAACCGAACCCCTACCGTTGGCCTTTTGTTTGTTTATCCACATAGTGCCAATTGGGTATTTCGTTACAGAGGCCCTTCCGAATATTTAGAACTGTAGATATATCTACGTTGGCCTTTCGTTATTTCTTTTAACGAAAGACCGACGTAGACAGTCCCTAAGGTCCCACACCGGTATACAAAAACGTTAGTGATATTTTTCAATACCCAACAACTTTACAGAATAAGTTGTTGGTTGTTGAAAAATATCCCCATGACGTTTTCTACACCGGAGTGGGACCTTAGGGACTGTCTACGTCAGTCTTTCGTTAGAAGTAACGGAAGGTCAACGTAGATATATCTACAGTTCTAAATATTCGGAAGGGCACCTGAAAGACACTGAAAATATAGGGCTCGACCCCTTTGCTGCCACTACGAATTAGTTAGGTCCACTTGCGCCAACCAAAGTTGGCATCTTAAGCCGAGGTAAGGCGGCAACACACGTACGTAAATAGACGTTTAACTCTGGGTTAAGGGCTTTCTCTAGTTGGGGCAACTGGGCCTAGTGGGATATTTTTTTTCTCAACTATTGCCAATGTTAATAAAACAACAAAGTACTTCACACACATTTATTTTCCAAAGATAACACTAATATAAATGGGTGTTGACAGTAAGTAGCAATAAAGAACTGTAAGTAGCTGGGAATAGCAAACATTAGGTACATCCGTAAAGCCACACTGTGGATCAAAAATCGGCACCCATAGACATAAAAATTGTTCTGTATTTTATCTGTTCTTGAATGAAAAGGGTTTTTATTTGCAGTTATAATACCTACTACCGCAAGCTTAACCGTTATATCCTCGGAGATGGCAATAACAGGAATTATTTCTGATTTTTTGGCATAGTACACATTTCAGTCATAGCTGCGGTTTTTTTACCCGGATATATCGTTATAATTGCACCTGATTTTTATGTGACGACTTAAATGGCAGGTGCACACTTTACATAAGAGTTTTAAAAAAAAACCGCAGCTATGACTGAAATGTATACCATGTCAAATAATATCATCTACGAGGATATAACGGTTAGGCTTGCGGTAGTAGGTATTATAACTGCAAATAAAAACCCTTTTCATTCAAAAACACGGTTTCAGAAATATTGAGTTTATAAATCCAGCTCCATATTTTTTTTCTGAAAAAAAAAACTCACCTGCTTCCAAACCTATTTATTCCAAAAAATATTTTAGCATATCACTGCGATTAAACTCAGTGTAATAAAAAATACCTAAAAGTTTAATGTTTATGTCTAAAAGGGAGCCTATTTTCGATCCACAGTGACCCGGGTCCTCTGCGCCATGTTATCATGAAAACCAGTACTCTGTGCAACATACACCAGTTGCTTATTCTACATCAGGTGCTTGTCCTGATATGAAGAATGCATCACTGAAAAATGTCAGAAGCAAATTGCCACTAAAGTACATTCTACACTGAAAATTTATAAGAAACTGAAAAATATCAGAAGCTGGTAGCTTCCACTAAAGTATGCCGTACGCCGGGTACTTCTGCTAATGAAGAATATATTTCTGAAAAATATCAGAAGCAAGTGCTAAGGCTGGTACTAAGTATGTTCTACACCAGGTACTTCTACTTATTTATTTACTGATGAACATATCGCTGAAAACTATCAAAAAGATGTGGCTGTCACTGAAGTGTACCTAACTGCATAGTTTAGGTAAGTAAATATAATTATGCTTTAAGCTTATTACAACATGAAGCTACTGTATTTTGTAGGCTGTTTTTTTTTTTTGCATACCTAATTCAAAAACTCCTTATTTTAGGGTTCCCTGAATTTGACTGTAACACCATTTTTAAAGGAAACTCCTAGCGCTCGCGCCCTAGGTAAGATGATTACAATATCCCTAAGTGAGGAAATTGGGGCATTGCATAATTTGGTTTTATGCTCGGCAGCTGTTTACAAAAATCCATCTAGCTACAAACATAATTTTTTTTAAGACATCATTGCCAAGCATTAACACTGTACGGTGTCACCAATAATCTCTGTGCATCCTTCAGCAAAGAAGGGTGGTAAGGTTTTAGCTTCTAAGTAAATCATTGAGAGCAGAATGACATATATTATGTTTCTTAGACCACAATATAAGAAAGGAATTAACATCTGAAGAACTGAAGGGTTCCTTGGCAGAACTATATTTAGCGAAATATCTGAGTGGGAAGCTATTTGAATCATATAGGTTTCATTATTCGGTAAAAAATCAGCTTCTGTACTTAACAGTGACTCATTAGATACAGTGGATAGTTTGTTATTCAAATTACATGTGATATTTACCTCTTGCTTGATTTGTGAACTTTTTCTAGCAAGATTCCGTTTTTTCGACCTCCTTGAAACAGCTGATTTACTCCTTAACTGCAGGCTTCCGTTCCTCCATTTCGGTTTTTGTTGAAACTCAACCAATTCGATATTACTTCGTGTATCTCGGCATCTGTAGCATTTGCAGCAATTTGGTTCTGGCGTCTATCAAAAGCATCTATATATAAAAAAAAAACTGATTAAATCTCGCAAAAAAGGCAGTTTGCTTCATGACCTCCATAAAAAATATTTGTATTTTGGGATATTGTAATTATCTTAGCTAGGGCTTTAGATTTAGGAGTATCCTTTATAAATGGTTTTACAGTCGAATCCAGGCAACCTTAAAATAATAAGTTTTTGAATTAGGTGTGCATAAAATTAAAAAATATATCAGGCTTCAAAATACAGTTAGCTTCATGTTGTAACAAACTTAAAGCATAATTATATTTACTTACCTAAACTATGCAGTTAGATACACTTCAGTGGCAGCTACATACTTTTGACATTTTTCAGCGACACCTTCAGCAGTAGAAGTACCCGGTGTAGTTAGTACCAGCTACTTGCTTCTGGTATTTTTCAGAAATATATTCTTCATTAATAGAAGTACCCGGTGTAAGGCATACTTTAGTGGCTGCTACCTCTGCTTCTGATATTTTTGAGTTTCTTCATTGGTATGTTTGTTTTCAGTGTAACAAACTTTGATGTCCGCTTGGCAAGTTTCATTAAATTTTTGCACCTGTAAGTTCCAATCACTGCTTACTATAAAGGATAAACTTTCCATTATGGGTATGGTTGCCATCCGTCCGGGTTACCTCGGATTTGTCCTAGTTTGAATAATGTCTGGGGAACGTCCGGGATGGCTTTCAACATGTATCCGGGTAAAACCAGGATACTTTTTGTATTATTAAAACCTTTTTGAACTGAATAAAATTTATCAGGTCCTGGGAAAATGTGATTTACTTCAAATATTCAAGGTTTTTGGAGTTTTTGTCCAGGTTCGGCTATTATCGAGATGGCAGCCCTAATTATGGGCCATTGATTTGGAAGTTCGTATATTTTTTACATTGTACATAGGTACCTACTCATAAAAGCTTTTTGCAAGTTTTCAAGTTATGGCAATTTACGGTTCACGAGATATACATTTTTAAAGTTTCAATACAAATTGTTAACTATGACGCCATTTGCAAATGTTTGGATAAAACAATGGATCCATCAATACATTTGTCAATCTTGGTCATTAATTTGTGCGAAGGCCACATGCAACGCTGCTTCTGGGGCATCATCAACACACCCTCATCTTTTTGTCTTACTGTCTTTTTGTACAACAGGTTATGTTAAGTGCAATGTTACTAGAAAAAGTAGAAAACGCAATAAATTTTATAATCGGGAGAAAAATGATGCGCCGCCTTTCGTTCGAAGTAACCCATATTACAAAATCCACAGTTTTAGTCAGTGCCTAATTATAATTAGTCATAATCATAACAAGACTTATTAGACTTAAATAAATCTTGCACTAGCACCACTCGGTTAGGAATACCACCACAAATCATGCACTGCAAACTTGAAATAGCCATTATTTGGAGTTAACAATAACATCACTTACCTGATTTGATTACTGTAGTTTTATAATTACACTTGCACTACATTAAACAAACTAGTTTTCGTGTCTCGTTCGAGAACCGCGTCGTTGTGCTCGCCGAACGCCAAATAAACAAAATTAGCGATGACCAAATCGAGTTGTCCGATTCGAATAACTCGAGTCAGAGTGTAAGCGAGTTGATTCGAATCAAGTTCCTTTGCAACTCGAATCAACTCGTCGACTCCACCGGGCGGTTTGACTCGCGTACCTAACTCGGATCGAAGTCGCCAACTCGACGAGTGTTCTAACTCGGAGATGAATAGATGAGTCAACGCAACGCACAATACAATTAATTATATAAACGGCGAGTCAAAACAAGTTACCTACGCTTGATTAGAATCAACTATTACGTGGCAGCGATGTAGCGAAGACTCGGCGAGTCCGATTAATTCAAATCAAGAATACGAATACGCCGAACTCAACTCGACTCGCGGACACGGCTGATGCCGCGAACGGCCGCCATCCGGTTGATCCGAGTCGAGTCAACTCGAGTTTTGATCCGAATCAGCTGCCGGATCAACTCGAGTCATCCGAATTGCAATAAATTCGACTCGTAACATCGCTAAACAAAATGTCATTATTGACATGACCACATGCAGTGTTGCTATTGCCTGCAAACAAAAATCTTTGAATTCCTACAGTCTATTGTAAGTTTCAGTAAAAAGACTCGTGCATCAAGAATTGCATACCACAATATAATAACCAGTTAGGTAATTTTAGTCAAAATAATTGGGTAACTTATTGGCGTTCATAAATTACGAAAACGACAGAACATTGCTCTAGCGAAATTATAAACTGGATTGAGGTACACACTTAACTTTGCTGTTGGAAAACTGATGTCCTTATACATCGAGGTAGGTTGTAGTTAGTTTACCAATAGTATATAACCGCAATTTTTTTTCCTAACTACGAATTTACGGTTTTCAGATTTATTTTCCTTGTGATCGGCACTGCTTCTTACCAAATTTTATAACTCAAGGTTAATGGGAAGTACGCTGTATAGGTTATTATTCCTTTGCGGGTGCCGAAACATGCGGCACAAAGGGCCGTATCTTTTAATGAGGGTTTTCTGAAATCGAAAAGTCAGCAGCTCACGTCTGCGCCAGCTGGTGAATTTTAGAATTCAGAAAACCGTTACTGCGTTGACTTAGAATTCTATATCTTAACCCTGCAAAAGTTACAGACAGACTGACAACGAAGTAATCCTATTAGTCTGAAAATACGTAGCTCAATAATAACACTCGACACCTCTTCGCGTAACTTTGGTTTTATAATAATAATAATAATACTTATTTATAAAAATCACATAACAATATAAAGATGCAGTCTAAGAAATAGCCTAGTTTTAAATAGGTTTCTTATTATTCTACATAAGCTTGTCTATCGTAGGCATATACCTTATACAAGGAAAATATTTATCAACTTATATTTGTTATCATTCGCATTATTGCGTATGTTCAGAAAATATATGAACAGTGGCAATACCGCCGCATTTTGAGCGCTTTATCACATTGGCGCGAGTCGAGCGAAGCCGACATACATTGATGATTTTCTAAATGTGTTAAGTCCTTCCCGTATTTCAAAACGGCAATGTATCGTGCATTCGTCTCCACTCGCGCCAATGTGTAGTGCGTGCGGCAATGATGGCAGGCCCAATAACACCAGATTATGGAGCGATTTTAAAAATTCAAGTACATAATCGCCGATTAACAAACTCAAAAAAGGTGATTTAAATATTATTATGTATTAGTATGTGTATAGTCGAAGTCACAAATATTATGTGAGTAGGTATCTGTTTCTAATATGCCTCGGACTATAATATCGGTCTTAGTACCTAAGAAGGTATTATCTATAGTCAAGTACATATAAAAGGAAATATTATACAGGTAGCTATTTGACACGACTGCTGTAAAGATATTTAAGACCTCCACCGTATAACGTCGTTGAACCACGTTAAGTTGTCGCGAGAATGAAGCATTACTTAACGGACTCTACAATAATAAAATTAAAGGAGGGCATTCATTTTAATACGAAAGATTTAGGGTAAGACTGCCCTGCAGATGCAGATTTTTGATGTCAATTCAAATAGATTTCTTTTTTATTATTATAAATTATAGGCGAGGCAAAACTAGACAAAGATTACTATGATTTTTTCATTTACCTACTATGTTTATTAGCACTTATATAGGGATTAGGGAGGCGCGTTATATTTGACATCGTAGTCACTTACAAACAAAACTCTGTACTTTAGGTAGGTACCTACCTTGTAGATACAGAAAAATACTAAGTGGTTGTTTGTATCTTCAATTTGGTAAGGCCAACGATGTAACAACTGAACAAATTCCTTGATGATAAATATCAACCATAGAGCTGTAGGGCTAACGTTATAATTTTGTGATAAATACAACACAAACATTGTTGGCTAGTCAACCGTTGAGGACGTTGGCCCGCTGTTATGCGTTTGTGGAAAATATCACTTTGGTATTACATTGTAGGTCCATTGCGTTTTTAACCACATTATATTTTTTTTTATCAGTAGCAGCCAAGTGGAAGTTTATATTAATAGCATAGATTTGCATGTTGAATAAAATTTCTTCATTAAAACGTGAGTAGAAAGTAATAAAAGATTTTAAATTTTATTTCGGTTAACCCAACGATATACCCACGAGAAAATATCCTCGTTGGTTGATAGATCGCAGATTTAGTGGGCCCAATGATATATGTTAGTGTGAAAATCAACGAGAACTCAACACGGTTACCCCAATGTTGGGGCTTTGCTGGCATGTCCACTACCACTTCCCTACAAAATCCCCACCGTTGGCAAGAACACCCCAACGGTAAATGCTACTAGGGCAGCTCCGCACGTGATTTCGGAATGCGTCGGCGTACCTAAACAACTGGATGAAATGAAAGCGCTGATTCTGTGAAATCTTTTGAGGCACCAGAAGGGTTACTCCGAAACCCAAAAAACGAAGTTCGTAACGTGCTGTCCCTCTCGCTCTCATGTTATACTGTAAATGACTGAGCGGGAAGGCGCCATACGAACTTCGTTTTTCGAATTTCGGAGTAGCCCCTCAGGGCTATTATACTCTTCTCGAACTATTTTTTTATGTCTTGATTGTTAATTGCGAATTTTTTGTCTACCGATAAGATATACTCAATCTTTCAAGCGGAAGTCTTCGCCATAAATAAATGCGCCGAGATAAACCTTGACAAGAACCTAAGACACCATCACATTTACATCAACTCGGACAGTCAAGCTACCCTGTTTGCACTACGAGTAGAATCCCTAGAGACCAACTCGAGGCTAGTGCAAACCTGCAACAATAACCTAAATGCCCTGGCTAATTCCAATAAAGTTATACTTAGATGGGTACCAGGACACTCCGACATTGACGGAAACGAATGAGCAGACAAACTCGCCTATAAGGGCGCGGACACGCCCCAAGTCGGCCCAGAACCCTTTTGTGGGATCACAAAACGAAAGGCATACGCTCTGCTCAATGACTTATATAGATCTAAGGCAATCGAGGAATGGAGGCTCGTAAAAGGACAAAACCACTCGAAAACCGTAATTAAGGGATTCAAGCAAAAGTTGTCGAAAGAGATACTACAGCTCAAGACCAAAAATCTGCGCAATAACAAGAATCCTGACAGGCCACTGCAAACTAAACAAACACCTGTTTCAAATGGGTATGAAACAGGACGCAGTATGTAGATTCTGCCAAGAGGCAGAGGAGACTGCAATGCACGTCCTCTGCTTCTGTGGACCACTCTTGAGGAAAAGAAGTATCCACCTAGGGCAACATGTCGTGCCCCCGGAAGAGATACAAAATTTCACTGCCCAAAGAATTTGGCAATTCCTAGACTCAACGGGCCTCAGTAGTGAACTCTAATAAAGGGCTGCCACAATAGATCAAATCTGGTCGAAGCGGCATACAGAAGGCCCACAAATCAACAATAATAATAATAAGGTATAGCGGGCTAAGACCGGATCAAAGGTAATATGGGATGAAAGCAATTTCCAGCGAAACGTTACATATTTTTTTTATCACTGGCAACATAGTGGGCGTAAGGGATAAAATGGCGACGCACACTGATAAATAAATATCTACCGTTTCTATGGAATTTGCTTCCATTCCATCCTATCTTACCTTTGATCCGGTCTTACCCGGGTATACCTTACTCTCCGTTGTCAAACCAGTGACAGGCTAAAACATTTTGGTACCGAATAAACTTCACTGAGATCTAGCCAATTTTTTTTAGACTGTTCCTATACTTAGTTACTAAAAGAAAGCGAGCGGCTGCAGTGCTTCTTTACGTCAAATAACTTATTAATTATCAAGTTTTTCAATCAAATAACTAACAGCGTCAATATTGCGTATCCCTCAATGGGTTTCCTGTTGGGAACATTTTGTTAGGTTGGGTATACTCACTGTGCCTAGCTTGTATGTTCTCGTCCTTCTTACACAGTTGATAATTGATAAAGCATAAATCTAGGTTTGAGACTTATGAAGAACAAGAGCTGCGTTTACTCACGCGGACAAAAAACATAAGTCACAGTTTTTGACCAAAATCTAAAATTGAGGAACACTGCTCTAGGCACCAGGCTGTTAAACTGTTTAATGAACTACCTCCCGATTTAAAAAGCATTGCCGATTACGCAATTTTCAAAAGACGATTAAAGTGCTTTTTGTTGAGAAGGTGTTTCTATAGTGTGGACGAAATATTTAATGACCACTTAATTTTGTATCCTTGACATTTTCATTTTAGTATAAATGTGGTGTAAATATATTATTAAAATTATTAATTTATTATTGGATTAGGTATTTTGATAAGAATTATTTAATTTGTGACTGTTCAATTTTAATTATATTGTAATAATATTTTAATAGGTTTATATTCTTGACATTTTAATTTATTTATTAACTCTGATGGTATTGATTTTTGGACTAGGTTTTATGGTTTGGATTATTGAATTAGTCATTTTTTAATTTACTTTAATTTTATTGTATTATTATAATAATTCGTTGACATATGAAAGCTGTATCTGAGGCGTAGCTATAATTATTGTTAATGTTAAATGAATGGTTTCAAACACAATCATGTATTGTATATGAACGAATAAATAAATAATAATAAATAAATAAATAAATAATTTTCGGCAAGGACCATAATGAATTTACGAATATTATTAGCTTGTGCTTAAATACTTGTATATTTATTATGCAACAAAAGTACAAGTTAGTTACAACCAAAACCACTAATAGTATTAGCTTGTACTTTTTTATGCAAAATGCAATAGGGCCTAGTTTGTGATTGGCCTATTACCTACGACTAATATTACCAATCACGTGGCACAAGCGTGTTTAAGAGTCCCCAGTTAGCTCGGTTCTCCATACAAACGTAGTTACGCTCTCATTTTCAAACGACTGGCTAGTTTGCTCTGAAACTTTGTACTTAGAATAAGTTTAGGTATATGCAGGCCTGTAATTAGTTTATGTAGCTTCAGATACCATAGTAAAAAAAAAAGCGAATTTAAGTTTTTCATACAAAACTTGTTTTTGCTGTATTTCGTTTGTTTTATAAACTGCAGGCATATAAACTAGTTTCAGGCCTAGATATACCTCATGTCATACAATATGCAAATTTTCGTTACAATCGCACGTAGTTTTAAAATAAGAACGAAACTCCGTTTGTATGGGAAGGTGAAATTCGGCCGAGCTTACTGCGGACTCTTAAGTAGAGATAAATTTGATCACCCGAGATAAACACTCTACTTTTCATTTCGACTGTGAGGAAAATGAAATCATCACTATCATCATCATTATCATCATGATCATCATCATCATGATCATCAACATCATGATCATCATGATCATCATCATCATGATCATCATCAGCATCATCATCGTCATCGTCATGATCATGATCATCATCATCATCATCATCATCATCATCATCATCATCATCATCATCATCATCATCATCATCATCATCATCATCATCATCATCATCATCATAATCATCATCATCATCATCATCATCATCATCATCATCATCATCATCATCATCATCATCATCATCATCATCATCATCATCATCATCATCAGAATCATCATGATTGCGATTGCGATATCGCGATATGAAAAGCTTTTATTTTAATAGTATGACGTAACTTAATTATCTTCTACTCTGTGGCTATTAATCGTAACTAACAATAAAATACTTTCCACCCTAGGGATGGAAAAGCTATTTTTCACCCGGCTAAATACCCATGAAAATTAAACTTTCCTAAGAGGAGAGATTTTTTTAATATTTGCATTAAAACGAGTCTCTTTAAACAAAGTCATTTTATTTTTCGAAATGAAGTTCTATTTTCGTAATTATTATAGTCCATGTCCATTCAGTGTTGGCTTATGAATATATCAGTTCAGTCGGAAGTGCCATAGAATATAGAGTATCCGACATTGAAAAGTATGCTATTAAAGTTTAGTCTATAAAGTCCTTATTGAAAGATTAAAATCGGTGAGTAGAAAAACGTAGCAGACAGACAGACATAGTTACTTTTACATGTATAATATTAGTATGGCTATGTTAAGTTATGATCTCGTTATTTTAGCTGAACTTAGCAGTAATTTACTACTGAAAACGGCTCACTTCTGGGGTGTAACAGTGTAACCACTGAAACATCAAGCATATCGTGATGGAGTTACCTAATAGACAAATGAAAACAAATTATTTCCGGATAAGCGAGTTCGTAAATAAATAGTCGTATTATTATTAGGTCCGTTGTTGTTGCCTCGCGAATTCTCGGAATACCCCCGAGCACGCGCCACGTCGCCCCGTCGCGCCGAGGCTGTCTATAGTTTAGTTTTTCACATTTACAATTTCGATATTTCCAAGAATAGGTTGCCGGTTGCCTCGTTCGCTCCCTCTCACTTACCTTGTTATTATTAGTGTTTTAGTCGGCAGATATATGTTTGTTTTGTTTTGTTTTATACATAAGCTCAATCAGCTGTTTATCAAGAGAAAAAATAACAAAAAAAAAATTGTCACGTCTGAAAATGTGTAGGTATACACTTCGGAACTTATATGTGGAGAGCATTGTAAATAATCGTAGGTATACATACAGTGTGTCTGGTCAACGATGTCGGAGCTTTTAAGGTTGTGTAGTACAATCAATTTGATCGATAAATCACCACGTGGTTTTTTTTTTAAGTCAACGGTCATGAAATGGCGGCATTTTTAATTTTTCACACACCTGAGCACGGGTGCATGTGGTATTTTTGCTATTATCTGTCAATTATTCGTAATACGAATACAAAAAATATCTTATTAGATAGCTAAACATATTTATTATATTATATTTCCAGACGTTATGTATGACTGTACCTGACTGACTGTATGATTAGGATATAATTTGGTACCTTAGTATGTAGGCTAAGATATAAATTTTAATATATTATTTTCTAAAGCTTATTATAGCACACAAGACTACATGAATAATGAAGCCGCGTGGGATTAATGTAAATTATAGCGTCATGTAGGTATATGAATAATTATTTTAACGAATACCTAAGGTATTATTATTATTTTAATCTTAATTGTTTTATATACTCTGACATTTAGAATTTTATTCTAGACACATGCTAGATTATTTATTTTTTATTGACAATCCTTTTGGGATTTATCATTGATTATTTTAATTTTAAAAATGATGATTTTATCAATAATATTACACTTAAGTTAAATGATCTGATTAGGTTTTTCTGGGTTTCCCTAATCCTTGCAGCAAATGTTGGATCATATTGTATTTCTCCTAGCAAACGTTCACTCTCATGTAACTGACATTTCGAAAGTGCTTGTAACTAGGCCTACTTGAATAAAGAATATTTTGATTTGATTTGATTTGATATACCTATCTTCCTAATTTATAGATATACTAGCTTCGTCCGCCTTACATTCATTTATCGCGGATAAGGGTCTTTTTCCGGGATAAAAAGTAGCCTATGTCCTTCCCCTGGACTCAAACGAACTCCCTATACCAAATTTCATTCCAATCGGTTCAGCGGCTTAAGCGTGAAGAGGTACCTAACAGACAGACAGACAGACTCAGTTTCACATTTATAATATTAGTATGGATATGTTTCATTTCATCTTCTAAAAAACACAAAATTTCGCCCGATCGAACAAACCTCGGTCGTCTAGGTTCGAACTTATATCATTAATAAATTAAAACAAAATATTATATTCAATCATGCATGTTACAAATTATAAAAACTACATTTCTGCCAAAGCACTCCAACTTACAAACGATCCCAAAGTATCTACTTAATGTGAAATAATGATTCGTGACCTTTTTATCAGATGTTTTTGAAAGAAGGAAGGTCTTCCCTAAAATTCTGGTGGTTACGTTCTGAAACCCGTGTTCGTTCGTAATACAAAATAATTGCGACACTCCGGCGCCGACCACCCGACGCGACAGCTTACGTTGTCATGGTAACCACTTAAGCGTGTTACGGGACAGCTTAGGATAGGATCGCTGTCGATCATCTCAATTTTTTTCAATGCTCACACTCAAATTGACAAAGTACTAACAAACATTAGCAAACTCGCCGAGGAACTGGACTTCAAGTGGGGTAGAGCCAGTGAATAAGTGAATTCAATGAGGGTCACCCGCTATTGTATTCCCGCTGACCTTTGCGACACTTACATAATTATATTCTATACCTGCGACAATAATACATTATACATTTGCACAGTATCATGACATTGTCTCGAGTTTTTTAAGTGATAAGTGAGTTAATTACAGGTATATAACAATTACAATACTCTGTCAGGAATTAACAGCGGTAAAGTATAAACACAAACATGAACTCATTGAACTCGCTGTTGCGAAGCGACTAAACCAGTGTAGGTTCAAGCTGCGAGCGAGGGAGCCGAATGCACCTGCCGGAGTGCCGATGCCGTCGCTCTGGCGGCGCGGCCCGCTCCATTGCACAAACGTCGAGAACATAATAACCTTGTTGTTATTTACGGTAAGCGAGTAAATAAACCGCGCTCGAAGGGATTGGCAAACGAAATTGCAGATATAATCGAATCATTGAGATCGATTTTGCATTTAGCTCAACAATACAATCAACAAGTTAAACTAAGAGCTCGTTTGTGATCTGGAAAACTTGGCAGTCTATATGGACCTATAAAATAAAGTTATAGGTCCATGGCAGTCTAGTTATATTCTACGCCAATTCGACCTAAGTAACCATACTCGTGTAAAAAGGACCCGGATCCTCATTGCTGGATTTGGAAAATCGTTACTGAGCGAGCAGGTGTTACTACGGATGTTACCCCGATGCGGACTTAAGAATATTGTAAGTTATGGTAATTTGAAGGGTGAACCTTTTGATTTGTATTCAGTATCTCATCTACTTATAGGTACCTATAGGTAGATGAGATCTAGTGTTTAGTCATAGATAAGTTCAACTGTTATAGACGCAGGGAAAGTCTTGGAAGTCAATAAGAGTTTACACAAGAAACTATACATTCAATTAAATGTTATGTGAGTGAGTGAATACGGTGAATAATGATGAATGAAGGTGGATGCAATAGCTCTCCGAAGTGGGCGCCCGCGAGGCGCGGAGTGCTCGAGTGGCGGAGAACTCGCCACTTGGCTGGGCTGAAACCTGCGGGACCGGTCGTACGGCAACGCTTTTTGTTCCCTGCCATGTTGCCAACTTACCAACCGCCTCGCCCGGCCCACTAATGAGAGCTCTTCGCTGAATGGGAATTGTTCATTACAAACCGAAGAGCTGCAATTATTATACGTCTGAGGCTTCCATATGGAATACGTATTATCTATTTTAAACAGAAAATCTTAGTAGGTGGCTTCTACATAAACAGCACTATGTTCAAAAAAACAACAAAACGGATTTCGTGAATTAAGTTTCAGAAGAAAAATATACACTAAAAGACTAAATAAAATAAAACTTTAAAATATGTACGGTTACTAAAAACAATCAGTTTCATTTAAGAGCTTTTATTAGGGCTAGTTGAGTGAGTGACACAAGAATTAGTCACGTAACTCATGAATAGACATTAGACATTCGTATTTGTACGGAGAAGTTCCATCGAGCTAAATTTATCGAGCAGCATCATTAGCAACAGGTGCGGCTTCGCCACCAAAGGTTTCCATCTTCCACGATTACGCACCTATTATTTTTATTTTTTAAATTATAACAAAAAAGGGAATAGCAACGTTGATGTAACATACTTAATGCATTTTTTTTACCTAAGCCCAATAATTACATAAAAATTAAACGAGATCATTGAGCTCTTTCTAAATCTCAGATATTTCAATGACTATCTAGTACAACTGTGCCACGTGACAAATATTGTCCCATTACTTTCAATACAGTGAGAGAAAGATGGGTGAGGCTATGTCGCGTGGCAAACGAAGTCGCGGTAAGTTGCGCTAATCCCGCAGGTGCGAGTCGGATTCGCGCGTGAAGGGTTCCGTACGAAACGTACCTACGCAAAGAGCGCCGAGAAAAACCGAAGAAGTACTTACGTTTCGTGTATGTACAACCTTTAATTTTTTTTGTTTTTTTGGCCTCACTTTAAATTCAATTAAATTTCATTGTTAATTCGTTCTTGTTAAGCGAAGATATTTTTACTTTTTAAGTGCTTACTATTTATATTATTTATATAGTTGAGATGATAGTATACACATTCTGTAAAAAAATCAAGTTTCTCCGTTTTACGGTCCAACCGTTACCTAAATACTGTGACAGACAGGCAGACTTGCGGAGGCTTATTGATAGGGTTCCGTGGATTAGATACCATTTGGGTGTGGAACCCTATAAAATAGCTTATTCTACTATTAATCACATAGGTAGGTACTTACCTATGCCTATGGTCAGCTTTGCCGATCCATAGTAATAATAACATTACCTGTTCTTTGCCTTGATATCTAGCTGCCGATCTATCGTAATTAGTTAATACTTACCTATGCACTATGTACCTATTCAGTTAACTAAATAGGCATACGTAGGTATCTACAACAAAGTAGAACATTATTCCCCAATAACTTTTATAATCGTCATCCAATATGCAGGTTCACGTCAGGTTATTTAAATGAAAGTTTGACCGTATTTTGCGGCAAGGTGCGGCAGTGTGATGCGAGTCACTCGAGCCCGAATGAGATGGTTCGGTATGCGGAGCGGCGGGGGCGGGCGGACGTGCCAATGTTGCGGCGACCTGAGGTAGGCAGGCAAGCAACATATTTATTCATATGCCCGAGGCGTAAATCACCGTGCATCTATTTCGAGTGGGCCGGTGCGGGCGAGAGGAGCGCGGAGTGGGGCGCGGGTAGACGCCCGATGCCGGTCTGGCGCCAGAAGGATTCCCCAACGCCCCCCGCTCCCTCCGCGCTGCGCGCTCGAGGTCACGCGTCGCTCGCGCTTTTGCTGCCGCGAATGGCCGCGATTTAAACAAGCACCCGTTGCGCTGCGCTATCATCCGCCGCCTATTCTATTAAGTATACGACCACACTTGACTAATTGATCTGGTAGGTAGTTATGTTATAGTTATAGCTGCTTCACCTTTGCACTATAAATGTGATCAGGCATTTTATATGAAACCTCTTTATTTTCTGACTGTATGTTATGTACCGTCAGCCACACACTTAACTGACCATTGGTATACCTTATTGACATTGACATAAAGCCTACCGGTGGTCACTTAAGTGGCTTGCTGTTTGTACCTATTTAGTGCTAAATCAACCAGGATAATTGCCTCTGAAGGCAAGTTTAATCGTATCATAGAATTTGAACAATTTACATGCCGCTACCTAAAATTTTGCACTTAAATAATATACAAACACCGGCCAAGAGCATGTCGGACCATGAAATACACTAGGTACCTACAGATGAAAAAAATACGATGTGAAAAAGTGTACCAGCCGTCCGTCCTTATGTAACAGCCATTTTAATCAAAAACTTCAAGATAATAAAAAATATTGATGATTTTTTTTAGTATAGGTGTCTTGTGTAATTGTAATGTGGTAGTTAAATAAAAAAATAACCGCCCAAGTGCGAGTCGGACTCGCGCACCGAGGGTTTTGTACAAACTTTTACTTACCCTAACATTATTAACCGCTTCCGGTTGATTAACTTTACACCTGATATATATAGTATTCCATAAAAATAAACAAATGAGGTGCAAACTAAACGTAACCGTGTTTTTCAAATTGGCTTTTGTAAAAACTAAAAATAAAATCTAGATAGTGACATCGTTTTAATTTTCATGTACTTACTTAATACTTGTGTTTATGTACCTACACAAATTGTGAAAATTTCAAAATTTTCGTGTGGTAAGCTTTTTTCCACATTTTCCTTAATATAACAAAATCTACTCAATCACAATAAAAAAATTGTTCGAAAAATGTGAAAATCAAGCCCTTTCATATGGTACCCTACTTGACCTAGTAACTAGTTTTAATTTTTCCCCTCATATTCGTCGTTTTTTTTTTAGAAAATAAAAATATTTTTTTAAATATTTCCTTTGCCATGTGGGCTGACCATGTTTAAGTATAAATATTCCAAATTTCAAATAGATAGCATAAGTCGTTTTTGAAATATATATATATATATATATATATGGCGCTCTAATAGTCGTAGGTACAAACAGACAGACCGAGTCGCACCATAAGGGTTCCTTTTTTACCTTTTTGGTACGGAACGCTAAAAATAATAACTATACTTACTTCTAATATGTTACTAAAGTCCCTTATCTACTTCGAGTAGACTACTTGGCATATTTTGACGAATCATGTTTTGGCAGCGCGAACCACAAGTTCCAAGGTGGCATAGTTTATCCAAATGTTATCACTATAATTTACGTAGGGTAGATGCCCCAGTTCTGGCCACTGGGTCGGTTTTGGCCATTTTCAACTTTAAGTTGAGTTTACTAAGGCAACTTGACAAGTCTATGGTCTACATGTGATACATGACATAGCACCACAGATGACGATGTCATCTGTCATGTGTTAGTTGTCATTTAGTTGACAGGAGCCATGTTGTGTCGAGTCATGTGAAATTTGGTATTTCCTTAATTAAAACAATAAGATTGGAAGGTGAGTAATCTGTCATTATTTTTTGAATCCTTCCATATTTCTACGAGTTTTTTATTTAAAGTATATGTCAAAAGTATTATTTAAGGCTATGTTAGGTTATTTTCTTGATGTGCTTATTAGAAATTACGTTATGCCTATTGGCCAAAACTGGCAACTTGTATTCGTGATTTCTCCCTTTACAACTGGAACACATACTGACCTAGTTCTGGCCACTTAGGTATCTATCCTACATTTAATGATACAAAATTATTGTTTTTCACACAGAGACTAGAAAAATGAGTGAGAAGATGTCAAGCAGGAAGAAAGAAGTAAAAAAAAAATATATTTCAGTACTCGCCCCACAAAGTCGGCTTGGCGTTAGAAGCAATTAGAAATGGCATGAAGGCTGCTACTGCTAGCAAAAAGTATAAAGTACCTCGAACAACCTTGAGACATAAGCTTTCTGGACATGCACCTGAAACTTCTGGACATGTAGGACCTCAAGCAGTTCTTGGCGAGCAAATTGAAACTGACCTCGTTGCATGGATCAAAGAGTGTGCTCGTCATGGGTTTCCAATCGATAAAGAAAGACTATTCGACTCTGTGAAAAAAATGTGGAAAAAGGAAATCTAAAAACACCTTTTATAAATAATAGGCCTTCCAGGTCATGGTTTGAGGGATTCATGAGTAGACACCCTGATTTGAGTCAAAAACACGCCGAGTATATAAATAAAGCTCGAGCGTTAATTACTGAAGAAAAAATTAGAAACTGGTACCAAGAAGTTTCTACATTGTTGGGTTCAGAAAACCTGAAAATATTAGAAGATCCGACGCGAGTGGAATTGCGATGAAACTTCTTTTTTTCTTGCACCAAATGGAGCTTTAGTGCTAGCTGAGAAAGGAAAACATGTCTATGACACGTCAAATAACAGTGACAAAGAAAATATCACAACTCTGTTTACAGTCAATGCAGTTGGTGAGTATGCACCTCCACTGACAGTTTATAAATACAAACGGATGAGCAGTGAAGTAGTACAAAATGCACCAGATGGATGGGGACTGGGCAAAACTGACAAGGGTTGGATGACAGGAGAGGCATTTTATGAATACATTGGAAATGTATTTATTCCTTACCTCAAAGAGAAAGAAATAGCCTTACCTGTCATCTTGTTTTTAGATGGGCATAAGTCACATCTTACAATGCATCTGAGTACATTATGTCGTGAAAATGGAATCATCGTCGAGGCACTCGTCCCAAATACAACACATATGATGCAGCCGCTGGATGTTGCGGTTTTTTTCCCTTAAAACAAAACTGGCGTCAACTTGTGAAGAAATGGCGAATTGAAAATGATGGAAAAGATATCACCAAATTTAACCTTCCTACAGCTGTTCACAGTTTACTAGTCAATAATGAAGCTTTTGCAAACAATGTTAGAGCGGGCTGTATCCATTTGGTCCTGACTTTGTGAATTACAAGAGAGTTGTTCAATCAACCGGCAACACAAACGTTAAATATGACGCTGTACCGAAGTCTGTCATTTCTGAGTCAAGCTATCTTAGATAGGTACCTTGAAAGTAAAATAGACCCTAGCTTGCTAAAGGACTTTTACTTAACGTGTGAATCAGGCACTGACTGGGAAGGCAAAAAGGAGGCAATAATGCTTTATGATACTTGGCTGGCTTTCAAAAATGATACTACTAACCATGCACTTGCAGCTGTATCTAAAGACATCGATGATTCCCCTCTTTTCGACATTTGCGGCATAAATGATATTGCTAACGAGATGCATACCCCTAACAAAGAAATCTCAGCAAAAGATCCATCAACCAACTCGAAGTTCAGTCCAATGGCATAGAAAATCCAGGCCTACCTGCGTTGTTTCTTATAAACCGCGACAAAAACAATTCCGACACAGAGCTATCCCTTAATCCCGCCCACCCATCTGCCTCAGCTTTTACTGCCTTAAACAAAAATGATGTCACGACAAATTGATACGCCAAAAAATTACAATAATGTCAATGAGTCATCAACTAGTCATGAAGCTTTATCTAAAGATATTGAAGATTGCCTACCAACATCCTTTCTTGAAACCGATGAAAAGATGGCTTCGCTCGACAAATGCATACACCAAACAAGGATAATTCCAATACAGCCTCAGCATCTTCCGATGCTACCTCCAATGTTGTTGAAAGTGTTGCAACCCCCTACTGTACGGAACAGGCCGGTTCCACCAAAGAGTCTACCAAGGATAATAAGAAGAAGAAAAAATAGTAAGTAACATTGTCAGGAATTGCGTCTTATGGCCTGAGAAAATAATTCCTAAGAGCACAAAAAAAGCAAAATATATTCCTTCGGTACTTACTTCCGACAAATGTATGGAGATTATGCAATCAACTGAAATAAAAAAGCCAAATCCAAAAATCGGTAACAAAAGAGCAAAATCGTTAAAAAAAGGACCTTGTGTCGAGTCTAGAGCCAAGAATTTGAAAACAATAGCTAAACATTCTAAGATTAGTGTAAAGAAAAAAATTCTATATAGATCTGATTCAGAAGAATCTAGCGAAAAATGTGACAATTTTTCTGTCCATGATACAGATGGCTCTATAGGTGAAGACGTAAGCAATGACTGCGATGATCAAGAAATTAAAAATATCTATAAAATTGGGGACTTTGTAATATTTGTTTATGAAGGAGAATATTTTGTAGGGCAGATAGAGTTCTTAAATGAAGAAGAGGTACAAATAAAGTCCATGCAAAAAACTGCAAAGAATTGGAAATGGCCAGACAGAGTTGATTTAAATTTCTATCCTTACGATGACATCAAACAGAAAATCGCTACACCAAAAAAAGTTTCGAAGAGAGATGTATATTGTGTTCCAGAAATTGAAAAGTATTGGGAGTTTTCTACCTAAGTTTGTTAATGGGTGCCTACAAGAAGATCTCACAAGTAATTATTACCTAAGATTAATTAAGATATTAACAAGCCTAAGACAAATTATATATCATGGCAGAGTATATTTGATATTGATAGTTAATTTAATGTTAAAAATGTGTAAACTTGCAAATAAATGTGACAACTGTTTGATTTTAACTGACGTTTTTAAATTATTTTGATGTGGCCAAAACTGGCACAAACGTGTGGCCACAAATGGGTAAAAAGTGGCCAAAAGTGGCTCCCGAGCTCTTTTTTGGTATTTGATTTAAAAATATATATACGAAATGTCAGAATCTTAACAGTGGAGATTTATATGACTATAGTAGGGTAAACCAGGGTATGATTGCCCACTGGCAGTGATTGCCCGCTTTAAAAAAATATTATCGACTATTAGCATTGGATCGTTCTAGTTGGGTTACAATTCGCTAGATGGTGCAGTAATTTAATGTTTAGTAGATTTAAAACTGACATCTGGCAACACTCTAGAAACAAAAAAACAGTAATGGCGGATTTTGTCTAGATGGGTGAAAGTGTTACTCAACCAGGTAAGCATTTTAACAGTTTTCTTAAGAACTTACTTTCTTAAAGTATTTTTGTGTGTTGATTATTTGATATTCAGCTTGTATTTCATGAATGTGATGAAAGTAAATGTAGCCTAACATCGTTTTCAATGCAAATCGGTGTTCAATTTTAAATCTTAACGGTTATTTTAGCCGTGGGCAATCACTGAACCAAAATTTGAACATTTTTAGTAATTGCCCACCCTTTTTTTAGTAATTGCCATGTGGTAATGTCTATAGCTATTGCCCGGGCAATATCTGTCATGGTATATTATTGATAAAAGTATTGCCAACATCACTTATTGTTGTGATTCAAATGCTTGAATTCTTTTGCAATCCCTGTGAATTCGTAATATCTAAATCGTAATTGTTATATTTTCAGTATGCTAAAGACACCAAAAGTATAAAAAGTATATTTCATGCACGGTGCATTCCTCGAGACCATAAGGAACATATACCCGACAACACCGATTTGAATTTATTTTTATGCCATCATTGCTTTATGGTAGATGATTCTGAGTCTAGTGATTCTGACTCATCATCATCATCAACGAAAGAATTATTTGATGCTGTCATGAAAGCTAAACGCAACCCTTTTTAACTTATTTAAAACTATCTTGTTACCTAGATTTGAGTTTAATGTTTTGTTTTTAATGTTTATTTTGTGTTTAAAGTCAATTCCGACGACTGACGTCAGACAAAGACTTTGATTTATGATTTTAAGGTATTGGGCAATTACTATGCTGTGATATGGCAATTACTGTAGACTATGGGCAATCTCTGTACTTTTTAGATGATTTTAGTTTCGTTGCATTATTTCCTATGTTACGTAAGTTTTAATTAAAAATTGTTTGTATTCTATAGAAGAGTCTATTAGGCCATAAGAAAATAGTAATAAACAGTTGGTACCTATCATATTTTCTTTTTTATTGCATGTGAATGCGTTTGAAATCCTTAAGTGGGCAATAACTATATGGTTTACCCTATTATATTTTCAACTAGTTGTGCCCGCGGCTCCGCCCGCGTGGAATTCGGTCTGTGTTAGTAAGCGGCTAATTCACCCCTCACCCCTGGAGGCGAAACTTGAAATAAAGTCCAGATAAATATTATACAATTACCACTAAATAAAGTTTTATTTTGTGGTAATTGTATAATCCGCTCCAAAATTTTTGACGTGATTTAAAAGACGTAGAGTCGGTGCCAAACCATGGCACCGACTTCAAAAGGTGATTCAAATGTGATCCGCGGGATTATTGCCTAACGAAATTTTGACCCTTGGTATCCGAATCAACTGTCATAGTCCATACAAAATCATGACATTTGATTCCGATTGCGAGCGTCGAACGCGTTAGGCAATACGGGGGCCGTACCGTACATAAAAGATTATTTATGGCTTTTTAGTTTATATTGAAGTCGGTTCTTTTTTTATAAAAAAAAAAATGTATTTCCACGTTCTTGACTGTAGGTACCTTTCCAAATCAAGTCCATTGCAAATATCAACGAAATCGGCCCTCCAGTCAAATCAGTCTAAGCATGAAAAGGTAAGAAATATACACATAGGAATCCATACTTCCTAACAAACTTTCGAATTTAGGTCTAATATTATTTAGAAGTAAAATTTGAGGAAAGGTGAACATAGATATCAAAAACGTGAGGCCAAGTATTTACATTTTATTTACAGTTACGTTTATGCATGCACAGCTAAATATGTACATATAATTAATTAGGATTTGCGCCTCGATGAGGTTTCGATGCAGCTGCACTACTTTTAGCCGGGTTCCGTTGCATAACTTTGGAGGTGACAAATTCCGTAGAAGCATGATCGGAAGTCCAACTTTCAGGGTTAATGTGTGTGCTGGGATTCCTGAAGCGCTCATTGAGTTTAGGAACTTCATCGGGTATGTTGTGACGTTACCTTCATCCAAGATAGTGTTAATGGAATTATGTACTGCCTGTTCACCTTTTTCGCCAATATCCGCGCATTAAATGCCGCTGCCTGTTCAATGGGGAATGGATGAAAATTTTCAAAAATCTGTATTTTTTTTCTGACGATAAGGAGGCTTATTCCTACCTATAAACAAAATTTCAAGATTTTTGAAAATTTTCATTCATTCTCCATTTTCGGCGTGAGTATGGCTCTTTTACAAACCCAAGAGTTGTCACGTCGCGTCACCTAGCTCAGGTCTTCGTATACGCTCCGAATGTGGTATTCAACGGACGGAACGATCCTGCATAACGTCTCTGGTAATCAAACCAGGCCGTTGGTTTCCTCCAGAAGTCCTTCTCCAACCTGAAGCAGTACCTAGGCGAATTGTTGCACATGTGAGCCCCCTCCTTGATGATACCACCGAGCCACTTATCTCGTATTATGTTGTATTATTAAATCAATTATGCAATTAAATTTGTTGATATCCGTATCTTCTAAACTTCGAGTTAATTTGGCAAAATGGTATTAATTTTAGCGCCACCTGTTAGTTTCGCAAGGTACTCGATACTCGTAGGCTCCTAGCACATGTTTGAGAAAAGTTTGCACCTCCTTCGTAAGTTGCGCGATAAGATTCAGGTGCAAACTTAACTCAATCAAATGTAGTGGCTACCCCCCCCTTTTAAGGGTTGAATTTTTGTAGCCTATAACCTGGCCGGGGATTTTCTTGACAGATTAGTAAAGTTTGCATCAAATCTGTTCAGCCGTTTTCACGTGATGCGCGTACAAATAAACAGACAAACAGATAAACAGACAAAAATTTTAAAAACTGTTGGAACGTGTTCTGTTATCGATTTTAAGTATCCCCGGCCAACTTTTTTTCGGATATCTTCCATGTACCTACAGACTTTCGACCCTCTTCAGCTTTATTACTTATATGTATAGATTCAGCTTTATTATATGTATATATGAGTTAGTGCATAAAGAGAGTCATAGTTGCTTATTGACACAAAATGACGGACTTCTGCGTAGGCGAACTGTCTTAAAGTGGCCAGAAATGGGGCATCTGCCCTACTTCGCTCCGCTATACCTACCGGTTGCGACTTCTGATATCATAATCATAACAATATCTTCGAACTTATTGAAACACATTCAACCATCTGTGTTTGACCAAATGTTGAAGTAAAGAATGACATTATCATAGTAGTAGGCTTACGAATCGGCAAGCTCATTCTGCATCTTGCTTCTTTTTAAAAGAGTGTATCCATTATAATACCCATTGTTGGGAAGATTTGCGTCGATCTACATTTCTTATGGGTCCCGACTGTTCAAAATCGCTATGTTCCATATTACAATTTATTATTTGTTATATTGTGAGTATCGATCATGAATCATGAAAGATTTCCATTATAACTTAACAAATTTCTAGGGCACTGGACTTGTTTTTTCTTTTTAGTTTTTTACGCAATCGGGTTTTTTGTTTTTTTAATTATTATTATTTTTTAAATAAAGGAATGTTTCCTTTCAGTAAAGTGAGCTAGCTAAAGGATTTAAGTTAGTTCCCCTCCAGGGCCCATAGATTTTTTCCACCCTGTATATGATCTGCGATTTTCAGTAGTTTCCGAGACATTCACAATATTAGAAGCAGTTTTGTTTATTTTTTGCCCTTATAACCGTGTTACAGATACAGATACTCGTTAAATTTGAGTGAAATTCCTATTTAACCGAATCCCAAAAAACGAGGTGATTCCCAATTTGATTGTATTCCTTTTTAGGGTTCCGTACCTCAATCGGAAAAACGGAACCCTTAATAGGATCACTTTGTTGTCCCTCTGTCCGTCCGTCTGTCTGTCTTGACCCTTTATCTCGAGAAAGTGGAGGTATCGAGTTGAAATTAACACCTTATAGGTAGGTACTCAGGTCTACGGTCCCTTGAAGCTGTGTAAAAATTAAACTTCTACATTAACTTAAAAAAAGGTACGGCCATTTATGCCGCAAAAGACATATTTCGCCACTCTCAAGGGAATCAAAATGATAGGGAACCCCCGTTGACATAAAACTATGAAATATTGCAAATAATATCGTGACATACTACAAATACAATACAAAAATCTGAAAACTATTAATTTGTAATTAAATCATAAAAAATATAGTCTTTTTCAAAAGACATATTTGGACAGCCCGGTAGCGTTAAGTTTGCACCTCACCTGATATATATTGCATATGCTATAGATATCAGGTGAGAACTTAACTCAACCGGAACCGGGTAATATAATAATGATAGGGTAAGTGAAAATTTGTACGGAACCGTCAGTGCGCGAGTCGAACTCGCACTGGGCCGGTTTTTTTATGTTTTTTACCTCAGAACTCCGACATTTCTATACCGATTTAGACATTTCTTTTTTGTTTGAAAGGAGATGCATCCAGTTTGCTCCCATATAATTTTAGTGAAGATCTGAGGATGGAATCCAGGAGGAATTGAAGGAACTCCTTAAATACGGCGTAGTTGGTTAAAAAGTAGGTATCCTATAACCATCTCGGTGTGGCCAGCTACCCGGGTACCACAAATAGTTGAAATCTGTTTAGCCCATTTGGCATGATGAAGGGACAACCACACATACCTACAAAAATCCAAAAAAATAGTTTTTCCACTCGTTAACTGTAATCTGTGAATAAGAACTCCGCGAATCATACGAAAAAGTATACTTTTTAGATTGGACCATCACTCAATACTCTATCGATACTAATATTATAAATGCGAAAGTGTGATGTCTGTCTGTCTGTCTGTTACTTCTTCACGCTTAAACCACTGAACCAATTTGGATAAAATTTGGCATGGAAATAGTTCGAGTCCCGGGGAAGGACATAGGCTACTTTTTATCTCGGAGAAATACCCATATCCGCGATGATTTAATTTAAGGCGGACGAAGTCGAGGGTAGAAGCTAGTGGTTTATATATGTCACTGAACCTCTATAATATAACTCATCCGCATAGAACTATTATGTATTTCAAAAAAGAACGCTGTTTTTGCATTTTTTTTTAAATAGGTATGTATCTTCATTGTACAAACATTTCATTTTTACGACTTTATAATTGTACTAGCTTTTGCCCGCGACTTCGTCCGCGTATAGCTCGAATTTCGAAGAATCCTTTTTTTTACTGCGCCTCTACCTACATACATCTCTAACGGAATATGTGTTTCAACTTTCGTATTACTTTTTATGTAACTACTTGATATTTGAAAAAAAACAGATGTAGGTAATTGGACAATAATTTAGATTTAACTATTGATAATATTGAACATTAGGTAGTTTTTATAACTACTGAAATAATATTGCAGTGCTTCTTTAAATATATACCACGAACTAAAAAAATAGTTTCTAAGGGATAAATGAAAATATCCCACCCCTTCCCTCCACTTCCTATTGAAACCATTTAGGAAACGAAATTTTCAACGAAATTAGTTGTCATAGACTTCGCTATCTGTCTGTGTGTCCGTCCGTCAGTCTGTCTGCCTGTCCACTGCATGATAACCGTGATAGTTAGACAGTTGAAGTTTTCACAGATGATCTATTTCTGTTGCTGGTATAACAAAAAATAGTAAAGACAGAATAATCTTATGTCTGTCTGTCAATTCCAGTAACCAATATAAAATGATCGAACACCGTGTACATTTTTCATAGGAGTAGGGATCTGCTTACACTGGATTATCATAGATACAGCCGTTTGTAGTCTATATTTTTGCGGAGTCCTCGGTTTGCGAGTCTGACTCGCACTTGGCCGGACGGAAGATGGCACTGTGCAATGTGTGGCAATTAATTTATTGTCGTTTAATTTAGTTGTATAATTATTAAATCAATTATTCAATTAAATATGTTTATATCCGTACCCCCTCTACTAAACTTAGAGTTAATTTGGCAAAATCCTTCTTCAGTGGCTGATTTATGTCAAAACGTATTAATTTTAGCGCCAACTGTTAGTTTAGCAAGATACTCGATAGTCGTATTAGTCGTAGCACACATTTCAATGAAGTTTGTATGTAAATTTACATGCAAACTTCTGACATGTCATGACATTTCAAAAAATGATTAAATTTCTTGAATTCGTTTCATCTATGAATGATGATGATTTTTATGATGCAGAAATATACGGAAAAAATAAAGAACGAAAAGCGTTAAGAACTAACGCAATCCAGTTACGCAAACAGGTACTAACGTCGTGTCATATGGTTTCAAGTCAATTATTTGTTTACAATTCTCGGAATAAAAATTTCAGAGTATAAACAAAAGTGAATTTTTTCCATTTATTGTTAAAAAGAACCCGTTTTATGCATTTGTCTTATTTATAAACCATACTTTTGTATCGAAATGTTTTTTATCATTCAGAGATGATCGCGCGTCCAAAATGTAGAACGGGCTATTATCCGGCTATATTAAGATATACTCTTATTTGTATGATACGTCATATACGGAAGGTGTGTTCTTTGCTTAATCGTGTAGGTAGCATTACTGTTGCTAGGTAAACAATAGGGAAAATGCATGATTTTTTATTTTTGTTTTATTAAAATCTCATTCATGTAACAAACAGTAGACACATAATATTTTCTTCTGTTTCCGCGTTTATTACTCATTGAAATAAAACAATTTAACGGATTACGTTTCGGAGCTTTCCAGCTTTCCATGGTCACGGGAGGACTGAGAAAAGATGTATTTTCCTCTGTCAAAGTTACAATTTGTGCAAACTACCCATTTTTTGAAAAAACACAAATAAAGGTGTACATACATGCCAGATGGGCCTAAGCTGTAAAGACGTCGGGAACTAAAATGAGATAATATACGCGATATAATCCGTTAAATTGTTTTATTTCAAACAGTAGACACCATTTTTTTTTTTTTGAATAACTTTAAAAATAACCAAGATATAAGCCATCACACATTTCATTCTATCTCTTTCTAGCAAAACGGAATTTAATATGAAGTTTATATGGCCGGCGTAGACTATGACATAACAGTAGATGTCGGACCTCTCTGTCAAATCACCGTTTAATTAGCAGTTTATAATGCCTATATCAGGCGTATTTCTTGGCCGATTTTAATTTTAATTTCACTTTTTGAAATCGTTTTTACGGTTAAATCATATTTTGTTAAGAAAAGCGATAAAAAAATTCATGCATATAATACCTATTGTTTATTCATTACTTAGAAATGAAAATGTCACAATGAACAACAGGTAATGTTTTTCCATTTATTGTTAGCATACCCCTTTTATGAATGAATACCCTCAAAAGTTGTAGCCTATGTCCTATTCTGATATCTAAGCTATATTACTGCAGAATTTTATGCAAATCTGTTATGTAGTTTTTGGGTACCAGCTTAACGTAAATTCTCACAAACATTCACGTTTATAATATATATAGGATATAGGAATATAGGATAGATAATATTTTCGCGATTATCATTCAATACAAAAAATAATTTATTTTTCATCTCAGCAGCTCAAACATGTAGGGAGCGTGAGGCAAAGTAACTTTTTAGGGTTCCGTACCAAAAAGGTAAAACCCTTATGGTGCGACTCTGTCTGTATGTATGTCTGTCTGTCAGTATATCTCAAGAACTACTTATGTATCTATTTAAAAATTGGAATAGTTATAAACATGGTGAGCCCAAATATATTGCAAAGGAAACATTTTAAAATATATTTTCATTTTCTAAAAAAACGACGAATATGAGGGGGGCAAAAATTAAAACTAGATGATACTCTACTAGCTACTAGAACAAGTAGAGTATCATATGAAAGGACTTTATCTGCATATTTTCAAACAATTTTTTAATTTATTGTGATTAAATTTCGTTTTATTGAGGAAAATGTGGAAAAAAATACCATTCTCCCCCTTTATCTCCGAAGTTTACCGAGCGAAAATGTTGAGATTTTCACAATTTGTATAAATAAATACTTAAATATTACACGAATTAGTTTAATGTTAATTTTTTTATTTCCAATAAAACCCGGTTGCGTTAAGTTGCACCTCATTTGTATATTTGTATGGAATGCTATAGATATCAGGTGAAAACTTAACTTAACTGGAACCAGGTAGTACTGTTAGGGTAAGTGAAAGTTTGTACGGAACCCTCGGTGCGCGAGTCCGACTCGCACTTGGCCGGTTTTTTATTGTTTTATTTAGGATGGCGCGAGTTGTTAATTATTCAGTGCTGGGTCTATGACCGAATTCGAAATATTCTTTTGTCCCTTTCATATCCATATAAAGAAAGCCGGTGACAAAGAGCATTCCAATTCGATTTAGATTTTTGAATAAGACCCCGAAAAAAGAACTAAACCCATGGAGTGTAGAAGTAAGGAGTTTATAATCTCTATATATTCAAATTATCCGCCAAAAGGCGTTAAATTGCTGGCGCCACTGTAACAAGTGCGTGCGTAAGATTAATTAGAATTATCCTAATAATGCCAAAAAAATCCACAACAAAACAAGGAAAATCATTTTAAATACGATTGAATATTTAAACCAGAAGTAGAACGAGGGATTGAGTAGCATTTCGATAAAAATGTTTTGTAATTGGTTGTTGACTTCACACTATCTTGCTACTCTAGCGCCATTGAGGACGGATTTGGAACTATTATTTACTTCTTTCCGCTAGACACTTTTTAAACAGGGGGGTTATTGCCTAACGATATTTTGACACTTGGTATCCGAATTAACTGTCATAGTCCATAAAAAAACATTACTTACACTTGATTCAGATTGCGAGCGTCAAATGCGTTAGGCAATAGGGGGGCAGGTCCAACGCTGTACTGAGTCGGTTCCTGCGGAATGAGAGCGGTACGGGAGGGGTGGATGTACGTGACATGACGTGTCCTAACTGTCTCAGTAAATACATACCTATACGTCACTTTTGTCACCGCTCCCATTCCATACCTCAGGAACAGACTCAGTTCAGTTATTCGTAACGTAAGGCTTATAATAAGAGAGCGGATTTTATTAGAGAAGCTTTTCAGCTTCCGTGTTTACGGGGTCGACTGAGAAAAGATATATTTTCCTTTGTCGAAGTTACAATTTGTTCAAACTACTCACTTTGAAAAAACAAATAAACGTGTACATATACATGCCAGACGGCCTAAATGTGTAAAGACACTTGTGCCAGAAGGGCTTATTTATTTTATTTTAGAAATAAACTACTAGCAGCTAGTTTAGAGTCACCAAACTCTAAACAAAGCTGCTCAATTGCAGCACGTCAAACGTGCGCTTTGAGCCAAGCCAACGAGCTCAAGATACCACGTTCCAAGTAGAAGCTGCGTATGAAGACTCCAACAGTCGAGTGCAAACCTGCTGTATTACCATAGATATGTAAAAGGGGTCACATACAAGATCGGGAACATCTTGAAGCGTGTTTCGATAAAAACATATTTCATTCCGTTGAAGAAGGTATTTTCAACCTTAGACCCGTGAAGAGTAGCACCCCACTGCAGTGCAGAGTGCAGGCATTTACAAGCTGAACTGCAAATGTGGTCTTTCATACGTTAGTCAAATTAAACGCAGTGTATCAACCCGGGTGACGGATCACATATATAGCGGATATCAAGAATCAAGTCTGCAGTCTGCGAACATGTCATTGACAAACCAAACCATTCAATTAAGTTTAATAATCCTTCTATCCTTGCTAATGCTACGTAAGGCTATTGAGATTAAATATCCAAATTTCAATAGAGAAGATGGGTCGTCGCTACCACTAGCTTGGGATCCTGTAATAATTAAATACATCTCATCAAGGAACAAGCAAGACCCAGAACTACAAAACCTTAATTTCCAAACTTTTTAAAAATATATTATTGTTCACAAGTAGTCTTTGTTTTTAAAATAATTATAATTAGTAACGAGTCGGAGCTTTCTTTGCAGCGTTTCTTTCTCCTCAATAAGGCTCATTTTGTGAAACGCTGCTGGTAGTTTCTGGCTCATTGTAACTGTCTTTACACATTAGCCCCATCTGGCATGTAGGTATGACTAATGTACACCATTATTTTGTTTTCTCAAATATTGATAGAATAATATTTTTTCACCCCGTGAACACGGAAGCTGTAAAGCTTCCAGAACATCGGGAACTCACATGAGTTAATACAATATAATCCGTTTAACTTGTGTTATTTCTACCCGCGTATAAAACTTAAAATCTTAACGTAATTCCTTAATTTGCTTGTTTTATGAGAATCGTATATATTTTTTACTAATTTTGAGATCTGTCATCTTCCCTATTACGAGGGCTTATTAAGTGAGTGTCGAGTCACCCCCCGCCACAGATAAAGGTCGATTTGGTGGTTATGGCGGGTGACGCATTCTTTGCGGTTATTGCAATAACCCAAATAAATTGTCCATCCAAATCCAAACTATATTCTCCAAGCCCGATTCTCTTTCCTAAAAATGCAATATTTTGTTACAACGTTAAGTTAGGATCTTGCTCATGGACGTACTCTCTTATTGATATGCTCGGGATCGCGTCCCACCAGGAGTACAGTCACAGCAGATTACTCTAAAAGGCTTTACTAATACGTTTGAAAATGGATAGGTCCATTCGACACTACACATCATGGGGCAGACGAGAAAAAAAAATACTTTACGTGTAGAGGGTACTCTTACTGTACAAATAAAATCTTTTAGATTTAATTTTATCACTTTGTCGTCGTGATTAGATTAATATATATGTATAAGTACTCTGAATCATAACTAAATTGCAAAATGTGTCATTTCCTATTTAAATTATTTTCTTACTTAAACGTTGTTCCATAAAAACATGAATGAGATTTTGTGTAACCAGTGAAATTAGGCTAAGTTTTACAGGTAGAGTAAATAAATAACCAAAATGGAGTAATTCCAGCGAATGTGTGTGAATTTTGGAATTTGATAGCGTTGTTTTTAATTCAGTTAATAAATCGGAGATAGGTAAAGTATATCCATGCCAAATTACAGCTTTCTGTGGTTTGTTATTTTAATAGGAATTTAAAAAAAGTAAAAAACAACGTGATTCGGGTCATTCAGTCAGTGGCACGCTACCACAGATACAAGACATTACTTAATTGGTGGAATGACACAAGTCACGTCGTTTTACTGTTTACCTTTTTTAAATACCTAAAAGAATAGAATACAGTCCTAATAGTGTATGTACTAAGCTGCGGACAGATGAACGGATGGACATGGCGAAACTATAAGGATTCCTTGTTGACTACGGAACCCTCAAAACTTGCTTACCTGATTAAATAACTAAATAGGATTATCGAGTCAAGATACAAAATCTAAAGAGTGATACAATTTCGACCCAAGAGTGAATGATTAATATTTAATAACGGGTTCAATTAAGTTGACAAAATGTGCGACATTAGAGATAGAGCCATCTCTATTGTAATCACAATCAGTAGACAAGTAAAGAGATAAGCTTCTGAGATATCGAAATAATAAATAGTACGTCATAGATTGATAACGAGGAATTCGGCTTTCCCTATCTTTTAAATCGCCAATTCCAAGAACTTTCATATATAATATAACAGAAGAGATGTGTTTTTTCCTTTTACTATAAACAACTATAGGTTGGTAACACGACTATAGTATTAATTACATAGTAGTTTATGAAAATGATACATAATGAGAGGCTTTAAAACACGAGTGTTGTTTAATGAAACGAGCTGGAGGAAAGTTTCTATAAGATATATGTACAGTTGCATATACAAGTTTATCTACAATCCATGTATTAATCTAGAAGGCGCCCGCAACTTCGTTCGCGGAGGGGAACAAGTCATAACCCCTTTTTTTTCTTCAGTGCAGTCGGGGTAAAAAGTATCCTATGACCTTCTGGAGATACCCAGCTACCCGTGTACCAAAAATAGTTTTAATCCGTTTAGCCGATTTTCTGTGATGAAGCCGTAACGACGTATACTCACACAAAAAACCCAAAAAATATACTTTACTAGAAGATGCCCGCAACTTCGTTCGCGGAGGAGAAGAAGTGATAACTCGTCGGTGTAAAAACTGAGCACGATGCGTCTATTACGACTCGAGCATGGCAGTTTTGGAGCACATAGTTTTATGGCAGTTCTGAGGGCCTAGGGAGGTGATGGTGGCATTTATACTCGATAAAAAAAAAAAAAACCGACTCCAAAAAAAACTAAAAAGTAAAAAATTACGCCATAATTCAGTTTCGTATGAATTATGGCGTTATTTTTTACTTTTTAGTTTTTTTTGGAGTCGGTTTTATTTTTTTGTTTAAAAGTTTATTTATTTAACACTTTTTAGTTAATCGTTACTTAAAAGTGTATCTCGTGACGATTCGAACACGCCCAAACACGGCTAGGATACATTATTTTATTACATAGATCTGGTGCCTACCTTCCGGCTCCATCATCAAATCAATTCGATGGTACCATTCTCATCAGGAACATTTAAATTTGTGACTATGAAGTTGCTTAGCTAAATTTATCAAGATATTTTGTCGCCACCCGTAAATCATTTATCATTGAGGAGTTCCGATGGCATTCTGTGGTCTTCTGCATCAGTTCCACTTCACCAATTTACACTTTCTGAATGCAAATGCTTATTATGTTTCTTATAATACCAAAATCGCTATATGTATGCCTACCATATTTGAGGAGTTCCTTCAATTCCTCATGGATTCCATCATCAGATCTTCACCAAAATTAAATGGGATCAACTAGAAAGTACTTTCTATAAAACCAAAAAAAGAAATTTGAAATCGGTCAAATAGTCTTTGAGTAATCGGTGAACATCCATAAAAAAAAAAAAAAAACATTCCGTCGAATTGAGAACCTCCTCCTTTTTTTGGAAGTCGGTTAAAAATGACTAAGCATCCGTCACTCTTGCAGAGCCCACATTCCTGTCAGAATGTGCCGGCTGCCAGGTATCACGCTATCAATGCAACCTTCTAGACCCGCTGGAGAAAAGGAATCTTTTTAGAAAAATAAACTTGCGGCCAGCGACATACTCCTTATGAATAATTAAAAACAAACAAACCACATGATCAGATTGGCCAAACTTTCTGATAGAATTGCTCAAACTGTACTTTTAGTTTTTCAAGAAATATACAATTTTAATGTTAGGTAAGTCTTTTTTATTTTCTCCTAGTCGAAGTGAAAAGCAGAGTGTTTAACACGTGGCTAAAAGCCATTATGACACTTAGACATATAAGTCCTCGCTCACGTCGTGAGCTCGTCCAAATAATCACTTCGTGTCATAATGGCGTGGTGTGTTTAGTATGGAGTACGCATCGCTACAAAATTCCCAACAAAAAATCTGCCGTTTTTCGAGGGGGGTGACAGATATTTTTTTTCCTTTCGTTACTACGCACTCACACTAAAACAATACCATTATCCTACTTTATTTCTCGATCTGTCAAAATGAAATACTAATTGTATGCGATATTTTTCAAACTAATTTTGTAATCGATTACAAGCTATTCCAAGATGCCTGATTTTCTTGAAAACGTTTTATGTATTAATACGTTGTAATATGGTATAACAAAATTAAATAGGGGCTAAAATAAAAATATTTATGACCCCAACTTCGCCCGAAGAAGTGCTAAAAACTATATTGTCTTTAAAAAATACGTTCAGCGTCGGGCTTGATGACATAAACACAAAGGTCTTGAAAGCAGTCGCAACCTCAATTGCTGTGCCTTTGAGCTCTATAATAAATTTAAGTTTCTCCGAAGGCTTTTACCCTAGCAAATTAAAGCCAGCCATTGTGAAGCCCGTATATAAAAAGGGCGACAAAGAACTTGTCTCGAGTTATCGTCCGATTTCGTTGTTATCAGTTTTTCAAACATTTTTGAGAAAATAATATATGATAAGGTATATAACTTTTTGGATATACATGACATTACGGGATTCGCGGCAATGGTCTCAAGCTTATTGAATCTTATTTAGACAGCAGAGAACAATGCACCCAATTAACTCAGATCTGCACTTCATCTGGGGAAGAAAAAAGTTATAAATCAGAATGTAGATTAATAAAATATGGAGTACCCCAAGGAAGTGTACTAGGACCTTTATCATTTCTGATTTATATCAATGATATAGTCAAGTGCACTCAACATCCAATGCTGCTTTTTGCTGATGACAGCACTATCTTGATTAATTCAGATGCCAACATCAATTATGTGAATGAGATCGAACAAGCTATTAAAAATGTCATTACATGGCTAGAAGGTAATAATTTAAAAGTTAACTTGGAAAAAACTTGTGTAATGCAATTTAAACAGCGAATAGAGGTTCCCAAAGTAAACATTACCTTCAAAGGAACAGTTATTGATGAGACTGATGCCACCAAATTTCTAGGACTCCACATAGACAGTAACATGGAGACACATTCCATAGAAGTTTGTAAGAAATTGTACACTTTTTCATATGCACTCTACAAGCTAGCTAATACCAATGACCAAAAAACAGTCTTAGCTGCGTACCACGGCTTTGTAAGCTCAATCATGCACTATGGAGTCATTTTCTGGGGCAATTCGTTATATAGGGATATTCTACTTAAAGCACAGAAACGTTGCATAAGAGCAGTTTGCAAATTAAAGCCAGTTGAAAGCTGCCAGCCTTATTTTAAATCTTTAAAACTCTTGATGCTGCCATGTATTTATATTTTCGAATGTTGCATATTTGTAAAGTGTAATCCTGAGTCGTTTCCAATAAAAACACATTCTCTTAACCTCCGTCAGAGAAAACATACACTAAAATTGAATGTGGGAAATACCGCTCTGATGGAAAATAGCTTCATATCTATGGCACCGAAGATATTTAATAAACTTCCTGAAGAACTAAAATTGGAAACAACAAACACTTTTAAATATTTATTAAGAAATTATTTAATATGTTATTATAGTGTTAAGGATTATTTAAATGATTCTATATAGTGTTAATTATCCTTGACATGTTTTACTTATGATTTTGAACTTATTTCTTTTTCATACTGACAGTACCAATTAGTTGTAATTAAGTAAATGTTATTGTAATTTTTGAATATTTTAATTATCCTTGACATCATTTTATTTTAGCGTTATTATATTTTAGTATTGTTAAACAGGTTTAAGACTAAATTTTATTTATTAGATATCATAAATCACTTAATTTAATATTTGCCAAAGTTTCGTACGCCAAAAGGCACATCATAGCTGTTCTATATCATACCACACTGTCACCTTATTTTACCTATGTATGACGAAATAAATGAATTTGATTTGATTTGATTTGATAAAAGCAAAATTATGAAATGATATTCCATCCTTTTGTATGCTTGATGTATTTGAACGCTTTTTGCACCCATACACAGCACATACAGGCATTTTGACAGAGCTTGTCACGCATAAATAACGATTACAAGACTGCCAATAATCGATGAATGAAGTAGTTTTTATAAAACGGTTTGAACATTGTACCAACGGCTTTGGCAGAGGGAAAACGACATGACAGCGTCTCCATTTACTAAATACTCCAAGTTTTAGCCCATTGTCAATCAATCTACTATAAATGCTGCCAGTACTTTGCAGCGTATTCCGGAAGATAATGGAGAAAAAAATCAGAGGGCTAATTGTAAGATATAGGGAAGATATGAACTGCAGTTTAGACTAGGGTGTATGCATGTGTAATTGTGATAGGTCGCAAAACCGAGATCGGGAATTAGAAGAGACTCCTGTGTTGTTAAATCCGTGCTGAGGCAGAAATCGTTATTCGTATCGGAAACAATGGTTGCACCAATAGTGACTAGTGATCACAGCACAAAAATCTATAACATACTAGAAAATATTTGATTTAACTAACTAGATTTTCCTTACAGGAACTAATTACACATATATGTTTACACATAAAATATTAACAAGAAATGCTCGTGTAATGTAATATAAAAGGAATAAAGTTTCTTCGCCTTCTTAGCTTTGCTATGGCAGGGCGCGTTACTTTTCCTAGCTGAGACAATGCTACCAGTTGATCGTTCCTTGTGCACAGACCACTTCACCTTAGCCGTATACCGAGTCGACCGTTAAGAAATCCTTATAAAATAACTGGCTATTCTACACAATAAAAACCATAATTTACTTCATAATTTTATATTTTTCAAGCGATAAAGTACGTGAACTTCAAAGTAATGCTATCTATACGCAGCTCAACTGATAGTAAGTAACTTGGTTCACACACGTAATTAATCAAGCGACATTCCAGAATCGCCATCTTTTTTCTCATTATTCTTGTCGTCTTTCGGTTTTTCCTCATTCTTCTCCTCGTCTTTGGATTTGCTGGTGTCGGAAGCGGAGGAGGGGTTGCTCTCGAGGGCCCTGAAGAACGCCTGCATGTCGCCGGTGTTGGCGGCCGAGGCCACCTCCGGGGAGAGCCCGAACTGCGTCATCACCGGGCCCATCTGGCCCGAAGTCAGCGCTGAAGAGAACTGGTTCGCGGCCTGCAACGATGTCGTCATTAGACAGATTGTCGGACAATAGTGGAAAAGTAAACATCTTTATTTGCACAATATCGGGATATCACATGTGGATTCTAATTGTAAGGCATTTAAAAAGACTTCAGTGATATCATCAAATTATTATGCCTTCTGTATATATATGTAAACCTGTGATACATACAGAATCCGTAAAGCTGTTACTGAGCTGGTCTGGTCTTTGGTAAACACTAAAGGGTCGGGCCACGGAGCGTCTCCGCCGCTGGTACTTTTATGTAACAAATTACTGGCAAATGAACAAACAAGTGCCACTGAGTTTCAGCATTAAGTTATAGATGGAACGTATAATTTCTGATTTTTATTCATACTTTACGAACTTCTTCACGCATTTTATAAATAGTTACATAAAAGTGCAGCTGTTGAAACGCTCCGCGGCCCGACCCTAAGCACTAACCACCAGGCGATATTGAGGTAAACTGCTAATCTGCATTTTAACATGTCGTACAGATATTCGTTGGTTGTTTGTAGTGGACATGGTTAAGGGAAAACAATCAAACCCACAAGTCGACGTCATCCAAAGTTCAACCTTGTGTCTGGCAACTAAGTTTTAAATTAGTTTGTTTTGTGTGGATTGGATCCTTTTCCCTTAACTAGGTCCTAGTGTATTCCAATGTTTTTTTTTTCGTGGAGTAATATCATTATTATAACCGTATGCGCTTCAGGATTAACTTTATAGTACTTTCTTCAGGATGACTAATCAGATTTACAGTCGCCACACGTATACTGATAGCACAATAAATAATAATTCATCTTGCGACATGATTGCATGCTATTTCATTATCAACGAATGTCTGATCTGAGGCTGATTTTTTTGATAGTTATACGTTCGTATTCATATTTGAATAAACGATCAATTAATCCGTGGCAAACTGCTCATCTGTCTAGTCTGTGCTCGATAGAATGCATGAACCATTTAACGGGAGAGTATCAGGGTCGGTAGGTGTAAAGTAAAAACAAATTAAAATTACAACATAAATAAAACAAAACAAGCGAATCTGCAGGTTTGTCTTAGATCACAATTTGGTGCATTCAGGCCTTATGCAAACACCAGGTTAACATACTGACATGCGTGAAATAAATATATACCTACCTGGTGTAAAAATACCATAACCATAAACAATACCGGCCCTCGCCATCAGGGATCGGAACCGGTATATTTTTCGTACAAAATATCCGAAATAACGATTCGTTTTTTTCGTCCAGTTACGAGATCGTCGTATATTTTATTCAAATTCTAGAACTTGAATCAGGTTTTTTGTGATTATTTTTTTCCCTCCTAAATACAGTTTTAAAAACATTCCAGAAATAGCGTGTATTTTAGAAGATTTAAAAAATACCGGTTTCGATCCCTGCTCGCAACAACTCACAGCCCGGCAAAGCTGACGTATTTTATTAGTGACACTATTTTAATACTGAAGAGTAAGTGCTATTTGTAGTATAAATAATCAGGGACAATCTCATCCATCCAAGGATTTTCACAACGACCGTGCGCCGCCCTCATCCAACGGTTTCCCGCCATTTTCACTAGATCATCGGTCTACCTTGTTGGGGGCCTTCCCACAAATAAGAGTGATAACGACTACGAAAAATAGGTACGTGCCTTTGGAAAAAAATCAACAGATGGCATTGCTATCGTCGGTCACTACACACATTCGTTGAATTGAAAATGACCAATGAAATAACGACATCTATTGATATGCGTTTTCCCGTATAATACACGTATTTAAAAAAAGTATCAGTCTAATACCTCCTTATTGCGTTTGCTCTAATTAAAATGTCTGAATTCCGTAATGACCCGCTTACTTACGCCAATACTGCAAACATTTATAGATCATTGTGATTCACCAGCAATATAACTTCGTACACGACTCCCATCATACGATATTATTATAAACAAAAATATTTTGGCACTTTTTATAACATAAATTAGATTTACTGTATGAGTTAATAATATGTATAGTATTAAGAGTTTTAATTGCTTAAATTATTGCCCCGTACCCACTGATGTGTGATTTGATAATTGGTGTATTAAATATTATTTCTAATGGATATACATTTGTCCCATTATGTGACATGCGCATTCGTAAAGGTCAAAAAGACATATCAAGCATTTTATTAGGGTGTTAACTGTGTTATTTCTTCCTTAAGTAATATTGTTATTAGGGTGTTAACAGGTAGTAACGAAAAGTATCTCAATTAGAAATTACAATTTCACGAAAAAAAAGTACTATCAACAATAGTTAAATGTAATTAGTAATTAAATTGCTAATTACTTTTAGTAATTGAAATTTGTAGTCAATAACTTTATTGATTTACGGTTTACTTTGTTTTAAAACAATTTTTACATTGAAACAACTTAATTTCCCAAATTAGTGGTGAAATAAATAGAAACATACTTTTGCTTAAAATAAGCTAATTTTTGTAAATTAATATTAGTTGCTTATGAAAAATCGTGGACTCAGGGTATCGACGTAACGTTGAGATATTTTATCTTTATCAGTAAGAAAGCTTACGAACTCTCGTCGCGTAGAACGAAGGGACGACCCGCTTCCCGACGAGTCCGTTTCAAAGTCAAAGAAAGCGTGTTTGTGCTCATACTTTTTTATCGTTTTTCATCGTGATCATTCAGTTTCTAACCAGCGATGATGATAACATTAAATCAGTTTGACACCAAAAAGTAATAGAATAATTTAATGACTTATTAATGGAATTTCAATTAACTATTCCTGTATCATTGTAATTACAATTATATACTGTTAATCTAATGATTGGTTGAATAATAAGTTCTGTTACTAGGTTCTTTGCAGATAAAATAACAACACGGTAATTTTTATATGATTACCGTACATCAATTTAAAGCCTAGTTTTTGCCAACTAAGAAAACACGCAGTTTACTATTTAGTCCCTCTACTTTCTTTGCAGACTCTTAAGCTTCGAGATATACCACCGCTGGCATGACGCACGAGATTTGATGAAAATATCTTGTTAAAAGTGATCTAGAACCAGTGTTTAGGAGCGTTTATACCTGCTTAACTGGCAATGTCGCATATTTTATAATTTTGCTTCATTATTTTGTGGTACTTGAATGAGTTGTTCAATACATACCCTGCATCTTTAGGATTTATGATGCGTTTAATTCTCCTAATTATCGCTTTTGGCTTTATTTTCATACAAAACAAGATATAGACATGTATTCATTTTTAGCTTTAGAGCTTTAGTTGTGGCAATATCATAAAATTTTGCATTTTGCCAGCGTAACTACCGAAAACGTAATAATTGTATTGAAAACATGTTCAAGTGACATTCATATTTCTCAAAATAATCAAGAAAAACGAAAAAAATCTGCGACGTTGACAGTTAAGCAGGTATAAATTTTCTAGTTAAGAAAGGAAATGTTATAGTTTTCTGAACGTCCCTACACTAAATATTCTAATCAAGTAGTTAAGGTACTTTTTCAGGGCAAAGTACGTAAAACACGAATACTGGCGATTGCGTCGCCTTGGCATGTAAGCCAAAAACATTGCACCTTAAAATAAAGATGAAGATCTGTTTAAAGTCTTTTTCATAACCATAAACTCTACAAAGAAACTGTATTTCAAATTAGCGACTGATTATCTACTTGGCTCTTTTGCGTATTTTTATAGTATGTTTGTCTCAAGGTTTAGAGTAGAGGCTGGTAAAGAAAATTGCAACGCAAAATTTTTGATAAAATCACAATTTCCTAACTAGCAAAAACCAAGCTTTGAATAGGAGTATGGGTATAATACAAAAAACATCGTAATTTTATTTTATTTGCAAAAAACTTTGCAACCGAACTTATTAACCAACTAAGTAAGTAAATTGCAAAAGGAAAATTACGCCCGACACTGTTACTCGGTGGGAAACCGTATCGATGAGTGGGAATCTCAGTCATCGGATACATCGCGGAAGCCGACGAAACGTGAAGCCGCGTAAAGGACTAAAAGGAAGAAAATAAATAAACCTTAGAGATCATGAAACCCAAAGCCCGCGAACAATAAGTAATCAAACGGGGACAGAACCGAACCGCATGCGAAAAAGTGACCGGGGCGACGGTCCGTCGGCGGCCCCGCGCGAGCTACTGGGGGTTCACCTGCGCGAACTGCGGGGAGAGCAGGGTGGTCCTTACATCGTCCTCGGCCTGCGGCGGCAGGTGAGGCGCCAGGCGCCGGGCGTGCGGCGGCGCCGCAGCTGCCGCCAGCACGTCCGGCTCCGCCAGCGCCGCCGCCAGGTCCACGCGCGCCGCGCCTTCCGAGCCCGAGGGCGCCGTGCCCAGCCCCGAGAAGTAGCGCTGCAGGTCGGACAGGAATATCTGACCACCTGCGAGAATCATAGCCGCGGGTGAGGCGGAGGATACGATATAGAAAAGTGACGCATATATACCGAGGAGGGCGACTCACTGCGGGGCTGCGCGGCGCCAGCGGCGGGCGCGGCCGCGGCAGGCGCGGGCGTGGCGGGCGCGGCGACGGCGGGGGCGACGGCGGCGGCGACGGCGGCGGCAGCCGGGGCGGCGTCGCGCGGTCGGGCGGGCGCGGGGGTGCGCGGGGCGGGCTCCTGGCGCGCCGCGCTGCCCGCGCGCGAGCCGCCGCCGCTCGACGAGCGCGACCCCGCGGTGCCGCCGCTACTGTTGTTCCTGTCGTACATTTTTTTTTCGGTCACAGAATTTCACTAATTATACCGTGATGCGAGTTACGCTAAGAAATACTTCAAACGTTACGTATTTTTAATAATATGCCAATTTTAGTTCAGTAATTACTTCATTTGGCTTCTTACTACGTTACGTCATGTTGAGATTAAACTGTCGAGTTTAGTCATAAAAATATGCAACAAGTAAATTCTACACTAATTATTCCGATTCCGGTCACAAAACCGAAACTGCCAACCCCGATTCACGGGGTCTCGTCTGTACTACCCCTAAGAGGGTATATAAAAGCCCGGAAGCGCGGAGGGAAGACATCCCCCGCCCGCTGCCTCTCCCGCTTTAGCTTTGTGGTCTCGGCCGCTCCGACTCGCTCGGTGCACATGGTCGCAGCGCAGGGGCTGGCCTGCCCACAGCGCCGGAGCAGATCGGTTCCACAGTAAATTTAGTTTAGGCATTACATTAATTTAGGCCTATGATCGTCATTTAAACTCGATACTTAGTCTTCTAACGCATACCTAACCTTAGACACTAATACGTTGTATAAAGCCGCGGCACATTTAAGAGCTAGAGAGCTCTTAAATGTGCCGCGGCGGGAGTATTTGGTATTTATGTATTTATTTTATTTATCGTATGGCTTATTATTAAGTTCTCTACTTTGATTATTAAAATGTTACATTTAAGATATCCAACTGCATCCGTCGAAAGTCTTGATTTGGTATTCAATTTCCCGTTTGCTATACTTGATATCGTTAATTAGGTACCTAGGTGGTATTTATACCCAAACCAGTAAGAGTAATTATATACGCAGCTAGTCTTACAGACCAATAAGCCTCACCTCGTTCCTACTGAATGAAAATGGAACATGAAACCACTCTGCGATCGTGATACAGAGATGGGGCAGTGGCGATATATCCCCTTCACCCTCAACAGTATGCCTACTACTGGTGCCCAGGCAAAACTCTAGGTACCACTCACTATATAGGTCAAGTATCTGGGCGACATTTTAGATGACAAACTACTATGGAACAAACACTTAGGTAATAAACTAGAAAAGGCCTATGTTGTATTTAGACAGTGTAAAAGACTTAATATTTTCTTCTATTTCCGCGATTACTGCTCATTGATATAAAACAATTTAACAGATTATATCGCGTATTTTTTTTCTCAGTCCACCCGTGACCATGGAAAGCTGAAAAGCTTCCGAAACGTCGGGAATTAAAATGAGATAATATACGCGATATAATCCGTTAAATTGTTTTATTTTAATGTAAAAGACTACTTGGTACAATCTAGGGGATTCACCTCAGAATCTTCTTTTGGTCTGTGACACACATTGTCGCCTATTGTCCGTGAATGTGTTCAATAGAAATCGGATCGAGTTTCTCCCCATCTCATCCTGCATCCATACCTCCCTTACTAAGACGTCGATACCTATTTTTACAAGCTATAGTATCTTTCAAGTGCATGAGAGCTTTAGTAATTTTCACCTCCCCTCATCCGCCGAATGTTAAATGCTCGTCATCTCTACTGGTGCCCCACATTCCTTTACGCGCTTAGCATGAGCATTCATTGGACATTACCAGGTGTTCACCTCATCTTCGAGTAACCGATTTTGATATCCCTTCCTGACGGTCTTCACCTCCTGGTAAAATTTACAGGTATTGCCTATTCCAGCCAGAATCTCCATGTTTTTTTAGTGTGACCTCTATGTAGATGTTTCCGTTTTTACGATAGGCAATTAACTATTCCGACTGAACAACTTGTTAATTTAATTGTTACCCTAATATGGATAATGGACCCGGAGACAATATACATCTCCCTGTAAAGCATGCCCAGGTATTTGTATGTTGCATTATTATTGCTATGCACAATAATGTCATTAGTTCTTGCACTTTTCATGAATATTCGAATTCAATATAAATTCATATCTATATTCTGCAAAGTAGGCCTCAAGGGCACTTTTACATTTCTAATTTTACAATAAACAGAAAAAACATTCACAATCTATATAATGAAAGAACATTTGCTGTGATTTTTTAAATCATATGCTGATTGGATATTTCAATCAAAAACACTAATGTGACGATTAGTCTAGATAGATTGCATTCCCTAGACCTGACTCGACGACGCACCGCTACCGTCGTGGACTGTATTGCCCGCGTCTGACCATTGACCAACACTAGTCAATCGCCTAACCTGTGCATATTAGGGTAAGGCCGCGAATTTTGACCAATTAGGACAAATCAAATTTGTCATACTGATTAAAAAAAAAGGTAATGTCGAGAGGGTTAGTAATAATTTTATTATATTACGCGACAAAAACTGTCGAAGTCGCAAATGGGTTTATTAATTTAAACCATTAAAAAAATAAAACATCCAAGACGTAACGAAAATTTACAAACTTTTTTGACCACGTGAAGGTACTTAAAGCCCTGTTATTTTCATGATATTCAACTCCTCATGATCATGGTTTTGTTTAAGTAAGTAAGTAAGTAATTTATTCATGAACAACATACAGTCGTGTTTGAAATACATTTACAAAATTAAATCATTTATAATTTTCCACCGTAGATTATACTGATTATTTATAATTGTAATTATTTAATCAATTTGAAACGTTCATATCGTAAGAAGCCATTTATATCTACAGTAAAATATTTCAACAAAATAACACCATAAAATTCAGTTGAGCATTACTTATGAGAGTAAAATTCGTCTACTGAATAGTAACACTTCTCCAACAAGAAAGCTTTCAATTTGTTTCCAAAGATGAAATTGTTGGTGACTGATTTTAATTCCACCGGCAATTCATTAAATAACCTAATTGCTTGATACTTGATGAATTGCTTGATTTAAACAAAATCTATGATGTAAAGGTAGTTCTACTGATCGTGGTATTGTGATAATCAAATAATTTTCTTGTTTTATCCTACTTTCTTTTATCGAGCCAAAATTCCACGTTTTCGTTACGAATACTTTTGTAACGCTTAGTAACGTACGTACTTCACAGCCAATTTTGGTAGAAATTCGTTCTTGTAGACTGGCAACTCATATTCTAGCAAGGCAAAACCGGTAAGATAACCAAACCAATTTTTTTTTGTCTAAAGTGCTTGTCCGGTTTTAAGTTGATTATTTTTAACCGGCTGTTTTTTCATACGATAGTGATAGATAGATAGTTTTTAACGCAAGTAACATGTATAATAGTACCTATTCAAAAACTCGTTATTTCACCTTGAAATCTAAGATTTTTTCAAAGATACGTTACACTTTCGTTACATTTTTAAACATTGCAACGTATTCTTTGAGTAACGCAACGAAAAAATGTGGGAAAGGGAAGTGCACATTGAAGAATAGTAACTTAAGAGTTTTTATTAGATATCCAATGAAAAAACAATGCAAGTTATGTGGGTATTTTAAAGATAAATCAATTTGAAATTATAGGTACTGGGACCGGCATTAAGAGAATTGGAGCGAGTTATGTGTTTACATCTGCTCACATGCATAGCAGTGGCGTGGCATTAATAGAATCCGATTCTCATTGGCTTGCCTACTGTAAGGCATTTGAGTAATTTTTTTTTATTCTACTAAGGTGGCACACAAGCGTACGGCCTGCCTGATGTTAAGCAGTCACCGCATCCTATGAGCGCATGCAACGCCAGGGGCATTGCGAGCATGTTGCCCACCCTTTAAGAGCCTATTCACTCCCCTCTTGAAGAACCCCATATTGTAACCTCCAGGGAAAACCGCGGCAGGGAGTTCATTCCACATACGGAGTGTGCGCGGTAGAAAATTCCTTTAATCTAATGCTTTTAAAGAAAACATAAGAAACAATATAATACGGCTTTACCAACAGCATGTTTGACGCCACGCCACGGATGCATAGTATAAAGTCTTAACATAGACCTACACCGCGGGCTCGAGTAACCCGACTAACTTTAACAATAGATTCTAATGACTATTTGGAGTAAAAAAAGTAATATGATGTATAGTCCAATAACGAATAGTTTTTAAGATATTTATTATTTAAAAAAAATACACTTAGATAAATCTCCAGTCTAACACACCCTGAGGATGTGACGTAGGGTATAATCCACTAATGTTTTTTTATACGACGGAGTACTAACTGCATGCTATTTGGCCAGTTGGAATTATTTAAGTTTGGTACACTATTACAAAAAGGTTTCATTATCAAGGCTATTTTTATAATGAAGATGTATCTTAAAGCTGAGCGGCAGTGCAGTACTCGTAGCTGTACAATTTAATAATAATATCTTTATTTTTACTTTATCATTACCACAAATAGAGTGGCTATAATATCTTTACCCCACCAATTTTATTTGTTTTATCTGTGTATTGGTATATGGCAGCACTAAATATAGGCCACTAAATAGTCTTGATACTTGTGTATTATCCTCAACCTTTAAACAAAGTGCAAATAACATTTTAGTATTATATTAAGCAAATATAGGTAATATAAAAAAAAAACATTACCTACTGCTACCTCTGCAGTAATAATATACTACTTATTATTCACCTCCGCCAAGAAATTGCTATCTAATAATGTGGTACCTACATGGAACACGACTACTTATTTCTACCGTTCTAATATTATAAAATCATTTCTACCACTCATAACAGAAATTCTCTTCAGATATTGTCTTTTGCTAGTGACATTAACATCTTCCATTTTTTTAAGTTTAAAGTTTTGGAACGAGTTTCATTTTCCTCTTAAGATCATCATTTAAACCAACTGTAATTTAATAGAAATAATAAATAAGTCACTAACACCACATAATATATTCTAAGTGCACTTAAGAGGCTGCTAAAAGCTAAACAGCTTCACATGAACATTATTTTAACAAAAACCATATTGGTGTTATTCAAAAGTACTAAGATTGGTTAATCTTACCAGCCAAAGACTTAATGCAATGTAAAGACTGCCGCTTTTCAGCGATAATCGCTTCTTGCTGTTGCTTTACAGCACCGAAGTTAATGATCATGCGGAAAAGCAGTTCCCGCTGACCACTTTTATATGGTTACCTCATGGTTAAACCTTTATTATTTTTTAAACCAACGCACGTAATATAAATTGTTTCTTAAGACACATAAACAACGACGTCTGTGACAGATACAAAACATTGCCATATTCAGTTTTTGTATATTTGACAGTTCATTTGCTTGGAAGAGATAAAATGGTCCGACTCTAGTACTAGTACTCCTCACTTATCGTTAAGACTAGACTACGAGTAGTATTGTTTCTGTTCTTTTTGCGAGTCGCGAGTGTGAAAACTATTTACTTATACTATAGCTAATAACTGGCCGATAGTTTAAAAAGTTGATGTCACTGAAATGTCAACGTTCAAAATAATTACTGATTGTCACACAGGATTGAATCGGCGTCCCAAATAAAGTGTAATAAATAAATAAAGCCATGCCCCATTATACTCCGGCTTACTTAGCGGATATCCATTTTATTTACGGATTTTGTAACGGCAATTCGTACGAAGCAGTTGCTGAATACCGAAGAAGATTTCCCACTCGTCGCGTACCGCACCATTCCACTTTCGTGGACACACATAGACGGTTTCGTGAAGATGGTCTTGCACGAACTCGCAGGGAAAGGGTGACAAATTTAGATTTACGAACAGAAAATCGAATTATGAACTTAATCACAGAAGATCCAACGTTGTCATCAAGAGCTGTAGCACGGATTGTAAATGTTAATTACAGAACCATATGGAACCATAAGGAAAAGGTACGGCCTTCATCCTTTTCGCTACCGGAAAGTACAAGGATTGATCGACAACGACGGGCTTGCCAGAGTGACATATTGCCAAAGACAACGAGAAATTAGTAGGAGACCCCGGATTTCTTAACAAGATATTATGGACGGACGAGTCGATGTTTACGAGGGAAGGAGTATTTAACTCCCATAATCAACATATGTGGCTAGAAGAAAATCCGCACTCAAAGAAAGAAAATTCGTACCAACACAAGTTTTCCGTCAACATGTGGGCTGGAATTATCGGCAATAAACTTATAGGTCCCCATCATATTCCCAAATCGATTAAATTCAAGAAATTATTTAAACTTTTTGAGGAATGAACTTAATGACTTGCTGGAAGATGTTGATTTGGAGACTCGCAGAGCAATGTGGTTCCAGCATGACGGTTGCCCGGCCCACTTCGGCAATGAGGTTAAGGAATGGTTATGGTTACGCCAAAATTTCCCCGACAAGTGGATAGGTCGTGGAAGCAATGTTCTGGCGTGGCCTGCCAGGTCACCAGACCTAACCCCATTAGATTTTTTTTTTATGGGGGACATTGAAAGATAAGGTATATTCAAGACCAGTACACTCGAGAGAAGAACTAATGCTAAGCATTACGGCAGCCTCTGATGAAATTAAAAACAGTTTTGTCAACTTAAATAATGAAATCCGTTTACGAATATATCTTTGCATTCAAAATAATGGTTCACATTTCGAAAACCTAATTCACTAATAAAGATCCGTAATTGTATGGCATTGTGTTATTTTTCCCACTTGAATAAAAGTTTGCTGTACTATATTCTCTTGACATTCGTTGTCATGAACTAGTAAACAATCACATGTCACATGACCGGCACTTCACTCGCCGAGCATCGTATGGCGTCGGAGTGATTCGTGAAGTGTCACATTCGCTTACTCTGTTTCTCTACTAGGGATTGTTTTCTCTTTCTCACTCTTTTAACTAAAGATTTGTTAATATTTTCTTCTGTTTCCGCGATTATTACTCATTGAAATAAAACAATTTAACGGATTATATCGCGTATATTATCTCATTTTAGTTTAGGTGTAATAGGTCTGCAGTCTGTGAACATGTCATTGACAAACCAAACCACTCAATTAAGTTTGATAAACCTTCTATCCTTGCCAAAGAAACAAGATATTTTCCCAGGATGCTACGCGAGGCTATTGAGATTAAAAAGCATCCTAATTTCAATAGAGAAGATGGATTGTCACTACCACCTGCTTGGGATCCTGTAATACATCTCATCAAGGAACAAGCGAGACACAGGACTGCAAAACCTTAATTTCCGAACGGTGTAAAATATCTTATCTGTTTAAAGTAGTTTAATAGTCTCTGTTTTTTAAAATATTATAATTAGTAATGAGGTAGCCTGGGAGTTTTTCTTTGCAGCGTTTCTTTTCTCCTCAGTACGCCTCATTGGTGAAATGCTGCTTGGTAAATTATTAGAATAAAATAATTAAGCCCTTCTGGCACATGTGTAACTGTCTTTACAGCTTAGGCCCATCTGGCATGTATGTACACCTTTATTTGTGTTTTTTCAAAAAAATGGGTAGTTTGCACAAATTGTAACTTTGACAGAGGAAAAACATCTTTTCTCAGTCCTCCCGTGACCATGGAAAGCTGGAAAGCTTCCGAAACGTCGGGAACTAAAATGAGATAATATACGCGATATAATCCGTTAAATTGTTTTATTTCAATAAAGATTTGTTCACAAGGTAATGCTGAAGTTAATTGATTTACTTTGTTCTATAAATCATTTTTTTTTAGTACAGAATTGACCCTATGTTGATATAACATTATTTAATTGTAATACCATCCAAAATACGTGGTTAAAGTTTCTAGGGTTATTCAGGCCCTCGGTGTATATATATATATATAATATTATAAAGTTGTAAAAATAAAATGTCTGTACATTGAAGATATTTTCAAAAAAATGATTGTTATGGAGTACGAGGGCTGTTTGATAATTACCCGTTTTCAAATGTTGTTCGTATGACTGACCCAAAATATGCATACTACCGTTTTGAGGCATCCTTCATGGGTCAGAAAATTAAAAATAAAACATAGCATTATCTTGTTTTTTTTTCGTTGGCGGCAGTTGAGTGACGGTATTCGGTTGCAATTGCAAAATATGGAGAAAGAACAATATCGTTCTGTAATTCGCTTTCTGTTTTAAGAAGGAAAAACATGTGATGAGATTAAAGTAAGGATGCAAGCAGTTTACACCGATAATACCCCTTCGATGACAACGATAAGATATTGGTTTAATGAATTTAAGCGGGCAGAACGTCCGTCTTGGATGAAGACCGGCCAGGCCGCCCTATTGAAGTATCAAGGGAAGATATGGTCAAGAAAATTGAAAATATCGTACAGGCCGGCCGCCGACTAAAGCTTAGGGAAATTGTTAACACTATGAATGTTGCAATTGAGCGGGTCCAACACATTTTAGAAAATAAATTGGGACTGAAAAAGGTATCTGCGAGATGGGTGCCGCGTTTACTCGCAGAGGAAATAAACTAAAAAGCCAAAAATAATCTTTTATGTACGGTATGGATCACATTTGAAACACCTTTTGAAGTCGGTGCCAAACCATTAATTTATTATTATTAGGAACCACGGCGGCGAGCCTTTAGTTTTTATCTACCTACATATATATATTTAGTCATAGTAATTCGTATTTTTGTTGAATAAAGAACTTTATTTACGTCAGGTTTGGCATCGACTTCAAAAGGTGTTTCAAATGTGATCCATACCGTACATAAAAGATTATTTTTGGCTTTTTAGTTTATTTTGAAGTTGGTTCTTTTTTTATTGGAAAATATATTTTTTTTTTGTTTTTTAGTAGAGCCCAGAATGGGATGATTGAGGAGGCACTTTGCACGCATCTCGAGTCTTTGGAAGTAAGAAATGTAAAAGTTGGTTAGTTCATTGTACCTTTCATCATCAGCTCAGCATGAAATGATGACAACTGATAACTTTAGAAAAATATATACAAAACATTGTTAGTGCCCATAATATTTGAGGGTTTCTCTCGATTTCCCTGGTATTCCATTGTCTGATCCTGACTTGGTGATAAGGAGGAGACTACTTCAGGGACACACTATAAAGAATATGACTAACAGTCTTTAACGTATCTACCTATAATAGATGATTTTTTAAAGAATTATCCTCTAACTCTTAAATAGCTTAAGAAAATATATGAAAAACATTATAAGTGCCTATAAAATTTGAGGATTGCCCTCGATTTCCCTAGGATCCCATCATCAGATCCCAACTTGGTGGCATTGGGACCACCTCAGGAGCATATCCTTTCAAATAAAAAATTTTTTTTTAAATCGGCCTACAATTGGCGTAGTAATCGGTGAACATACATAAAAAAATACAAACTATCGAACATATAACCTCCTTTCTTGGAAGTCGGTTAAAAATTGACATGTAATATGAATTATCTATACTATTATAAAGTTGTAAAAATGAAATGTCTGTACATTGAAGATATTTAAAAAAAAGATTGTTACGGAGTATTTGGAGGTCACTAAAACGAAAAATATTTGTTTTGGATTTTTTGTATTTTCGTCGTGTCGTTGGGGCTTCATCACGCCAAGTCGGCGAAACAGATTTCAACAATTTTTGGTACATGGGTTGCTGGGTATTTTCAGATGGTAATAGGATACTTTTTACCAGACTACGCTGTCGAAAAAAGAAGGGTAGTGACTTTTCTCCTCAGTGAACGAAGTTACGGGCACCTTCTAGTTATTAATAAATGAATATGAATATCTAATGAGAATATTGAAGTATGATCTAAGTTGTTATTTAAGCAACTTAGGTTACGTTTTATGGTAACGTCAAGTTTTTTTTTGTTAATTCCATGCCACATTGGTAAAAATTCCCGGCCTTACCCATTTACACCTGTTAGTGAAAATGTATAGTTAGAAAAATCAAATTTTGCTTAAACACCATGTTTTTTTGGTTTCATATGGGTAAGTAATTTCGGAAATGAAAAAAAAATGCCACTCCCTCTACATTTTGGTTGAGTTACTACTAACACATAATGAAATGGCAGATTTTATTCGTGTCCAAACGGTCTCCGGGTACCTGCCACCGGCCACCTGATTAATTAACGGACGTAACAAAAACCTGGTAGGTACATAATGGGATCACAATTTTTTTTCTCAGGAGTCCTTTTCTATACTAATATCGTATAACCAACTGAGGTTCTGGTATTTCTAGATTCCCGAATTCCAGTATAAATGCTCTAACTGTGGCCTGTTTCATACCTATAGAGTAATATCCTATACAACTTCTATGCTAGAAAACGCATCAAAAGTTTAAGTATAGGTACCTTGCTTATTTTATAGACACAATTTGACATAGGTACAACCTTGTAAACCTATCAAATAAAATTAAATACTTTATGAAAATATACCACAGTTAAGCATTATAGAAGGGGTAATTACCAAACCCCGACTACCATGCAGAAATGTACCAGTGCTAGTGATTGATTGAATATTGCCTCAAGTTATTTTGACGACCTTTGAAATACTTTGAATAACAATTTGGTGGAACAATATTTCTCAGCACTTTGATGAATTGAGAACCTCCTCCATTTTTGATGTCAGTTTAAAATGCCTGTCAAGAAACAAGATTATTTATCTTCATGGATACAGAACACCTAGGTAGACGTGGTTGGTTTTTTGCATTAAATGTAAAATCTATATTTCACGAAAAGTGATCCATACAAAAGGCATATAAGAAGTCAAGGGTTTTGGAATAAAACACATTTAACCTGGCATTGCTAAAGTTTGTTTTGGCCTGCAATCGAGTTTAAAATCTGAAAATGTTGATCGTATATTACGAAAATTTTATCAATTGATATTAAATAAGATAATTCACAAAAATATTTATTTTTTGTTTCTGATTATATAATACTGCATAACAGTGGTACATAATTTTTATCGACATCAACTTATAGCATGACTTTTTATTTGTCCTCACACTAGTTAAACGTCAGTATACAATTGCCCCTGTCAATCCGCGGTTCGGTAATTACACAAAAGATGCCACTTGGTTGGCAAGTGTTTCTAAGGACCCCTAGCAATGAGATAAGATACTGCATTATACATGGTAAAGATTGTTTACAAATAAAGACCTTCCAACCTGAATGAACTTAAACTGGATTAATGAGAAAACTTTATTTGCTTTTCATGAAAACATTAGTCATTAATTAACAATCCAATTATGATCTAAAATGTTTATACAAAAAATTAAAAACCATCACCACTGATTTGAGACAAATAGACGATCAGAAGTAATAATAATTGACTTACCCCATAGTTCCCAGTAGAGAAGACAATCCACCAATTTGGCCAACCCCTCCAAACAGCTGCATAAGCTGCTGTTGTGACATGTTGTTAAGCAAGTTCTGGAGCTCTCCATCCTGAGCACCGCCACTGCTGCCTCCGCGTCCACTGGATGTTGGCGGATTATTCAATGCCTCATTGATTCGGCGGCACAGTTCATCATCCTTGTCCGTCTTAGGTTCCTGGAAAATTTTATTTCAAAATAATTATTATTCATAAGATTGACATGCGTCATACTTATCACTTGAGTTGTCAAGGATTGTACTTACTTGCATCCAGAAGAAATATTTCTTTGAGAAGGACTTGAATTTTAAAACATACACTCGACCAGTAGTGCATTCATTGACGCGTGCGAATTCGCAATCGTCGGGGAATATCAAGAGATCATCCTCGACTTCACCCGTAGTACGGTCCTTCCAGCAGAAATGCATCAATGAGTCTTCACCCTGGTAAACGTACAGAAGGCCCTTCCTCTTGTCAGGGTGGACCATTCGACCTTTAAGTGTCATTCTACCGGCTCGAAACTCAACTAGATGCTTATTTCCGCCCGAGCTTCCTCCAAGAGCTGATGTATTACCAAATAATGCAGTGGCAGTCATGATGCTGTGGAAATTAATAAAAATATATGAAATAGTTTAAATGAAAATGTTTGAATAATCACGCATTATTCCGTATTAAAATAATAGTAAAACTAACAAATAAACTTCTACTGTTCTTTTTACTCTAAAATAGACTCGAAGAATGATACGACAGATTCCACAAACCCAATGATGATCAAATCAAATATCGAATGTCATGTCATGCATTAAAAAAAAAAAAGATTAATGTTATGGATGTTTGCCTTTCAGCCAAGTATTGTCGTGTAAGTGCTTTTAATACGATTTCTTTCAATTCGTTGGATGATTTGTCGGATAGTGTATAAGTGTCCTATCTTGGTTATGCCATGGTAAAATAAAAGTGACACAGATAAGCAATGTCCTGTCAAATAGATATTAAATTTATTTTATATTGTGTGGTAGCATCGCCATCTTGTGTATTTTATCGTTATCACTAAAGAAATTTTACGTGGTTCTTGCACGGTTAGCAGACCAGCTAGGGTTGCAAGTTGAGATCGTGTAAAAACTGAAGTTAAGTTCGACTGCGCACGACAGCAAGTCAAGCCTTCTGTAGATTGTGAATAATTTTCAACGTTTCCTAAAAATTATCATCAATTTCTACATTTTATATTGCTGTCGTTATTCTGAACTCACTATTGTGAATAGTTTCCATAACATCAAGAAGACTGAAAAGTTCATAGTATTTTCCGAGCACAATGAGCGGGGTTCAGACAGGTATGTAACAATTAAAATTAAATTCGTAGTTTAAGTGGGTGTTGATGATGAGGCATACGATTTTAATACCGGTACAACTTTTCATTCGCACGTCTGACACAATTCCACTAATTGTTGTAATAACTATTTATTCCACAACATTACGCTGTTAGTAACTAAGGATAATATTAAATAAGTTTGTTGATACCAGGCCTCCAAGACGTACTATCCAGTAGGGTATTCTAATTGAATTACTTACTTATGAGTTATATTGTTAAAATGGGTTATCACTTTTCCTTTCTTGTAAGGAATCACGTTTTCTGGTTTCAGTAGTCGAATGAGGTTTTGTTTGTCGAGCCAATGATTTCTACAAAAGTAGTAGTTGACTATCTACTTACTTACTATTACTTCTCTTATCTTCTTAATCTTATTCTCTTAACTAAAAGACAGAGAAATATCATTATAAATTGTAATATGGATAGTCAACTACTACTTTTTAAGTTGAAATCATAAAGAAAACAAGAAAGAGGAGTTCCTCATGTTCATTGAATAACTACAAATATTATTTCTTACAAGTCCTGCTACATTTATTGTTACAAACATCACTCTATTTAAGCCTTTATGGCTTGAATTCTTTAAATTCCTTTCTCAGATTGCCTGTGTTCTGTCACAAGTATTTCGATGAATAAAATAAAGTAAAATATATTTTAATTGATATTTAAACACAAAATGAAGGTACAATTTATGTTATGTTATGTTATTCAAATTAAGAATGCTAAGTTTATGAAATTCCATGTTTTATTTGACCATAGGCTATGCTATATCACACCAGTAATTTGAGGAAATATCACTACAAAAGTGGGTAAATACAGTTAGTTATGAAATATTACTCTTTAATTGTGTAAAACCTCTACTTCAGCGCACCTTTTGCAATCAACAAGTTTCTTCTCCAGCTATTTCACTCATAAACCTTGTTCATTGTTCACAAAAAACATCAATTTCTCTAGCAGGTGTTGAAATAGAGTAAAACATGAACTCAGGATGCAGTGTCTCGCTAACCACCAGGGCAAACCAGGGCAGGGAGGTCATTCCACATTCACAGTGTATGCGGTAGAAAATTTCTTTCATACCGAACGGTACGTGACCATTCCATTCCATACTTGAGAAGGAGATCCTGTGGTAGTTTTTATGCTTCTAGGGAGCATACTAGTTAAAGCTGTAAAAATCCTAGGGGTGTTATCAGGACTGGCCTTAACCATTCAGGTGCCCTTGCCGAGTCATTAATTGAGTCGTGAAGCAGTCTCCTTGGCCCCCATACAGCAAACAACTCTTAGATCCCTGCGGCCCGGTGGCTGTTCGATCCTAGAGCCGGCCCTAGGTGATGTCAACGCTATTCATTCTCAGCAGGTGTTATCAAATTAATTCAATTGAGACATGAGGATCAATTGATGTTGATAGAATTAATCTTAATACCTTATGGCCCTGCTATTTGGTTTGTCTATCAGCATACATCTATCAACTGTAATTATATTTGCCCATGGGTTTCCCTTATCTCTGTTCACATTAATATTGGGATCCTCTTTTAGACTTATTTATACTAACGCAAGATAGGTACTTCACATCCATGAGTCATCAATACTATCAATTTATAGTGCAACTAGAAGATGCCCGCAACTTCGTTCGCGGAGGAGAAAAAGTCATAACTCCTCGTTTTTTCTTCAGTGTAGTCAGGTAAAAAGTATCCTATAACCATCTGAAGACACCCAGCTACCCGTGTAATTGTTAAAATCTGTTTAGCTGATTTTGCGTGATGAGCCACAATAACGACACATACAAATATATAGTTTTCAATAATAATTACAATTACTTACCTACCAGAAAGCAGTAAAGTGATACAAAGTACAAAGCGATTAATGTCGATTTTGATGAAATACATCTCAATCCAGTTGGGAATCTGCCCTGAGTTACGACCCATTGAAAAATATTGTTGAAAAATATTGGGCTTGTGTGAAACAGAAGCTTTTAAAACATAAAAGTACTGAATGCTATTTCAGTTGAAAACTTCAAGCGGAAGAGTAATGAAGCTTCCAGACTAATCACTGATGACAATGTACAAACATAATGGCAGGGGTCAAAAGAAAATTATAAGAAGTTTCTGGATGAACAAAGCTTAAACTGAACATTATATATGTAAATAATCATATTTGATGAAATAACAAAAAAGCGGTTGTGGAAAATTTGGTGAATTTTAATATTTTTTTCTGGGACAAGCTTCAAATCTGTCCTACTATCCGGGTGTCAGACCTGGAAAGAAATGTCACCCTTAAGTGCCAAGTGAAGGTATTCATGTAATGAAGATCCGGTCATCTGAAAACCCTCGCACTGTGTCACGCAAGTCACATTCCTAAGCAATCGTTAAACGGTTAGACATCTAATAAGAAGGAAATTTTTCATTTCCACGGCCGGTCAAGAAGTGTCTTTTGTTTTTGTGTTCACAAAGTCAAAACTAGAAGTTTCGGTCGGAACCTGGCGAAATCGGCATGCCTTTAAATATTAACCCTATGCACCTAGACATAAGGCGCACACATGTACTTATATGGGTTCAACTAGATAGCCAGATACAGAAGCGACGTGCTAATAGTAGAGGCGGCATCATCACGGCATCCCCGCATAAGATGCGTTCTGTAATAAATTAAAAACCACACTAAATTTTTCTTGTGGTGACTCGTGCTCTGGCTCGGTATTCGTTATGCAATTCCCTTCCATCATATGCTGAACGCATCTTATTTTTTATTCAATTTATTTATTAAACAAAGTACATAATTCTTATTTCTAAGACAGTTTCCTGCAAAACTGTATTGTACAGTTTGACTGCAGGCACGGGTCTCTATCTATACTGGATGGATTCGCTTCACAGGTCCGTAAAGATTGACACGATGTACGTTTATGAATAGTGCTTTGCGTGCGGACGGTTTGAAATACTTTTTACGTCAATTCTGAAAGGTTCCGCATTCTTGCGTCGATAGTTTCTGAAGACTTATTGTGAAACCCTATTGTGTCCCACTGCTAGGCAAAGGCCTCTCCCCTAGAACTTTAACCATCCTGATTCTGTGCTAAAACTTATATAATACATTTATAACTCTGTTTATACATATTTTTGTGATACTAAAACTTTCGACACAAATCACCGTACTGGTTAGAGTCGTTAGTAAAAACCGCATCTAAATCGTTCAAGTACTTACGAGGGCTGCTATTTATATATCCGGAAACCGGGATTACAATCTTCTTAAATAGCATATTTGACCGCCATGGTAAAATTTGAACTTTTTTAAGTATATAAGGTATATTTTTTCTTCCTTATTAACGCTCGTGTTTTGTTTTTGACGGGTTTTAAATGTCATCTCGCAGCAAGAATGGAACTCACTCGTGAAAATATTCGTGCTATGATTTATTATGATTTTCGGCGTGGTTTAACGCAACAACAGTGCATAGATCAACTAACTTCAACTTTTGGTGATGAAGCCCCATCTAAAACTACTGTGTATCACTGGTTTAGTGAGTTCAATCGTGGACGTAGTATGCTTACGGACGAAGTTAAGGCAGGTCGCCCGAAATCGGTCGTTGTACAACAAAATATCGAGGCTGTGCGAAAACTTATAATGGACGACCGACATGTTACGTACCGCGAGATAGAGGCGACTCTGGGTATTTCTATGACCAGCATTAATAGCATATTACATAATTATTTGGCTGTAAAAAAAATTTGTTCGCGTTGGATACCCCACAACTTAACAAATGAGCAAAAACATGCTCGCGTCGAATGGTGCAATAAAATGTTAAAAAAATATAACCGTGGTGACTCAAAAGCCGTTTATAACATCTATACAGGTGACGAATCCTGGATCTATGCATACGATCCCGAAACGAAGCAACAATCAACGGTATGGGTGTTTCAAAATGAGCCGAACCCTACGAAAGTTACTCGTGCAAAAAGTACATTGAAACAAATGGTGGCCTGCTTCTTCGGTATTAATGGCCATGTAGCTACAGTGCCACTAGAAAACCGTAGAACGGTTAATTCAGAGTGGTACACGACCATTTGCTTACCGGAAGTATTTGAACAAATTCGTAAAACTAACCAGCGACGAAGAATCATTCTTCATCATGACAATGCCAGCTGTCATACGTCACGCGAAACAACTCTATTTTTGGAGGGTCAAAATGTGGAATTAACGGGTCATCCGCCGTACAGCCCTGACTTGGCACCCAACGATTTTTATTTATTTCCAAATATAAAGAATAAATTACGCGGTCAACGATTTTCGACCGCTGAAGATGCTGTCGACGCATTCAAACAACACGTTATGGAGGTACCTCAGGCGGAGTGGCAGAAGTGCTTTAAAAATTGGTTCACGCGAATGCAAAAGTGCATAGATCATCAAGGGGAATACTTTGAAAAACAATAAAACTATTTTCAGCCGTGTACGTTTGTTTGTTTTTTTGTTTCCGGATATATAAGTAGCAACCCTCGTACCTTGTCGTGAACTTACTGACGAACGCGGCGTGGGTTTTCTGGGAACGTTCAAAATGTAATGCCCGGAAGTTAACCGGAACCCCTAATCACTGAATCTGGACACGATAATACTCCCCGATATATAGGGGTCGATAGTCACTTGGGGCATGCTAAAGCAAATTCAATTAGATTATGCTTATTTTCTCGATGCTAGCAAATTATACATCAATGTAAAGGTTATTTATTTATAAATTTAAAAATAGAACACTTGGAAGATCAAAATAGTATATCTAATCTATACTAAATAGGTTATATACTCGAATACGCCGCAGAAAAAAGAGGTAACCCTCTTTTTTAGGGTTCCGTACCTCCATCGGAAAAAAACGGAACCCTTATAGCAGAGGTCTTCAAACTTTTTGACTCAAGGGCCACACTGCACTTGATATGAAATCATGCAGGCCAAGACTTTCTTTTTATGGCTGGTCATGGGATAGTACATTAGTTAAGGTAGGTTATTCTTAGTCTTCAGTTGTCTCTCGCTTTCATTGGACTTGGCCCGCGTGCCGTAGTTTGACGACCCCTGCCTTATAGGATCACTTTGTTGTCCGTCTCTATGTCAAGACCTTTTATCTCGAGAACGCGTGGAGGTCTCGAGTTGAAATTAACACCATATACTCAGGTTTACGTTCCCTTGAAGCTGTGAAAAACTCAAACTTCTATATTAACGTAAAAAGAACATACGGCCATTTATGCCGTAAAAAACGTATATTTCGTCACTCAAGGGATTCAAAATGATAGGGTACTCCCCGTTGATATAGAACTATGAAATTCGGCAAGTAATGTCGTGACATACTACAAATACATATAAAAATGTGAAAACTTTACATTTGTAATTGAATCGTAAAAAAATGTAGTCTTTTTCAAAACTCAAATACATATTTGGACAGCCCGGTTGCGTTAAGTTCGCGCCTCATTTGTATGCAATGCTATATATATCAGGTGCAAACTTAACTCAACCGGAACCGGGTAATATAATAATGTGCGCCAGTGGGACTCGCACTTGGCTGGTTTTTTTCCTCCGCTGACGAAGTTGCGGGCACCGCAGTTTTTAATTCTGGCGGGAATTTGTTGCAACAACGGAGCTCACTCACGCGATTTTCGTGTTTTGATTTATTATGACTTTGCTTTAAAAACATTTAAAACCGCAAGAATGTTTTGAACTTTTAGTCACAACTAGTGGTGGTTACACGTAACGTCACGTGAGCTTAACTGTTTTTAATTGATGAGCTGAATTCAAACGAAGACGAAGTTTTGAAGATGAGGTGAACACAGGGCGGCCGCCAACCGCAGTTACTGAAGAAAATGTACAAGCTGTAGAAATAAGTATTCCTGAGAACCAACGAATCACATACGTAGAGCTTAGCGAGAACTGAGGATTGGATCAGCAGCAACACAAATTATCTTTCATGGACGACTGTCCCTTCATAAGTTCAAGATGGGGGCTCGCAAACTTAACGAAGCGCGGAGCACACAGAAGCAAATAGTCGTCTCCTTTTTCTGTAAAATGGGACATATTGCCACTGGTATTTGCCCCCAAATTATTGGCAACATGTCCATGCTATTCCACACACTTCTGGTAGGACATTCAACTCTTTTGATTAAAAAAAACGACTATGCCATCGGCCATATTCCACTTACAAAGCACCTCTTCCAAAATGTTTAAGAAAAATTAAAAAGTAGGCGGTTTGAAAACAAAGATGGCTTATAACTATGAAATTTCTGAGGTGAGTTGTCTATAGAAGAGTGGTCCGAGGTACTTTCCAAGTGGTTTAGAAGAATGTAAACGTGTTGATGATGAATACTTTGAAGAAATAGATAGATACCATACCATTAACAAATAATATAATTAGTAACTTTTGCTAATGCTTAATACTTTCAACGAAAATTATTTTCAACATTATCGAATATACCGTTTTTGAGTTACTGCTGAAATACTACGTTATTAGATAACAAAAAGACGCAAGGGCCACGAAGATACGCTCTTTTGCTGGTCCACTTTTTCACATGGTATTTTTTCATCTGTAGTGTATTTCTTTGTAGTATTGGCTACCGCTACACTGAGCATGGTCCGATATTCTCTTGGCCGTTTTATTAAACACATTTTTCGTATTTCCATTCCGTACCTTTTTATCAAACCGTTTCTATATACAATACAAAGTTATACCTATAAACCTGATATGGTAACGGTAACGAGATGTAATAAAAAAAGCTGGAGCACTTTTTATTAGGATCAGAAGACCTCGTGATTCTGCATTAGAAGAAATTCATTAAACATGTTTTTTTTTAATCCGTGTGATCTTAGGATGATCTTGTCACCAGCGTTTCGAAAAGTATACCTACCATCTGATGAGAACAAACAGCCTAAAGAAAAATAACCTCACATTCATGGAACATGAAAATGCATAGTAGACACTAAGTATACTACACAATGTTTGCGGATAGAAGTTACTAGTTTTTGGGTTAAATTATATACGTACTATGAACAGAATCTACAGTTTCCATGGATGTAAAATACCGGCCAAGAGTAAGTCGGACCATGCTCAGGGTAGGGTTCCACAGCCTTTCATACAATTAAACAAAAAAATAAAACCGACTCCAAAAAAACTAAAAAGTAAAAAATAACGCCATAATTCAGTTTCTTCAAATTATTTACAAGTAACCGTTTGTATACTCAATGTATACAGTATATACAATTAATCTTATTTTGGCGTTGGTGTCATATAAATAATGTGTAAAATATTGAAAATTGACGATTTTAGTAACTTGTGACACGATGGCACCGACTCCAAAATAACATTAATTGTATATACTGTATAGATTGAGTATACAAACGGTTACTTGTAAGTAATTTGAAGAAACTGAATTATGGCCTTTTTTTTTAGTTTTTAGTTTTTTTGGAGCTGGTTTTATTTTTTTGTTTAAAAGTTTATTTATTTTACACTTTTTAGTTAATCGTTACTTATTATATATATATATTCGAACAAGCCCAAACACGGCTAGGATACATTATTTTATTACATAGATCTGGTGCCTACCTTCCGGCTCCATCATCAAATCAATTCGATGGTACCATTCTCATCAGGAATATTTAAATTTGTGACTATGAAGTTGCTTAGCTAAATTAATCAAGATATTTTGTCGCCACCCGTAAATCATTTATCATTGAGGAGTTCCGATGGCATTCTGTGGTCTTCTGCATCAGTTCCACTTCACCAATTTACACTTTCTGGATGCAAATGCTTATTATGTTTCTTATAATACCAAAATCGCTATATGTATGCCTACAATATTTGAGGAGTTCCTTCAATTCCTCATGGATTCCATCATCAGATCTTCACCAAAATTAAATGGGACCAACTAGAAAGTACCTTCTATTAAACCAAAAAAAATAATTAAATCGGTCAAATAGTCTTTGAGTAATCGGTGAACATCCACAAAAAAAAAAAAAAAAAACATTCCGTCGACTTGAGAACCTCCTCCTTTTTTTGGAAGTCGGTTAAAAAAATACACTACAGATGATAAAAATACGATATGAAAAAATGCACTAGCAAAAGAGCGTATCTCCACGGCACTTACGTCCTTTTGCTGAGAAACGCAGTTTTTTGCCAGTAACTCAAAAACGGTATATCCGATCATGTGATCATGAAAATATTTTTTTTTGAAAGTATTTTATTAAGCTATATCTTTGTATTTTTTAATTTTTTTGTGTATACCGTTTAGAAAATAGAGGGACCACAATTTATGCTACTTTCGGAGCGATTATCTCCAAATATCAAAAAAAAAAAAATAGAAACCTCGAATTAATTTTAAAAGAACTGTCGAAATATGTGTCACACATTGACATTTGCTGAAACAATTTTTTTTTCAGTTTCGGTGACATGTATAGAGTACCCCCCCTAGAAATATTTTTTTATTATTTAAGTACCAAACTAATTATGTGTAAGTTGTGACTTTCCAGTGATTTGTAAAATGGTAGAATATTATTTATATTCATTAAATATTATTGTTATATTTTATTTTGTTATATATTATGTAGATATATAGCTATTTATTTATATTTTTATTCATATACATATAAACAAAGGTTAACTGGAAGAGATCCCTAATAGGGAGAAGTTCCCCTTTGTACTTATATCTTTTAAGTTTATTGCTTTTGTAAATGGTTACTATGTACAATAAAGTGTTTACATACATACATACATACACATAATTATACAAGATATTCCAAACATCAAGTTGAGTATAATGCCTGTGACATACGGACGGACGGACGTGACGAAACTATAAGGGTTTTGTTTTTGCCATTTAGGCTGCGGAACCCTTAAAAGCTCTATTTACTCCTACTTAACAAATACTTGTTACCAATTTAAAATGCACATTAACGGGTAAGTTTTTATAGAATTGCTTAGGTGCACTGTGCACTCCTTTTCTTTTCAAGAGCTGCCTTGAATTTATTACGTTGAGCAATGTAAAATGCAATTACGTTTGTTGCACAGCGAGCGAGAGTGCCGAAACACGAGAGACTAAAATAGACACTTCTTATTGATGTGGTAATCAAGCTTGCTTAATATTTTAAAAATGAAGCCTTATTTCGTAGCTTAGTATTTTCCAGTTCTTTAAATTGTGTTTATTGTATTGTTAAATTTGCTTATTGCAGCTTGTTGTAGTTTTCCAATTAGAGTCTTGAACATAATACCTAGTAGTCCCATCCATGGTCTGTCTGCATACGTGTGGAATGTAATAGAGTCCATTGAACTCTGATTCTATATGGTAAATTTAAGATAAGCAGTTAGGTACATTCTAGTTCAATTAGAGGCTGTGGCTACAAAGCTATTATAAAACCCGAAGCGGTGCATGACTCACTATGTTATAAACTGGTCGTGAAATAGGTAACCAGTTTTTTGTTCTCAAATTGAGTAGCAAAAATGACGTAATAAAAAGATGGTCCAAGCGCTCTGGGCCCGCCGCCGCTCGCCGCGGCACTGTCAATAAACTTTGGCCGCACAAGGTGAGCTCGGATCGTGTCTGTTGTTTTGTTCGTTCTCGCCGTCGGTCAGAAACCTGTAAGCTCGCTCTCTGCTGCCACGTGACATATTTACTACGTATAAATGTAACACCATAAAATAGGGTAAAACACTGCTTTGAGCGCCAGTAAAGGTCAAGATCATTGTTTATAATTTTCCGAGTTTGGAGCTCATGCGGCTGGCGGTGAAAGTGGCGAATACGAGCACTCGGGCAGCGGCGCGAGACGGACGCGGGCGTGCTAGCGGGGCCCGACGTGGCGGAAGGGAATTGAAAAATATCTTGCGCGCTGGTTACGATACGGTCGCATATGTTGCGTTCGCGGCGAGTGAAGGCCCGACCGCAGCATGGTTACAGTGACATGAATTTATCGTTTATTTTCGCATACTGTGATTCAAGTGACAAGTTTTTCGTATGTGGTTTTTATAAACATGTTGAATAGTAGCAGTAGAGGCGAGAGATAGGATATAGAGGCATGGCTAGCAGCGGTGGTGTCGAGCCGGCAAGCTTGGAGTACATGGAGGATCCGTACTTCTTGCCGCCGGACGACGACTCGACGCCGAGCTTCGACGTGGCCGTTGACGAGCTAGACGAGCTCGAGGAACTGCCCAGCTGGCCGAAGGATGACCTGGACGCCACATGGCGCGCGCTGCCGGACCTCGCCGATGCAGCATTGTGTATCGAAACAGAGTTCTATATGGACAATCGACGCCGAAGGCTGCGCATATTTAAGAAGAAAATGCGCGAAGTTAGAGTCACCTTTCAAGATTTATCTAAGCCATATCTTGCCAAAGTCTCCAGCCACACGAATTATAAAAAGTTTTTAGGTATCACACCGGGAGGTCAGTAAACGTTGAATACTTATGTATGTAAATACACCTGACAAAAAACATGTGTTTATGTGCGTTTGCGGTAATTTGTAATCTATTGTTAGGTTTAAAACAATACATTATCAATACAATAACTGGCAGATGCGCAATTGCGCACCAAACCGTCAATTACTACCACAACGAATCTACAATTCTTACACGTTATACTAGTGCTGAATTCCTTTAAAAATTATATGCCGTAATGCTAAGTTAAGCTAATTAGACTGATCGCTAGACATATTACTAATTACGGGTACTTACTATATATACTGACTATTACTTGCAACATTTATGTAAAACGTCATTAATTTCCTTCTATGCGTTGCATTGTTTGGTAAACAATGAACAAAACGTTTGCCATTTATTGCGCATCTTTTACAAGATCTCATAAAGTCAACGCTGGCGAACTAGTAAATGTAAGCGATAATGTGAGATTTTTCTTCCCCCATGTCGAGTTGTATGCTACCATGGTGGTTTCTCTCTATTCCATACTAAAGTTGGTGCACATCCACAGGTCAATGCCAGGCCAGTGAGATAAGCGTACTCTACATTTATACTCTGTCATAGATATTATAGCTTTACCTAAATCGGCTGAATGTAATATTTAGGGTTAAAATACAGTGTTCTTTTCTGGAATTTATGTCAGTGAAATAATAAAAACAAGTTAACGTTAGTGAACCAAATTCAGACCAAACGACACTAATATGTCGTTGTTTTTTTCCGAAATTTATTGCGTGTTACTAAAAGATTTTTCCCGTAAAAACCAACCATTGCGCAAAGTTAATTGCTGAGGGAGGCGCTGCAAAATAATGCCATCGTCGTGACGCCAACACTGCGTGAGCTGAATATTACCATTCTGAATACTTCTTGGCTTGTACTCTTCATACATACATACAATCATGCCTTTTTCCCATTACGGGGTAGGCAGAGACTACGTCCTTCCACTTGCTACGGTCCTGGCATACAACTGCCGCTTCATCAACATTCATTAATCTCTTCATTTTGTGCTGTCACAACCATTTCGCTTTGTCTCATTCACACACAGAATGTCAATATTTCTCGCATCCATCATCTGACATACTTCATCTATTTTATCATTCATTCCTCCCCTTACATTTAACGTAGCAAAGCGGCTCTCCAGAGCCCACTCTTCGCTTTCGCTAGGACCGAGGCGTGATGGGTTGCGAACCACATCGCCGCCATTTGCGTTCCCACGAGCAGCTAGGGATAAAATATTTGAACCCAGCAGAGCCCCGCATTCCAGGTAAGGGTTTAGCCTTATTCTGGGGTCACCAGTCCCAGGGCAATTCGGCACGCTAACGACTAGACTCGCCCTCTAGCCACGCATCCATCGGCACGGCATACCTTGGATTGGCGGAATAGGAGGAAGGATAACAGGGTAAAGAAAGGAACTGTACGAATTTAGACACTACCACTACTCTTCATTCTACCCATATTTTCAACTAGGAATATAGGGGTAGCCTAAAATGCTCATTTTTCATGAATTACTCACTACGAATAGGTACTTTAACATTACGAAATGACTGGATTTGAGATACGAGGGCTGCTATTTATATATCCGGAAACCGGGATTACAATCTTCTTAAATAGCATATTTGACCGCCATGGTAAAATTTGAACTTTTTTAAGTATATAAGGTATATTTTTTCTTCCTTATTAACGCTCGTGTTTTGTTTTTGACGGGTTTTAAATGTCATCTCGCAGCAAGAATGGAACTCACTCGTGAAAATATTCGTGCTATGATTTATTATGATTTTCGGCGTGGTTTAACGCAACAACAGTGCATAGATCAACTAACTTCAACTTTTGGTGATGAAGCCCCATCTAAAACTACTGTGTATCACTGGTTTAGTGAGTTCAATCGTGGACGTAGTATGCTTACGGACGAAGTTAAGGCAGGTCGCCCGAAATCGGTCGTTGTACAACAAAATATCGAGGCTGTGCGAAAACTTATAATGGACGACCGACATGTTACGTACCGCGAGATAGAGGCGACTCTGGATATTTCTATGACCAGCATTAATAGCATATTACATAATTATTTGGCTGTAAAAAAAATTTGTTCGCGTTGGATACCCCACAACTTAACAAATGAGCAAAAACATGCTCGCGTCGAATGGTGCAATAAAATGTTAAAAAAATATAACCGTGGTGACTCAAAAGCCGTTTATAACATCTATACAGGTGACGAATCCTGGATCTATGCATACGATCCCGAAACGAAGCAACAATCAACGGTATGGGTGTTTCAAAATGAGCCGAACCCTACGAAAGTTACTCGTGCAAAAAGTACATTGAAACAAATGGTGGCCTGCTTCTTCGGTATTAATGGCCATGTAGCTACAGTGCCACTAGAAAACCGTAGAACGGTTAATTCAGAGTGGTACACGACCATTTGCTTACCGGAAGTATTTGAACAAATTCGTAAAACTAACCAGCGACGAAGAATCATTCTTCATCATGACAATGCCAGCTGTCATACGTCACGCGAAACAACTCTATTTTTGGAGGGTCAAAATGTGGAATTAACGGGTCATCCGCCGTACAGCCCTGACTTGGCACCCAACGATTTTTATTTATTTCCAAATATAAAGAATAAATTACGCGGTCAACGATTTTCGACCGCTGAAGATGCTGTCGACGCATTCAAACAACACGTTATGGAGGTACCTCAGGCGGAGTGGCAGAAGTGCTTTAAAAATTGGTTCACGCGAATGCAAAAGTGCATAGATCATCAAGGGGAATACTTTGAAAAACAATAAAACTATTTTCAGCCGTGTACGTTTGTTTGTTTTTTTGTTTCCGGATATATAAGTAGCAACCCTCGTAAAGAACTCCACTTAGTTTAAAATCAATCTAACTATGAATGTGTTTTATTTCAGCCGAAGAAGTGATACCTGGAACCGGTGCCGTGGGGGACGCGCACACGCCCGACGAGCTCATAGGCCTCACTCCCGAGCAAGCCGAGCAGCTTCGCGCGGAGTGGAGCCGCGAGCTCGCGCGAGTCGATGACGAGATTGCCACCCTGCGCACCGTGCTGCAGAGCAAGGTAAACACCGTTGTCATGTGACACAAAACGGGCCCGTCGAGCTCGTAGGCCTCAAGCCTGAGCAGGCCGAGCAGCTGCGCGTCAAGTGAAGCCGCGAGCTCACAAGAGTCGACGACGAGATCGCCACCCTGCGCACCGTGCTGCAGAGCACGGTAAATACCGTTGTCATGTGACACAAAACGGGCCCGTCGAGCTCGTAGGCCTCGCGCCCGAGCAGGCCAAGCAGCTGCGCGTCGAGTGGAGCCGCGAGCTTGCGCGAGTCGACGACAAGATCGCCACCCTGCGCACCGTGCTGCAGAGCAAGGTAAATACCGTTGTCACGTGACAAAAAACGGGCTCGTCTAGCTGGTAGGCCTCATGCCCGAGTAGCTCTGCCGAATTCAAGACATCCCTTTCGAAAAACTACCATTCAACTTTCGTATCATACCTATATGTTATTGAATATAATCCTGTTGTCATTTTATGAAACAATGATCTGATGTCATTTTAAATAATGCTGAGGCATAAGGCACACCTTTTTGACGAAACTTTATCGCTTGGATTGGAGAATTTCCAGACTTGAGTTAGTAAAGAGCTGCATTTTGTTGCGGACGTCACTTAGCGGTGCAATTTAGACAAGAATCACAAATGTTCATCATGGCATATGTTGTCATTATTGCAATATACTTACGTCATGACTGGTCGATCGATTTGACTCGACTGCAAATTGAGTAGGAAGTAGGACAAACCACAATGACTGATGTTAAAAAGGAGTGGTTTCTTTTATTTTCCGACAAATAGCGGTTTTCACAAGTGTAGAAGTTATAGTTGAATTATCGAGAAGATGGAATTGCATTTGTAGTGGTTGTACCGTTTGCAACAAAAGGAGAATAATTTTCTCTTAACTTAATAAAATGACATACCCAAGAAGTGGAATAAGTAGTAGTCCTCTGTTTTTTTCTTTTATTCGCTATCATGTTCTTCATCTGAGCTGTCACAAGTATTGATAATAAAATTGTCTGTTATTTGATCCATTTCTCCTTCCTAACATCGATATTTATTTTCTTCACTTTCGACGTGGTGACAAATATTTTCCCAGTCCTCAGCAGTGATGGTATTCATTCGTTCAGTTGCTAAACTCATAATGCCTTGCATGTTTAACGAAACGTTTCTTTTTGCTACATATCCTTTTACCATGGACCAAATATTTTCGATCGGATTGAATGTCGGGTGATACGGTGGCAATCGTAATACGGAGTGGCCATGATCTTTTAAAATTGCATCTATGTGGTACTCGCGAAACCGCTCTTTATTTTGTTTAATTAATTCATACAAACCGGTTTTGTACATCAACCGGTTATACGAAATGTTGTGTTCTGTCAACCAATCCATCATTTCTTGTTTATTAGAATTTGACGTTGGAGCACGATTCAAAAGTTTGTTGTGATAGGACGCATTATCCACGATAAGTACGCTATTCGGTTTGAGGTTCGGTATTAATTTTTCTTTTAACCATTTTTCGTTCTTGACAAAGTTCATCTGGTCATGGTAATCTCCCGTTTTTTGGTTTGCCTTAAACATTAACAAAACGTTGGGAATAAAACCATCTTTTCCTCCTGCGTGCACTATTATTAACCGCTGGCCTGTACTGATTTGTTTTTTTACACCAAATTCTGTTCCATCGGTCCAAGCTTCTCCGCACACATGTGAAGTGTGGATGTAGGTTTCATCAGTATAAACTAGTGGTCTATCTTGAGATCGATATTCCGCAATTTTGATAAGGTAATTTATTCTTAGCAGTCGTATGTTGTGTTTTTCCATTAATATTTTTCGGTTGTCCTCAGTCTTTTTCCATTTAAATCCTAATTTTTGTATTTGTTTTCGTAAGGTGGAAATGCCAAATTTGTAATCTATATCGGATTTTAACACAGAGTGGAGTCCCTTTAAGGTTGGAAATTGCTTATGGGACAGATGAAAATTGTATATAGTTCTCCGGATGACTTCCTGATCAAAATCGTCTACTGCTGATGACGGACAAGGACGCAACTTTTTATTCTTCGGGGAGGTGAATTTCTTTGTTGTTGCGAATTTCTCGCTGTTGCTCTCAGTCACAATGTTATAAACAGTAGAGAGACAAACACCTGTAGCTTTTTCAACTAACTGGGCAGCGGTGTAAGTCAAGTTTAAATTTTTCGTCAGTTCATTTTCAAAATATTTATAACAGTTGAAAATTATTTGCTTACTTTGACTCTCAAAAGGACCAAAATTGCTTACAGCCATATTTTTTTAAAATATAGAAATTATTCGTAGTCGTACGGGCGGACACAATAATTAATTGAGAATACAATCAAATCAGATGTAAAAATATACGCACAACGTAAATAATATTGACAATTTCACACTGACATTATTTTTGTTTTTAGTTCTTCGATATATATATATATATATATAACAACCTCTTTGTATGCTGATAGTACAAGAAAATAGAAAATTCAAATATAGAATGCCTGTAAACAAACAATACTACTACATATGCAATTCCACGCTCTCGATGATTCAACTATACTGATTCTCATCACTTTCCTTTCATATCACAAATTTTTGGTCGCCGGTTGGCCAGTGTTCAATATTTAAACGTGATTTAAACATATTTCGTGTATTATAATGCAATTTGGTATATACTTTTCAGATCCGTCAAAGCTCCGAACTTAAAAGAAAGCTTGGCATCACAGTGTGGAAGGAGATTACTGAAGACGTCAATCAGGGTTTTAAAAATGTGAAAGAAAGCCAAGTGTAAGTACTGCCGATTTAACCATAAAAAAGAGTTCAAGGTGCGTTGCATAACATATCATGTTAGATCTTGAGGGTTAGAACATAGCAGTAGCGGCTTTTGGGTGCATTGATTGCTTTTTGTTTTGCTTCGCTTTCGACCTATTGTATGTAATTAGACGTTAGGTGAAGGTTGCATTAAATTATTCTTTTATTCACTTTTGGTTTGTTGCACAACAGCTATCAATCAATAGAAACTCGCGTGGCAGCGCTTACCCAAGCTGTGACTGCAGCCCCTATGTAAGTACATTATAATGTCTTACAATGGGGAATGGATGAAAATTTTAAAAAATCTTGAAATTTTGTTTATAGGTAGGAATACGCCTCCTTATCTTCAGAAAAAAATACAGATTTTTCTGTGGCTTAGAAAAAAATAAAAAGATGAAAAGGTGTTGGTGGGCCTATATGACCACCTATACGGTATGGCAAGAATAACAGTACGTTTACAGCCATTTTAATCGATAATATCAATGGTGCATTTGCCGTACCGTGTAAGTGGTCATATAGGCCCACCAACACCTTTTCATCTTTTTATTTTTTTCTAAGCCACAGAAAAATCTGTATTTTTTTCTGACGATAAGGAGGCTTATTCCTACCTATTAACAAAATTTCAAGATTTTTGAAAAATTTCATTCATACCCCATTACCTCCAATTTCAAATTAAATGCAGAATGGAGAGTGAGTGCTACTAGCCATTAACGGCAGCTACTGATGGGCCCCGGGTGATAAACGCAAGATCATTCGGGTTTATCACTAACTTGCTCAGTTATATCAAACATCATTCACATTTTTTTGGAAATCTAACGATATTATCGCTTACAGAAAAATAAGATGTCCTTAAGATCATTTTCGCATAACTACAAAGGTTCCTGTAGTTCTCTTTACTGACCAATTTCAACCTTCCACCCTGTATATTAGTATGGTTAATGGTGAAAATCGCTTTATAGTTTGTAACTTACAAAAGCTGGTAGACGGTAGCAAATTTATACTTATTTGGCATGGTTTGAGAAATAATTGTTCTAACCCAAACGAACTCATTTATATTTAGGTTTGTTATCCGACTCGATATTTATGTTTAATTCGTGTTTGTATTTTGCACTTTTTGTACTTGTAAATACTTTACTAATGAACATTCATTTAACGTTATTAATTTGGTGACCATCTGGTCTTATTTTGGATGATTGCTAATCAGACTAACGGAAAATACAAACAGCAATAAATATCTTATCTCAATGTCAGTAAGGTCCATCAATGGTCACTTAAGTGTGGTGACTGATGGTTATATAAACTCACTTCACTTTATGAATAGTCGCGGAATGAAAAGGTTCGTCACTTTTTAATCTTAATACCGAAGCGAGTTTTCCTAGATTACTATGGCTTAGTTAGGACAAACTATTGCGATGTCCATTACATTCGTAAATAATTTAACGATAGGTCGGGAAGAAGCCGACTAGATTTATTTATTTGTAATCAATCTATTTTTCACTCTTATTCGAATGACTAACAATTTGACGTCGGCTCTATTGTGACTTGAGTCATCGATTTGATTGCAGACTTCATTTTATCATTTCAGTTAAGTTTATCTTACGTAACCGACGATTCACACTACAGATAAATATTGTTTGTTATCGGTCCTTGTCATTTAGAATGATCATTTATTTATTCGTAGTGCAATACGTAAAATCTTCAGAACGAAGTGAATCCATAATAATACTTAAAAGCCTAGTCATAGTATGAAATATGTTTATAGTTGACTAGAAGGTGCCAGTAGAACTTAATACGCAGCGAATAAAAAAAGAGCTATTTTCTTATTTGTTTTAGAGCAGTTAAGTAAAAAGTATACTATAGCCGTTCTAAAAAATATAAAATCCGTCTAGCCGTTTGGGATTGATAAGCGCACAAACATTTTCCGACCGAGAGATGCCACTGTTAACAATGTTCACACTATTTATGGTATTTATGTCATTCGTAGATCGCGTTGTTAAGATTATATTTTATTAATTACCCCTGTAAGAAAACCGGATTTTATAATTTTACAATAATATATATTAATATGACACTGACTTTGCAGTTTACATATATATATATATATATCTGCAGTGTTAAGAAGATGGTCGATACATCCGACCCTTGAACTACAGCTAGTGTGGGTTGTGACCTGTATATATCAGAGGATAAAGAAATTAAACCATTTCAATGGTGACAATGTTTAGCAATAAAGAGACTAGCTCATGATTCTCATGGTAAAGACTTGTCTCCTGATCAGCACAAAAATAGAATCAGCCAGTTATAAATGAGTACAACTTTACCATTAGATAATGCCATTGCAACGCACTGAGAGGGTTATATACAGGGTGGAAAAAATCTAATCCTGGTTCATAACTTAAGCTTTTCACAAAATCTTTGAATACAGTTATTCATGTTGGGAAAATTAAAAAACATTTTTTAAGTAAAATGAACTATTTTAGGGATTTAAGGTAGTTTCCCTCCAGGACTAAGATTTTTTCCACTCTATACTGTATGCCTAGTTGCATCCCACAAATTCTAACTCGGGTTTGAGACTACGATAGCGTTGAGTCCAAGTGACAACTTATTTTTGATATATAGAATCGAAAAAGTTGTAAATAATGTTTCCACGAAATGTAAGCCACGATAGGCCGTATGAATAAAGAACAGTATAAGCTTTCAATTGTAATATTTGACGTAAAAGCTTCATAATGAGCCGAACAAATGCATTGATAAATGAGTAAATGCTTGAGACTTCAACCTTCTTGTGAAGGACGAGTAAATCCTTATACTTGTTGCTACTCACAAAGTTTTACTTTGTTTATTTGTACGGCCCCTTGTTTATTAATCGTTTGCTTCACAGATACCAAAAAACGGAATCTGTGATAAAATCGACGGCGGAGAAGACGACCTCGATCCTGGGCGGCATCACGGCGGGCGTGTCCACCAAGCTGGGCCAGATGCGCAACTCCGAGTCCTTCCGCTCCATCGAGGAGCGCGTCGGCTCCGCCTACGAGAACGTTAAGGTACACCACAGAATAAAATAATAATAGGTACTAGTAAAAAAGGCTGCGTCTTTTGATAATAAAGGGTGTAACGAAATAAAACTAAATTTCGAATAAAAAAATAACGATATTTTTGGTAGATATCAATATATATTAGTATAAGTAAAATAAAAAGCTATCTTCAGCTAAGATAATTGTAAGTATTTTTTTTAATTTGAAAACATTGTACTTGTGGTACAGTTTCTTTCGAACGCCTTCCATGCCTTTACGGAGCTTTTTTTAACTTTTCTGGCTGCAGCATTCCATTTCTTGCGGAAGTCGTCTATATTTTTGGCCACTTTACCCGTCTTTCTTAAAATTCCCTTGACTTTGAGACAAATAATGCTCGATTGGGCGGCATTGTGGGACGTTTGGTGGGTTCACTTCCTAGGGTATATAATGGATATGATTTTCCTTGAGGAAATTTTTCGTGTCCTTAGCGTAGTGGACTGGGGCTAGATCAGACCAGAATAACGTAGGGAGATTATGATTATTATACGGTTGCTGCCATTTGTGGAGATATATATATATATATATCTTCACAAATGGCAGCAACCGCTTTTTAAGGCATTATTTTATGTAAATTTGTCTTTTGAATGAAAAAATGGAGCTTTTGTCGCCACATTCACAGATAGCTTGCCATACGAAAAAAAAATCCTCGAATTTCCCGATCTTAACGGTTGTTTCAGACTCTGGAAGAGTTTCTCCTTTACCTGCCGCATAGCCGATAGTGTTGTGGACCAGGAAGCGTTGTAAAATCAGTTTTGCTATAAGTTTCGTCGTCAATCATTAAATGTGATTTTGTTGTGCCAAGGAAATCGTATAGTTTTCGAGCTCGGCTTTTAATAACAGAACGCTGCTGTTCGGTCACTTTTGCTTCCGCGTCTGCATACCTGCTCTTTTCTTTGCTCGTTGCACCATGGATGCATTTGTGCCACATTTTTTGGCAATATCTCTGACGGACATACTTCGATTCCGCTTTATGCAATTGACTGTCTTATTGTCAACCCTAGGGTCACTTGGCCCTTGAAGCCTACCACTTCCGGGCTTCTGTTCAAGAGACAATGTATTAAAATAGTTCTTCAAAATAAAATCCACAGAACTTCGCGGTAAGTTTAGGTCTTTGGCGATAAGACTCGTAGGACGTTGCGGATTTTCACGCCATTTGGAAACGACCATTTCGCGGCGTTGTTTTCTGTTCATTTCGGAAAGTAAGTTTTGCCAGATATCGGAGTACTTTATATAGCAATGGCTAAGGTAAGAATGACACTTATTTATGACAGCGAGAAAATAGTAGCTATCTTGTTTGGAATGAAAATGGCAGTCGTTTGAAATTTACAGTTTTTTTTTTCGGTACATGCAAGCGAGTTACAGAGCGAGCAACCATTGCGGCGCTCAAAAAATAAACGTTCGTGGATTACGCATGGTGGTCTTTGCCTCTCGGATTCTATCCATTGCTTACACGCGACTGAGCTAAAGATTACAGATTTATAAAGAGTGCTTTATTTGATTGGTCATCTGGTTGCAGATCGGCCTTGAGATCATTTGTCAACTGCACTTTTCAGCTACGATCATTTTATTCTAGATCTCAATGTACTAAGTGGACTAGAGGAAATATGAAAATAGTTGAATTTGTTTACGTAAAAGTCGGATACTAATAAAAACATATGTAATTCCAGGGCAAAGTGGCGTCCCGATCGAACTCGACGCAGAGCTTCGACGAGGCGCTCCGCGATGCGAGCCGCTCGGCCAGCGGCGCCACGTCGCCCTCCATCCCCGAGCACAAGCCCCTGCCCTAGTGCCGGCACGACACGCCCCGCCTCGCTACGACACGACACGGCACGCGTCCCGAATGTAACCACTATCTAATGTCAAGGACCACCCATGAGGCCGATTCGGTTTCTGAATTAGAAATTTGACATCTCGAGTGCGATCAGATTCGAACATAGTTAAATTATAAGTTATTTAAAGGAAAGTATTGGCCGACATGTTGCGGTCCAATCCGTCGCCCATGAGTGCTTCGCTCGATTCGCCAAACGGACCAAAAATTTCGCATACTATGTTTTTTAAACTACACGAATGTAGTTTACATTCTTGAGTTACTCGCCTCGAACTCCAAAAAATACGAATTTGATTGGTCGAACTAATTTTCATGCCCTATTTGGGTGGCAGAGTTCGAAAACTGAAGTGTTAAACGGCCGTGGCTAACCAGCTACGCCACGCTGGCGGGTAAAGAGCCGACTGCCGGGCACGGCCCAGTACTCGACTGCACCGGTCCTCTATGTCCTGGTCTTGGACGCGACTCAAAGATTAAACGACGTCCGACATTTGCGCATGGAATGTGGAAACGTATTGATGTGAAATTATGCGACTGTTTTGTTTTTATTCCTTGTGATTAAATGCTAGCGCTTTACTTGCAGCAAAATAAAATATCCGCCACAGAATTGAAAAAACATGCGTCTTCTTACGTAATCGCGAATTAGATTATACTAATATTTTGTTGAACCGAGCGTGTTCTTGCGATGCGCAGCTAGTAGGTAGCACTCGAGGTAGTACGAACGTGTTTTTAAGTCACCATCTTAAAATGCTTGCACTTTATGTTATCGCTTAGGTAAGTCATTGGCTTTATGATGTTTTAAGTATTTTATGATATTTCGTAATAGGATCGAAGAACCTACGACTTGTACACACCAGATGTTCCACGCCTCAGTCTCCTCGCCATCAAAGAAAATTGTTACGAAAGAGCACATTTTCTTAACCACTCGTTACAAGAAAACAACAGTTCCACGCAAATATGAACACCTTGGTACGTAATTCATATAAAACTTAACGTACTTTTTTTTTTTTTTTATTAATGTTTTCATGACCATGGATTCAATGTCCTTCAGTCGTAACGTACTTATGGGGTATCAGTGTTACTAGGTGTCCTATTAATTAAAGATATTAGTATCGCGTATTATTGTGTTAGTGAATACTAAGTACTACTAGGCCATGACTAAATAGTGTTATTACTGCTTACTATTTACTTTTAAAAGAAAAAGAAAAATGGGCATACTAAATAAAATAAATGAAATCTGGCTCGAGTCTGTGGTATTATTTATTTATTTGAGTTTGAGTCAGGACAATTCAGGATTGCTTATACTGGGCGCAAGCACTCGAAATATATCGTTCCACGGTCAGGTGTTCCTTTCCCCATAAGTTATTGTCAGATTTAGGCGAAATTATAGGCGCGTAGCGTTAGACACGTCAAGCCTACCAGATTGTGGCTTCTAATAACTGTTTAGCGAGGGTATTTAATAACTTATAATTTGTGTCTATTATGAGCATTCCAATGAAAGTTACTCAATTATAATGTGTCTATTTAATGTTTTTAATGTAAAATTTTGGGATGTGACGAAGAAAGAATAAATCAGTAAAACGTATGCAAATGTATTACAATTTTATATGCCTGTTAAACACCCATATTGTGTAAGTTGTTTGCAATGGATAGGCAAAAGACAAACTCGCCGATGCCTCTTAGGTCCAGTTGAAAATGAATAAAATATTTTTGTAAGATGCTTAGCTTTCCTTTACTTATAAAATATTTTCACTATTTACATCAATACCTTATAAAAAATGGTAAATAAATTTTATGTATTAAACTTATTTACAATTGTTTCATTATACCATTAGTACATTATGGTGCCGGGAACCTACTATTCCTTACAAGATCGCCTTGTCTAGGGAATCGAATACACGTCCCACACGCTTGCTGAATGCCCTGGCACTCATGTTCGGAATCACGCATTGCAGTTCTGCAAATTTTGCTAGTTTGGCAAAAAAAATCGTTGGATTACCTTAACCTACCTAATCCCGCTTTATTAGGGTTCTGTAGCCAAAATGGCAAAAACTGAACCCTTATAGTTCCGTCCGTCCGTACGTAGGCGTATGTCACAGGCATTTTACTCAAAAACTACATGATGTATATTGATGAAATTTAGAGTATAGGTGTCTTATATGAGCCGCTACTTATTTTAATAGTTAAATAACAAAAAAAATATTTCTAGGGGGGCACTACGTACATGTAACCGAAACTGAAAAAAAATCAAATTTTTATTTGTAAAACATTTTGCGGTTTATAATTTTTTTATTGTGATTAGTTTCGAAAATAATTGCTCCGAAAGTAGCATAAATTGTGCCCCCCCCCCCTCTCCTTTCTAAACGATACGTTCAAAAAAATGACAAAAGATAAAGCTTAATAAATACTTTCAACAAAAATTGTTTTCAACATGATCGGATCTACCGTTTTTGAGTTATTGCCAAAAAACTGCGCTTGTCAGCAAAAGGACGTAAGTGCCGTGGAGATACGCTCTTTTGCCAGTGTACTTTTTCATATCGCATGTTTTTTCCCCTGTAGTGCATTTTTTGTATGTACGGCTGCGGAACCCTACACTGAGCATGGTCTGACATGTTCTTAGCCGGTTTTTTTATGTTGATTGCCTCAGTACTTTGTCATTTGTAAACCGATTTAGGATTTTTTTTAAAGGAGCTTTTTTTTAAGGCGCATCCAAGTTGGTCCCATATAAGTTTAGTGAAAGTCTAAGATGATGGGATCCTTGAGGAATTGAAGGAACTTTTCAAATATTGTAGGTATACAGCAATTTTGGGTAATTTAAGAAACAAATTAAGCGTTTGCAGCCAGAATGTGTAAATTGGTCGTGGCAGCATAAACTGACGTCGTAATTAGTTCAAGAGACGAGGTCGAACACACAAACCATCTGTGCGCCGTCCTAGACAGATTGAACACCTACGGGATAACAATAAACCCTTCAAAATGCATATTCGGAAAAAGTTAAGTTTTTGGGCTATACGGTGTCACAACAAGGCATCAGACTGCCGGAGGATAAAGTTGCTGCCATCGCGAAATATCCCAAGTCATTAACGATGGAGGAGCTAACAAGATTTCTGGGAATGGTTTAACTTCTACCGTGACGCCATTCCCAACGCTGCCGCCATTCAGATGCCGTTGGATGCTTATCTTAATATCTTAAAAAAGATAAAACACGAATACTATGGACCGACGAGGCAAACAACTCGTTCGAGCAATACAAGAAAAGCCTGCGTGGCGCGGCGTTACTAGCGCACCGATCACACGACGCGCCACTATCGCGTGTAAGTGTGACGCATGTAATGCAATACGTCAATAACAAGTGGCAGCCGTTGGGTTATTTTTCAAGGAAGCTCACCGAAAAGAACATCAAACAGCGCTCATCAGAAGTATTCTACATTTGACCGAGAGCTGCTCCTCCAAGGCCGGCCACTTTTTATCTTCACTGATCACATGTCCCTCACATTTGCTCTGAAGAAGACGGCATCGAAAAATAATGAAACGCCACGTCGCACTCGTCAGCTTGTTTATCAGCGAGTTCACCAATCACATATGTCATATAAGCGGGAAGGACAACGTAGTCGCCGATTCACTAACACGAATCGAGACAATAATTTGCCCCAGCACAATAGACTACGAGTAGTTATCAGCGGTGCAAGAAAGAGATAGCGATATACCTGACCTGATGAAACAACAAATCTGCAACTCAAGAAGATCGTACTGCCAAACACTGATCGTAAAAAATAAAATAAAAAAGAACCGACTTCAAAATAAACTAAAAAGCCAAAAATAATCTTTTATGTACGGTACGGATTACATTTGAATCACCTTTTGAATTCGGTGCTAAACCATTCATTTATTACTATTAACATAAATGACACGCAAGAACCGCGGCGACGAGCCTTTAGTTATTGTTATTACCTAAATTTAGTTATAGTAATTCGTATTTTTGTTGGATAAAGGACTTTACTTCAGGTTTGGCACCGTCTTCAAAAGGTGATTCAAATGTGATCTGTACCGTACATTAAAGATTATTTTTGGCTTTTTAGTTTATTTTGAAGTCGGTTCTTTTTTAATTCAAAAAAAATATTTTTTGCTTTTTGGTGATGGATTTTAGTGATAAAAAGTATTTTTAGAGCTCAAAATGGGAAGATTGAGGAGGCCCTATTGTAAATAAATAAGACCAAATAAGACTATTGTAAATAAAATCTAAATTATAAGAATTGGCTAGGTCAAAATGGTTAAGTCCAGTAGCTTGCTGGTTAAAAAAGAATACGTCTAACAGTCTCAACTGACCCATAATATTTAAAGAATTATCTCTCATCTCAAATTGGCGTAGAATCTTGAGTGATGTTGAGACGGAATATTTCCGTCTCTGATGGACTAGTGAATGGAGCTATGGGCATAATAAAAAAAATGGTCGGCCCTAAGACGAGATCAGCTGCAGGACGGGGAGCTCCCGGAAGCCGTGTACGTAAAATTTGACGATGAAACTGTTGGTCTTAGATTAAAAGATAGTGACGGTTGCATACCCATACCTCCATCATGTACTACGTTTCAAGCGACAAGGGGATACGGAGATGTGGAGCGTCGTATCTTACCTTTAATATTATATCTATTCTATTCTAGTTGGGCTGTTACTGTTCATAAGCTACAAGGTACCCTAGAGAAAGCTGTGATAGACCTTGATAAAAATATATGTTGTACTAAGCCGTGTCAAAACTTTGGAAGGCATAGCGTTGTTACATTTGGACGCCAAAAAATTATTAAATCGACCACATGATGAGAAATTGTTAAAGGAAATGACAAGACTACGAAATCTGCCTTCTGACGATCGAAGCCACAGATAATACATGATTTTTATGACTTCTACGGCTTTTATACGGCACTTACAGCCATAATGCATTCTAATGTCAATTGCTCACGACCTTCAGCTGAACGTTGCTATTTCAGAATCAGGGCCGTTAACCGTTGAGTTCTCTGGTTCTCCACTTTGCTACCCTGATCTTTACCAACTTCTGCCTCTAAGCAAAATATGACAAATAATTATATTGTGATTAGTGAATTAAATAACATTGGTTGAGCCCTAATTAGTGACAGGTGGCTTGTGTCTTCATCATCAGTTTTTCTTCTCCAAATGATGATTTTCGAGTGTAAATGCTTGTTCTTCTTTAATAAACACCAAAATCGCCATAACATTTGAGGAATTCCTTCGATGCCTCATCGATCTCATCATCAGATCTTCACCAAAATTTTATGGGATCAACTTGGAGATTCCTACTCTTGACCGAAAAAATAATTTTCTTAATCGACTTACGATCCGCGAATTAAACAACACTGGTAGAGCCCACAGTGGTAACTGATGGCTTCTGTCTTCTTCATCGGTTTCTCTTCACCAAATTGTATTTTCAAATGTAAATGCTTAAACTACTGTAATAAATACCGAAATCGCCATAGATGTGTTCATAATCTTCGAGGAATTCCTTCGATTCCTCATCGATTTCATCATCAGATCTTCACCAAAATTTTATGGAATCAACTTGGAGATTCCTACTCTTAACCGAAAAAATAATTTTCTAAATCGACTTGCGATCCGCGAATTAAATAACACTGGTAGAGCCCTCGGAGGTAACTGATGGCTTGTGTCTTCATCATCGGTTTCTCTTCCCCAAATGGTGATTTTCAAATGTAAATGCTTAAACTACTGTAATAAATACCGAAATCGCCATAGATGTGCTCATAATATTCGAGGAATTCCTTCGATTCCTCATGGATTCCGGCATCAGATCTTCACCAAAATTTTATGGGGCCAACTTGGATATACCTACTTATGTACAAAAAAATAATTTACCAGTATCTTCCAGTCAACTATCGACGCATCGCTTTCAACGCCGTGCATAACCTCAGCTACACCGGCGTGCGGACTACCCGGAAGCTACTCACAGAAAAATACTTCTGGCCATCTATGAACACACATATAATATATCATCATGGAGATAAAGTTGCATGCCATGTCAGCAGTCAAAAGTGCAACGGCACACGAGTAGCGACTATCCAGCCGAGCGATTCAAGGCCGTTCATGTTGATATCTTGGGCCCCTTGCCTCCGTCGCACCTGGGTCACAAGTACCTACTGACTATAATCGACAGAAAAACTCGCTGGCCAGAAGCTATACCACTACAAAGCATATCAGCGGAAGTTGTAGCAAAGGAGATATAGGTATTATTTAAAAAAATATAAATAACCGATAGATATAAAATAACATTTATATAAATACTAACTCGAAAAACATTACACCTATGCTTTCAAAGCTGATTTTATACTTCCAGTAATTTTTTACCGTCAAAGTGGGACACTAAACGAGTCGGAAATAAATTCCGTTCAAATTCCGTAAAAAAAGATCAAACAAACGACATTAGTATCAATGACTATTAGATTAAAAATAACAAAACTTTATCTCATACATAAAATGGGATAAATATACCAAACATACATTTCACTGAATAAGCACTAAAGTTTAGTAAATCGACAAAGTGGGACTCTATCTATAGAAAATCACTAAACTTTATAATGCATAAAAAAGTACTCAGAATTTGATATAGTATTAATATCAAATTCTAAGTACTTTTTATGCATTATAAAGTTTAGCGATTTTTATGCTTGATAAGTGTGTGTTTTTAAGTAATCTTATGTTATATATTAAAATACACATGTCATTTGTATTTTTTTATGCTGTAGTTTTCAATTCTTTTTTTATTAACTTTTTGAGATAATAACTAAGTAAAGGGATCCATGGAATTGCTCTTTTTTAGCATGAGAATACATTTATAAATACAACTTTGATGATAAATCTGCGTGTCGTGTTATAAATATAGAAAATAAACCCATATTCAGGATTTACATATTTTCGTTCTGTGTATTTCGTTATGTTCAAGCCTCCGTAACATTCAAACTACTAAGGTTACATACATGATTTTGACTAATTTAAAATCCTCAAAGTATGCCAATTCATTTGATACTAACCACTTCATTAACTTCAAAGTACAAGTGTGTTTTTTGCCGTCCCAAACTTTCAATTGTCGCTTTTTCACTTTTTCAAATTTGACGAATTTTTAAAAATAACTATAGCACCTAGAAACACATATCTTTCACCAAAAGATAGCGTATGATCTGTAGTAAGAGGAACTACTCATAACTCCATATCGACAAAGTGGGACGTTTTTCCAAAAACAGTCACATATTAACTTCTTACATTCCCAAATAGTCCCATTTTGTCCTTCGTAGCAAAGTGCCCCGAGGTACCATGATTAAAATTTCCATAACTAAAGTGTGAAATAAATTAACAATTTTAACATAAAGTAAAACCGACTCCAGAAAAAACACCGGGGACTGGATGAAAATTTTCAAAAATCTTGAAGTTTTGTTTATGTCTCCTTATTGTCAGAAAAAAAATACAGATTTTTGTGACTTAGAAAAAAATAAAAAGATGAAAAGATGTTGGTGGGCCTATATGCCCGCCTTATACGGTACGGCAAGAGCCGCATTGATATTTTCGATTAAAATAGCTGTAAATGTACTGTTATTCTTCATGTTCTCATATATTATCAGGCGGTGACTATTCCATTTGAATCTGTATTTTTTTTCTGACATTAAGGGGGTTTATTCCTACCTATAAACAAAATTACAAATTTTTGAAAATTTTCATCCATTTCCCATTGCGAGTCTGACTCGCACACCGAGGGATCCGTTCAAACTTCCACTTATTTCGACTTAACTTGCCGGTTGAGTTAAGCTTGCCTCTGGTATCTATGAGAGGCAAACATAAGCGAACCGGGATATGCAAAAATGATTTTCGATGATTAAAAAAGTAACACAGACAGATAGATAGATAAATGGTTATAATTATAATTTTCGTGTAATATTCATATTAAATTATATAATTCCAGATTTATCGCTTATTAAACTTCGACGATAAAGGGGGGAATTGTATTTATTTCCACATTTTCCTTAATAAAACGAAATTTAAGCACAATTAAAAAAAATACGAAAATGAGTAGCAAAACCTTTCATATGACACCTTACTTGACCTAGTGGCTAGACTTAATTTTTGCCCCCCTCATATTAGTTTTTAGAAAATAAAAATATATTTTATGTTACGTTTGCAACACATGTGGGCTGACCACGTTTATAAATATTCCAAATAGATAGCATAAGTAGTTTTTGAGATATAGCGCTCTAATAGTCGGACAGACAGACAGTCGCAACATAAGGGTTCCTTTTTTACCTTTTTGGTACGGAACCCTAAAACACCTTGCTATTGTGGCGCCAACAATTTAACGCATTTTGACGGACACTGGATATATAGAGATTGTTCTCCTTAGTTTTCTACACTCTATAGGTCACTCTAGTAAAGGTCTTATTGTAGGGGATGGTTGATGGTAGGCGGGATTTTCGTCCATTATTAACGAGTATAAATAAAACTTCAGATTAAATAAACAGATTGTATTACAACCCATACATATATCGCGCAATTCATTAACTGTATTACTACTAGTTTTATGTTATAATTACATAATATATAGAAATACGATCATTTTTGACATTCATAATTATGTTGACTTTATTTATTGCATTTGAATAGAGGTTTCACATTATCCGAAGGCTTACTTAGCTTCCTCGTTTTATACCTAATCTAGTTGATTTTGTTTTGCCCCGAGATTATAAAACAAGTTTCAGTATATCATGTCTTTCTCTTGATACTCAGATTAAAACCACTGATGTTGCCATTATCACTACGTTACGTAACCATAATCTGTAAAAATATAAACACTACATATATTTGAAATTTCCTTAGTTACATTTGTTTGGGTTACGACGTCGTATCTTTCGACCTTGAATTTGTAGGTCCTTGACTTAAGCTTCAGTTCAAGATCGAATGGCCGCAAAATTTTAATTACTCTGACATAATACTTATGCCCAAAGGCCCCATGCTCCGTTAGTTTCTAACGGCTGATTAAGCAGTCACGTGGTCGACGTCGACGGGCGTAGTCAGACGTTAATACTTAATATGTATCTTTACTAAATCAACTACATTAGTATAGCCAAACTTTTGTTTAAGGCTTAAGGAAAAGGAATATTAATATATAGAAATATTTGTGTGTGGGAAATAATTCCTTAGGAAGAATACTGCCGCCCAACTCCATGCTTCCACCGTGATAAGCAACATCGATCTGTGTCCATAAGTAACAGTGAAGTGCGAGGCCAGCGTCTATGTAACATTGTGTTGTTTGTGTACTGGATACTTTATGTAACTTTGCAGGGATATACGGGATCATAGGCCTTTGGACAGCAGAATTATTCCAACAGAGACAAACATTCAATTTATCCAATTACATTAATTTTACAACTACAGGAAATCCAGACTACGAATTAACCTTCAATTGGAGCGTTTCAGTTATGTGAATCTAAGTCCCGTATCTTAAGTCCTAGTAAGTATGATTAATGAAGCGTTAATATTTTTGTAGATTCACTAAGGCAATGTTCGTTATGATTGGTTACCACTATTGCTAATTTTACCGTGTTTTATCACTACATAGAGAAGTTTCAGCATTGATTTAGACCCCATTCTTCTCTTATATCATCTAGGCAAATCATTTGCCTTCATTTTATCAATATAGTGGATTATTCCACTGGTTACAAATATAAATTACATCAGGCGGAGGTATCTATTGAAGTCACTTTACATGTAAAAATATTATTCTCATTACAATCAACTTACAGTGCGTGATTAGTATAGAACGATAACTAAAATCTAGACTTAGCCTAATGAAATGGATATACCAAAGTGTAACACAATGCCGCGAACTGACTAAACTCGACACAGATACAGGATAGGCGTCAACCAGTTTTAATACAACAAGGACAATATTAACATGCAGATTGAGCGCTACATTATAATATCAATATTCCACCATAGCCGGACATTACTCCCATAAATTACCCTGCACGAAGAAATTTCAATACTAATCTATAAACACTTTACTATGTGGACTATACACAGAAAGCGTTCGTGTCACACAAACGGAAGCTTGTCGGTCAAGTATTAGATAATGATTGTGTCAAATACATACAACATATAAAACTTCAGCGAGATCAGTAGCGAGCGCTCAGTGTTTGTGTGGTGCTCGCGCGGCGCGCTCGGGAGAGCCGGCGTCGGGCGCGCCGCGCGAGTGTCGCCGCGGCCGGCGACGCGGCCGCCACATCGCGTGACCGGCGCGCCGCGCGAGTGTCGCCGCGGCCGGCGACGCGGCCGCCACATCGCGTGACCGGCGCGCCGCGCGAGTGTCGCCGCGGCCGGCGACGCGGCCGCCACATCGCGTGACCGGCGCGCCGCGCGAGTGTCGCCGCGGCCGGCGACGCGGCCGCCACATCGCGTGACCGGCGCGCCGCGCGAGTGTCGCCGCGGCCGGCGACGCGGCCGGCACATCGCGTGACCGGCGCGCCGCGCGAGTGTCGCCGCGGCCGGCGACGCGGCCGCCACATCGCGTGACCGGCGCGCCGCGCGAGTGTCGCCGCGGCCGGCGACGCGGCCGCCACATCGCGTGACCGGCGCGCCGCGCGAGTGTCGCCGCGGCCGGCGACGCGGCCGCCACATCGCGTTACCGGCGCGCCGCGCGAGTGTCGCCGCGGCCGGCGACGCGGCCGCCACATCGCGTGACCGGCGCGCCGCGCGAATGTCGCCGCGGCCGGCGACGCGGCCGCCGCATCGCGTGACCGGCGCGCCGCGCGAGTGTCGCCGCGGCCGGCGACGCGGCCGCCGCATCGCGTGACCGGCGCGCCGCGCGAGTGTCGCCGCGGCCGCCACATCGCGTGACCGGCGCGCCGCGCGAGTGTCGCCGCGGCCGGCGACGCGGCCGCCACATCGCGTTACCGGCGCGCCGCGCGAGTGTCGCCGCGGCCGTCGACGCGGCCGCCACATCGCGTGACCGGCGCGCCGCGCGAGTGTCGCCGCGGCCGGCGACGCGGCCGCCACATCGCGTGACCAGCGTCGCGCTCGGCGACGACATCTAAAAGCGTCATATGAAAGAAACATTGCCGGCCGCTGACACGAAAGTGCAGTCTATTCCCTTGCTTTTTTGGGAAAAGATATCCCCTATAGGAGAAATTTGTAGCAATGCTCATAAGAAGCCAATTATTTTAATAAAAGTGCAGTATTTACTATGAAGTTATTTTCTACCGTGACATTATTTAACATAACTAAAAAGTACATTATGTAAGAAGCATACCGGGCAATATATCTTTCGAACGATATCATCACGTTTAAGTCTGAGAGCCCGCGACATACTTGCGTACCTCCTAAAAGGGTTTCAGGATACCCCACCCTCAAGCTGTTGCTTGCTAAATCGAATGACATTTTGACAAAATAAAAACAAAAACTACATAACTCGTAGCGTTAGAAGTAATATGCAATTTAAAAATATGCGGGAACGAGGTTTAAGAATTGCTGATGTTATGATCGTCTAAATTAAAAGGTTTTAACTTTTAATATTTGGAGCGCCTAAGACTGCTGTTTTAGATACGATACACATCAGTTCCAACTTTATTGCGAATTTGAGTGAGCCGCTATCCGTCACATGATACCTAAAATCCTTTTACGAGTGCATAATACATTTCTGGAGACAATATAAGTTACTATGATCGATATTGCATATCGGCAAAATAAAAAATAAGATAGAACGAACTAAACTTAAACCTAAAAAGGCGGTATAACAACCTTATTATTTGGCCTCGAGGGGGATTGCGGTGTCCGTGGGAGCTCTATCTTAACATTTACGAGACTATCTTTACACATACCAAGACGAGTGTTCGAGCGCCTAAAAGCTAACAACGCACTTAATGTTGCTCCGGGATTTTGGCGGTTCCATTTTTAATGTTTAGGTAAGTACCTAATTTAGCGCCAAAACAAGTTTTTGGTTCAGTAAATTTCACCGCACATACAACTAAATTTCATAGAATAATTAACAATATTGCTAAATCCTAGTAAAATAATAAAAAAGGCATTTATATTGAGCCAGATTTAAGTAGTTATTTTATCGATGATCGGTACATAAAACTGGATATGTTCACTTAAAGCAATCATATTTTAATCATTGTCACAATTAAAATTAGTTCGGCCAAAGTTTTAAAATAATCTTAATCTAGTAAATGACACGCCCTCGTTATTAATGATTTGATAAGTTAAAAACATATTTATTACAATTTCCGAAAATAATATCGTTCCACCAAGAAGAATATACACATTACAGTAATACCAGCACGGTACACATGCAATGCACGTGGAAGATAATCTTTAAAAACACGGATTAGAAGTGCACTTACGTCTAATATGTAGTGAATATTTCCCTTGTTTAGATTCATAATTATTTACATTTATAATAACTTATTAAAATATTCTAATTCATGTATATTGAACCAAGTGTGCGAACACACTCCTACACTAGACTTTTGGCAGGCATTAAGTAACAAGAGTAGCACAGTAGCTGTTCTACGAAAATAATCATAACTGTCGGCGACGCGCGTCGTTCCGACAAGCGACACGTGCTGATGTGCCAAATTATAATAATGCAGATGCCATTTCCACAACATAGTTTGCTACTTACAACTAAAATAAGAAGCGGCTCATAGCGAGCTAAACTTATCATTCGATAGAAAACTTTTTGGATAGAGATATACTTGGGTTCGATTTAACTAAAACTATTTCGTAAAATGACGACCAAAACTCATTAAATGCAAAAATATATTAAAGGAAATCAAACCCAATCAAGGAGTTTGATTTATTTCGCGTAAGTGAGTTTTGGTTGTCAGCTAATAATTTGCACAGACCTCTCGACAACTTGTACAGTTCCGGGGATGGAGCGCCGAGCAAGACTGTGCATACGATTTAAACAAATAATTACATGGATTATTAGAGATCGAAGAACAATCGTTAGCCGAAGTTTACGCGTGCCATATTTTTCCGCAGCTGCAAAATATATAAATATTTTGGTTTTAAATTTAATAAGAAGGAATTCAACTGCCTTATTATGTGTCTCTGCAAATGTAGATCTCTATCAGTTCGACATATCATTAGTGGTTTAAAAGGAAACATAATTAAGCGAGAAATTTAAAGTACTTAAAAGATCACTCTTATTTTCTCTGACCCCGGCTTGTCGGCAGGCGATAGGGAGAAAAGTTTTTATTTTACAACAAACCGAGATTCAGTTCAAGGAATTTGTGACCAATTAAAGGAGCGTTATACATTTAGAGAATGCAACCGATTAACCGATTTATATATTCCGTTAAACTCGGTTTTTCCCTTAATAAAAAATATCGATTGCATACCTTAGTCATAATAATAGCAACAGCGTCTAAATTACGCTCATTACTTCGTAAATAGCAGTTAAATATGGATCGCAATAAACTTAATAGGGAGCTCACGACACCTGCTCAAAGTGGCCACATACAATAATACTTATTGACCCTCAAGTTAAACATTTCAGGCATGCTTCATTCACACGGAACTTTAAGAAACGTAGCTTCTGAACTGCGCAGGTGCTTTACGAATGTATACAATTTTTCAATCATTGTGCGTCTGTTGTGAAAGACCAGCGGCATTAAATTCAATACTGTTAACTACAAAATAAACGGTCTGAAGTGGTATATAATTCATTAGTTTAATCACGATATTTTTTAAAATCTCGTGTGAGTGATGCTTTACCATGGTACAGTGAGCATGAAATAGACTGTAGCATCCAACGCGCCAAATATATCGTCACGTGTCTTCATGCCTATAAGAATAAAGATGTGTTGCGATATATTTGGCGCTTTGAATGCTACAGACTATTTGATACAGACTGTACGCGTGACTACCAAAATTAGTGGTACATCTGAAAGGCTGAGGCCGATTGATATCAGTGTCACCTCGATTATAGGAAGTTCCTATACTAAATAAAAACACATACGCACGCGCACAATCTCATAGTATGTTACTACCTTGTAGGCGACTGTCGGGTCTCTAACTTTATAAAAAAGGTAAAAAGGCACAACTGCAAAGCTGATTTGAAGTAATTCATGAATCATAATCATAACGCTAAGCGCGCTTATGTACCGTGCCCGATTTAAATCGAGGTCCGTCGTGCAATCGTGCCACCACGGTCATGTCGAATTCTGCATCGGGCACGATGACCAAGCGCCGAAACGGCGACACGTCGTAATGTGTCGCCGTTGTAAGGGACACCACGCATACAACCACAGAATAACCCTCGAACAACAATCCATTTACAAAAATAGCTGATATGGGCTCAACCGACCGCTCCGAGTCCAGTGCTGCCTTTACGCGTCGGACTCTAAACGACCATAGCTTTGTAGAGATCGACACCAAACGTACCGTATATCCAAGTTTTAATTAATAAGTGGATCAACTTGTTTTGTCGTTATTCTGTCCCGTAACTCAGGAAATAGTAGCGACAGAGTTACTTAGGAAAATGATAATAATTTAGACTATTAACATACCGACGAGATCGGCCCTCGAAAGGGCCTACAACAAAAATGTCGCCTCATCGTTTAAAATGGTAGTTTTAAAGAGTGACACAGGAGACGGAGCCATGGCAACGTGGCACAGAAAGTCGATCGACGGTCCCCGCACTGCACAGCCGCACCGACCGCGCTACTAGGCGAAGTACATGACCTTCTTGGTGACGGCGTGCACGGTGATGGCGCGCGCCATGGCGCCGGGCGTGCGGTCCTCGCTGCAGGCGGACTGGTGCGAGCCCTCGCCCGAGTCGTGCTCCTTCTCCACCAGGTGGTAGCGCGCGCGGAAGGCCACGAGGTGCGCGTAGTACGCGGGCGCGGGGATGGACACGGAGCGCGTGCAGCGCACGTACGTGTGGCACAGCTGGTACGTCAGGCACTGCAGCTCGTCCGAGCCGAAGTGGTTGTCGTCCCACAGCACGTGGTAGTGCGACGGCCGCGACGTGCCCTGCAACGGCACACGGTCCACTCATATTTTACTGTCACACAGATTACGCTCAAAGGCTGGGTTGTGATATGTGAGCGCATCAAAATTATTTGGATAAACTAGAAAAGTCGAACCCGAACATGATAAATGTGGTAAGCGACTCGCGGACGACATGATTAAGTGGCGGAAGGCAATCATAGACGAGTGCGAAAGCCACGTTAAAACCTGGTTTAACCCTCATAGGCCGATGAAGGAAGCGACGAGTGAACCGTCACTTCCAGTTAGCTATCAATTATGTTGCCAATAGGGATGATGACTAAATTTTAATAATTGGTCCGTCATGTAGATTATTAGAAAATATTGGACACGTATTTTCTTCTTTTTTTATATAATCAAAAAATAAAGGCGATACATTGCGCCAAAATGTCGCGTGACGTCACTCCTAGGTACAAATTTTACCTAGGAGTGACGTCACGAGCCCCCACTCCTAAACTTTATTGCGATTTATCTGAGTATTTTTTATTATTTTGAAAAAGCATAAAATACGAGTCAAATTGTGTTTTTCATACCGTCATCATGCCTATTGTGCGAAAAGCAATACCGCCCCCGACTAGGCTTACAGAGTCATTACAAAAAGTGCTCCTTTTCAATAGGCGCTTCATAAATCGCAAATCGTGTGGTAAAGAAGTTCAGGGCGATGATAATGGTAGCCAGCTATGTAAGATCAGCATAGTCTTAGCAAGGACCATTAAAACAAGAGGACTGACAATTACCATACAAAAAGCCGTTCTCCGATATTACAGCGCCCTCTATGTATACGAATCCCTCCTTTTTTTTCAGCGTACCGTAGTCGGGTAAAAAATATCCTATTAACATCTGGAGATACCCAGCTACCTGTGTACCAAAAATAGTTGAAATCCGTTTAGCCGATTTGGCGTGATGAAGCAACAACGACACCTACAAACGTACAAAAAATATATATTTCGATTCAGAGACCTCTAAATATATATTTTTAAGTGTCTTTAGTTTACAGACATTTCATTTTTACAACTTTATAATAGTATAGATTATTAAACTGTGCAATCGTAACACAGTATTTAAATGTTACAATTAGTTTATCATGAACTTTTTACGAAGTAATTGTTACTGTACGCTTTCTTTGTTCAATTATAAAATGTTTTGTGTTAAAGTACCATCTAGTTTTTGCCTCAATACCTCCTTGCGGTCGGGGCACAATACAAAGTGTGGCATTTGACATACTTTGTCCCCAGACGTCAGAAATATTCCTGAAATGTCAGGAATACGGCGCGAATACGAAAATGTCAGGAATTTTTAACGTTATAATTTTAATTATTTTTGTTTACTTTAATAGAAAATAATAACACTTGCAACTTATACGTAACGTGACGCTCGCAATACACTGCGCTCCTACTTGGCTGGCACGCGTGGCAAACCCCGCCCCCAGCGTCGGGATTTTTTCCGAAAATCAGGAATTTTGTCAGGTATTTAAAAATGAGTATGGTAACCCTAAATTGTCAGTCCACTTGTTTGAATGGTGCTGGGAGTGATACGCACCTGTATGCCCTGGTGGCTGCAGAGGTAGAAGTCGAACTCGGTGGGGTGCGTGATGCCGAGGTCGACGGTGGTGCCGGCGGGGATGTTGCCCGACTTGCCCGACTGCTCCTTCTTGTCGGCGCAGAACAGCCGCGTGTGGTGCCGCTTCTGCACCACGATGAACGTGATGCCCGGCTTGTACTCCGCTTCCAACTGGAATCGGATATACGAACTTTGTGAGCGACGATAAATTAATTCATATTAGGGCACAATTTTACACAAATCGACTACAATAATTTACGGTCGGCAATATAAATAGGATACTAAAGCGCAGTCGAAGAAACGAGATAAATACATTTATTTAGATTACATTAGTGGTTACACACGTCATAAAATCAGAGTACTGCTCGACATGTTTTGGCTCATTACGAGGACCTTAGACATGAGCAATGAGTGGACACCGACGCTGCCCGCCTCGCACTGCGCGCCAAGGCTCTGACGGCCCGGCTACTCGCAGCAGGCGCGGGCGGCAAAGACACCAAAGTACGCTTGTTTTCGTAGTCATTTACATTGTAAATAGTAAGGTTGCACACAATATGTAATAGGGAATATTCATGAATTTTAATTTTTGCTTTTTTAAAAGCTCATTCATGTAACGAACAGTAAACAAAATTATTTTTTCGAATAACTATAAAAATTACCAAGATATAAGCCACCAAACATTTCATTCTATCTCTTCCTAGCAAAACAGAATTTAATATGGAGTTTATATGGCCGGAGTGCACTATGACGTAACAGTGCACGTCGGACCTCTGTCTAATTAAAAAAATGCCTATATCTTGCGTATTTCTTGGCCGCTTTAAATTTTAATTTCACATTTTGAAACCGTTTTTACGGTATTTTGATATTTAGTTCAGAAAAGCGATAAAAAAGATCATGCATGTACCCTATTACGTTGCTTACTTTGCGCAGTGCTTTTACAACCGAAACTTCTGTCGACGTTTACGAAGCGATTTATAAAAATACTCCAGCGATACATAAAACAACTTGCAATTATTATTAAACAACTTTCTGTCAAAAAAAACATTTAAGTAGCTTTTATTGCCGACTATACTTTACTTTGAACACAATCCAAACTCGGTAGAATTGTATTATTTTATTACAGACCTTCCGGCTCCATCTTCAGATCAGCTCGATGGTATCATACTATTGCATTGTCACCGAACTTACATAATGTATGCCAAATTTTAGCTCAATGGGAAATCGGGAAGTAAGTCAAATTATACTTGCAAGATTCCACCCGAACTTACATAGTTACATTGCAAGTTAAATAAAAGCTTGTAAAAAGTCTCACTTAAGTACATATCCTTTACCTGGGCCGTGGCTAACTACATTGTTGGGATTTGACCAGTAACCGAAGGGTGGCCAGTAATAGACAATTTACCCTACTTAGTTACAGAAGAACATAATATAGAGCTTGTAAGGGTAGAAAGAAAATTCGGAGTGTTTACATTCTTATATTATCCTGTTAAAAAGGGACAGTACCTTAATGCAAGCCTCGCGCACGGCCGTGAGCTCATGCTGCAGCACGTGGATGAACTGCCCCTCGGAGATGCCATCGCGGTACATGATGATGCGGTGGGGCTTGAACCCGCCCGTGCTCTTGTAGAACATTAACAACAGCTCCTGCACCATACTGCTCATCTCGTGCACTATCTCTTGCCTGCAACCGGGAACTTCCACATGCATACGACGAACGACGGCGAAAAATATCAACAGCGGATGACAAGCGATTGTTTCAAATATGGTATACTTATGATATACAGTGGGATCTCTATATGCCGAAACACAAGAGAAATGAAGGATTTCAGTTGTTCGGTACTCATAGAGGTTTTCGACGTAGGGAGGTTTTTATAGGTCCGTGCTACTTGATATCGAGTGACAGAACGGAAGTAAAATTTGTATTATGTCAGCAATGTGTAGTATGTCAGCAATAGGGTTATTTTTATTATTTTAAAAGTAGTGTAGAAGTGTTCGGATTTGTTGCCTCATTGTTTGATTTTTGGTCCAGAATTTATACAGAAAATGAACAAAAACATTTTGATTTTGAATATTGGCGCGAAAACTATACAAACTAACCGTGGCGTCACTTCTGACATTCCACCTAAGATCTGACATTCCTGCATAATACACACATAAACTATATCCATACTAATATTATAAATGCGAAAGTGTGTCTGTCTGTCTGTCTGTCACCTCTTCACGCTTAAACCGCTGAACCGATTTGGATGAAATTTGGTATGGAGATAGTTCAGACCCGGGGAAGGACATGGCTACTTTTTATTCCGAAAAAATACCCTCATTCGCGATAACCGAATTTAAGGCGGACGAAGTCGCGGGCAGAAGCTAGTACTATTATAAAGTTGTAAAAATGAAACATTTGCGCATCGGATATATTAAAAAAAAAAGTATACGAACTACTTCATGGCCACTGAATCGAATTTTTTTTGTATGTTTGTACGAGTCGTTGTGGTTTCATAATGCTTAAACGGCTAAACGGATTTCAACTACTTTTGGTACACGGGTGGTCATCCACAGATAGTTCTAGGATACTTATTATCCGACTGAGTTCAAGAAAAAAAGTGGGGTTATAATTTTTTTCTCCTCCGCTGACGAAGTTGCGGGCACCTACTAGTAAAACATGAGGAGGTAGTTTTGCCGTTTACTACTTACAATATATTTAGTAGAAGAAAATATTAAATTCATTTAGTAGTTTAGTGGTCTCCGATCTCCTGAACCCATGTATATATTATCATTATACTTTTATTTATAATCTTTGCATATCAGTTATCAGATAAAACAATATAATTAATGAATAACAGAACTGCAACACCTTCACTTAACTAGATCATTTTCTTACAGTAGAATTTACGTATTATGCAGTGGCAACACTATACTATTCGTTATCAACCGACGACAGTATCACCTGTCACTGCTAGCGGCGAGATTGCACACACACAGTCGCGACTTATGAAATGACGTCACCTGCTCTTCAAGGGCGTGTCAACTGTGGTCACGTGACACGCGCAAAATATTTAATAATTATTAAATAAAAAAAATCTGTCCATCGCTGGAACAACAAGGTTAGTTTCTTCTATTTATAAAAATAAAAGAATTTATGTTCCTGCATAGTAAGACTTAGTTGTAGGTGGAAACAACCCTATTGCTGATAGTTAGGGGTAAAATTTAAAAGCGTTAAGGCTCGAAGAGAAGTGAACGCGATATTTTTTCGAGCTAAAGAGGATTTCCTCTAATCGAACTCCGACTTATCGAGGTTCCACTGTATATAGAGATACTGATGATACTCTCGGAATCAAAAACTCGCGAGTGTTAAATGCCAATCGGTTTCTAACGGCAGCGGTCCCGCCGGCCGTCGAAGCGGGAATCGGTGAAACTACGAAACCGTATAAATTTTAAAAAGCCATAAGCGATCCGCTCATCGGTACCGAACAGTGAAATACGTATTGCCATCAAAAGCCATAAGCGAACAAGCCCGGGCTTGGCGAGTTAACGAGCGTTAGCCCGCCAGGCCCGGGATCCAAGCTTACGATTCCCGATCTTCGTAATTGAATGACCTGTGTTGCTGCACGCGGACCGTGGCCGCGTACCGCGAGGGGTGCGCGTCCATGCTGCCCACCACCGCGGCGATGGACGGCTTCTTGTTGTCGCCCGCCGGCGGGTGCGTCACGTCCACGCCCAGGAAGATCACGGGCTCGTTGAACACCTGGCCCGGACCCACCACAACGACATTATTACCTCTTCTTAAGGCCGCCCGCAAACATTCGGTTTAATAGGTTTCCTTATCAGAAATTTAGATTCGGAATTCAGCCCAGCGCAGACGTTCGATTTTTTGTATCAGGATTTTTTACTGCCAGTAACGTAGTCACGCTTTCGTGAAAGTACGACATGGTCAACGATGAAAAATTGATGGCTATTGCTCTTTTAATGCCGCTAAATGTGAAGCGGAAACGTCGTCGTCGTCGTTGGGTGCACCCATTAAATACTCAGTGTGTTGAACAGACGGATAGCAAAAAATACTTGCACGGGTCTACACGGTACAGCGCCGTCGCGATTATGCAAATATGCTAGCGCTACGGTCGGTATGACCTAATTCGGTTATTTCCGTTTTTGCGACCCGAACGCGCGGCAAATTTCCGAACTGAACGTAAGGTTTTTTTCTATTCGGAAGGAGTAAGAACGTATGCGCCTTGTTGAACATTTTATATGAAAGACGTGAATTTAGGTCTCCGAATCTGAACCAGAATGATTGCGCCCAACCGAAACATATCTTATCTACCAGTCTACCGCAATGAGGCTTTTCTAAAATGGAAATATCACCAGATGGCGCCACCGTGACGTAAGGTCTAATTGACAAGAAGTGTCAACATCCGGTGCTGTGATTGGTAGCTTTTGACACTTCTTGTTAATTAGATATTCTAGTTTATTAGTGGCGCCAACTAGTGATATTTCCATTTTAGAAAACCCTCATGCACCACTTTTAATTAAAGCTAGCTTTCGCTCTGCCTGTTATTTCGCTTCCATAAAAAAAATCGATTAACACTTTCCATATTTATGGAGTACATCAAAACGAGAAACTCTATACAAAATTTCAAGTTTTCAGGCCTGACTAAGGCTAGGGAATGGGCTTCGATGAGTCAGTCAGGACTTCTCCAGGTACATATACAATAGATCTTAATTTTTACATTCCAACACAATACGAATGTTTACGAATAGCAAGCAAATGAGACCTTAGGGCGCAGCGAAGGCACCAGGATGGAGTTGATGCCGCCCAGCTTCACGTTGATCTTGAGGCACAGGTTGCTGAGCGTTTGCGGAGACGTCTTGTTCACGTTCTTAGCCTGCACGCACTGCGTCGCCATGCCGAGCACCGTATCGCCTACTCGCTTCACTTCCGCTGTCGGAATATTAAAAAATAAATATCAGTGACAGTCTTAGACAAGCCGACCTAGTCCCAAACTTGGCACACCTTGTACTATGGGTACCAAGCGAAGACATACACATTCTTATATAGATAAATATAATACTTAAATAAATAGAAAACATCCAAGACCGTGCTCATCACACAAACATTTGGCCTAGCCGGGACTCGAACCCGGGACCGCCAGTTTCGTATGTTGTTGTGCAAATATGCAGATCTTTACTTTGTTGCCTCAGATCTGAAGATAGTTCAGAATTCTAAATCGTGATTGTAAACTTCTTATAAGTTTTGAATGCACGTCAAAATGAATTATGATAAAATTTGGTATTCAAAATATTTATCAAGGCAACATGGCCTGTAACCTCCTTCTGACGCAGTCATCAGTATGATTCTACCAAGCTCGCGGACGAAGTCCTGGGCAAATTCATTTCGTCCAACACTTGCACAAGTTAACTAACTTCTAATATTCAAGTATCGGCGTCAGAATTGAGGTGAATGATTACACACACAACTGCATGGAGTACTAATGGCAAATAAATAGTGAAAGAATGACTTGAGTTAGTGAGATTTAAGTATACATCTGATTGCATATAATAAAAATATATTTATTATTCTCTTTGCCTTCCACCTACTCATTTAAATAAATAACACACAGGGACAATCTTCACAAATCGACCTAGTCCCAAACTAAGCAAAGCTTACTATGGATACTAGGCCACGATAAACATAATATATAGATACATTAAAATACATAGAAAAACATCCAATACCCAGGAACAAACATTCGTGCTCATTACACAAACACTTGCCCTGGCCGGGATTCGAGCCCGGGACCGCCAGCATCGTAGGCCGTTGAGACCTCTGAGCCAAACGTGTCGTCAAAAGTCGTCGTTTCCGAAATATATCCCCAATAGGAAAAGCTTTCGTATTGACAGGCTCTACCATATGTTAAAAGGGAAAAAAACACGGTGTATAATATCTGTGGCCACACTTGTAGGGATGACAATATATCAAGTAACTCGCTCACCGTAGACGGGCGTCTTGCCGGGCAGCACGACCACCACGAGCTGCAGCTGCACGAAGGTGGACTTGAGGTACTTGAACATGGGCTCCACCTGGTCGGGGCCCGTCGCGTACTTGCAGAAGCACGGCTGCCCGATGATCGGCATGCCCGCATCGTTTGAGATCTTTTGGAGCTGCTGCGTGAAGTTTCTGGAAAACGAAGTTGGGTATTTTTATATGAAACACAAATTTTGTGTTTGTATGTTTTTAATGTGGGAAAATGAACACCACATTGTTATCTATTGTGATATAGATACCAAGTTCAAAGCGCAAAGAAAAAATTGCTCTCAGACATTTAGAGTTTACCTTTAATAAAAATTAAAGTCCAACTACCTACATACTTTAATTTTTTGAAGGTATCAATATAGCGTTGTGTGGACTCAGAATCTACAGATAGTTTAATTTTATGTCGTTTTATTTATTTTTATTCTTGATGTGAGTTTTGCAAATTGTTCGACTGTATACATGTTTACTTTAGTCAAACTTAATGTTTATACACACAGTAAATTTATACACACCAGATTTATTTCTCCTATTTAACCCCCTTTGGGGAGATTTCTTTTTTTGGAAATCACTTAAATACAGAACTTCCATATAAAATGCTTGTTAGGTTTAGTTTAAATAAAAAACAATAACGTAACGATGGCCAGGCATAACGGGCAAAATTAGCTATAAATTTATTCTGCATAAGCTTATTTGCAAATTAGAGTAAAACTAGTGGCTCTGTGAGCTCTAGACCTTACGAGTCTTAACCCCCATTTCTCAGCCAATTAAAAAAAAAAACAAAAACTGAATCGCCAAAAAATTAAACAATTATAATTAGGAACATTCAATTTCCTAGAAGTATACATTATATATGTTTGCGCCAAGCAAATAGTTTATTTTTATATCATATCGTTATTTAGATATATTTTTTAAACCTTCAATGTGACATTTGTTCACGACAATCAACTGTAAGTATACATTTCTACTTTGGTCTATGGTTTAGTAAAAACATTTAAAAAGGGCCATGACTTTGTCAGCTAACTTTTTGATTTTTCTTACTAATATTTACAGACCAAAGTAAAAATGTATACACTCGATTGTCGTGATCGTGAATAACTTTCAGCATAAAAAAAATGATCTCTAGAAAACAATATGACATAAAGATAAAACAACCATAGATCCTGAGTGCACATAATGCGTACTGTAGAGAAAAAATACAGGATGTTTGGTAACAGGATGCAAAGTTGAAAGGAGGTGATAGCTTAGGCCATTTAGAATATTTTAAGCGAAATATGTGTTAGGCAAATGTTATTAGTTTTTTTTAATTTAAGTTATAAGATTTTTCTGGGGAAACTCCAAAATTTCAGACTACATCGACAATAGTACTTTTTTTTACTGTAGGTAGCAATTTTTTGTATTATTTTTGTATTGTGAAATGTCTATCGTACACCATAAAAGTTATTTGAAACATCTGTCTAAAGAAAAAAAAACTACAGCCATTTAAAAATTAAATAACATGAAAAAAAAATGATTTAAGTGTTTTCTAAGGACGGTAAAAAAAAAACTAAAATAGCGCCGGTTCTTCAAACCATTTAAGAAACATGCTTGGCTATTGCCCTTTCATTTAAGCTATCAAGCACGACTGTAGCTATCGTATCTTTAAAAATATGCCACTTAAACCAACTAGAGAGCTAAAATGTTTCACTCTACTTGTGATACTTGTGACGAATCTAATTATGATTTTGTAATAAAACATTGGTTCTTAATACTAAGTTGGCGTTTACCTGACATTTGAAATGTTTTGAAAGGGTTAAGTGCAGTGGACAAAACTGTCACGTGTAATTTTTATAAACAAAGGTTCGCGGTGGTGAAACAAAAGGGACCGATAGCGGCGGGCGGCGTTTAACAAAGATGACTCAAGCCGTTTTATTATGCTTTATTGTTAAAGATAAACTGATTTGCTACTTGCGTATTTATGCAAAAACTACTAATTTAGTCTAATTACAGCTTCAGTTGCGGTTAGACGTTCATTGTATTTTTATTCCCTCCGTCATCCAAAATTTACCGTGTCAAGTTGTAGCTGCCGTAGGCGCTCCTTCACGTGTAATTACGATTCCTTCGTTGTAAACATGGAGTTTACGAACGAATAACACGCCGACATTGTCTACATGTACTGCAGAGCTGACGGTAATGGAGCAATGGCTCGACGGTTATACCAAGAGCGTTTTCCAAACCGGAGGTTGCCTAATGTGAGTGTTTTACACCTCATTCCGAAGACTACGTGAAAATGGAATTGCTGGGCAACGTGGAGGGAACCCAGGACGTAATCGCCCTGATTTGGAGGACGATGTTGTACGGGTATTTGCAGAGGATCCGACTACGAGCGTCAGAGTGGTAGCTCGTAATCTTGATATGTCCATATGGAAAGTATGGAGTACCATGCATCGCGAGGAAAAATATCCTTTTCACGGCACCGGAGTTCAAGGACTGGAGGAAGGAGACCCTGCACGTCGAGTAGACTTCTGCCGATTTTTACTCAATGCTGACATCGAAGAGCAACGCTTTTTAAGAAGTATTCTTTGGAGCGATGATCCAAATTTTCCCGGCAAGGGATCACGAATTTTCACAACCTTCACCAATGGGTTGATAAAAACAATAATCCACATTGGAAAAAGCAAAAGTCCTTTCAAAGAAGGTTTTCCCTCAACGTGTGGACTGGAATAATCGGCAGAGTCCTTATTGGGCCACATTTTTTGCCAGACAATTTAAATGGTGTAAATTATTTGGAATTTCTTCAAAACGACTTGCCCGGGCTGATTGACGAGGACCAGCTGCCCGGTGCTGTGACATTCCAGCACGACGGTTGTCCCGCCCATTACTCCCTGGCTGTAAGGGAAGAACTAAATAACTGTTTCCCTGACGGTTGGATCGGCAGAGGCGGACGAATCCCTTGGCCTGCTCGGTCACCTGATTTAACTCCACTTGATTTTTTCGTTTGGGGCCGGGCTAAGAAGCTAGTTTACACAGAAGACGAAATTAATACCGTAGAAGAGTTGAGAGAGAGGATCCAAGCAGCGTTCGAAACCATGAGGGAAGAAATGACTCTCGGAACAACCACCACGGAAATAAGAAGACGGGCTCGTGCTTGTATTCGAAACGGCGGGTCCCATTTTGAAAACGATCGATGATTGTTTCTTGTTTTTAAATTAAGTGTGGAAATAAATAACTTAACTTTTATGCTTTTGTTTGATTTCGTCGTAAGTAAAAAGAAATACAAATTCCCTCTTATCAGTTCAGGTAGCTTATTTTCAAAGGTAAAACGGCTGAGTCATCTTTGTTGAACGCCGCCCGCCGCTATCGGTCCCTTTTGTTTCACACCACCGCGAACCTTTGTTCATTAGAATTGCATGTGACAATTTTGTCCACTGCACTTAACCCTTTCAAAACATTTCAAATGTCAGGTAAACGCCAACTTAGTATTAAGAACCAATATTTTATTACAAAATCATAATTAGATTCGTCACAAGTATCACAAGTCGAGAGAAAAATTTTAGCTCTCTAGTTGGTTTAAGTGGCTTATTTTTAAAGATACGATAGCTACAGTCGTGCTTGATAGCTTAAATGAAAGGGCAATAGCCAAGCATGTTTCTTAAATGGTTTTAAGAACCGGGGTTAATTAGTTTTTTTTTATCGTCCTTAGAAAACACTTAAATCATTTTTTTTCGCTGTAGTTTTTTTTTCTTTAGACACAGATGTTTCAAATAACTTTTATGGTGTACGATAGACATTGCACAATACAAAAAAAATACAAAAATGCTACCTACATTTCAAAAAGTACTATTGTCGATGTAGTCTGAAATTATGGAGTTTACCCAGAAAAATCTTAAAACTTAAATTTAAAAAAAAACTAATAACATTTGCCTAACACATATATCGCTTAAAATGTTCTAAATGGCCTAAGCTATCACCTCCTTTCAACTTTGCATCCTGTTACCAAACACCCTGTATACCTCTGGGAAACTTAATGTTCCCAATTATCGACCCTAAGAGGCTACTGTGAAATATGACATTCGTTTGGCTCACTCAAATACAGTTTAACATGAGAGCGAGAGAGATGGCACGTTACGAACTTCGAATTTCGAGATTCGGTGAAACCCCTCTGCTCACAAAATTTTATGAGAATCGGTTGGGAAATGGGACCTATAGAGGAGAACAGCCGGACCAACATCCGCCGGACAGACAGATATATGAAAGCATTTTTCCCAAGCTGAAACGGAGACGCTAACCGCACTCGGCCAGTAATATACAGTAAGGTGACTCACTTGAGCGCGTCCTCCCGCACGGTCCGCTGCGGCGCGAAGCAGGCGATAGCCCAGACGCGAATCTCGACGCCCATGAAGAATTGCTTGCCGCGCATGTCCCACACACCCTGATTGGGCAGCGCCTGCTAAACGGGAACGGACGCACACCAGTTAGCCAACATGCTTAACTGCATAACTTATCTATGCTATTATAAACTAGTAAAAATGTGATGTTTGTACATTGATGATACTTTCATAAAAATAAGTGAAACTTGTTAATTGAAGGACATTAGCGTCGTCCACACTGAGCGAACCGCCTCGCGAGGAAATTGCTGTCTTCTTGTGGATGGATCGGGGGTTTTGGTTGGGGCAATGAAGAGATACCGTGTACTCGCTATGCTGTATATTCGGAAAGCGGTCAATACTTAAATCTATATATTCTGGACAATTTATTACAGCGCCCCCTATGACATACGCCGTGAATTAGTAACTTAGATATATTATAATCTATAATATCTTACTATCCTAATCAAGCCATTTAGGTACCGAGTTATATTAAAGGTAGATAGATGGCGCTGTTCTTAACAATTGCCATGTGTGTAAATTGTTCATGCCACAAACAGTACCGATATTTTCGATTAGTATACTTTTTGAAAAATATTTACTAGTAAATCAACAGCTGAGTATGTGCGGCGCAATATTGTGTTATCTGTCAAACTGGCGAACAAGTTGTCTCGGGTTTTCTGCGCGCGACGTATTCCGATTTTCTCGCGCATTTTATTTATTTTTCGTATGTATGTGTCTTTGTACCATCACCTCGCGTAAGTGAACTGCAGAACAGATGGTAACTATTTTTGGTACTGGGCATCCACAGATTATTCAGGTCATTTGAATTGAGTTGAAACAAAAAAAAAAAAGTTGACATTTTTCCTCCTCCGCGAACAAAGTTGCGGGCACCTTCTAGTCCTATAAGAAAGAGTACGAGACGGCCTGGCCGGCATATAACATAACACACTAATGCTGACTTTTTAAAAATAAATATAGCCTGTCACTCTCCAACCTAAATACTTCATTTTTGTATTATATAGCCGTAACTTCGTCAGCGGAGGAGAAAAAAATCATAACCTCTTTTTTTCTTTAGTGTAGTCAAGTAAAAAGTATCCTATAACTATATGTATGCCAAGCTAACCGTGTACTAAAAATAGTTGAAATCTGTTTAGCCGTTTTGACGTGTTGAAACCACTACGACACATACTCGTACAAACAAATAATGTACATAATGTCTTTTTCTCCTCCGCGAACGAAGTTGCGAGCACTGTAGTTTCTACATAAACGAATGAGCTACATTCCCAAAAAATGCTCATAAATATTTTGATGTAACAGCTATGCCGTTCCAATGGTACATAGATTAACAGTCACTGTCAGTTTCATTGGACTCATCGTTCGCGACGAGGGTCATAAAGTTACAACTTACAAATATCACCGGAAACGTCGGATTTACTATATACTACAAGATTTTAACGGGTAGGTTAAAATCCCCTACGCGCACCCTCACAATCGCTCCCACTATAATCATTGTAACTGTGGTACAAATGTCATTTTTTTATTTAATTAATTAAATATTAAATTATTATTACAGTATATAATATGACAGCTTTATGATGACTTGCTCGGCATTTACATTTTTGTACGTTTTATGCCAGAAGCGTCATCTACACCTCCGTCACTCATACAAAAGAAGAACAAGCGCACGCACCTGACCGCCGAGCGAGGACCCGCGGCCCCGTACTGCAGCTTTAGTATCATTACAGTATTTACTATGATAGCGTTATAGTGACTTGTTTTGTATGTATATTTTATTCGTTTTCTCAAAACCAGCGTAACAGAGGTGCCATCTACAACTCCGTCACACATCTTTAATATGTAGTCACTGTCGGTAAAAAGCAGATCTACCCAGTCACGCACGCACCTGACCGCCGAGCGAGGACACGCGGCCGCCGTACTGCAGCTTGGGCGGCGGTAGCACTCGGCCGCGCACCTCCATCATGTTGTTGGAGATGGTGAGCCCGAACTCCTTCACGTACAGGTCCGTGTTGAAGTTCGCGCGCCGCACCAGATTGTTGATCTCACGCTCTCTGCAAACGAAAATTCATGTTAAACTGACGTCTACTTTATATTATATACCTACTAAAACAAGAATTAAGTTTCCCTTTCAACTGTACGCTATTAACAACTATAGATACGTTTCCGAAATAAAAGTCAGCATGCTCTGTTTTGCCGTTTGACACGTAAGAACAAGCGGTAACTGACAGAGCTTGAGAAAATTAGGCATAAACCTATTATACAGAACAGTCTGATCCTAAAAAAATTGCAAACATGGTTATGAAACAAAATTCGGAGCTATGGCAAGTTACACTCAACTGGTTATCTTTGTAACGACCCAATAGGAAAAAATAAACAACAAAATGAGACTTTACAGATACAAAACAGTTTTTTTTTTCGAATAAAAAACAAATCGAAACTGATCGACGAAATAGGTACAACTGTTGAGAATGCTTAAAGTTCCTTTAATATAAAGCATGGTCTTAATAGGTATTTCGGCCTCACAAGAATCAAAAGTAGGGCTCCCGATATCCGTGTTACACGCCGCAACGTAGCCCCGTATCCTTAACACCGGCGGTACTAAGATCACGAATAACACGGACACGCCGAGATACGTATAATTAACTATACGTATAGTACTAAAGCCGTGTCTGCGTTCGAGTCCGTATACACGGAGCTTCGGCTATTCGGGTATTGAATACTCGTCGGAGCGATCCGCTCCGGCCGGTTAGAGTTAAAACAAATAAGGACTATTATTGAGTACGGGACGGGGTTTATTTATTGTTATTTGGATCAAACTTGAGTTATATACATATTTTTGTATTGATTTGAGTAATAATGGTTCCATTTAACTAAGAAATGGCATTATTCTTTTTTATACATATATAACCAGTGATTGTGTTTAAAGACAAAATTAGCGACCCGACCGTGCATTGCACGAATAAAAATATAAATACTTAAATATAATCTATTATGAGAGTAAAAACTACCTACCGATAGACCGACTCCACCGGGTCTTTTGGTTTTAATTCTTTTGATGTAATTTTACTATACTTACATATTTATAAAAATATAATAAAAAAAAATTTAGTTGTTAAGCGAAAAAGACAATGGACTCATTCATTATTATTTTATTACCTACCTACCATGTCGACCCTTTTGTGGGTAAGAAGTAGTTGCACGTGCAGATAAAGATAATAATGGATTGGCGGCGACGTTCTAATATAACTGTGGTAATTTTACTGATAATTTCATAAGTAGCTTTGGGCTTTACGTCGTATACCTTTTGTTCGTAAAGTTGAAAGAAATGGTCGGGCTGTTTTGTTTTAATACAAATAATTTTTCAGATAATTTAGAGGGGATGGTTTAGAATTTTAAACTCATACTCATTAGTCTCTAATACGATCTCAGTCGGTCAACACTGCAAATCTTACTGTAGCTTTTAAAATTGTTAATAATGAAGAGAAGTTGGGTGTGGACATATGCCACCAGAGTCGGTGATACAGCTTTTTGTACCTTGTGCAATGATCGGGTGAACAATGAGTTTTCGTGTCGTGGTGGTACTACAGGATCTATAGGAAATCATTTGAAAGTAGTTCACTTGAAATCTCCTAGCCCGACCCCAACATCGAACGAGTAAGTACATTTTCACATTATAATAAATAATGCGTTGTTTAAATAAATTGCAGTGCCAATTATCTTGTACATATTACATACACTATACGCTAGTTTTGATAAAGTCTAATTAGTAGAATACGCTTTGAAACGTCTGAACGATTAGTAACTATGAAATTAGTACCTAATATTTTCTTCGGTTACCGCGGCTGTCACACATTTAAATAAAACAATTTAAACGGATTATATCGCATATATTAATTATTTAAGTTGTCAAAGGTTGACTGAGAAAAACACAATTTTTCTCTGTCAAAGTTACATTTGTGCAAACTACCCATTAAATAAATATGACAACGGTATCTGTAAAGGTACCGAACGTCAAGAGGATCAAATAATTAATATGCGCGATGTAATGCGTTTAAATTGTTTTATTTAAATAGGTACTTATGCAAAACACAAGGCGTGACATCACAGTGAATTGCATCCACCTCCTTTAAATATTTTGGCTCATTTAAAAGTCTGCTTATTTTTCAGTGTATATGCTAAAGATGAAATAAAATTTACAATGAATTTTACATGTCAATATTTATATAAGTACATAACATTACCGAAGTATTTACTTAATGAATATTATTTGTAACTAGCAAGCAGTTTCACGACTGTTGTGAAACATCTTTTATAGGAAACTAGCCTATTATGAAGACAAAAGTTTTAGGACATGTTTCCGTAAATTAGACATCGGAGATTCAAATTACCTATTACTGCATAAGGAATTAACGTTGTTCGATATACTTTACTTATAAATAATTCGATCGATAATAAACCAAATTTTCTTACGATGAGCTTTAGTGTCTTTTCTGTTGTCATTTTAACTTGATTTAAATGTAAATTAATCTGAATATAAGTGTAGAAAGATTACAAAGACGATGATAGTCACGTAAAAAAGTAAACTTTCAACTTAATCTCATTACAGAAATTCGTCCGTCGTCGATGAGACAGTGCCAAGCGATGTAGCGTGTCCCGGTGGCAGTCAGCAAAGTGAAATTAGAGTCCAAAAACGAAGACGTTTTCGCCAGAGTCAATCTTGCGACCGTACATCATGCAGCATTGAAAGAACAGAGAAGATTCATCAAGCTGTAGCAAAACTAATTGCTGTCAATCAATTACCTCTATCATTCACAGCAAGTGAAGGCTTCCAACAATTTATGAATGTTATCGAACCTGGCTATAAAGTAATTAAGGAAGATGCTTTAAAACGAAGGCTTAATCTTCTAGCGGATAATGTAACTGAGAAAATACGCGAAAAATTGTCAAAAGCGAAGACCATAGCATGTACTGCAGACCTTTGGTCATCTCGAGCCCAGGAATCGTACTTGACGTGTACAGCAAACATAATAGATGATGCGTGGAATTGTGAAACAGTGACGTTAAGTACACAGGAGATGGAAGAAAGACATACGGCAGAAAATATTGCAAAAGAAATAAAAGAAATGGGCAATAAATGGGGAATATCGTCGAACCTTTCAGCAGTAGTGACAGACAACGCCACAAATATAGTCAATGCTGTTTCATCATCAAGTGTATTAGAAAAAAACAATTTGACCTGCGCCGCTCATAGCATTCAACTAGCTGTCAATAAATCTTTGCTCATAGAAGACGTGGCAAATGTATGCAGCAAGGCAAGCAAAATTGTTGGACACTTTCGTCATTCCAATGTAGCAGCCAGAGCATTAGAAACGATGCAAGAGCAGCTAGAGCTAAAACAGCTTAATCTTATTCAAAGCTGCAAAACGAGGTGGAATTCAACATACGAGATGCTTGATCGTCTGCTGGTAAATAGGATTCCTATAATGAACGTGTTAAATGATCGTACAAAAACACCAACAAATACCGCACATCGTTTAGAAATGTTCGAAGTAGAATGGTCTTTAATAGATGAATTAGTAAAGATTTTAAAACCGCTGCAAATGGTTACAAATGTAATTTGCTCAGATGCGCACTCTCCGGTGTCAATGGTGCGACCACTGCTTCAAACTCTAATAAAAAACCATTTAAATGACGATGACAATGATTCCGAAACCGCTCAACGTGTCAAATTTATCATCAAGACAGAAATAGAACAACGGTTTCAATTAAACTGGAATCAAGACTGCGAAGTAAATGCTCGGCAAATTGCATCTCTGCTCGATCCGCGGTACAAAGATTTATCCGGTGAACATATTGACGCTAGGCAGCTTATAAGAAATAAGGTCATGTCCAAAATACAGAACAGTGTTCCTATTGAAGACAGAATACAGTCTACGGAAGTTGATGAAAATTGTAATAAAAGTGCATTGGAATACATTTATAAAGCAAAAAGTTATTCTAATATGCATCCTGTAGAGCAATTTAATACATATTTAGCAGAACCGCAGATTCGATTTGATATGGACCCATTTCAGTGGTGGAAATTACGAGCAACAAAATACCCAGCGGTGGCAGACATTGCAAAAAACTATTTATGTATACCAGCCACATCCGCAAGTTCGGAAAGAACTTTTTCGACAGCGGGTAACATCGTTACAGCAAAACGTAGCTGTCTTCTTCCAAAAAACGTTTCCTTATTGGTATTTCTATTCCAAAACAAAAAATGATAGATTAATAATAAAATTAAGATTGAGAAACGTAGGTATCATTGTTGATTTGTATTAATATTGTATAACGATTTTAATATCTATATCGGAGTGTTTGATTAGCAAACTATTTTAGTTGGTGAGAATTGATTATGTATCTCGTACAAAATAATGTCAAACTAAAAAAAAATTAAACTTTTTTTTCTGAATTAAAATCAGCGTACAATATAATTTATATTGTACGCTGATTTTAATTCATAAAACAAAGTTTCAATTAGATTTTCAAAAATATTATGTTAAGTCTACGTTAACGTGTTTTAATATTAGGTATACAACACTGTCTGTCCCGTAACGTAATTGACGGTAATCTAAAAATAATAGATGAGACGCTGATCAGTACGACAGATTTTTTCAAATTGTTTATAGATATGTAAGACAATTTATCTGGCTAAAGTTATACTGTATACATTTTCTTTTTTAAAGTCTGCCGATTTCGGTGTCCTTTTTATGAAATTTTACTGATGTGATTTTACCTGATATTTTTTTTTACTTAAATGTGTTGATTCTAAAAAAAGGTAAATAATAGCGTAGGTATTTAGTGGCAATGACAACCAAATTTAGATAAAAATATATATATTTCATGTTGATTTATTTGTAGTTTACCCTAAGAACCTTGATTGTTGTTGGTTTTATTGATATTTTAAACATAAGCAAATTATTTCAATAAACCTTTTATACTCCACACAGTGTTTTTCTGTTATTTTAGCCGCCCCGTCTAAATATAAATTATAGCTAATATTACCTATTTTAACATAACGTTTGGTATAAAAATAAAATAAAAATTTAAAACTGTTCATTTCAATAAGGATCACGGCTTAATTATTTAATTGCTACATTTTGTTAGTATTTACGACTCACAAGACAAATTAAGAAGCACGAGTCTCACTCACTATACATTTCCATTCGTAGCTCATAGAGACATCGCAACGAATCTTTACTAAACGTCGGGGCGGATCGGATCCACGTGTAATTAAGATACGTGTACCCGTGTTACACGGATACACGTATCTTAATTACACGTAGCCTAATTACACGTGCCGAACGGAGCAGAAAACCGTTGCCGTGTAATACGGACACGGAGATCCGGCTACGGGTACACGAAACACGGACACGACCGCGAGCCCTAATCAAAAGTTGCTATTCATGCAAAAGGTATTTTTTTTTTATATTGCAAGCATATATTTACATATGTAAATATAAAACTACTTTACTAGTCAACGATTGGGCAATGAGATATATTTATACAGGTACAGAGCAGAGATGGACATTATTCGAATAAGTTTTTATTCAAAGAAACAATAATTCACGATTTTTTATTCGCGAATAATTTATCGGAAATAAACCATTCGACCACTTTTCAAATGACGAATGATTTATTCGTTATTTTATTCAGATAAATCCACGTAAACATTTAAGGTTTTTCGGTGATTCTATTCAAATATACAACAGGAGTTAATTTGAAACTTAATCGTTTTTACTGTTTTTGTTCTAACACATTGAAGATTGTGTTAAGGGTTAAGGGATAAGTCCAGGTAGTATACCAGGTTAGTCACACACGAAGTCAGTAACTTTTTATCCTGGCCTAGAAAGAGATAGATACATGAAAGTGTGAATAAACCATATTTTCTTATCAGTTGTTTACATCTGAGCGAATCTTACAACAAATAATTCATATTTGCCAGTTATTATTTAGTTGCAGTGCAGTGCACATGACAGTTGCCTAATCTTTCTAAGCCTATCGCGTCGTATTTATTTTAAGGTGAGTGAATTTAGAGTGATGAATGAATGAATGAAGACAGTGGCACAAAATCATACTTTTGTCTTAGTCAGACTAGTAATAAAGAAAAGATAGAAGGATATTTTATTTAAGGCGAAAATCTTAGTCCGTTCCGTTAGTACAAACAACAGTTTTTCAGTTATGTTTAGTTATAATTTTTCGAGAAAAGTTAATAAGGTATTCCAGTAAATAATTATTTGTGGCAATTCACTGGGCGGATAAATGATTCGCGAAAAAAATATTTCACAAATAATTTATTCGAAAAAGAATAATCATCGATAATTTTATTCCCAAAAAATTTGGTTATTCTTATTGGTTATTCGTCATTCGAATAAATTTTGCCCATCTCTGGTACAGTGGTATGTAGCACCACAACAAAATGTTTTTGTCTTGTTTGTCCCTCCCAAGTTAGCACAGGGTCCTTGAGGACGGACTTAGTTTAGTCTTCATAGTGTATCCCCAAAGAACCCGTTAAATGTTCCATTAAATTTGGTATATTTTCCAGGTAAAAGTACATAACTGCTGGAGTACAATGTTAATATTGAATAAACATTTTCCTCAACATCCCAAAATGATCCACAAATAACATACCTATCAGGCGCCGAGCGAGCTGTGGCTTTGATCATGGTGGATGTCTGCATGTCCGTCAACTTCTTGATGCACCGCTGTCCGGGGACGATGTTGCAAACCTCGAGCGGCAAGTACGTGTGCTTGTGCTCCTGTCCCACTTGCAGGCACGGCAAATGTGGATATCGTAACTTCATTTTGTACTTGTCCAAGAAATATTTAGCAACTGTACATTCTACCGTTTGACCATTCTCCAGTTGCAAGGGGAATCTGTACAAATAATAAGTCCTTGTTTACTTTTGTAATCAAAATAATGAAGAAAGTATTTGGTTGGCATTTTGTGAGAACATGTGATTGATTATAAAATTAGGTTTCATTTTGCAGCAATAGATATTTTGTATGCGGTAAATTACGTAAATTGTAGAGTAATTTCACAATCTTTCCTGAGAGAAGAGGAAACCAGAGGCACATTCAATTTAAAAGACGATTTGAATACTGGTGCACTTATAATATCAGTTGTATGTTTAATCAAATGGTGAAATCTAATCAAATTCAGTAAAATTTCTTCTAACCTGTGACTTGACTTCACTCCCTTGATATTTAATTTAACATTATTTTACTCATTCATAATTATAACAGATTTTTTAATAATAACATATATTATGTGTGATGGAATAAACATAATAACAGTAATAGTGGCTAGTACAAAACAAAACAAAACAACAGGTACTTGATGGTGTTACTCTTCTTATCAGCTAATATACAATCAACCAATATTTATGCATATCTATATATAACACCATCATTACATTTTGATGGTGTTACTCTTCTTATCAGCTAATATACAATCAACCAATATTTATGCATATCTATATATAACACCATCATTACATTTTGATGGTGTTACTCTTCTTATCAGCTAATATACAATCAACCAATATTTATGCATATCTATATATAACACCATCATTACATTTTGATAACCAAAGCACAAGGAAAACAGAAATGTGTCAAGTGTAGACTTACGACTGCATCTGCGCGGGGCGGCGCGTGACGTTGCACACGCGATATTTCCTCTTCATGGTGCCACAATGTGTGATCTCAATTTTCAGGCCCTTTATTTCCTTTGTGAACTTTACTCTTTGTGAATCAGTCAGTGGTTTTCTTTGGTCATTAATGTCTCGAATATCTAGTACTTCACACATGAATTCTATGACTGGCTGGGCCTTGTAAAATGCAGTGGCAGATACTGGAATACACAAAAGAAATATGTTTTAAGTACATATAAATTAATTTTAGTTACAAATTTCATGAAGTAAGTTATTGTATTATTGTAGGAATTTAACCTAGAGTATCATTATTAATCGGTATTTATTTCTCTGGAGCATTTCAACTGCTATCATTCCCCTATTACAAATATTGAAAAAATTAGCTATTACATTTTCATACAATGATATGCTGTACTCGTATTTATGTCACTACTCATCAAATTAAATTTGATTGTGACTTATTTCTTTAATATTTATGACAGGGGACTGACAGCAGTTGAAACACCCTGACTAATACCCTCAAGTCAATCTGATCACTGTAGAGTAGATAATAATAAATTTGCAATACTTTGATTTGGACAAATAAAGTTGAACAAACATTGGTAGACATCATATTTTCATCCCTTCTTTGTCAGTTAACATAACATAGGAGCCACTAGAAAGATATATCTGCTTCTAACTACTTCATTTGATTAATAAGTCCTTCTTACCATCAATATTCAGCATCATTTTCCATTGACTTGGTCGCACTGACTGATGGAAACCAAACCAGACTTCTCTGCCACCACCCAGAGGATGATAATAGCCCTCCGGAGAGGAAAAGAATGAGCGGCCCACTGGAGTGTACATCATTGAAGGCAGATGCCTCATTACCACATCCAATGCCAGAATAGCGTCATACGGTATCTGTCTTGTTCTACCTTCTAAAGCCTCTTCTAATGCAAATAGTGACACCTACAATGTAACAATGTAATGCAGTAAAATTTATGGCGAAGTAATTTGCTTCTCGCATAGAACTTGTATGGTATGTTAACATTCACTGGTGCCAGACTTTGCTCCAAAGCAGACTTTACCTATACAATAAGGCCATTGATTCGTCAGCAGTAAAGTTTACAGAAAGGAGCCACCCCGGCATTGACTGCTTAGGGCATCAAAGGTCATAATTGGGACCTGCATGTAATATTCAATCTTTGGAATTCTGATTTCAAAATTAGCTATTGTAAATAATCACCCACAATACAGTTAGTGAATCACATAGCATTTAAATTGGTGCTACAAATAAACAAAATTATGTTAAATTTTTACAAGCATTTAACAAGAAACAAGCATAATCAGCAAATTAGGTCATAATTACCTGAGCTACCCATTTGATTGTCACACGAAAAACTCTGTCCTTGCCTTCTCCTGGCAAAATAACTTCCAACTCAACTCTATCGTTGCCGATGGGCAAGGGGTCTCTTGTGTACAGATTGTTCCTACCATCAAACACAGGCTTGAGGGCACCAAATATCTTATTATAACAATGAACCATAGTCTCTACAATTTCTCTATTCACCTGTAACAGTTATATATGATTATATTTTGATTATGATATTGTTTACAAGATATTGCAATTGATTGGTGTATCAAAAATATGTATTATAATATTGAATTGATTACCTTTCGTGGGCATTTATCTGGTTGTATATTAACATCATAATGATGAACATATCCTCTCGGCATTGATATTTGAAAGTGGTTGGCTCTGAGCATGATGGGTCTCCCCTCGTGGCCGAGGTTGGGACGTCGCGGGCATGTGAGCACGGGCAGGTCGGGCGGCGGCGCGGCGACGGGCGACACAAGCGCCATGGTGCCGGCGCCCGGCGCCACGGCAGCGCCCGGCGTGCCCGTGGTGGCTGCCGTGCTCGCGGCCCCGGGCGCTGCGCCCGTCGTCCCCGCCGCGGTACTCACACCTCCCGACACACCCACCGCACCACCACTCGTTTCCCCCGCTGGAGCTACACGAAATAATTCACTTTTTAACACCACACACCAAATTTACATGACGTTAATACTGTGTAATGGTTTATTGCTACATAATGGTAATATTTAGGGCAATCAAACAAAGGACGTGCTTTTTTACTAGCCCGAGTAGCGATCACTTAAACATATTGATACTAACGTTGACCAACGGGGTACATCTTGTTAACTGATTAAATTAACGAAAAGTGTAAAATTAACAAATGTACAGGCTCCTCGTGGTGAATAAGCTATAATGTGATCAATTAACGATGTGGATAATGTAATGTCTGCTAGAAATTGACGTCTCTGCGTTGATTTGACAATTACTTCTAACCATAGACTAATATAGTCTATATTGTCCGTGATGCATTTCTTAGAGCGATAATACACAATCCAATTTTGACAATTTCATCGATTGTTCGACCTCGTGTCGTCTGACGTACATGCTGTCCGGCAGTGTAAACCAAACTGTTTATGGAGATCGGTACAATTTATTGTTAGTTTTTAGAACAACAATAAACTTCCAAAAATGTGTAATTGTTCTATAGGAAATGTATATTTCTAACAATTAATATATTTTCGTACTAAACAATCCGGTTTTAGTTCTTCTTGTAAACTAATTATATTAGGATTTTATGAAACGTTTTAACTATATGAACTATCTTCGTAAACGCTGATTTCTGTATTTATAGCTAGGCTACAATATAAATATATATTTTCTTTCTGAGAAATCGAAAGATCTTTATTATGTCGATTCCTTTCAGTGGAACATTACGAAGGTCTGGTGGAGTAGTTTCAGCAATCGGAAAACAGCTAAGAGCTGTAAATTTGAAAGCTGCGAAAAGAATTACTGTTAAATTCGACCCTTTTGGCGACAACGTTACAGAAACACGGTAAATATCTACAACATGCAGATAATTTTCCTATTTGCATGTTTAATTTGTGATGGTCAATTATAAAACCTAGATTACATCAAGAAGGTGTTAAAATAAGCTTACTTGGAAATATTTTATACCCTAACCTATTTAGAAGCAAACGACTCGGAAAACCTTGTATTTGTATTGTTCTTATTATTGATTAATTACTACACTTCTATACAGATATTTGACGCTAAATTCATCAGTAATCAGTAGCTATTCAATATTAAATAATATTTGAAATTTCAGGAATTTCCTGCACTATATAAGCTCACCGAAAATCGCCTTAACGAATCCAAATTGTGCCCTGAAAACAGATATAATTTGCGACCGCAGTGAACCTACTGTTGATATCACTTTAGCACCTTCAATTGCTGGTGAGAATTTCTACATTTGTCATATAACCAAGAACTATTTAATGCAAGTCTTGTTCTGCTGGTTGTAATTTTTTTTTATGCCTTTATACTTTTTTATTTCAGATAGTGCAAATCTTAAAAAAATTACATTTAAAAGTGGAAATCTAACTTGTTTGGAGTTACTACAGCTGTTAAATAAACATATTTCGGCTCTAGCACCTGTTGAACAACCTGTATCAACTATACAAACAAAATCAGAAAAGAAAAAGTCTAAAAAGAAGTAAAATATGACACGCAGCAACAAAGGAGGGTTCCTTCAGTTAGTGGAAGAGTTCTATAACTATGCCCCGGCATTCACTGATATCTTCTCAGAAGATACCTTCTACATGTTTGTTGTGATCTTTGTTATCTCAACAATCATGTGTGCGTTTATTTTGTCTAGATTTATTACTATTAAACCAGTAGATTAGTTTAATTACCTTGTTTTGGGTTTGCAAAATTCTTAAATGACATAAAAAATAAATATTTAATATATCATTCTGGTTTTTTCTTCTATAATCAACCTGCAGACACAGTCCTTCATAATCAGTTGTCTAGTGTTTATCCTTTTGAGACTTTTGTAATCATTGATGAGTCTCCTGACATACTTCGAATAATTCAATTAATAAATTGAATATAATTCATCATCATCATCATCATCAACATCATCATCATCATCATCATCATCATCATCATCATCAACATGTTGCAGTACATTCCTGGACATAGGTCTTCCAGGGTGCACCACTGAGTACAATCCTCAGTCACTCTTCCAGCCACACTCCCTGCAAATATCGCCCCACTTTGCCTGACCCATCCTATGCTTCTTTCGCCGAGACACAGTCTCCACGCAAGAACATGTCTACTCCAACAGTTGGCAGTTTTTCAGCAAATATGACCAGCCCTTTGCTCTTGCAGTTTGCTTATTCTTTGGGCTATGACTGTCACTTTGGTTCTGTGATGGATCATGTCATTTTTGATACAATACCCGAATAAAACACCGAGCAAAACCCACTCTATGGCTCGCTGAGCAACTTTGACTTTGAAATAAAACAATTTACGGATTATATCGCGTAAATTATCTCATTTGAGTTCTCGACATTTCGGAAGCTTTTCAGCTTTCCATGGTCACGGGTGGACTGAGGAAAGATATATTTTCCTCTTTCAAAGTTACAATTTGTGCAAACTTTAACTTTAAGGAATAGTAGCATAAGTGTCCACGTCTCGGCACCATAGCTCATGAATGGTGGTAGCATGCATTGGTTGAAAACTTTTAGTCTTGAGGCTTTGTGGTATGAGTGACATGAAGATTCGACAGAGCTTTCCGAATGCTGCCCAACCCAGCTGAACATATCAACCTCCTTCTGAAAGATGCTTTTACCCACCTGTAGGGTCTGTCCAAGGTATACATACTCGTGAACAATTTGGAGAGGGTTCGTTGAACTTGATCTTGGTTTTATCGAAGTTCATCATAAGACTGATGCGTCGAGAGAACTCGGCTAGATTGCTCAGCATCTCTTGCAGTTGTCTGCAAATCGCAAATTTGAGATGAGTTCGCCGTTAACATTTATGCCGCGCTCTGTCCAAGCCAGCATCTTAAACAGATCCTTCAAAATGTTGGTGAAATTATAAATCATTACTACTACATAAAGGATTGTCTCAAGTTCTAAGACCCTTCACCCACCGCATAAGTGTCATGTTCAAATTCATACATTTGCTACAGTCAAATTCAAATTTTACAAACCTTCCGAACTAGCATAACTGACCGCGACTTCGCTAGTCGTGCAACACAGCTTCCCCATCTCTTTCACACTATTCTGAGTGGAAAGGAGTGGACAACAATTGACGAGTGACATAATCGTGTTTCACAGTTGTCGTAGTACTGTTCCAACAGTTAGAAAAGTCACCCTAAAGAACTAGTAACAACTAACCTTCAACAAGCCTATTCACGGAACAAATAAACACTCGTATTTTCCACCCCTCAGTGCTAGTATTTTTTTAAAATTCTGAATGTAATCATACATAACAACCCTATAAGCATAAGGCTTCAAACAGGAACCAAATATTGGTAATCCTTTCATACATAATAACCGGTCTTATTTTGGTATCTCTGTTATTATTGTATTATAATGAGCTAATTTCAAATAAGAGAAGATGCAATGGGTTTAATTTGCATAATTACTGTATTAAACAAATCTAGAAATATGAAATTGAGCCTAAAAATGTCAAAATAAAGAAAAAGGTTTTCTTGTTTTGATATTGCGACGCAAAATTAGTTTATTTACTTGTCTAAAAGAACGTTGTCGATGTGATTCTTTACGGTTCAATGAAAGAAAAATGTATGAAAACCTTATGAAAACACATACGTGTATACACTGAAACGCACTTTTTACGCCAAAATTACAAAACGCTCGTATACTTCTCACTCCTCCATAAACTTGTGATTCTGATTTGAGTGACGTCACACGTGCCGCTCAATTTGTATGGGGCGTTTTTAACGCGCAGCCGCTATGCCTGACTTAAAATCTGTTACATGGCTAAGACATTTATATATGATATATATTATATTTAACGTTTCTACTGTTTAAATTTGAATGGATATCATATATACATTTCTTAGCCATAAGTAACCGGTTCGATTGGTACCTATAATTGTAAAAATAAATAAATAAGTGCATCTTCTGTATTAATATAACTTCACTATCCAAATACCTGTACCATGTAGAAGGATGTTTCCGTTTTAATAAACGGTGGTAAGTCTGTGTGTATCCTATTCACAAAAAAAAAACATTTCAAGATTAACCACAAAAATAACAAAACTATCTACAGTTAATTGAGAACCCTTGGCAATTTAAAATAACTCGAGTAGAAGTTTGTGTGATACTACACTCGAGTAAAATTACTTTTGAACTGAACGCCCCTGAAGCCGCCGCCACATGAAGCGTAAACTCAGTGGAGGGGAGGTATTCATTTTAAGATTGGTTTTACTCTACCTTCTATGCAATAGTGAAGTCAGAGGAATAGTAGTATTTATAAAAATGACAAAAAATAAACTAAGAATAGTCTGGTCGATGTATCGTTTCCAACTCGTTTGTTCTTTTTCGTCGCCAACTTTTCTGAGAAAGAAGACAGCAACCCTAAGGAAGTCATTCATAACCACCCTTGATTTTTAATAAATAAAAAAAATATCAAATGCAGTTAATTATATGTATATTTAATGCAAATCGCAACATCCACAACATGAGCTGGAATAAATTGTCTTCCTGTGACCAATATCGGTAGAAAATGACGAAACAGTCTTCTTGGATTAGAATTCTTGAGTTCCCCAACGGATCTGCAACAATAACAAATATAAAATTGTAGTCTATTATTATTATGAATAAACATCTGTATTAGAGTAATAGTCGCAGTCGGTAATAGACCGTGAACGGACAACCGTTAAAGTAGACTTGTGCTTGCGTGGAGACCGGGGATCGGAGAGGAGTGTGGAACGCCCTCGGGCTTAGGGTTGACATCTACGCAGTGGCTGGCTATGCCGTTTAATTTTCCTATCAATGGCCCTCTTTACATCTGTTGAATCCGTAACAACTAACATTTTTTCCGCTCATAAAGGGCTATCCCTATATTTTAATTTTGTTAGTGTGGATTATTTTGTATCTGAAACATTATTTTCTTACAAATGGGAGAACCTAAAACAACTGCTCTGACTATATGAAAACTTATGCATCGGGGCTAGTAAATGGGGGAGGGGAGTTAAACCGTTTTACTCCAACGAGTGGGTACTAAATGGGAGAGGGGAGGTTTGTCATCCCACATTTAGGAAAGTATAATACACGCTTTAGATGTACCAACTTACATCTTGATTACGGGCTTTATGTTTGCGTTCTACGAGCGACGTGAGAGCTTCCGAACGAACGGCGAGGGAGTCGATCCTCTCAACGAGCTGCTGGTACGGCGATAGCGGCTGCGCGCCCATCACCACGTGCCCCAGCTTCGAGTCGATCTTGGCGTCGAGCCGCGCGTTGCGGATGAGGTTTACAATCCAACATTCCGCCTCGTCAGGCTGCATGTTCAGGTTTTCGGCTAACATTCTAAGGGAAAAAATGATTTTTTACAAGCTTTTTATTAGGTCCACCTGTAACTAACTATATATGTAGGTAACTATATACACAAGTCTAGCAAGTGAATTTTGACCCACTTCCTGGGTTCTGATTGAGCTAAAATTTGACTTAACTTGCAAGTTATGTGACAATACAATATCATGAGACGATCGCGAGCTGATCTGACGATGGAGCTGGAAGGTGGTCATAGGAACTCTTTAATAAAATGATATAATCCTACCGAGTTTGGGTGCTTTAAAATCGCGAGTAGTTGACGGGTGTTCAAAGAAAAGTACAGTCAGCAATAAAAGCTGGTCACAAGAATGTTTTTTTTTGACAGAAACTTTTTATAAGTTTTTTTTTATACATTTGGTGTTATTTATACACTCCTTCCGCATATTTCGAGATCGAGTTTCTTATTCCCCGAATTAATTCAGGTTCAGTGCAGTGGCGTTGTATCAGGCATGCTTGCGGTAAAGTATGTATGTATGTAAACACTTTATTGTACATAGTAACCAGTTACAAAAGCAATAAACTTAAAAGATATAAGTACAAAGGCGAACTTATCTTTATTAGGGATCTCTTCTAATTAAAGTCGGGGCAGATTTAAACGTTCTCTTTAGGAGTAATAAGATATCATGGCTTAAAATAGCAAAACCGACGGGAATCGTGTTCTACGGATGCCACACCTCTGGGCGTCCGTAATACATTTAAGAGTGCCAAGTATTTCTTAAACATTAGAAATACAACATAGTTTTTTTTTAGTGTATTACTAGCTTTTGTATGATTTCAACCACGTCTGATTAACAAAACTTGCAAGTGTATTCTCAGCCACTTCCAGTTGCGCATCAGCAAGAAATTGAATAAAATATACATGATGATAATGCAATTATGACTAAAAAATACATCGTTAGAAAAAAACGATAACCCACTTTTTAGCTTCAGTGTTTTAAATCCAAAGATATCCCGACATAATTTGTCCGAAAGATGGCGCTATGATGGCAGCCGCACGGATTGAGATGTATTTTTTTTTAATGTTATTAGTACATACCCAATGCTGATTACTTGGTGGATGCGGCAGAAAGTCTCGAAGATCATGAGGCGGGCATTCTCGACGAATTCCTCCAGGCACGCGATGAGGAAGAAATCGGTCAGCAGGACGGCTTGGCATTGATTTAATTTCCGGCGCGCCGCCTCGAAGTCGAAGTTGACGTACAGATGCTCAATGAACTCCGTGATAGGATCCCTGCAATAACATGTGTTTAAGTTGCAGACGTTAATTCTACCAAGTATCTTCACTTCATCCACATAGATTTTTCCACTTTATCTCATAAATTTTGCCCTGATTCGCTAGCGAGGGATGAAAAAAATCTATGCGAAGTTACGGGATTTATAGCATAAGAATATTCGAATTTAAATTCCATATCGGTGCAACTTAGGAACAGTGATATAGTATATATATATATATATATATCTTTCACTTCTTGGATAATTTTATGAGTAACGCGAATTTTAGACACAAAGTATAGAACTTACTCATGAGAGTGTGAGGTAATGTAATGGGGAAAGCTTACCTGTAAGTGTATGCTTCCTGTTGGATTACTTTTACAAGATCCTTGAGGGCGTTCCTCCGGGACCTGTTGATGATAACGGCCGTCGCCAGGTAGCGCAGGATGTGCGGGCACATCGTCTGTATCGCGTTCAAGTACCTGCAATGTTCCAATTATGCCATTAATCCCGGTATGTTGTGAGAAAATAAATTTACGTAAAAAGAAAAGAAATTGTGGCAAGCTTTTATTGCCGACTGTACATTTCTTTGAACATTCATCAATAACTCGCCGAAACGATTCCAAAGAGTCCAAACTCGGTGGTATTGTGTTACTTTAGTACAGAGTTGGTCCATAATGGATTACAGGCACTCATAAGCATTTTTACCAAGAAGCCATTACTACTTTTTTTATGCCAAAAAAACGCCTAGTTACGTGCGTTAAACTCGCGCAGCTTCGCCACCATGTCCAAAAGTCATAAATGGAAATGGAACTCACAATGGTTTATACAGGAACATTTCGATGATGAGATCGCGTCCCTTGACGTGGTTGAAGAAGACAAAGAGCGACCAGTGCACGAGCCAGGTGCGCTGCTGCAGCGCCTGCATGTTGGTGGCGGCGGCGCCGCCAGCGCCGTTGTCGATGAACTCGCGCAGCTTCGTCAAGTCGTCGAGCGCCCCGTCCCAGTTCTGCACCAGGATCTCGCTGGCCAACTTGCCCCACAACACTGACAGGTAATTCTGGAACACATCAAACGCTGTTACATATCCACAATAAAATAAAATAACAAATCATCATACACCATCATCGTCAGCCTATATGCGCCCACTGCTTGGCACAAGCCCCCTCTCATGGATGAGAGGAGATGGGCGGTAGTCTCCATCGCCGATTGGAGATTTCACCTACACTCTTGAATTTCTACGCAGATGTATGCAGGGTGGCGTCACAATGATTTTCTTCATCGAAAAACTAGCGATAAATATCAAATGATATTCCGTACGTAATCATCATGCAGTCTTCCCAAACTAAGTTTCCCAGTATTTTGGATCCAATAACAACACAGACATACATACATCTTCAAAGAAAAGTATTCATGATAACAAGTAATTTGCTTCTGGTGGGATAGATTCGTCGGTCTGACGAAAAATAACGAGTTTATATACAAACTGTTATGGGGCAGGAATTGAAACTTTTTTGCTGCCATTTGTTTTCTTCACATTAAAAATAATAAACGGAAACGTCAAATCGTCACGTTCGTAAAGATGTCAACTAAATTGGTAGTTCAGAAATTTGAGACAGATAATTACTACAAATATTTAAACGTTACGATTGAAGATGAGAATGACGAAACGAGATTCAGCGAGTGGTTGGACGGAAAAATTCCTAATTCGAAAAAAGCTACAGAAAAATCGGCGCATTTGGTAGTGAAAATAGTGTCGGGGCAGGAGTATGGACATTTTAATCTTGATGAATGTGCAAAACTGATGGATGGAACGACAAATCACGGCGATCCCCTATCCGCTGCCGAATCTATCTCACGTGCGAATCACGTTAACGAATCCAGCCAAAATGACAATCAACACTTTTCACAAATTCAGCACAGTACTTTGGGAAACGGCGCAAATATGCCGCACATTTACGTCAATAAAGACTTGTATGAACAAAACACCGCGTATACAGTTAGTCCACAACAGACTGTGTGTCCTTTGGAATACAGTTTAGAGAGAGTTAAAGAAAACAATGCTCGTATAATGGAAAACATTCACATGTTGAACCGCACATTGAACTATACTAAAAAGAAGGAAAACCTTGATATAGCCTGCCCTAAGCCCGTTCGGTCGTACACGTGCAACACGTGCGGGAAATGTTTCGTGTATGAAACTGGCCTGCGGAGGCATTATTCTACGCGACATGCGATACTGGACATCCAACCCAGATGGCAGGTGGTGTGGACTTGCATAGAATGCTTCCAGGTGTGGCCGCGCCAGGATCTGGCTATGCAACACGCTACCCAGTACTGCCAAGCGGACAATCTTGATTGTGTCCGTGAAATTAAAACATCATCACTCTTGCAATGTGAATTTTGTGAGAAAGTATTCACAAGCATTCCTCGGCTGCTGCGGCACGCGAAGACGCACACCACTGCCACCAACTATGAGTGCAATGCTTGTGAAATGGCATTCTCATCTTACAAGACTGCAGAACAACATTGGATTTCATGTCCATGGCTAAAAACATGTTATACATTTCATTTGGCCAAGTTATTGCTTTGCAATGCCTGTGATCGCAAGTTTAGGAACTATGAGCAGCTGTACAATCATAGGTGATATATATTTGCACTAGCTTCTGCCCGCGACTCAATCCGCCTTAAATTCGTTTATCGCGGATAAGGGTCTTTTTTCGGGATAAAAAGTAACCTATGTCCTTCCCGGGGACTCAAACTATCTCCATACCAAATTTCATCCAAATCGGATCAGCGGTTTAAGCGTGAAGAGGTAACAGACAGACAGACAGACAGACACACTTTCGCATTTATAATATTAGTATGGATATACAGTCAATATATATATATATATATATATATATTTAAATAAATATTTTAAATATTTCAAATAATCTTCTCTTTCAGGTATAAAGTAGGTCATTTCATGACTAAAACGCATAGCAATCAAAGCCGTATTAGAACACTTGGTATACTAGTGTATCAGTGTGAAATATGTGGCCAATGGTTTACCTCGGTTGCTCTTCTTCTGAGTCACAGGAGCCAATACCATCCCCGCTATGATAGTAATACACTAGCTCAATGTGTAAGTAGTATCAGTAAACATAATTTAAACATTTAAATCATAATCATGATATTTACCAAACTGCCTTTTACAGGACACAAATTACACAGAAAACAGCCCCTACAGCATCACCAGTGAATCCAATATCAATGAGTATGAAGCCCTTACGGACCAATTTTAGGCAGGTGCTAAAGTTTGTATTGCAAGATTAAACTTTGAGTTACTTATTAATAAATGCAGTTTCATATTTCAAAATATTTTTATTTACTATTTTTTTCTGAAAAAATTGCAATGCAATGCAATTGACCCGACCCCAGAATCACCTGCGGGTATAGCACAACAATGGGTGATGGGGAAGGAGAGTGCACAAATATGAAAGCTGCTATGTTTAGTTAATGCATAAATAAATAATTTGATATGGATTACATTTACCTTATCTGTGGGTGACATGACTAGCTGGCAGAAGTACAGGTAGGACGCAGACTCCACATAGTTACCACATTCATAACGGTATTTTGCCAGGCGATACATGCTGTCAATCATCTCAATTTTGAACTGGAATAGGAATGTTTAAACATTAGTATGCTATTGCTGATGCAACATAAACAGACGTGATACAACAGAATGTCAATGGTTGACTACCACAGGGTTCTGTTACATTTTCAGGGTATTTAAAAAGACATTATAATAGTATGATAATGTTCACAATTTCAATTTGTCAAATGTGCAACCTAGAACTCTGTAATATTAAACCAGCAATATCAAAAAATGTGAAATAACACGAAAAAAGTGAATACAAGAACAAATTCTCAAACCTCAAACTCCTTATTGGTAGTTAGGTAGTTTATTAGAGTTTTAGGATCCCTCATGGTTTCAACGGTCTTCATAACATCATCTCGCTGCATTAATCTCAGAACTGGCTCCACTGCATCTTGGAGCTCTTGAAGTTGGGACAAAACAACTCCTCTGCGGGACTTGATTTCCTATGCAATGTAAATATTATTAACAGTATTTTTTTTATACGATGTTTGGTATAATTCAATATTATTGCTTTAATAATTTCATTAAAAAAAGTATAACAAAAATCATTTCCTAGATCTGGGGAACAAACATTGAATCTTTTGAAATGTGCATCAACTAAATTTTTAACATTACATTATTTAACTTGCAATTTTAAAATGAACATGCAAAATGAGATATGTAGTACAATATTGTTAACTTACAACAACTCAATATATTCTCTTAGCAGACATCATTTATTTAAATGAATACAGAATAATATTTACCTCAGGTGTATCCTCATCTGGATAGAGCATTCTCCTGATGTCTATGACATAATCTATCATGTTAGTTTTGCTCAAAATTTCTAATTTAGCTTGCAGTAGCTCTGATTGATCATAGGTCTACAATAAAATGTGTGATTAATGTATACAAAAATACAATGTGGATTTAAATCATAATATTTTTGCATAATTTTTAGGTTGTATAATAGTTATTTCTCAGAATATTAAATTGTAGAACACTGTATTGCTGAATCTAATTCTGAAAAGAATATGATTAAAGAAGCACATAATAGAAAACTGGAGCCATCTGTAGCCTGCTTAGGTTTGTTAGTTACCTTGTGTCCCATAGAACACTCACATCCCCCAGCAATAAAAAAACATTCAAAACAAATATTCTTTACTTAGTAAAATTGTATTCATAAAATAGTATATCTTTATGCAAAGAAAACTATGAAACAAATCTTTCTGCATAGTAACTACTTGGACATGTAAATATTATTCTTATCGATAATATGCGACGTTAATATTCTGATTGACAAAATTATGAGTAATTAGTTTGCGAAAAAATATATTCAATAAGTAATTGGATGATTCTACCCAAGGTTGTAGTGTGAAACGATTGACATTTGATTTTATGTAACATATTAGTAAACCATCCTGGACATGTAGTTATTAAATATGATTTATAATTTTACACAACTGCTGAAACATTGCAAACTTTGTAAAGATGTTTTGATGACGACAACCAACCAACCTCTTTAGCAGCCAAGAATTCCAGCAACGGAAACACAAGGTGACGGTCTAAATATTGACCTATCTTGAACGTCAAATCAAACTTCGAATAACTCATGATGAACTCTTAACACTTTCACACTAATTTAAGCCTTTACTTCTTATAAAAGTAAATCCAACATCACTTCATTCAGCCCGTTGAAGTAAGAGGCCTTGTATAACCTCAAAATTGCTTGGCTGACGAGCGTAAAGTAGCGTTCAGTTTATTTTTTTTCTGGGTTTTGGAATTTTATGGCCTGGATGCGTTCACAAAATACTTAATGCAGTGTTGCCAGCATTGCATACCGTATAAACAGGCTGGATAGTGTGACAAAGTCTTTACCATAGACCCAGAACGATCGATATTCGTTTATTTTTTAATTTGTTATCTGTTACATGTAAAAAAAAAGATACGAATGAATGTAATTTGTGAGGTTATAATTTAATTTGTTTTACTCTTTAGATACAATATGACATTACCTATAGGTTACCAAAGTGTTAAACTTTTTTAAATTTACAGTTGCAATACAATTCCGTGTATTGTTAGAAAAACAGAAAGCTTTAAAACATAGTGGCTCGAGACCTGTACTGGGGATTGATTTCAAAATGGCGTCAAGCGCGAGCGCGTTGCTTGAGGGAATGCGTCATTTATAGAAGCGGTGCATGTGTATTTCTACAATGGTTTAAAAATAGAGAACTTGCATAAGGCAGTTGCATGGAATAGCATGAAAAATGTCGAATACAGTGATAACAAACTATACGGACCTAAATGGACCTTCAACAAAGGCTGATAGTTCTGTTGTTGTTATTGTAAACAAGGATGGATCTCTTTCTGTGGATCAAAACTTACTTGGCACCTTAATGGGTGAGTGTTTGATAATTGCTGTATTTAATTTAAGTTTTAGTTTCAAATTATTCCTATTTTGCCGTAAATCTTCCAAACAAACCACACGCAAGCGACGCCCGCCGTGACGCGTTCCAATAATTCTCGACGGAATTGTACATACCTTTAGATTTTATTTCTTATAGGAATCAACTATCTTATTTTAACTAACTATACTGTTTATGAATATTTTAAGGATAAGCTGCATTTTTTCTATAACCATGATTATGAATTACTTATTACCACACACAATTTACGACAAAGAAGTATGATGTTTTAGTTTCATGCAGTGTGCTGCTTAGGCGCCAAAATTGTTAAAGTTCCATTTGTGTTTGTCCATTAAACACTTTGTATTCTTGATTTTAACCGATATAACATTTATTGAAGGCACAGATGGCTCACAAGCAGCGGGAATAAGTGTGGTTCGAGTGGGACATGAAGGCAAACCTGATGATGCTACGGACTCTGAAGCAGAAGATGACAAAGTGCCACATGTTACACTATCAGTTGATAGTTATTATAATGAACCTAATAGCATTATAAAATATGGTAGGTACTTAATTTGTCTAGAAAACCCTTGAATTGATGAATAGTTTTATTGTTGCATCAATTAATTAATATCTATTACTTATTTCAGATAGTGGAGCAGAAATGTTGCAATCATTGAGGATTGAAACAAGGGAGAACAGTCTGATTGGGTTTCAAAATGATCATTGTTATACACCGCTGACCTCCCCGAGCCAGGCTCTCCCTCAGAGAACTGACACATTTGCTGGCTATGATGAACCAGTTATTGAAATTACGCACACTCCACCCCCAAAACCAGTTCCAAGTGCAAAGAAAATCACAATATTAGAACAGCAAATCATACAAAAAGGAAAAAAGATTACTATAAATCCTCAGGAAGGCATTATCTTTAAGGGAAATGATGTCTTAACAAAACCATTGCCAGTCTTGACTAAATCAAAATATGCCAGTGAACCAGAAAAAAGTTCAGGGAGTCAACCTAAAAGTGAGGATGATAATGAATCATCATCTGCAAGCTCTTCCGCTGATGGAATATCTGACAGAGACTCTGATTCTGACTATAAAGATACTAAGGACAGATCAGCCCCTTTGAAAATACGTAAGACAAAACTGAAGCCTCGTATATTGAAGAGTGCACAAGCTTTAAAGGCAAAGGTCTCCCCAAAAGTGGCTAGCAGGCTAAAATCGAATAAAAGTATTATTAAAAGAGAAATTAAAGAAAAAATCATCCATAGAAATACTGACAAGAAGCAAGCAAGCTTGGATAATGTTCTACAAAAGGAGACTCTACTACCTGCAGCAGAAGTAAGCCTTAGTGGGCATGAACTCAGTAGAGTAGTAGTTAAACCATCTTTAAAACCAGTCAAGAAGGAAAAGAAAACACCCGCTCATGTCTCTGCTTTATTAACTGACATGACCTCTCTGTTCTCCACACCGGATGTGATTAGGAGAGTTTCAACTGATAATAAACCTCCATCAAAAGCTGAGAAGGAGCCAGTTGTGGGTGCCAAGAAAACAGATGCTCCTAAAGCACAGGAGCCAGAACAAAAGCCATTAGAATCTGTCAAACCTGTCCCCATTGATAAAGCCAAAAATGTAACTCCACAAAGAACTTATTCCAAGCAAAAAGATAAGGTTATTAATCCTACTGATAAAGTATCTAAAGGCTTTGATCTCATTCCACAAATTGATGATGCCAGTTTAGCACAAATATTCCAAGACACTCCTAGTATTACAACTCTAAATAAAACCCAGCCAAATATATCAACCATGCACACTATGAACAGCCCAAGTTTAGCTGGCCCGCTATCTCCCACACTAGACTTATTGGGGCCTTTACCATCTGAAGAGGAAGGTTTGAGTGAGGATTTTTTGATGCATGTAGCACAGCTAGTGGAAAGTTCAGAGAATCTGCAGGAGGTTTTAGACAAACAGGTTCTTGGCAAAGTGGATACAGTGCCAGCCACAACCATAGCTACAGCACCAGTTATTCCACCTCCAGCTCCAGTGCCTCAAACACCAGCATCAAGGAGTCTTCTTTACGAACAAACACCAACCAAAGCAGTTAAAACTATACTGCCGCAGAGAAATCCGATAGAGATAGTACGACGCGACGGTCGTGTTATCACATTGCCGCCAATTGAGGCACCTGCTACGAGGTCATCTAAACGAAAGAGTCAAATGGAGAATGCCACCAATGTAGAAGTGATACCACCTCCAGTTCCTGTTCCAGTTCAAAGCATCACTCAAGTGGCTACCGTCCCGGTTGCTGCACCTGAACCTCAAGTGCCACAAACATCTAAGCATTATGTTAATAAAAAACTTCCTCCTAAAAAACCAGAACCTGTCATACCTACTCCTGTGGAAGACAAAATATTTAATGAATCTCAATCTCAAGAAAGCTGGAACTCGGAAGATGATCCTTATAGGTGAAAATGGTTTATTTTGGGGTTATATTTGAATTATATTCCCATTACCTGTACCCTGAATAACTTGGAATGTTTTCTCATTTCAGATTATGGTGTATTTGTAAACAGCCCCACAACAATCGCTTCATGATATGTTGCGATAGCTGCGAGGATTGGTTTCATGGCAAATGTGTTAACATTACCAAAGCAATGGGTCAGCAAATGGAAGAGGATGGCATTGAATGGCGATGTCCTAATTGTGTAAAAAAGACTAAATCCACTCCAAGGACCATCACAAATAAAGTAAGTATACTTAATATAAGTACTGTTTGATACACCCCCATCTCTTAGTCTGTTTTTGGCTATGTAGTAGTACGCCATACAAGTTTTATGATAGAAATAAATGATCGAGCCATACATTTTGCTATGGGAAGTAAATTATAGAACAAGTAATTGTTAACCTATAGAAACGTAAGCTCTGACAGGTTCAGACTCCTAGTAAAAAGCAAATAATTTCAAAAGACAAAAATGATTTTCTTGAATGGTCAAGAACACTGTCGATTAAGTCATCTTATAAACGAAAAACGAATTCAAAATCGGTTCATTTGTTTAGGCCCCTCTTTTCATCGGGTTTGAGTGTTGAAAATAGAGTATTTTTAAGATTGTGTACTGACATTCTAAACTTATTCTGTTTTCCTTTAAATAGATGACAATTCAAAAGAAGCAGGAAGTTCAAAATGATCAATCCCCGCCTCTGCTGGTCTCCCCACCAGCAAATAAAACTGTATCATCAAAGACGAGTTGCATTGTATGTAAGAATCCAGCTCGCGCAAGCAGTATTTACTGCAGCGACACTTGCATTCTGAAACATGCACAGGACTCATTGGGAAGTCAAAGCACTTCAGGAAAACAAGAGGGTGAAAAATCAGATCATCTAGATAAATCTAAATCAGAATCCAGGGTAAGCACTGCTTGTTAACTGCTTCTATGAGATTCACTATTTAAATTAGCATGAAACACTCAAAATTATTACGATTGAGTTTATCGTTTATTTTATTGTTCTAGGTTATAGTCTATGAAAGGAAATCTGGCAGGTTATTAGCTGGACCAAATGCTCCCACAGCTGAAAATTTAAAGATTTGGCTACAAAAGAATCCAACCTTTGAAGTTGTACGACCAGGCACTCTTAATGCTATTAAGCCAAATATTGCTAAAAAGAAAGCAGCAGCGGCAGCAGTGAAAGAACCGACCAAAGTTCAAACAACACTTAACTTCGAACGAATTCCCAGGAAACCTGGATCACAATCATTTGCCAAAAGCCAGCCAGAACTCAAAGAGATTCCTCCTAAACTTATGTACTCAACTAGGGACGAAACTAAAACATCACCTAAAACTCCCGTAACACCAAAATCCCAGCAGCTACAATTTCCTGATTCTCCAAAAGCGAGCACATCAGGGCTCAGAACTATAAGTGAACCTAGAAAACTCGTGCGCACGGCGAATCGATCTACAAGTGAAAAAGTAAGTAAAGTTGGATTGTTCAAAAATTTCAATTCAGTAGTTGATCTATGCGATCATAGATAAAATTTACGCTCGTAAAACATTTTATGTGTTGACGGAAGATATTGTTCCATGCCTTATACGTAATGGCAATAACCTTGATTGTGTTTGCACGTTGATTATAATCGGTTTGGCACATTTATGATAATACTGTATTGCGTTACAGGCACCATCAGTATCACCCGCGGCGCGCAGGAAAGACACGCCGGATATTAAGAGCAAAATGAAATCGGCAGAACCGATTCGTGACAATGTAAGAAAAGCTTTGCAAGAGCAAATGACTATAAGAATGGCGGAAAACACTGGACCGAAGTTTAGTGAGGATGAAATAAAACTGTTCGCTTACGACACGGAGCTGGAACTGCACGAGCTATTCCGCGACGTCGGCATGAAGTACAAGGCCAAGTACAGGTCGCTCATGTTCAACATCAAAGATCGGAAAAATCTCACGCTGTGGCAGAAAATCTGTGATAAAACTATTTCACCCAAGCAGCTGGTAAGTTAAGTTCCTGTTTTGTTGTATGACTTAAGATGATTCATATATTGCGCGTCTAAAATCGACTTATTTCTTATTTTCTAGGTACGGTTTTCTCCAGAGGAATTGGCTAGTCAGGAATTGGCGCAATGGAGAGACAAAGAAGCTAAATATCAGTTGGAACTAATAAAGAAATCAGAACTGGATCTACTAGCTGCCAGCAAAACATACGTTCTGAAGACACACAAGGGTGAAGAGGTATATAATTTATCAAATTAATGTGCGTTATGGTTGTCAGTATATTATATACAAAAAGTCATTTACACCTTATTTTGTTTCAGGTAATGGAAACAAAAGAATCGGTCTCCACTGAATTAGATCCAAATGTGCCTGTTGAAGACTTAGTTTCCGCTCTTAACGACTCGACAGCTACTGAAGAACCATCAAAAGACAACTCCTCTGAATCGTAAGTTTCTAACCGTAAATGACCATAGTTATGCAGAAAGCGACCAGAGTAATTTTTGTATCAAATTGACTTAAGTCTTAACTCAACGACTTTGGTCACTTATTGAATCATAAAAAAAATATCCCTGGTCGCTTTCTGCAATACTGGTCAAGTAATACATATTACAAATTGTGTTTCTATTGTTTATTTTTATTATTTTATTTTTCAGGCTCGAAAGTCCAGTTAAACTTGATACTAAGAAACATAGTAGTAAGAAAAACGCAAAAGATTCTTCAGGCCATTCCAAAAAAAGTAGTCGAGAGTCAAAACGAGACTCCGACAGTAGGAAATCGCGATCGTCGCGAAGAAAGTCGGACACGAGGGATAAAGACGAACGGTATACGCGGAGATCAGAAAAGAAAGCCAAAGCTGCGTTTAAGGATAGATCAAAGAGCGAAGTTTCGAAAGAGAGGGACTCATCTGAGCGCAGCCGGCGGAGATCACGATCGAGAACTAAATTGAAAAAGCGGTCGAAGTCTCGAGAACATTCCAGATCGATTTCCCAGAGTCGAGACAGGTCGCGCTCGCGGCGGTCCAAGTCTAAAGAAACCTCCCGGCGGCGAAACAGCTCTCGCTCGAAACACCGAACCAGCACGGAAGACAAGGCCAAACACCGTTCTAGATCTCAAGAAGCGATTTATACAAAGAGCAAAAATGAGTAGGTTTTATACTCTTTATAAGCAGGGTTTTTTGCTTCATGTTTATACATATTAATATTATGTATAAATTGTACATCTCTCTCGCTCTTATATTTCCTTATCACTGAGAACGGTGAACCTTCATTGCATACATGAAAATAATAATATTTATATTTTCCAGATCCACAGATTCGGATTCATTAGAGAGGCCTAAGTCAGCAATGCTGAAGGAAGCGCACCCTGAGTATGATCCCCACGAGCCCATGATCACATCAGCGTTTTCCGAAGAGGACCTGAGAAAGTCAAGAGATGATGTGTATGAAGATAGCTATAACAAAAATGAGATCGGTGATTTCACCAATGCTGAAACTTTGTATGATCCCACAAAAGCTTTTGAGGTTGATCCAAGTCTAAGCATGCTCGGGACGACACTCGACTCACCGAAGCAGAGTTTCGATAAACGTGACAAAATAGCAGGTAATAAATAGCTATGTTTTGTCCCATGGTAAGTTCAATAAGGCTTGTATTATGGTTACTAGACGACGATATATTTAATACATATATATGATTCATAGTCATTAATATAATATATGATTTCACTCTCTTACATGATTGTATTGTAAGTTACAAGGGTTAATAGTGTAAAACTGGAGTAGAAAAATGTTTTTATCAAACATGCAATGAAATGTCGTCATTACGTGCGTTATAACAGGTTTCAAAGTATCACGTTTCGGGCGGAACAACTCGAAAAAACTGTAAAGGAATTTCATACCAAATTGCAGGCCTAGGCCGGGAAGTAATTTTAATGTAAACACGGCGTCGTGTTCATGAGCAGGCTAAACAGCTGAATTATATTTTGTTAATTTTTTTCTAGTCGCTGAATGGTTATCTGACGAAAAAAAACTATTTTAATCAATCAATCAATCAAATAATGCTTTATTCAAGTAGGCCTAGTTACAAGCACTTTCGAATTGTCAGGTACAGTACATTAGAGAAGTGTTTACTGGGAGAGATACAATATGATCCAACATTTGTTGCATGGATTAGGGAAAACCCAGAAAAACCTAATCAGATCGTTAAACTTAGGTATAATATTATTGATAAAAATTATCATTTAAAAATTAAAATAATTATTAAAATAAATCCCAAATGGATTGTCAATAAAAAAGTTAAAATAATCTAGAATGTGTCTAGAATAAAATTCAGAATGTCCGAGTATATAAAACAATTAAGATTAAAATAATAATTATACCTCAATAGGTATTCGTTAAAATAATTATGCATATACCTACATGACGCTATAATTTACATTAATCCCACGCGGCTTCATCATTCATGTAGTCTTGTGTGCTTATAATAAGCTTTAGACATTAATTTTCGTTTTACAATATTTTTGAATTTACCAATAGACAGCTCACTTATGCTGCACACGTACTGATATTAAGAACACAAATCTGTACAATTCAAAGGGTGAAAAGTGTCCTATAACCATCTGGAGATGCCCAGCTACTCGTGTACCAAAAATATTTGTAATCTGTTTAGCCGTTTTGGCGTGCAGAAGCCACAACGACACATACGAACATACAAAAAATATAAAAACATATTTTTTGCTTCAGTGACCTCCAAATAGTCCGTTAAAATAGTTTTAATGAAAATATTTTCAATGTACGGATATTTCATTTTTACAACTTAATAATAGTATATATTATCAGGTTGTTTATAACAGCCCTAATAGGGTCTATTCGAACACGCGAAATACGGACGACTTCTGTATAAAAAAAAACAAATTGGAGAGAAAATGAATAAAACTTTTGTCATGTAGTTTTATAAATGGTGTATTATTTCATTTCATTGCATATGTTTGAGAAAAGCACTATTCATGCCTCTGCGCATGAAAAGGGCTAGTCGGCTTCGTAATTACTATCCGGCCTCCCTACGATCGGCCGTCTATACCTACTCACCCGGCAAGCCCTTCATTCCCGGCGTCTACAGTAATGTTCTATTCCTTTACAGAACCAGAAAGTGACCAAGAGCCAAGCAGCACCGTGGAGCACTCGTCCGCGCCGGTGTGGAACGGCTGCATCAATATGGTGGATGTGGCCCGCTTTTACGTCGCGGCACACGAGGTATTTACGGCTCTCTCGTATTAGCTTTTTTTTAAATAACGTTGCATGTATAATATACGAGAGGATTATCTATCTTAAGCACGGGCAGACCGAGGAGATGGCGAGATGATCTGGATGCTTTGGTAAAGAACTCGTACGGCATATTAAAGAGTGGGAAAAGAGAGAAGCTAAAAAGTTAACGTTATAGATAGTTATTCTGACTGTACTGTAACACATAGAGCGGAAGCAATCTTAAACTGAACGCCCCTTAACTAACCGACCTGTGAAACATGCATCTAAATGTAGGGTAAACTCAGTGGAGGGGTGTTCATTTTAAGATTGGGTTTCCTCTACCGCCATGTAATTTACAATAACCGCATGAGTTGAGATCAGAAGGAAAGGTTCCTAAGGAAAACGCTATGATGTGATCCAGACTACACCGCGAGGGTGTGAAGCAAAGCGTGCGGTTGGCAGGATGACCTTGAGTTGCTGTTGCATCCACTCGCGCGTTGAATTTAATGCATATCTCATTACTCCCTTTTAATTTTCTATTAATTTTTTGGTTTCGCACAGTAATTAACTGCGAATCTCAAGTTATTACGCTGACAGTGTAATGTAATTTCATACCTAATTAAGAATATACTTTATGTACACAATTTATTTTTTACTTTATTATGTTCATTACTAACTATATATTTATATCAACTCGCGCCGCCTGAGGTACAGGATTTTCCTAACTCAGGCACAAGGAATAGTGTATTTGTATTATTTAGACAAGACTTTGTGTTTCCTCATGTTTTTATTAATAAAGATTTTTTATTTCCTTATCTATATCCATAAGTTCATTTCCTTTCTAAAAATATACTATTGAAGACCAGGTCTAAATGCGTTTTCGTTGGCAGGTGTCCGGGACAGCCGCAGACATAGAAGATGATCTCAGCACGGAGCTGGATATCGTCGGAAGAATAAACCCGGACACGGTCTGGGACTACATAAGCAAAATGAAGAGAGCTAGCAATAAAGATATTATTATATTAAAACTACAGGCCGCGAACGACGAAGAAAAAATGCAGTATATCGCTCTGTACAGCTATCTCAGTAGCCGGAATAGGTGTGTCTTTATTTTCCCTCACCTTATCGTCCTAAAGCTTTTCAGTTACTTACCTCTTATTGGTATCAAACTATTATAATAGAACATGTAAAGTAACAACCGCGACAAAGAATAGTAGTCATTCACGAATTTGGAATGAGCTCCGTTTGAATCGGTGGAGCGCTTCAGACAACCTCTCCTGAACGAGTAGAAATATTGAAAGGATAAACGAAATTAGATATATGAATAAATGTTTACCGTTATTTAGGTTCCACCCACGAGGTCGGCAGCATAAATGCTTAGGGATCGTCGATCCATTGCTCGCTGCCATATATCGCCACAGAGTGGGCGAGCTCCATTGACAGTGAGATGTATTGTAGGCTAGGCGTGGTGAAGGTCCTGAACACGACGACGGTGAAGGACTTCTACATCGTGCCGCTGCCGGCGAACACGGCGCTGCCGAGCGTGCTGCTGCCGCTGGACGGGCCGGGGCTGGGCGAGGCGCGCACGCACCTGCTGGTGGCCATCGTCATCCGCCAGCGCAAGAAGCGGCCCGCGCCGCCCGCTGCCGGCGTCCCCGCCAAGGTACGTCACACCGTCTAGACCGCGCTGTCTCCGATATCGCATGTAAATACTTTGACGACATAAATGCTAATGACATTTTGCCGAGTGGTTTCATTGCTTTGTATTCCCTTCACCTTTTGCGCGGTTGCGCAAAAGTTCATGACGGCGCTTATGCTGAGCGGCGCAATCACTTAGTCACACAGACTGATGCGTGTGACTTAATGAGAACTTTGAGCTACCGAGCGTTTGTGCAACTGCGTGTCATTCCTCCTACCGGCATCGGTGGCACGATAGCGTGTATTGCTGATTTGCTGTAAAGCGTCTCTCTCAGACTTGCGCTCTGGTCAGAGAGAGAATATCGGCTATAGACACTATCGTAGTAACCTTGCATGTGTCGCAAAATATTACATACTCAATACTAGTCTCAAACGTAGGTAACGACTTACACTGAAATTGTTGTAAAGATATTTTTGGGTAATTATTAGTATCATTTGATAATATCACGACACATCGAAAACACTTCATGGCCTTTCGATGTTTTGTGTATACGTCCTTTGAATATGTCCTGCTTTGAATGTTTTAACTGCCAACTGGAGGGTTACTCCGAAGTTCGTGTCGTGTCATTCCCCTCGCTCTCTAAATAAACATATTAGTACGTAGGACAGCACCATACGAACTCGGGGTAGTCTCTGCTTTGTGATGTAATTAATAAACAACTTGTTTAGAAACACGAATGAACATGTGTTAATAATTGACACCCATGGTTTTTTTCCAACCTCTTTTTTTGTCCAAATGTAACATCAATGATCCACCATGACTGATTTATTTCAAACGCCGTGTCTACAGTATAAACCTTTTCACTGCACCCATTATGTTGCCGATTTGACTTGTCATATCAATGGTAAAAGTCATTTCCTGCGTCAGAAGCAATTAAGGCGCTAAAACGTGGGTCACTAAAAATAAAAGTGCCGAATCTCATTTTCGGTATTCCGACCGTCACCGATATATCAAAATATTTCATTGATTTCAAAGAAGGACCTTATTATTGTCATATTCACTCCTAACGCATTTTCGGGGTCAACAGTGGTTGAGTTTTATTATGAATTTATGAAACGCTTATAGACGGAATTGTAAAAGTAAATTAATACTTAAAGTTTATCTATTCTATTCATGTCGATTTTCCCATTCCCATCCCAATTAAGTTGAAAAAAAAATCCCTTTAATGGGTACATACCTATTACAAACATAGAGATAAAAAATCTTGTGTACAGATGGTACAGATACATTCTATGCTACATCTTCCTCGTTAATCTAAATCTTAAAAAAAGAAATCTTGATTAGACTTCATGTTTTTTGTTTAATACACAATAATTCAGTCAATCAATTCAATGATTAAGCACTATACATGGTCATGTTTGCACTATTGTAACAGAAGCCTTTTTAAAAATCATCTCACGCGGTAGTAGCCGTGTTTTCGTGAGTAAAGCTGAAGATACCCTCGAAATAAAATAAAATTGCTCTATAAGCTAAACGCGAGCGCGTTACATTCGAAACGAAGGATAGGTCATTTTGGTTTATCTTTATATACTAATATGCGAAGACTTTGGATCAAATTTAGCAAGGCCCCATTAACATCCTTTTAGAAAGACTTAACAGTTTGGAAATATGAATCCGCCAAAAAAATAGCTTGTCAAAAAAAGTTTAATAAGTATAACGGGTAAATATGTCTGCCATCGTAGCATCTAAACAGGTGATCCGATCTTGACGGCGTTTTTTGGTTGAATGGTGATTGACTGTAAAGGGTCTTTGAATCTAGAAATTCGGTTCCAATGTTTGAAGGCCATCAGCTTTAGTGTGGAGGGTTTTTTAGCGGCGGTTACTTTTTAAGGGTGGATCAACGTAACTCAGGAGACAATAGTGACAAAGTTACCTTACCTTAGAAAAATGCTAAATGCTATTAACATACTGACGAGATGGGCCTTCAGAAATGGACCTGTGTTGCCTAGATTTTTATTGTCTTCTATACTATTATAAAGATATTTTCAAAAAACCTATTGTAACGGACTATTTGCAGGTCACTGAAGTAAAAATTTTTTTTTTTTTTCTACGTTGCATTGTGGTTTTATCACGCCAAATCGGCTAAACGGATTTCAACTATTTTAGGCACACTGTTAGCTTTGTATCCCCAGATGGTAATAGGATACTGTTTACTTCACTACACTGAAGAAGAAAAAGGAGGGGTTATGACTTTTTCTCCTCCGCGAACGAAGCACCTTCTATGTAGTATTGTTAAAATCGTAGTTTTAAACAGTGACTCGAGCTACGTAACCATGGTAACTATATAGGTGCAGAAAAAAAATTATCGTTTCTTAAACAAAAACTTCATCTCTTTTCCAATCTAATTTCCTACTGGCGTAATATGAAACCGTATTGTAATGCAGGTCCGCCGTTCCTCCCGCAAGCGGTCGTACACGCCGCCGGGGGCGGGGCCGGCGACGGGCGCGGGCGCGGGCGTGAGCGTGGCCAGCACCTCGTACACGCCGCCCGCGTCGCCTCGCCGCCGCGCTCTGCCGCTGCCGGCCACTTACACGTCGCCTGCCCTCTCTACGCACGTTAAAGACAAAATTGCTGCCACTCTCGGTGAGTGACCACAAATGTACACAAACTCTTTGTTTTGTACAGTGAGCACCAAAATCCAATGTGCCGAATTTGCATCGTAATATTTTTCTTTGAAGAGTTTCACTGTAATTTCAGTCTGACATACGACACGTCTGCCCGTTTGATGCGTCCTCTAGTACTCGATTTGTATAACGGATTTGTAGCATTATTCTTAGTCAAAACTATGAATAATGATACAAATCCGTTTTAGTTTTTTTAGATTTCCCTTGGGAAAACTCAAAACATATATGACACTGTGTCCTGGGCAGTGGCGTAACTATACGATCTGGGGCCCGTGGCAAATTCTTTTGATGGGGCCCTATCAGTAAAAATCGTCACGGTGTACTCGGTTTAATTTTAATAAACTTCGAGATTTTCAGCGTACTCAATTACACGTTGTATATGTGCCACTAATAGCCATAGGCCTCCTCTCTTAGGCGAGAGGGAATGGTCTATAGTCCCCACGCTGTAGACCCCAATGCGTATTGGAGACTTCACATTCATCCATAGAACATAATATCTCAATGCATTCATCATCTATTCGCTAGCTTTTCGGTGAAGGAACAACATCGTAAGGAACCCTGCATACATTTACAATGAAATAAAAATAAAAAATTAATTTAAATAATATATTTATTAAGAAAAATCTTTTTTTCAAGCTTTCTGTTCCGCAAAAGTATCTATAACATCATCAAAGTTTAAAGATCGGGCCATAGAATTTTCAATAGACAGAATGGCTAAGTTACATGACCTGCTTGTCTCATAGAGTTTCATAAATAGGTTTTTATCAATTTTAGTTTTGAAAATGATCGTTCAGCACTAGCTGTAGTCACAGGAATTGTAAGAAATAACATTAATGCAGTGCATACTTCAGGAAAGCTGCAGGAAATAAAATGTTTTTTTATTATTCATAAATCAGCAAGGTCTCTAATGCACGAAGATTTTTATATTTCGTATCTGAAAGTGGATCGAAAACTGAGAATTTCTCTGGCAAATGATTCAGATATGTCTTTTTTATATATCTCAACAAACAACAGTGTCATTTAAAACGTTTAAAGTGGAAGGCTGCAAAACACTGAAATTTGAAACAATTTTATTTATTGGAAGGAAACGCGATTTCAGTTGGTTTATAATGATGTCCAATACCCGATAAAATATGTTCACTTTGAACAAACTTTCCGGATCTTGGAGACGCTCATCTTCGCACAGCTCATCAAAATGGCGTTTTACCTTTCTCTGACGACTTTTAGAATATTCAGGGGTGATGGACCATTTTTCTGCTACACTATTTGCTTCCATTTTAAAATTTTCAAATTTATGTCGATTGTCGACCTTTCTAATTCTTCTAGACAAATTTTCAAACGTTTTAAGGCATTTGAAAATTCGGTGGCTTTAGACTGAAGTGTCAGAAATATTTAGAAACCAATGGATGCGTTCTAAAATGAATAGAGATGTGCAATTACCGGTATTTTGATTGACGGTTTTTTGACGGTCATAAGTACGTAAAATTACTCGTCACGGGTAACGTGTACATCTCTAAAAATAAATCAACATCTTTTTGTTTAGGTTGGTTGAAATGGTCAACGATTAACTTGAAATTGTATTATGGTCTTTGGATTTTAAGCAGAACTTATAAAAATATACTTTTCAAATAAAATAAAATTCTGAGGTACAATGTAAAAAAAATATTTTAAGCTCGCGGCCTCTTTGGCCGGGGCCCTCTTGTGTCGGGGGCCCGTGGCATTTTGCCAGCCCTGCCACCCTAATTGTTACGCCACTGGTCCTGGGTCCTGTAACATGGGGAACTAGCTCGAGACCCAAAATCATGTTTCATTTTCGTTTTGTTTTTGTTCAATCAATTTCATTTTCAATGTATCGGCTAATAATGACGTCAGCTTTCTGACGGCATCATTTGCCGTCTTTGGCATTCAGAGATGAGAGCGATGTACAGTCCACCCAAGTCAAACAACGCCGGCGTTTTTTGACTTGGGTGTACTGTAGATACGAGTCAGACTCGCGCACCGAGGGATTCGTTCAAATTTTCTCTTATCCTGAACTAGTAGGCCGGTTAATATAAGTTTGCACTTGGTATAGGGGTTAATTGGAAAGATTTGAGCTTAACCTTTAAAATAAAGACTCGAGTTTTTATAACTATTTTATTTTTCTACATAGTCTCCAAAACGATCACTTTCGCTACCTTGCTTCTAAATTAATTATTCCTTGTAAAAAATAAATCTTCCAGATGATCGAAATATTCAATCACAGCTTTTTGTACCTCAATATCCGTCAAAAATTTCCATCGATAAATTTCGCAACCGTATGGACACAAGAGCATTGTCTTGGTGGTGGAACAACACTTTCTTCGTGCAAACGTTGTAACACGATGCAATAGCAATCAGCACTTATGGTTCTACCCTTTTCGTTATGACCAACCATGATGATCCCTTTGCAATTCCAAAATCGGAAGCCATTACCTTCTTAGCTGATAAAATGGCCTTGAGTTTTTTAGGAGGTGGAACCCTGACCTTTTTCATTGTTTGGATTGCACGTTTGACTCCGGTGTATTGTGGTGGACCCAAGTCACGTCACGTCCATAGTTATGAAAGAACCAAGAAAATCTTGTGGGTCGCATTGAAACAGATTTAAACAATCCTGTGACACTGTATGCCGGGTGCGTTTATTTTCAGCTGAAAGCAGCCCACCTAGCAGAAACCTTAGAAAATACAATATCGTTGATGATTATGTTTTGTACTCGCTCATAGGAAATACTAATTGTATCCGTTATCTCTGCAACCAACCGCCTGTCATTCATAAACATATCTAGTATTTTATGGACATTTTCGTCTGTAGAAGCCGTTATCCTTCCGGTGCATTCGAAACTAAAGTCAAAATACCCCAGTACTTAATACGACCTAATATCTAAAAGACCTATACTCAAAACGAATGAATCCCGAATCGACTTGCAACCAAAAATACCTATTCTCGATATACACTTTGCTCGAAACAACACAATTTCAAATTAAATGAATCTCATAAAAACTAATTCACAAAATGAACCAGTCCCAGAACACCCTAAATTTTCATATCAAAATACTTGATTCTCTTCATGACTGGATCTCAAAACGTCCTAGTCCCAAAATACACTAAATCTATATACATATATGTATACATATATATTTTAAAGTAAGAGATCTTAGACTGCGGAAGGGGTTCTCATAAAAAGATGATAAAAGTAATTTCAACGTTTTTAGGAAACGGAACCCTTATAGTTTCGTCATGTAAGTCCATATGTAACAGGCATTTTGCTCAAAAACGACAAAATATATACTAATGAAATTTGGAGTGTAGGTGTCTTGTATTAACCGCTACTTAGCTTGATACTTAAATAACAAAAATGGCACTTATTCAGGTTATTTAAAAAAATTATGTCCAAAATGTTTATTTTTCGGAAATAATCGCTCCGAAAGTAGCTTAAGTTGTGTCCGTGTGTGTTGTACCGTATCAATATTACATATCTTCATATTTTTAATAAATAAAACGACTTGGCCTATCGCACACGGCAATAAACTACATGCAGCAAACCTTACCTAATTTTATTAGCCCTCTGAACGTAAACTTGGCCCGAAAGGAGATTTAATTATGTTGCCGTGCGATGGCCAAGTCATTTTATTTATTAAAAAGATGATGATGTGTAATATTGATACGGTCACTATAACGGTCACAATAACATGTTGCTAGTTAACTAATTCGATGAACATTTATGAATGACAAAGGTGTTGGATAGATGCTCACATGGATAGGTACTACTGAATAACATGTTGTTAGTTCGGTGAACATTCATGAATGTCAAAGGTGTGGGATAGATCCTTCCCTGGATAGGTACTACTAAATAAATTAACCGACTTGGTTATAATATCTCACAACTTTTTGTGGTAGAAAAGATTGCGAGACTTGGTAATTTTTTTAACATGGTATGTTTTTGATGGGATTTCATCGCTTTTTGTAGGCAGTCCTTCTTTTTTTCTTTTCGGGTATATCTTATATCTGATATCTTATTACTGGTATTTGGTAACTTGTCTTTTCTTTCTTGTCTTTCCCTCCTTCCCCTCTCTTCTCCTTTCCCCCTTTCCACTCACCCCTTACCATCCTTTAATCTTCTGCGTTCTCCACCTTCCTCTTTCTTCCCCCTCCTTTCCTCCGGCCCCTCCGCTTCCCCATTCTTCCACCTCCCCATTTCCCCCTTCTTTCCACCATCCTCTCCTTCTGCTCTCCCCCTCCTTATCCTCCTCTTTCCCCCCTTCTTTACCCTCTTCCTTCCCCCTCCTTTACTTCGCTTTTAAGTAACGAAAAATTGTATTGTTTATCTGAGGTGCAAATGTAACTTTGTAATCGCATACATTTCTATTGAATTACAAATTTATTTATACGGCTGTTATATCTGGAATACTAGACTGAAATTGCAGAATGTTTAAGTTTTCTGGTGCTTTACAGACTAAACACTAATAGGGTTCAAAATTTGAACCTTATAAATCTGCTAGAAGTACCTTAGAATTTCTATGATCGGTGAGTGTGTGAGTGACAAAATTAAGGAACTTTGACTTGCAATCAATCTTTAACTATAAGTTATAATTGACTGTAATTTGGAATATACCTAAGGTGTATTATGCCCTCTTGGTTACTGAAAATTCAGGCATCTAGCTTCATCAGCAAATAAATTACAGGGGGTCGAAAATTATGTGAATGGCTTCGAGAAAAGAGGGTACGGCGTGCCTTTGTTTTGCTCGACTTGGCTGGGGCACTGCCGTGCCCCCAGATATCGAGAATAGGTCTTTTTGGTTGTAAGTCGATTCGGGATTCATTCGTTTTGATAATAGGTCTTTTAGATATTAGGTCGTATTAAGTACTGGGGTATTTTGACTTTAGTTTCGAATGCACCGGAAGGGCCGTTATTGGTCTAACCACACCTAGGTTCATCTTCAACAGCTTCTCAGCCGCGTTTAAAATCCGCTACCCATCGTTTTGCAGTCGCATATTATGGAGCGGATTCTCCTAAAGGCTGGCGTTAAGCCCTTTTTTTGTATATACTTTATGACAGAACGGTGCTCGATGTTATCCATTGCAAAGGAAATCGCGAACCTCTTAGTAATTCGATCACCAAATTTGCAAAGAAATTTCATTATCCATACATATATCAAAACTTTTCAATTCACTCGTATCTATAGCGTCGCATAGTAATGAATGAAGTGCAAACTTAGCGCAACTGGGTTGTTCAAAATGAGCAAATCAAGCTCTTTTCATTATGATACGCCCTTTGATGTAGTAGTTTTAAGACTGAATTTTAGTGAACGTATGATGATAGGATCCATGAGGCATTGAAGGAACTTTCAAATCTTGTAGGCATATGTATGGTGATCTTGGTATTATAAGTAACATAGCCATCAGAAAGCATTTGCATTCAGAAATTGTAAATTGGTGAAGTGGAACTTCTCAACGATAACTGATTTACGGTTAGCGACGAGATACATCTCGATTAAAATAGCTAAGCTTCTTCATAGTCGCAAATTGCAATGGTTCTGAGGAGAATGGTACCATCGAATTGATTTGATGATGGAGCCGGAAGGTAGGCACCAGATCTCTGTAATACAATAATGTACCCTAGCCGTGTTTGGCCTTGTTCGGATCGTCACGAGATACACTTTTAAGTAATTATTAATTTAAAAGTGTAAAATAAATTAACTAAAAATAAAACCGGCTCCAAAAAAAAGTAAATAGCAATAAAATAAGTGCATAATAGAGTTTCTTCAATTTACTTACAAGTAGCCGTTTATCTCCTGACATATAGCGCTGTAACAGTCGGACAGCAACAGACAGAGTCGCACTATATTGGTTCCTTTTTGGTACTGAACCTTAACAATAGTAAAATGTACACCGTACTCGTACAGCATCCGCGGACGACGAGGAGGCGTACAGCCCCGGCTCCTCCACCAGCAGCGGTGGCAGCGCGGCGCCGTCCTCGCTGCGCTGCAAGATGGAGGAACTCAACCGGCAGATCGAGGAGCAGAAACAGCAGATACGCAAGATGACGCAGGCAGACTCCTCCGTCGGCGGCGAGGTAACTATACATTTATTAAATTACTAGTAGGTGCCCGCAACTTCGTTTGTGGAGCGAGCAAAAAAGTCATAACTCTCTTTGTTACTTCAGTGTAGTCGGGCAATAAGTATCCTATAACCATGAGGGCTGTGGATGCCCAGAGCTACCCGTGTGCCAAAAATGTTTATTTGTAAGTATTTTTCAATTATCTAAAATCCTTTTTTTCTGGAGAACATTATTTATTTTAAAGGGACTGTAAAATAATTTTCTCAAACATGCATTTAAATGTCGTCATTACAGGCGTTAAAACAGGCTTCAAAGTATTACGTTGCGGGCGGAACAAGTTGGGAGAACTGTAAAGGAATTTCGTACAAAATTTAAGGCCTAGGCCGGGAAGTATTTTTTTTTTCATGTAAACATGGTGCCTGTGTTCATCAACAGGCTAAACAGCTGAACTATTTATTTATTTATTTTTCTAGTGGCTGAATGGTTATCGGACCAAAAATATCGGCGTTAATGCCTATTACACACGAATTGCTATTAAGAACACAAATTTGTATGCGTCATATGTTGATGAACAAATTTAAAATATTGTCTACACTTAAGTCACCAGAGACCATAGACAATATTTAAAATCCTCTGCATTTATTTTATTTATTATAGAAATTAAAATTCTTATTATCAGGTTGTGTATAACGGCTCTAACAGGGTCTACTCGAACACTACACATACGAAATACGGACGACTTCCGTAAAAAAAAACATTGAGGGATTACAGGGGAAATTAAAAAAAAAACTTTTGTAGTGTAGTTTTTTCAGTGGTGTATTTTTTTTATTTTATTGCATTATGTTTGAGAAAAGCACTATGCCTCTGGCCGTGAAAAGTCTATACCTACTGACCCGGCAAGCCCTTCTTTCCCGGCGTCTGCAGTAATGTACTAGTCCATGTATCTAGGGGATTTTTATTGTAGAATAGAAAGCTTATACAATTGCCTACAGACGATTTTTTCTTCTTAACCCTTAGAACGCCAAGGACCCCTAAAGGTGTTACGAGTTGTCGTGACCATGACGCTGCCGACACTTAGTCTGGCTACTGAAATATTACCCAAATTATTGGCGGGAAATTAAAAAAAAATTGGGCTGGTCACACTTGGAGAAGTAGGAATTATAGTTTTGATATTAGAAAATATTTTTAATTTTCTGTACACGCGTAGGGTACCTAAACCTAAGGAACGTTGACGTGCACTCAAAGTCAATTTACAGTACAGTGAACGACAAACACATATGTTTACACTTTCTCACCCTATACCATTGTAACAGGCGAAAAATAAATAAGATCTAGCTCGATAATACCATAATATTAATCTATCACCAATGTCTGTGGTTAGGTTAAGTAGGTATAGACATGGGCTAGGTTAGAGTAATGTTGAACCGGCATGATGGGCCAAGTGGGGGATTCTATCGACACGCTCGTCGCTAGTCATTTTTGGCCAAGATATTTTTATATCAAATTACTACTGACCAGTCCGCAGATTCCTTCTGAATATTGGTTTTCAGTAACTCCTTACGTTCCGATGTTTTGATTTTATTGATATTTTCTAGAACTTTAGTTTATCCGTTCCTTTACACATTTTGTCCTGTGTATGTGATTCAGGTATTATTAAATTCACGTACCTAATCTAATCATAGTTATAGGCAAATTTTAGAACTAGTACACAAAGTATCAAAATATTTATAGAGCACCATACTAAATTGACAACCGACTTTTAGCCGTTTTTTAAATCATAGACAATTGGTGATACCACAAGGAAATATCTTTCAACAATATTTGGCTAGCCAGACTATATAAGTGTTACCTAGAATCAACCTGTAATGTCTTAGTTCGCCCTCTTGCTTCAAAGAGTTTGGCGTGCGAGTGACACTTTAGCATTTGACGTAAAGCGTTAAAAAGGATAAAGGGCTTTACGTTTAAGAATCCACCAATTGACAACATTTGATTTTTTTCGATTTCCCTAAATCGAAAACCATATGGAGAAAAACGCCTCTAGAACACAAAAAATATTTTTGTAGATTTTTTTACAATACTTTTGCCAAAAACTACGAAAATAGCTAAAACGGAAACTGACGTCGCGCAGCTGATCCAATATTGCCACTATAAAAATAGTCTTCTTCCGGTTATCCGTTTGACATCTTTGGACGCATGACACTATTGACAGTTAATTTCACTCGAATATCGTCTAGTACTTTTCGTATGTTTCCTGCCTTTGATTTCGAGCTTTTCAACGACTCGGCATTGCCACGGGTCCGACGGACACCTGCTCTCTCTATAATCACGACTCGTAAGCCCGTTGGGCAATTTCTTTAACAACGACTACACTTCACAACTTTGATTTGACTCGTATACTGCTCGGTTCCTTTAATTTTCTATGACTCGGCTATTAAGACCGGACATGCGAAACGCGGAGGGATTTTTGCTAGCTGACAACACTAATAATTTGCCTCGAAAGTAGACTGTGTATATTGATGATGGAGTTTATGCAAAGCTCGCATAAGTATTATTTCTTCTCTCATCAGAGGTGCCAGAATTTCACAGTCTTCCCGGACGTCTTAAGGTGCGTCCACATTTGTATCATTTGCCCGATCAGATCTTCGTTCCGTGGCATGATCGCGTGTCACGATCACGCGTTTGGACGTTGCGCCGATCCGATCGCTCGAAATCCATGTTGCTACGCGTATCACACACTTACATCCGACAAGTGGGACACGATCGTGCGCGCCGACAGTGAGCGTCCAAGCAGCGCGATACGCAGTCATGCCACGCCACGGTGATCGGATACGAGCAAATGATACAAGTGTGGACGCACCTTTATGTTTCAAATGCTATGGGCTACGTAGAAATAAAGCGTCCTAATGATTTTTTTAGTTAAATGCCGCATAGCACATGGCATGGTGCCCATCAAAATGTACCAAGTACCTATCTGCACAAATAGATATAGAGAGAATAGGTGATATACGAGTGTTGTTCATACAAGTTTTCTTAAAACAATATCTTATGCGTGGCATTTTCTACATAATTATTGAATTATTCACACCACTGCGTATATCGTTTTCGAGTGTTTTTATCTTGACGCCGTGACAACTGCCGTCATTGTAAAACTGTTTGAGTGCACTAAAATGACAAAGTTCGCATTACATTTTGCTGTTATTTCGAACGTTTTTTTAAGTGTGTGAAACAGAGCAGTGACGTCATGTTAAAATTTTGCCTTCTTTCGAGTCCGACAATAAAAAGTATCATTCAAAAATATGAAATATTGTCAATAAGGTATTTTTTTGTATCTGTGGTACGAAACCACAGGCTGAATGCCCGAGTCACGCAGTTTTTTGTTAACATTCTCTTAAATACCTAAAATAAAATAATCTACACGTTTTGTTGATGATATTGCATAAAATATGGGATAAACATTACATTACGACATAAAAGAGTATTATAGTTGATGAGAAACCGATCGTCAGTAATTCAAGTAATACCTTTGTACTTAGTGTAAAGCTGTAAAACAGCAATAAAGGCTTATTTTTTTTTATTTTAAGAGTAGAAATTAAATAAAATGGAACTTAAAAAAATCCATACTAAATTGTTGCCATGTTTAAGCATTTGGCGTCAAAAATGAGACAGTTACGTAGAAAGTGGCGCCCTCATTTAATTTCTACTCTTTTTGGTCGCTTTGTAACTGTGAAAAAATCTATTACAGGACGGCGACGAGGCGTACTCGCCGTCGCGGCCGATGACGCCGCCGGGCGTGGTGCCGCTAGCAGACATCGCGCTGCCCTCGAACCTGCACGAGATCCTCGCCACCATCAAGCAGCGCTCCGAGACCGCCTCCGACATCGACATGCGCACGCCTCGCCCTCCGCCGCCGTAGTCACCCTCATGCCCACCATACTTGAAACTAACCCTTTATAGCGCGTATTACACTTTTCTAAATTTAGAATCCTAAATTGAAGAGGGGGGTTAAACCGTCTCACTCGTTGAAGTGCTAAATTTAGGAAAGTGTAATACGCGATTAACTATCTGGGGGAATCCGTGCTCGGAGCCCCCAACCTGGACTGGACAGCCAGCCAATATGTACGCTTAGATGATTTTTTCAACGGGGCCGCTGCGAGTCCCCAAAGGTTGTGGTATATTACAGCCTTCTTGAGTCGCACAATGCCCTTCTTCTCTGTTCTATAAAACAGTTCACTTATAATGGCAGTGAATCTTTCAAAAATAAGGAAACGGAGTTGAATTTATTTTTCCAAAATCTGTTGTAGCAGAACAAATTCAGAAAAAATCAGAAACGGGAAAGATGACACACGGGCTAATTGCGTCATTTAGTAAATTTGTGACGTATCAAAATTTTTAAGAGGATGCCATACAAAAACTATCATTTCAAAGCTATTGTCATGTGACGACAAAAATTTCAGTAATTACGCGGTCAATATAAATACAGTATTTGTGAAGCCTGTCGTGGATGTCAAATTGTAGTTGCCATCTGACAATTGTCACGATTGTGAAATATGCGCCAAGTAGCCAATCAACTACGCAATAAACTTACAATACAAGCATTGTTGTCGTCATCTTGTACGGGCGATATGAAGAGAATTTTAATATATAACCGTACTTTGGCTTAAAACCTCGGCGCTGGTAAAATTGCCCTGTTGGAAAGTAGCCATTAAAACTAAACTGAACTGAACTTGCAATGCAACATTTCAGTATAATTTAATTACCGTACCTACCAGAAAGGAATACGAATTAGCAAGATGAGAGTTAGATCTGGAAATGTCTGGAGAAGCTGTTTGTGTCTTTTATAAAGGTGATTGTGTATTTTATATAAGTGAACTTTGAGCGATGAATCGATTATTACTGTTATTTTCGAGATTGAAATTGTTATTGGTGTTCTCGGTGACGAAAGATTGTTTGTAGTTGTACTTTTTTTAATGAACTGTAAGGTATGATGCTACGATGAGTTTTAAGATGGTATAGATGTATAATGATCACGTTTAAATTGTATTCTGCCGTCGATATTAGTTATAAAGCCGTTTGTTTCCAATGCCGTTTTAAATTAGGGTTTAGTACAAGATTATTTATAAATAAATTAGTGGTTTAACTTTGCAGAGCGTATTTTACTTATTCAATTTCTATGTAGAGCTGAATGTATAAATGATATATCGTTTTATCCGCCTGCTCGTTGCGACAGAGGCCATCTACTGTGTAGTGCTTATGTTGACAATATATTTGTGTATAATACTACTTTTGTAGATTATAATAATTTAGATTTACTTTTTTATTATTGCAATGAACTAGTTATTATGTTATATGTAACACAGATATACATGCATGCTTACCATGTTGTAATCTTTTCGAGAATCTATGTGTGCAATAGATTGGATAAGTATGGTCAATATATATGTATTGATACAGTAATATTAGATGTCTATACAATCTATACTTCAGTGATCATCATCGGACTGTAAATAGTTTAAACTTAACTAATGATTATGAAATGTTTCAATGCTGTGTACAAAATTAAACTGATATATGGCACCTTAGACTTCAAATATTGTTTTATTTATTACCATTTTTACTTCCACACAGAAAAAATCGTGAAATTATTTTCATCAAAGCAAACTGCAATGTGTATAATTAATTTTCATGTAAAAATAAATAAAACCGACTCCAAAAAAAACTAAAAAGTAAGAAATAACGCCATAATTCAGTTTCTTCAAATTACTTACAAGTAACCGTTTGTATACTCAATCTATACAGTATATACAATTAATCTTATTTTGGCGTCGGTGCCATATAAAGAATGTGTAAAATATTGAAAATTGACGATTTTAGTAAGTTGTGACACGATGGCACCGACTCCAAAATAACATTAATTGTATATACTGTATAGATTGAGTATACAAACGGTTACTTGTAAGTAATTTGAAGAAACTGAATTATGGCGTTATTTCTTACTTTTTAGTTTTTTTTGGAGTCAGTTTTATTTTTTTGTTTAAAAGTTTATTTATTTTACACTTTTTAGTTAATCGTTACTTAAAAGTGTATCTCGTGACGATTCGAACAAGCCCAAACACGGCTAGGATACATTATTTTATTACATAGATCTGGTGCCTACCTTCCGGCTCCATCATCAAATCAATTCGATGGTACCATTCTCATCAGGAACATTGAAATTTATGACTATGAAGTTGCTTAGCTAAATTAATCAAGATATTTTGTCGCCACCCGTAAATCATTTATAATTGAGGAGTTCCGATGGCATTCTGTGGTCTTCTGCATCAGTTCCACTTTACCAATGTACACTTTCTGAATGCAAATGCTTATTATGTTTCTTATAATACCAAAATCGCTATATGTATGCCTACAATATTTGAGGAGTTCCTTCAATTCCTCATGGATTCCATCATCAGATCTTCACCAAAATTAAATGGGACCAACTAGAAAGTACCTTCTATAAAAACCAAAAAAAAATTTTTGGAATCGGTCAAATAGTCTGAGTAATCGGTGAACATCCATAAATAAAAAAAAAATTAAAATCATTCCATCGAATTGAGAACCTCCTCCTTTTTTTGGAAGTCGGTTAAAAAAATTAAAACCAATTTAAATGGGTTTCGAATTATATACTATCATCATCATACAACGTTTTTTTAGATGTCTTCCTCTTTTGAATATATGAATTGGGTAGCTCATCAGAATAATTCCTTAAATTTTTAAACATCTTCTGTCTTAGTGATGGATTCCGTTGCAGCCTAGTTTCCATTGCCAGCACTTTAGTTTCCATGAGCTTTCGTCTTGGGACATGTCTTAAAGCATACTCCCAGTCTCCAGATGATTTCAAGTCCAAAAGTATCGGCACCATGTGGTTAATGTTTAGGTTCTTTTTTGAACCGGGGGCCCATTCCAAATATCTGTCAAGCGGCAATTTAGCCATTTTAATGCCATCTCGCTTAGCTTTAGCCAAGGAAAGCGGCTCATTATTTATCTGAAATCAAAGTTGAAAAATATTTCAGTATTGAAAGTAACCTGAGCAATATCCGTAGTGCGTGCATACATGATTATTATTGAAAATGAATTACTGTTTACTTTCCCAAACTGTAGTACTAGACATTTTTTGATGTAGATGTAAACACTATTAAATACATTTTACAATGAATTAGTTTAAACAATAGCTTAGCGAAATAAACTGTCTATAGTGTCTGTACCATACCTTATCAACCATACATCCAATTATGTAAATAGCATCATGATCATATTCCGTTAATTCATCTCGACAATGTGGTGTTAGATAAACTAGCTTTTCTTTTGGAAACATATCCAAGTAGCTTTCTGTGTGAATATTTAAGGGGATCCATGGCTCTACTAGAGATGGTATATTTTTTAACAATTGTTTATAAAAGTGGCCTTTTAAATTCACATTACACATGTGCATATCAAATGGGTCCTTATGGATTCTATTGTCACCAAAGACAAAGGTCATTTGTTTAGCAGCATTCACAGCTTCCCTATAGACCATGTTGTTCTCATATGAGCAATCTATTACTACAGGTTTACCATGCATTATAGCTTGTAATGCTCTGAAACAACACAAAGACAATTGCACAAGACAACAACATACAATTTATCTAATAACATATGAGACCGTCAAATCTTAAATTCATAGATTTGAATTTACTGGTGGGATCAGTAAGCCAGTAATCAACAGTTCTTGAATAATAAATTGATATAAACATATATCTCACCTGTAGTTATCAAAATTGTTTATGGATTGATCACGAATTCGTAAGAATAGTGACTGGTGTGAGATGCCATAGTTCATATCATCAGGATATTCTCTAGTGTCTTCAGGAGTAGATTCTAGAAATGCTTGTTTTCTGGCTTCTTTTTTGGCCTGTATAAAACATTATTACATTTATATCTTACTAGTAAATTTTAAAGTGGTTGGTAGTTCTGTGAGAGATTCAATGAGGGAGTTTTTAGAGCAAGACAAAACAGCAGGCAAAAATCTTCAATGGGGACCCCTTTTAACTTATACTGTGAATGATGCATTTTGTATGGGGACTGTGAATGTGTTAAATGTATAACGCATACTTACTTTCTGGTTTTCTTTAGATTTTTCAGTCTTAAACAAATACAAAAGATATGAATTCCTCTGGTTTCTGCTTGGTAGTTCCATTAGGTGTTTCCAATTACTACTCCTCAGCCTGTCTGGCGCATGGCGACCATCTTGCCGCATTACTTCAACCTCTAGCATTAATATGCGTAACTTTTTCTCAAGCTCTAAATCTCCTTTACAAAGTTCGTTGATTATCTGATCTAGAAATAATTACATAATTTTTTTGTTACATATTATCTCAATTATATCAGACAGAACATATATTTTGAATTTTGGGAAGAATTTAATAAACATATATCCTATATTATCTATAACAATATCTTCAATTTCTTTTAGCCTTCATCATGATTATGTTACTTACCAGAGTCGTCCTCTAAGGGTTGTGAAAATTGACTGACTGATCGGTAAAGTGACTGTTTAATGTGAACAATACTTTTAGGTTGCAGTCTCCTGATAATTGGTTGATGCATGCAGCGAAGAAATGATCTAATACAGTACATTTTTAATATTTTATTGAGCCGGTTTTTTTATTATACAAAATAAATAAACTATACTATAACCACATAAATAAAATAACACCTAAATTATATTTTATAACGCAATTCATTCATAACATTATTTAGAATAAACAGTTCTGCCTTCGTTTGTAAGAATGAGAAATAAACTCCTTCACTTTCACTAATTCACTAACTCAACACGACGATCTGTCAATTTTTCTAGGTTAGGAATTAGGATATCATAGAGTACCCGTTCCCGTTCTACACCTTCGATCCGATCCTAATTATCGAATAAAATCGGATCGTGTATTGTGCTACAGCCCCTAAAAATTGGGATCTGTTGCACAATACATTATCCGATTTCATCCGCTAATTAGAATCGGAAGGTCTAGAACGGGTATAAGTATGGGTAAAAAATAATAATTAAAAAAACAAAAAACCCGACTGCGTAAAAAACTAAAAAGAAACAAACAAGTCCAGTACTCTAGAAATTTGTTAAGTTATAATGGAAATCTTTCATGATTCATGATCGATACTCACAATATAACAAATAATAAATTCTAATACGGAACATAGCGATTTTGAACAGTTGGGACCCATAAGAAATCTAGATCGAAGCAAATCTTCCCAACAATGGGTCCCAACTGTTTCTTTTTAGTTTTTACGCAGTCGGGTTTTTTGTTTTTTTTAATTATTATTTTTTACTCATACTTATACCGTTCTAAGCCTTCCGATCCTAATTAGCGGATGAAATCGGAAATAAAAGTCAGTCAATTTCGCAATCTTTATCGTGGGGGTTATTGAGAAGCTTGCACAGATTTTTTAGAATACAATTAAATGAAAATTTAGTGAGAACGGCTTGCTAACAATCTTTAAATCGTTAAAGTTCCCAACTGGTAATTCCAAATTAAAAATGATAAAAGAAACCTAATCATGATTATTAAATCCCTATTCATTGATACCCCACTCGATAAAGTACGTCGATTTTAATTTTTTTGTTTTTCACAATATGGCGACTCATTATCGCCATTTTGAGTTTTCATCATTTTAATGTCTTTAGTGTCATTCGGACAGTTAAGACAAATCGATTGACGTAAGAGTCATCAAAATCGGTCCACGCGTCTCTAGTGCCAGAGGGGTTACTCCGAAACTCAAGATTCGAAGTTCGTAACATGCCGTCCCTCTCGCTCTCATATTAAGCTGATTTTGCGTGAGCGGAATGGCGCCATACGAACATCGTTTTTTGTGTTTCGGAGTAGCCCCTCAGATACAAACATACATAGACTGATAAACACATTACCACTCCTTTGCGTCGCGCAGTCGGGAAAAAAGGCATTGGCACAGGTATGGAGTGTTAAAAACACAGATTTACTTTAATAACTAGTTACTTATAATGATAATTAGAGTCTGGCTAATAAAAGATGAGACTGGGATCACCCGCGAAATTTAAAAATGCTGCGGTGTGCCTGTATGAGCTAGATATAAACAGATTAGAATATTTTTCTGTTCCGAATAAATTAATTAATTAACTGACAAAAGAAATAAATTTGTTTAACTATAGCTCATAAAGGCACACCGCAGCTATATTTTTAAATTTAGCGGTTAATTCCAGTCTCATCTTTCGTTAGCTAGGCAGTGATATTATCAAAGAGAATATAAACCACTACGTTTTACGTACTCGATGCTCAAATTATGAAAACGACGGTTTGACAAATTTAACTGAAAAATATACGAAATAGTTACTACTGTGTCCTGAGGTGACTTTTAGAAGGCCAATCACGGAGATCGTGAGTTTATTTATCCTATCACCCACTAGTTCACTAGCTAAATGCTGAGCGGTTACTCCGAAGTCTCACTCACTTAGATAAAGTTTAACATGAGAGCGAGGGGGATGGCACAATACGAACTTCAAATTTTGAATTTGACACTGGCTGGTTAAAAGACCGTGAAACGTGTGGCCTAAGCTTTTTATTTTAGGTTAGCTGTTTGACATACATAAATTATTTCCTGATTATTATTTGTTCGGTGACTTAAACTTAAAGGTAAAATTATGCATTCACTTGGTGAAAAAGGTTGCATTTATTATGAACTGTAAATTGTAGTTACAAATTGAATATGTTGATTGTACTGATCAGTGATAATACATTTCAGGATGTCAGTAGCGACCGTGTTACGACGTTCGGTTATCAACGGCACAGTGTATTCAGCTGCTGCTTTGCGTTTTGCATCCACTCAACAAGAGAAGAAGGTGTTTTTCGATGTCACGGCCGACGGCGAACCTCTTGGCCGAATTGTGATGAAACTACATACTGATGAGGTGCCAAAAACCGCCGAAAACTTTAGAGCCCTTTGCACTGGAGAAAAGGGATTCGGGTACAAGGGTTCATCCTTTCACAGAATTATTCCTAGTTTTATGTGCCAGGGAGGTGACTTTACTAACCATAATGGCACTGGAGGGAAGTCAATTTACGGTCGCACCTTTAAGGATGAGAACTTCAAGCTAAAGCACACTGGCCCTGGAATTCTGTCTATGGCTAATGCTGGACCTGACACCAATGGTTCTCAGTTCTTCATCACAACTGCTGCCACACCCTGGCTGGACCGCAGGCATGTTGTGTTTGGTGCAGTAGTTGAAGGCCTGGACACAGTTGAAAAAATGGAAAAATTGGGATCTAAGTCAGGCCAAACTTCCAAGAAAGTTGTTATTAAAGAGTGTGGTGAGTTGGATTAAGAACTGGTAGTATTAGTCTCACACTAGAAATACATTTTAAGACGGCATTTGTTATGTAGATACTAGGATAAGTAAATTGTTGAATAAACTGTAGATCTTAAAACATGTTGGTTTATCATTCCATATTCAGTAGTGTTGATAGCAAAGTAAATATTTTGCATGTAGGTCAAATATTCCCTCCATTTTCATATCAAACTTTAGTAGAGATTTTGTTAGGGTACAATGGGGCTATTCATAAATTACGTCATGACATCATCTTTATCATCTTTTGCAACTATAAAAAGTGCTTGCTGAGTAAAAAAGGGAATGAAATTCGTGTTTCTATAAACTATTGATAAAAAGGCACTTTTTGGAAATTACATTTTATTCGGTAGGGGCGGGGGGGTGTCATTCAGCCCCAATAGGCGGGTCCACACTGAGCGAGCAGCCTCGGCCGAGGCCCGCCGGCATGCGCCGTGCCTCGCTCGTTCGGAAAATCTTACTCAGCAGGGCTGCCTCGCCCGAACAGCCCAAGCCATATTTGCTCAGAATCAAATCAAAGGTGGCGTCCACACTGCGCGAGGCAAACGCTTGAGGCACCTTTGAGCAAATCAAAAAACCGACTCCTCTTGGCTCGGCCGCGCGCGCGGCGGGCCTCGGCCGAGGCTGCTCGCTCAGTGTGGACCCGCCTAATGGGGAATGGATGAGAATTGTCAAAAATCTTGAAATTTTATTTATAAGCCTCTTTATTGTCAAAAAAAAATTACAGATTATTCTGTGGCTTACAATAACACTATATTATTCTTGTCGTACCATATAAGGCGGGCATATAAATAAGCCCACAAACACCTTTTCATCTTTTTATTTCTTAGAGCCATTTTAATCGAAAATATCAATGCTGCATTAGCCGTACCGCATAAGGCAGGTATATAGGCCCACCAACACCTTTTCATCTTTTTAATTTTTCTAAGCCACAGAAAAATCTGTAATTTTTTTTAAATTCAACATTTTTAAATTTTTTCATCCGTTCTGACTAACACAATTTGTCCTCAATTATTTTTTGTCAGGAGAGATGGAAAAGGAGATTGCTGTGGAGAAGATCCAGTAATACCTGTTGTATGCTTCCTTAGTAATTGAAATTAAACAAATTCCATTTAAAATAAGTATGCAATTTTATTTTATTAATCACTAAATGCAACAAATTAGTTTTGGAGTTGCTACCATCAACCATTTCCATCCGAGATTCAGATAACAACTTTACATATACAACTAAGTCAGTATCAAGTCTTAAAATCTATTGTAATAAGGCATTTTAGATAAAACACTCTCTTTCATATCAAACTATTTATCTCTCTTAACAAATATATTACATGGATGACTTACTAATTTCCTTTGTCTTTTGTATGTGATAAATATATTGCTTTAAAATACTTGCTCCATACTAAAATAATACTCTACCATAATAATTGATTACTTATTTCAACACATCAGCCCAAGAATTGACATTTTCTTTATAATTCACAAAAACAAATGTAAAAATAATACATTTAGAAAATCAAAAAATATTTACCATATGAAATTTACAGGAAGATAAGTGAGCCATGTTTGGAACTACATATATTAAAAATAATATTGTCTAATTATATATAAAAATAATATTTACAAATTAAGAAGGATACTAAATAAATGTACATCAAGTTACAAAACCGAAGTTATAACCAGCAGTCATCACCATCTTGAGATCACAATAAATAAACATAAAATTTACATATCTCTTTTCATAGCTTGTGATTGGTGCTTCTCGCAGTGAAGATGTTAGAGTTTAGAGTTTTATAGAAGTTTAGCCTCCTGGGTTACTACCATAATACTAGTTAGTACATAATAATTTCAAAAGAACTTATGCTTTTGTAAGGTATACAGTTGCATTTTTTGATGCACTTCATGTCAGACAAAATCAGATCAAACCTGTTCTCTAAATTTCAAATTCCACAAAAAAATTGCTGTATGGGTCCTCAGGATGTTAAGAATGTTATGATTCCAGTTTATGTGTAACATATTGTGCTTTAAATTTTTAAATAAATGTTATTGTTCGTTAATTTGTGCAAGCAGAAAATGTTTTAAGCTAGAAGGCAGGATAGATTGTTATTTAGTACAAAAGCTGTATATCATCATTCAGGAGAACTTGGTGTTCTGTGGCACTTTGTGATTTTAATATAGAATTTTTTGAAAAAATATTCAACAAAATGGCAGTTTTCGCGTGGGCGTATCACAACTAAAATATGTGCTATATTTATATCATAGTCTTATCTTTCAGAACAGTTAAATCTTGACCAAGTTAAGTACGACGTAACCTAAAAGGTGAATTGCAAAATGCTCTAAATTATACTAAGAGGTTATACTAAATCGTACATTTCACTTGACCTTAAAAAGTCTCAAATGAATGCTTCATTTGCAAGATAGACAGATTGTTTTTTTTTTACCCTGTCTTCTTATTCAAAGTGAATTTACTCGTATGTGATTATGCAACATGACACATAATAAATGGGTGAGGAGCAAATTTTTGAGAAGTGGTTAAGGCATTTCATTTGCCGAATTTTAATCGATTCCCCTGTGACACGAACATTATTCATACATCATTAGGAACATGAAATGCTTTTACTACTTGCCAAAAATTTGGTCCTCAACCAAATACAGTTGAAGTATCTCTTACTGATATCAACAATAATCTATGAACAAGGGCATTAATAATTAATATTAACTATTATGAGACCGGCTACGGTAAAAAACTGGATGTAAATATACTGAGTATTTATATCTAACACAAGCTTTTAAGGGGAGATTATACCAAAAGCCGCCGTTACAACAAATTTAAAAATCATTTTATCCTTTAACTATCAACCGATATTAATATATCAATGTATATAACAATACTTCCAATCGGTTTACACTTAGAGGCTAAATTTCGTAAGAAAAAAAACGTAATCGCTGTGGTATATCCTCCTTAAATTTCATTCATAGCGGCTCGCGATCAATTAACATTACTATAGATTTCGGGGGTCTCTCTACAGAGATCTTTCTCTTTAAAGCGTCGACACTACAAAGATATGATCCAAATCACTCGTTCAGTACTATCGCTATATTATTCGACAAGACGGGAGCTCGGGGAGTCCGATTTCACTAAATATCACGAGGCGCGCTCACACGCGCGGGTCGAAGGGCGCGGAGGCGAGCTGGTCCACGCTGCGGCCCTTCTGCAGCTGCAGCGCCAGCTCGGGCGGCTCCACGGTGAGGTGCTGCGACGACGTGCGCTTGTGGTGCGCTCACACGCGCGGGTCGAAGGGCGCGGAGGCGAGCTGGTCCACGCTGCGGCCCTTCTGCAGCTGCAGCGCCAGCTCGGGCGGCTCCACGGTGAGGTGCTGCGACGACGTGCGCTTGTGGTGCGCTCACACGCGCGGGTCGAAGGGCGCGGAGGCGAGCTGGTCCACGCTGCGGCCCTTCTGCAGCTGCAGCGCCAGCTCGGGCGGCTCCACGGTGAGGTGCTGCGACGACGTGCGCTTGTGGTGCGCTCACACGCGCGGGTCGAAGGGCGCGGAGGCGAGCTGGTCCACGCTGCGGCCCTTCTGCAGCTGCAGCGCCAGCTCGGGCGGCTCCACGGTGAGGTGCTGCGACGACGTGCGCTTGTGGTGCGCTCACACGCGCGGGTCGAAGGGCGCGGAGGCGAGCTGGTCCACGCTGCGGCCCTTCTGCAGCTGCAGCGCCAGCTCGGGCGGCTCCACGGTGAGGTGCTGCGACGACGTGCGCTTGTGGTGCGCTCACACGCGCGGGTCGAAGGGCGCGGAGGCGAGCTGGTCCACGCTGCGGCCCTTCTGCAGCTGCAGCGCCAGCTCGGGCGGCTCCACGGTGAGGTGCTGCGACGACGTGCGCTTGTGGTGCGCTCACACGCGCGGGTCGAAGGGCGCGGAGGCGAGCTGGTCCACGCTGCGGCCCTTCTGCAGCTGCAGCGCCAGCTCGGGCGGCTCCACGGTGAGGTGCTGCGACGACGTGCGCTTGTGGTGCGCTCACACGCGCGGGTCGAAGGGCGCGGAGGCGAGCTGGTCCACGCTGCGGCCCTTCTGCAGCTGCAGCGCCAGCTCGGGCGGCTCCACGGTGAGGTGCTGCGACGACGTGCGCTTGTGGTGCGCTCACACGCGCGGGTCGAAGGGCGCGGAGGCGAGCTGGTCCACGCTGCGGCCCTTCTGCAGCTGCAGCGCCAGCTCGGGCGGCTCCACGGTGAGGTGCTGCGACGACGTGCGCTTGTGGTGCGCTCACACGCGCGGGTCGAAGGGCGCGGAGGCGAGCTGGTCCACGCTGCGGCCCTTCTGCAGCTGCAGCGCCAGCTCGGGCGGCTCCACGGTGAGGTGCTGCGACGACGTGCGCTTGTGGTGCGCTCACACGCGCGGGTCGAAGGGCGCGGAGGCGAGCTGGTCCACGCTGCGGCCCTTCTGCAGCTGCAGCGCCAGCTCGGGCGGCTCCACGGTGAGGTGCTGCGACGACGTGCGCTTGTGGTGCGCTCACACGCGCGGGTCGAAGGGCGCGGAGGCGAGCTGGTCCACGCTGCGGCCCTTCTGCAGCTGCAGCGCCAGCTCGGGCGGCTCCACGGTGAGGTGCTGCGACGACGTGCGCTTGTGGTGCGCTCACACGCGCGGGTCGAAGGGCGCGGAGGCGAGCTGGTCCACGCTGCGGCCCTTCTGCAGCTGCAGCGCCAGCTCGGGCGGCTCCACGGTGAGGTGCTGCGACGACGTGCGCTTGTGGTGCGCTCACACGCGCGGGTCGAAGGGCGCGGAGGCGAGCTGGTCCACGCTGCGGCCCTTCTGCAGCTGCAGCGCCAGCTCGGGCGGCTCCACGGTGAGGTGCTGCGACGACGTGCGCTTGTGGTGCGCTCACACGCGCGGGTCGAAGGGCGCGGAGGCGAGCTGGTCCACGCTGCGGCCCTTCTGCAGCTGCAGCGCCAGCTCGGGCGGCTCCACGGTGAGGTGCTGCGACGACGTGCGCTTGTGGCGCGACGGAGGCGGTGCGCGCAGCTCGCGCGAGCCCGTGCGCCGGTGCCGCAGTACGCCGCCGGCCTCGATCAGCCGCCGGCTCTCCTCGTCGCCGCACTTCAGCGGCAGCACGCTCAGGTCCAGGTTCTCCACGCTCTTGAGCGCCAGCTGCTTGAGCTGCTCGAGGCTGAGGTCGCGCGAGCCGGAGCGCGAGTGCGCCTTGAAGTCTCGCGAGCCGGAGCGGGAGTGCGGCGCCTCGCGCGCGGGCTGCTCCAGCTGGATGGTTTTGGAATCGTTGCGGAGATGCCGCGAGGCGACGAGGACCCGCGAACTCTTCCTCGCCGTCTGCGACTCCTGCGAGTACTGCGAGTCGGTGCGCTGGATGCCGGGCTTGTAGGGTTCGGAGTCGACGCCCGCCTCGAGCGGCGACGTGGCGGCCGAGCTCAGACCCGACGTCACGCCCGACCGGAATCCGCTCGCGTTGTCCGTGGAGGGGAGTTCCTCAAATACTGGAATGAGAGACAAAATATGTGACTTATGCTAAATATCTACAGTGTTGCTCATATGACGCCAAGTATTCGGTAGTATAACCGCAAGCTACTACTTGTATGGTTCCGTACGTTTGTCGAGGCTAATGATGGAGCCGGCGAGGTCGCGCGTGACGTCGAGCGGCGGCACGGCTTCGAGGTGCTTGCGGCGGCGCACCAGCCACCAGTCCACCAGGAAGATGCCCAGTGCCACTATCTTGATCCCGCCGCATAGACCCACATACCTGACATACAATTTATTCAACTTAATATCACTCTTAATAGGGAAAAAAAAGACTTCAAAAATACGGACAAAGCACGCAGCTCATAACTAAAATAGTGTGTCATTGGGTAAAAAAAACCTATTCACTATGGTCACGGTTTTGTTTGAATGAGGTTAGTAAACCTTTCCTTTTTTGTCAGGAAGGCTCAGAATTCCATTATAGAATTCCCTTGCAAGCTCGAGATCCAATCTACCAAGTACTTCCGAAGAACCACACCATTTCACTAACTCGAATACTGACCTAAATCGGAACTGTTCGATATCATACAGCAAGCACCGTCCGCCCTTTTCGCCGCTGCAAGACTGCTTCCACAGAATGCAGGTGGAGTCGATGAGGTTCCCGAACACGATGGGCGCCGGGATGTAGCCGAACAGCCTGAATATCACGAACTGCATGCCTAGAGCGAACGACCGCTCTTCCTCGCTTACAGATCTGGGGAGAAGACAAATTCATTAAATCTGGGATAGTAATATCTAAATAGACACAGTATCCGAGCGAGTACAACTTTTGATACGTCACAATTTTTGACGTGGAGTATGCAGTATGGCAGCATCGCACTTGCCATAACATAACTTCATCCGTTTCTTACGCACTGTAACGAAAGAGTTAGGTAGTATACTACTATCACGCGAGAAATAACGTGTGATAGAAGTTGAAACAAAACAATTTAACGGATTATATCGCGTATATTATCTCATTTCGCGTATATTATTTCATACGCGATATAATCCGTTAAATTGTTTTATTTCAATGAGTAATAATCGCGGAAACAGAAGAAAATATTGTGTGATAGAAGTACTGGTAAGCCATAAAAGCCCTATTGCGAAATATGTTATCGCGTCAAGTATAAGATAGTTGGGTTATAAAGACAAGTCCAGGGATTCAGATCTTACTGTCTACTTCTGAAATTTTCATGACCAATAAACCTGTTTTTTCGTATTTTTCAACATCGTCACCTCGCTGTACTCACCGGAGCACGATCATCAGCAGCGGCATCTGGGTGACGGCCACCACGAACGTCATGAAGAACAGCAGCACCAGGAAGGGGAAGATGGTGGTGCAGGGCGGGTTGCAGGCGCCGGCCGTGGCCACGGGCACCACCGTCACCTCGCTGTACTCGCGCGCCGCGCCCGCCGTGAGCGCGGCCGCCGACGCGCCGCTCACCACGCCTGTCAGCCCCCGCATGTTGCCCGCCACACCTGGAATAATATGCCTCTTTATATACGCGCCATGTAGCTGGCGAAGTTCACTCGTTTTGGGCCGCCCGCGCGGTGAGCGGAGCCGAGTGACCAGTGGCTCCCCCGGGAGCTTAACGCCTGTTTCACGCCCTCTCGCTACGGTTGAGTATTGAACCCCAAACACTTATAGTAATATTATTAAGACAGTGGTTTCGTCATGTGAAGTGCATGGTTGTAAGAATAGAAAACCGGACAAAACATTGTCGTTTTCTAAATTGCCTTGCCTTTACATGAGACGTCGCTCGCGGTAAGGGAGGCAGAGGTAGGGCGACAAATGGGTTTGAATGGGAGTGGAAGGCAGGCGTGTTAAAGATTAAGGGAAAAGTGCCCGGCTAACCGCTAATAACGATAAGTTAATACTAGGACTAACACAAAATGGGATGGCGACGTGCGTTATTAGTCGACTAGTTAGCGCGGGACATGTAAGCAGCGCCATGTGGCAGTAAACTTCAATTTAAGAGCAGATATAAAATTAGAGTAATTTACGCAGCCGCAAACCGTAGGGCCAAGCCTGTATATAGTCTGTTGGTTGGCTTGGCCCATCTAGTCGTGATTTAAGGAATTGGTAATTTTAACCTGGCAAAGATTGGGAGACTTACAAGCACAGTTGGCAAAGTTGGACCGCGAGGAGAATGACTCGGCGCAGCCGGCGTGGCACGGCGAGAAGTACGTTAGACCGTTGTTGCCGCAGACTGGCTCCATGTCAGTTTCCGTGCATAGACAGTTGAAGTTACAAGCCGCCGTTAGGTTCACTTTGAACGGTTCCAGGTTGCTAAAACAATGCGACTTTAAGATTAGTACATGAAAAGAGCGTATTAAGTATAGTATTTGGCTATCCAATCTTGAGATTCAGTAGGTATCTACCCACACTATCCATCATGAGGACCATTGGTGGTAATCTATCTAAATGCTCCTCATTCTAAGTCCATAAGCTGTATAAAAAAAATCGAGCAGAAAATAAATACATCATTAGTGTTTAGTGCTGAAAACGATGATATTAGTCTGATTAAATTTTAGTGTGACTAGGCGTTAAGTGTTTGATGTTTAGTGTGATTCATTAGCGCTTAGTGTGATTGATTAGAGTTTAGTGTTGACTAATGATTACGGCCAACACTGATCGGATCTCACCTGTTATTCGTATACGGGATGGTGGTTCCGGCCATCTGTATGTTGTCACAGCCGAGGAAGAATAGCAGCGCGTAGCAGGAGAGGCAGATGGTGTTGGATATCAACACGAACTGTACGGCGCCCTTCGGTCGCAGCTCTAGTCGCTTGAGAAGACAGCCGCCCATGAAGATGCCGATGCACGCGCCAGGAATAGCGATGGATCCTGAGCGTAATAATTAACTACATCTTCTAATGCTAACTGGGGTTAGATAGAATAACAAATCCCTGCGTTTGTAGCAATCTTGGGCTGTCAGATTTTGGCATTAACAACGGCTTACAAACTTGGGGACAGTGCTTGTCTCATTCGGACTGTAGTCGGTGCGGACCGAACTGTTCGCACCGACTTTAAACACTGGCACGCCAAGCTTATCCTACCTGGGTCGTTTACAAAGGACCCGTCTGCTCATACACATTTTGCTGACAACATCGAACGTTAGATATTACTCCAAGGAAGGCAGTACGTATAGGGAGTTGGTTTTTTCTTTAGTCGAATTCCTTCCATCGATCAATAAACTTCAAATAATGTTAGTAGCAGGGGCCGGAACCGCTTACCTTTATATAGGGTTTTTAAGCCGGTTTTTATAACGCTGGGTTTAAGAAAACCTTTTGATCAGGTTAAGCTTATCAACGGCTTAGCGGTTAAACGATTAAGCCAATCGTTTGAATTAACTCAGCTAACTCATAACCCAAACAAACCCCTGTTAGGGTTTTTAATAGTAAACGGCTTTATGATGAGAGCATACAAAATTTATCTTAACCTTCATAGATATTCGATTCATTTTTGCTAAGCCGTTACTTGAATTAACTTGAGTTAACCCGAAACCCAATAAAAACCCCAGGGTTTTTAGTATAGGTACGATTCAGCATTAAATGCAAGCTATTACTGTCTTAAGCGTTTTAGTGATACAGTTTATTATTGATTGGAGTTCCTCAAATCGAGTCCAATACAGCCCAGAGCGGCGCAGGCGGTGTCTGTCAAAGCTTTTGCAAAACGCCGCTTCTTTTTTGCGTCAAACAAACTTGCACCTAACTGTTTACAATATACATCCCATTAGCGTTAGAGCATTAATGTATTGCACTTGTTTCGACAAATTTGTTTGTTTACCTATAATGTTCGTAACTTTTTTTGCGAGTAGCGAACAGTGAGCAGTGAAATTGTGAACGTCTTTTAAGTGAAATTAATAAAAAACCGGCCAAGAGCATGCCGGACGATGCTTATTGTAGGGTTCCGCAGCCGTACAAGAAAATGTACTACCTAACAGATTAAAAAAATAGGATATTTTAAAGTGTAAGTACTTGCTAACGAGCATATCGCCACGGCATTTACGTCTTTTTGCTAAGAAGCGCAGTTTCTTGGCAATAACTCAAAAATGGTATATCCGATCATGTTGAATACTTTTTTCGTTGAAATTATTTATTAAGTTTAATCTGTGTAGTCCTTTTTTGTATTTTTTGGACGTACTGTTTAGAAAATAGAGAAGGGGGACGTAATTATTTCCGAAAATATTCACTAAATAAAATAAAAAATATTGAAACCTTAAAGTCATTAAAAAAACTGGCAAATTATGTGCCGCACTTTGATATTTGCTGTATTATTTTTTTAGTTTCGGTCCATCCATCCTACGTATAATGGAGTGCCCCCCTAATAATATATTTTTTTGCTATTTAACTATCAAACTAAGTAGCGACTTGTACAAGACACCTATACTCCAAATTTCATCAATATACTCGTAGATCATGTACCTAGTTTTGAGTAAAATGCCTGTGACATGCGGACGGATGGACATGACGAAACTGTTAAGATTCCGTTTTTGCCATTTTGGCTACGGAACCCTAAATAAACAAATTGTGCTGTTTGCATTGAACTTACCTACTGTGCAATGCCGCTACCTAACACAATTCCCTTCATTGGTATTTTAGATATGATGATGAAGGGTCTAATACCAGATTGTGTCAACTCATAAATTAAAGGTAAGTAAGCAACATTACATTTGCACATTACCCGAAATCTCTTTATTGGTTTCTGGCCATTTTTTGGTAATTAATAGAATGATACAAGCCCGCGAACGAAGGAACACTCGCGCTTCAAAAACAACAACTGACGATTTCTTTATTAAAGCCTGACCTAATATATATATGAGGCTTGTCAAGAGGGCGCATTCATATGGCAACAATTTAGCAAATGTCAGTTCAGTCCAAAAAAATAATATTGGCAACTGCATATTTATTCTATGACATGGTTTAACATTACGAAAACATTACCTACTTTTTGAAGATTATTAAAATAAAGTGACGTTCGATTTTTCTACAGTTCATAAGTCACTATCTACACAGTTCATGAATTTTCCCGACTAGTCGCTATTATGTCTACATTTGCTGTTGGGTAATAATTAAAGTAAGTACCTCAAAACGACTTTTCACTAAATTCAAAAGAGCGTCTCCGCCTTGTGCAACATTCCTTGATGATTTGACTCAATGTATCGCCATTATTAGTCAATTACGTAAAAAACGGAAAAATACGTCTCCAATATTTATTTTTATTACGAACTAATAATTGAGATTTAGCCATCATCCCTATACATACAGCGTGACGTTACTATTGATTATTATAATATATGATAATGCTTAAATTTATATCATCACTAGTTTGAAAATAACAACTCATGGTCAGCCCACTACCTTCGTATAAATCCTCTAAAATAGAGCATTGCGAACTTGGCTGACACACTGCCCTGTAGACACACGGCACTGGATACTTGACAGTTAACCCAATTTTACTTTTATGCACAATCTCGCACATTACCTCTTTATAAGTAATATTAAATACCTATTTTTGCAATTTTTTAACGGTCTCAGGTACTTATCATCATGCGTATGCTAGTCGTAGTGCTCACCGCTCACACCGGATATGGAACACTTAAGAGTTTATTTGCACTTCTTTTCCCTTTAACGACACACATTTAAGATTGATGCATTCGGAATCCAAATAATTATCCGATACTGGATAGTTACTTTGGTTTTTGTTGGTCTAAAACACAAGTAAACCAATTTAGTGCATATAAAATCCTATATAGTACCAATGTAAGCTTTTTCGAAGAATCCATACTTACTAATATTATAAATGCGAAAGTGTGTCTGTCTGTTTGTCCGTCTGTTTTCCTCTTCACGCTTAAACCGCTGAACTGATTTGGATTAAATTTGGTATGGACATAGTTTGAGTCCCGGGGAAGGACATAGGCTACTTTTTATCCCGGAAAAATACCCTTATCCGCGATAAACGAATTAAATAAATTTCGTTACTAATATTTAAATTGCTTACTGTGAATCGTGCAATATTTACTTACCATACTCAATCTTGCCAAAATGTGATCAATCTCCTTGAGTCTTGAGATCGAGACACCGTACGGCAGGAGCGATCGTGAAACGAAACTAAAACATGGTCTACCAACCAACATTATAAAGTTAGGCTCGTCACGAGGACGCCTCCCCCCTGAAGACGTGCCTCATTCCGATAGTGTAACCGCTTAAATTAAGCGAAATAAAAACCGCTTAAAAACCCCTAAAAACCCCCTTACTCCTTACAGATAACCGTGGCTAGATAACTAGTGAACTGTGAAGATTTTTTTTCCTAGGAGATAACTAGTTATATCCGAGGATTTTATATTCTTCGCAGATAACTGTCTTTTCTAACAGTTTTCTGTGAGGAGAATCCAATCCTTGTAGATAACTGGTTACCTCCAAGGATTTTATATTCTTCGCAGATAACTATTATTTTTTTAAGTTTTCTGAGAGGAAATTGTATTCCTCGGAGATAACTAGCTATCTCCAAGGAATTTAAAATCTTCGCAGATAACTATTTCTTTTTATAGTTTTCTTTGAGGAAAATGTATTCCTCGGAGATAACTAGCTATCTCCAAGGAATTTAAAATCATCGCAAATAACTGTCTTTTCTAACAGTTATCTGCGTCTGCGAGTAATCGTCACAAAGAAAAACAAAGATTAAAAAATACTAACAAATTACTATTTTTAAAACGTTTAAAATAAAACCCAAATCTACAAATAAACGAATTTTATTTTAAACTTAAAAATACCAAAATTAAAATTGTCTTCCTTTAAACACGTCAAAAAATATTTTAATAAGCATATGGGCATATCATTTCTAAGCAATGCCCAATAACCCCCTTATGAGTTAAGCCAGTCCGGTCTTAACCCGAACAAGCGATTAATCCTCAAACAGCTAAGCCATTCGACTGAATTAGGCCGAAAAACGGGTTTTCCGGTCCCTAGTTAGTAGGACGTAAGTAAAGTAGACCATGTAAATATGATTTGACCAACTTTTAGCTGTATTGCGCAGTTTTATATTTATACTGTACTTGTACCATTAACAACTGAATGAATACATCAAATACTATTTTTACTTCTCTTTAGTTGTATTAGTAAGTCATATTAAACCGAAAAATATGCCATACTAGCATCCAATGAAAAGGTAGGATTAAAAATAAACATTGGCATGATGTGCCGCTTAAGAATCTAATACCGTCGTCAAATATAAAAGTGTTACGTTTATGGGTGTTTTGTGTTCAATGACTGCTACTTGAACACCAAAGTAATTCAATTTGCAGAAATTAATATACCTATTTGTTACTCTAACAGCGGTTGGAGCTATACAATCATGTTTAAAAGTTTAAAGAAATATTGTCTGCATTTTCGTAAACTTGGCTGACTATTATCAATGCGGAAGGACTAATCACAATATCGCCTTGACTTGTTTGATGGATGGATCACAAAAAGAACATGCATGTTGGTACTACGAGGTTACTGTCTTATCGTATCGTGACACCAAAGGTTACAACGAGGTCATGCGCGATGAACAATCACCCAATCGTTTAACAGGCTAATCAAATTTAGCGTGTTTGACTAAAAACTTCATATACCTTCACAGTTGTTTGGAACAAAGAGTCATATCAACGAGAATTTTAGTAGAAAAGGCTAAAGATTAATGGACATGATACCCGTACATTTATTTGTAAAAAAGTCAAAGAACGGAAAAACATACGTATCACCGGCATTATTTATTTATGGCAGTGTATTTATTCACAAGACCATAATACATCGCGGTCATTGGTCAATGTTTATTTTTACTAAACTAGATCATCGCCTAAGAACAACGTGCAGAACGTTTTCTTTTATAGTTTAGTAGCTAATGCCAACGAATACGTCCACACGAGTACTGCGAGTAGAAACAATTTATTTGGGTAGCTTAGATATGACAGAACGAGAAAAGTGATATCATAATTACATAATAAACTAGGTTCACATTGACGGGTACAACGAACAATAAATAGTAGCATCTAAAGTTTATGGCGGTTATAATTTTCATAACAACCGAATTATAAATTCGTGATAGCGGCAAGAAAAAGTGTGGGTTTAGAAAACATTCAAGACTCAGAAATTTGAAATATATTTACCAGTGAAGACACTCGCTTGGCTCTTTCCTAGACTGAACTGGGTCTCCAAGTACTTCGGCAAGAAGACGACGAATCCAGAGACGATCATTAGCTCCATGCAGGCGCCAAGACAGGTCACCACGTACACCGGGTTCTTGATCAGACGCCACATCGACAACGGGATATCTGAAAATGAGCAGTTCATCAGAGTGACGTACAATTATTAATTAAATAAAGATAATGACCACTTTATTACTGGTAGTATTTATAAAGAAAAAATAATAGTACCTGTAATAAACAGGGCACAACTCAAAATAAATATTGTAGGAAGTGATGGATGTGTATTGCAGAATAACTTAAAACAACCAGCCAAGTGCGAATAGGACTCGCGCACCGAGGGTTCCGTACAAAATGTATTCTAAAATACAGTGTTAGCAGAGCCGTTCTCCTAAGCTGAATGTTTTAATTGGTTGTGCTATAAGAGCTACTTTCATACCAAATTTCAAGTTTCTAGGGCGACTGGAAGTACCCATGTAGGTTTTTAGTCCACGGCATTTGTATTTAAATACCTTTTTTATTGACTGTATATTTTGATTGCGTTGATTTAGAAATCTGATTTTTTCATAGCTTCAAGGGATTGCAGACTTGAGTATTTGATATTAATTTCAGCTTGATACTTCCACGCGTTCCTGAGAAAAAGGTCCTTGACAGACGGACAACAAAATGATCCTATAAGGGTTCCGTTTTTTCCTTTTGAGGTACGGAACCCTGAAATTTAACCGAATTTTATGGTTCCAATTTCTCTTCACCTAAACCAAACCTAACGGGGTCCGTGTACCATACTATAATCTATGAAGATTATAGTATGGAACCCGGACAAAGTATAAAATGATTTATGATTTCAACACAATCGCTTCGCGAACCGTACCGCTTTGATGGTCAGAATGTTTGTATGAGAACTCAATGCATTATCCGTTGTCTTAAAGAGCTCAATTGTTCGCAGGTAATCTCATTCAGACGCTGCATTTGTTTGCTTACGTGAACTATTCTAGGATCAATAAACAAACAACCTTCGTTTGTAAACTTTTCTGTAAGACTATCAACAAGTTTAGTAATCATTTTATAATCGCAGCTACATTACATATCTATTGCCATATAATTAATTAGGGAAACGCTATAGGTGCATTTCATCAGAATGTCGCGTACGTGACGCCATTCTTTTCATACTTCTAGGAAAGTTGGAAGTAAATTTTTGGTATATCAGTATTTTATAACTTGGCTTTTATATTCGCAGTGAATTCTTGGACTTATTATATGTTTTTAAGGTAGGTGTCATAGGCGTCACGTACCCGACAAAGTAAAAGTTCTGGTGGATTGCACCTATATTTCTGAACTAGGTGTAATCACAAGTTATGTTTAGGTATATAATCATTTCATAAACGCAGCTGGGCGCATTCTACTATTTTAGCGCCATTTTTTTTCGCAACTTTTTGTAAAAAGCATATTGTGCAAGTGATAGTTAGTTTTTTTGTGGCGTATTAATCTAAAATATAGCATTGTTAAACTGTCATTTTCAATTTTTTTTGGTCATCGTTTATAAAGCAGAGGGGCTACTCCGAAACTCGAAAAACGAAGTTCGTATAGCGCCATCCCGCTCACGCAAATACAGCTTAACATGAGAGCGAGAGGGAAGGCACGTTACGAACTTGGAATTTAGAGTTTCGGAGTAACGCCTCAGGTAACGCAGTGTGTCCCCAACTTTAGTTTGAAAATAAGATATTTACCGCTGCGTTACTTTTTACGGCAATACTTATCGATTATGAATGTTCGTATATAAGAATCCATAAATCGGTTACGGAACCTAGCATGTTAATATTATAAATCTTTTCTTGAATGTTGGTTATTTATTTGAAAAACTAAAGTTGTTAATGAAAAGAGAATGACCCAGCTAAATTAGATACCCATTAGCAAGGGAAACGATATATCTGAACTAGGTGTAATCACAAGTTATGTTTAGGGCTTACGTTACGAATAGATATCTAACTACTCGTACACTCTAAAGACTCACAATTTGCAATCGCTAGTTACGTTAAGTAGCACCTTTTTTTAACAGCGAAAGAATATACCAACCTTTAATATCCTTCCCGTAACCAGTATCCTTAATATCAGACTGGGGTTTCACCGGAATCTTAGAGGTGCCCGAGCCACTGGCTGCCGCGGCCTTTTCCACGAGTCTGATCTTCTCTTTCTCTCGCACTAGCACCTTCGGGAACGAGAAGAACGGGACGGCAACCAGGATGAGCAGGAAGCCGCAAAGTAGGAAACCGCCCCACCACATGCCGACCCATCTGTGGTCGCCTGGGTCTAAAAAGGCGAAAACAGCGAACAAATTATTTTTGATGTCATTATTGTGAAAGTTTTTGTCACACAGGTATTTCGAAGCAACAAAGAAAGCAAATGTTGACTGAACTATGTACTTTTAAGGGCGGAGCTTTAAAAGTTGGATACGTTAACTCACGTAATTAAATTTTCTATGAAAGTTTTACGTTCATTGAGTTTGTATGGTCAACTCCGGCTAATGATGGTCAAACTCTTTCAACCTCACCCATAAATCTACGGTTTAACCATAGCGGAACGTAACGAAAGGTCCTAATTTGAGTCACAAAACTGTTACGCTTTGTATAGTCAATTATTCCGTGACTATAAATTTGTAAAAAAATACTCGTTTCACGCAACCAGACACGACACATACACAGTCCAAGCAAATGTTTGATCTGCACAGTAGCAGCTTTTATTTAATTACCGAATATACACTTAGCACAACATCAATCAAATTATTTACTTTACGCTTGTAGCAACATTTGCATAGAATATTCACATAAACAGTCCTGCTATTCGTGGAGTTGTTTGTGAAACTTACCAATCTCTATTATTTGCCCAGAAAAAGAATCCATGTGGAACGAGAGCAGATAGGCACCGAGAAGAAAGCCGAGCACGGGACCGAAGGCAGCCATACTGTACATACATCCTGCAAAGGAACAGATAATAATTAAATAACCATCAATATTGCTTGTTTTAATTGAGTTTCAATGATAATTCGGTAAAAAAAAAACATTGGACCTCTATAAGATTTTTAAACGTACAAATTTTGGGGTATAATCTTTGTAAACTTGCAAAATCTTTGTATTTTAGATAAAAATATATAAACGCGTGCGTGTGACATAAGTTCGTGATTTTATTCTATAAGTCTATTTGTGTCTAAATTTGGTTACAATAAAAATACAAAACCGAGACCAAAACCGACGGAGGCTTTTTTTTAAATTTTCTGAATGTGCAAATCAAACCATTTCATATTCATTTCATAAGTTTTAAATTTTTGCCACCAATATTCGTCAGTTATCAAGAAAAATAAAAATATATTTTTAAATTCATTTGCAATAGGTACACTTGGGTTAGCCATGTTGAAAATGATTCCAAATTTCACACATGCAGCATAAATGTAGTTCCTGAGATATAACGCTGCGACAGACGACTTTTACCTTTTTGGTACGAAACTTAATGCAGGTTGCTTAGCGAGTTTTATATGAGTACGCGTCGTAGTGTAAACACCTAACAAGTCTAATCACCCGAGCAGGTACGCTAAAAAAGGAAACAGATGCGGAGCATGCACAAAACGAAGCTTATGAAGTAAAGCCCCCGGCATCGAGGCAGGCCTGTATGCAGTAACTGCAATTCGCTTGTAGACATTACGACCGAAACTAGGTCACTCTTGTTCGGCGGCGAAACGTTGCAGCAGGCTTTTGTAACAAATATCTATGACTGATGGCCCGAACCCGAGCGTCGCGTGAGCTGCACTGCATTCGCCTGTTTTGCTTCTTCTACTAACCTTGAACTTCGAAACCAAATTTGCATATTGCAGTTTTATAGATTTTATTTGTGCTCGTACTCGGTACCGATTGGACTGCAAGTGATATGAATCTCTAAGCTGCATGAATAAAAAGATAACTATTCTCTGGCGCCTTTCTGAATTATTACTCAATTTCATAATACTTGTAATGTTCAAATACAAAGACAGGTTCTATGTTTGTTCAATATAAGTTTAAAGAAGCCGTTACAAAATAGCTGTCTTCGTAACATTTCTAATTTCACAATGATGAAGGTTAACTAGCTTGATAATTTAGGTGAAGTAGATCTCTTAAAATATCCATTTTCTGCAAAATGTATATGGTAGAGGTAAAACGACTTGTCTATACTATTATAAAGTTGTAAAAAATAAATATCTGTACATTGAAAATATTATATATACTATTTGGAGGTCAATAAAAAGAAAATTTTTTTTTTGAATTTTATGTATGTTTGTGTTTTGTGTCGTTGTGGCTTCATCACGCAAAATCGGCTAAACGGATTTCAACTATTTTTGGTACACGTGTAGCTGGGTATATCCCGTTGGTTATAGGATTATTTTTCCCGACTATGCTGAATAAAAAACGAAGGGTTATGACTTTTTCTCATCCGCGAACGAAGTTGCGGGCGCCTTCTAGTTTATAAATAAAAATATAATTTCATCTTCCATAATTAACTATTCATGAAATATAAAATTAAATAAAGCTATAGCATTGAGAGAGTTATAGCACTGTCGTATTTCCATATCATTGAATTTAAATTACTTAATAGGAATCTCCTGAACTAGGAGAAAGTCATAGGGACACCTAAATCTATATGGTATGAGAAAGTATAACATTTCACCTCGACTCGGCTGGAGCTTAAAACTTGAAACCTATAAGCCGGGGTCGGCCGGTTCCAGTACACTTAACGCTCGCAAATGCCAAGTTGAGCGACATAGGTATTCTATCAAGGTGCCTTCACGTAAATATTCTTTTATACGATTTGAAGGACGGATTCGTTCCATACTTAAAATGTATTCTTCCCTATGAAGCAAAAAGTTGGCTTTAGGCAGGGAAAGATATTGTTAAAGAACGTTGTAGCTATCGAAAAAAATGGTAATAGATCTTTGCCGCGCCCTGCCCTTGACGCTAGGTCTGTTTTTCGAAGTAATGGCTTTTGACATCGCGTGTTCGGCTTCCAGTTTTCGCTTCATATTCCATTCGTATGGCAATTAGCGTACGCCTAGCTTATTAAATATGTCCCAGAGGTTTGAATAATTACGTATAAAATGTTATTAATAAATAAATAAAGCCCTTGCTGTGTCTAAGAATAAAAACGAGTACCCTCCACATTAAAAGTGGGCCGCAAAGGAAACGGTAGCGGATCATTCCAGACGGTTCAAGCGGCTCTCGAGCGCGCACCTGCAGGGCCTTATTAAAACCCTTCGCTTCGGTGCCACTGTAAAGCTACACACGCAGAATAAAAATCGACACGTTTGATTTCTGTCGCACAAGTTGCGTAGAATTACTTCTGCATACAATTATACGGATGATATATAAGTTATACCGTATACTAACTCAAGGATTAAAAAAATAACTTGATTTTATTTGACCCAACTATAACGGTTTATTTTATCATCTCAATTCTTTTACCGTGGGTTAGCCAGCGAACGAAAAAAACATAGAGGCACAACTAGCGTCGCAAAATGACCCCACGAAAACTGTGTCGAAAAAGGCGGGGCGTATAAACTGGGTCAAACGGGCTGTCAGTTGCATATGGCGGCGCTGCATGACTGTCGTATTATTTCAATTCCCAAAGTGAAAAAAATACGGCTTATTGATCTGTAAAATAGTGTATTAATCATTCTAGAAAATATAAAAATAAAGATGGAACTTTTCACATGTAAAAAATACCGTAAACATAATTATTTACTTTTTTTAGTCGGAAGAGATTTTGTATAGGGATGGTGTTATGCCACCTTACACCATCAAAATGTTAATTTGGAAATGAACCTTTTCATTATGATACATAGGCAGGCATCATAATACCTTTTCATTTATATATGAACATTTGATATATTATGTGTTGAGATACATGTTTTCATGCACATAACTATTTTATATACAGTGTGCGAAAAAAGGTGTAATTTGATTTAAAAGTTATTAAACACTAAAGAGCTCAAACTCGGTAGGATTACGGTAACTTATTACAGAGTTCGTATGCCCACCTTCCGTCTCCATCTTCATATCAGCGCGATAGTATCATAGTATTGCATTGTCACCAAACTTACAAAAGTATGCAAAAATGTTGTACAATCAGAAACCGGCAAGTGGTTTTAATTTAGCTTCAAAGATTTGACCCATACAAACATACTAACACGGCAACAATAAAAGTACGCAAGCTCCATTTTTGCGTTGTCTTAACGTACTTCTAAAGTTATGATTGCTAGAGTCTGGCAAGTGAAAGATGAGAATGAAATAAACCGCGAAATTTAAAAATGTAGCTGCAGTGTGCCTGTATGAGCTAGAGTTACACAAAGTCATTGCTTTTGTCATTAATTATTAAGTTATTAGTTACTGCATTTAAATTTGTTTATATCTAGCTTATACAGGCACACTGCAGCTACATTTTTAAATTTCACGGTTGATTTCATTCTCATCTTTCATTTGCCAGACTCTAGTGGCTGATTGTCTGTTTGTATTTAAGTATTTAGCAAGCTATAATATATGCATACTCGAATGGTCGTCTAGTATTCACAGTATAAGTATGCTACATCTTAATTGGAGACTAGTTTGATTTGCGTAAGGTTATTTCTATGATTATTTAAATATATATAAAATAAAACTGAAAATTCAATTTAAATAATACGACAATTCTGTCTACAAAATTACTCTTTATTGCATGTGACCATCTACTACGTATGCGTTTTCATAGTCGCCGTCATGTTGATACTATAAAACGTCAGCGCTAGAAGCCAATCACAGCCAGTTATTATGAAATTGGCCAATCACAATTATTTGTTTTGGGTAATAGAAAGTAGACTGATATTTTGGCCAACTCTTATTGGTCACACACGCGCATGCGGATTTAGAATATTTACCCCGTTTTGTACTGCAATTTTGTATGTTTTTTTCGTTCACTGGTTAGCTCTATGTATGTACATACACTCTCGAATATTTTTAACAGTTAAGCACTAAAAGCAAAAACATCATGAGTAATCATATATGGGGACAAAGTATTCTCTAGAGTGAGAATGTAGTTTAGTTTTATATAAGTTTACATCAATCTTTGTTTATTTTGTAAAGTGATTAATGCCAGGAGCAACCACATTTGTGTAATAGCCGGTTGTTCCGCTGACTGATGGCAGAATGCTCTAGCTCTGGTGGGTAGGTCAAGGGCGCGAGGGTGAAGTTTATTAGTCACGGTCGTAGGGAGCGCCATGTGATTTTCATTTCATTGACGCGTAGCTTATATTATGTCTTTTAATTTAAATTATCTTTTTTTGACACGACACGCAAGAGTAACACGTGCGAGGTCAACAGCCTTCATTTATTAAATGTATCCTGCAGTTTTAGTGCGCTCCGCATACTACATGATTCAGGCGGCGATCTAAATAACGACGCCGGCGAGAATTCAAGACTAGATTTTACTTCGGCCGATATACGGCTGCGCTCGCTGGCGATATTACTTTTTCTACGATGAATTATGACTATTTATAGTATTTATACTGTTAGTTGCGTATAAAATATTGGTACAGGTATATAAGACCAGTAAAATATAGTCAATGAATCTGCACGTGGCACTTAGTACAAGCCAAACTGTGACTAATTTTGTTTAAAAACCACATTAATTGACAATTTTGAGTGAACTTTGTTTACGAAAAGTTATCGCCTATCCGTGAACCAACAAAGAGCCCCGATACATTTAAAAAAAAGAAAAGTGATAATATTATTAGGAGCTAAGCACGCTCGATGAAGTCACCTTTCAAACACAAAAAACGAAATCAAATCGGTCGATCCGTCCAAGAGCTACGTTGTCACAGACATACGCACAGACACAGAGACTAACACGCAGGGCTTGTAACCTCGTTTATTTTACGTGTTAGTTAGAGCCACACTCTGAAAGCCTAACCCATAATAAAGGTTACGCTCGAAAGAACATCATTCTAACCGGTTAATATCTCGAAGCACAAAACAGGCAGCGAAATCCATTTACCGGTTAGAGAGCGGTTCCTCCGTGTGAGCGTAGTCTAGGGTGAATAACCGCTCGCTTATACAGGATTGGTTAGCTTGCTATGGTATTAGATTAAAATTTTCATGTAGCTGACTTGTCCTTACGGCGCGACAGCGGTCATTGGTCCCGTATCCGAAAAAGGAGTAACCGGTTAGAGAGCGCTTCAAAATAAAGTTCCCCAATCAATTCGTCCGAACGTAACCTAAATACATAATTAACAGGTATAACCTAAATAAATACCGGTTTATTTGTAGCCGGTTACAAGCCTTGCTAACACGTACACGTCAAATGTATAACAACTCTTGTCGGGGCTCAAAATCATAATCTTTTCATTTTTTTCTAGTAGCGTTTTCAAATATATAATATTAAATGAAATATCTGTACATTGAAAATATGTTCAAAGAAATAAGTGATACGTCCTATTTTTGATGGTCCCTGTATCGGAAAATATTTTTCTTTGGATTTATTGTATGTGTCGTTGAGGCTTCATCACGCCAAAACGGCTTAACGAATCTCAACTATATTTGGTGCACGGACAGGTGGTCATCTCCAGGTGGTTATAGGATACTTTTTACTCGAATACGCTAAAGAAAACAAGATTATAATATTTGTATGCACCTAAAGTTCGAGGGTGTTAGTTACATATGACCCCTATTAGGTATAATATACCTACTCGTAACCTTGTGGGACATCAAAATATTATATATAATACAGATATTGAAAAGGCCGTTGAAAATTGTATAAATTTGCAGACAAGTGGATATTTTAGTAACTGCGGTTTAAGATTTACTGGGCTACTGACCAAGTGTAATTGAGCGATTTATTTGTAGGTATTTGGGTAGAATCGCCGAGTAGATTTAATAAAGCAAATCTGGCCACACAGTTCATTGAACTTCTTTATATCTGTTGGTAAATGGGAGAGCAGTTACGAGCGCACCAGTCAAGACATGACAATAAAATCGTGCAATATAGTACCACCGACAGTGGAAGGTCGAAGGGAACAGAAGGTCAACGATTTATAGCAGTAAATAAATGGCGAACTTCGCTGGGAGTACCTAGTTCGCGAACATCGATTTATGCGGTGTGGAGTAATATCCAGTGAGACAAGCGTTTTTATTTTAACCATTTACAAAAAAAGAAGGTTCTCAATACGCCTGGTAATAAGTTTCAAGAAATCTTTTATGGGATGAAACATGTTGTTTTTGGTAATTGGTACTTAATACTTTAGTTGAGATCATTGTCAAAATCATAGATTATTAGAAATTGTTTGATTTTTCGATTTTAAGAACCATTTAGAACTCATGCATGACCCAATATAATTCATATAAATAGCTTTGCAATATCTGGATATTTATCTTAGTGATAATATTAAATCTGTTTTAGTATCTATCCAAAATTACAAACTGTCCTCCTTATTCCATCTAAACATCTTTTTTCGTCCATTTCATGTAAACATATTGTGAGTATATGTAGAGTTAAATAAGCTTTAAAATTTGAATTAGACTTTTTCGAAGCATACCGTGGCAATAATTGGGAACATTAAGTTCTCAGAGATTTTTATTTTTTTTCTCTATAGTATTTATGTACCTACGTTATGTGAATCGGGATTTAGATTTTATTTTTAAGCACTCGTCGTGACATTTGTACAGTTATATTTTCGAGCTCATCTTTCTGTGCTCGGTGAACTGTGATCAGTTGGTATGACCTACCTATATACATGCTGGAGGACTCGGGGAGCACGTGGTCGTCGACGTATGTTGTGCTGAGCGTGAGCAGCGGCGAGCCGCCGCAGCCCAGCAGCAGCTGTGCTACCACGAACACCATCACCGACAGGAATGTGCGCGGCGAACTGTGATCAGTTGGTATGACATACCTATATACATGCTGGAGGACTCGGGGCGCACGTGGTCGTCAACGTATGTTGTGCCGAGCGTGAGCAGCGGCGAGCCGCCGCAGCCCAGCAGCAGCTGCGCTACCACGAACACCATCACCGACAGGAATGTGCGCGGCGAACTGTGATCAGTTGGTATGACATACCTATATACATGCTGGAGGACTCGGGGCGCACGTGGTCGTCAACGTATGTTGTGCCGAGCGTGAGCAGCGGCGAGCCGCCGCAGCCCAGCAGCAGCTGCGCTACCACGAACACCATCACCGACAGGAATGTGCGCGGCGAACTGTGATCAGTTGGTATGACATACCTATATACATGCTGGAGGACTCGGGGCGCACGTGGTCGTCGACGTATGTTGTCCCGAGCGTGAGCAGCGGCGAGCCGCCGCAGCCCAGCAGCAGCTGCGCTACCACGAACACCATCACCGGTAGGAATGTGCTCGGCGAACTCTGTGTAACGAAATATCAATGAGTTACATATGTATTGTTGATATAGGAACGAGAGAAAATGCTCAACTGAAGCTACTCAACAATATTGCTAATGTGCATTTCTAAAAAAGTTAGTAGGAACTTTATGTAACGGATCCTTAATAGTTTCCAATTTTGTTACCAAATTTATTCATGATTAATTGATTTTACACAAGTCGATTCTTTCGGATACCTAAAGAAATATATTCTTTATATAATGGGGAATGGACGAAAATTTTCAAAATTTTCAAAATTTTGTTTATAGGTAGGAATAAGCCTCCTTATTGTCAGAAAAAAAAATCAGACTTTTCTGTAGCTTTGAATAAAATAGAAAGATGAAAAGGCGTTGGCGGGCCTATATGCCCACCTTATACTTTACGGCAAGAGCAGCATTGATATTTTCGATTAAAATGGCTGTAAATGTACTGTTATTCTTGCCGTACCGTATAAAGTGGGCATGGGCATATAGGCCCACAAACACCTTTTCATCTTTTTATTTTTTTCTAAGCCACAGAAAAATCTGTATTTTTTTCTGACAATAAGGAGGCTTTTTCCTACGTATAAACAAAATTTCAAGATTTAAAAAAAAAAACAAATTCCCCAGTATCAATAATAATAATATAAAATACATCAACAAAAAAATGGTAATAAAGCATATGAAAGTTAACGGCTTTTCAGATTACTTTTTTAACAAACTTTTTTTAGAAACGACTTGATTAGAATCGTCAACAAATTTCAAATCATTTATATTATGATTTACCTAAGTGTGTATTTATTTGAACCATGAAACATAGTGTAGATTTGAACATTTATCGTGACATGACAATCCTTGTTTAATTTAGCCCACAAAGTATGTCAAGTTCGAACCTTAATACAATTTTCGGGTCTCAAATTGTTAGGAGACAGGCCTTGCGCGAGAATGTTCTTCTCTTGTGGTCGATAGCAGATATTCTCCGCAGATTTATTGTTTATCGTCATTTCGCTATTAATTTCTGCTATAAAGTGAGGCACCACAAATACTAAAGAGCCGATGCCCATTATTACTGCACCTAAAAATAAAATTGAAAGTTTTAGTATCATTACAAACATCGATAAATTATTAGAAAATGAAGTTATCTATAATTTTACTTGAGGTCAATATTGTGTACATGTCGCAGGGAAAAGGCCAAGACAGAGATTTGAACAAATGTCTAAGGGATATGACCAAATCACGCACGATATTAAAACGGCAAATCGATTTTATCATTTGCCTAGAAAGAATCAGTCACTTGATCAAATCCCTAAACCTGTTTAGTGAAATGATGAAATCAGCCAAAAAGGCAACTCAATTTTTCATTTCACCAGATTTGTTTAGGGATTTGATAAAATATCTGAAACACGTCAGTGAGTTGATGAAACGAACTCGATAAGTCAACTCGCTTTATCATTTCACTAGACCCGTTCAGAGATATGATAAAATCTCTGAACTGGTTCAGTGAAATGACGTAAGTACCTAGATATAACATTTTACTGTAGAATTAAGGTTGATCAATGTGTATTTTACTTTACACTTTTTACAGGAACACTTCTTGAACCCCTGACTTCCAAATACATATAACTTATTTAGCTGCAGAAATATAATTTAGCATATTACAGTACACTGACCTTCACTGAACGTGTCTAGTGAAATGACAACATAAGTTGACTTTGCGAGATCGTTTGGTCAACTCACTGACGTGTGTCAGGGATTTTATCAAATCACTAAACAAATCTGGTGAGATGATAAAAACGAGTTGCCTTTTTGGGCTGATTTCATGATTTCACTAAACAGATTCAGGGATTTGATCAAATAGCTGTATTTTTCTAGGCAAATGATAAAATCGATTCGCCATTATAACATCGTGCGCGATTTGATCATATCCCTTAGAGATTTGTTAAAATCGCTGTTTTGGCCATTTACCTGCGAGATATACATTGAATAGTAGTATAAAATACAAATGTATACATATTTCCAAACGTGACTACGTTGAAAAAAAGTATCGCAAAGCAAAGTATAACATCAGTCTGACATGCAATCTGTTAAGTACCCGCCGATAAGCCAAGCTGTTTTATTTTAAGTAGTTTCTTTATAACAGGGGTTTTCTATTAAGTGGACCAATCTTCAACTCCATACTTGGTTAGTGTTGATAAACGTAATGGCTCATAGAATTTCTTACCAACTGCAATCCAAACGGGAATGTGCCGGCGACTGCCGAGATACGAGACAAAGATTACGGTAATAACGTTGCCGATCTCGTAGCTGCTGGCGATGAGTCCCGAGAGGCTCGAGGGGATCTCGAATCGTTTCTCGATCGTTGTGATCACAGAGTTTATGTACCCGGAGCTCAATGCCTGCTGTAGCGTCACCAGGATAGAGAGGAAAAATACAAATACCTGCGAAAGAAAGAAACTCGTGAAGTAAAAATAAAACGGCCGATTTTAATCTTCTACGTGTGCGCAAATTTTCCTGCAAAGTCATTAAAAAACACGGGTGTCAGAGAATTAGTGTACGTAAAAGTTCATATTTTGAGAGATACCTAGGTATAATTGTGAAACGCAGGGGCAGCAGAGGGCTATTACTTTTGTAAGACGTCTCCAGTTATAAAATAGTCTAAAGCTAAGGATGTGGAATAGTGGAGGTACTAGCTTTATAATGAACTTACTTTTATACTAGAAAATCTCTGGATGAATAGCGGTCTCCATGATAAGATACCGCAGTCTCGCGCATCATGAGGAATGTCCAATATTTCTGGGAATAACTGATGTGGTTTTTCTCTTTCCCTCTCGCGTTCTCTGCATAAACAAAACATATTAGCGCTTAGTGGCCTATTATGTCAAACTACTTATATGTGGTAGAAGTACATTGGCTGTTTTTACATTCAGATTCACTAATTTACAATTTAGCTCGAAAAAACGAATGGATTTTAGCTTATCTATCATCCGAGCAGGCCGAGCCGGCCGCTTATAATGTATGACTTCCAAAACGAAATGCAAGCAATACGTTTTTTCCGACCATGACCGAGGTTCTCACGTCCGCTAAAATGGGACGTAATTTTTGGCATATATGTATTATGGTGATAATCTATACTATTATGAAGTTGTAAAAATTAAATGTTTGTCCATGGAAGATACCCATAAAAAAAAAATAACGGACTATTTGGAGGTTACGGAATCGACTATTTTTTTTGTATGTTTGTACGTGTCGTTGTGGCTTCATCACGGCAAATCGGCTAAACAGATTTCAACTATTTTTGGTACACGGGTAGCTGCCCAGCGGGTATCCACAGATGGGTTATAGGATAGTTTTTAACCGACTACGCTGTCGAAAAAAAGAGGGGTTATGACATTTTCTCATTCATGAACAAAGTTGCGGGCCTTCTAGTTTTATGATATAATAAGCATAGGCGACGAAGACACTTCAGCCTAGCGATAGAAATTTGAAACCAATATCTAAAGAATGTGGAGTTTGAAGTGTATAGTATACCTGTCGCAAATGCCAGCTGAGGGGTTCCGGCTGTGGCACTTGACTGGGTCCCGCGGGTGCGGGGGGTGCGAGGGGTGCGCGGGCGCGCTCGGCCCGGCCGACTCGTCGCCAGCCTCCGCGCCACCTGACTCCGCATACAGCCCCGTCATCGCGTACATTGACTCTTGCCTCCTGAACAAATATTATGCTTATACATAAACTATTTTATGACACATAAAAGTTTTATATTGTTTGTAATACCCAATTTCAGATCATATAGTTTCTGTGTAATCATAAACACAATATAAAAGATAGGTACAGATACACTAATGATAAACACTGCACACACTTAGACAGTATCAGTGGAAAGCAGGTAGAAAACTGTGGGAAATTTCGATCAATTACATTCATCGCGTATAACAATAATAGTAGGTATTAATCATTTCCTCGACTCGTTAAGCGTTAACCACATTGTTAATGTAACACAACAGAAGTAAATACAAATGGGTTGGAAGTATTTTAATGATGCATTAAGCTTTACAGAGATGAGAGGTACCTGTGTAACAAACAACGCAGTTGATCCAATGTTTTTTCCGTCATTATCAATAAACGAGTCCTCGAACAAAGCTTCAGTGCGAGATGCGAGCGAATAAAATTGAAATTACGATTGCTGTACAATTGAACACTTTATTTACACAAGTTTTCTAGTTTTGAGCAGGCACATAACTGAGCGCGTTCGTTTTAAGAAATTAGTACTTGTCCGGAAGGCGTGTGTCACGCGTGCTCTGGAAGCGTACACACTACATGGCAGTATGAGTAAAGCTTGTGTTTTGTTGTCTGAAGTGATATCGTATGATTAAGATGCGAATGTGGAACAGGTGTCGCAAGAAGATACCACGGTGACTAGCCTTATCGGTAACGGGCCGGTGGCTGTTTTGCTGTGGCGCTCTACACGTGGCGATGGTGTTATATCTAGGTTCTTCGAGTCTGCACAAGTAAGTATTTGTTATACTGCAACAACAGTAACTACAGTGGAGGACTGTAGATAGTGTTACCCTTAGTCATATGAAATAATCTCTACATATATTTGACCCCTCGGCAATAGCTACTGTGGGTGTTGCTGGCGTGGCAGCTTGCGTTACGTTCATTCAGTCAGGTGCAAAGCGAGTCATTAATACATAGTATCTTTCTGATATGTTTGTTAAAGCTTATTTGTTAATATTCAAAGAAATGTTGTGGTTCATAAAAAACAGCCCTTAAATAACATGCGTATCATTCATAATTTTTTACTTATCTGTAATCGAAGAGCATAAATGTTCAATTTTTGATATGTACTTAATTACAAAATCTGTGTATCAAAAGCCAAACCAGAAATGTTTTAGTATAAAGTTCTATTATACGTACAAAACAGGTAACCAATATAACTGTTCCAAACGTTATTGCAGGTTGTTATTGCGAATAAAGAGTGTCGTGCAAAACGGAGTCAGTAAAAATCGTATAGTAGAGATAGGTGATTGGTTTATTTTAGCACCTAATTATACAATGTCTTACACAATTCCCCATGAAACATCAAATATTTATTAAACCGTAAAAAGTGCCAGCCCTAATAGATTTCAGGGTTGCGTTTCAATGATGTTTTTTTTTTTTGCGAAGCTTTACAAATATTGCCAATAGATTCATTACAAGGGACCTTTTAACCCCCTTTCGGCTTAAGGGGTATTTTGCATCTGTAATAACTGCAAAATTATGTTTTATATTCGAATAATTGTCTTTTTATTACACTAACAACAATGTTTATTCTCACTTTTAATGTTATGTTTTTCTATCTATTAAATAAAAATGTCATCGTATTTTAATAAAATACTAGAATGCGTCCGCAACTTCGTTCGGTCTTAACTTAAAAAGTATCCTATAAACATCTGTGGATACCAAGCTACCCGTGTATCAAAAATAGTTGAAATCCGTTGAGCCGATTTGGTGCAATGAAGCCACGACGACACATGCATATACAATTTCTTTATTTTATTTTCAGTGAACTCCTAATAGTCTGTTACAATCATTTTTAGGGTTCCGTAGCCAAAATAGCATAGAGCATAGGTGTCGTGTGTAAACCGCTACTTAGTTTGATAGTTAAATAAAGGATATATATATTTCTAGGGGGGGCACTCCATACATGTAACCGAAACTGATATTTTTTTTCCAGCAAATATCAATGTGTGGCACATATTTTGACAGTTCTTCTAAAAACACTTTAAGCTTTCTAAAAAAAAATTTTTGATTTAGTGAACCATTTCAGAAATATTCGCTCCGAAAGTAGCAAAAATTGTGTCCTCCCCCTCTATGTTCTAAACGGTATGTTCAAAAAAATTGAAAAAATTTACAAATATAAGCTTAATAAATAATTTCAACTAAAATTGTTTTCAACATGATCGGACATACAGTTTTAAGTTATTGCAAAAAACTGCGCTTCTCAGCAAAAGGACGTAAGTGCCGGGGAGATACGCTCTTTTGTTAGTGTTTTTTTTCATATCGTATTTTTTTCATCTGTAGTGCATTTTTTTGTATAAACGGCTGCGGAACCCTTCATGGGCGAGTCCGACTCGCACTTGGCCGCTTTTTTAGAACATATGTTCAATGTAAAGACATTTCATGTTCACAATGTTATAATAGTATAGATATTTTGTGCTATGTATAGCACACCTGTGCATGTTACAGCTATTAAATTATAATTCAGTACCGTTAAGTTCTGGTCATTTCATGTCACAGTTTTTCGCATCGGGCGAGGCCATCGGGAGGAGTGGCGCTTAGCTTACAGAATTATGATAAACCAATATAACTCGGAAAGTTCCAAGAAAATGAATAAGCCAGCCAGTCCAAACTAGATTTTATATATTTTTGATAAAGTACAAATAAAGATTAGATTATTAGGTTGTATACTTATATATACTCGTATATAGGTGTCCGGTAATCAATGCATGAGTCACTTAGCAGTATCGATCGCCAGTATCCACTGTAATCTCCAACACGTTCACGTGAAAACAGAATATGTACTTGTGTCTGTCATTGCGTTATTGCCACGGCCGCTTAACATTCTCCGAAATTCTCGAGAAGGTCGTGAAATGTCGGAAACACAGCTTGAGATAAAGGTAAATGTTCATTTGGATTGAGGGTAACATGTACCTATAATAAATTGACGTTAGGCATCACTGTTGAATTCTTCAAGAACGCTTATTATTTCGATTCCCAATTGAGAACATTAAGTTTCCCCGAGGTGTTTTTATTATATTTTTTCTCGATAGTACGCGTTACGTGGACTCAGAATCTACGGATGGTTTATTTTTAAGTTATATGGTTTTTTAGATATATTTCTTAGACGTAAAATATTATGACGTAAAAATATAAATATATAATACATCTCCATTGAGTATTGCACTGTATGGCAGCGGGACATGGATCCTGACATAATGGGAGAGGGAACGGATTGAGGCGTTTGACATGTGGTACTGGCAGAGAATGGAGGGAATAAGTTGGACGGACAGAGTCACCAATGAGGAGACTTTGGATAGGGTAAAGGAAAAAAAAGTATACTACAAGCTATGGAAAGAAACTCGAAGGGAGAAAATGGTAGGACATTGAATACGACACGAAGATCTAATACCAGAGATAATAGAAGGAAAAATTGTGGGAAGCAGAGGAAGAAGAATGTTAAGAGTCAGCTATATAGACCAGATAAAGGGAACGGTAGGCGTCGTGACGTATCAAGAAGTTAAGGAACTTGCATTAAGAAGAAAGGACTGGAGGGAACTGCACCGACAAGAGTAGAACTCTTAAATAATGAATCTGGGAAACTTAATGTACTCAATTGCATCGGCGAATGTTTCGTCTACGTCGATAAATGCGACCATCACACTATGGGGCGAAACGACGAAAAAGTGGACATTCGTACTATTTTGGGAAAAACGTAATAAAAAAAATACTAGTGGATAGAAAATTATGTGCAGAAAAATAAATGTAGTATACAATTTTTTAAAATAAGGCATATTTAAAGCAGCAAAAAAAATTATGTGTTTTTTTTTGTATGGGACCCAAATTTAGGTACCCTTTTTCAAGGAAACTAAGCGAGACCTAGAGTTGACACCTTCAGAATAATATTCTGCTACCTTTTAAGAGTGCGAAACGATAAATAACACTGTATATATTACTGTATACATAGTCCAGTCAAAGTCATCAAAATTCGATATATTTCTTAATTTTTTTTTGTAAACTTATGATACATTTTCACAATTTTAATTTTTTAGTTATAATAATTAATTGAGAGTTTGATGTTTCATTGACTTTTTTGCTTACTTTTTAGTATAAAAGTGTAAATAAATAAGCTACTAGGTTGCAACTTGCTTACTTATCACAGAAAATAAAATAGCATGCATTCATTAATAGACATCATTAGTAGATTGTAGGTATATAAATATTTGAAGATACTTGTTGTTAATGAGTCAAATTAGTCAAACAGTTGTAATGAATGCATGCTATTTTATTTTCTGTGATAGGTAAGCAAGTTGCAACGTAGTAGCTTATTTTTTTACACGTTCATACTAAAAAGTAAGCAAAAAAGTCAACAAAACATCAAACTCTCAATTAATTATGATAACTAAAAAATAAAAATTGTGAAAATATATCATGTTTACAAAAAAAAAATAAGAAAAATATCGAATTTTGATGACTTTTTGATTAGACTAAGCCAAGAAACGGGCACCTACTATACAGAGTTATTTATTGTTTTGCACTCTTAAAAGGTAGCAGAATATTATTCTGAAGGTTTCAACTCTAGGTCCTGCTTAGTTTTCTTGAAAGAGGGTACCTAAATTTGGGTCCCATACAAAAAAAGCGGCCAAGTGCGAGTCGGACTCGCCTATGAAGGGTTCCGCAGCCGTTCATACAAAAAAATGCACTACAGATAAAAATAATACGATATGAAAAAAAAAAACACTAACAAAAGAGCGTATCTCCGCGGCACTTACGTCCTTTTGCTGAGAAGCGCAGTTTTCTGGCAATAATTTAAAAACGGTATGTCCGATCATGTTGAAAACAATTCTCGTTGGAAGTATTTATTAAGCTTTATATTTGTAATTTTTAACACATTTTTGGAACATACCGTTTAGAAAATACATGGGGGGGGGGGACACAATTTTTGCTACTTTCGGAGCGAATATTTCGGAAAATATTCACTAAATCAAAAATTTGCTGCTTTAAATGTGCCTCATTTTGAAAAATTGTATACCACATTTATTGTTCTGCAACATAATTTTCTATCGACTAGAATTTTTTTTATTACGTTTTTCCCAAAAAAGTACGAATGTCCACTTTTTCGTCGTTTCGCCCCATAGTGCATCACTGATCTGAAAGTTCACTTCCGTGTGTAGCTCTTGTATACGAGTAGATATATTTAAGTGAATTACATACTGAGCCTCGAATTTAAATGCATTCGTGTGACTATAATTTAAAAACAAACGTAGGTACCTATTATATAACTTACCCGTGTAATTGAACCTAATCAATTACACACGACAAAAGTTGACATCGTCCTCCATCATAATAAACAATTATCCATGGAGTGAAATATTTTACGAAGTCAGCATAAATATGAGCTCTCAACACGAGCACTTTCGTTATGATGCTAATATGTCACGTCAAACAAATATCCATGTGAACACTTTGTTTTCAATATATTGTGAAGTTGTTGCTCCGAAATATGTTAAACTAAAGCAAAAATCGAGGGTAAAGTAAGAGTGGACACGGTAGAGCTGGTTTAGTTTGCTTTACCAAACTCTTACAGGTAAGTAGAAGTCGTACTAAAATCAGGAAGCCTTGAAACACAGAATTATTTCAAGCGAATAAACTAGAAAATTATCTAAACATATATAATTAAGGTGAAAGTCAGGTTATGTCAGGAAAAAAACATTAATAGTTACCAGACCGAAAACTATTGACAGATTAACGCTGCGAAGCCATAGATCAGACATTTAAATCAAAATGTATAGATAGAGGCCGCCGACAAAATAACTTCAAAGAAGTGCAACATGGGCAATTATTTTATAGTAATTGATTTTCGCTCCAGTTATTTTAAGAGTTTATTGTGTTATTGTATTATTGTCACGGTTGGTATGATTTATCGACTGTGGTTAGAATTATAATCAAGTGGGTGGGACATTAGCTGAGACCGGCATTTTTCGTGATAGTTTCGACTTGTCATTAGTGACTTATCACTTATCGACTTTCGATATACACAATATATCGATAAAAATACAATACTTAATGTGAATCTTAAAAGTTGAGGTGACCAACAGGTTAACAATATGTTATTTATCTATTATGTATTTATTTCTTACTACAAGGCACCCGTAACTTCGTTCGCGGAGGAGAAAAAGTTATAACCCATCTTTATTTCTTTAGCATAGCCGGGTAAAAAGTATCCTATAACCATCTGGAGATACCCAGCTCCCGTGTACTAAAAATAGTTGAAATTCGTTTAGCCAATTTAGCGTGATGAAGCCACAACGACACATACAAACCTTTCATTTTATTTTTACAACTTTATAAATAGTATAGATATCTTCCAGATAATTTCTGGCTAGCTGGAAATTTTAAAGCGGCATTGGCACGGTTAACATCGCCTAAACTATTGCTGTTTTTTTTTTCATTTTCAAAGTTTGCGTCAGTGCTAACATAGTCATATATTATTGTGATATTGTGAGTACAGTAGATCTTAATTTATAAAAAGAGTTCCTCACTATCTACCGATAGCCGGCATACAATATTTGAACTTAACGACTAATGGGTTTTTCTACACATAACTATTCGAGTAACATTTCACAGGTCCATATTCGATATTACAAGTATACGGATTAGTGTTAGTTGTAAATTATAATTAACTAGCTACTGCCCGCGACTTCGTCCGCCTTAAATTCGTTTATCGCGAATAAGGGTATTTTTCCCGGATAAAAAGTAGCTTATGTCCTTCCCCGGGACTCAGACTATCTCCATACCAAATTTCATCCAAATCGGTTCAGCGGTTTAAGCGTGAAGAGGTAACAGACAGACAGACAGACACACTTTCGCATTTATAATATTAGTATGGATTAATGTCAACGAAATAGTAAACAAGAAAGAATGAATGAGTATAAAAAAAAACATACAGCTGAATTATATTCTACCACGGTATACGAAGGCTGGCGGTCACGGGTTCGAATCCCGGCCAGCGCATATGTTTGTGTGACGAGTACGAGTGTTTATTCCTGTGTTTTGGATGTATACTAAGTATTTAAGTTTTGTAATTTGTCTATATCGTCGCCTGGTATCCATAGTGCAGTATTAACATTTTCTCAAACATGCAATGGAATGTCGTAATTACGTGCGTTATAACAGGCTTCAAAGTATCACGTTTCGGGCGGAACAACTTAAACAGCTGAATTATTGTCATTATTATTTTTTGTAGTGAATGGGGTCTCATTCGGAATCCCTAACGTCATTTGTCCTAATGTATCGTTTCTCCTAATGTATCAATTGCCATAACGCATTTTTTTCAGAAACCGTAATTTTTTCAGGATTTTTTAAAAGATCGTCTTATAGATTAGGTTAGGTTAGGTTAGGTTTGTTTTATAACAATCCTGAAAAGTTTACGGTTTCTGAAAAAAATGCGTTATGGCAAATGATACATTAGAACAAACGATACATTAGGACAAAAGACGTTAGGGATTCCGATATAGAGCCGTATAAATCTAAAATATTGTCTATATATTGTCAGACAACATACTCAATATTTAAAATCTTCTGCATTTATGTTATTTATTATTATAGGAATTCAGATTCTTATTATCAGGTTGTGTATAACGACCCTAATAGAGTCTATTCGAACATTACACACCCGAAATACGGACGACTTCCGTAAAATGTAATCATTATGGAGGGATTGGAGGAAAAAATTAAAAAATCTTTTGTCGTGTAGTTTTTTGAGTGGTGTATTTTTTTATTTCATTGCATACGTTTGAGAAAAGCACTATACAAGCCTCTGGACGTGAAAAGGGCTTGCCGGCTTCGTATCATTATCCGTCTATACCTACTCATCCAGCACGCCCTTCTTTCCCGGCGTGTGCAGTAATGTACTATTTCAGGGTAGTATAGTTACATTGACACCGTTGATGTTATTGTATATGTATAAGTAGAAGGTGCCCGCAACTTCGTTCGCGGAGGAGTAAAAATCATAACTCCTCTTTTTCTTCAGCGAAGTCGGGTATAAAGAATCCTATAAACATGCAGGCTGTGGATGCCCAGAGCTACCCGTGTGCCAAAAATAGTTGAAATCCGTTAAGTCGATTTGGCGTGATGAAGCTACAACGACACATACGAACTTACGAACATACAAACATACAAAAAATAAAAAATAAAATATTTTTCGATTCAGTGTCCTCCAAATACTCCGTTACAATGTACAGACATTTCATTTTTACAACTTTATAATAGTATAGAATAGATGTTAATGTATCGATACCACTGCAAGTCAATCACCATGACTGGTCGAAAATGCCATGAGAATTCAGGGTCCTGGGCATTAGTTACACGTTACCTTTAATACTTAAGCCTTTAAGGTGAAACTGAATTTTGGGGCTAGATCATAAATGTGTACATACATACATTAGTCTGCCTACTGCTTAATATACTGCGAGTAGGTATTAAAAAAAATCTGTAATTTCACGGTAGACACCGACTCCAGAATAACAATAATTGTAGATCGAGTTGAAAAAAGGTTTATTGCCAGTAAATGAAAGATACTAGATGATGAACTTTTTTTTACTTTTATGTGCAATTTTTGGATTCGATTGATTTTTTGTTATAAAAAAATATATTTTGCACATTTTTGTGAACAGCCCGTAAGATTATTTCTCGCACCGATTTCAACAAACCCAAACACGACTGGATACATGGTTTCATTACCGATGATAGTACCATTTTCACTTATCGCCACCAGAAAATCACTTATCCAATGATAAGTGATTTTCTGGTGGCCAAGATCACCGGAAGTCCCCAATGGGACTACCGGTGATCTTCTGTGGTCTTCTTCAACAGCGCAAATGCTTTATTTGTTGCTTTAAATACCAAAATTACTGTTACATCTTAGGATCTCTTGATGCACCCCATCACCAAAATTATATGGGACCAACTAGGAAGCTTTAAAAAAAAAGAATTTACAAAATCGGTCACGCCCTTTTCAAACAATCGGGGAACATATCTACATAAAAAAAGCAACACATATTACGACCAATTGTGTACCCTTCCTCTGGTTTTAGAGTCGGTTAATAAATATAAGGTTGATAAAATAATGCAATATGTATCAAAGATATAGGATTAGGGGAGATTCGCGAAAGTGTTGTAAACTCGCGGAAGTCAGGTGTGCATGGGGTAAACACTATCGAGGACCAGATGTCTATGCGGAGATTAATGTATCAACGCCCGGAAGATAAATTTAGATCGTAATTTAAGAATAGAAGCAACAAAAACAAATGCTTCAAGGAGGTCAAAATATGATCATTACTTCATGTCGATGTTTTTAAATGTTTCTTATAATATTATATATGGTTATTTGCCATATTGTTACATACAAACGTATACACATATACGTGTATTTTATATGTATAGATGGCTATAAAATGTACTATTAGTTATTACAATATGTATATACTAAAATAATAAGTTTTGCACATGTAAAACATAACGTTTGAAAGTGCGACACTAAAATACTTGCCTCAGAATCACAAAGCTTCGTTCTATAATAAAGATTGTTAAGCTTATCTGAACCTGAATGCCACATTTTTAGTCAAAATTTACTTTGCATGGAAAACTAGAATATAAAACTGTTGCAGCGATGATGGTTTATTCAAATGTGTGGCAATGTTTGTACGCTGATAATAATGTCAAACGAAGTTTACATAATTAAACGGCAAATATGTTACGCCCACAGTTCGCCAAATAATAATTATATCATAATTATAATATTAAGTACAGCTTGACTTTAATGTATCTAGAGACAAGTCCTAACCTTTAAAAAGCTCGGATTGTGAACGGATTTATCAAACAACGCAAAACATTGAAATTCAGGATTTTCGACGTCCTTTATTTTGTATTTATAGTTACTCTTATTAAAACGAAATGATAATGGTAACTCTGAGTTAATTTACCGAATGTTGTGCAAGTGCATTAAGTTACATGTTGGCTTGATAATCCTTAATGGTATGGACAAATAGACACGGGATTATATCCTTTTGATATTCACACAGTACTATCGTCGGCTACAGCGGCTACGGACTCACATGAGTCCGTCCGTTGTTTGTCTTTGTCAAAAAAGGGAGCTTCCTCTTTGTAGATCTCCTCTGCCGTCAGTTGCACTTCTATTCTTCCAAGTGAAGGGTGTGTATTAATTCCACCTGTTGTTTTCATGTCCATGTTTCATTTCGATTTCATTCTCACATGATGATAGCGATCAATGTGCGAAAAAAAATTTCAGCTCACCAGATTTCTCTTGATAGATTGAACTGACGTTATCTGTCACATCACTTCTGTCATACCAAATCGAACGTGTATACGTAGAGGCTAGCGACACCTTCGATTGAAAAGATTAGGCATGGTAGCACCGTAAATACATGGACCTAAGTGTGTGTGTGTGTCTATACTGTAATTTGGCGCCATCTTTGGTTGTTAATATAATCCAGCATTTACATAACTTGGCAAATGTGTTACCAAAGCAACGCTATGCCGATTGTCGACCGACGACTCATCATTCTCATCAACGTAAGTATTTGCAATCATAGATCTGGCTCTCGACGTCGCCGCGTCTCAGTGGATCTGATATATTTAGACCTCTATGGAACACGTAGCACAACTTCACATGTTTTAATAGATCTGAGACGAGATATGACGCGAATTTTCTGAATTACATGCCTGGAGTCCTCATTCCCAAAAGAACGTGCATAGCACGATGAAATACTAAAATTAAGTAGCTGTGGACGGGCCATATTGCTCGTAAACCTGATGGCCTGGATGGGTTGACAAATTCACAAGCTGTGACCTACCAGCAGGTGCAATATCAATAGACTCCCTACATGATGGAATTATGATTTGGTGAAGGTGGCGGGACTCCAGGCTTTCGGATTCGGAGGTGAAGGGCTCGATGTGGCTTTCTTTGGGTGAGGCCTAAGTCCAGCAGGGAAAACCTTTCCGCTGTTATGATGATGTTGGTTTCAAGATGGTTGACGTGTGGCCCTTCCTGTACTCCAGCGTAGCGCCTACGCTCTGACGATGATAAAAGATGATAAACTGCTGCCATAAACAATAAAGAGTCACTTGAATGGCCTTCGTCTTCGTCGTAATGACTACATAGTTACTGGCGATTGGAAGTCATTACTTAATTAATCACATAGATTATAATAGAAAGAATCGACTAAAAAACGTGCCACAATAGATCTTATACTGATAGATATACAATTTCATATTAGAGCAAAATGTATAAGGACGGTTTATAATTTAAATAAATAAATTCTTTTGATAAATATCAGCTTTATTCTAAAGGCCAAGCCACACCGGATGCGTGTGCGTGGCGTGCACGTAGACGTGCGAGTGGTGTACGCGTTGTAAAGTACGAATATCCATAAGAGATGGCACACCGCTACGCACGTGCACGCCACGCAAGCGGTGTGTCATCTACTATGACATTTCATACGATACAACACGCACGCCACGCACACGCGCACGTGCACGTGCTGCGCACGCATCCGGTGTGTTTCGGCCTTAAATGTGTTGGGGTTTTCTATATACACCAAATATTTTTTATTTTATTAGTATAACCATAATGTGATCAAGATGGTTCAAAAAGTTTAAAAACTGTTAGTAGGTATGTATACTCCTATACTATTATAAAGTTGTCAAACTGTATGTCTGTACATTGCTAATATTTTAAAAAATATATTGTACCGGACTATTTGGAAGTCACTGAATCGATTTTTTTAATTTTTTTAACCGAAGAATTTTACTATTATTATTATTATTTATAATTATTTTTTTCAAAAAAGAAGGGGGTTCTCAATTCGGTTGTATTTTTTTCATGTTTGTTACCTCAGAACTCCCGTCATTTACACGACGATTTGGAAAATTATTTTTCATTTATCTCCGTTGCTCCGCCTGTGCGACAAAAATGTTCCAAGATAACTGACCTGTGGCCCTTCCTGTGCTGCGGCGCGGCGTTGGCGCCGCCCGCGGTCTGCGTCCGCTCGCCCTCCGTCATGGTGGTGCTGCGCTGCGAGGCTCACCGCGCGCCCATTACCGGCTGTGTCCGACTGCTCCACCTGTGTCAAAAAATACTCATCTTAATCCAAATTATTTGGATCGTTCGCACTGGACATACTTATTAGGAACGCAAATATATATCACAAAATGCGGTTTTATTATTTAATGTATCTTAGTGTCACAAATCCTTATGTGTTTTATAGTTCGTTATAAGCGTTACTTATTGATAAAGCATCAATATGCTGGGAATTAATATGTTCCAAGCCGAGGTCTTTTATTTTATCAAAGACATTGGTAACTAACTTAAGGCCGATAAAGCCACACCAGGGACCGGACGACCTTTCCTTGGCTAAAGTCTTTCAAAGGGTAGCCCCTTTGTAATGTATAACCCAGTAAAAGGCTTACAGATTCTAACTGATAACCCATACATTTGACTATCCCTTATTATAAGGGGAACCTAAGAATAAGGCTAACCCTTTACAATTGCTAACCGATATTCTCTTTATCTTGCTATCCACTTTAAGGGGTTACCCTTATGTTCATAGCGCTTAATATAAAACTTTCCTTTTCAACATGTCATACTTTAAGCCTTAAGAGGATGAGACAAGACTAGTTCTAATCGGTATTATGCGAGCAACGGCGACGCCCAACGCGACGGTCGCGTGATCATGCAATCTCTTTTACACTCACTTCATTTAGTTTATACCTTTGTGTCTCGCCTTCTCGCCTGTTCTGTTTGTTTGGTTTGATTTATTTAGTTGCCAGTTGTTCATGTGGACTTTACAAATTTGCTGCGCTATCACACGACACAATTAATGGTAATTTTTGATCGTTACTTTTATTACACACGGTGCTAGCGAGGAATCCGAAAGATTTTAACTGTGTGGACATCACTTTCATTGAAAAAGTCATCATGGGTGTCATTTTCAAGGTTTTTGGGGGTGCCGATTCCGAAAATGGCGTCCATTTTAGAATTCAAGTAGTCGGAAATCACTTTCTATGAAAAACTCTCATGGGTGTCGTTTTCTTGGTTTATAGGTGTACTGATTCCGAAAATGGCATCAATTTTGGAGTTCAAGATGGCGGGAATCACTTTCTCATAAAAGAGTCATCATGGGTGTCGTTTTCTAGGTTTTTGGGGGTGCAGATTTCGACAATGAGGTCCATTTTGGAATTCAAGATGGTGGACATCACTTTCAGTAAAACAGTCATCATGGGTGTCATTTTCTAGGTTTTTGGGGGTGCCGATTCCGAACACGGCGTCCATTTTGGAATTCAAGATGGCGGAAATTACTTTCTATGAAAAACTCTCATGGGTGTCGTTTTCTTGGTTTATAGGTGTGCTGATTCCGAAAATGGCATCCATTTTGGAATTCAAGATGGCGGAAATCACTTTCTCTTAAAAAAATCATCATGAGTGTCGTTTTCTTGGTTTTTGGGGGTGCAGATTTCGACAATGAGGTCTATTTTGGAAATCAAGATGGCTGACATCAATTTCAGGGAACAAGTCATCATGGGTGTCGTTTTCTAGGTTTTTGGGGGTGCCGATTCCGAAAATGGCATCAATTTTCGAATTCAAGATGGCGGAAATCACTTTCTATTAGTCATCATGGGTGACGTTTTCTAGGAGTTTGGGGGTGACGATTCCGAAAACGGCATCAATTTTCGAATTCAAGATGGCGGAAAACACTTTCTATGAACAAGTCATCATTGGTGTCGTTTTCTAGGTTTATGGGGGTGCCGATTACGAAAATGGCATCTAATTTAGGATTCAAGATGGCGGACATCTTTTTCTATGAAAAAGTCATCATGGGTGTCGTTTTCTAGGTCTTTGCGGGTGCAGATCTCGACAATGACATCTTGAATTTCAAAATGGATGCCATTTTCGGAATCAGCACCCCCAAAAACCTACAAAACGACACCTCTGATGACATTTTTACTAAAAGTGATGTCCACCATCTTGAATTCCAAAATTGACCTCATTGTCGAGATCTGCACCCCCAAAAACCTAAAAAACAACACCCATGATGACTTTTCATTGAAAGTGATTTCCGCCATCTTGAATTCCAAAATGGACCTCATTGTCGAGATTAGCACCCCCAAAAACCTAGAAAACGACAATCATGACGACTTTTCATAGAAAGTGATTTCCGCCATCTTGAATTCCAAAATGGACCTCATTGTCGAAATCAGCCCCCTAAAAACTTAGAAAACGACGCCCTTGATAACTTTATCATAGAAAGTGATTTCCGCCATCTTGAATTCCAAAATGGATGCCATTTTCGGAATCGGGACCCCCAAAAACCTAGAAAACGATACCCATGATGACTTTCATAGAAAGAGATTTCCGCCATCTTGAATTCCTAAATGGACGCCATTTTCGGAATCGGCACCCCCAAAAACCTAGAAAACGACACCTGTGATGACTTTTTCACTGTAATCCAGTAGGTACCTGCAAGGTCCATCATTAGAACCTTAATCGTTGATACTCCTTTTCACTGAAAAATGCTTGACTGCCCGGAAGTATTTATATTTTTGCGACTTCATATTTTGAAAAATAGGCACAAAGCACAAACAAGACACGCCAAGCTAAACCACACGCCACACGCCAAAAAGCAATTCATTCAGCAAGCAGCAAGGTCAAAACAAAATCCAGTGAAGTAGGTAATGTAATACTGCTGACGGTGTGGCTTCCTTCAGTAGTGGTATAAAAGAGAGCAATGCTCGTCCTATCTTGTCGTCATTGTGAGAAATTAACCGATTAACTTGAAAATGTTTACCGGTTCATTGCGTTTCCCAAAAACGAATTACGAACGAATTTGGCACTGACGGGTAGCTCAATTGAACAGTTCTTTAACCGATAACCGCAAACGGAAACTAAACCCTTTTCGTTCGCGGATCAATGACCGAAACCGGTATGCCAAAAGAAACGTTTTCCGATCCCTGACTAACCATTTATAGAAAACTGTTCTATTGCTGCTTCCAAGAGGGTGACAGACAAGTTTATCTGAAAAAAGGACTAATGAATTCCCATTCAAATATCGGATTGACGGATCGATATCTGGGGAATCTGCTAAAAAACTATATAAAATATAAATAAAAAATTACGAAAGCAAACGCACGAGTTACTGTAAAATCAATACTTGTAAAAAACCCTAATTGCTATAGGATAGGAATGAATGCCCATAATATTTGATGATTTCTCTCGATTCATCTATGATTCCACCATAAGATCCTAATTTGTTGGCAATAAAACTACTTAAAAGATTAAAAATACAGATCGGTCCAACCGTTTTTGAGTTGATCAGCAACCGAAATACATAAAAAATCCAATTTTCGACGAACTAAGAACCTCCTATTTTTTAGACATTTAAATGTAGCACAGGATTTTAAAAAAAACATTGTTATTCTCGGCACAAGAAATTGACTACTTAATAATAATAACCAGAATATACTAATTTATTTATTACGATGCGATGTTAAAGTATAAGTAATAGGTATTAAGTAGGTACTTCGCGTGCTGATATGCCCATATTCCACTTTGTGTCGGTGGTGGCATTGTAGTACAAAAATACAACAAAAAATTAACTAAATATGACAATATCGCATAGTACTTTAACCCGATTCTAAGCATTGATAGCTGCCGTACAAAAGAAAACAAACGCGGCAGTCCTTGTTAAAATAAACAAACTTCACTCGCACAAACCTGATGCGTATATCCGTAACATCCCTGGTTTGAAGCGGTCTCGCGCAAAAATCAAGAATGCCGCCGCCGAAAAAGCGCTCAATAGTCTCGCTCGATGTTACCTACGCGTCGTAAGCTTTATAAAATAAAGGTAACCCTTTGCTAGGCTAACCATTTAGTAAGGATGGGTGAGCAAATATTCTTATTTTTAAGGGGAATTGTGATACCCCTTGTTCATATGGGTTAGCGCTTAGATAAGGGTTCTTAAAGCTAACTGATTGGGGCTTGATGTTCTTAAGGTTAGCCTTATGCAAAACCCTTACAAAACCCTTTGAAAGGGATAGCGGGCCGGTCCCTGAGCCACACCGGATGCGTGCGCAGCACGTGCACTTGCGCTATCGTATGAAATAGTACTTAGATGGCACACCGCTTGCGTGGCGTGCACGTGCGCAGCGGTGTGTCGTCTCTTATGGATATTCGTACTTTACAACGCGCACGCCACGCGCACGTCTACGTGCACGTCACGCACACGCATCCGGTGTGGCTCGGCCTTTAATCGTTAACCTCTGGCGCTATATATGACAATAATACTAACTTAATCGAATAAAATAACTTCTGACAAAATTTTCATTTTGTGACAAGCTTTTATTGGCAACTGTACCTACTTTTCTTTAAACATCCATCAACTAGTCACCAAGACAATTCTAAAGAGCCCAAACTCGGTAGGATTGCGTGATTTTATGACAGAGTTCGTCCTTATGACCATGTTCCGGCGCCATCATCAGATTAGCTCCATGTCATAATAATATTTACATATGTATGCAAATTTTCAGTATCACCGAAAACTGGGCAGTAGGTAAAATTAAAGTTTTAAGATTCCACCCGAACAAACATAGTTACATACATACATATTTACATGACAAGTTAAATAAAAGCTTGTAATAACTCCAAATGTTCACGTTTCATCTCATAACATGTACGACAATCTGCAAAGGCTATGGCATCCCTTATCGATAGAAGTGGCAATAAAGACGTCATCATCCGACCCATGTATTAAATTTAGCTCAGGGCGGCGCATGCGACCTCTATCTGCGCAGATTGCTTTCGATGAATTGCGGTTCCCCTTATTGTGTTGTGGAGCGGTGTACAAACATGACTGCGTCCGACAAACCGTGAGAGTTGGATTCACTTCGATAATTTGAACATTGCTCTGCACTGCTTATTAAAACACTGGCCTGTTTTATATATGTTGGTAATAATATATCAACCCAGAAAATGGTTGAATAGAAAACTCCCACTAATATCCGTTATTTTTCAATTCAATTGAAAATTACGGCTAATCTGTCTATGGAAACTATTTTTACAAAAAGTGCCGTTAACTAACCACCATCAATTCGAAATCGACATCGAGGGACGGCAGCGTATAGACGGGTTTTTAGTAACGGTCATTCAGTGTGGTCGATGTTTCGCGAATTGCATGAAGCAATGACCGCAGAACATATTTAAGGCCGATTAAATATTAGCCCGTTATGATGTCTAACCACGAGCATACATATCCTTACTGTCAATACTTTACTTAATAATTTGAATGCGACAGTAACTGAGTCTGTCTGTTACCTTATCACACTTAAACCATAGAACCGATTTTGATGAAATTTGGTGTGGTGATAGTTTGAGACTCTGGGAAGAACATATAATAGTTTTTATCCTGGAAATAATTCCTTAAGTGGGTGAAAATGGGGGTGGTATGGGGAATCAATTATTCAACCATAGGCAGCTCAGTCCTCGGTACTGCGGGCGAAGCCGCGAGTAAATGATTATTGAGATATGGGATAAATACTCAATCGATTGCACTTGACTTTCATCAAAGTTTGTACTAAACCAAACTAAACTACAATTGTTAGTACTAAATTTTATAATCATAAATTTCATAAAACATTGGAAGGTTTCAATAACACGGAAATAGAATCCCATAAATGTGGGTCACAGAAATAACACCATCAAGTATCAATAATACCAATAGATGAAATTAGAACGAGCGAACGACAGTGGGGGTCAATCATATGTAGGCAGATTCACTCCACGATCCACGACTGACAATGGGAACCCACGCGGCGTCACACGTCTATGTCTGTATCATGTTATCTTCAGAAAGCTCTCAGATTATGAACATCGAGAATGGAATGTTAAACATAGTACACGTTGATATAATTAGAAACGTCCTTTTATCAGAGGTCAATTTTATCTGCACAATGCAGTGTCTTCTCAGAAGGGTTCTTCGTTGGAATTAATTCAGTAATCAATGACTATATGTATAGGGACTAGAAATCTGAGAACGGCCTTAAACTGTTTCAAAAATCAAAGTCTGAAATTCTACGAATTAAAGATAAGTAGGTCTATTCATTTGCATTATTTTAGTTGGAGTTTCTGACATTGTCAGGTATATAACCAATTACTTGGATTGAGCAACTCTTTATAAACTGCTGTAACAAATTATAAGAAATTTGGTGTGGGGGCCCAATTCGGGTTCTCAAGTTTATCTACTTAGGGTTATCTTCAAAAAACCAAGCAAAGCTCGGTCACCCAGGTTCTTTTTTAATAATTCGTTTCCGAGTTCGTGTACAATTTAAACTCCAGGCATGTATTAGACCATACAAAAATAACTGTATACAAAGATTTTACTTTTCATAATTATAAGACACCTTTTACCTAAAAGTAATCCTAGGTCATGGGATTTTGAAGAACACGATTAGATACACACAATTTTGTATTTCTATTCTTATTTTTCACTTAAAACTAATTTGAAATTCAAGTGGCTATTCACTAACCCTTTTCTAAAAAAAATATATATATTCGATAATATTTCGTTTTGTGTTGTTTCCGTTTATTACATTTGTTTGTGACATGGTTTTGGCTTTCAGAGGGCCGTACATCTATATAAAGGTCCTTAAAACAATATATATTCGATCTGAAATTTTCAGTTCAATTGGCATTTGCATCTTATTTTTTGCGAAGAATTCTTTTTGTTTTACCCTCTGAATTGGATATTTTCAATAGTAGTCGATTAACTATATTTAAACAATATATTCCCTTCAATATTTATTTCTGACAGACTATCTGCGTTAAGACATAATTATTATCAAATACGGTTACAATGAAAAATAATGTCATGGCCTCTTAAGAGGATATACTAGCAAAAGGCCTTATGGAAATTAGGTACTTTTAAAAACTATTGCTATCGCATCGCCTCAAATCCCCCGTATTACAGTGCAAAAGGGACAACTGCAGAAAGGAACGATCAGCCGGTCTAGCACAACTCTCCGCGACTACGCTTGTCGCGCGGCATAGCATCATCTGTCTTTCTCGCATTGCATTGAAAGGAACGAGGCAGACAATCTTTCTCGCGCGACAAAGAGTCGCGTATCACAGTTGTGCTAGAGGTGCTGGCCTACAAAACGACTTGGAAACGGGGGATTACGTTTGTATGGAGGAACGGCCACTAGTATATCCTCTTAAAGTAGTATAAATGTAAATAAAAAGTTTATAGTCATGTTTTTTCATAAATCTCCATACTCAACTCACACTCTCATAGGAAGAAAACCAAAACATTAAAATACTTAAGGTTCGGTATCGAGGTCGTTCTTAAACTTGATACGACATTGCTTTGTAGTTGCAAAATGCACATCCTCTAAATTTCATCCTGATCCTGTATATTTTCTACCGATTTTAAAAATAAATGGCTCTCGATACGTCTGCTTGTATTTTACACGTGGTACCGTGCCAATCACTGAATAGCGTGACATGGATGTGCATGCATAACCCCCATCCGAATTCATTTAGCTGTCAACATTGGTGCTTCTGCTACACCGTGCAAGTGACTAGATGTCATTGTTTCTAATAACGGGACTGAATGGAATGTTGTAGGGTGTTTTTTCTACTTGCTACGTAGGTTAATGATATACAGTGCTACAACGTTGACTAGTGATAAATGTTAAATTTATGTCATTGAAAAATGAAAAAGTTGTAAGTTTGAGCTAGGAAACCCTGTGTTTCAGGACCCAGTTTCGTTATTCGAAACGGTTCCAATATCTTAACCTATGTATTTATACTAATTGTAAAGAATTTATACATAAAATGTGTCTAACGTTTTTGAAAAGAGAACTCAACAACTGACCTTATACACTTTTTATTGGCCTTGGCCATTATTTCAAAACGGTTGTTTTGTCTTTATTCGGAAAATCATAACATATTAGGTCCACCATACGACAGGGCAGTCATGGTTATAATATAATCGACAAAACATCCATTCCCTTGCGGACCTGCAACGTTACGTAACCTTGCAGAGTGGATCTGTTGCCAAAATTTCACTCCCGCACATACCTACTGCTCGCAGGGAGAATGGCGAAGTTCACTGCGGGCTAAACGTGACTACTGGAAACCATTTAACTTCCATGGTTGCAGCTTTTCTTAATGTATCTGGTTAATTACACAACGAAAGCGGCTCGTTTAGTTTTATGACAGGACTGTCGTTTTTACATCGTTAATTGGTTTAAAAATGGCTAATAAAGGTAAGATGAAGTGAATTAACTAATGCCGGCCTGAAGAACACGCTTGATGTGTGCTACCGACTCCCTCCACACGACACGCAAGAACGCATCCTTTTAATGAAACAACTCACGGTGTAATATTTAAGTCTGCGCGCTCCATATAAAAAAAATAGCCCTTAATCCCATCTATAATATTTTCAGAATATCTATTATCAGTTTCGCAATTTAGTTAGCGACTAGTTTTTCTCCTCGGGGTTTTACGTACTGTTTTATAAAAACTGTTATATTATTGTATATAATAACTAATCATGCGACTGTCACATCGGTAGTACGCTAAGCGCCATTCTAAATTCAGATGTAACGCTTTTTTCAAACAAGTTTATATATGCGTCAATACAAAAATATTTTAGCATACTAGATGCCAGATGTCAGCACAGTGCCTGCCAAACTGGATGGATGTTAGTACGATAGGCCGCCGATGGACATAGAAGGACAATATAAATTTGCTATGACTTTAAATTAGCTTATATGTGTAGAACTCAGCGCGCAATATCATGTTATACATAAATAAAAACAGAAAGTGTTGGTCAGCACACGGGTATATCAGTGTTCAGAATTCAATGAAGATTTGATAGAGCGTGCTAACCGTCGATCAAATAGGGCATTAAAGACATACCTAGTCGTTAGGCTGACAACGTCTATTAGATTACAGACAGATTTATGTGAAACAGGGTGTGCGTTCAAGGTGAACAAAGGTATTAGTTAGCCATGCGTGCGATCGATACTTTCCACGTCTTAACTCATTTTACTAGTTTATTAATTCTCAAATTACGAAAGCCAATTTACTCCACTCCAACACAATCGTTGCTAAAAGCATAGCGCTTGTTACGTGTTTTCGATGAGTTGGCTACTGCGTCTGCGTCGATTTCAGATGCGATTGCGTCATATTCGGCGTTTCGGAGCCGGCGCATCTGACATATTGTACATTACGGCTTACTTAGAAGTAGAAAGAACCAGTTTACAACGTACCCAATTATGACAATGTGATTTTTGATGGGCAATTAGATCGATGTTTTCTATGATATTTTATTTAATGCAAAGGAGGTATAACACACATTTCATTGTACACAATATTAAACTTAAATATGACGGGTCTAACCTGATATTATTAATTCATATTTAATTGTTTATTTTTATTATCTAATATCTGCCGGGCACAGTCATGGTTGCGGATGGACTAGGATGAACTGGCCAATCGATAAGATGTTATTGTCATATAGGTAAGTGGTGATTAAACCGATGGTAGTTCCTACTTTTTAATTCACACAAGATGGAATTATGATAGATACGATATGATCCAATTTAATTGACATTTTGTCCAGTGCTAGTGATAAAGAAGATAGAGAGACCGAACAAGTTTAAAAACACCGGCCAAGTGCGAGGCGGACTCGCGCACCGAGGGTTCCGTACAAACTTTAACTTACCCTAACATTATTGCCCGGTTCCCATCGAGTTAAGTTTGCACCTGATATCTATAGCATTGCATACAAATGAGGTGCAAACTTAACGCAGCCGGGTAGTTCAAATAGGTTTTTGAAATACAAAAAAACATTAGCTAGTTAGAAGACATAGTTATAATTTCCGTGTAATATTTAATATTTATAAAAATTGTGAAAATTTCAAAATTTTCACAATAAAGGGGACATGGTGTTTTTTTTTCACATTTTTCCTTAATAAAACAAAATCTAATCACAATAAAAAAATTGTTCGAAAATGTGCAGATCAAGCCCTTATTACCCTATTTGACCTAGTAACTAGACTTAAAATTATTGCGCCCCCCTCATATACGTCGTCTTTTTTAGAAAATAAAAACATATTCAGAATGTTATATGTGGGCTGACAATGTTTATAAATATTTCTAATTTCAAATAAATTGCATGATAAGTTTTTGAGATAGGGTCTAATAGTCAGAGACACAGATAGATAGACAGAGTCGCACCATAAGGGTCCCTTTTTTAACTTTTTGGTACGGAACCTTAAAAACTTACTTGTCTCATTTACAGCCAACGAATCTCAAATGGGACACTTGAGGCAGTCGGGTCGAAACTAAAGCAAACGAATAGTCGTTGGTCGCAACGTTCTAGTATCAAAAACGTAAGGTCATCTAAACATTCAAATTTGTCCTTAATACATTGTTTCAAAAAGTGTGGTGGTTTGCGTCCGCGTCGCAGCCGGCGGCCTCCGCGTCACGGAGGGAAAGGCATGAGGCCGCGAGTGGGCGACTGCGGCCGTTTAGAATCGATCCAAACACCACCATTTTCGATGCCAACTTCACTAACAGGATCTTCACAAATCAATATCAACATCAAGGTCAGAATGGGTAAGCTAAGCACCTAATGTTTGCTCGCACTGGCGATCTTATCTTATTAACTGCTCTCAGATTTAAGAACTGAATTGAATGGATCATGTTTATTTGAAATTAATGCCTGCTTATTAAGTAGTAGTGTAAAAACAGCTTATGTGATACTTGGCAAAAGGGCTCAGTTAAGGCTTATTTTTAGAATTGCGTACCTGTAAGATTACTTTGTTATCCTGTCTGTTAAGCCTCTTTTTACGGAACGCGTAGAGAATTCAAGTTCAACAATTAATTTGGTGGTTAATGTTTAAATGTCAAGTTATATATGCTGCTGATAAAAACAATTTTTATACTTGCGTTAACGTTTCCTGAATCTTTTTTTAAAAGCCTAGAGTGTTCCACTGCTGGGAAAAAGCCTCCCCTCTCTTTCTTCCACGTGTCCCGGTCTCGGGCAATCTCTCAACAGTTCTTCTGGAAAGAATCAAGCTCGTCCCGCCATCGTCGTGGAGGCCTACAGCGACGGCGGACTATATTTTGCCTACAAGTCGCCCGGCATGCGAGCGACATGTCCGGCCCAGTCCTGCTTCACCTTGCAGCTGTTTCGGTTATTTATTTATCCACTAGATAAGGACCAACAAGATGCTTACCCAATTTTAGGTAACCACGGCTTACCAATAGATATTTCAAAGAATAATAAAAAGTAATAAATGGTGACGGTTTAGAACTCATCCATCTTTGTCGACCGTATCAATCCTCAATACATTATTAATGGTTAAGATATTAATAGTATTTAATAGTTAAGATAATACCAACGATAATAACTAAGCTTGAAAAAAGAAAAACAGTAATAATAAAAAAAGCTGACAATACTGAAAAAGCATTTAATAGATCCTACAATCACATCCCTAGAAGCCGGGATGTGATTGTATAGGACACTTCGTCATCCTAGACATTGAGGAGATGTAACCAAATTTTGTCCTTCTGAAACGCTCATTGAATTTCAGGGCATAATATGCCCACACAGTTGGCAACTTTGTACAAGAACATAAGGTCAAAAACCCTTCTACTGTTACTTACTGATAATAAGTTGAAGAATTTTAGCCGCTCTCGATATGATCAAAGAGACCGAGATTTTGGAGAATCATAAAAACTCAAGATTGCTAATAAACATCTCTACTGTACCCTTTTGATACGATTTTTGAGAACATCGAAACAAGGAGCCAAACTTGTGAGCAGTATTCCAGGATACTTCTCACAAGGGTGTTGAAAAGCAATATTCTGGTACGAGCTTGTTTGAAATACTTGGTGTGATGGTATGGTTATGTCGGCTATCTGAGTTTTGGAACGTAGTTAGTATTGTATTCTTGATCCGGTCAGTTAGTTTCACGCCCAAAATACGGCGCTCAATGGCTCTTTGGCAAACCTGGAGGGTAGATTCTGAACTTGTGTCGAAGACCAAGTCTGTGCTCCATACGTCCAGATTAGAACAATGCACATGTCCATACATTTCCGTTTTAATGAAATCGGATGGTTTTCCTTCATATGTTCCTTCATGGACCAATAGCTCTTCCAGGCATTCTCGCTGGGCCTCGCGACCTCCTTCTCTTGTAGCATGGTGCCTAGTAGTCCGTAGCCGATGATGAGAACAGGACGATGTCATCGGCGAAACGCAATCTGTGTTTCGCCGATGACATGTTAATCGCTTCTCGTCATGAACGATGCCTTAATCCTCCCACCCAGTTGCAAGTTTCCTGAATACCTCGAGGGTACTGGTGAATAGTTTGGGCGACAAAGCGTATCCCCTTGCTTGACGCCCCCTTTTGTATTTACATTAAACGATGTTACGGGAGATTGTAGTTTAATACGGGCGGGCGCACTGTGGGCTGAAAATCGGCTTTCATGGAAATAGAAACCGAAGTCGAAAATATTCTTTTTTTTTTAAATCGCATTAGGTAGTCATGATCATACTACAATATGAGCTTGAGGTAATTTGGACATGTTGTTATTTTTTTATAGCCATATTAATACAAATATGTATGGAGAATAAGGGTATCCTGTATGGTCATCCCATTATGTACCTAGTTGACATGTAAGTAAAGAGTTTAATGACCTTTGAATGAAAAGAAAACACATTTACTAAATTACTTTTCCGCGTGTCAAAAATTAAATAATGACGGTAACCATTACTTCTTGGCAGGATATAGTGGTATTTTTCCATAGTTTACTAGATATTCCTAATTTTTCATATTGACTCCGTAGAAAGTAAAACAAAAATAATGAATGAACTATCCGTTTATCTTTCGAATTGACTGATAATGATTTTTCTAGGTTACAATTAAACACAGAACAAATTTAAAATAGAAAAGTTGATAATTTTTATTTTATATTTTTTTTGGATTTTAAGAAAAGTGCACCCAAGGCAGAAATTCCAATAATAACAAAAAAACATAAATAATTGTTACTATACGCATATGCAAGGATATTTCTGTTGAACATGCACTATCAGAGTCTTCACCTCTTTTACCCTTTGTTGTACGAGGGCTGCTATTTATATATCCGGAAACCGGGATTACAATCTTCTTAAATAGCATATTTGACCGCCATGGTAAAATTTGAACTTTTTTAAGTATATAAGGTATATTTTTTCTTCCTTATTAACGCTCGTGTTTTGTTTTTGACGGGTTTTAAATGTCATCTCGCAGCAAGAATGGAACTCACTCGTGAAAATATTCGTGCTATGATTTATTATGATTTTCGGCGTGGTTTAACGCAACAACAGTGCATAGATCAACTAACTTCAACTTTTGGTGATGAAGCCCCATCTAAAACTACTGTGTATCACTGGTTTAGTGAGTTCAATCGTGGACGTAGTATGCTTACGGACGAAGTTAAGGCAGGTCGCCCGAAATCGGTCGTTGTACAACAAAATATCGAGGCTGTGCGAAAACTTATAATGGACGACCGACATGTTACGTACCGCGAGATAGAGGCGACTCTGGGTATTTCTATGACCAGCATTAATAGCATATTACATAATTATTTGGCTGTAAAAAAAATTTGTTCGCGTTGGATACCCCACAACTTAACAAATGAGCAAAAACATGCTCGCGTCGAATGGTGCAATAAAATGTTAAAAAAATATAACCGTGGTGACTCAAAAGCCGTTTATAACATCTATACAGGTGACGAATCCTGGATCTATGCATACGATCCCGAAACGAAGCAACAATCAACGGTATGGGTGTTTCAAAATGAGCCGAACCCTACGAAAGTTACTCGTGCAAAAAGTACATTGAAACAAATGGTGGCCTGCTTCTTCGGTATTAATGGCCATGTAGCTACAGTGCCACTAGAAAACCGTAGAACGGTTAATTCAGAGTGGTACACGACCATTTGCTTACCGGAAGTATTTGAACAAATTCGTAAAACTAACCAGCGACGAAGAATCATTCTTCATCATGACAATGCCAGCTGTCATACGTCACGCGAAATAACTCTATTTTTGGAGGGTCAAAATGTGGAATTAACGGGTCATCCGCCGTACAGCCCTGACTTGGCACCCAACGATTTTTATTTATTTCCAAATATAAAGAATAAATTACGCGGTCAACGATTTTCGACCGCTGAAGATGCTGTCGACGCATTCAAACAACACGTTATGGAGGTACCTCAGGCGGAGTGGCAGAAGTGCTTTAAAAATTGGTTCACGCGAATGCAAAAGTGCATAGATCATCAAGGGGAATACTTTGAAAAACAATAAAACTATTTTCAGCCGTGTACGTTTGTTTGTTTTTTTGTTTCCGGATATATAAGTAGCAACCCTCGTATATGGGGTTAACTGTCACGGGAGAGGTACACGACCGTCAAACAAGCGAGCTAGTTAAACACAGTTTAATCATCTCAAACAGGTTACAGTATGCAGGGCTCACACGCACATGTATATATCTAACATCCCTCCACCTTATAGCTAGAACTAAATATCTTAATCGCTCTAAACTAAGTCCACACTTTGACTATCAGTGTCCGGGTCATCGTCCTGCACTGGCGTAGGAGTAGCAAACTGTGGGCTGATCGCGTGACGCCGCCTAGAGCATACGTCCGGTGGCGGTGTGACCGGCACCAGGCTCTGACCTGACTCCGGTTCTTCTAACCCAGCTGTTAAACTACCTCTTTCTCCCTCTTCTGGCGAACCCGCCTCATCATCGCCAGCAGCGGTAGTCGCTACGGCGGTAGGCGTTGCTGAGGTAGTAGGCGTCACCGCGGCAGCAGGCATTTCTGCTGTAGCAGGTATAGTTGCAGCAGCTGGGTTTGCCATGGTCGTTGACATCGATGCGTTGTCAGTTATGTCCGGCACGACGTCTGGATCCCACTGCGAGTGATTACTTTGAATGGAACACAGACGGGCCCTTATCTGATCAATGTGCCTCTTTACCTCGCAGTCTAAATGTGGTATATAAATTATATACATAACTCTGCCAATTTGTTGCCTTATGAAGCCCTCAATCCAAATGATTTTTTTATTTGTATTTGTATATTTTGTTACCCACACATTATCGTTAACTGTAAATTCTGGTCTTCGAATCCCTTTATAATATTTAGCCTGTAAGCACTGATTACGTTCCACGGTGTCAGCGACGGCTTGGGACGAAGGAGACGCCGCGAACGGGTTAATTAAGTCCAGTCGCGAACGTAAAGTGCGTCCGTAAACCAACTCAGCGGGTGACTTACCGGTGGTGCTGTTTTTAGAGTTCCTATAGTCAAACAAAAAATTACATATTTGGCTTTGTAATAAGGTATTATTAGAAGTGCTCAGTATTATTCCATTAAGTCCTTTTTTAACAATCTTAACAAACGACTCGGCTTGGCCGTTACTCGATGGGTGATAAACAGGTGACAAAATGTGCTTTATACCATTAACGGAACAAAATGACTTAAACTCCTGAGAAGTAAAAGAGGTGCCATTATCGCTCACTAAGGTGTGAGGTATACCGTATCGCGACATGAAATCGCATAAGCGGTCGATAACTGCTTTCGACCCGTGCGATGAACACATGTTGTAACATTCAACCCATTTGCTGTATGCGTCAACAATGATTAGGAAAATGTGATTATTCAAGGGTCCGAAGAAATCTATGTGAAGTCGATAAAATGAATGCGGGGGCACCGGCCAGCTAGCGAGCGGCGCATGCGGCGGCGCGGCGCGCAGCGCGGCGCACACGTCGCACGCGCCCGCCAGCCGCTCCAGTGTCGCGTCCACGCCCGGGAACCAAAATCGCTTCCGCGCTTCAGCTTTCATTTTTACCACGCCAAAGTGCGAAGTATGCAATTCATCGCATATGCTTTCCCTCAGCGTCGGTGGAATTACGACTTTATGCCCGCGCATTAAACACCCATTCTCATACGATAGCTGTGATCGACAGTAAAAATAGGGTTTTATATCGACATCGGTCGTCTTCCTCGGCCACCCGTGCATGACGTAACGCTTAACTGTACTAAGTACGCTATCGCGGTCGGTCTCACGCTGCAGGTCGGCTAGTGTCACGGGCAACCCACCCTCCTTTACAAAATTAACGTAGGCCGCCCTCTCCTCGCATTCCGCAGCCTCGGCCCGCACCGCCGCCTCCTCCGGCGCCCGCGCCGGTACACACGCTCGCGATAAGTAATCAGCACTATTCTGTTTACTAGTTATATACTCTATTGTATAGTTATATGCTGATAAAAATATCGCGTAACGTTGTAGCCTATTGGCGGATATTTCGGGAATACCCTTGTGTGGGCCGAATATTGATAAGAGTGCTTTGTGATCTGTCCGCAACACAAATGGTACAGACCGACCGTATAGGTACTGGTGAAATCGCCTTACCCCAAATATTATCGCGGTAGCCTCCTTCTGAATCTGCGCATATTTTCGTTCTGCTGACGTAAGAGTTCTAGATGCGTAAGATAAAGGTTTTTCTTGTCCATCGGCACCGATTTGGGATAATATCGACCCTAAGCCGACGGGGGAGGCGTCAACAGTCAGGATTAAGGTAGCATTTGGGTCAAAATGCGCTAATGTTTCCTCGGACGCGAGGATATTTTTTACTTTTTTGAACGCGTCGTCGTGGGCCGACGTCCACTTCCATTTTTCATTTTTTTTTAATAATTTGTATAATGGACTTAAGATTGACGACGCAGCCGGTACAAAATTCCGATAATAATTCGCAAGACCTAAAAATGACTGTAGTTGAGAAACGTTCAAGGGTTTTGAAGCCTCTAGAATAGCCTTTACTTTTTCGGGTGATTTTCTAACTCCATTTTTGTCTATGACGTGTCCGAGATATGCAACTTCGTCCTTGAAAAATTCACACTTGCTCATTTGTACCGTCAAGTGTGCATCCTCTAACCGTTGCAGCACCGCGGTCAACCTCTCTTTGTGTTGCTCTTTGTTCGCGCCCGTAATGAGGATGTCGTCTAACAAAAAAATGATTCCGTCTATTCCCGCTAGCACGCCCTCCATAGCGCGCTGAAAAATTGATGGGGCAGGGGCGAGGCCGAAAACGAGCCTTGAAAATCTTAAAATTCCACGGTGGGTGTTAATACACGTTAAGTTCTGTGATTCCTCGCTAAGAACGAACTGGTTGTAAGCCATAGATAAGTCTATCTTACTGAATTGAACTCCCCCGTATAATTTGGATAATAGATCGTTAACAGACGGCAATGGGTACTGGTCGACGATTAGTTGTTTATTAATAGTGACGGAATAGTCGGCACAGATTCTCAACCCCCCGTCTTTCTTCAAAACTGGCACGATCGGTGACGCATATTCTGAATGTTGAACCGGTTCTAAAATACCTAACTTAATTAATCTATCTAACTCTTTATCTATCTTTTCTTTTAACGCATATGGTACCGGTCTGGCTTTGAAGAAAATAGGTTTAGAGTCCGGTTTTAAGTGTAAATCAACAGTGTACTTATTAAATTTCCCTAGATTTCCCGAAAAAACTTGAGGAAACTTAGCAGTTAACTCCTTGATAAGATCTTGGTCACAATGGTGATCTACGTGCGCGGAAACAGCATGCACGGCGCGTGCGCCGGCGCCGCCGTTCGCCGTCGCCAGCTCCAGATTAAACGCGCGAATGAAGTTCCTACCAAGGATCGGCGGCCCTCCATTACAAACCACATACAATGACAACAAATGGGTTTCACCGCTATACGATATTGGTACACTTAATATACCTTTCGTTATAATATTGTCGCCCGTATAACTTAATAGCTTTTTATCCGTGATCGATAATGGCAAATTTTTGAAATGGGAATTATAAGTATTCTCCGAAATAACGCTCACAGCTGATCCACTATCTATTTCGAACTCTAAAAACAGATCACCGACTCGGACGCACTCCGTCATGGGTTTACCCTTTATGCACCGAATATTAAAAAAATGCTTACCGTCGTCTCCATCGTCCTCATTACCTTCTTCCACGTATTTCACCTTCTCTTTGAACGAACACATTCTACGAAGATGACCTTTCTTATTGCATTTCTTGCACTTATAGTTTTTGTACCCGCACTGATCAGACTTATGGTTGGTAAACCCGCACACACTGCACTTTTCCCTTTTGGAGATGTTGAACACGGTGTCCGTGCTGGTCGCGCCCGCGCCGGCCCGGCGGCGCGGCGCGCGCACCGCACGCTCTCTGCCAAGTCGATGGCCTTGGCCAGGGTTAGATCCTTTTGATCCTGCGCGAACAGTTTGTCCTTTTCATGTCCCGCCACCATGCCCATGATAAACCTATCCAGCAAGGCTTCTTCCAAATTTTTGAATGCGCAATGTGCCGCCAACCCCCTGATCCTGGCAGCCCATTGAGTGTGACTTTCACCTGGCCGCTGCGTTGCCGAATAGAAGGTAGATTTCTCGGCGAATCCGAAACGCTTTGGAGTAAAATGATCGTCTAGCAGTTTGGTTATCCTTGAATAATCCAGTTCTTCTACCTTATCAGGCAATGCCAGGTCACTAGCTAACTTGAACGACGATTCGCTCAGTGAGCTCAACAATATCGCCCTACGCTTAATCGCAGATTTGTCAGTTTGCTCATTTAAATCGTTTGCAATAAACCATTGATTTAAACGCAATTTATAGCTGTTCCAGTCGTGTGAAATATGATCGAACGTCGACAGAACACCGAACGATACTCCCGTGGCCATTTTAAATCGAAACGCGAGTCCGAACGTCGCCACGTGTTGTATATGGGGTTAACTGTCACGGGAGAGGTACACGACCGTCAAACAAGCGAGCTAGTTAAACACAGTTTAATCATCTCAAACAGGTTACAGTATGCAGGGCTCACACGCACATGTATATATCTAACACCCTTATTCTCCATGACATATTTTGATTAAGATGTCTATAAAAAAATAACAAGTCCAAATTACCTCAGGCTCTTTTTGTAGTATGATCATGACTACCTAATGTAATTTCAAGATAAAAAAAGAATATTTTCTACTTCGGTTTCTATTTCTATGAAAGCCGATTTTCAGCCCACAGTGGGGCGGTGCTTGAGGAATAGATATTGGAGATGAGGTGAATGTATGTGGATTATATGCTTGTAATGCGGAAAATATGGATGGGTGTGCAGTACTGTCAAAAGCTTAAGAATAATCGGCATTTAGTTTGCGGATGATCCGTGGTAGAAAGCGCAAGTCAAAAACCCGCTTGTTCTGGAGGCTGGTTACTGTCCAATTGACCAGCAATGCGACCCTATTATTTTAATAAAGACTTTATGAAACAAGGCTGAGAGGTCCATAATTTAGGAGGTTAGGAACAAACGGTGACATTTACGCATTCATGTCATTTGTAAATCACACCTTTTGTTCTTAACCATGTACCCTACATGCATGTTTTTTTTATCGCTTTTCTCAACTAAATATCAAAATACTGTAAAAACTATTTCAAAATGTGAAATTAAAATCAGCTAAGAAATACGCATGATATAGGCATTTTAAACTGCTAATTAGACAGACAGGTCCGATATGCACTGTTATGTCGTCGTGCACTCCGGCCATATAAACTCCATATTAATTTCCGTTTTGCAAGAAAGAGATAGAATGAAATCTTTGATGGCTTATATCTTGGTTATTTTTATAGTTATTCGAAAAATTATTTTTGCCTACTGTTTGTAACATGAATAAGCTTTTAATAAAGCAAAAATAAAAATTCATGCATATTCCCTATTATGAATATCGGTTCATTTATCACCTTTTTTATGTAATCAAAGTTTTTTGGGAATTTGCCTTATTTTAAAATGGAATTAAAAAGATTTGTAATATGTGGTAAAAAGTGTAGGTTGTCCTATTTTCAGTAAATGTTTTTATATTATTTTAATATTAATAAAACACTCGCGTTAAGTGTGCACGTCGTGTATATGTTACATCATGAAACGCCCTAGATACTAGGTGCACACTTAACTTAAGCGGCTAGTTAGGTTGGGATAAGTGAAAGTTTGTAAAAAATAAAACCGACTCCAAAAAAACTAAAAAGTAAAAAATAACGCCATAATTCAGTTTCTTCAAATTACTTACAAGTAACCGTTTGTATAGTCAATCTATACAGTATATACCGTTAATCTTATTTTGGCGTCGGTGCCATATAAAGAATGTCTAAAATATTGAAAATTGACGATTTTAGTAAGTTGTGACACGATGGCACCGACTCTAAAATAACATTAATGGTATATACTGTATAGATTGAGTATACAAACGGTTACTAGTAAGTAATTTGAAGAAACTGAATTATGGCGTTATTTTTTAGTTTTTAGTTTTTATTGGAGTCGGTTTTATTTTTTGTTTAAAAGTTTATTTATTTTACACTTTTTAACCGACTTCCAAAAAAACGAGGAGGTTTATTTATTTTACACTTTCTAGTTAATCTTTACTTAAATGTGTATCTCGTGACGATTCGAACAAGCCCAAACACGGCTAGTATACATTATTTTATTACATAGATCTAGTGCCTACCTTCCGGCTCCATCATCAAATCAATTCGATGGTACCATTCTCATCAGGAACATTCAAATTTGTGACTATGAAGTTGCTTAGCTAAATTAATTAAGATATTTTGTCGCCACCCGTAAATCATTTATCATTGAGGAGTTCCGATGGCATTCTGTGGTCTTCTGCATCAGTTCCACTTCACCAATTTACACTTTCTGAATGCAAATGCTTATTATGTTTCTTATAATACCAAAATCGCTATATGTATGCCTACAATATTTGAGGAGTTCCTTCAATTCCTAATGGATTCCATCATCAGATCTTCACCAAAATTAAAAGGGATCAACTAGAAAGTACCTTCTATAAAACCAAAAAAATTTTTTTGAAATCGGTCAAATAGTCTGAGTAATCGGTGAACATCCAAAAAAAAAACATTCCGTCGAATTGAGAACCTCCTCCTTTTTTTGGAAGTCGGTTAAAAATATTGAATTTACTAGGAATAGACTCCCTTTAAACCGCTTTGTGATTTATCTTCACCATCCCTAGTTTGAGAAACACTGCATAGATCAATAAACTGAGAGGACAAGACATTATAAAAAAAAAAAAAAACATTCCGTCGAATTGAGAACCTCCTCCTTTTTTTGGAAGTCGGTTAAAAATAACAAGGGCCAAGAGACAGGAAGAAGAAGATGATTGTACGTAAACAAATATGTAGTACCTAATTTATGCCTCCTGCTACCGAAGCGCACTGGACGTGTGCTTTGTTTATCGAGAACCAGGTGAAGGACAACCATTGGTATGAGAACAGATAATCAAATAATTGCGAAAACATACCTGACTTATTGCTGAACTTTATATTAAAACACGTTTCTGCACTGCACTGGGCACATTACTGTAGGAAGAAACTAAGCAGGAAGTTGCTGACATAATTAAAGTAGGTAATTTGATATTACCCAAGCGCTGTTGTTTCTATTTTTATGTCATAAATAATTATGCCGCTTGTGGGCTAATGTCAGACGGAGGCTGGACGAATACAGATCGAGATCGGGTGGGACCGGTTCGGCCGCAGCCGCACGAGCGTGAATCATTCTAGTCAGTCACCACTAACTGCATGTGTTGTTCTCACACTCGTTATATTGAGACGTACGGGGATTTATATCAATCCGATAGTGGGTTAAACAAACGAATATGAACCTATTTGCAAAAGAATTCAACAATAGAGGATGCATAGCATTGATAGTTATCAGCATTCTTCAAAAAACATGCAAGGCTTTTCTATCAAATTAACTTTTCAAGTGCAATAATAAAAAATACTCATCTTACGTGAGAATTGTATAAAATAGTTGTCAGCTTATTATCTGTGATTTCCGAGAGTGCTGTGAACCCAATGGGGGCAGGATGAATCACATTGGAATGGCCCATACAAATAAATACAAGGCATGTAATTCGAAGGCTCTAGCGCTGGTTGAGTCATGGGAATGCGGCTGTTTGTGTACGGCCGTTAAGGGAATTTTCGTAGAGAATTCCTGTTGGAATTTAAAACTCGATGCTGTAATGTCGGGAGTAAATAAGGGTTGTTAATCCTAAATTTAACTGATAATTAAAGAACGCGCAACATAAAGTGAGTAACGTATAATAAAGACTTAAACTTTAAGATGGGCTTCTTTCTAGGTTCTAGAATATTCAGTGCCCTTGAGTGAAAACCGGACTATAAATAGCTGACGGCAAAGCTCTGGAGTGTATGTCCCTCCATGTCCTCGTAAGTGCTTCATTGTTTGCATACCGCTTCGCTCCAGACCTTAGAGCGAGGACGCCAGATAGTCGCTCCTGGGATAACCCCTCCGACGTGTTGTCACGGCCGAACGTATCGCGGACGTGCAACTAATCAGCACGGTTGCATGCATCATGTCGTTGTAACTAATACCGTTGTATTTTAAACGGGAGCGAGGTCGATACCCTGTGGTCCGGGATTTTAAACGTCGCAATCGGTTCATAGAAGCAAGCACTCTCCGTAATGGTTGGGTAATAAATTTTACATGAACAATACCGTTAAAGTCTCGTTTGCGATTCATTGTAAGTATTCATTAAATCAATATATAATAGATACTAGCAGCCGCCCGCGACTTCGTGAATGAAAATGTCCTAGAAGGTACCTCAGCGTTTCAAAAGGATAATATTTTAAGGCGTAGCAAAAAATGGTTGTCTGTAAAGTCGGTTTACGAACGATAATTTTACGTGTTAACGTCACAAGAAAACCGGGGTCATAATATTACTATGACACCTATTTTTCTCCTCCCTCCCTCTTTCTCTCTCTCCTTCCCTCTCTTCCTCTCACTGTCTCTTTCTCTCCCTCCCCTCTCCCTCTCTCTCCTTCCCTCTCTTCCTCTCCCTATATCCCTCTGTTTCTCTCTCCCTCCCTCCCTCTTCTCTCCCTACCTCTCTCTTCTCTCCCTCCCTCCATCTCTCTCCCTCATTCCCTCTTCCTATCTCTTCTCTCCCTCTCTCTCTCCCTCCATCCCTCTCTCTCTCCCTCCTTCCCTCTTCGTGTTTCACTATAATTATTCATTAATTAACACATAACCCACAATCTTTTTGCAATTTCAAGTTCCTAAGTCCAAAGATTTTACGTTGCACATACAAACTTCCATCCTTTGTTTTACCCCCCCAGGAGATGAATTTTGAAAAATCAAGAATATAAGTTTCTTGATTTTAAACATACAATCTATTCACGTAATTTTAAGTTTCTAAGTCCAAAGATTTCACGTTTCACATACAAAGTTCCATATCTTGTTTTACCCCCTTAGGGGATGAATTTCGAAAAATCAAGAATATAAGTTTCTTTATTTTAAACATACAATCTATTCACGAAATTTCAAGTTTCTAAGTCCAAAGATTTTACGTTCCCCATACAAACTTTCATCCCTTGTTTTACCCACTTAGGGGATGAATTTCGAAAAATGCTTATGTAACCGACTGCGAGAAAATCAATTCTCTAGCGTTAGTAGTTTCGGCTTTGCGTTGATGAGTCAGTCAGTCATTCAGTCAGTCAGGACTTCTTCTTTTTCAATATATAATAGACATTACAGTTAAGTGGCAGATAAATTGATGTTTGTTTACCTTTACAGCGATGACTTGTATTAGTGTTTTGCTGTCATTCCATAACCTGTAACCAAAGGACATCAATAATTTTAATGAATATTACAATTGTGGTAATACTTTTTAATGACGACTCATCAACCCATAATTTACCTTCATACCTTGTTACAATTTATCTAACCTATCTAGTTTATATTGGGTGGTTCTCAACCTCATACCTATATCACGTATAATATTCTTGTTATATCGTATGAGGACTAACAAACTAGCTATTACGGCTACATTGATTTGTCTACAGTGGAATAGTTGCTTTGCCTTGCAGAGTTTATTGGCACAATCCCTAATGATAAATCTTGTAGAACAATGAGTAATAAATCGTATAAAGTTCTCGACCAAAATATGGGCCACTACGCTACGCTACGTCACATTCAATCGATAAGACCCATCTGTAACCCTAATACAAGTCGGTCCACATCACCAATAAATAACATTGAAACGAGTGAAAACTATTTTTATAGGGGCATCCCAGGTTGTGCTTTATTTTTAAGTGCAGGCAGTCTAGCTAGATCGATGAATACCTGAGTGAGTTGAACAACTTTGAACAAGACATATCTATTGTAAATAACACTCTTACTAATATTTTGGCTTGTAATTGAGTGATTCTAAAGTTTAAGGTTACATTACTGTGTGATGAGTACTCTCTCTAGTACGTGAAAGAGACAAGTCTAGGCTTGGTCCCGTTGAGTTCTAGTCTGGGCCCTAATAAAAAAAGTACAGACTTGTTTTAGGCACAAAGCACGCCGTACATTGGTTTTTTTTTTTTAACTGGGGCTCCGTATTTGTTGTAGTAGCAGGTACGATTACTTGACTCCCGTAGAGTGCCTCGCAGTTATCGCTGTGTAAACAAACACAGCGAGTAAACATTTGCAGTGACGCCCAAACCAAGCTTATCGCAATATACGCTTGGGATTCCATTATCATTGACAAACAACTCTATGTCTTGTAACAAATATAGGTAAGACATCTCAGAATCAGACGGCTCAGATTAAGGTTTCAAGTACTTTGCCGACAATATCTCATCAAGACAAACAAATATTAGTTCACTAAATTTATAGTATACTTTAGGCGGGTGGCGAGTGTCAGTCGAGTCGGTGCCATCGTGTCACAACTTAATAAAATCGTCAATTTTCAATATTTTACACATTCTTTATATGGCACCGACTCCAAAATAACATTAATTGTATATACTGTATAGATTGAGTATACAAACGGTTACTTGTAAGTAATTTGAAGAAACTGAATTATGTCGTTATTTTTAACTTTTTAGTTTTTTTTGGAGTCGGTTTTATTTTTTTGTTTAAAATTTTATTTATTTTACACTTTTTAGTTAATCGTTACTTAAAAGTGTATCTCGTGACGATTCGAACAAGCCCAAACACGGCTAGGATACATTATTTTATTACATAGATCTGGTGCCTACCTTCCGGCTCCATCATCAAATCAATTCGATGGTACCATTCTCATCAGGAACATTTAAATTTGTGACTATGAAGTTGCTTAGCTAAATTAATCAAGATATTTTGTCGCCAACCGTAAATCATTTATCATTGAGGAGTTCCGATGGCATTCTGTGGTCTTCTGCATCAGTTCGACTTCACCAATTTACACTTTCTGAATGCAAATGCTTACTATGTTTCTTATAATACCAAAATCGCTATATGTATGCCTACAATATTTGAGGAGTTCCTTCAATTCCACATGGATTCCATCATCAGATCTTCACCAAAATTAAATGGGACCAACTAGAAAGTACCTTCTATAAAACCAAAAAAAAAAAATTTGAAATCGGTCAAATAGTCTCTGAGTAATCGGTGAACATCCATAAAAAAAAAAAGAGAACCTCCTCCTTTTTTTGGAAGTTGGTTAAAAATAGTTGAAATTTGTTTAGCCGTTTCGACGCGTTGAAGCCATAATGTCACATACAAACATATACAAAATCCAACTATAATATTTCTCCACTCAGTGACCTACAAATAGTACGAATAGCTTATTTTTTTGAAAATATCTTCATACTACAGTCATTTCATTTTTATAACTTTATAATAGTATAGATAGGTGTATTATTACTATTATTTGTTAGAAAAATAAATATATCTTCTTCTCCTTATTCTAATTTCCTAACTCACGAATTGTTTATTGAAGCGTTGGTAGTTACTTATACCTATATCTCAATATTCTCAGGTGAAATGGAATTACTTAGACGTCAGCGTTAAATATTCATCTGAAAATTGAAAGGAAATCGATTTCCGCCGAACGGCTAAATTTGCTCAAGCAAAAAAAGAAAGTTTGAGATTTCTCGCTTTTGGATTATCTAAATTTACTGTTTCAATATCGGTTTGTCCTCGTTCCATGGCAAGTTACCAGCAGCGGCCGTTTTTGTACGGAAGGCAACGAACAAAATAAATAACGATAATCGCCCTCGGTAGGATGAAATGTGGGCGTAATGTGCTTTCACTATTCGCGACCAATATCCAATATCGAGCAGGAGTTCACACGCTCGTCCTTATGGTACACTAAATATTTATTGTGAAATCATTAGCTATATTTGGTTCAAAACACGCATAATAGACGTCGTATAGATTTCAAAATATATTTGAAATACAGTTGTTTATTTTTGATTTATTTGTAACTTTATAATAGTGTAGATAGTTATTGTTTATTTTTTTATCTATTGAGGAGGCCTGTGTCCAGCCAGCAGTGAACGTCATATGGCTGAAATGATGATGATGATGATGTTAATTTTTATTAAATTTTCATAATCTTACGCCTCACGTTTTTAGGGTTCGGAATGTGTATTGACGGGAGTTCCCATAAAAGAAACGCGTTTTTAGGTATTTTTAGCGTAATATTTAGCATCATATTATCTTTTGAACCGTAACAGGTATACATTTAAACATTTCACAAAATGTTAATTGCTATAGTGTGTATAAGAACAAATAATAGAATCAAAACAAAGTTACAAGGGTATGGAGATCACAAAATAACTTGTTTCTCTCGGAGGTTTTTTGCATACGGTGGTACGAAAGCCTTCGTACGTGAGTCCGACTAGCCCTTGAACAGTTTTTGGTTGATTGTTTGCATTGGTCTGCTTTTCAGTATAGTTAAGTAGAGGCTACTCGTATTGACATACATTATACCTAGCACAGGCTCTTTGACTTGAGGAAAATGGCCCGTTCTCATGTCATGCCTTTGCCTATAGTCGTGGTGCAACACAGACCCGTGGCTGCCGCGCGGGAGCAGGCCGGGAGGTGAGCGACCGGGCCGCCGGTCATCGTCGCACACGCAACAACTGATTCATCTGCGCCAGCGCAGATCTATTGCGCAATTATTAATTCTATTTGATGACCCTGACGGTCACACATCGTCCTTATAATGTGTGCTTTATTGCTAGTGAGAGAGTGAGCGGTATTGCTGGATGGAAAATTATGATATGTACCTACGCCGCTCATAATGAAACAAGTTTAGGTTCCGAGCTATGAGTAATTATTGTTTTCGATAAGCTTCTATAGCTTCCTTAAGTTCAAGCAATAATTTACTTAGTGATTGATTTTTACTCCTTACCTACATATAAATGTACAACCAAGGCCCATTAAAACAAGAGGACTGACACTTGCCATACTTTGCATCGTGTTCCGATCGCAAGGAGATATTTTGGCAAAACTAGATGGCGCCATAAAAATAAACATTTAACTATGTTATAATTCAATTAAGAAACATAGTATAGTAACAATTAGTTTGCAAATAGCTAATAATAAATAAATCGTAACATTAAATAACTGTGTCAAGCTTGCAAAGCTGAATAATTGTAAAAAATAATTCTTATACATAGATGACGTTGTACATATCGGGGAACGGCTTTTTATACGGAGATGGTCAGTCTTCTTGTTTTAATGGTCCTTGGTACAACATATGCAAGTATGCCCATTAGTATGAATGACCTTTTCCACGACACGAGAAGAGATAAAAAGAAAAGCATATTTATTATATTACTGATACTCCTTATTTTCCTCATTTTACGTACAATCATGTCACAATTCAACTCTGTTATCTCATCACTGGGACATAACCATGTAATTTTCTAATTGCTTGCCAAGTAGTATAAATAAGCAAAATGCTTTTAACTATTTAATCTGTTTAAATGTAAACAATTCAATTTATAAAACTGATAAAAATGCGAAATGGATTATCGTCAGCCATTTTTTGTTAAGATTGAAAGTACGTGACTAATGGTTATGCAGACCAGTACTTTTATCAGTTAATGACTAACTCGGTTAAGTTAATGACGTACGTAATCATTATTGACGTAAGTATAATAGGTTAAATAAGTATTGGTATATGACACAACGAATAATTGCATTTCGCGAAAATTTTACTCCCAAGGGTTGAATTTAAATTTATTATCTCAAGTTTAAATGAAAATATGAATTTTAAACTAATTTATCTCATGTTGACAAGATTACAATACACGTGTTAAACGTACATCACTGCTAGTGTCAATGTTATTTAGTAGCTTTAGTATTTACGACACCAGCTATTGTCTGTACATATAAAATCATTTGTACATTTGTTTATTATTGTTACATAAGAGCTAAAGCACAGCGCGCTCAGTTTAAGTAGTTAAATAAATGTAAGTAATAAAATACGGGTCTGTAGATGGAATAAATAATGCAACTAGAACATCACGTGCGTAACTAAATCCATCCCACGTAATAAGCAGTGAATTAGTCGGCTTTAATAAGTTTACGTATGAGCCCTGACGTCTGCTTTGTTTATGCATGAGAAGCAGCCGTCACAAGGAGTCCCTTCGTGGAGTGGGCTAACAAATGAGTAGCCTAAAGCCTAATTAGAATGCTAGCCGTGATCCGAGTCGGTCCTGCACTTTCTACCAGCAACAATAGAATCCTAGCGCATTGTAATAACGTACGTCCGCCTTTGAAATAATGTCGCATTTGCAATGGAGGTCTCGGGGTACATTATAGAATGGGTAAGACGCGCTAGACAAAGGATGTTTGGAAAGCGACTTCTTAAATTTTTGGTGTAGGGTAGGGGTAACATTAGGATGGGGACGTTTCATTTCAATACTGATTTTACCACAAGATCAACATAGCGGCCACAAGAATCATTAATTATAACTAGCGGTTACGTTGCATTTACATAATAGATACGATTTTTATATACGCTCTTGAAAAAAAAGTTACCTAAATTGACACCATTAATAACTTAGACAAGTTTGACGCCACGCCACTGTAAACTAGGGGTTTCATGGCACAAGTATTTTGCTTATCCCTACGAAACTCGTATTTTTTCGGGATAAAAAATTACCATGTCACTAAATGCTCCATATTCTATTTCTATGCACGTTAAATCTGTAACTTCTTTCTCAATTGAAACGGCACAAATCAATTCAAACACCTTTGTAACATTTGGCGTTTGCCTTCACAACCAGAAGAACGAAGCTATACGTAACGATTTGGCAGCCAGTACATTTGGGTATCAATATTGTTATATTAACGGAGGTCAAACGGGCGCTGATAAGCGAGTTCGCGAGGCGATGACCTCGGCAGTGTCGCAGTGCGCAGCTGTGCTTCCTCGGTACGTGCTCGATGGCCACGAGACCCAAAACACCCCCAACCGTTCTGTGATGCCACATTGTTTGCGGAGGCTGCCGCGCGATGGGATTCGTTCAATTTGGTAGCGGTGCTGTTTACGCTTGTATCTTGTATCACAATTACCGAGCATGGACGCGTTTGTTTAGCCAAGTAAAAAAGGTTTGCATTCCCTTTAGTGTTCTTTACCCTACTGTGTTACAAACCCTAATTATTTTAATTGGTATTGCTTATCATATCACCACACCGCAACAAAGTTAAATGAATAGTTAGTGCTTTCCTAATGCATAATTGATAAATTCAGGTCTTACTTTGTGGAATTACATTAATCTTTCCTTAATGCAGTTAACTTTTCAGTAAGTGAAATCATATTTATCATGGCAGTAGCTTATTGTAAGTGATTTTCTTACTTGTTTTAGCAATATCTTTATAACTACATACGCTAGTTAAATTCAAAGCAATTAGCTAATCAGAAACAAGATGGACAAAAATATGTTTACATACAGTCAAATTTAATAAATATTTTTCAACAGTTGAAAATGGGCATCTAAATAAAAAAATAATTGGTGGAACATTTAACGATGAAAATCGATAACGCAATATCACTACACCACGGTCACGTAATGTTACCTATTGCAGTACCTAGCTCCATACCGTACCTAACTGCTGTTTAGTTCCATTGAATGGAGTGTTCAATAAAATTGCTTGTAAGAGTCAATGTAGGTTATTATTTAGGGAGGGGTGTTTCATCTACATTTAAAAGGTCGATTAAAGCAGTCTGTGATCATAACCAATCATGTATCCCAGCGACTTCTAAAGTGGGTTTCGTCCGCGAAACCCAGGAGTTCTATAGTAAAGTCACCAGGATTCTCAAATATTAATTTTTGGCTACATAATTCTACAGTTAAGTACAAATATTATTTTTAAATAGCGCAAAAGCGCGCCGGTTCCGTAAAGGTATTTGGTGGGGATAAAAATAAAATATGAAAAAAGCACTAGCAAAAGGGCGTATCTCCACGGCACTTAGGTCCTTTAGCTGCGAAGTGCAGTTTTTCGGCAATAACTCAAAAATTTTTTTGGACATACCGTTTAGAAAATAGAAGGGGGTCGGGGGGACACAATTTATGCAAATTTCAGAGCGATTATTTCCGAAAATATTCAATATTTTTTTAAAAAACCACAGTCTTTTTAAAAGAACTGTCGAAATATGTGCCACACATTGACATTTGCTAAAAGACAAATCAGTTTCGGGTACATGTATGTAGTCGCAGGTGCCCAAAACTGTTGCAACTATTGCAATGTCGTACTCGTAGCTCGAATAATAATTTACATTAGTTGAAATGGATTAGGATTGAAATATCCAAGTCCATCCACCCTCGACACCGCAAGCGGCCACCACCTTTGCAAGGTCACAACTCAGCCCCACATGCCTTTATTATAATACTGATTCGAATCGTTCGAATTAACTTTATTGCGGCATTTCGTGTTGTTGACGTAATTAACAAATTGATCCTTATTTTTTAATGTTTTACGTTCTGGTTCTTGATTATTTGCGCAAAATGAGTTTCCAACAACTAAGTAGGTAAGTAGTCTACGTAAGTGAAAGAAGGTACATGTTTCATAAAAAGATAAGGAGATGGTTAATGCGATTAAGTGCAATTGTTTGCATTTTAGTTTCCGTAGTTGCCTAACGTAAAAATTAAAAAAAAAAAAATATAAAGATAACGAAGGTGGACTCAAAAGCCTCTGGTTTGAAAATTGCACGGATTGGAAACGATAGTGCCTGCGATAGTCCTTCTGATTTTGTTTCATATGTTGATGTTGATTGATAATACGTATGGCACAGTGGCGTGGCGTCCATATAAGCCGATTCCCATCGGGCTGCCCAAGGAAAGGCTTATTATAACCACATTTTTACTTTAATTTGAGTAAATGAATACGCTTCGGCTTCCCTTGTAATTTTCCTGACGCCACGCCACTGATGGCATGACAGAGATGAATTACCTATATATCTTAGTCGATACATATCCGCAGCCCCTTTTTATTTTAGAATGCTCAAGCTATTTCAACAGCAAGAGTTGTACAATATCCGCTGTTTTGATGTTTTTTTTAAAACGACATCCGCAATTTTACCAATTCATGTCATTGTCATTACACGATTACCATTATGATAACATTATAATCATTTTTTGATGATATTCCATCGTAATTTAAATAGGGATATTCAACCAATCATACAATTATTTTGGTAAGGTTACATTCACGCAATATCCTTCAGCAATAAAAATCGTTCATCAATCGTTGTTATTTTCTCTATTCAGGTTAAGAACACGCGGATCTGAATAAGATTTAAGGCCATAATTAACATTTCTCTGTACATAAACAACTCTTCTGTACTACCCTTTATTATAGTGGTACTTTTTACAGGTACCTACCAGAGGCGTGGCGTCAGGAAAATTACAAGGGAAGCCGAAGGGTATTCATTTACTCGTATTTAAAGAAAAACGTGGTTAAGCCTTTGCTTGGGCAACCCGTTGGGAATCGGCTTATATGGAAACCACGTCACTCGTACCTACAGTAGTCTTCAAATAGGAACATTACATTCGACCAAACAAGGTACTTGAAGGTACTGACATCTGAACATGTACCTAAGTAGTTGATAGATTCAGACGTAACTTTGCATAGATTAATGTATTAGTTCTTTTGCTATTTCGCGAAATAGTGTTATGGTTAGATGTGACAATTTTGCTTACATGCGCATATTTTCATGTAGTTTAAAAAAAGACGCATGCAAATACAATAAACCACCACCAAACAGTATGATCTTCGACACGTGTTTTTCCTCTCTACATCATATATAGGCATCATCAGAAGATGCAGGAGATGTTGACGGTCCGGCATCCACCCGAGAAGTGAACTACTCGGGCTATCTCTAGCGATTGATGTGTGTGTGTTGAGCATAGTTCAATTCAACAAAACGTACTACTGCAAAACAATACAGCGGTGTAATAATTCAACTGTTTTAAGACCCCGTTTTAAAGTTGAACAACAAACACCGCGTTTGGTATCTTTGACCTTGTCGAACCCATTGTATGTCGCTATATAAGCATTAATGACGTGCGTTTTTAGATTTTTGAGACGGATGCACGATATTTGATCTCATTTATCTACAGTACACATGAATATGTATAGAGAATATGAGGATACGAGCCACTACTCGTCTGTATGTGTTCAACATTCGGCATTCACTTGAATAGCTGGGTTTTACAAAGTTCCGTTAGTTTTGGCACGTCAGATATTTTTATTACGGGACCTTCATAAAACACGGCTTATTAGGTACATAAACAAGATCAGCTAGGAAGACAAATGTAGGTAGACCTTTTCCGAGATCGAGATCTATCCACGTTGAAGCGGTTACTGTTGTTTATTAGGTATAAGTAAGCCCTTAACTGACCGCTTCCTCTGCTGGATAAAGACCTACCTACTTACCTAGCAAGCAGCTGTAAGTTCAGTTGTGACAGGACAGTTAAGCATTAAATTCGCTCAACAAACGGAACGAATAACTGAATAAATTTAGACCAACCAAATTCAAGACATTTAAAATTGCAGTTTACTTAAATGGCCAGTTGCATAAGCGTGCACTATATATATACTAGAAGGCGCCCGCAACTTCGTTCGTGGAGGAGAAAAGTCATAACCTCCCTTTTTTAGCATAGTCGGGTAAAACGTATCCTATACCCAACTGGAGATACCCAGCCAGCTACCAGTGTATACCAAAAATAGTTGAAGTTTGTTTAGCCGATCGGGGGGGAAAGTGAAATTTTCCTTCGTCTAGGACCGCGCAAAACTTGCGAATTTTTCATTTTTTCCACAACTACGTGCACAAAAATTACGTGTTTATGAGAGAGTATGGGTATCTGGTGCTAGGCACGAATTGCGTATTTTAAAATGGTTTGAACAGTATTAGAAGTAGTAGTATTTTATTTCACTAAATAATATTGCGAATAGGTTGCACAAGTCGAATAGAGCTCGTGATCGAACGTCTTTCATTGCGCGGGCAGGCCATTCTGCTGCGTTAACAATGTTATCCGCACAGATCAGTTCTCGTCAGGCCGACCTTGTTATTTACTTTCATTTTATGGAGCAGAGTGAGTATTGTACAATTGCCGATGGTACAAAAATAGCAAGCTCTTATGATATTTCTCTCAGTGTGATATCGTTTTTCTATCTGAATGAAAGTCCAAAGGTCATAGATTCATGACATAAATGTCAACAGACTTTTCGCTTCGATCCGAGCAGACTAATGTCTACTGTCTAACTGCATTCACTGTATTAGCAGTTTCGTGCAGAAATATGGTGCTGCTTTCGCGTGGCACTGACGGTCAGCTAAGCCGGCAACGAGCGCCGCGGCGGCGTTTGCGCAACCCCGCTTGCGTCAGTGCTCGGCCCCGGCAGACACTCGGGCCTCTCTACATTATCCACAATTATTTCTTTTCAGTAGCAGGTTGGTTGACATTGGAAACCACACCGATAAACGGATATCGATTACTATCGTGCAATACAGATGTTGCCTTATCTGAAAATTTGTTAAAATTAACTGATTATACAAGCAAAATAAGGAACTACATGTAGCTTTTTTATGAGTTAAAAATATGAGTTAAGTTGGGTGGAAAAATCCATTCTTAAGTATGAAAATATTAATAACTAATAAAAACAATGAATAACCCATAAAATGTATGGTACCTTTTATTATGAAACTGTTCCGATAATCGCAAGTTTTAACATAGCTGCAGAACCAAGTTTTAAATGTCCCCATACAAGGTATTAACTCTGTGACGCCACTAAACTAGTAGGTTTTTGTATCAAGCGTTTTTTGGAAAGTCCAAAAATTTGATTTTAAAATTGTTGTATGTAGGAGAGATTTTACGAGATTAAATTAGTTTTTTTCATTAATTGTTTTATTACTGGGAGGTCTTTCTATAACATATCACAGACTAAAGTTGTCAAATAGCCTATTCTCGATAAGGTCTATCTAGGTAAATTTATCTTATTAGGTACTCAAATTTTCAGCCCGAAAAGTTTGAATTTGCGGATGATTCTAGGATTCGTTGATAACAATAACAACCCTGTAGAATCTATTCAATTCTTATTCGGGCCATTTAATCCTCGACCTTTCGCTATTTCCTCATTACGTGGCAGTTTATTCACGATGCGCAGGTACGGAACGATGATACGGTGAATGAATTAATTACAGTTTGATCCTCGGATCAGCAGGTCAAGTCCGCGCGTGCTAGATACACACAATTAGGAGGAAAATATTTTGAATGAAATCTATGTTACGGTTGTTACAACACACGTAAGATGAAGTTGTAGGATGTGACAGATAGAGAGAATAGTAGGTATTTGATTAATTGTTTACCTAGGTAACTACTTATAGCAAAGAGCGCATAGTTGGCAAGCGGCATGCATTCTGTTCTGCGCCGGCGTCCATAGCGGAAGCGCTTACTGACCCACATGTTCTTCTGCTTAGCGTGCGCAGTAAAATGCTACGAAATCGAATCATATTAGGTTGAAATTTACATATGCTCGCACGCATTCCAAGTTCACAATGTGTGTGAATCACGTGTGTTTTGGCCGCGCTTTCAGTTGTATCCGTATTCAGTCTAGCTTGCAGGCACTCAAGTTCAATTTCACGAGTCCTCATAATGGGTTAAGTGCTTAAATTTCAGCGTTCATACATGCATGCATAGATCCCATGTTTATTACATAGCGTTTAGTTTAGGTTAGGTAATTGTAAAAGGCAATAATGTTTGAGAAGATCCTTCACATTTTCAAAGCGAATTGTTTTGATGATATACATATCTCTCTCTATCAGAGTCGGGCAGTAATAATTTTCATCTTAATAATTGAAATAAAACAATTTAACGGATTATATCGCGTATATTATCTCATTTGAGTTTCCGACGTTTCTGACGCGTTTCAGCTTTCCATGGTCACGGGTTGACTGAGAAAAGATATATTTTTCTCTGTCAAAGTTACAATTTGTGCAAACTTCCTACTTTGAGAAAACAAATAAAGGTGTAAATATTTACATATATATATATATATATATATAATATATATATATATATATAATTTACCAAACAGCATTTCACAAATGAGGCGTACTGAGGAGAAAAGAAACGTTGCAAAGAAAAACTCCCGGACTACCTCATAACTAATTATAATATTAAAAAAAAAAGACAAAGACTACTAAACTACTTTTTAACAGATAAGATATTTTTACAACGTTCGGAAAGTAAGCTCTTGCTTGTTCCTTCATGAGATGTATTACAGGATCCCAAGCTGGTGGTAGCGACAACCCATCTTCTCTATTGAAATTAGGATGCTTTTTAATCACAATAGCCTCATGTAGAATTCTGGGAAAATATATTTTCACTTTAGAAGGGATAGAAGGATTATCAAACGTAATTGAATGGTTCTTCCGAAACATCGGGAACTCAAATGAGATAATATACGCGATATAATCCGTTAAATTGTTTTATTTAAATGAGTAATAATCGCGGAAACAAGAAAATATTATCTTAACAATTATTCGAATAAACAATCGTTATGAAATTATTAATATACAGGGTGTCCCTAAAACAACGCCAAAATAAAGAGGGGTGATGGAACAGTTATAAGCTACCATATTAAGTAAATTGGATGGTTGGGATGGTTATCGAGATATTGGCACTTTAAAAAACTTTTATTTTTATTCTTTTTTTAAAATTATTTTTACGGACAAAGCAACATGACATGTAATAAATTTAAATTACATTCGAGAGGATATGTTTTTGGTAACATCCTGCAAAAAACCGATTTACAAAATACTTAAATTTGCAGTGGTGGCAATCGACATATTGACGCAGGGTATCAAAAGTCACGAGTTTTTTAAGTCTTTTTTTAAATATCTCGAAAACCATGAACTTTTTATTCAGGTCAAATTTACTTAATATGGTAGCCTATGAGCTGTTCTATCACCGCTCTTCATTTTGGCGTTGGTTTTAGGGACACCGTCTATATAATTCGTCCACACTTTCAAATAATAAATAATTTATTTTATCGAATTATATTTCAGAAAACTCTCATTATTGCCATACACACTAACTCGATCGAGCGGGGTTTGCGTTTTAAGGGATTATATCGCAGATAGACGACTAGAAAGAGACGGATATTTATATGAAAGAGTACTACTTTTTGCCCGCGACTTCGTCTGCGGGGAATTAGTAATTTGATTCCCCATACAAACATCCACCTCCCTTTTCACCCCCTAAAAGGAAGATTGGGTTAAAAATGTATCCCATGTTTGAGTCCTGGGGATCCTTCCCCGGGACACGAACTATTTCTATCCCAGGATTCTAAATCGGTTCAAACCGATTTTGAATTTTCTTTTTTACCTCTTTCCTTTTTCCTCCTTCTTTCTTTGTAATAGTACACTCTTTAGGTAACAAAGGACAGACAGACACACTTTCATATTTATAATATTTTATTATAGTGTAGAATTAGTATGGATAAAAGTACTATTCGCATATTTAGCTTACTGGCAACCTTTAAATTTTATATGGTTGTGACAAATCACGTTAACTATATGAGAAGGACCCAGTTTCCCAGGTTTGAATTATTTCTGAGAGATTTGTTGTAGGTCCTCGCACTTATAAAATGATCAGAACTAACAGAAGCTTGCAACCTAAGCAAGCCAAAGCCATACAATTCTAGCATGATACCTACTTACCTACCCATACAGCACGTTCTATAAGCAATGCGGTAAAGGGCAGTGTGGGCGAAGCTTTGGTGAAAACAGATGTTCTGAATTAAGTAAATAAATCATTGCTGAACTAAAATGAGATAATATACGCGATATAATCCGTTAAATTGTTTTATTTATGGTTCAAGAAATTTTATTATCTCATAAAGAAATGTACATTTCACTTAAATGAGAATTACACGGCTTAATTAAATGTTATAATTATCTATCTTCGGCCGTGAGCGTCTGTTAATTAAATCTAGTGTCTGTTTTCGTATTTAATGTAGGTACTACTTAAGTGCTAGAATAATTAGATTAGATAAGATACAAATAAGTTGAAACAAGTTTATGTTATCATTGCGTAATTTGTGCTATTACAATAATACATTTTGTGGCGTGGGGTAGAATCTATGGATAATATAGAACGCACACTATGATGCACCGCTCTTAGAAGATAAACAGTGAACGCCAGGGCCGCATTCAAATTAAAAGTTATTGGGGTGTTATCACGAATATGCATTTTAAGTTTATGTTTAAAAATATTGTAACAATCTGTTTGCGTAATTTTTCTAGGTAGATTATTATAGATCCGAGCTCCTTCAATCCTTATGGTTTTTGTGCCATAGTTCTTCGTGCGGGAGAAAGGCACAAAAATATTGTCAGCATTGCGAAGTCTTTGTTTTCCTTTTTGCCTATTGGTAAGCATTGTGGTTTCACAATGTATCTGTTTAGTTGGAATTTTTCTAATTAATAGACATGTATTGAAATTATATAACTGATTCAGGCTCATGATCTTGGTATCTGTATATTATTTTTTGTAGGTGTAAGGAAATCATAAGAAAAAAGTACTTTTATGATTTTATTTTGCATAACTTGAAGATCTTTAATATGAGTTTTTGTTAGCATGTCCCCATATTTCGATCAGATGGTCTAAGTGTGACTTCACAAGAGAGTTATAAATGCTATAGCGAACCTGACGTGGAAGACATCTTACCATGCCGCGTAACGATCCCAAGACAGATGATAATTTGGACTGAATCTTATTGATATGAGGTTGCCACGTGAGGCCGCTGTCTAGTATTAAGCCAAGATACTTTTCTTCGGATGATTGTTTTAAGTTCTCGTTATTAATGGTTAGAGTAATATTGGTATCAAATTTTTTGTTTTTTGCTTTAAAAATTATATAAGAAGTTTTAGACGTGTTCACCGTGAGAAGATTACCCTGAAACCATCTATGCATGCAGTCTAAGTCTTTCTGAGCTTGTACTAGGATGGTATGAATAGAATGGCCAAAGTAAAAAATGCAGGTGTATTGTGTTATTTCAATGAGTAATAATCGCGGAAACAGAAGAAAATATTATAAAACTTGATAGTTTTGTGAATTGTAGGTACATCCCATCAACCCATCATGCAGCATCAATGTCTATTATCATGTGCAGATTTGTATTGGGGGATTTAACACTTTTGCTGCCAAACTTTTCATAACGCTATGCAATATTGTCTACATATGGGGAAATACATGGTATCGGCTACGCCTACAAGCAGGGCCCTCGCTAGGTGGGTTCCTGGCAGTGTATGTGTTAAAGAAGCACTCCACCAAACTTATATGGACCCTCATTATCAGTGATTGGCACTATCGGTGATTTTTTTTTATAAAGTTGACATAAAGGAGAACTTACAAGCAAGGAAAATGAGAATGTTAGTGACAGATTAGTGCTCACTTTAAATCTATGTTGGAATCTCGGATTTCCAATACTTGGGTATAAGGATAGTAATACTTTCATGGCTGTAAGCACTCTTTTATGTCCGCTTGGCAAGTTTTGTTAAAGTTTTGCACCAATAGTGCCGATCACTGCTCATTAAGGGAATGAAAAAAGTATAGCATATACCAGCACTGTAGCAAATATGCCGCATCACAGATATAAATAACAGTGTCAAAAATTTGGTACAAATAATAACAGTTAAAATGATTTTAATTTACATTAAAATATATAGATTATAAATATTTTACACATAAATTACTCCCATGAAATTGTTGTGCATCAGATCATGTACCTAGAGCAATCACAAACAGAAAGGAAATTACTTATGTAGAACCAGTGTAGAACTAGATATAATATAGTTCATTAAATAAAGGTGCAGACATGTGTAATTGCAACTACAGTCATAAACTCATCAAATTGTCAGGTTTAAAATGTAGTGCCCTAGTAATGTACATATATGTTTAGTAATACCCCAGTATATAATTTAATTTCTATAATCTGAAAAAACAAAGCGGGAAATGTAAATGGTTATTATTTTCACCAAGTAAACAGGTTGATTGTATATACATATGGTGTTCTTGACTATTCAATTCTTTGTGTTGTTTTGTTATCATTATCAATCAACCACTGTTTCAGATAAATTGACATACATTACTGTGATATTCCTGATACATACCTAACCCAAATGTCATTATAAGATGTATTTTTAAAATGGTCTGATTTCTTCAGTTTCTTCAAGGAATAAAAGAAGGCAGATACGTATGCTAAATTAGGTAAACAATGAACAGACAGTAATATTGCAGTTAAATACATTTTACAATGAACAGACAGTTATAATGCTAAATTAGGTAAACAATGAACAGACAGTAATATTAAGCCAAGATACTTTTCTTCGGATGATTGTTTTAAGTTCTCGTTATTAATGGTTAGAGTAATATTGGTATCAAATTTTTTGTTTTTTGCTTTAAAAATTATATAAGAAGTTTTAGACGTGTTCACCGTGAGAAGATTACCCTGAAACCATCTATGCATGCAGTCTAAGTCTTTCTGAGCTTGTACTAGGATGGTATGAATAGAATGGCCAAAGTAAAAAATGCAGGTGTATTGTGTTATTTCAATGAGTAATAATCGCGGAAACAGAAGAAAATATATATATAATAATTCTTATAGGTGTGTATCAAAACATACCCTGCAACGAATAAAGTAATTAATAGGTGTAAGGAAACAATACAATTGTACGAATGTATTTTCTACATTTCGGAAGGTGACGATTTTCCCTTTTCCACAAAAAGACAAATCAGCTGTGATTACCAAACACGGGCCGAGAACGAAAATAACAAAATCAATAAACACGTGATGGCGTGTTACCATTTTTTACCTGCTACAGTAATTATGTAAACCTGTATCTGTCCATCTTTTTCTCATGTTTGACGCGGATGAATAGAAAGAACGAAATTTTACTGGTCCCAAAATAAATGTAATGTAGGACGGAGCTTTTTTTGATTTTCTGTCCTTATATTGCCTAATGGCACTTTTGAAATATCAAAATAGTGCTGAAAATTTTATGTTAGTTTAGATAGACTTACGTTATATATCCCAAAGGTACTCCTGGTGAAATGGGTACAGAACAATGAGGACTCCCGTGTTTCCTTTGTGATAGGTAGGCGATGAACGTCACATACAAATGATAAATGCACTGTTTTAATATATATTTTTTTCTTATTTCCAAATATCACTCGTATTGAAGACAAATAAACAAATCAAAGTTCACTTGTCAATAAAATTTGTCAACAAAATATTAACCGAACGAATCGACTCCATACACTTGCACAAGCGAATACAAAATTCTACTGGTGGAGGTGCAGTTTGGTAAGTTTTGGTTGGTTGGCTTGTACAGCGGTGTGAAGTTATCCGCGAGCGATAAACGCAAACTCTATCAGCTGATTTGCTGATTTAGCGTAGCTAGTGGCATCTCTTTTTACGGTAAATAACGTAAATTGCCTAACTCAAGTCATAGATGGCTGAACAACCAGTTAGTTGACCGCTTTTTGTGGTATAAATCACTGCACATAGATGGCGTGGTCGTTGTACAAAGCAGAAGGAGTGGCAACCTGATTCCGCCATATTTATGAAGATGTCGCTGTATTTTTCGAGACCAAAAATGTTTTTCAATACTAGGAACAAATTACTACGAACCTATTTATTCGATTTTATAAGCGTAATGCGTAATGAAATGGTGATTAGTAGAAATGTTTAATAGACGGAATAACTTATACATAGATACGATTTGCGGAGTAAGTACTATTTTTATACAAATCGACCGTTGTGTTTATAATTTATAATTATAATGTACACATTGTATACACTTATTATATATTTAAGTTAGTGAAGTTTTATTTCAACCTTATGAATATGTGGCCTCTTGGTCTAGGGGTATGATTCCTGCTTTGGGTGCAGGAGGTCCCGGGTTCAAATCCCGGAGGGGCCCTCTTTTTGCATTGTTTTATCAGGGCAGTGATTGAACTCGTTTACTCTTACGTTATCCGGTATCTTTTTTTGAGTCTTTTTTTTAATTAATCTGCGTCGAAAAAGTGCTCTTCGCATGACGAAAGTAACACAAATTACGAATTTGTGATACACCTGATGATTTTCAAATTACTGAACAGATTAGGTATCTTATATTAAATTACCTTAGCGAGAACACTTTTGTCCAAGTCACCTTTAAGACAAGAACAAAATCGCTCCATTCGTTCAAGAGCTACGATGCCTCAGGCAGGCACACAGTTTTACATAATACACTGGCACAAAGACATACAAACGTCAAACCCCTCTTTTTTCGGGTTTTGGCGCAAAAGTTCCCCTGTCCCTTGCGCAAAACGTCCCTTTTATAAATGCCCCTTTCCCATAGCTGCCGCTGCCCTTGCGGAAAATATTCCTTCCTCAAAAGGTCCCTTAACCCACCAACATGTCCACATAAAAAACGTACGTACCTTTCGTAGAACGTTCCTTTCACATATAATGTCCCGTACGCAATACGTTCCTTTCGCAAAATGTCCCGTTCGCAATCCTTTCCTTTCGCATAATGTCCTGTTCGCAAAACGTAGCTTGCGCAAAATGTGCTGTTAATCGTTTAGTTTTTTAATATAAAAGTAAACAAAATACAGGAATAAGCTGATTCGTTCCGATACGGATGTAAGTAAAGTAAGCTTTTTCGATAAAGTAGTGCTCAAATATTTTTGAGTTCTTATAGTCTACGGACTTCTACTGGCTAATGCCTAACTGGGATCTAGGTATATTAGTAGCCTTAAAATGATTTGTCCTACCTATACCTATTGTTTTTCCCTAATAACGTTTGTCCTAATTCTAGTTTACCGTCACCTAAATTACTCTATTGCAAGTGCCCTATTATATTCTTCCCTAATCTATACTATCTCTCTACCCAATCTAATCATCCTAAGTCCATTAAGCTAAAAAGCACACGTTCTATGCCGATACAATCCTAAGTTCCGTCAGGTACCCCCAAGGTCCATCATCAGGACCATTCAGTGGCACCTGGCACCTTTCACAATTTCTGGCACAATTCTAAGCCCATTACGTTAAAAAAAAAACACTTCTGTATTAGGGATGTCACGAATGACGTTTTCGTCACATTCGCGAATGCGAATGCGAATGCGAATATTAAGGATGCGAATGTACGAATGCGAATGCGAATGTTTTTGAAACCCATTAAAAAAACTCAGTACCTAAATCAGTCAGTTTTTTATTTAGTAGAAAGAAAAAAAAATAGATCTCATAGGTTACAGTCTGTAACTGTACTGTACCATATAATATAATGTCATTACGCAACACAACAATCACAGTAAACCAACTTAGTGAAAACTAAAAATGTTCCCTCCCTATTGGTGAGCGTTTCCTAATGATTACGTCCAACACTGCTATTTTAGCAGCTGGATAAAATTGCGCAACCCCAAATTCATTTGACAAAATTTTCGAATCTAGTAATTCTAAACATGTTCAAATTCTGTACAAATAGCGAATATATTTTTTTATAGGTTATTAAATATCAGAACAGACAGTGGGTCTGCTGGGGAGATGCTCTACAGCAATAACAAATTCATTTGACTGTACTTTGGAATCTATTAAGGTACTTTCCTATTGCGGTACCCACTTTCGTGACATAACCGTAAACACACCAAAAATACTTAGTTAAATGAATTCGGCACTCACGTCCCAGGACTATTACATTTGTAGGATTTTCGTGCTAAAATTACGCATACGACACTATTTCACCGCCGTCAACGTAAGTTCTAATTTGTAAAACAGGAACGTGTGCCTGTATACATATAAAGCAAAACCACAAGAGTATACTTCTCAAATGAATGTCTTAACGTCATTAACAAAAAGTGTAATATGGCTTGTTCCTCGTGTGTAATTCGAGTTGATATATCACACCGCCTTATTCGTAGTCTCGGCGTGCGGCACACGCACACGTTTTTTAGTTTGCTAAGCGCAAACTTCAAATAGCCTTATATCATTTCGGCCACGCAATTGGCTGTAATTATAAATTACATGCAAGTGCGCACGCAGGAGCGTCCAAGTAGGAAGCGCCGGGTGCGTTACTCAAACATGCTAATCAATCAGCCGCAAATATTGTGTAACTGATATTGTTTTCTTTAACTTTTAATCCGTGGAAATGTAGCCGAGCAGGAACAACGGGGTGTTGTCGGCAATCATTTTCTGTCTTCTAATTTAATTTTTATTAGATATTTGACCAGAGTAATTTTATATATATACCTAATAGTCGTAATTTTACTGACCTGAATTATTACAATAAAAAAATGTTGTTAGTGTTTTTGGCATTGCCGAAAATTAATGAAATCTAATTGGCACCTTCAACCTTAATTCGTAGCCATAGAGGTCACAAATAGGGTGACAATTATTAGTAGTAATTGTCAAGCATTGGGATGCTTAAGGTAAGCGTCCCAATGCGATTTAGGCTATAAGTTATGACACTACTTAACACTTGTTCTTGAGCTAAGATCATTTTTGAAAATTCATTGGTATCATAAGAGCCGTTACAGCATTCCAGATAATTATGGTAGTGTATCTTCATACTAGATGTTATTCCACAATAATACTCAGGTACTATTAGTAAAAGTTTAATCTTGGAATTGAAAGTATGTATGTGAAGATCTAGAATTTCAGGTATTTTTAAGATATGACCTAAACAGAGTAATTTACTTACCACATTAGAGAAGTTACAAGTTTGTTCAAAGGAGCGGAGCGGCTCTTGTATACTGGTATTGTCTTGTCCACTTTCGAGCGGGAGATAGAGAAAGAAAGTTTTAAAACTTTTTTCAAATGAAGCCGTGGTCGTTTTTCAAAGTAACCCATCGTATGCGCGGTCAAAAATTAGGTAATCAAATTGAAAGAAAATGAAATTTTAACATAGAGTTAAAATGCTCTGCACAAGCACTGCCTACGCATACGAGGGGTTAAACCCTAATATCGGAGCGTTCATCAGCGATTGATTGACCTGAGGGGTTACTCTGAAACCCGAAAAACGAAGTTCGTAACGTGCTGTCCCTCTCGCTGTCATGTTATGCTGTATTTGAGTAAGCGGGTTGGCGCCATACGAACTTCGTTTTTCGGATATCGGAGTAGCCCCTCTGTGCCTCTAGTAAAACTGTCACAAGCGTCTCTTTGTCGTACGAGATAAAGACGGATGACAAGCAAAGATATTTCACATAATGCTTAAATGTCTTTGATGACAAGCGAAGCCAGCCAGCTATATGCGAGTAGGGCAGTTTCCAGATTTCATTTATCTGAAACATATTGAATAAGGCTGTGGCATATTATGTACAAATATGTAGAAACGTACACTACTGCTCATCTAATAGTAAGGAGTACTTATCGTAATAGGTACAAAGTAGAAAAATGTTTACGTTGTAATGTACAGCATCATAGTATCTACTACAAGGTTGCGTTCGCTTTTATTCAAATTATCATAAGTATATTAATGTATAATCGTTACGTATAACCGTTAATGTTACGGGCGGCTTTTTCTTGCAGTATTTATATAAATGAAGTCGATTTTAGGAGACCTTTAGGACATCAAAAAGATTATATAGCTACAACAGTAAGTGCTTCATCCGAAGGTCCTTTTGCCGAATATTAACTCGGATCGCCATTTTCCTTATATTAATCATGTAGATAGCCTCATCAATATAAACCTATAATTGTAATTTAATGCACCAGATCTCTCCTTTATAAGCCCATTAAGCATTTAAGTATTATTATAAGATTTTTTTTATACAATCTTTAACGCCGGACGCCGGACGTCCTTTGACAGCACTCCAAGTAGGTACCTATTATTATTATTGTTGATTTGTGGGCCTTCTGTATGCCGCCTCGACCAGATTTGATCTATTGTGGCAGCCCTTTATTAGAGTTCACTACTGAGGCCCGTTGAGTCTAGGAATTCCCAAATAGATACCTATGTAGTATCTTCTGCGTTATGCTAGGTTTACATGAGCTTAGTACTAATCATTAATGGTAATTATTAGAAACTTCTCTATAGAATGACAAGTATCAAGTACCCGTTTACACATTGGAAAACACTACACAGTTTTGAGTCATCAATCTTCACTTCACGTGACTATTCACACTACCAAGACAAGTGAAAAGTACTTACTTGTAAGTCGATTTTTAGTTGGGGGTAGCCATGTAGTCGCTTAGTAAATAGGATCGGCTTTTAATTTAGAGCTCATGTAAACCCAGCATTATGCTCCACAGGTGATACAAAGAGCGAATATGTATATAAGTAAGGGAAAGGATCTAATCTTTGACATTCCAATTTCAATAATTGACACCCTGTTCGTCACCTTTATTGCTGCGCATTAAGATGGTTACGTTGTCCACTAATGGCACAGCGTCGAGCACTGTGGGATGGGACATTTAGATACTTAGCTACCTAGTATAAAATAATCAGCAATACAATTAGTTTTAACCTATAAAATAATAAGTTGCTTAAAAAAAAACATTTTCTGGTCAAAAAGTACCTACTTCATATTAGCTTCGCGAAGCGAGACTAAAATAGTTCATCTAGCCCCTAGGGTTTAAAAGAACGCCAAATAATCCCATACAAATTTCTATGACTCTAATAAAAAAACTTATGGGCAGCTACATACCACTTACGAATAATTCAAACTAACAAACGAACCTGATCAGATTGGCCAAAATTTCTGATCGAATTGCTCAAACTGTACTTTACTATTTTTCATGAAATATACAATTTTAATCTTAAGTCTTTTTTGTTTTCTCGCAGACGAAGTGAAAAGCAGAGTGTTTAACACGTGTCTAAAAGCAACTATGACAATCAGACATATTTGTCCTCGCTCACTTCGTGAGCACGTCCAATTAATCAATTAGTGTCATAATGGCTCATTTTAGCCCCGTGTCAAACAATCTATTATTTGATACAAGCTTTTATTGCCGACTGTACTTTTCTTTGACCGCCCGTTAACTAGAGTTTGGCAAGCGAAACATGATATTAAAAATATGCGGCAAATTTGAAAACATCATGACCTGGCAATACGGAATGCATAGAAACGAAGTAGGTTTTATAATTGACAGCTTTTTTAATATGTAAAATTGTTGCCATATAAAGAATTCTTTTTCAAGGTCAATATCATGTTTCTCTGGCCAAACTCTATCATGCATGAGACGATTCTAAAGAGCCCAAACTCGATAGGATTGCGTTATTTTGTTACAGAGTTCGTATGACCACCTTCCGGCTAAATCATCAGGTCAGCTCAATGTTATCATAATATTGCACTATCACCGAACTTACACAAATTTTACCGCAATGGGAAATCGGGAAGTAGGCCAAATTTAACAGGCAAGATTTGACCCAACAACAACAACATCACCAACAACAGACAAGATAAGTTAAATAGAAACTTGTAATGATCGGATTTCAATCAAAACCGGCAATCGTCTTCATCGAGGTATTCTAAAGCCACAACTTCTACTTAATCATTAAATAATTAAAAGTCATCTAGAATATATATTTTTTATAAGTATTCAGATAAGCTAAGGACATTTATCCATATAGTTTTGATTGACACTTTTGCCCTACGGAAATACACGTAAGTAAGTAATCCTGGCCGTCTAAAAATATAATAAGACTAGAAGACGCAAAGCTTCCAACCCTTAAGATGCACTTGCAAAATCATCATTTGGCTCATTTCAATGCCTAATACTTCGTTGACAGGTAGCTTCTTTGTCAGTTTCAATATGTGGTTGTGAGGTAATATTGATAAATATTGGATTCGGTAACCGTAATCGCTGCCCGACCTTCACATAGGTACATCATCTTGGAGATGATCACGTCCAATGTCTAAATTGCCCAAACTATGCATACACAGAGCTGCGACATGGGGCTTCATCATCAATGCCAAGTTTTAGGCAACTGTCTTGTTACTTTAGTCACGGCGAAAATTAAAAAGTAATATATTCCCAGAGACTTCCATTTTCGAATGCCATAGTTAGTTTTTAAATTTAGTGTTGTACGCGGCCAGTTCCAGAAACTTTCTGTAGGTATGCTCCTCGTACCCAAAAAGGTTTACATCCGTCCCGCCATTTAGGTGTACACCACAGCACATCAGCACATACGTACATACATCCAAACGTACAAAAATTCCAAATATACATTTTTCGATTTAGTACCTTCAAATAGCCCGATATATTTTTTTAAAATCTTAATGGAACGTTGTACCTACTCGTTATGTTCAGTCATACTTGACGAGGGCAGTCGAGAGATAATATTCAGGTTGACCATAAGAATAGTGTTATTTCGTTTCAACGATCGAATTTACAGGTTCACTGAATACCAGTTTAATTTACTGTTTAAGTATAAATCGGGCAAACAAAGATAAATAAAAATAAAATATGATAAGTAAACAATGTAAAAAATTACGATAGTTTAGTATCTTCATTGCCGGTATCAAAGTGGAGTGGATTTAGTGTCATGTGTGAGCATTTCAATTCAAATTATTATCTGAGAAAGAGCAATGGTTTTTACTTATTCCTATACCTTTCACTAGCAGTAAAACAGTTTCGCTTAATCATCATCATCTCAGCCGATTGACGTCCACTGCTGGACAAAGGCCTCCTCTACGGATCTCCGCGTTGAATGTCTTTGCTGTATGCAACTATAAATAAACGAAAATATTTCTTTATTCAATGCAAAAGTAACGAAGCATAAAATTCCATCACGTACTTCTGCTACCTTTAATATATATATGAATCAGTAAATAAACAAAATCAGAATCACCTATTGACGTCGACAACGAAAAACTTTACTCAGGTTTTAACCAGTAAATTAATAAATATAAATTATTCACGTTTCCCTTGAGAATTAATCTCTAATAATATAAACTCGATTCAATTATTAATGCCTTCATAATCATAATAAGGAAGTCTAGAAAAAACCGATTATTGCAGGCATCGCTTCAGTGGCAGGCACCAATTTTGGACAGTTCACTGGTAATTGGACATTTTAAAAATGACTGGTTGAAAAAATAAACACAAATAATTTCTTAAGTTATCTATTCTTATACATTGTTAGAACGTCCGATTACGGTTACTGGATTACATCTCATAGGCTGTAAATACCGGATTATAATTATATTCTTACGAATATAACATAATATTATTTTATGTCCATTATTCACGTCAAGAAAATTGACGTTAATTCGTGGCTCCGTTACACCTTTATACACCGAAAAGCCGACACTTTTGAACCTTACTGAACGAGAAATAGAGTCAAAAAGTGGTAGACCATTTCTTAGCCGATCGTACAGCCGAGCCGCAATGTACACAACCATGCGTACTCCATTACTAAATACTCCCAGCAACCATGCGTTGGTTTGACAACTGGTATAACGAAATGTATGGAAACGTTCTGTAGATCATATATTAATCGTCATTAAAATATACGCCCGTGTGAAATTTACACGCTGTAACAATAGAGGTAGGTAACGAACAATACCAAAAAATCGTCTCCTAGCTTATAGAGGAGATTCTCGGTGTTGCCCAGTACTACATACCTACTCGTAGTTATGCTACAACTAAAATAGGTGACTTTTTCTCGCGCGACAAATGCTATCTCTTTTCGTTCAATACAGTACGAGATAGACTCTGTCTCGTGCGTTAAGCAAAGTTATGATAGCCCGACAGGTCCTAAGGATAAATGTGGGTTAAGTACCTGAGCAACGCACCTGCATTATAAATGTGAAATGTTCCTGTGCATACGTAATGTTTGGATCACAGATGTGATATGGAATGAACGGATGCCGTAAGTTCCTGATAGTTCGCGTGATGGAATTTTACGGAATGTTGAAGGAATCATGATTTTACCAAGTAAAGCTGTTACGTGTTCCTACATAGGTATATATCACTGAAAGTATTTTCATTAAGTAACAAGTATTAGATACCGTTTTGAAATAAAGAAGGGGGTGTTTAATATTTCTTAGATATATATATAGTATTTATTACATTCACAACATCGTGTTTTTGTACGTAGGTTCCTCTTAATTTGAAAAAAAAAACTATTTAACAGATCTAAACGATACTTTCCAGTATTGTTGTTTAGACAATAAATAGCACATATTTAGGCAATAGCTGGTATGAAAATATGTCATTTGTTTTTTTACGAAATGAAGGGCGGGTGCCTTATGAATTATACTGTATTATATGATTGTTTTAAATATGGAGCAAATCTGAACTCGTATTTAACATTTTTTATTTAAAACACTGGAACAAAAATAAGACGTCCTTGTCCACTAATTTGAATCCGTTTGCGATTTATATTTTCTGGGTGAGTGAGTGAGTGATGTTTGGTTGACACGTTAGTAATTAATTTTAACCTTTATGCCAAAATGATAAAGTTCCGTTTCCCACTCTAAGTCCGTATACTCGTTAAAATATTTAGTACATTTCTCAGTTTACCAAGTTCAGTAGAAGGCCGTTTTATTACCATTAATGACTTTTGGTAAGAATGTATCCTATTGAATCTCTTGGCAATTGTTGCTTAATGTGAAGACATCTGCAGCTAATATTTAACAGGATCAATATGTACGTAAAAATATTTCGATACTATTTTTTGAAATGTTGTAATATCACAATTTTCATTTTGAACATAGATTCAAAGGTCAATCATCAGCCCGTAGCTATACGTTCATTGTTGGACAAACGCGTCCCCAAGTCTCTCCACAATCTCCCAAGGTCAATCACAAAGTTTTAATTCAATGCGATACACGGCTCCGGAAGGGGCGCGAAGAAATACCTTGGTATCAATGTCCAAAATCGAAAGCTAAGTTGGTGGTCAAGTATCTAGTGACCCCGGCATGCATGCCAGTAGCGCGGTGATACAACTCTATTCCACCTGGCTTAATTATCATAAGGAAATTTAGTACCTTCTTGAAATAGTAAGCCAAATTTGGCTGGCCTAATAAGGACGCCTCGCCATACTACTTGCGAAGCTGGCTGAACTAAAGCGATATGGGAGTCAATTCACAGTGATTAAAAATATCAGTGTGATGAACGGTATGAGGTTTGGATCTATAGATAAATCGTAAAGGACTAATTTCGTCGGCATACAAACTTTCAAATCGTTAGATGTGTGTTAAGATTTCGTCTGATGATTTTTTACTTATTTATTTAATGTTAAAAAAAAACCGGTCAAGTGCGTGACTCGCGCACCGAGGGTTCCACAACTATCACTTATACCGACTTAACTTGTCGCTTGAGTTAAGTTTGCCTCTGGTATCTATGGCGTTAAACTTACTTTCTTAGATAAGGGGGGGAATAGTATTTTTTCCACATTTTCCTTAATAAAAAGAAATTTAAGCCCAATAAAAATATAAAAAAAAAATTGATCAAAAATGTACAGCCCTTTCATATGATACTCTACTTGATCTAGTGACTAGACTTTCAATTTTTGCCCCCCTCATATTGGTCGTTTTTTTAGAAAATAAAAATATGTTTTATAATATTTCCTTTGCAATACATGTCGGCTGACCATGTTTATAAATATTTCAAATTTCAAATCTATTTGAAATATTGTTGATTTGTGGGCCTTCTGTATGCCGCTTCGACCAGATTTGATCTATTGTGGCAGTTTCAAATAGATAGCATAAGCAGACGTTTTGATGGATGACATATTGCGTGCTAATAGTCGGACAGACAGACAGACAGACAGAATCGCACCATAAGGATTCCTTTTTTACCTTTTTGGTACGGAACCCTAAAAAAGATCCGTTATCGTTTCTATCAGAATATTTGCCGTTTAAGTCGTGACGTGTTAGTGACCCAGAACTTCTAAATATACCTAAGTAGGTAAGCATACATGTTACGTAAGATACCTAAGTAAAGTACAAGCTTGGTGTTGGAAGAACGTTGTTCAAGATTTTGCTAGTATGATCCTATAAATCTTATAAGTTGTTACGAGGAACTTTTAGCCCTCACTATAAAATACTTTTACGCGCCAAAGCTGCAATAATGCCGTACTCGTGCACTCAGTAAATACCTAAGATATCAGTTTATCGTATCTATAGTGAAGTCCAAACGAGAATTACTTTTTAGATTTCTGTTCCTGAACGGAACCCTTATTGAATGTCTTTGTTGGAAAACAAAGACATCCAATCATCCAATAAGGTCTGTCCGTTTCTCAAAACCCTTTTTCGCAGTAACGCGGAGGTGTCAAGCTAAAATCAGAAACGCGTAAAAAATTAAAATACCAGGGTCTCGGCTACCGATTCCATTTTATGCCATTCGGTGTCGAGACCCTGGTCCCGTGGGGTGCATGTGGGGTCCTTTTCAAGGAGTTATCAAAACGGCTTGTTGACACCTCAGACGACCAAAGGGCTGGCAGCTTCCCCACTCAGCGTATGATGCAATGCTGCCATTCTTAGATATTTAATTTTTAAGTTTTAGCTTTACTTTCAGTTATTTATGTCTTCTGCTCTGCTAGCCCTCTATTCCATCCGGACGAATAAAAGTTTAAGTTGGATTAGAAATAAAAACATAAAGTGAAAAGTATTTTTTTTAATACCCTGTATTTGTGTCCCACTGCTGGGCAAAGGCCTGTCCCTCGGATCTCCACAGGTCCCTGTTTGATGCCTGTTCCGGCGAGTTGTTGAGGAATGCGTCTAGGTCATCCCGCCATCTCCGTTTGGGCCTGCCCCGTCTGCGTCGTCCATCTTTAGGCACCCACTTAGTGGCTATGCTGGCCCATCTTTCTGGATGCATAGGTACGGCATACGTGGCCTGCCCTATCCCACTTAAGCCTGGCTGTCATGCTACCTACGTCAGCTATGCGTGTTTTGGAGCGCAGCATGGTGTTTCGGACGCGGTCCGTCGTATTCACCCCTAGAATGCTGCGCTCCATGGCCCGTTGGCAAACCTTCAACTTGGACTTTTGGCTCTCAGTAAGCGACCATGTTTGGGCACCGTAGGTTAGGACAGGCAAAATACACATGTCGATGAGTTTCCGCTTCAGTGACAGTGGAAGGTTTCCCTTCATGAACTCTTTCATGAACCAGTAGCTCTTCCAGGCATTTTCAACGCGGCGTTCGACTTCTTTGTCCTGTCTGTTACTGAAAGAACTAGCTGGCCCAAGTAAATGTACTCATCGACATAGTGTATTATCTGTCCGAAAAACTGTACTGTACTGAAAAAGTAATATAAAGATAAAATTTACTGTAGCTAAAATTAATATCAAATTACTCAAATCTGGAATCTCATGAAGCTGGGAAAAATCAAACTTCTAAGGTAATGCAATCAAAAGACACAGTCATTAAAAAGGGTGTTTCCATACAAATTGGCGTGAAATGAAAAAGTATTGGGTCCGGTTGTCCTAGAAACATGAAATTTGGTACATATGAAGGTTGCTCTTATAGCACAACGAATGAGACATAAGTTTTCAGTCCAAAATTTCATTTTTGTGACAAGCTTTTATAGCTGACTGTACTTTTCCTTGAACATGACGACGACGACGAGACGATTCTAAAGAGCCCAAACTCGGTAGGATTGCATTATTTTATTACAGAGTTCCTATGACCACCTTCCTGCACCATCATCAGATCAGCTCGATGGTATCATACCACTAAACCTAAAGGGTACTTACTCATTGAGTAAACAATTTCTATGTCTGACCGTCTATAACAACAATCCATACTATCCATACTAATATTATAAATGCGAAAGTGTGTCTGTCTGTCTGACTGTCTGTTACCTCTTCACGCTTAAACCGCTGAACCGATTTGGATGAAATTTGGTATGGAGATAGTTTCAGACCCGGGGAAGGACATAGGCTACTTTTTATTCAGAAAAAATACCCTCATTCGCGATAACCGAATTTAAGGCGGACGAAGTCGCGGGCAGAAGCTAGTAACCAATATATAGCTAAAATGACCCTACGCTGCGTAAATTTTGCTCCTGACTCTTTCATAAATATAGCCGTTTTTAGCGTATACTATATTTTGTACGAAAACCTTTCGGTGCGCAAGTCCGACTCAGACTTGGTCCGTTTTTTAATAAATAAACACCGCGTGTGCTGGGAATAATCGAATTGTCGGCAAGAAAATGAAATTTATACCTATCGTCAGATTTTCTGTCTTTCCGTGACCATAGAAGCTGAAACGCGATCGAAACATCGGGAATTTTCTCACCAACCAACAAATATAAAAAAAATAGTGTTTTAGAGTTTAACTTATAAAATATTACCTTCACTAATGTTCTCGACTGTACTTCCCTAAACGTGCCTAAACGTAGCTGGGTTTATTCGTACTTTGGCTCAGTGGTTCCTTAGAAAACCGTCATAGAGCAAATAGGTATGTATGCGATAAGCATATTTGACCATCTTCAATTAACCGTGTTCTAGCTCGACGACTTTACCTCTACGAGGACAATTGACCTAGTGAATGAAATAGTACTAATCATACTATACTGACTCGTGTTTTAGGGTTCCGTACCACAAAAACAAAAAAATCTTGATCACTTTGCTGTCCGTCTGCCTGTCTATCTATACGTTAGTCTAGACCCTTTTTATCAGGAACGCGTGGAGTTATCCTAATACTCGTTTCGAATCTCCAATCCCTTATAACTGTGAAAAAACCAACTTCTAAATCAACGCAATCAACAGATTAATTCATTATGAATAAAAAATATGTTTCCATACAAGGTCCTAGAAACATGAGATTTGGTATGAAGGTAGCTCTTATAGCACAACAAATGAGAAATAAGTTTCTGTCAAAAAATTCATTTTTGTGACAAGCTTTTGTTGCTGACTGTACTTTTTCTTGAATATATCAACTACTCACCGAGTCGATTCTAAAGAGCCCAAATTCGGTAGGATTGCATTATTTTATTACATAGTTCCTATGACCACCTTCCTGCTCCATCATCAGATCAGCTCGATGGTATCATACTATTGCATTGTCACCGAACTTACATAAGTATGAAAATTTTTAACTCAATCGGAAACCCGGAGCAGATTTGATTACAGACGCAGACCGATATATAGACAATAGGGTACATGCATGAATTATTTTTGTCGCTTTTCTTAACTAAATATCGAAATACCGTAAAAACTATTTAATAATGTGAAATTTAAATTTAAATCGACCAAGAAAAACGCAAGATATAGGCATTTTAAACTACTAATTAGACAGAGAGGTCCGATATGCACTTTTACGTCATAGCGCACTCTGGCCATATAAACTCCATATTAAATTCTGTTTTGCTAGAAAAAGATACAATGAAATGTTTGATGGCTTATATCTTGGTTATTTTTATAGTTATTCGAAAAAAAAATATCTACTGTTTGTTACATGAATGAGCTTTTTAAATTAGTTTTTTTTTATGTCTGTCTGTATTGTCAGTTACCAAATGACCCTACATAGCGTACATTTTGCTCACACTGAAATAACGAAATTATAGTGATCTTTATTCTGCAAGTAGGCCGCAAGGGCACTTTTACAAGTCTGACTCTACGGCATTACCCAAGAGGAGACCACAGTTGAGTAGAAAGCCGAAACAAACTCACCAGTCAGTATTTTTTTTTCTAAATAAATCTCAACTATTACAATATTAGTACTTAGCATATCTTAAATATATATTTTTAAGTATTAACTCAATGCGTTCTTGGAAATTTTATTTAACATTGGATTTTTTAGATACGGCCGTTTATAGCGTATATTTTGACACCTCGATTCACGTAATAGACGAAATATTTACATGACTACACATTTGTACGGAACCCTTGCGCGAGTCAGACTCGCACTTGGCCGGTTTTTTTACCATCAACGTAATTTCTGCGGTAAGTTGTAAACGCTGGCATCTGTGTTTATGGGTTCTATCGACATTCGTTATTTGTGCAACAAGAGAGCAACGTTGTTTGTTACTGCGAGTGCCGATTGTTGAATCCCGAACAAGCGAAGGATTCTATTATTAATATTAAATTGATTCAACAGCACGAGAAATAGCTTTGGTCTCGTGTGGCACATACAACTTTTCACCTCAGCAGTGAGAACATATCATACACAGTTGTAGTTGTACTTTCAACTATTCTGAGTGTTCATTGTCACACGTGATACCAGCGAATAAATATTGTAACAGATGACTTTATTATTTACAATTTGATTCCCTCTATTTTTTAAAACTAATATATACTAACATACAATAATAAAAATATACATCGTTAAGAAAGACGCCATGATAGTTTTTTGACTTAGTTACACAACGTTGCATATTGCTTTAATTATAAGACATTTGTTGATGATAATTAATTAATTATGTTTATCTTATTAATATTGATCTCAAATTATGTATCCGTGTTTATTTTAATTTAATTTATTAATTGTATTTTTACAAATTGTATGCAGGACCTATGTTGTCTGAAATGAATACATGATTTGATTTAATTGGATTGGCGACGAAATTACATAGCCGTACCGTACTGTTATGGGCAATAGATTACTTAGATAGTTTTTTTTCCGCAGTCTTATTTTGTATGTTTTTATATTAGAGTTCGTAACCATGTACAAGAGTAGAAAAAAATTCTAATCTATTACGCGTATCCGAGCTCGTTATGATTTAGTTATTTTTTCGGGGTCTAATTCTAAAATCTAAATTCGAATCGGAATGTCTTGTCACTCGCTTTCTTCGAATAGGTATGGAAGAGACAGAGCGCTTCGTTGTTCAAATATTTCTATATTTCAAATTCGGTAATAGACCTAGCTCTGAAAAATTACAACTCGCGGCATTATAAAAAAACTGGTCAAGTGCAAGTCTGACTCGCGCACCGAGGGTTCCGTACTAACTTTCACTTATTCCGACTTAACTTGCCGCTCGAGTTAAGTTTGCCTCTGGTAACTATGGCGTCACATACAAATGAGGGGCAAACTTAACCAAACCGGGTTATTCAAAAATTATTTTTGGTGATTAAAAAAATAATAATCAGATAGATGTATGGTTATAATTTTCGTGTAATATTCATATTAAATTACATAATTTCAGAAAATTTAAGATTTTTCGTTTGGTAAAATTCGGGGTGTGGTATTTTTTTAAATATTTTCCTTAATAAATTTATTTATTTATTTTAATTATCTTTGGTACTCGTATATTAGTCGTTTGTTCAAGTAACATATACAACAACGGCAAATACGAGTACATATTATAAGTTGCTCGTGATGAGGGCTGACAACATAGTAATGGCTGACAACATAACAACGGAAAAAACGTAGTTGCAATGAAACCATTTGTTTTTTTTTTATCTTTCATTTTAAGGAGCTTTGATCCAAGGAAATGAACATGCCAGCTCCAGCAAGCAAAAACCATTTGTTAAATTTGGCAAAGCTGAAAGTAACATCAGGTGTCCTAATATTAGCGCAAATGAACCTCTGTAGAACTAACTTTAAACTTATAGTAATTTGCAAGCGCATTTGACAGTCTATTTCGAGTATACACAACGCACCAGTTTATGGCCAATATTTGAACACGTCTCGACATACAATACGAGGATCTTCTCCTTCAACCGTTAATGGGCGGGTTTCGTTGATGATCGGCTTGTCTCACTTAATTGAACGTAATCTTCAGGTAAATTATTAAGATGTATTGATATTTTGGATGTATTAAAAGATAAATTTAACCTGAGTTGACTGTATGACTTTATAAGGGCTGATTCTCTCAGTATTTACGAGGACGCTGCAATTATATACCATTAAAATACACGCTCATATTGTTATGTGAGCATTTTTTAAATGCCAAATTGAACAATCGATTTTAAAGATTAAATCCACTGTCACCCCGGTAACTAGGCACCTAATATGAAGAATACACAAGACAATCTCAAATACTACGAAATATACTCAAGTATCCTGCCAGGAGACAGATGAAAAACGACTCTGGCAGGGTTTTAATAATCCGAAAATCATTTTGTGAATGTGATAGAGAGCACAGACAATGAGTGGATGAGTTATCTGCGTCCACTGGCGCTCCACAGTGCCGTGTCCAGCGCAGCTCTTCCTTGAACCCGGCGTAACGCGAGTAGCTCCGTGTTCACTCTGCCATAAGCAATTAAGCATGCATCGTCCATGCGCCCTCCCCTCGGACTTCGCTTTTGCAGTCTATATAAGAATTCGACACCGACTTCTTGTCATCTGTGTGTCTGTGACTGCAGTGCTGTGTTGTGTACCGGGCAAACAAACAAACCAAGGTACTTAGTACTTGAATAGCTATCGTTTTGTTTGGCGCTCATATTCGTACTGTAAATTTGATGTGTTACTTTACTGATGGGACTGTTATAATAAAATAATTAAATGAAACGCCATGAGCTATAATAATAATCCAAATTATGACACGTGTATTATAATCAATTTTGGCAATAATAAGGGGAGAAGCTATCGTAGTGGGTCATTAATCATTAATCAGTTGCACTGTAGGCGACCTCGTGTTTGTTGTAGGTACGTTCGTGTAGACAGCCAGTTTTTTGCTGTTAGCTATCGACGTGAGGTATCTTGTGTTGGTTTAGATAGAAGTAAAATGTTTCCTCGCGCTAACCGCAACCGGATCGCAAGGAGATGGCTAGGAAATGTTGAACGAAAACCAAATAGAAATGTCTCAATTTCCGGAGAAATGCTTCCCTGCAACGTTCTTTTTATCTGAAAGTATTTACGTTCGAACGTTTATGGATTTTAAAATCCAATTCAGAATTCAGGTTTTTACAGTGTACAGATTTGTGGTTGAAATATTTTTATAGCGGAACTGCGTTAACGAGTGAAATAATATATGCTCTCGAGTTTATCTACAATTAATTGTAAAAGCTCATTTCCTGAAATTAAAATGTGTTTGTTGGTCTAAATGTTTATTTACAGGACGCCAAAAATTTGATGTATTTCATGGCGTAAACGGTGGCACTCCTGTTAATTCCATTCCACCATCCTCTTGTAACATGTAGTTACAATCGAGTCGATGATATATTTTGTATATACTTTTCACCTCATAAATATTATTACGTAAAATATTTGAAACGGAAACTCCGTTATAACTAACCTTTCCACGTATATAACTAAGTATATTTACTTAACTACAGAACAATTTGATACAATTACAACGTGGTCTGTATTTGGCTACATTTGTATATTATAATTTATTTAGGGCATTAATATGATTATAATAAAACGTAACAGCGCTTATAAGATAATACAAAAGGCTAATCGAAGGGAAATGTATCCAGAAATACGAGTAGGAAAAACTATATAATAAATGCATACATTTGTCATACAAGTTGTGAAAATTAAATGTCTGTACAGTGATGATATTTAAAAAAAAATGTAAGGGACAATGTATTTTTTGTACATTTGTATGCGTCGTTGAGGCTTCATCACGTTAAATCGGCTAAATACATCTAAATTTTTGGAATTCGCAGATAGTTTTAGGATATTGTTTTTTACAAAGCTGTCGAGAAAAAGAGACGTTGAGAGGTTATGAGTTTTTCTCCTCCACGAACGAAGTTGGGCACCTAGTAAACATATAAAGCATTAATCATTCACGACTTAGATAAAGTCTTAGACCGTCGTCTTTTGATAGTCGCCTAAAAATATTCAAAATTAGATAAATGTCCATCAACTTGACATGCTTGATTAACTCGGCGTTACACTGTGTTCGTAACAACATATTAAGTTTACGTATAACATAACAATCGGACGTAACTTAATTGCTTAAAATCGCTTCATTGAATCAGCTGTGTAACGGCTATTAGACACGTTACCGTGCAAAACTCGACAATCGTTGTCCCGTTTAATACATCAAACACCATTGTGTTAGGTTAGGTATGTTGGTTTGTTATGCCTTTCGATCATCGATGATAAAGAAAGTTGCATGTGTAACTTTGTCGTAAATAATGCACAGCTGCAAAAAGGCTTATGAGTTAAGTGCCCAAATGGACTTTTGTGTTAATATTTATTTTGTGCAACCTATATGACTGACAAGTACATGTATAAATTGTATCTGCGAGCTCATGTATGCACAAAAATGGACAGTTAAGAGAAAAAATCCGAAACACCATACTTCTTTATGTCATGAAGTTATGATGGCCCAACGCAAACTTGACTCCGTGTGTTCTGCTTCATGGATCACTTGCTGAGGTGCCGTGTGAAAAAGAAGTCGTAACGACTTTTTAAATTTTCAGAAACCAGAGAAATGCAGTCGACCACGATCATCGTTCTCGCGTGCCTGGTGGCGGTAGTGGCGGCGGGGGCCCACTACGAGCGCTACCCGGCGTTGGAGGCGGTTCAGGAAGCCGACGACCAGGTCCATGAGGCTCTTTACGACACCCCCGAGCTCGAGAGGAGCCACAGGGCCAAGAGAGGCCTTCTACTCCTCAAGAAGAAACTGCTACTTGGTATGAAATCATTTCAGTTTTTTTTTGGATGATCTAAAATTTAGAGACCGAGAATTATTTTTTTTGGAACGGAATAGATTTTAGAGAGAGGAAGCTATTTTAAATTATATATTTTTCCAGGGACAGGTAGTTGTTAAAAGTTTGGGTGGATTGCACTATAGTATAGTGAGTTTTTTTAATGAACAATGAATTTTCATAAAAAAACCCCTTTCTGGAGAGTCCTCGAATAAATAGCAACACCTTCATAATTTTGGTTTATTTCAGTACTAATACCCACAACTAAAAAAAAAAACAGTTTGATTTTGATGTAAATAATATAAACAACTGTGTTTATTTTAAATATATCCCCAATTAAGGGCAAAGAAACAAAATTAGCTTAATTATTAATTAGCCTCATTACCTACCTTTTAGTAAATAGCACCGTTGTTTACATTCTTTGAATATTTTTATAGATGTTGTCCTTGTCAATAGGAAGACATGATTAATCGAGAACCATCAAAAATTATTTCGCAAGTAGACTTTACCTTGTATAGGTATCAACATTTAACGAAACACCAAGGTAAAGTCCAGCTAAAAAATATTTTATGAATAGGGTCAATGCCATTTAGCACATCTCAATGTAAGTATACATAATATTTCTGCTGCAAAGTAGTGAGTAATGTTTATGTGGGAACCCATTGTCACTTAGCGTTTATCATTTTCCTATAAGTTCGTTCAGAAAATTACTTTTCAATTGAATAATAGTTGGTTAACGTATTTGATACCTGCAATTATAATTTAAATTGTGTTTAATTATTCTTGTTACATATAACTCCATTTTTGAATAGATAACTGTTCATAAACTTATTTTAATTTAGGTTTGCTCACAGTTAAAACCCATTCTTATTCTTGATCTATATTATAAATTTCATGCAAAATTTGAGTTTGGTTGTCGATCAGTCAATCAACCAGAACTTATCTTTGTAATTTGTAGATATGACACTGATGACTGCGTTATCACGTACTCTAGCGTGATTCACCATAGTTAAAAATCAGGTTTGTATTCATTGGAATATCATAATTTATTTCAGGAGCTCTTGGGCTGAAGGCGGCAAAGACTGTGGCCGTCGGCGCAGGAGTGGCCGGCGCCATTGCGCTCAAGAGCAAGTCAAAGTCAGTACCGACCACCATCAGTGTCCACAGCGGCGGTCACCAACACGGCCACTCGTATTCCTATAACAGGTGATTGGTCTAACAGGCTCCATGCTTGCCTAATACAATAACAACTCATTCAAGCTTCAAACATTCAAGTCATCGTGACTTGACAAAGTGAAATCTCCATAATTTTGCGCTGTCGATCATAGCTTTAAGCAATTATCATTTCATGCTTTGAATTTTAACCAGATGGATAATAGAATTCTCATTATCATTAGTTTCTAATACGTCTTGGGCTGTTGTTTAAACAAAATGATTAATTTATAACATGTCAAAGGTATACATAGAATAGTAGAAGATACTTATGTACGCAAATATTTACTTTTAAAAGTAGCGCAAAATACTACAAAAACAACTTTAAATAGATCAGTCATCCACGAAAACCGTTCAAACTATATTCCGGTTTAATAAAATGTATATTACTATATAATGATTAATTGATAGGTAGTTTTGTAATAGTCCTGACTCAAAGGAAAAGACCTAATAGAATCGATTTATTAAGCAGATAATACATTTTCCAGCCATGCTCCCTCGTATGACGTAGAAGTACATAGGTGAGTGCCGTGGCTGAGTGCCTTATTTTATCCACGTAGTTAGTCCTCAGAGCTTAATGCACTTACCCTGTGCACACCTGCATGAAGGCAAATACGATTTTTCAAATTGGTTTAACTATCGCGCATCCTCCGGTGTCTGACTACTGAAGAGATTAAGGAGTAATACTAATTTAAACTTACATCTCTTTGGTCGGTTTGCGTATCTCGTTAGTACCATCTTCTTAGTCCTTACTGCCTTAAGTGCTAACAAGTTGTTGATGAGGTCTCAGTCTAAATTACTGTCGCTAAAGTTATTAATAAAGTAGTTCAAAACTATGTCAACAACTTTAATATGAAAATAATACAACAGAAACATTACATTGACTTAAACTTACACGAATTTCACTTAATACAACAACACAACAAATATATATAATTGTGATAATGAACAGAAACATTGTCTTTATTATTCGATGAGAAGTCCTTGACCGATACAACACTGATGGTTAACTTGGCGTCTCTCTGCTAATGTAATTATTTTGCTTTTCATCATCGAACTTTGCCCCGTACTCGATTGTTGAATGAAGTAATTATTACGTTGAATTGCATGCAAATTTTGTAACCATTATCACCGTCGAAGACGATAGCTGAGAATAACCTTAAGCAGGGGCCGCTTGATTTTATTCTAAATCACAGTAATCACAGACGACTGTGGTTTTCACACGATGTACCATATTTTTCAGAAAAAGCTTACCTAGTTGGCAACTTAAAAGCTCCTCACAGGCTTATTTGATATTCAAATAGAAACATAACAACTACATAGTGTTAGAACGCTCGTGCACAGCTCTTGTTTCAAATCCAAGAATATACTAAATAAGCAAACAGAAACTCATCTGGGTTTGGATGTGAGTTGTCGATTTTGCATTAGGCATCTAAACTGAGGAAAGTGTGAAAACTAATTGTGTCACCGAACAACACATCTAATACCAGATATAGTTAATATTACATCATAGTCGGTAATTATTGGGGTATAATAAACGAATTCCTGTTTTTTTTATTCCAAAGCTATATTTAAAAAAATACATTTAATAGCTTCAGTCTGAATTTGAAGTAATAATAGTACCGGATTTGATCAGTGTTCCTCGCCTTTTTTACTAGCATAACTAGCAGTGAACCCATTAGGATTTTTTCCCCGCGGGAAAGAATTATCAAAAATCCTTTTGAAGTTGAGAATTACCTCCTAGTATATAGGTAGATATACAACGCCTGTGTAATATCTCTTGCTGTTATTCCTAGATCCGAAAATTTAGAATGTGTGTTGTCTGTCACCTGTCAGTCATTTAATTTCATTGAATAGATCAAGCTATGAAAAATCAGGGTTGTGATTTGTGTAAGTTATAGAGGAGATTTCCATGATAAAAAACATTGTTACCTGAAAGTATTTCCCCATATATACCTTTATACATCACAATCATAATCTAAAAGCTTTGCTTTAGGTCTTGGAGTAGGCGCTATATCATATTCCTCAAGTTGTAAAAATGAAATGTCTGTATTCTCTATTCAAACTGATTCGATATTTTTTTTTTTTGTGTTTGTTGTGGCTTCATCACGCGTAATCGGCTAAACGGATTTCAACTATTTTTGGTACACGGGTAACTGGGTATCTCCAGATGGTTATAATTATAAGATACTTTTTACGCGACTACGCTGAATAAAAAAGAGGGGTTATGACTTTTTCTATTCCGCGAACGAGGGCACTTTCTAGTTTATAACTAGCTTCTGCCCGCGACTTCGTCCGCCTTAAATTCGTATATCGCGGATAAGGGTATTTTTCCAGGATGCAAATTCCTTGTCCAAATGTCTTTCCCCTGGACTCAAACTATCTCCATACCAAATTTCATTACAATCGGTTCAGCGGTTTAAGCGTGAAGAGGTAACATACAGACAGACAGACACACTTTCACATTTATAATATTAGTATGTATATAATATGTCTCATCCTCCACCTGTGCGTCAAACTTATATGCATAACAGTTATTTTACCCCGAAAAACTTGGATTTCTTGAAGAGATAAGCAAAAGCTAATAGGCGCTGTCAGTTAGGTGAGATTGAATGCGTGCCCAACTGAACTTTAAACATTTTCATCTACTTTCGACGTTGGTTCGTCGGTTATTTAAACCAAGCTTTTTACACTCATATTTTACTATATGAAAATATCCACTGCATGTCTTTGTATCTTGAATTGTGAAAAACAGTATTATTTTAATTACATAGTTCTCGTATGTAATCCACATACTAACATAGTGTAAAACTGCTTTATCCGAATGTGTTGCGATGGGACACGCGCGTGAGCATTAGAGTGTTTGTTTTATTTTCGGAGCGGACCGGTTTCTATATTATATTTAAATATTATCATGAGGTGATCTACTATGAATATTTAGTGGCCCAGGTTACAGCTGGCCGATTCGTTTAGGTAAAACCCATTTTTTATTACTTCGTACAAAGGAATGCGGATTCCATCGTAATATTAAATAAAAAAACAAACATGTAAAACCCAAAAAAAGAGGTGGAATGTATCCTCAAAAAGCAACATACATAAAAACGTATTGAGAACCGTCCCCAATTTTAGAAGTCTGTTAAACATTGTCGGAAGTAACAATGTCATATAATAAGAAAAATTGCTTTAAAGTTATATACACGGAAGATGGTTCAATCCATACTAATCCATACTTCCATACTAATATTATAAATGTGAAAGTGTGTCTGTCTGTCTGTCTGTTACCTCTTCACGCTTAAACCGCTAAACCGATTTGGATGAAATTTGGTATGGAGATAGTTTGAGTCCCGGGGAAGGACATAGGCTACTTTTTACCCCAGAAAAATACCCGTATCCGCGATAAACGAATTTAAGGCGGACGAAGTCGCGGGCAAAAGTTAGTACTTTATAAACAAAACATGTGGTAGGTAAATGTTTCAATGCTTGATAGCTTAATTTCAGTAAGTGACACCCTGTTTGTTACCTCTACTGCTATGAAAAAAGATTGAAAATGCCGAGTAATGGAACAGTGTTGGGCACCTTAGGGTATACACAAATAAAAACCTGTTTTTTCAGCATTTTGTGCAAATGTTTTTAACTTGTGTTCCACTAACGCTTGTGTTATTTTTTCCAGCTGGTCTGGTTAGTCCGCGACGCCGTGCAAGTTTTCTGATGTCGCCTTAAGCGTACTCCAGAAAAACGAAAAGAGCAGCGCTCAAGTATTTGCTAAGATGTACATTTTCGTGTTGGTTGGAAAAGCTCTGGAACGGAACTATTGTCAATGAGTATTATAGATTTTGTCATCGATTCGCAGTAAAAACTGAATTGTGGTTGCACCTTGAGCAAAATGAGAACAAAGGACAGAATGAATCTCTCCGTTCTGTGGTATAATTTTTGGTCATGGGACAATGATTTATTCCGAGAAAGTACCGTCAAAATGATGCTCCTGCCATATTATCTGAATATAAGTTAAAATGTTGTATAAGGTGGTCTAACAGACTGAAACGTACTTTATCACCAGGCTATAACTGTTTGTTTTGCTTATAATTTGGGGCGTTTTCTATAATATTTATAGTAAAACGCTGTACTTTTACTTCTACGAGTAATGTTGTAGTATTACATTGTTTGTATAAAAATATTTTCTTTTATTTTGGTTGGTTTTATTTATTCATTGACATGTAACTTATGTATATTCCATGGTAAGAACTAAATGTTTATCGAGATTTATTTAAACCGCTTGCTTATGTAATCATTGTCTATACAGGTAAATTAAGTTACAAATGCTCATTTTTAACTGACTTCCAAAACGAAGAATGGTTTTCGTTTAGTTTTTATATATGTTCCCCGATTGGTCGAAAACAGCAAGACCGATTTTGTTTTTTTAAAAGCGGCTTCTCCAAATTGGTCCCATATAGTTTTGGTGGAGATCTAATGATGAGATCCATGAGGAATCGAAAGATGTCCTCAAATATTATATAGGCAACTATATAGCAACTTTGGTATTTTAAGAAGAAAGTCAAGCATTTGCATCCACACGTTTATACTTTGTTCAAAGCCAGAGGCCATTGAAACTCCTCAATGATAAGTGATTTTCGGGTCTCGATAAGATGTCTCTATTTAGCTAAGCAAGTTCATAGTCACAAACTTAAATGTTTCCAATATGAATGGGACACTATCGAACTGATTGATGCTGGAGCTGCTAGGTAGGCACCGGATTTACAAAAAAATATGTATCCTTGCCGTGTTTGGCCTTGTTGGAAACGTCGCGAGATATACTTTTACGTATTGATTAACTACAATGCGAGATTGGAATTAATTTATGAACAAAACATAATAAGATTCCAAAAAGTGCACTGGAAATTAAAAAAAATGAAGTCTATCTATACAATATACACAAGTAATGTTAATTACTTTGGAGCCGGTGTTAACCGTGTAACAACTGACTAAATTCGTAAATTTTGAACATTTTTCAGTCTTTCCATAAGTGTATACTGTATATATTGTTTACATTGAATTGAAAAAAGGCACTTGTTAATAAATTGAAGAAACTAAATTGCGCAGTTATCTTTTTACTTTTAAGTGCATTTTTCATGTGACATAATAGTAAATATTCATAAAACTTATTTATGGAAACAAAAACACTTATCTGCATCGTGAGACTTTTTAAGTAACATTATATCAATGAAAATTGGGATATCACAATTTTGGTTAATATAATGTGGCACTTACGTCCTTTTGTTGAGAAGCGCGGTGTTTCGCCAATAACTAACGGTATAAGTATTTGATCATGTTGAAAATAATTTTCGTTATAAATATTCATTAAGCTTTAGCTTTGCATTGTATTTAGATTTTTTGGACATACGGTAACAAATTATTCTACTTTTAGAAACTTCAGTGTTTTTAAAAGCTGTTGAAATGTGTGCCACACGTTGATGTTTGCTGTTTTTTTTGCGGTTACATATATATAGAGTGCCCCCGTTAGAATTAGTTTTTATATTCTTTAATAATCCTTACTATAGTATGTATAAACGTGAAAGTATGTATGTACGTTCCACTATTGCACAAAAACTACACAACAGATACAACTCTTCAGTAATGTAGCTTAAATATCAGAATAGGGCATAGGCTACAATTTTCGAGGATATTCATTCATAAAATGGGTCTTTTAACAATAAATGGAAAAGCCTTAGAAAAACCCCGAGTTTTTAACCGACTTCAAAAAAGGAGAGGGTTCTCAATTCGGTTGTATGTTTTTTTTTAATTTTTTTATGTTTGTTACCTCAGAACTCCGTCATTTACCCATCGATTTGGAAAATTATTTTTATGTTCATGAGTAGGTATATCCAAATTGGTCCCATAAAATTTTTTGGTGAAGATCTGATGCCGGGATCCATGAGGAATCGAGGGAATTCCTCGAATTTTATGAGCACATCTATGGCGATTTCGGTATTTATTACAGTAGTTTAAGCATGTAAATGCTTAAACTTATTTTGAAAATCACCATTTAGTGGAGATTTACTATTTGAAAATCACCATTTAGTGGAGAGAAACCGTGTTATTTAATTCGCGGATCGCGAGTCGATTTGGAAAAATATTTTTTCGGTTAAGAGTAGGAATCTCCAAGTTGGTCCCATAAAATTTTGGTGATGATCTGATAATGAGATCGATGAGGAATCGAAGGAATTCTTCAAATATTATGGGCACACCTATGGCGATTTCGGTGTTTATTAAAGAAGAACGAGCATTTACACTCGAAAATCATCATTTGGTGAAGAGAAACTGATGATGAAGGCATAAGCCACCAGTCACTAATAAGGGCTCAACCAGTGTTATTTAATTCACTAATCGCAATATAATTCTTTGTCATATTTTGCTGAGACAGAAGTTAGTTAAGATCAGAGTAGCAAAGTGGAGCTGATAGTGGAGAACTAGATAACTCCTTAACGGTTAAGAGTTACAGGATAATTCTTAAAAAATACATATGTATTATAGGTAGGTACGTTAAGAATGTTAGTCATATTCTTTATAATGGGTCTCTGAGGTAGTCTCCTTATCACCAAGTCAGGATCTGATGATGGGATCCCAGGGAAATCGAGAGAAACCCTCAAATATTATAGGCACTAACAATGTTTTGTATGTATTTTTTTAAAGTTATTCAGTTATTTTCGTCTGCTTGACATCATTTAATGATGCTGAGCTGATGATGGAAGGTACAAGTCCTTATTAACAGTCAATAGTTGCGAGATAATTCTTTAAATATTATGGGTAAGTTGACTCAGTTAGTCGTATTCTTTTTTAAGCAGCAAGCTACTGGACTTAACCATTTTGACCTAGCCAATTCTATAATTTAGATTTTTATTTACAATCAAATCCTCCTCAATGTTCCCATTCTGGGCTCTAAAAAATACTTTATATCACTAAAATCCATCACTAAAAGGCAAAAAAAAAAAAGTACCACACCTGAAGTAAAGTTCTGTATTCAACAAAAATACGAATTAATATAACTAAATATATAGGTAATAACAATAACTGGCACGGTTCTTGTGTGACAGTTATGTTAATAGTAATAAATGAATGGTTTGGCACTGAATTCAAAAGGTGATTCAAATGTGATCCGTATCGTATATAAAAGATTCTTTTTGGCTTTTTAGTTAATTTTGAAGTCGGTTCTTTTTTATTTAAAAAAATGTATGTTCATTGTGACATGTTGTGATATTTTCATTACTAAATAATGAAAAAAACAATTAGTAACCTAGCAACAGTAATTACCTAAACGATTAAGCAAAGAGCACACCTTCCGTATATGACGTATCATAGAAATAAGAGTATATCTTAACATAACAGGATAATAGCCCGTTGTACATGGACTTGCGATCATCTCTGATTGATAAACATTTTGTTACAACAGTATGGTTTATAAATAAGATAAATACATTAAACGGGTTCTTTTTAACATTAAATGGAAAATCATCACTTATTGTTTGCTCTGAAATTTTTATTCCGAAGAATTGTAAAGAAATAATTGCTTTGAAACCAATATAACGCATTAGTACCTGTTTGCGTAACCGGATGGCGTTAGTTGTAAACGCTTTTTCGTTCTTTATATATATAAAGAAAAGGACAAGTCCTGACTGACATATCAACACAGAGCCAAAATTAGTAAATTTAGAGACTTGATTTTTTTTACAGTAGACACTATATATAACGTAAGCAAGGAACAAGAAAGGATTTTTGGAAATTCATGCACTTACGGGGTTAAATTGGGATTGAAAATTTGTGTTGAAAATCTGTAATTATTTGAGTAACTGTTAGTATATTTATATAAACTCTTTATTTTAAACTAAGAGAACTAATTTTAGCAGTTTTGGAAGTTCATCCCCTAACAGGGTTAAATTGGGGTTGAAAGTTGGTATGCAAAACCTGTAATAAATTGAGTAACTGTTATGATATTTTATGTATAGACTTTTCATTTAAAACTATGAAAACTAATTTCAGCATTTCTGGGAGTTCATCCCCTAATGGGGTTAAATTGGGGTTGAAAGTTGGTATGGAAAACCTGTAATAAATTGAGTAATTGTTATATTATTTCACGTAAAGACTCTTCATTTAAAACTAAGAAAACTAATTTCAGCATTCTTGGAAATTCATCCCTGAAAGAGGTGAAATAAGGGGTAACAGTCTGTGACGAAATTACAATGGCGCATAAAGGATGTTGTGAAGCGCTGAATAGAACTTTGAAAGATATAAAAGGGAACGAAGTTATTAAGGTTGGAGTCACTAAGTTGTTAGCTGGAGTCTTTTGTCAGACTCTGCCCGTATTCCCGAGGGGAACTCGAGCTGATGAAGTTAAAACTTGCATTAAGGCTTCAAGTATTTGGCCTAAAGTCAAAAAACTCCACCTTAAGATAAATATGGGAGTGCACCTCAAGCGATATTTGCGCTCGAGAATTCTCCGACCTTCTTCTTAAAATAGAAAATGGAGAATATCCCGAACCTGAGGGTAGGATTACAATCCCATCGGATCGGCCTTAGTTGTGCGGACCGTTGCAAACCTAATCTCTTAAATTTACCTAGATGTTGAAAATCTACACAGCAAGTCCATGGAGTGGTTGTGTGAACCAGCGATTCTGCCACCTAAGAACGACCAGGCTTCCGTTATTAATAAAATTTGATTGAAGTCGCTCGAAGGTTCAGAATACGAATACAAGTCTGTAGACTCGATCTGAAGTGAACACGGAAGATGCCATAAACTATCGCGTAGTTTTTAAATGCACTTTACCCACCCCGCCTACCTTCTCATATTATACTTATCTTAAAAGTGGGTGCTCGAGTAATGTTGCTGCGAAATCTCAATCAGCCAAAGTTGTGCAATGGAACAAGGCTGCGTGCAGAAGCCTTACATGTGCTCAAGGTTAATCTGTGTACATATCCCGGATACCATTTATACCCTCGGAATACCCATTCGAATTTAAAAGGCTGCAGCTCCCCCTTAATGTCTGTTTCGCGATGACAATCAATAAGTCTCAGGGTGAGTCACTGAAAACAGCAGGAATAGATCTTAGGGGGAACGGCTTCTCGCACGGCCAGTTTCACGTGGCTTGCACGAGAGCAAGCTTGGTCGGGTCTGTTAACGTGGTATATAAAAAAATTCTGCAAAACCTACCTAATGTTCAATATTATTAATAGTTCAATCTTAATTGTCCAATTACATCTGTTCCTTTTTTTCAAATTACAGGTATATATAACAAAGTAACGTGACTTATAACTATTGAAAGACAATGCATAGCCTAAACTGCCGATGGTAGGAATACGAGAATTGAAACACATATTCCGTTACAGATGTATGTAGAGGCGCACTAAAAAAGGAGTTTTTGAAAATCGAGCTATACGCAGACGAAGTCGCGGGAAAAAGCTAGTAAATAATAATGAAATACAAGCGACCTCCAAATTTCATCAATATACGTTCTGTATTGTTCGAGTATAATGCTTGTGACATACGGACGGACGGGACGAAGAAATAAAGGTTCCGTTTTTGCTATTTTGGCTACGGAACCTTAAATTAACCCCAATATTTTCATATCCCAATTATATGAAAATAAATACTAGGTATGTAAGAACTTTCTCTTGATAAGTGAAATATATAATGTTGCATTTCATTGGCATTTTAGACTTAGGTACACATATACATATAGGTACTTTATGTAATTGATTGAAGATGGATTGAAGTATCAATGGTTACATTTATTATTTTGTCATCTATTAGCAATCAACCTTAACATAGTTTCACACCACGTAGTATTTGTTGAGCGTCATCACTTGGAACGATGGCGATTGGCGATTGTGTAAGAAGCAGCCCCCGTATTGCCTAACGCGTTTGACGCTCGCAATCGGAATCAAGTGTCATAATTTTGTATGAGCTATGACAGTTGATTCCGATACCAAGTGTCAAAATTTCGTTAGGCACTAACCCCGCAGGCCTCGGACGACATATGAATACATAATAATTTTACTATATTGGATAAGATTAACTTCGATTGACATTTTCGATCTGTCAGTTTAACATAGGGATGAAAGTATTACGGACCATAAAAAAAATTAAGTATGAGTATGAGTAAAGTTTTAATGTTAATATCGACTCCACAGTTCTCTAACGCCTTACCATGCGATAAAAAGTCCGAGGCCTGGAAGTATCAAAATAATTTATTTATATTTACTCATCAGAAGTGATTTGTTTGATTTTTTACAATTAGTCATTAATGTTAACCAAAAGGGAGAAAAGTTTAAACTAAATTAAAAGTATAAATTAATTACCTAGAGATTCGTCTACACCTTCGCCGGATATCGTAACTGTGGATGGCTAGGTTAAGCCTCTGTCCAAAGTAACCGCCAGTCCTCTGGTTACCCGACACATCACTAAGATACTGACCTATTTCTTCGTGGAGATCCTTGGCGTTGGGTCCCTACGGTCCAAATGTTTCTAAGCTGAACGCAGCAAATATATAGCCCTGACCGTTGCTGCTACCGCGCCAGCCCTGAATGAGTTGCCATGGAGATGGGACGGCGCCAGAGTATCGAGGCAGGTCGCTCTCAGAATCCTCAGACAACTTTCTTTCTAATATCTACTGACTACTTTCTCTGAAAATTTTATAGCAGATTATCGGTTCGCAACCAATTTTTCGCCTAATTTCATTTTGCAGAATGATCATATGTCACGGTTAGCAACTGTATGTACGGTGTTTTTTATTAAGTCAAATTTTAAAATGCCACATTTCGAGCAGTATAATAATTTAAATAAAATACATTTCGTGGCATAAGGTTAATCCAATGTTTTATTGAGAAAGGTTCCATTTAGTAATTATGTCACATTTTATAAAGTGGGTAAGCGCAACCGCTTTCTATACAGGCTATTTGTGTTGTTATTTTTGTAGCTCACAACACAACAACAGTTATGACCCATTGTTCTGTTTGATAGACTATCCCGAATAATTGTAGATATCATCCACAGCATACGCTGCGATCGCTTTTTAAACCCCAAACATACACTTCGCACCGTATAGAAAAGTCACCAGCCGGAAATCATCAAATTTAACCATCCGCTTATTGAGATTTTGATCAACTCATAAAGAAAGTATCTGGAGCGCGTGTCCTTGGTTTTTTGGTTTCTTAATCTTTTTAGACCTTCGTTTAGATAAGATTAGGCGTGTGTTCGCCCAGACACGCCATTTTCTTTATAAGTAACTTATTGTTTTTGACGCGGTATTAGTATTTTTCTGGTACTCGGTTAGTTGTGCACCTCAGCTTAAGAGGTGTGTCTATAAATAGTACAAAAATATAGCCGATTCCACCAGAACCCGAAGGTTTTTCTTAAAGCTTACGGCCTGTACAATCTGTACATCCCTTATAACAAACTGTCGTGGAACTATCGAGGCACACCGTTTTGACTTTATCGAGACAATAAGAGTGGCGGGAGCTAGATCGTATAATGCTTGTATTATGCTCATAATCAAAAACCGGCCAAGTGCGAGTCGGACTCGCGCACCGAGGGTTCCGTACAAACTTTCACTTACCTTTGCAAGTATACAAATGACGTGAAAACTTAACGCAACCGGGTTGTTAAAATAGGCTTTTTGAAATTTAAATAAAAATAGTCAGTTAGTTAGGAATGGTGTTTTTTTCCACATTTTCCTTAATAAAACAAAATCTAATAACAAAAAAAAACAATGCAGATTAAGCCCTTTCACATATTCTACATGACCTAGTAGCTAGACTTTTATTTTCAGCCCCCCCCTCATATTCGTCGTTTGTTAGTATATTAAAATATATTCCAAATTTCAAATACATAAGTAGTTTTTGAGATATGGCGCTTTAATAGTCGGACAGACAGACAGACAGAGTCGCACCATAAGGGTTCCTTTTTACAATTTTTGATACGGGACCCTAAAAAATAGACTTTGCACAAGCCGCGAGTTGCCACACTCGGATTACCGCTACTGTTAAATCATGTGAAGTAAACTTTATCCGTCGGTCAATAACTTTACCTTAGAGTTCAGCGCAAAGAAATGCTCCATCATTATGAAATTCGTATTTAACGAGTTCTATTCCTGTTTGAAGACTGGTTTGAGAAGAAAATTATACAGGTGGTGTGAATGACCAGGTCTGAATAGCAATTATTATGTAGTATCTAAGTAATTCACCGGCGGTGATATATGAACACACGTTTCTATTCAGAAACTCTTTTATAAATATTAAAATGCAAATTTGTGAATCTTAAGTCTAATTAGTCATAAATAATCTCCGTTATCGTTGGTTAAGCTATTCTTTAAAAAGACAAGTAGAACTTTAATTAGGCGGAAAATCCAAAGTCAACTTCAAAGAGGTAGATCGACTTTTTGGGCGGTTAGAATATACAAATATGTAGGTATACAGGTACAGTCAAGGGTAAGAATAAGTTAACACCATAAAATCTCATAAATATAAATCCAAACCTTATTACTATGATAGTAGAATTGGCGTGTTTTATCGTTGAAAATGTTAGTGTGTATTTATTTTTGCCCGACTGTACACAAAACTTCAGCTATTACAGCATAAGTATTCGTTGGTACCAGTGGCGTGGCGTCAGAAAAATTACAAGGGAAACCGAAGCGTATTCATTTACTCATATTTAAAGAGAAAGGTGGGAATCGGCTTATAGGAACGCCACGCCACTGTTATATATGTTGCAGGTAAATAGGCAAAACAGAGATTTGTTAAAATCTCTGCTTTGGCCAATTCCTTCTGACATATCTGATCTGTACTATTATAAAGTTGTAAAAATGAAATGTCTGTACATTGAAGATATTTTCAGAAAATTTATTGTCTACGGACTATTTGGAGGAAAAATATTTTTTTTTGGATTTTATGTATGTTTGTTGTATGTGTCGTTATAGCTTCATCACGCAAAATCGGCTAAACAGATTTCTACATTTTTTGGTGCACGGGTAGCTGGGTATCTCCAGATGGTTATAGGATACTTTTTACCCGACTACGCTGAAGAAAAAACGACGGGTTATGACTTTTCTCCTCCGCGAACGAAGTTGCGGGCATCTTCTAGTCTATACTATTATAAAGTTGTAAAAATGCAATGTCTGTACATTGAAGATATAAAAAAAATGATTGTAACGGACTATTTGGAGGTCACTAAAACGAAAAATATATAATTTTTTGATTTTTTGTATGTTTGTACGTTTGTATGTGTCGTTGTGGCTTCATCACGCAAAATCGGCTAAACAGATTTCAACTATTTTTGGTACACGGGTAGCTGGGTATCTTCAGACGCTGAAGAAAAAAAGAGGGGTTATGACTTTTTCTCCTCCGCGAACGAAGTTGCGGGCGCCTTCTAGTATGTATATAGAAAACCACCAAGAAGCAGGAATAAATATTTATGTTCATCACACAAATATTGGCCAATATTTACTGGGATTTGAAAACAGGATCGTCACCTTCGCAGGCAGCGTCACTCCCGCTGAGCTAAACCAGTCGTCGGTTAATTTGCGAGTTTTGCAATACACGTTAGTCATATTTAGGACTTCAAATATATATGGCGTAAGTAGTTCCTGAGATAAAGTGCTGTGACAGACGAACAGACAAATAAAGGTTGATGTGAACCCAAAATTATTTTTTGGGCATTATGCTACGTATGACATAAATTTAATCAGTTTATTTAAGGTTAGGCTGCATCGATTAAGGTCAAAATCAAAATGGATGTCTATGGAACAAACTGTGCTGTGTATTGACAAAGTGACTTTAAATTTTGTAAAAGTTGTTTTCAATTATCACAATAATTGCTCATGTAGAATGTCAACGCGTTTTGTATAAAACTGTCGATTCATTTACAGAGTAATATTTCACAAAGATACGTTGATGACTAGAACTCTGCCGGTTGTAGTGACGCACAATGTTAACCTTTAATTTAGTAGGTAATACAAGTAAATAATATCGTGATATTGTGAAATGATATAGGTATAAAAAACATGACGTTGCATGACTTTCATATTTCGTTACACCGCGTTCTCACATACTTTATGTTTGTCAATCTGCCGAGTGTGGCTAACGGATGTAGATATATCGTTTTTTTCTATTTTAGCTGCATCAAGTGGCAAATGGAGCGTAGAAAACTAAGGAGAGCAATCTCTATATATCTAAAGTATCCGTCAAAGGGCGTTAAATTGGTGGCGCCAATATAGCAAGTGCGTTAAATAAATTACCATAAGAAGGACAAAAAGTCCATAACGATGCAAGAAAAATAATTTTGATTACGATTGAAAGCGGAAAAACGAAGGATTGTAGCGTTATGATAAAATTGTTTTGTATATCTTCAGAGAATGCCGAACGCATGTAGGAGATTCTGCTTTTCTGTTCCAAAAAGAGTTCACATCACACCATACCTTAACAACAAAGGCATCCTAAAAATGGCTGCAAGAAGAGAATTACATTTGGTTTGTCTTGCACAGAAAACTTTACGTAGCGGAGCTCAGAAAGTAGCATAAATTGTGACCTCCTTGTCAATGACATATTCACAGACTGCAGACCTACTACATCGACGGTGCTTAACATCCGCTATGTGCTCCTTCACCCGGGTTGATACACAACGTTTCGTTTGACCAATGTATGAAAGATCACACTCGCAGTCCAGCTTATAAATGCCTGCACTCTGCAATGGGGTTGCTACTCTTCACGGGTGGGGTTCAGGCACCTGCTTCAACGGCTTGAAATATGTTTTTATGGAAGCACGCTTCAAGATGTTCCCGATCTTGTCTGTGACCCCTTTCATATATGGTAATACGGCAGGTTTACGCTCGACTGTTGGAGTCTTCATACTGGATTTCTACGCGCACGTTTGACACGCTGCAACTCAGAAGTCAGATGTTGATTATCGCAGATTCGCCTGGCTCTCTGAAGGTATTCTTGCCAGAATTTCATTTGCCCGAATATCATCTGCACTACTAATCAACGGCCATAAAGTTGTTTCTCATAATTTCGTATGCGATACTCATTGTTTACCATATTAATCATATGCCAGAATCTTTGTTTCCCGTAATATCAATTTGAATAATCTCATTTTCCATAAGCATTGTAATCCATAACAATCACATGCCATAATGTCATTTGCCATCCATCTTAATTGTTCGAATTGGACAAACTGGAAAATGGGTCCAAAACAGAAAACTGTTGGTTAGGTTAGGTTTGTATTGTGACCAAGTATAGCGGAGCGTCAAAATGCTTGCATGCTTTGCTTGCAACTGCAACAAAATGGAAAATGGGTCCAAAACCGAAAACTGTAGGTTAGGTTAGGTTTGTATTATGACCAAGTATAGCGGAGCGTCAAAATGCTTGCATGCTTGCTTGCAACTGCAACAAAATGGAAAAGGGTTCAATACCGATAACTGTAGGTTAGGTTAGGTTTGTATTGTGACCAAGTACAGCGGAGCGAGAGTAGCGAGTGGAGCGGCAAAATACTTGAAAACAGCGAACTATTGCTCGAGTATGTGAACAATCGACACTAAATATTCGTTGCAAAATCCACTGCATACCCACGAACGTGTTAAAAACACTTACCAACACCGCAATACTGAACAATTTTCGAGCGCCTGCAGAAATGTAATATCAAATGCATAGCCAGGATGAATTCGGAAAGAAACAATATTTAGTATGGCGTTTGAATATTCTATTAAATAATATTATTGCACTTAATTACATGGAAAACAATACGTATAGCATTCGATTCATTTTGGTATCTAATATCCGAGAAGACGAGAGTATGTTAAATAACTTATCTAGTAAACTAAGCATTCGGGCCACTGAGATTCGGGCAAATGAAACACGAGCAAATAAATATTATTGCATATGTATGTCGGGCAAACAATAGATAACCGAGAATTGCCATTCAAATACCTATCAGTGTGTGTAGGTTTGCTATATACGGTATGAACTATGTTATTGTGAGGACCTCTAATTACTAGCAGATCCAAGAACGCAAGTGTATTTTGATTTTCCAACTCCATAGTAAATTTAATTTTACTATGCATGGAGTTCAGATGGTCTAAGAAGGCTGAAACAATAGATCTAGGTAAAATACAAATCGTTTGAAGAACCTCGGCTTGACCGGTGCCAATGAAAGTGCTCTCTTCTCGAAGTCTTCCATGAAAATATCGGCGACGACAGGAGATACCGGAGACCCTATTGCCTCACCATCAACTTGCCCGTAGATAACTAACTTATAAATAAATTGTAACTTTGACAGAGGAAAATATATCTTTTTTCAATCAACCCGTGAACACGGAAAGCTGAAAAGCTTCTGAAACATCGGGAACTCAAATGAGATAATATACACGATCCGTTAAAATTGTGTTATTAAAATGAGTAATAATCGCGGAAATAGAAGAAAGTATTACGTATATAATACGTTGAGTTAAAACCATGTTCATTAAAAGGAAATTGATGGAACTAAATTAATTAATGGAATAGGTTGTCATTGAAAATAGAAATAGTGCAACAAAAAACGTAAAACGTATACTCACGCAGTTCGGTTTCGTACCACCAACGACGGTAAGGTTGAAAAGAGTCGTGTAATCTTGCGAAGCACTCACTGAAATGCCTCAAGGGTTACACCACGTAGTAGTTTAGCGAACGAGTTTTTTCTAACTTCTGCTCACTTTATCTTTGACTATGAATACCTAGGCGCCATTTTCTCGGTATGCCCTTCGACAAAATAGTCAAAGCTAAATAAAATGAATGCTGATTATTGACTTTAATATTACATTGATTGTCCCTATCCTACTACTTTTAATGAGCAATTCTTATGTATTATTATCATATCAGCTTACAGACGTGTACTGATGGATAATGGCCTCCCCATGATATAGTATACGTAGATAATAATAATAATAATTCTTTATTTCGGACTATTTTTTTTTTACATCCATAGAGTGTTAGTAGTACTTAACCTATGTTAGTGACGTACAACAAACTTACAAATTATTTATTTATTTATTTCTAAATTGGGCAACCCCCCTCGTTTGACTGATCCAATGATATAAAATTGGGCAGTCGTATCTGTCAGCAATGCCATTCAGGATACTGTTGGAGATTAAACAGCTTAGGAGACGTAAGCCCTCCCTGCCTAACTCCACACTCGAGTTTGTACTCAGCAGACAGTCCATCGGCCCATCTCACCTGGTTCACCTGGTTATTGTACCAATGCTTTAGTATATCAACAAATGCTACCAGAATACCTGTCTTCTCTAGCTTCCGCCATAGCATGTCATAATCGACTCTATCAAAAGCTTTTGACAAATCGAGGAAACAGGCATAAACCGGAGATTTTCTTCGCGTATAATAACCTACAGCATGTTTAAGGGACAAAATTGCACTTTCCGTGGACAGCCCCGTTCTGAAACCAAATTGAGCGTCCTCTATCCTGAGGTACCCGTCAAGAACCGTGTCAAAAAGACTGTCAAGCAACTTAGCAGCTGTCGTAGCAAGTGAGATAGGCCGATAGTTGTCTTTGCTTGACAAGTCACCTGTTTTATTTTTGGGTACCGGAATTACTATTGTCCTCATAAAGGCCTTAGGTAGGTATGCATGACTTAGACACAGACTAAGGAACATGGCACCCGGGTTAGGTGAATGCCAGTATTTCTGAAGTGCTCGATGCTGAGACCGTCGTGGCCAGGTGACTTACCACTTTGCATCTTCTTTATAACTGTAGCGACTGCTTTAGCTATAAAGGCAACTCCAGTCCCGACGGTCCCCTCACCGTGCACCGACTCCGAGTTCTCACGAGTAGCAATTAGTGATTTGACCCTAAAATGATCCTGAAATAATTCTGCGATCTCAAATGACTCGCACTTATCACCTACGCGTACAGGCAGGCCAGCTTTCACGTCCATTTTCTTTGTGGCCTTCCAAAAACTTTTAAAATTACCATTCTTGTGGGCCAGGGCTAGTTTATCCATCCTTAATTGGTCCTGCCTATCCTGGCACCACTTCAATTTGAATTTAAACTTCCTTTTACTTTCATACATTAAGTTGTACCACCTACCCTGAGGAGGTTTCCCCACTAGGACCCACTGTTGGAAGTGAAGCCGGGCCTCCCTGTGCGCGTCAGCCTCATGGTCATTCCAGCCAGCTATATAGCCACCTTTTCTACGCCTCTTGCATTCAAAAGTCGAGCTTGCCGCCTCTGACATCACTTTTATTATGTCATTATACATATTATCTAGGACTAGAAAATGCTCACTATTGCTACAGTTTTTATCACAGCAGTCACTTAACATATGAGGGAAATCAATATCTTTCAACCCGCCGTGACATAGCTTACGATACTCTTCGATTTGTTCCTCCGTTCTAGTACCCCAAACTACTTTATTACTTATGTTCACAGAGGGAACATACACAGGTTTTAACACACTTAGGCGGCACTCAATAAGTAGAGGAAAATGGTCAGACCAGTACACGTCGTACATAATAGAAATATTACGCACCGTATCCCAGGCTCTTTTAGTAACAAGGCAATGGTCTAACCATCTCCTGCACCCATACACATCACTGATATAGGTATATGTATCAGAGTTCACACCCAACATCTCTACATCCGCACATGACCATAAACTGTCTTCACAAAAGTTTATCATTTCCTGATAAAACAATTCATTAATGTGAGCGTTGAAATCGCCCAACATGTACACTGCTTGCACGTCATCGTTCTTTGCTATTGTCGCAGAATGCTGGTAAGTTCTCCCGTGAGTTTATCGGCATATAAACACACAGCACCAAAAATACGTTATTATTACTTGCCACTCGCTATCGCACTCGATCACCGTTACCGATTGGAACGCACTCTTTCGCCATAATATTCCCACTCCACCATACAGCCTCCCCCTCACTAAGCCTTCCGATACATCAACCGCAGATTTTCCTGTCCAGCCAAAATCTGCATCCACCGTACCCAAAAAACCGAGGTCGAAGGGATACAGCCAAGTTTCCAGGATTGCCAAGATGTCCGCCTCCCGAAATAGTTGTCTCACACCCTCGATGGCCCTCTTGAGTGACCTGCAGTTATAGGAGAACATTCTACAAAGATGTTGGCAGCTCCAACAGAACGATTGATTCATTCAATCCAATCTTTACATTTAATAGTTACATTCATTCATATACATTCCGTTCACTCGCGGGCTTCTACGTGGAATCATGTAACGTAAGGTTGTGTCGTGTGCTTATAATAAATTAAGTGACCAAGGCTGGCTGTTTTCTCTCTCTTCCACACGAGCATCCACTCCACTCCACTCACTCTCCAACAAAGACCCTCCATTCTTATTACTATTATTATCTCGGTTACTCGACTGTAGGTTCGCCTTATCAATCTTGTTATTAAATGTGACAAAACGCCTAAACCTTATTCCGCTTGGCCATAGATTATCGTTCAGATAACTGCCTAATTTCGATTAATTCACATACAACTTATACGAGCTATTCCCCTTATCTTTTTTCATTGAAATTTTGGATAACGAAAGTTTTTCCTTACTTTTCTCAAATATATAATCGGTTATGTCTACCTCCTTCACATCCTTATGGACATTAGAAATAAAACAGCCAATATAGTAATTTTTATAACAGTTTCTCAAAAAGTGCTACTTTACGTAGCTGTTTAGCGTGCGCAAAGTTGGTTTTCGCGAACTAGTGCTTTTCACTTTTCCATTTTTTTAGGGTTCCGTAGCCAAAATTGCAAAAACGGAACCCTTATAGATTCGTCAAGTCTGTCTGTCTGTCTGTCTGTCTGTCTGTCTTCTGTCAGTCTGTCTGTCTGTCTGTCTGTCCGTCCGTCCGTCCGTCCGTCCGTCCGTCCGTCCGTCCGTCCGTCCTTCCGTCCGTCCGTCCGTCCGTCTGTCTGTCTGTCTGTCTGAAACCGCTACTTAGTTTGATAGTTAAATAAAAAATATCAATGTGTGGCACATATTTCGACAGTACTTCTAAAGACACTTTCAGGTTTCTGAAACAAATTTATGATTTAGTGAATATTTTCCGAAATATTCGTTACGAAATTAGCAAAAATGGTGTCCCCCCTCCTCTATTCTCTAAACCGTATGTTCAAAAATATGAAAAAAAAATACAAATATAAAGCAAGCAAGTTTTCAACATGATCGGACATACCGTTTTTAAGTTATTGCCAAAAAACTGCGCTTCTCAGCAAAAGGACGTAAGTGCGGGGAGATACGCTCTTTTGTTAGTGTTTTTTTTCATATCGTTTTTTTTCATCTGTAGTGCATTTTTTTGCATGAACGGCTGCGGAACCCTCCATGGGCGAGTCCGATTCGCACTTAGCCGCTTTTTGTATATACAGCTGCGGAACCCTACATTGAGCATGGTCCGACATGCTCTTGGTCGGTTTTTTTTTTACTTTATACTTGTTCCAATCCATGACTACTTTTTGATGAGTGTTAATATTAGTTTCCTTTAAACGTCGTTATCAACATAAAAACCAGCAGTTAATGTAAGAATACGAAAAATATACACAATATATTTCATATCTTATTACTTACCTTTTCATCATTATAACACGTTTATTTTAATATATGATAATTTTGTTTTTTATTTTTTTATTTCGTTATTGAAAAACCGTTCTTAATAAGTTGTCTGAATGGAACGGTATAGCTGCCGAAACGCATGACAATGAAGAGGTATTTTTTCTTACTACTTTAACTTTCGAATTCCTTACTTGTTGTTTTTCTTATTTTTCGCAACTATATTAAAAAACTTCAATCGATACACGTGCGGAAATGTCATTCTTCACTCGTCCCTCATTTCTCTATGTCATTCATATCTCGGTACTCATAAAGAATGGCATACTTCCGCACTAGCATCTAAATGTACTATTATGCAATCGTTATATTAATGTATGCTTTTTCAGTCGAGTACCGCGTTTTGGTCACGAAGCTTGCTGAGTGGCCTAATTAAGGTACGAGACGTAAAAAGCTAATTATATAACTAATGTATATAATACTTTTTCTACGAGTAACCCAGAAACTACAATAAATGAAACACAGCTAAAAATAATTGCAAAAACACTGCGTTCTTTTTTTAAATTCATTATATATATAGTTCAGTAAAATATAATATAATATATACCATAGAATATAGAGTGATGGTCCAATCTTAAAAGTATCCCTTTTTAGTGTGATTCGCGAAGTACTGAGTCACAGATTATATACAGTTCACGAGTAGAAAAAGCCATTTATACCTTAATAAACATATACGAAATTTCTCTAACGATTTTGATGTTTTTTGAGTGGGGCCAGTTTTGCTTTTAAAGTTTGTATAGGTTTTATTCTTGAAAAACAAAAAATCATGCACTCACCGCCAGGTTTTAGTAAAAAATACGCTCTAATAGCGTCGTTAAATCTATTTCAAAACGTGTAGTGATCCAAAAATTATCTATTTATTACCAACAGCACTAAAGCATTCCCACTTTGGATATTTTAAATATCTTTCTTTATGGTGATTATATGAGAATCATGCCGGTGGTTGATTAAATAATAGCCGCACCTATGAAATACTACTATCATAACACGTTCCCCAAATTTTGAAGGTGCCCATTAGAATTCTATTTCAAGTAAATTTATAGTTTTATTTGAACTTACACGGCGATCTATGTGTTGATACATTCGATAAACATTATAGGTGATGTCACCGAGATGAGAAATTGTAATGTTAGTTCCATTTATGTCATAATTTTCACGTCCCTATTTGTAAATTAAATAGTAATTACGTATGATGAAGTTTTTTACCCGCCTAATATTAAGTTGACGTAATTACTCTACCTTAAAATTATGTAGTGTGTAAGTATATAATAGTGTTGTATAAAAAAAATACTTGAAGCCCTTCTATATATTATGAAACGAGCCTCTTTATTGATGAGCTATGATGCTCCTGTCATCGGTTTAATCAATGAAAAGGGCAGCTGCCTAATAAGGCGAATGGCAATTTATCGTCTCTCTCGATGGAATGCGGAAGTTTTTGTCCAATTTTGCCGAAAAGGCCCTGCGTCGCGACCCGCGCAAGTGGCCGCGACATTGACTAAACCTGCTGTCAACCCATCCGCCTCGTGGTAGTGACAGGTCATTCACCTTATTGCACGTAAGAATAGGAACCGACACATCGCTAGATTTGCTGACACTGACATCCGGCACGAGACGTCATGCCATATCACCCTCATTACTTTTCCGAAGTCTAATCTGTCTCATACTTTTATGATATTCTGGAAGTTTTTATGAGCGATCGTATTGAATGATATTTTTTATACGTAATTATGGAATTTAAAAAACGCAACAGATTAATAATGTGACTTTCAACTTCTTTTTGTCGATGATTAATGTTTCGGTTCTGTAGTTATTTGCATTATCAATAAATAAATAAATAAAAATAAATTCTGCTAAGTATAGCTTATTTTAGCGATGACTTAAATATGCGGTTTTGGTTTCGTTTCTTTATAGGAACGAGGTAAAGGATTAAACTATACTATTATAAAGTTGTCTGTACATTGAAGATATTAAAAAAAAGTAATACAGACTATTTGAATGTCACTGAATCAAAAAATACATTTTTAGGATTTTTTATATGTTTGTATGTGTCGTTGTTGCTTTATCGCGCCAAAATGGCTAAACGGATTTCAACTATTTTTGGTACACGGGTAGTTGGATATTCACAGACGGCTACACGATACTTTTGACTTAAATACGCTGAAGAAAAAAGAAGGTTATTAGTTTTTCTCCTTCGCTATCGAAGTTGCTATCACCTTCTAGTATATAATCGTACACAAAAAAATATTCGTCATTGATTTATGTGTAGACAATAATTATATCCAAAATACTGACCTGCGTGTGGGCACTGTCCTGTAAAACACAGAAAGTGATATAAATGCACTGTACTTGAAAACTTGAAACGATCTTTGACGACTAAGAATCCAAAATGACTTGTCCAGCTTTTCTTCTGTTAGGCATGACATTTTTAAAACCAGTATTAGGTGCTATTTTCGTGCCATTAGTTTGGGGAGCCGCCGTAATGTTAATTAAAGAATGAAAGGATTTTCAGCTGCAGCGCGATTGTTGCACACCTGAGTCTTCTTATGTTACACCGCTCTACCACTGATTGCCTTTTTGATGTGTAAACAATATATTGTCTAATGGCGGAATTAGGGTATACTGCGCTCGAAGTGTGGAATGTCGCGGATAAACCGCATCGGAAACTCATGCATTCGCGGCAGTGACATAGGAGACAAAATGCAAGGAAATCGCCTAAGTTGGTAAAGCCACATTTTACGGAAACTGGTAAATTACGTGCTGGGGAATAAATGTGGCTAGCCATGCTTCCTCCACCGGGCCCTGGTGGAAGGGGTAGACCCAAAAAATGCTGGCTTGATATCGTGTGCCAACGGTCTAGCAATTAAGAATACGAAAAACCGTGTGAGGTGGAGGAGAAGAAGCAGAAGCTAAGGACGCAACTAGGAAAACGCTCAGGTGAGGGAGAGAGGTGAATGAGGATACGGTTTTAGTTTCTATGGTGACGAGGAGAATTTTAGATCGCATGTATATGACCCTGTCCGTTGGCACAAATTACGTCTGTTTTTTGATAAAATTACATCGTGTTATTCAGCAGTGCCGCCTCATGATATATGTTACAGTTTTATTACATTTTGCATTCTATACTAATATAGTTTCCAGGATTCCGAGAAAGCCTCGATCTCTGAATTGAACTGAGTGTTGTAGCAAAATTTAGCCCGCCAACGTAACTGAAACATTATCATGGTATTTGTGGGCGAAATATTAGTAATAATAGTGCATTGTTTACACAGAGCTTAATCTATTTACACAAAGTTAGCACAGTTTGCAGCATAAACTGTAGGTACATTAAAACAACAAATGCAAAACATTTAGTAGCAGTGCAACCTCAAACACCTGTAAGGAGAGCTTTTGATTAATACCTGTGGTGATGCCGCACTCGGAGCGGGCTCCGAGTTAGGAACTATGCCCATCAACAATATCATGTTTGTAATAGCGTCTAATGAATATTGAACGTGTGACTCCACCCGGCTTATTATCGGCTTACTATTGATATATTGGAATTTTCGCTAGGTGGGGCGACGGTGACATATCTTCTGCGGGACAGCGACATATGGCTCCGTATGTGTGGTCGCCGGGTCGTCCTATATAAGACGGTGGCAGGATCTCGCCGGCCAGTGGATTTGTATCGGTTTGAGTGTGTGCTAGCCGGAGATTTTTAAACAGGTGGGTCACATATTTCTAGTCTATTATTGATTAAAAAAAAATTAACTCAGAGATATTGCTCCAAATATTGGAGCTTGTCAGTTACAATTAGGGTCATGTCCATTTTCGCGTTTGTGTACTAATATAATTAGGCACTACCCGGCCATGACAGCTCTAATAAATGTAAAACCGCATACATTTATGCAAATGCTAAATAATTTATGATCACTTCACGGTTTTTGTTATAATTAGTACTTAGTGGTTAATTCAACGTTATACTTTGATTATAATGTGCATTAAAACCTCAAATTAGCCACTTAATTCATTGAATAAATAATATTTATAGATATCACTATCATGTAGCACGATTTACATTTCTAGTCACATAAAAAAAATGTTTTTCACAGCACTTATTTATATCCGAAATAGCATATCTTACTACAATGAGAACAAGCATCTAAGTGATACTTAAATAAAAAGTTATGGTCAGTAGTGAACATAAATAAAAAAAAAAAGTATGGCGGGTCTCAGTAGAGCGATGCGCGACAGCCCCCGAGTCCGCCCGGCGCAGTCCGCCCCAGCGATTTCTCATAAGTCCGCCCAAGGCAGCCGGTACAGTCAGATACCGATAACCGCTTAGCATATTATAAATGTTAGGTGACAATATCACCCATTCTTCCTGCCTAAATAAAGTTACCTCTTTATTGCAATATTTTGTACGTTGGGTTAGAGTGGTTTATATAAGTTCAACCAATATAATTTTCATCCAAGGTAAAACGTATTATAAACGTTTAAAATTGTGTGCTGTGAATAAGTATATCAAAAAAATGCTGAATCAGAATACTTAATGGTCCTTAAATTTAAAATTAACATCATACGATTTTTGCTATGTTCTCGTTTTGTACGTAGGTATGTCCCACCAAAATGGCAGAAGATAATTGTTTTGTGCAAAAGGATACTTGACAACCAAAGTACTACTACAGTCAAGCAATGAAAGTAATGTATTTTCACAGATCGCAATGAAGGTATACACAGTAGCGTTGGGAGTCCTGGTGGCGTGTGCGGCCGCGATGGCGGTGGAGCAGAGTCCCCTGTTCGCGGCGCTGCAGCCCGTCGAGGAGCCCACGCAGATGGTGCCAGTCTACGTGCAGCCTACTGAAGTGCAGGGCCCCCGGCAGAAGAGGCACTTGCTCCTCGGTAATTAACAGCAGACATTGGCGACTAACATGCAATTAGCGACACCCCTAGATTCATCAGCCACCGTAGACATCGGGATTAATGATAGATTCTAGTTAAATAGTCTTCGAGTTTGAGCGTGTTTTCGACGACTTATTTTTGGTACTGCCAATTACCATCATTGTCTAAAATAAAAACCCAAAGCCATGCCTGGGCGAAACCGAAAAAACTCGTAGGAAAAATTGAACGGTTAACGACTAGTCGTTAACTTCTGGCGTAAACACAGACTTGGCTCGGAACAAAAACTAGTTTTTTTAAAGTTCATGCTACAATTGGAATAAAAAGTAGAAAGTGCCTTTGTTCCACTTAACTGATAGCGAACAAAGCATCAAATCGATTGAAGTACACAGAGGACTCTTATACAGAGGAGTGTAATAAAAAAATATGGATCTTTCACACGTTACACAAAGGCACAGAAGTCTTAATAAAATACTGTTAAAACTTTCAACTTTAAATAAGCAATTCTTGTAATAAATAATTAGTCATAACTAATACTTCGGCTGATATTTGTCTCGTCTTTGAACAGAACAAGTAATCGGTGGGTCGATAAAAAACCCACCAACACAGAGAGAGAAATAGAGAATAGATAAAATATCGATAATTTTCAAATTGTACAATATTTCCTTTACAATACAAAAAAAACTACATCATAATCGATCCATCCGTTCAAAAACTAAGATGCCACAGATAGTGGCGTGGTCGTCGTTAAAAGTAATAAAAAGTTCACCTCCAGTGAAAAGTTTCAATATCAAATGGATTTAACATCAGGCCAGAAAACCAATAGGTAAGTAAATAATTGCTAAAAGATAACACTGGTACTTAGGTGTACGTGAAAAACTTAAGTACCTACATATTTAAGTTAAAGCCCCTCTGGTATGTACATAAGTGAACTAGAAGCCTTTCTGAAAAATTACTTTCTAATCCTAATAATAATACAACCGTAAAGTTTGTGGCAATGTATGTAAATTCCTCTTAATTTTAAAAACTACTAAACGGATCTCAACGAAAATTTCCAGTAGGTAATGTTTTTTAGACATCAGAATAACACATAGACTATAGATTGCATCTATACGCGGGTGAAGTCGCGGGCAGCTAGTAAATTATATAATAGTGTACAGAATTGATTATGAGTATATCAATATACTATTACATGCAGGGGAAGTTTAATAGCAGAACTTTCTATAAGTCGTAATGCAGTTATACAATTTCCGTATAAAAGCTGGATATAATTATCATTATTTTAAATTTGTGGCTTTGTATATTTTATTCGGGAAAATGTAAATTTAGGGACAGAAGAACAAAAAAACGGAAATTTAAGCATTTTTTTCAAACGCTCTTGATTGTGGTCATTGTTAAATCACTGCCATACATCATTCCATAATAATAATTTTCATTCAAATGATTATATTATGTAAAATAAACTCGTCATTAGATAATGTATTGCGAATCACAAAAAAAGGAAAGGAATAGTAGATTGTTTGACAAGGGGCTAAAATGAGCCATTACGACACGAAGTGATTATTTGGACGAGCTCACGAAGTGAACGAGGACAAATATGTCTGAGTGTCATAATGGCTTTCAGCCACGTGTTAAACACTCTGCTTTTCACTTCGATTGCGAGAAAATAAAAAAGACTTAACATTAAAATTGTATGTTTTATGAAAAATTTAAAGTACAGATTGAGCAATTCGATCAAAAATTTTGGCCAATCTGATCAGGTTGGTTTGTCTGTTTTTAATTATTCGTAAGTAGTATGTATGTAGCTGGCCGCAAGTTTTTTTTTCAGTTTCATAGAAATTTGTATGGGAATATATGGCTTACTTTAAACCCTAGGGGCTAAAGGTACTATTTCAGTCTCGCTTCGCGAAGCTAATATGACGTACTTTTTGAGCAGGAGAAGTGAAAAATATATTGACAACATCTGCAATGCACGTTTTTCGTTGGTTTGTTGACACACGACCAGTTGATATATTTTAATGTAAATCGCGAAATGAACATTACAGTTTGGTCCGTGAAAACGTTCATCTAGTATTTAAAATAGGTTTACCGCTCGGGGTTCGTGCGACATTGATATGCGGCCCTGCGATATTCCGCGCGGATACATTACGTGGGATCACGTTGGCTCCCGGGAGGACGACTTACTTTCTACCCCCAGAGATTGATGGTAGATTGTTTTATCTAGTGGGAATATAGATGAGCTAATCAGAGCGTGTGCGTGTTTATTGACTATAAAATATGTTAATTTAGTACGGATCGGACGCATAATATGTCAGACAGTCTCAGCCTTGAACTCGGTATTTAGATAACACATTGGAGTGAATATGTTAAGCGATAGGCGTTGATTCTAAACGTTAAAGCAACGGTTCTACTTTTCAGGCACTATTTCTATGTAATAAAGTTGTTATAGCGTTCTACCTAAGTATATTGGTCAAATGGTTATGCTCGGAACTCAGAACACCGAAACGAATGGAAGCTCGTTACGAGTATACTGCCTCTAAAATTTCGATATCATAAATGCACAGTATTCAGGGCCGGCACAAAGGTTAGTCATTTAGCGAAAATGGGAGAAACTATGTGGCAATTTAAGTCGGAAAAGTAATAAAATATCTATTGTGGAACAGGTACAATCGCTTTATTCCTTTGTTTTCAGTCATCGTTTTAGAAGAGTGGGTATGAGTAATGAGGGGCTGAGATTGTAGTAGTTAATGCAACTGATACATAATGAGAGGCCTTAAAACACGAGTGTGGTTTTATGAAACAAGCCGGAGGCGAGTCATTGACTTGTCAACGTGATTTGATACGGTCTGTATAACTTGGTGTCTTAGAGTTATGAATCTTGTATCGTAAAAAAGATTATAGCGTTTAATCGTATTACATATCCAGGAGCCGCTGGTTTGGCCGGTCTTGGACTTCTTGGCGCCGGTGCCTTGGGCGTTGGTTTGATCGGCGCTAAGGCCGGTTTGGTCGGCGGTGCTTTGGCTGCCACCGCCCTCCAAGGCAGAGGGTTCGGCGGCGGCTACGGCCACGGTGGTGGCTACGGCGGCGGTTACTACGGCGGTAGCTACGGAGGCAGCTACGGCGGTGGATATGGTGGCTACGGCGGTGGCTATGGCGGCTACAGGTAATAAAAACGAAAATAAATTTATTGCTGCTTTCCCTAGTCCTTGACAAATATAGTTCATTTTGTTTCTTTAATTCACGCCGTTCTATTATGTAAGCACGTATGTATATTTTTAGTACTAGTTTGACCCTCCACAAGACTACACTCATGATCTGATAAAGGTCGCCAAAAGTCCGCTGGTCGATTCAGAACCAGTTATGTGTTCTTTGGCTTTGGTTTAACTGATGATAGTGATGATGTATTCAGTGTTGGTTTGTTTTGTTTTAGGTCTTACCCTACCTACGTCGTCGAAGAGCGTTGGTGCTGAGTGACCCTGGCAATGATTATGGTACTGTTTAAAGACATTGTTGTTTGAGTGTGAAGTGAACTAGGTATTTATTTGAATATCAGTGAGTGAAATACAAAATAAAAGACCTAAAGAACTACTAGTTTGTTTTTATAGAACATTTTTTTTTATCGATTGTGAAATTCAGGCCTACTTGTAAAAGTTATTATTTAAATGTTAACCGAGTTTTGGAGACAAACTCTAAAATTATGCTATTTTATTAATTTAAATGTTATTACAAAAAATATAAACAATCTTCAAATAACTTTACTAATTTAAAACGAAAAAAGTGTTGTCAAAACATCCCAAAGAATATAAAACAGCTTTTAGAGGCATTGAGAAGTAACACGAAAATATTTTTTACGAGTTTGCGAAGTTTTAACGAGCGTTGTAAATAAATTAATCAATGATTTCAGTGGATAAAGTCTTAAAAGTTAAGTAGGGTTTTTTTTAATTAGATCATACTTCCGCAGGGTTTTTCTACGGCACTAGAACTAGAAAAAAAGTTTTGTTCGTTTTGTTGAATAGACACATGATACATATGTACGTCTATGCTGTTTAAATTGTAGTAAATGGTAATTATAAATTATTAAATTTCTGATTGTAACAAATAAATACTGAACTTAGTCAAGATAAGAAGTTAATTTTGACACATTGCGCAATCATGAAGTATACAATCGTAATGTTCACTTATAAGTAAATACAAATCACGGTTATACGTTTTGTTTATTTAAAATGATGACGTTTTAGAAAGATTCTTAAAAACATCAAATTGAGAATGGTACACGCAATATTTCAAGAAACTTTCACAACGAACATTTTCAATATTACATATATTATATATACAATATTATATCTAGGTACGATCTCCTGTTTGTTTTATTTATAGTAATAATTTAAGCGAATGCATTCAACTCACACTTGATTATAATTTTATCATTAGTATTTTTTAGACATGTTGCAACACTAGAAACATGTATTAACTTCTTATTTTGTGTTAAGTGTAAATGCGCATATTATTTATATTTATTGTTAATTCAGAATTTTATAAAATAATCGAACTCGTCGTTAGTGGCTTTTTCAATAGTACGGGTAAACTTCAACCATCTAAGTGTATTCGGAAAGATTCGCGAGATAAAATTTCTGATGAAAGCGATTCGGTCATGTATCATGGGCGTGCTGGGGCGTTTATACCGGCGCGGGTAGATGAGCGCCGCCGGCATCGAAACAGCATTAACGGAGATGGATGGGACCGGCCCACGCCATCGCCTCTTTAATCTCACACAAAAGAGATGTACGATCCGTACCCAGCCCGTTGATGATAGCTCTCGAGTGATCACTTTTGGGTTGACATTTGTCGCTCGCGCACGTGCCAATAAGCCTTTATTTTTGATATTCAATTATGTAAGTGCCTTACTCAATAGACCATACTAAATTCGAAAGCATGCTTATTACTTTATTGGTTTGACTTTATTTCATTCTACGACAAAGCAATCTATCCATTGCTTATTTTTGTTTAGCGATTGAATATTAGCTATAGGGACATAGGCTCCTTTTTTACCCCAAATGCCCATTACCCCGAAGATAAAAAGATACTCTTACAAAGAGGTAATCTAGTCAACAAAGTTTACATGTACTGTGGCAGCAGTACCTACGTTTTTACAGCACGAGTAAACTAAGATGTTTATAATAAAATCGTATATTTTTTGTATAGTTTTAATGGTTTTTTGTGCATGCATTATGGACATGCTGGGGGAATTTATACCGGCGCGGGAGCATGAACTTTCCTGAGTCCTCTTACCTGAAACCTGTACCCAGACTGAGCTGGACTGGAGTCCGTCTGCTGCTCACTACACATCGCATGCTACATCCACGCTCGTCAGTCATGAGACTGTACATCCCGCGTATGTGTGGAGGCCCTTCATAATCGCGAGGTGCAGTCTAAGAGAGTACTTCCTAAACAAAGAGTGTGGGATACATTGCGATGTAGTGGCACTAGATAAAGGCCTCACCCTTATATCCTTGGCAAAGGAGAACGGGCACAGACCAACGGTGCTTAGCACCGTAGAACGCAAGGACGTATGGAGGAGTAAGGAGCTACATGGGTGGTTCTACAAGGCCCTTGCAGGGCCTGATGTAGATCTGCTCGCATCAGTGAACTGGCTACGGTTTGGCGATCTCTTCGGGGAAACCGAAGGTTTTTCCTATGCAAGTGTAGACGAAGTTACAATGTCGAACAACTACATTCATTTTCATCATGCAGTATATCCTGAAGGACGGTACGGTCGACATTGTCGGGCATGCCGCCGTCCCGGAGAGTTGTTCAGGCATATCATCTCCGGTTGTTCTCATCTTACTAACGGCGAGTACTAGCACAGTCATAACCAAGTAGCCAGGATTATTCACCAGCAACTTGCTGTTAAATACAGCCTTGTGGGGTCTGAGGTGCCGTACTATAAGTACGCACCGATGACAGTTCTTGAAAATGGTCATGCCACGCTCTAAAGGGATCGGTCTATCATCACGGACAGGACTATTGTAGCCAAGAAGCCTGATATCGTGCTGATAGATCGATCTAAGCGCCGGGCATTAAACATGACAAGAACCTCGTGAAGGCCAAGAAGGACAAACTCAGCATGTACCTTGACTTGGCACACCAGGTGAGGAGCGCCATGTGGGATGTGGATTCAATGATTATTGTCCCGATAGTCGTTTCGGTAAAGTTTTATAGCGAGGAGTCTCGACCGACATCTCAAGAGCTTTTCACTAGACCGCTGGATGGCCAAATGCATAAGGCAGTAATCCTGGACACGGCCCGCATCGTCAGGAAGTTCCTCCCTGTGGTGTTCTAACCACCGGTAGCTTGAGCCCTGCTCTGCTGCCGGCGGCACCCTAGGTTGGGTTTTTTTTAAATGCGTTTATATTTTGTATTTTACTTTTTATGTGCATATTATAAAAAACCTAGCTTAAGAAAGAAAACAAATGAAGAGAAAAATACGTACATTAAATGGCTTCAGCTGAAAATGTACAACACCTAAAATCCTAACTACAAACAAAATGTGTAAAACAATCAAAATGTACAACATGTACGTGGCGTAAACTGTTCATAATGACAAATATGCAGAACGCAGAATGTACTAACGATAAATGCACAAAACGCAAAATATGCGATAAGAAAAATGAAAATTTCACGAATTGTTTAGTTGTATAATCCACCATACGCAAAATTTAATAAAATTTTAATGGCGTGTACATTCTGCGTTTGTATGTTTTGATTGTTAGCACATTCTGCGTGTAGTTAGCATTTTGCCTGTTGTACATTTTCAGAAGCCGTATTAATCAATCATAACACGTTCGTGTTCGTCCTATAACATTAAATGAACCGAACAGAACCGTTTAATTATATTTTCCGGTGAAGCATCTCGATTGACTAAGCGCAGTTGATATTTTTATTTAAAAACACTTTTCGATTTAATAGAAATCAATGTTGCAATTCGTTGTTAATTTATCATATAAGAATATGATAAATTAACAATGCATTGCCACATGAATCTGCCACGCAGGTCGAGACTATTAGGTACCTGCACAATAATACACACGTGTACAGCGAGTAGGTCTTAAAATATCTCTAAGATTTCGTGTCTCCATTGAAATGGAGTATGATTTTTTCTGTGTTCGAGTGACAAGGTTTTCTCGTTAAAGTCGTTCGATATATCAGATTAGTGATATGTGAAGTTCAAAATTTTCCCAATTTGAACAATTAATTTAAACAGAACAGACGAATAAAAAAGTTTATAAATTTCGGGAAACCAGTATAAAATGTATAAATAGTTTACAATAGTATATTTATAAAAGGCTCGTATAAATAGTAATTTAAATAGGTACGTAAGTAGCAATCAAACGGTGGTGAATCACATTCATACAGCCACCATTATTTACTTGATTTTAAGCGTTATCAGTGCTACTTGGGTTGCGATTCATGCGGGACTACTTAAATCAAATGTAGCATTTCGCGGTCTATTATAGTATACTAGCGTAATAAGGACAATATCACTGCGCATGTTTGAATCATAGTTTTTTTTAGTATAAAACTCATTCTAACGGACAAACGCAAGTCTCCCTCGGGATAAGCAGCTACACACTTTAATGCGGCCTAAGTAGAGGAAGCCGATTCAGCGGAACAAAGCCGGTTAATGTTCTACGAGTATAACTAAAATTGCTTTAATGTTCAAGCGAATCACGATTGTGCTCTTTATCGCCGTTATAAGAAGACTTCATCTGGTAATGAACGGGAAACGGAATACCTTGCAATACCCGCCGGCTCGCAACTTGAGTTTACAGTAAATGTTTTATGTAGATATTCATGTTTCCGCCTTGGAAAGGATCATAAAGCAAAATAAGTAGCAAGTTATATTACTCCAGGAAATCTGTAAACGGGGCATTGACAGAGATTAATTAACTGCTCAATAATGACGGAACAGTCTTATCTGACGCAATTGATCGCGTAGATTAATAGAGCCATTTTCGCCGGAGGAAATTTACTTGTCATCCGGACGTACGGCGGAACAATGAACGCGCAATATCGCGACTACGACTACCAAGTGTTATCTACCGATTTCCAGAAGGGATGCTACATTTTACTGCGTTCTCTTTTGGATATTAAACGATCTCGTGTGTATTTGTTTACTAATGCTATTTTATTGATTTTTAGTAAAACATGCATCACGAGGTTTGATAAATTGTGCACAGTATTTTTTCCAATGCCATAGTTAATCTAATCTATTTAGTCTTAAGGCCAGAAAAATTTAGTTCACCCTAGAGTCTATTTTAGAAGACTTCAAAAATAACTAAATTATCGTTCGTCGTATGTTCGTAACGCGATATCTTCGTGAATGGCGAGTACCGTACTTGTTTAACTGTAGGACAAAGTGTCAAGGAAAGTAGCGAAGATCAACAAGAAGCTAGTACACTGTGTGGATTTTTCCACCTATGCGATTGTTATAAAAAAATCTCGAGTACTTCTGACGTGTTGACGATTTTTGTAAATAATTCTGATTTTTAGGTGACACACTTTACTCCAGCGCCACTTACTCATAATGACAAGGCATTATTGATAAAGAACCGAAAGAGAGTCCGCAGGTTGACTCTAGTTTGATGAAAGTTATCTCGACTTGCATTGCACTACACGACACCACGGCGGTAATCGTGAGATAACAATGACGTTTGAGCCGAGCGGCAAAAACGCTCGAAGATTCGCCCCCGTGTTATTTGATGGACGAAATAAAGCATTACGGCACTTATTTTTTGGCAATAAATAAGTATAAACTCTAAGTCTAAGAGGCAACACATCATGATGGAATACTGAGGAAACAATTAATCGTTATTTTCAGCATTACTATGGACACTTTTATTCCCAAGGTAACAGGTATTTTTCAAATTGGTAATAGCCGTTAAAATCGGATAAAATATGAACAAAAAACTTATGTGACTAGAAAAGCTACAGTCAGGACCAACTAGTTGAAATTATAGGCCCAATGTGTATGTTTTAATGCTTATTGATATACCTAGGGCAGGGGTCGGCAACCTGCGGCTCGCGAGCCACATGCGGTTCATTGGATATGAAACTGCGTCAAAAAGTACTATTTATTGTTGGCAAGAAATTTTTTTGTGGCTCTAAAAACTTTGAAATTTTGTAAATTGTATTCTTTACTATTCCGACTCAAAAAATTGCCGACCTCTGAACCTACGGTAAACTGTATAGTTATTGCCCACGGAGTAATTAATTAACCACTTCAATTATGGTCTTGAAATATTGAGAATAACGTTTCTAAACGACAAAATGATATTATTAAATAATATTATTAAATGCCATTGTCGCTGATGAAGCGGCGCGGAGTTCCATAGCTGAGGATTATTTCCTGTAACAGTATTTTACCGCATTCCTCGGCCGTAGCTCGCTTCAACGCGAATAACTCCACCCAGCGCGTTGCGACATCTTCGACAATGAAGATCCAGTTTCGATTGTCAGCAGTTCGAGGCAACGGCCCAAATAAATCAAACGCGATCACTTCAAAGTGTTGATTGTGGGCTGTGGTCTGAAGCAGACCAGCAGGCTTTTGGTTTGAGGGTTTATAACGCTGGCATTGTATACAGTTACGGACGTATGATTCGATGTCTCGTCTCATGCCCTTCCAGAAATACCTTTTTGCTACATGTTCGAGAGTTTTATCTTCTCCATAGTGTCCGGCAGTTGGATCATTATGATAAGTGGTCATAATGCTGGCTTGTTCGTGTTTGGGAATGACTAAATGGCTGTTATCCGCCTCATCGTCCTGATTGTATCGATATAGTAGGCCGTTGTTCATAAAATACCCTTTCTTGCTCCAGTATCGAGCCTTTTCTTTTTCATTACCTTTCAAACTGTATACTATCTTCACGATTTCTTCATCTTTATGCTGTTACTTCCTGATTACCTCTTTGTTTTTAGCAGGCATATCAACTACCACTGTGCAAACTCCACAGGCGTCTTCCGATGTGATAGGGTTGTAAAAGTAGGGCTCATCGGGCCAGACGCCCAGTTTTCGATTTCAAAGACATGAGCCATCTTAGGGCTTGGTGGTCCGTCAGGATTGTTATTTTGGCACCTTCAATGTATCCTCTGAACTTGTGGACCGCCCACATAACCGCCAAGGCCTCTCGTTCGGTCGTAGAGTAGTTCCGCTCCGGTTTTGTCAGAAGCCGACTTGCGTACTCTACAGGATGCTCCGTATCACCCTCCTCCTGCACCAAAACTGGACCGAGCGCGTAGCTGCTAGCGTCAGTTTTAATGGTATATGGCCTAGTTTCATCCGCTTGAGCAAGAACAGGAGCCGTCGACAAGAGTTCACGTAACTTTGCAAACGCGTCAATTTGGTCTTGCTCCCATTGCCAGCTCGCATTCTTCTTGGTAAGGCGCGTCAGTGGCTCTGGGACTTTAGCGAAACTGGGTATAAATCTTCTATACCAGGAACACATCTGGATGAAGGAGAGTAGGTGCTTCAGATTTCGAGGAGGCTGCATATCTAGTATGGCACTAACTTTTGCATGGTCAGGCTGCAATCCATCGGCAGTGATATAGTGCCCTAGATATTTTACCTTTTGGCAGCAGAAGTTGCATTTGCTACGATTTGCTGTGAGGTTGAATTCCTTAAGTTTGTTGAAGACGTCTTGCATATCTTTCAGGTGGTCTTCGAAGGTAGCCGACATGACGATTAAGTCATCCAGGTACACCAACAGCTTTATATGGCTAAGTGCAATCCGAAACCGATCCATCATGCGCTGAAAAGTGGATGTAGAATTACGCAGTCCAAATGGCAATGGAATGGAGTAACAAAAGCTGTTTTGTCCCGATCTTCTTCACTAACACTTATTTGCCAGTACCCAGCACGCAGATCTATCGTGCTCATATACTGTGCGGGTTTAGCGTTGAGCAGGAGGTCATCAATCCTCGGCATAGGATAGGCATCAGGTGTTGTCACTGAATTGAGCTGCCTGTAGTCAACGCAAACTCTGACAGTCCCATCCTTCTTAGGCACCATGACTACGGGTGCTGCCCATGGAGATGAGCAGGGCTCGATCACCTTCTCAGCCAACATCTTTGCTATCTCCTTCTTCAGGATATCCGTCTTCATGGTTGATAGGCGATATGGTGGTACAGATATTGGCTTGTGATCTCCGGTTTCGATAGTGTGTTCGAAGTCTTTTACCGGTTCTCCATTAGGTATGAACACATGTCGGTTCCTTTCTAGGAACTCTTCTAGGCTATTGACATCAACAGAAGATATTGATGTAGTTGGGACGTACTCATCGAAATCAATCAACTCGGACTCCTCGTCGTAGTTTTGGAGGTTGGCTATGGCGTCTTCATACAGAGCATCGATAACAGGTGAGTAATTTGCCAGATGGCGCATATCCCGTTGCCTCTTTCTGGAAGGAGAGGATGGCTTTTCTCGTTTCTTGAGAGGGCCATAAGCATCTACAAGACTAGATGCAGTGTTGCTTTCCTCAGGCAACGAAGGAGACAAAGAAACGTCTTCAGCTGTCATGGTGAACGGCGCTACTCCTTCGGTAAATTTGACAAAACTTTCTTCATAAAGCTCGAACTCTTCCGAGGGTTCTTCTATGAAATGCCAAGTGGATTGGGGCAGGTTGAGCATGACGTGAGCGTCTTGAAGAAACCCGACCCCGAGGAGTGTACGATTGCGGCGTGAGTCCGGTAGTACCAGCAATGTAGTGACCACCGTCCGGTTGTTGATGGTAATCGGTGCCTGAGTAACTAGCACGTTCTGCTGTTTCGAACACCATCAGCTAAAGTGATGCCAACTCCTAACTCCTTGAAGGCATATCCCTCTCTTTTCAAATCACAGTATAGGGAATACGAAGCGATGCTTGATTTGGCACAGCTGTCCAAGTATGCTGCTCCAGTAGTATTGCCAATCTTGACGTAGATAACCGGACGATCTCTTGCATCAGTAGCGGTGCTTGCACCAACTGCACAGAATCCAATGTCAGTTGGAGGGCGATGAGCCTTGTTAGCATGGCACGTTGAGCAGTTACTTCTTACGACTCCCGGAATACCGCAGCCGTAGCATTTAAATTTGGGCGCAGAGGATGAGGGAAACTGGGTAACCGCTTCCATTGCATCAGGCCTTGTCGCTTCCTTGTGTGCAGTTTAATTACGGGCGGCCAGCTTTCTGCAATTATCAGCCGTATGTCCAAAGTTCTTGCAAAATCTACACTTGGTCTTGCGATTTGGTGCCATTGATGATCGGGTATCCTTGCACTCTAATGGCTTCGGTAATTCCGCTGGATTGGTACTGTACTTTTCTTTAAGGACGTGCTCCGCTGACTGAGCAGCCCTCAAAAGGTCCCTGAAATCCTTGACGCTAGCGCGCGTAACCTTTTCCCGAATGTCCACTCGTAGTAGTCCGTACGTCAAATCCAATTGTTGAGATTCATTTAGACCCGGATGCGGCAATTGGGAACACAGCCATCGCTTACGACGAACGAAGTCTTCAGTGGTCATTTCCAGTAGCTGTTTCTCCTGGGCGATGTCGTAGAAGATCAGGTATGGTTCTCTTAGAGGAGAGAAGTTTTCTCGTAAACGGGCCTGAAAGTCTGACCACGTAGTGACCTCCTTTCTCACTCCATTCCACCATTTTGCAGCGTCGTCTTTTAACAAGAGAGAGTTCTTGTACTGCTGTGATTTCATCTACACCAGCCGCGCGCCTGTAGATATTGACGGCCGATAAGAATGCTTCCACTATTTCGCCATCCCTAGCACCGTTGTATGTATAGTTGCAGTGCATGAATGACCCCTTATTTGGCTGTGGCCTAGGTATCCTATCTATAAATTCAAGGAATAGCTCCGGCGATATCATTTTTGCTGGTTTTCGGGTAACTTTCACTGTGGTTATACGTCCCGAACGCGTAACGTAAGTAGGGATTTTAGATTTCGCAGTCCCGGTACCTCCAGGCATTAATGCTTGATATAGGTGGTCGAACGTATGACGTTGCTCGTAGCGCAAGAACGAAAGTCGTAGCGCCGTAGCCGATGACGTCACGGGTGTCGAAGCGCGTAGCAGGATACGTAGTGCGTAGCCGATAACGTCACGAACTTCGTAGCAGGCTGCGTAGACCGTAGTCGATGACGTCACGGATCTCGTAGCAGGCTGCGTAGCGCGTAGCACCGTAGTCGATGACGTCACGGGTCTCGTAGCCTGACGTCACGTTGACAAGCCTCACGTGTAGGGCGCCAGATATAACGCGGGGAGGCGGGGGCGCGAAGTGGAAACACACGTGTAAGTGCGAGTTACTTTATTACAAGAGAAACGCGTACAGAGCTGAGCGAGGTGTATCCCCACGAGGGGAAGGAGCACACCGAACCCAACACTATAATAACTGGTATAGGACCTTAAAACGACTCAGCTGGTGAGAGCGCATAAAGTGCATGTACCAGGTCCCTAGCGAGTAAGTAAGCGAGTAACACAGGGTCCGCGTCATGAAAATAAGGGAGCACTTCGATAGCGCGATCTAACTCGATCCCAGCGCCATCTATCCGTGCGGCGTGGAGACTCACGCAGCACTAGCGCCATCCGGTGATGAATAGCTCTGGCTTAGTATGCCGTAATACTGGTTACCAACGACATCTATACGTGTCTTGTGTAATTATAGGTTGGTTCTATTATAAATATGTATTACAAGATTTAAGTACGTCGCACTATCTTTCAAAATAAAGAATCTTAACGACTTAAGAGTTGCTCTTAATGTTTTAATAGTCAGTAGTTGCCAATATTCCCTCATAAACAAGTTTTCTCCTTGGGTCCTAAGTCTTCTGACCGAGTTTAAGGCATATTTATCTTGAAGAAACTATTTTGTAAAAGGTAGTAAACCACGGCCATCTAAACTTTTCAAATAAAACCAATGAGTCTGCTTGTTTACGTACTTTGTTGTTCCACCCGCCCTTTCTTTGTCCAAATCAAACTTCGTACTGTTCTTTTAGTAATTTGTGGCCGCTTGTTCCCACTATTTTCTTTATTGGAGTTTTAGAAAGTATTTGTTGTTTACAGTTTCTTAACTAAACAACTGAGTGACTGAGTCTCATTAATACTCATTATCATTTATAGAATCTAAATTCAACAACTAAATACATGAAGTGACCATACTACATTGACTTACTAAAGTTTTTATAAATAAGGTAAAGACTATAACTTTACCTTACTAACTCGGCTGCGTTTAGTTCATAATTAAGCCCTGTAAAATGGTGGAAACAAGTCAAGATTAATCACTTTTTATACTATTTACTAAAAAATACTTTTATAGTTGCAAAATTTGATTCATATTATAAGGCCGTGCAAATAACTAATCGTTATAAAAATTAGATGCAAATTAAGTAAAATTAATTTATGTTTAAGTTTAGTTTTGAGAAAAACAGTATACGTATACTGTAAATGCCAGCCTCGTATTTATAGCCTCGGTCCATCTAACTCAAACTCGACCAGAATGGCTTATTTACTGATCTCTGCTGTAATGTACTATTAATATGTTTTTCTATTCCTGTACTTCTTTCGGTCATTTAAATGGTTACCAACTCTAATATAAAGACATACATTACTTAAGACTTGCAAAACTATATAGTCTATTTCCTAAAAAAGCATTGCTAAGCGTGTCACAATGTCGCTATCAACGTATTCCTTTTTGCCACAGAGTACAAAATTTCAATCTAATCATTTATATTCAGTGAGTCTTAAACTAATGTTATATGAAATAATTTATATTACCAACTTAACAAACCGCCGAATTCATACAGTTTTAAATTTAAAAAATAATAATGTACGTAAATACATTGCTGCCGACTTAAAAAAAAAACATTATTTACAATTTACGTACACATATTTTATCGCCTATTTTTTTTCAAATCATAACATGTTTTCATCACTAGCAAGTATACACGAAGTTAAAAAATAAGAAAGCCATAGATATTGATTGACAGCTCGCTTTTTAATTTTCTTCGTGGCGCTAAATTGTATTCAGGGTACACAATCTTAGTACTGTAGCCAAGGCAACTCCTACTGTATTACCCTTTTTTATATAATGGACTGATTTGCTTATATAAAGGCGAAGTCTAATACTTCATTTTAAATTTAGCAGCATTATAATTGTAGTAGTTTCATACCTGTGTGTCGGATGGCGCTGTGGAAGATATAATGAAATTAATTTAAATCTTACGTATATTGTATATAACGCGCCTGTCACTCTCGCATTCACAAACGTGTCAGAAGGTGACAGCAGCTATGTCATTTATTTATCGCGTGACAAACGCAACCATCATAGGCCCGCTGATGATTAATGTAATGTGAATTGATAAAGGGCTTACTATAAAAGACTTCCTACCCGTTTTAAAAACACTTTGGTCACATTAATTATCGTCGTCATCAATAAATATACATACCTGACGAATGAAACTGTGAAATTATAATATTGTATGCAAATGTGCTACTGGCTAGAAATTAATAAAATATTGGAGCGCTATCGTGTTGAAAATAAGCAAGAAGCTTAATTGAATTCTCTTTGTGTGCACGAATTTAATATTCATTGTAATATAGTGGTTTGTCTCGTGGGGAACGTTCCACCCCGTAAAATTATGCAACAGTAGGTACGGAGCACAATCTCTCAATCACTATCTACTTAACGATGAACAGGCAGGAAATGATTATTGCATGCTCAACGGCTTTTACAAAGCTCAAAATATACGTACTGCAATATAACTATGTGGGTATACATACAGTACCAAATAGGAAAGCTAATGGTGAGTTAGCATCGTTCTGTAGCTACTAGCCGCTTTTCGTCCGCAAAAAACCTCCTAAAGGATTTGCTTTGTGCCTATTTCGGCACAGCCTCTAACGTTAATGAAATTTCGAATCGAAGTTTCACAGGTCAATTGTATTTTTATTTTATCTGGGTGGGACTGTGCATGGTTTGGTTTTTAGAAAAAACCTGTACATAAAGGCACATGCTCTACAATTGATATTTTAAATGTGCTTTTCTGACGATTTATTTGGATTTGTCTAAATCTCTAAGATCTCAAATCATACTGGTTGTAGTTATACCAGTATAATTTGAGATTTTCCTTGTACAAAACTCCCAAATATACACGTGTAGTAAATGTAAGTATCTGGATTGAAATAAAATGAAATTTTTCCATATTGATTATTGGGCCCCTGAAATTTTAAACACTAGTCGTCGAGATTCCGCAAATGACCTTTTCGTGTTCGACGGATGGTTTTGTATTTTATGCATGAACGAACGATATACCTATACGCTAGCCATAGCTTTAGCCACGCATAGCTTTTTATCTATTTCATAGCCAGTTGCAAATTTCATTCCAATTTGGATGTTCTCTGATTATTGGATTATGTAGGGCATCCCTGAGCGAGGTCGACCCTGCCAGGTTTCAATATGTCCTCATTTACTTATTTGTTTAAACCAATTTTATGGTACATAAGATCGCGTAAACGATTTTTGTGTAGCGATGTGGCTAAATTGCGTGGTTGTATTTTATAATGATTGGAGTTGTTTAAATTAAATTCTTCAATACTTCTTTAGTAAAACAATAAATACTCATATTGGGCTATTTACAGATAGCATTTCTTAACACTTGTAGTTATGAATTATTTTCAGGTTTATACCTGTTACCATACTAAATACACAATATTGCTTTTACTCCATTAGTTTGTCTAATTTATTGAAATCACATATATCTCAAATCACAACTCATTGAGAAAATTAACCAAAATTGATCACGTATATAAATAATTCACACCCCATGCTAAAGCGTATGCACATCGAATGGAGAATCATGTGTATTCAAATTTCATTCACTCTTTTCAATCATACACCGATACAGCGGGGATGCAGCGCTCGAGGACTCTGAAATTTCATTAGACGTATACAATAAGCATACACTTTATCGCTTTATGATACGTCATATACGACACGTGACACTCATACACTTGGTGGCAATAGCTTTACTGAAGATCGCGTTTGATCGACATAATTAGATAAATAAATGTTACGGAACATATTATTCACAAATCGAACTAGTCCTATGGTAAGCTCAATAAGGCTTGTGTTATGAGTACTAGAAGACGATATATTTAATAGTTATATTTACTTACTTATATATACATAGACAACATCCAAGACTCTGGGCGCAATCACAATTGGGCGCAAATTTTGTGGAAACTAAATCATGAACATATCGCGTGAATGACTCTCTCAAGGATCTCCACAGCGAACTCCCATCCGCTTAACTGTCTCCGCATCCGATGATTTTTGGACGATGTTGACCATATCTCAGTGGATCCATCCCGTGTTGATCCAACAAATATAATAAGATAATTTAAATTATAACCATCACGGCTCCCGGCGACCACCTCATTATTGCCATGTTGGCACTAACAACAGTTCGCCTAGTTTAAGCCAATACTGATAATAAACAAGCTAGTTTAATAATCCATGAATTAAAATCGCGGGAAACTGTGAAAGATTGTTTTCTTCACGAACTCGTGTCAAATTCTAAGCTAAGCTGTTTGCCTTTTTTCTTGTCCTCATGGCGCCCTGCCTCTGCCGACCGAAAGCCGTGTCCCATAGTGTAGAGCGGGCGACATTATTACGATATTTACGACCTGTCTATAGCAGTTGGTGGTGCGCTGCCGCCAATGAAAATACGAATTCCATTTAAAAGCACCTAATTGGACGTCACGGCGGTATTTTAAGGTCGATAAAATTTTATTTTACCTCTGGTTTTCTACGTTTCCTGGAGAAGAAGATGCTACTGATCGTTATATAACAGTAGCATTAAAGAATTATATTAAGGGGTTGAAAATGTAATATAATAATCAACGCAAAATATTTACTACCCACTACGTCACTCACTAAGTCACTCGTCCACTCTGTCGTCACGTGTTACATGAGAAAAAAAAAAACAATGTACGTATTCTTACTTTATATCGTCTATATATATTATACAGTCTTGAATAATGTAACTTGCAGTAACTGGTACGTAATAAATCAATATCTATGTTCCATACAAAACCTTGACGTGGGTACAAAACTTTTGCATTGACATGATCAGTTTTCTTTAGAGTCACCATTCCAATTTATGCTATACCTAAACAGCATTTATATTGAAATAAAACAATTTAACGGATTATATCGCGTATATTAACTCATTTTAGTTCCCGACGTTGAGCATTTATATGTTAGGAAATGTGGTTAGCACATTCGTATTTTATTTGCCACCTATAACGCTGTAGTAGACTGGCATATGTAATGTGCCTGTAATGTGCGCACCTCTCACGGCAGGCGCCGCACGAACTACGGCAAGATGTTCTTTATGGGAATTTAAGAGCTCCACGTCGCATATTTTGAACCGCCGTTTTAGAGGCTTTCTTTTACACATTTTCTATAGAGTGGCTTTCGAGTACACGGACACGTAACCGGATTATATACTTTTGCATGTTGGTCGTTTGGAAAATGAGCTTTGAGTTAGTTTCATGGTAGTTGCATAGCAGCAGAAAAAAGGTCACACCAAACGTCGTGTGCTTCATAAATAACTAATGAACTATAATTAAATGGAATAGTTTCTTGAGTTAAATATCCATAAAGAAGTTAAAATAAGTGTCAGATATTTAGTAAACTACACAAAGGTTTCCGTAGCCGTGCTACGTCACCCGTTAAACCTTTCTGCGCTACGGGCGAGCGCTCGGCTACAGCACGAGCTATGAAAAGTGTTAACTTTCAAAGGGAATCTGCGATTTCTCATCGTAAATGCATCGAGGGCGGGCGCTGATCGACACTTTACCTGAAGCTGGAATACTACCGGCGGAAAGTCATAAAAGGTGTTTATAAAATTGGTAAAGCGGTATTCGATTGTTGGTTTTTTGTGTTAGGGGTCCTTGATCAAATAAAAATAACACTGCGAAATATTTTGTACGAGTAAGTTCAGAAAGGCTAATTTAGTAATATAATGAACGTTATTTATGTATGTACATACACATATTAACGTAAATTTAATATTCTGTGTAAACTATGAACTCTAATAGTCTGTGTAAACTATGAACTCTTAGTTAGCACCAAACATACCAAGGGCGGTAAAATAAATACCAATTGACTAAAATTAAAATCATAGGTATTTTTTTCATGATTTGGAGGCGAGGGCAACAATCTTGTGACCTGAATCATTCTTTATCACCGCCTGAAATGTGTAGGTACACAATTTTTCATCTTCCTTTAGCCAGGAAGTACAATTTTAAACATAAAATAACTTATAATCTCCTTATTGCTTCTGACGCACGCATATGAACTGTGTAAAATAACAATTCTGCAAACATTTTTGGTGTACCATGCATCATTAAATAACATCGTGTAGTAAAATATAATACTCTGATAAAATAAATTCGTACATTACCTCAAAATGGAACCCCTCATTGTTATACGTAAGTAGGTATGGGAAAGACATTTACTTTTAGGCCACAAGAAAAGCGCAGAGGTGGGCCTCTGGGGCGCGATAGCGCGCGCCGCCTAAACGAGTTGAGACGAGAAAGTTGGCTCGCTCAGAAATATAGCAAACTTCAGCGCGGCGGTCCGGTAAACCGTAATTTCCCGGAGACCTCGTGAAATCCCCCCTCACCTATACCCGCTTACAACTTTTGTTCTACGTCGCCTATATATAAATATTTAAGCGCAATACCCAACATCGATAGTGAGTATGCTTGAAACGTCTGAGTTAATAGTAGTACCCACACAATTAATATGTTCAAGGTTTCAGCCGCTGCTGTGGCTGTGATAGAAATATGTATAGAGCGTCAAACATAAAATTTGTGCTTGTGTGATGCTACCTTCCTGGAGACGAGTATGTATAAACGACCTGAATTTAATAATAATTGTGCGATTGAACTGAAAGTCGATTCGCTTCATATTATAATGACTAGCAATCATCAGCGAAGCTTTACAAAAAGTTGAAATGTTTCTTTGTTCTTAGCAGAATTTTTGATCTCTCTAGCGGCCTTGAAAGGAAACAACGGGGCTTCTTTTATCGTTCATTCTCTTTTATGAACGAATCAATACACTGTCTAATTTAATACCGTACTACATTGGAAAGTAAGAACTATTCGTTCATGGAGAGTTTTTCGAAGTAGGAAGTTAAAAGGACACAACAGTTCTCGTAGACATTGTGACGTTGTCATTATTTAGTTTGCGAGGTCCCGCGTGTCCGGGAGCGATCCATCAAATCAAGGTTGATCTCTGTTCAATTTATGAAATACGATAGTTTGTTTTCGGGCCATCCGCTTTCATAATCGTTGCCGTCATATTGAAAAAGTTTACGATAAATTGAAATATTATATTCTAACAAACGAATATAAAATAAATAGTCACGACGATTCATGAGGAAAAATACTTATCTACATACAAATACAAGGTGTATAATATTTTGAAAGTGAATGTAATCTCAATGCCATGGTGTTGATGCGAATATAATTTTATCGGCATAAGATTGCAGTTAGAATGTGTTTTAGGTGGACTGCTCGTATGTATGGAAAACTAAAATATTGTTGAATCCCTGTAAGTGCAGTCAGTACTGGTCAGTATCAAATACTTCGTGACACCCCAAGTGGCCCAATAGTTCGGTACACGTCTTTATGACAGTTGGAATAAGTTTGTGGTCCAAACTATTTGGCGACTTTGGATGTGGCTATCTATTCGATGCTGACTGTATGGTGTAGCAAATCTATCTAAATGTTGCGTTAGCAGCGGCACGCAATGGCCGTACACGTGCATTAAAGCCTCGTCGTTAAACTTATGGCAGCAATGCATAGGCTACGCTTTGGCAGGTTGGTTGCTGAAGTTTGCCTCGATGAGCTGAGTCGGCACTAAAAGTTGGCACATCAATATGCAGGGGCGCCTGGCTCGTGGCCAATCTAGGATACGCCAATTGAATGTTTTGGCCGCTTTAGGTCCTATACGTCCGCGATACAAAACTTATGACAACTTTATTGAAGTGCCCCTAATACAGCTTCGTTCCCCGGCCTCTTCAATACAAAAATAAGTTGAAGACGTTTGCCAAACTAAATCAAAATAGACACGTAAAACAATTTTATTTATAGTTTTTTTCTATTCCTGTACATTTTTGTATGTGTACGAGTACATACACACATATATACATAAACACATACATTGCCTGCTAAGGCCGAGTAAAAATCTATGGTTATATGTAATGTGACAACATTTTTTGGTGCGTTCCAAACGAACTTTACAATACATTGTTACCAACTTAATAAAAACCCTTTCGGATTTTATACCTGCATATTTCGTTACGTTTCGTGTTTCATTGAAAAGTGCTTGAACGTAGAAAAATATTTGTGTGAGACGTTGTATTATTTAGCCTAAAAATCAGCCAAGTGCGAGTCGGACTCGCGCACTTACGGTCCCTTACAAACTTTCACGTACCCTAACATTATTACCCGGTTCCGGTTAAGTTGAATTTGCACCTGATATCTACAATAATGTTGGATATAAATGAGGTGCTAGCTTAATGCAACCGAGTTGTTTAAATGGGTTTTTTGAAAATAAAAAAAATAGTTTGCTAGTTAGAATCATAGTAAAAGTTTTCGTGTAATATTTATGATTATTTACACAAATTGAGAAAATTTCACAATTTCGCTTGGTAAACTTCGGAGATAAATGGTATAAATTTCTTCCATATTTTCGTTAATAAAACAAAATTTAATCACAATAAAAAAAAATGTTTGAAAGTGTACAGATCAGGTTCTTTCATATGATACTCAACTTGACCTAGTAGCTAGACTTTAAATTTTTGATCCCCCTCATATTCATGGTTTTTTTTTAGGGAATAAAAATTTATTTTAAAATGTTTCCTTTACAATACATTTGGGCTGACGATGTTTATAACTATTATAAATTTCAAATATTCAAATATGCTCTTATAGTCGGACAGACAGACAGACAGAGTCGCACCATAAGAGTTGTTTTTTTACCTTTTTGGTACGGAACCCTAAAAACGGTCATGGCGTTTTCCTTTGCGATATTCACCCGCGTTTCAAATCGCAAATAAGGATATTAAATTTTCGCCTATTTGCCTAAATAACTTAAAAACTATTTAAAATAATATTTCAGATTCTTACAACAAGCCCTTTCATTTGATATATTACACAATATTGTTTGCATTTTTTTTTATAGTTATTTTTATTTATACACCTTTTTTAAACGTGGCCTCATGTTTAAATTTCATTTATTAACATTACACTTTCAACTTTGCGGTGACCCAAACTTACATATGTCTACCAAATTTTCAATTCAATCGGCCCAGTAGTTTTGGAATAAATTGGCTGTGACAGATGGACGGACAGACAGACACACGAGTGGTCCTAAAAGGGTTTCATTTTTTCCTTTTGAGGCACGAAACCCTAAAAATCAGAGCATATGAAAAAAAAAATCACAACCAAATGTTGGGGCCCGTTGGCTAAACCCTACATCCAAACAAAGTGCTTTAACCGCAAGGTGCTCACGTCACGCCCGACGTTATCTGTCTTCTTCTTGTAAGAGTAGTTATTCTCATCGGAACAACTTGTCCCGGGAACTTCCAGTCCTCTTTTTTTCCTGTTTATTCCTGCACAAATGAACTCCTGTGAGTCAGGGAAGTACTAAGTTATATAGATTTTAATATATGCATCTATTGTTTCAAGCAGATTCTCGTGTTTCATCTGTCAGTAAAAAAAAAAACACATTACTTTAAGTACTTTATTTTTGCGAAAATAGACGGAATATCGAAAACGTTATCTTTAAGAAGCAGTTACAGAGAAGGTGACTTTTATTTTCATGTATTATACTAGAAGGTGCCAGCAACTTCGTACGGGGAGGAGAAAAAGTCATAACACCCCTATTTTCCTCCACGTCTATGGGTAAAAAATATCCTATAACCATCTGTGGATACCGAGGTACCTGTGTACCAAAAACAGTGAAGCCACAATGACACATACAAACATACAAAAAAATATTTTTCTCATACATGCAATGAAATATTGATGTTATATTCCTTATAATAAATAGGCTGCGAAGTATGACGTTTCAGGTGCGGCTTAGGACAAGAGGTCGTTAATGAAATTTCATACAAATCATGCAGGCCTAGGCCGGCAAAGTCCTCTGTTTTAATTTCCATTTCACATAAATTTGTAGCATAGGCATCATGACATTCTGCATTCTTCCCCGTGTTTCTGTAGGCACGGACGCGCGATCGCACCACCATCCGCGAGCCGCCGGTTGAGCTCAGCTCCCGGCGGTAAAGTGTTACTTAACAATAATAAACGAAGACTGCAGAGACACCCACTTCTTCTGGCTCCCTTCGCGAAGCGGCCTCCGGGTCGCCTCTGTAGGTGGGCCTATACGCAAACAGCTGCGGTCCTCCTTTACGCGAGGTGGCGAATCTGGGGGAGGCTCGTGTACGTTATGGACTTGACTTCAACATCCTGGACGTGACGAAAAAACATAAGCGGCTAAGACTAAGCTGAACATCAAGCAAACTTTAAATGCGAGCTGAAGTGAATGTGTGTGACCCGTACTACCTCCGGCTCCCGTCGACCAGTGGCCTTCAGGGTCGTCCACGTAGAGTGAGCCAAGGCTCCTCTTTGCGCGGCGCTGCGAATCTAGGGGTGGCCCGTCTCGCTGCATTCCTCAACCTCATCACTACTATACATCACAGCATCATTGACTTTATCACCAAATAAGCAGGGAGATATAGGAGAAGGCCCAGCAGGAGCTATCACAATCTTCCGTAACCACATCAAATCTGGCCTACGTCAGAATATTTCAACCTGGGAGACTTAAAGCCCTGACGGCACCTCCCGAGGAGCGAGACGCCAATTCATCACCTCTAGAATGGTCATATATTGACCAGAAGAGCGAAGAGACACACAAACAAAAAAAAATGACATTCTGCCACTATGCGTATTAAAAAATAAAACTTTGATTTTTTTGTTATTTATTTCATTGCATGTTTGAGAAAAGCACTAGGTATAACATACCTCGGTGGGAAATATGGGGTTGCCCGCCTCAGACCTATCCGGCCTATATGCCTTCGGCCGGCAATCCCTTTCGTCCCGGCCACTGTAGTAATGTACTATTTCGATTCAGTGACCTGCAAATAGTCCGTTACAATTATTTTTAATATCTTCACCTTCAGTGTATCTGTACATTGAAGATATTTCATGTTTGCAACTTTATAATAGAAAAAAATATTTTTTCATAATACACATTTTTGAAGTTACTAAACCTCTCTTCTATTTTCTATTTGTAGGGATACTTTGAGAGAGGTCTTTAATTACACATCCAACTTCACCTTTACCGGAACTTAGGTGACACATTATCAGTAAATTGGCGTTTAATAACGTTAATTGGCCACATTCCAACATTGTAATACCGTGGGGGAATTTGCTACATATTTGATCGAACTAAACTTGTATAGATATATAGGTATATATATGTACACGTAATAAGTAAATTTGTTTGCAGCTAGCTTAGCATGCAATCATGCCTTGACTGGTGTGCTATATCATATGTCAAATGATTTTTTCTTTAATAAAATAACGCATTTTAATATTTTCCTATGTTAATATCTTTGTGTTAGTGTCTGATAGATATGCAGTGCTCCCATTTTCATGCACACTGAAATTATGTGCGTCAGCCAAGATAATGATATTAAAACTTTGGGGTTAGTATGTACATACTACAAGTTAACTTATTTTACACTTTTTAGTTAATCGTTACTAAAAAGTGACGAACAATACATTATTTTATCACAGAGATCCGGTGCCTACCTTCCGGTACCATGATCAAATCAATTCGATGGTGCCATTAATTTGCGACTATGAAGAAGCTTAGCTATTTTAATCGAGATGTATCTCGGCGCCAACCGTAAATCACTTATCGTTGAGGAGTTCCAGTGACCTTCTGTGGTCTTCTTCATCAGTTCCGCTTCATCAATGTACACTTTCAGAAAGCAAATGCTTATTATGTTTCTTATAATACCAAAATTGCCATATGCGTACAATACTTTGAGAAGTTTCTTGAATTCCTCATGGATCCCATCATCAGATCTTCACTAAAATTAAATGGGACCAATCTGAATCACCTCCTTTCAAACATAGAAAAAACATTTCTAAATCGGTTTAAAAATGATAGACTTCTGAGGAGAAAATACAACCCAATTGGTGACCACACCCTTTTTGGGAGTCGGATACAAGTAAGTGATTGCTTGGAGATCACTCAATTGAAAAAAAATTTTTGATACTTTGTAAGTACCTATAGGTACTTACGGTAGGTGTTTATATGTGTTTGTGGCTTCATCACGCCGAAACAGCTAAACGGATTTAAACTATTTTTGATTCACGAGTAGAGCTGGCCATTCACTAATGGATATAAACAGGATAGTTTTTACATGAAAAAGGAAAAAACCGGTCAAGTGGGGTTCCGTACAAATTTTCACTTATTCCGACTTGGCGTCACATACAAATGAGGGGCAAACTTAACAAAACCGGGCTATCCAAAAATGTTTTTTTCACCTCACTCGCTCAGAAAAGTTCCATTTACAGCGCCAAATCTGCGCGGAAAAGTCAATTTTCCACGCTAGCATGGAAAAGTCATTTGAAGTTCGAATTTATATTTTTTTCCAAACCAACCTGCACAAAGATTAAATATGGGAGTGCGATGAGGTCGTATGTAAATTCAAAAAGTTGATTAAGTTAAACATCTTAAACGTATACTTAGTGCAAATATATAATTTTCATGTTTAAAAATGTAGTATTTCTTTTTCATATGCACACGACTAATTGTTTTCATTATTAAGTCTGACTTAAATTTTCCATCTAGGAAAAAAAATATGAAAAGAGGTTGGCAGTGTTGGCAGATAAAAAAATATATGATGAATATAAAAAAAAAACGATGTACCAATGAGGTTTGCGCGGAAAAAGTTTTAAAGCTGCGTTTAGTTCATAATTAAACCGTATATAATGTAATGGCGGAAAGAAGTCAAGATAAATATTAGTACCGGTAAACTGGGGTTACTTTCAACGATGAGTTAACATTGATCATTAACTTTTAAACTATGAGGAGTGTATTTCTGAACGCGTCAAAGATGTTTTTTTAACGAGGTTGCCCACCTTAACAATAAAATCTCATAAACGCGTTCAGAAACAAATTTCTTATGGATTAAAAATGAGTGACCAATATTACCCCGTTGTTCAAAGTAACCCCAGTTGACGGTACTTTGGGATTGATTTTTTATATTCTTTCTTTAGTAAAAATATCAGCTATTAATGTTTACATAAACATTATTTATGCAATAAAAAATACTTTTAACACTAAACATTTTATTCCTATGATAAGGCCCTGTAAATAACTAAACGTCATTTAAAAAAGTGAGATACAAATTAAAGCGGGTTAAGTATTTTATTCTATATTATTTTAAGGTAAAATTTTGAAATAAAAAACACTGTGCTTTGAACGGAAATGCCATCCTGACGCCGTATTATAGGCTCGGCCCGTTTTTTTTAAAAAATTCATAGTTTTATTACATCACACATTTTCTTTGCTTTAGTGAGGCGAAAAGTTGTGTGTTTCGCACAGCTGCAAAATTATTTGGCTTCTCGTGCTTTGAAAGCCTCGCTATGTGCAGGAATCTATATTTAAACCACTCGCTTCGCTCATGGTTCAATTTTAATGAAATAATGAAATAATGATCTTTATTATGTAAGTAGGCCACAAGGGCACTTTTACAAGTCTGACTCTACGGCGTTTCCCAAGAGGAGACCACTGAAGAGAAGAAAGCCGAAACAAACTCAACAGTCATTTTTTTCGAAATAACTCTTATATCTATTACAATATTCGTGCTTAGCCTAACCTAAATATATGTTTTGAGTGTAAACTCAATGCGTAGTTCTTCAAGGAAACATATCAAAACTTATAAAAGTAAAAAAATCTAGAATATCAAAAAGCAAAATAGTGATTTTTATTTAAAACAACTTACATACGTTTGATATGCCACCTTATAAGAACCGTGTCCCGGTAAAAGTAAATTATTTGGTTTCTGTTTTGGGCCATGCATTTTTGTCTGTTAAATAGTCCTCTACCCTATAATAAGCCTTTGCCATTAGGGACTCTTTTAAGTACTTTTTGAGAGCTGGAAACGATAATTTCAAAGCATCATCTGGTAGCTTATTATAAAAATGTATACATTGGCCTACGAAAGATTTGGCTACTTTACGAACGCGGAACTTTCTAATAGCGATTTTGTTTTTATTTCTAGCATTAAAATTGTGGATATCTGAATTCTTAGTAAAAGACTCTAGGTTCTTAATAACATAAATAATATTCTCATAAATATATTGGGACGCTACGGTTAATATGTTGATGTCTTTAAAAAGTTCTCTTAAGGAGTCACGGGAGTTCAGGTTATATATAGAACGAATCGCTCTTTTTTATGTAGATTTCTTCACTTGCTCAGCTTTCCATTGAAGCACTCGCGCCAAATAACAACTTTGCAGCCTTGCATAACAAATAACTATTGTTGATATTCATTTTCAATCATATAATTTCAGATTTTTTCGCTTGGTAAACTTGGGAGATAAAGGGGGGGCGGGGGTATTTTTTTCCACATTTCCTTAATATGATACTCTACTTGACCTATATAGAAAAACATTTGATAATGTTTCCTTTTCAATATATGTGGGCTGACCATGTTTATAAGTATTCCAAATTCGAAATAGATAGCACAAGTAGTTTAATTGTGATATGGCGCTCTAATAGTCGGACAGACAGAGTCGGACCATATTCCTATTCCTTTTTTACCTTTTTAGTACGGAACCCTAAAGAGGCTTAAAACATCCTCTAGTTACACAATAATTTCAGATAGGTACGCAGTCGTAGTTGGTTAGACTCTCACTTTATCAAAATATCGTAATTATTGTTGGTGCGGATATGTAAAAGCCAATATTTGCTATTCAAGGCAGCAACGAAATAAAGTAGAAACAGCTGATCGGAAAACCATCGGGGCAGATTTCGATTCGGCGTGTTGGCTAATTGTGGAGCGAGCGCTGCGCCGCGGCGGCGACTAGGCGCTTGTTTCAGCGCTCCTAAATGAAACTAGTTTGTATGCAAGTGAAGTTTTTCATAAACTGTTCCAGGCTCAAACCGCGCCAGGCGTCACTGCGAGGAAAAAGTGCAATTAGTATAAGAAGAATGGAAATGAAATTGTTTTGTTCTACTTCATTTATTTTAAAGCGACTATTCATAACTTTTTATTATAAACGTAATGCGCTCATCACTCTTTTTATGCTATAGTGTTAGATACTAGTTCATGCTTCGTGGCTGCATCTGCGGTTTTTTTATAGAAACCCTTGGTTAAGGGCCGCCTAAGTCAGATTTCGGATAAAAAACACATATTGTTATCTGAATTTCACGGCGGGATATTGTCGAATACCTAATACAAAGTAAAAATCTACACCAAATAGACTGAAGTATTGTGTGTGAAGTAGGAGGTGGGAGAACCAGGAATCGGTCGCAGCGCGCGCCGTGGCCGAAAAAGATACTTTTGGCAGACCAACTGTCACTATTTCTATTTACTAGTGAAATTTACGTATAAGTGTATTATTTTATGAAGCAAAAATAAATAAACATGCGTCACGAAACCTGCTGCACAATGTAGTGAACTGCAAGAACAATGACAAAAACAATAATCACAAATGAATTCTACAAATTTCCACAACCAATGGATATTCGCTGTAACGAGGAAAAAGTCAGTAAGGTAACCTAAAGTCTGATTTTTAATTCAAGACCAAAATTTGACAGTTCTGATGTTGATGATTTAAACAAATAAGCATTATTTCATTAAAACATGAACGAGAAATTGTGCGACCAGTAATATTAGGGTAAGTTTTATTGATAAAAATACTGACACTTAAACCACATCACAGCGAAAGTGCGTACGTTGAAGTTAAATTTTGGTCTTGAATTAAAAATCAGAGTATAATCTGGCCATGTTTAACTAAAAATAAACCAAAAGTTTACATTATTAACGATTAGCACATAAACAATCGTCTGAAATATATATGAAATACGTTATTTGATTTTTGTTTATACTTAAGTACTTCTCGTTAAGACAGTCATTTGAAAGTCCGTGTGTGACCGCCTACAATTTATTGATTTTAGCATTTTTGATTAAAAAAATATAAACGTTATTATCGACAGTATAGAACTACATAATCGTATAGAATATGGTGTAAATTACGAAACTTAATTGAAATTACTTGTTTCGACGGCCAGGTTTTTGACATTTTACAGTCCGCCGTAATTGCAACCGGTAGTTGGCGCTGTCATCGCGCACCCAAATAATGTATTACTACTTTAGAAGGTGATTTCGTTTGCGGAGGAAAAATAGTGATAACCCTGTGTCTTGCGGACCAGCGTAGTCGGGTAAAAAGTGGTTTGCTAATATACAAACAGTAACACGCTTAAGTGTTCATCTGTAGGCTTTATGTCTATGTTAATAAGGTCTACCGAGCTAAGTGTGTGACTGAGGTTTCGGCAACGTAAAAAACAGGTTACCTCTCCTTGAATTTTATTTATTTGTAGTTCATTATTGATTTTCAAATAATAACTTGGACATATTTTATTTTGCCATTTAGGGGGCATTCAAGTATTACGTAACGCAATTTTTGGAGATTATTGACCCTCCCCCCCATGTAACGCGGCGTAACGTGTTTCTGTTTTCCTGGTAATTGAAAATCCCTGTCCATTTTAAGATTAACAGTATACAAGTATTCATATGCCTTCTTTACCTCTGATTTCTCCATTAATATGTTAGTTACAAATCGCTGGCCCCATATTACAGAGTTCTATGTTATATTTTCAATGTAGTTAAAATTAGATTATATGCCACAATGACAAACGTAGAACCTTGTAATATTGGGCCAGCGGAATGGTTGATTAACGGCAGAATACGCCTGTCACATGATATGCATTACCGGTCCATAAAACTAAGACAGCATGATGAAATGGTCCTCAGGGTGCCATTACGAAGATATAATTATCTTGTGTAATTTCAGTTTCTAACAAATTTATTCTAAGTACTGTGTAGCAGAGGCGTGGCGTAAGGAAAATTACAAGGGACGCCGGAGCGTATTCAGTTACTCGTATTTAAAGAAAAAAGCGGCCAAGTGCGAGTCGGACTCGCCCATGAAGGGTTCCGCAGCCGTTTATACAAAAAAATGCACTACAGATGAAAAAAAATACGATACGAAAAAAAAAACTAACAAACGAGCGTATCTCCCCGGCACTTACGTCCTTTTGCTGAGAATCGCAGTTTTTTGGCAATAACTTAAAAACGGTATGTCCGATCATGTCGAAAACAATTTTTTTCATTTTTTTTTTAAGATACCGTGTAGATAATAGAGGGGGGGGGGGGACACAATTTTTGCTACTTTCGGAGCGAATTTTTGTGAAAATATTTACTACCTCAATTTTTTTTTTAGAAACCACAAAATGATTTTAGAAGAACTGTCGAAATATATGCCACACTTTGATATTTCCTGTTTTTTTTTTCAGTTTCGGTTACATGTATGGAGCGCCCCCCTAGAAATATATATATATATATATATATATATATATATATATATATATTATTTAACTATCAAACTAAGTAGCGGTTTACACACGACACCTATGCTCCAAATTGTATCAATGTACATCTTATAGTTTTTGAGTAAAATGCCTATGACATACGGACGGACAGAAAGACATGACGAATCTATAAGGGTTCCGTTTTCGCCATTTTGGCTACGGAACCCTAAAAAGGTGGTCATCAGACTTTCCTCGGTAAACCCGGTGGGAATCGGCTTATATAGACGCCACGCCACTGCTATGTAGTAATATATAATGTTAATTTTATTGCAAATATTATTTTGCGTTAAAATATTAGCATAAATAATGCGTTTGCTTTAAAAAAAAAATTTTTAATTAATCTTGATAGGTATAACTTAATTATTCGCATCGAAATATAATACGTATGGAAACATAACGTCAAACAAAATCGAGGTTGTGATATATATACAAAGATCAAAACGCATAGAACAACACGATTGCTCTTCCACGTGGTCACACCAAAAGCGAACCTTATGTCAGATCCAATAAATTACTAGTTGCAATAAGATAACTCAACCTATCTTTCGCTTATATTCCGACGAGTAACTATTCCAATACAGGTAGAGAAGTGAAATAGGAGTTGTTGACAATGTCCTTGCTTGTATAAGTACTAAATAACCATTAATTATGTTTTCGAATAGACACTCGCTATCATCCTCGCTCCTGAATCACGTTTGTATGTACGTTATATAAAGGGGTATGTATGAGAAATTCAATTAGCCAGCGCCTGTTTGAGCATCAGAGCTTCGGCGACGGTGTGGACCGACTTGTAGGGAACAGGGAACTAATACATTTTGTTCAGGACCACCGCATTAAGTACCTACTTCGACAATTCATGACAGTACTGTTTTGTTTCTATTAATTGTTTTTTACTACTCTGCTGTGAGTATGCTAGGCAAATGTGTTTAATATAAACCTTCCGTCTTTTACGAAAATGAATTTCCAAATAACACGAAGACGAACATTTTACATGCGCTCACGTGAACAGCGATACAAAGTTTGGCAAACTGTTTCCTGTAATCAATTTTGCAAGCAAAGCCTCCAACACGTTTATCTATGTAAGCCGAAATTCAAAACTGTCATTAGCTTCGTTAGACTTGTATCTAAAATTCAATCAATAGAGTTAAGCCACGTTGTATCTGGACTTTAAGTTCATTACGTGTTGTTCGGAAACAACTGTCCCTTTGCAAATGTGTTATTCAACTGGTAATTCTTAATACTAAATCGAATTTGTTTATTTCAAGTGTTATGTTGCAATTTTTATGATGACCATCACTTAAGAGTTATTTTAAGGACGTACTGTCATTGTTGCCGTTGACGATAGTGTAACTTTGCTGAGTGCTTTAATTTAGCGTTTAATAAGAAATTCAAACCAATTAACATAACGTAATAAAAAATGTATTGAATTTTTAAAACTGATTTTACTGTATAACATTGATTGTTTTTAATTTTGAAACAAACTTATTTTTGCCGTCCTGCTCTATTGTCACATCAAAATCCCTAGCAATGTCATAATGAAATAGTTTTAAAGCTTACAGCTTACTGGAAAATAGATTATTGTCAATTGGATTTGAAAAGGTACAACCTCTACGCGTGTCTTGCGTATCAAGTCAGTTATATGTCGCAGGTTAGTCCTAGACTTAAATAAAGACTTTGGTAAACAAGATAAGTCTCCGTAAAAAAGGTTTAAGAAATATATGTATAGCATTACTAACAAGCAGATAATATGATATCTATATCTCCTTGGGAGAGGTCGTATGACGCAGCCCTATATTAAGGGACGGTAAATTTATTATTTATTCGGCGTGAGAGGTTCTTTTGTAAATGATTTTATTAAGGGGGTATCTTTAGGGATTACATAATCCAGTTTCACTTTTATTAGCATGGTTACACATGAATATAAGACAAGTCGTCAGACCATTGGCTGGAGCAACAAGTCACTCGGGATCTCGGATCAGCCGTAGTTACAGGATTTACATGGGAACACGTTGATCAATGTTGCGTTGCTTGCCAGTATTAGAGTTTGTATTTCCCTAAGGGTTGCTTGAATGTATTTGGATTTGCAGGTTTGACATGAAATACCTACCTGTCCGAGTCAGGTCCATCATCGAGCCGAATCGTCATAGCTCCAACACATTACATACTGTAACGAGCAGTTATTATTAATAAATAAACTCGGTAGCATCTGGGTCAGGGGTTGTAAGTAAAAGTTGACCTAATTAAGAATTGTCACAATTATGTTCTTTATAACGTACGTGATAATTTGACGTGGCACGGTACGAGTCACCAGGGAGGCTCAGCTCAGGCCAAAGTCGGCGCCGCTCGGTATTGATCCGGTTTATTTGTGGACTGCTGCATTCTGCCACCCAGCGGATCGTCTGCCTGCTCACATTAACAGAGAGCTTTTTAGGCCACTTATTTATAATACTGCAGCCTATCAACCGCAATAGATATTTTGCATCGGTCAATTCAATATCATCAAACTGTATTATGCTTATTGTGATGTCTAGAGGAACACGATCGATGGCAAGATTATTATCATACGCAAATCATTCTTCGTTAAAATACCTTCATTAGGTTGATGCTAAGATTTACGGTTTTATTCAATCCATCGTACCGCTAAATTATGGGGAGCCGAGATCCATTAAGTGCTTAAGTGCCTTCGGAGCACGAAATTGGGGATGATAATGGAAATGGGTTCCTTACAATGTTAATATGGGACTTTACACGGAGCCCACCAATTCACGCGTTGTTTGCAATATGCAGGGCAAGTGTTAAGTTCATAATTTAAATGGCCTCGTTCATATATCTGATGCGAACCCTGCTTAGCGTAATGAGCTTTCGCGATTGTATAATGAACAGGCTGGCCGGCGCACAAAACATCCTGATGGGTGAGATTAAATTATAGGCAAATGTAAATTGTATGTTATTATAAAGCCGTTTGTTATCCGCACGCATCACGCCCCTGGAGCGTCAGAAAGTAATAGTTGCGGTGCCATTTATCACCCGAGTTTCATAACGGATCCCCTCTATGCCATGGTACAATAATAATTTATTGGTTCGGGCCTACTAATCCGATAGAAATGGAAATAACCGCTCTCATTCGTAACCCTGGCACAATAAAGAAGTTCCAAGTCCTTGAAGCTGGGCGTACAAATGGGATAAGTTTAAGAAAGCAATCGGCCTTATATGGTCGTTATGGACCACTATGTAGTCGCGGGCGTGAAAACCATTGGAAACTTTCCTCGATTGCTTCATTTGATATAACGCTTTTATAATAGTTGTTTTTAAAAGTTAGAAATTCCTCCTCTTTCCGCCAGTATCATTGAAATTTACCTAATTTTGCAAATAATGATAATTAAAGTTTCTTGTTCAGATGAGAAGGGTAAAGTTATGATGCAGTAAATTCTAGTCACCGACAGTTCGAATCTCCGTTTTTATAGCAGTTAGTTATTGTTATTATTAAGTGGTAGATAAACATTGAGGACAAGGAAGCGCAAACCTCGTGTAAAGTCAAACTGCGGTGAGCTCTGCCGGAGGTCGCTGGAAACAAAATTAATTACGAAATAGTCGAGGAAACTTTTGGGTTAGCGTCGCGTCGCTGTTGGAATAATTGCTGCTAATTGAGTTCTGTCTACTCGATGTGCAGGTGGAGGACATAGAACAGCCACTACCTATAATATAATATGTACCACTTAAAACAAAGCTGGTAGAAAACATTTTGAAACTATTGACTTAAATAATTACAACTAGGAAAACCATTCCGACTCAATATGTGGCATACATAATTATGTGTTCAACTCAACATGGTTGTTCTAAGGGAAGTGACTAAGGTAGAAGGTGGGTTATGAGGGGTGCATTGGATCAGCTAACGAGCCTATTTTTAATTACTGCTTGAGTTCTGCCTGCTCTCCAGTTTACATATTCATGTTATTTTCTACGGTACCTAGAGCTAAGTACATTAGTCCATGTATATCTATTTTAATGCATTTGAGAGTAGTTGCTTCGCTACAATGCTGCTATTTAGTTGGCGAATAGCCTTCGCAAGGCACGTGGGACTTTCTCAGGCTCCTAGTGCGGAGCTAATGCAATACGTCTAGGGAACGCTTTCGTTAGTGGTGGCGCTGTAGGAGCATTATACGAGTATATGTTAATACCATTGTAATAGCTTAAAGAGGATACCTATTTTTCAAAACACTTGCTTGTAAAGTGATTCTTATTACACCATTTTTGTGGCTGTAATCCACTCCATCAATGACGCGTGTATTTAACACTACATAATCGCACTAGTGCCTTCTCATTACAGTTTTTTTAAACAACATTAAATAATTTTTAACTAAGTACAAAAACCAGTAAAGGTTCTTTTAATTAATCTTAATTTGTAAAAAGCTATCAAAAAATAAATTGTGCATTTTTCGGAACAAAATAACATTAATTTGTATTAAATTGATATATAGTTATTGAGTTTATTCTATCATTAATGTTTGGGTGTTTTAAGCCTTTGTATCATAGTCATAGCGCGCGCATAGACAATGCACCGGTCACAGCTCGCCATTTTGATTTGTATAATTTACAAATATTTCAAATTGAATTATGATTAAGTATATTCTAAAAAAGGCAAAGTATAAATAATTTAAAGCAACGAAATCTTTACATTTTATACATAAAAGAAAGTCGTGTTAGTTACACCATTTATAACTCAAGAACGGCTGGACCAATTTTGATTTTTGTGTTATTGAATTTGTCTTTGTCCGGAATAGGATAATAAGTATTAAAATACGATATTTATCAATAAAAATAAATATCATTGAGTTTAAGCGACTTCAATTTCCGATCCGCCATCGTCCGCCGAATTTGAAATCGCCATGACGATTAACAAATCACTAGGCCAATCAATGTTTGTGGTCTGAATGTAGAAAATATGTTTTTCTCATGGTCAATTGTACGTGGCATGTTCACGGGTCTGAAAACTGTCTGTGTTATACGTTATTGCGCATGACAACAAAATGAAAAATGTGTATCACAAGGTGGTTCACTAGAAAGTGCAACCCATGCACCAAAATACAATAAAGCATCATTACTATACTATGTACTATATATCAATACCTATTTGATATTTCTTAATTTATATTTATTACCCTAATAAAAAAAATAAATTAATAAAATTCTAAATCTGTTTTTTTTAATATTGCCTCTTAGAAGGTTCGAAGTTCGCCGGGACAGCTAGTTTTAATATATATTTTAAAAATTAGCTGACCCGGCGAACTTCGTACCGTAAATTTAAACGTGTGCTTAAATTTGTGGTACTGATGACGGATTAATATAAAAGTGAGGTACAGACTACAGGATTACGAATTTTTATTTATTTGAGACTCTTGAAATTAAGATACGATTTTTTTGCTTTTTCCCCCGCGAGAGAGTTAAAAAACGTCGTATGAAACCCGAGTGCGCTGGTCATTATATCTCGGTTTTATACAGCCCTCATCTTCGACTCGGGCTGTAAGATAGCCTCGATGTTGTTACCAACGTAGCACATTCGTATTATAGTGTTATTCAGTACCTCGTCATATATATTTATGAACGACGCAAATCTACATGTTATGTTACTATGTAATTTTAGGGCAAATAAAAATATGTTTAAATTGTTCTTGACGTATAATAATAATAAAATAAAATAAGCACTGTAACAGTTAGACAGAAATACAGACGGACAGAGTACGGGAAGGCACAGTCAGTGTCAAATAGTCTGTAGCGTCCAAAGTGCCAAAAATATCGTAACACATCTATATTCTTATGGGCATACGAGTAAAGTTGTGTGACGATATGTATTTATAACAATATTAAATATATGGATATTGCTTGTATTTTATTAGCATACACACGGCTTTTAATCCAGTCGAAACATCGAAAACGGTGAGGGTAGCTGGGAAACATTCCGGAAAGTTACTGGAACTTTAACAAGTTTTTTATGACGGATCGAAATGAGACGGTTTCTTAAAATGAAAAAATAACATAACTATTTGTTACCGTGATTTGATCATCACCCGTCAGTAAAACTAATGATTTTTGAGTTTTTTGTCCTCCCCAAGTTAGCACAAACTATGTGATAAATTTCCATTAGATTCGGTATACTTTCCAGTTAGAAGTCGTAAGTAGGCCAAAAAGCATTCGTCTAACTTTAATATGCAGGTAAGGCAAGGTAAGGGATGACGGAGAAAAATCCACCGTACAATACGATACAACTCTTTATTTGCATACCTCAGAAAAGAGTACAAACAAAAATTACATTCAAGAAGAGGTATACAACAGGCAGTCTTATCGCTAGACAGCGATCTATTCCTGACAATCTTTGGGTACTCTCTATATTAAGTTATTACGACACTGTTCGTAGTAACCTCACATAAGGTAAACCATGACCCCAATTAATTAGGTACTTCGATGTGTTATTATATTCTACTAAATAAATAGATAGTTAAGTGCTCAATTTTTTTAAACTCTATTGCACAAAGTACAAATGGGGGACTTAATGATTTAATTTTAAATACTCTTTCCAATTTTTAGAACACTATTTGTAGTTAAGTTCTTAGAGCATTTAATCACTGGAGATGTCATACAGATACATTCTCCACGGCCAAAGTAATCACGAAATCGTCGGTCAGTTATAGCTTGACAAGTTCTTTCGTGACACTCCCACGATCTGCGGGCGACGGGGAGAAAGACAGCGGGGGCGTGTAAAAAATGTGCGCGCAGCAGGATCATCGTGCTCCGCCGCGCGCACACTTCATATTCGTCCCCGCTCTTTACCCTCCCGTCACCCGCAATCCATGGGAGTGTCACGAAAGAACTTGTCAAGCTATAGTTCTAAACACACATAAGTCCAATTAGCATTAGAGAACTGTGTTCGTAAGTAGAAATACATTCAATTATATACATTGACCGGTAAATTAATAGTCTTTAGAATCAGAATCAGAATAATTTATTTGCTTGAATACAGTATTTCACATTAGGTCGTATATAATAAACATTGTTCATGTACTCTGCCTGCACACAGGCGTGCAAATATTTGGGTGCGAATACAATTTAGGAATAAAATAACACACACAATAATAATATTAGTAAAAAAATAAATCACAATGTCAGAAAAATTAATATGGAGATAAATAATAGAATTAGATTTGTGAAATGTCAGGTACGGTCTAAATAGCTATTAACATTATAAAAGCAATTGTCAAGAAGCCAAGCGTTCAATTTGTTTTTAAAAGAGTTTCCTTGGAGTATCTTGATGTCATCAGGAAGGCTATTAAATAAAGTTATACACATATTATAGACATTTTTGCCATATATAGATTTGGTGGCTCGCGGTTTATAAATTAGACTCATGATTGTTTTGCCTCGTTTCTCTGTGCATGTCTTCACCCGCTTTTTAAAATATGTTTTTTTTTAGGTATATTACACAGGAATGCATTGCAGCATTTGACACGATGACATGAATTATGATTTAGTACATAGTATTGCCTAGATAGTGTTACTATAATTTCCAGCAGATAGATTAATTGGAAATAGTTTTGTATCAAAACACCAACTGACTGCATACCTACTAAGCCCAATTCCACCATGTTTTGTTATTCGCTAACGGCTTATTATCGGCTGATTGTCGTCTATTAAATGTTCCACTTTGACAAACAATCTTTAATCAGCCGTTAATAACTCAATGAGAGCATGGGGATGTTGGACCTAAGGAACAAATTTATGTTAAAATGTTTTTTATTTTTATTAATATTGACAAACAAAATATGCACAAATTTTAATAGCATCGTTGAACCAGTAGGTTTGTCTCGATGCTGCATTCTGCAGTTAGATAAACATTAGAAAACTAACTTAAAAATACATGATGCAATTAAACGTGATAATCACGAGGCGCTGGTATAGTTTCTTTGCCACAGTTGTTACGAAGATCAGACAGCAGTAGCTATAAGTCTTCCAAATCCAGATTTACCAGATTACTTAGTTTTAAAATACCCCTAAAGAAACGGAAGAAGATTAATATATTTGTCACCCGTTTTTTTACCACCCATTATTTTTTTCTAAAATGCGGCTTTGCGCTCTTTAATACGAGTAGACATGACTCTAATTATTAGGTAGACAGTAGTATTCAGCTGGCCATGCGATTGGCACGTAATTCTTATGCTGTACGTACGGCGAAAAGTTTTCTCAATGTTTCGGTATTTGGACTTAGAAACGCCGCGTGGATACTGCAGGAAATAGCGACGACTCGACACCTGAATGAGTACTATTTTATAACAAAATATATGTGGGTTTACTGGGGTTAGCACTGTAATCTCCTTTAGAAGGTGCTTTACAGGGTCCCTCCATACATACGAGTAATTTCATTAGTCTACGTCCAACGACGTAATTTTCTAATTAGATCACATGTGGTTCATGAGAGCGGGGACCGGTCCTTGATAACAAATATTTGGACAACTAGCTGACGCCCGCGATTTCGTCCAGGTTAAATTATTATAACGCAATGACTTGTTGGGCTACGCAAAAGGAAAGGAAAAAGTATCTCAATAATTTTATTCTAAATATAACGAACTATATATGACATCGAAGTTTGGCCTAAATTTGGATAATAGGTATGTAATAAGTCCTACCAAATCATATTTTCGATAAAACGTTGATTTCCGATTTATCTTTTCTACCGATTACATAAATAGCAGTTAACATTGTAATATTAGATGATGAACATGATGTATTAGAAATGTCTAGTTTTTTGTTTCACCGTTTCCGAAAAAATTGGTTGTTACAAATGGACAGACGGACGTACGCGTGTGAGTGATCTCATGGGCTTTGTCTTTTTCTTCTTGAGGTCTTCTTGCCTCGTCACTTTAAAAATGTAATTTTTCTAAAGAAAATGTCGTTCCGTTTATAAAAAATTTCGTTCGTTAAATTTGTTAATTCAATGAAATGCAGATACATTATTCAACAAGAAAAACCTAATTTCTGCACTTCCATTCAAGTTTCAATACGTTTTTTGTTTAGACTCGTTAACGCAAGCGATCAGCGAATTACATCTTTGACCCCGTTGGTTGGGGTCAATCGCGGACTTGTTTCGGATCAAAAGTAACTTAAACCCTTATAAAAATTTGTTAATACATATACATGGGTGAAATAAAACAATTTAACGGATTATATCGCGTATTCTAATTTTAGTTCTATTCTCATTTTACCTTTATTTGTTTTTTCAAAAATGGGTAGTTTGCACAAATTTTAATTTTGACAGAGGAAAATATATCTTTTCCCAATCCACCCGTGACCATGGAAAGCTGGAAAGCTTCCGAAACGTCGGGAACTAAACTGAGATAATGTACGCGATATAATCAGTTAAATTGTTTTATTTCAATGAGTAATAATCGCGGAAACAGAAGCAAATATTACATATACATCGGTGTTTTATATATAATAAACATAATATGCCTTTACACGAAACTTGATATTTAATATCTTAAATTTAAGATACTTTAAAAATTACAAGTATTTTGTATGAGCACTTTTAAGCTATTGTATTCACTCCGTTTATTTGTAGAAAATATTATTTACATTAGATGTGAGTTCTAATAGAGTTCCAACTTGGATTTTTAGTAACCATGCCAGTTGAGTGCTACTGTACGGTATGTAGTAATACATGTTGTGATGTAATCGGCACATAACACTATGTGTATGGGAGGCAAGGATCTGGTATCGATGGGGTAATGGATCCTGCCGTTTTGCCAACATTATTTTGGTCGGATTTCATTACCCAAACAAATTTTAGCAACTGTTTTTTTGGCCAATTCAATCTTTGGCATAATTACAATACGCAAATTTTCATTTGGTCAAATTTTCTTTCAGCAGAATATTACTTCGTAAAATGACATTTAGGTTTTTGATCTTTTAGCAAATGCTTTATTAAGGCAAAAAAACATTAGAAAATAACCATTTAGTCAAATGAATTGATATGACAAAACATAAAACGACAATTATCGGATTTATTTGGGTAATCAAATTTGACCAAAATAATATTGGTAAAACGGCACGAACCCATGGGTGCGCCAAAGTTCATATAAAATTGCAAATTCGATTATTGGAAGTCCGAAAATATATCTCCTACAATTTTTCATATCACCATTCATATTTTTTTGGTTCATAACGATCGTAATTCCAAATAACTCAAATTCATGATGTCATTCAACATACATATCTCTATTATTAATATTTATGTTACTATACTTTCCAACATAACGATTTTAAGCAATGTTATTTAGGATCATATATATTTTAAACTTATTGGTATATGTTCCAAATTATGAATGCGAATATTTCCGTTTTTAATATTAAACTTCGTAGCTATTCACAACACACTGTTTATTTGTGAAAAATTGTAACTATTTTTATGTAGTACTAGATATAGGTAGGAAATAAATAAAATTCCAAATAACACGATGACCCCACCGTCAATAAGCGAAGCAATGACCATCTCTTGAATGGTATTATGATAAACATAAACCACGATAAATGTAAGTAGGTAACAAAAAATATATATTTCAGGAACAAATCAATTTTAAATCAATTTTACCCCGTATCTTCTTATGGCTTTTGATTGTAATAAAGTATTTTGCTTACGCAGAGTCGATAAGTTCGGTTGTTGACATAGTATTGTTTAGGCTAATAATTATTCAATATATCTTTCAGTAATCATAATTTCAGCTTATCTATTTCACCTTAAGGCAGGTCCGACTTGGGTTAGCTTAGGTACGACGACAAGCGAAGCGAGGAGGAGTGTTAGGTTGAACTGCGACCCTAACGAGCGAGCGAAGCGAGCGAGCCACGGAGGTCTATATCGAGTCTTGCCTTTTGTACATTAAAATTTCTCACTCACTATTTAACGTTATTACAACCGGCCGAGTTGAGTTAGGAAGAGGACATAATAGCAAACTGTGAAATTAGCGGTCGGCCGCGCTGGCTTGCATTCCCTCAATTATGAGATATCCACTTCATAACGTTCCGATATACATTTAATTAAATATGACTTTGAATAAAAAAAAACCATTATGAGTAACAAAAACAAACAATAGCAGAAGTATACATTACAAACAAAACAAAAACATGTGAAATGATTATGATTTCAAAGCGGTATGACAGAAAAAAATCGAACGAAAAATTGTATGTGAGTCAATATGGTTAGAACTGTGACCCCTAACAAATACAAACTACTACCAGAATAGTACGTTAGGTTAGAACTAAAAAATATATTGATATATATATTGACGCTACAAATCATTTGCTTAATATGGTTTTGCCTAAAATATATTATGCTAACTAAAAGATTTGACTATATGAAATTTGATCATAGTACGATTTGGTAAGCGAGTCATTGCCTAAACATTCATGTGCCCAACATTAGGTTTGCGTAACAATTATTTGTGAGTTAATTTGGAAAACGATTATTTGGTGAATGAAATTCTTCGATTTTTTTTTGAATAGTGATAATTTGGCAATTCTTTTTGATAAAACAAAGGTCACCCATGGGGCAGGCCCCCCGTCTAGATACATTTCATAAGGCAACATTTTTTTAACGCATTGATGTTCCTAAGAAATGTGTCAGTAAAGTGAGCAATTAATACATAAATAATACTAGAAATACACATTTAGGTACATGCCACCGTATGATTGTGAACAATATTCGTTTATAATCAATACAAGGATTGAAATCCTTGTAAAACCACTGTAGAGGTCAATTTTAGGTACATAATCTGTTCGGCATTATTAATAGATAAACTTTTATGTAATTCCAATACTTTCAGCTTAATGATGACGTGGAACCCAAATCAGAAGTTGATCAAGCGATTCGAAAAACAATATCCGTTATAAAATGTTTTTCACCTTGATAAAACGGAAAATATTAGCATTATGTATGCAAGCAGAAACTTTGTACAAACTAAAAGACCGTTCCAGTTAAGGAATCAGAAGCTTGCTAAAGGTGATTTAAAGCAGTTCGGAAAAGTCTTCAAAGCCCCTAGTTAAACATTATTTTTACTAAAGGGAGCAACTTTTAGGGATCTGTACCAATCAGCGCTACTGACGCGTATTAAATTTGAGGCTGTATGATCGTCTGCACTTGTCTTTTCTAAAGCTACCCTAAAGATATTTTATTTAACAACAATTAAAAACTGGCTCCAAAAAAATCACTCAAAGATAATGCCAAAAACACAAGTTAGTTAAAATCGTCGAATTTAGTAAATTTACGTATTAAATTCAAATCCATTCAAAAAATTGTATGGTAGTACTTACAATTGCAACAGAACATGCATTACAACATAATCAATTAGACGCCCTGTGCCATTTATCCCAATGACACAAGACTTGATTAAATCACGGGTAGCACCACATCCAAAATAACATCAATTTGTATGTATTGTATAGAGTGACTTGAATAAAGGTTAATTAAATTGGATCTTCATTGGTTCCACTTCACCAATTTATACTTTTTGAATGCAAATGCTACATTTGTTCATTAAAATACTGTTAGTATTGCTATATACGAGTAGATGACTATAAAATTTGAGGGTTGCACTCGAGAGAGTTTCCTAGAATCCCATCATCAGATCCTGACTTGGTGACAATGGGACCACCTCTCATATTCAATATGTTTTTTTGTAAAATTGGTCCACAATTGGAATGTTGACTGTACTGAAACAAATATAAAATTTTGATAAGAAATGTCAGTTTCTATAATAGAAATCGTAACTATAAAAAATATATAATAAAACAACTTGTTTTATGGGCTTCTAATTAAAGTCGGTTGGAAAGTCAATTTTTATAATCTGAAAATATTAATAAATAATACCGCGTTGCGTTTTGATAAACGCAAGTTTTAATATAACATAGCTGCAGAACAAAATTCTCATAGTTCTGTGACGTCACACATTCCTTGTCTTTAATTAATAATGAAATAATGAAATAATGATCTTTATTCTGTAAGTAGGCCACAAGGGCACTTTTACAAGTCTGACTCTACGGCGTTTCCCAAGAGGAGACCACTGAAGAGAAGAAAGCCGATACAAACTCAACAGTCAGTCATTTTTTCGAAATAACTCTTATAGCTATTACAATATTCATGCTTAGCCTAACCTAAATATATGTTTTGAGAATAAACTCAATGCGTAGTTCTTCAAGGAAATATATCAAAACTTATAAAAGTAAAAAATAATAATCTAGAATATAAAAAAGTAAAAAGTGATTTTTATTTAGAACAACTTACATACGTTTGATATACCACCTTATAAGAACCGTGTCCCGGTAGAAAGTAAATTATTTGGTTTCTGTTTTGGGCCATGCATTTTTGTCTGTTAAATAGTCCTCTACCCTATAATAAGCCTTTGCCATTAGGGACTCTTTTAAGTACTTTTTGAGAGCTGGAAACGATAATTTCAAAGCATCATCTGGTAGCTTATTATAAAAATGTATACATTGGCCTACGAATGATTTGGCTACTTTACGAACGCGGAACTTTCTAATAGCGCTTTTGTTTTTATTTCTAGTATTAAAATTGTGGATATCTGAATTCCTAGTAAAAGACTCTAGGTTCTTAATAACATAAATAATATTCTCTTAAATATATTGGGACGCTACGGTTAATATGTTGGTGTCTTTAAAAAGTTAACTTAAGGAGTCACGGGAGTTCAAGTTATATATAGAACGAATCGCTCTTTTTTGTAACACAAATATAGTCTGTATGTCAGCTGCTTTGCCCCAAACCAGAATACCGTATGACATGATACTATGAAAATAACTATGATATACTAAGCGAGCAGTATCAACATTGCTCAATTGTCTAATTTTTCTAATAGCGTAAGCTGCTGAACTTAATTTACCTGCAAGTACTGCTAAATGCGGACTCCATTGCAAGTTCTTGTCCAGTGTTATACCTAAGAATAATGCCCTATCCACCATTTCTAAACATTCACCATTGAGCGATATAGCAGAATCCACTGCTCTAACATTCGGTAAAGCAAATCTAACACATTTCGTTTTCTTAGCATTCAATACCAGATTATTAATATTAAACCAGTCAAGTACTTTAACTAGTACACTATTAATTTCGGAATAGTCTGTTGCTTTCCGGTCAACTTTGAAAATTAATGATGTATCATCAGCAAATAGTACTATATCAGAAAGATTTTCTACTATAGATGGTAAGTCATTTATATAAACTAAAAATAGAAATGGCCCTAAGATAGAGCCCTGTGGCACTCCTAGCTTAACTGCAGCTCCACTGGATTAGGTTCCATTTACAACAACTGTTTGTGTTCTATTGCTGAGATATGAAGACATAAGGCTTAAGGCATTTATAGACAGGCCATAATGTTCTAATTTCAAAATGAGTGTTCCATGATCAACGCAATCAAATGCCTTAGAAAGGTCACGAAAAACTCCAATTGCATCACAAGATTTCTCCCAGATGTTGTAAATATATTTAATGAGTACAGATGCTGCATCAGCCGTGGAACGTCCCCTTGTGAAACCGAACTGTTTACTACTAAGTAGTTTATTTCTATTGAAGTGTCCCAGCAGATCCATCAACATTAACTTTTCGAAAACTTTACTTAATACAGGTAGTATAGATATCGGACGGAAATTAGTCAAGTCACTCAAGTCACCTGATTTAAAAAGAGGTATGACTTTACTAAGTTTCATAAGATCTGGAAACACGCCCTCTGATATGCAATTATTATAAATCAAGGCTAGATACGGTGCAATTGAGTCTATGATATGATGAACAATTTTTACTGAAGTTCCCCATAAATCCTCTGTTTTCTTTAAATTCAGTGACTTAAATGTTTTAATAACGTCTATTGAATTTACTTGACTAAATTCAAAGCTTACATTGCATTTGTTAAATATAACATTAAGTAACAAATGGGCTTCGGTCGCAGATGATTGAAGATATCTTGTAGTATTAATTGCAATGTTGGAAAAATAATCCTCGAATGCCGAGGCAACATCGTTCTGACCATTTCCTGTCATAATGTTGACTTGACTATTGCGAGTTTTTGTTTTACCAGTTTCTCTATTAATAATATTCCAAACAGTTTTCACTTTATTGTCAGACATTTTGAGTTTAGAACTAATATAATTTGCCTTACCGGCTATGCACACCTTCTTAAACATTTTTGAATAATTCTTGACATAGTCCAGGAAAGCAGTAGTCTTGTTTACCTCTTTCTCTCCATATAATTCATAAAGCCTATTTCTACTTCTATGAATGCCGACAGTAGCCCATTCACTAAACTTCGTTTTTGACCCAGAAATAGTTTTCATTTTGAAATGAGTATTAAAATTATTTATAATTATGCCAAATAAATTTTTGTAAAAACAATTTAGGTCATCATGTGAAATGGATAACATACATAGATCATTATGAACTTCATTTTTGAATAGTTCTAAACGATAACTAGTTATGGGTCTGTATGTTATAGTTTGTGGTATTTCTTGGAAAGTGTTTGGGAAAGATGCTCTCTGACCTCTATGATCTGAACTAAAGGACTTAAATATTGCCTTATCCAAGCATTTACAATCACAAAAAATATTATCTAGACAGGTTTCACTACTAATTCCCACGCGGGTTGGCTCAAAAAAACAAATTGACCAAGTTAAAAGATTTAAACAAACTTAACAACTTCACAGTGTTACTATTCGATTCAAGTAAATTAACGTTGAAGTCTCCACATACTATAACATGTTTTTTGCCTTTACAAGCTATTTTTAAGACATTTTCCATAGTGCATTCAAATGTATGGAAATCAGCAGAAGGTGGTCTGTAAATACATATAATTAAATAGGTCTCTAATTCTACACAAGCAATCTCTATAATCCGTTCTATTGATAATCTAACAATATCTTCTCGCTCTTTGGATTTCATGGAACTTTTAACAATTATAAGAGAACCCCCATGAATGGCTAATTTTCTAGCAAAGACACTTACTAACTTAAAGTTAATAAAATCAAAAAGTAATTGTTCCTGTTTTAGCCAGTGTTCAGTAATACACATAACTTCAATATTATTATTATCTAAAAATAAACCTATTTCTAATTCCTTGCTGGAAAAACCCTGAATATTCTGGTGAATAATGTTAATATTCAAAGGTGTTTCCGCTGTCTTACAATTTAGTTTAAATGTGGCATGGATCTATTACCACTATGGGCATACTGGGAACTAGCCAATGTGGTATTATATTTATTCGGTTCATTAGTTATCAGTTATCAGTTTATTTATTGCTTTCATAGGTACATTTCAAGATGGTATACATTCAAATTTACCTCTATGAAACCCTGTACTTAGGGCACTGCAACATTATCGAACTTACAGCTAAATTAATTTAATTATATGAACTTACTAACTAATTTTAAATATTTCAAATTAATTACTTACAAACTTTACTTACGAGTAGGTACCTACACTATTGAAGTAAAATAGTAAAATCTGGAATTATCACATAATAACAAAAATAAAAAAATATATATTGCTTGTAGTTATATGAACTATAAAATTATTATATAAACTTAAATATACGACTGTCTCTACAATATACATTAATGTTTATTTGTTGTCCTTTTCGAAGAACTCTTGCAGGGTATAGAAACCATTATCAATTAGATATTTGATGAGATCTTTATTAAATATACTATATTTTTCTTGATTTCTAATAATCTTTGGGAGTTTATTGTAAACCTTCATGTACATAACATAAGGACTAGAGCTATGCATTTAATTTAGAAAATGGGACGGGATTATTGTATCTAGGACGCAAGTTAGTTGATGTTGGGTCCTTTGGTGTTGGGAAAAAGTGAGAATATTTCCTAAGGAATTTGCATACTTCAAATATATAAATAGAGGTCAAAGTATATTTAGTTTACGAAATTGGGGTCTGCAGCTTTCGGTGTGTTTTATATGAGCGAGGATTCTTATACATTTCTTTTGTAGGACAAATAGGTCTTGTACATTTGTGCTATTGCCCCACATCACAATACCGTACCGGAGCCAAGAATGGGCGAATGCGTAGTAAGCACATAGAGCTGTTTTGAGGTCAGCGTGTTTTTTTACTTCCATTAAGGCATAGGTAAATTTGGATAATTTGGAAGAAATTTTTCCAATTTGGAATTTCCAGTTCATGTTTGTGTCTATTTCCAGGCCGAGAAGATAAGGTGTATTTGTGCATTCTAAGACTAGATTGTTATATGTACGGTGTATATTTAAATTGTGTTTTTGGTGTGGCCTAAACTGCATTATTTTTGTTTTTTCTATGTTTATTTCTAGGTTGTGGCTATCTAACAATTTAATTACTTTTGAAAGGATATTGTTTAATGTTGAATTGAAGTTGCCATCTTATGTGTTATATGGAAACACTATAGAGATATCATCTGCAAACAGGACAGAGGTATAGTTAAGTATTTTGGGGAGGTCATTTATATATATGAGAAAAAATAATAAACAACCGAGTACACTACCTTGAGGGATAGATCCTGATATACTTCTAGTTTTGGATTGGACATGTTCTATTAACTTGAATTGGGAGTTGTGATAGTCAAGTTGAACAAATTGTGCTCGATTTGACAGATATGACTGGAACCATTTATGAGCAATTCCCCTTACTCCTATGTTATAAAATTTGTCTAACAGTATTTTATGGGATACTTTAACGTAGGCTTTACTCATATCCAACAGAACTCCAATGGCATAGTTTTTACGGTTAATGATGTCAAGTATTTCTTGTGCGTATTTATAAAGAGCCAATGATGTAGATCTATTTTTGCGAAATCCATTTTGATTGTCGCTAAGAATGTTAAATTTTTCGCAGATTGAGTAGAGGCGATTAGCCATTGTAGTTTCTATTATTTTCGCGAATGTGGGCAATAAAGCAATAGGACGATATTGAGCTGGGTTGTTTGAATCGCCTTTTTTGTAAATTGGTTTGATTACTGATATTTTAGGTAAGTCAGTCATAACACCATCGCATAGCGATTGGTTTATAATGTATGTCAGTGGGATCACTAGTTCTTCTGAACATTGTTTAATAATAGCCGGTGGTAGTTCGTCATGGGCATAGCTTTTTTTGTTTTTTAATTTAGTTATTATTTTATATATTTCTTGTTCACTGACAGTGCTTAAGTAAAAAGAGTTTATAGTTGAATTGTTAGTATAAAAGTTTTTGCACGGGTGCGTTGTGATGTCACTTTTTCCGGGGTTTTGGCTACTCAATGATACAAATTAGTCATTAAATGAATTTGCGACAGTATTTGGATCATCTGTAATCTTTCCAGAGACAAGTAGAGATATATTTTTATATCTCTTCTTTTGGGTTTTATTTGTATTTTCATTTATGACCTGCCACATACTTTTTATTTTATTTTCAGATTTACAAATTTTAGTGATGTTTTGTAGCCTCTTTGAAGTTTTTATTGCAATTTTGAGAGTTTTTTCGTTTAGTTTGTAATATTTATTAAGAATATCATTGTTTGTTTTGGATATCATTATTTTTAAGGACCTTTTGTATCTACACGACTTTTTAGACCTTTTGTTAACCACGTTTTTCGCGTGTTAGTTCTAATTTTAATTTTTATTTTAGGTATTGTTTTATTTAATACATCTAGGACTTGATCTCAAAATTGTTTGTAGTTTTCGTGGACATTTTGTTGTGGTGAAATAATTGCGCTCCAGTCAATTGTATGTAATTCTTCTTTAAATCTATTTATTTTATTTTCACTATAAATTAGTTTTTCGCAAAACCAAATTTTGTTATCTCTATCAGGCAATGGCAGATTAACTAAAATAACTTTATGATCTTAGAATCCAAATTCTTTTACTACGGTCGACATTTCTTGGTCGTGAAAGTTGGTTAATAGAAGGTCTAAACAACTAGTACAGGATCTGGTGGTACGTGTAGCCTCTTTGATATGTTGTTTAAAATTACGGATATTCATTAAATTTAATATAGTGCGAGTAACTTTGGATCAAGTGCATCGATATTGAAATCGCCACCAATTATAATATTTTTACATTTATCCGACAGCAAAAGTTTAGTTAAGAGTTTTTCTAAACAATCATAAAAGGTTTGAAATTATTGATTTCTTTGTGGCCAATATAGAACGACTAACAAAGTATTATATTTTATGATTTCTACCGCACAAATTTCAAAAATACACTCAACATTCATACTTGCTAAATCGTGTCTTTCTATATAATTTAAATGTTCTCGCATAAATATGCAAACGCCACCGCCTTCATGGTGTTCTCTACAATAGCTTGATGCCAGGTTGTAGCCGTCTAGTTTTAATAAATTTAATTTAATTTTTTTTTCAATTTTTTCTGTAGATATCCACGTTTCTGTAATGCAAATGGCTTGAAGTTTTAGCTCTTCTGTGAGTGCTTCCACTAGATGTAATTTGTTTCTGATGCTTTACATATTTTCGTATAAAATTGGGAAGTTATTGGTGAAAAAATGTGTCGTTTGGCCCTGCTATTCTTGAGTTTTTAGTTTTTGTCAGTAGGAGTTGTATTTTTAATAATATGAGAACTTGCAAGTGAGGTTGCTTAGTAGATGATTGCTGAGAAAGTTTTTCATTGATAAACATCCGGTTGTTTTTGATGACGGCATGATGTCCCTCTTGTCTTGCTTTATACATTAACTTTTTGAGTGCCTGGTTTTGTTTAAGGGATTCCCTTTCGAAAAACTCTGAAATCCATAAGCCAGTGTTTCTAAAGTAAGTTTTGCTATTTATTATACATTTTGTGACCTTTTTGCTTAATAGCTCAATCACTATCGGTTTCTATTGGCCTTTTTTCCTAATTCTGACTAAAGACTTTCTGACAAAGAATTGGGACTAAAGACAACTAGGTTTATGTCGAGTATGTCCTGAAAAACGTGTAGTAGACGGTCGTGTAGGTCCGTTTCGTCTTCCCAGTAATTTTCGCTCAGTCCATATAGCACAATTTTCCTCTGGTTAGTTTCACTTTCACGCTGTAAATTATGGGAATATTCGAAGGTGTTATTTCTTGGCATTTAATCAATCAATCAATCAAAATATTCTTTATTCAAGTAGGCCTAGTTACAAGCACTTTCGAAATGTCAGTTACATGAGAGTGAATGTTTGCTGGGAGAAATACAATATGATCCAACATTTGCTGCAAGGATTAGGGAAACCCAGAAAAACCTAATCAGATCATTTAACTTAAGTGTAATATTATTGATAAAATCATCATTTTTAAAATTAAAATAATCAATAAGATAAATCCCAAAAGGATAGTCAATAAAAAATAAATAATCTAGAATGTGTCTAGAATAAAATTTTAAATGTCAGAGTATATAAAACAATTAAGGTTAAAATAATAATAATACCTTAGGTATTCGTTAAAATAATTATTCATATACCTACATGACGCTATAATTTACATTAATCCCACGCGGCTTCATCATTCATGTAGTCTTGTGTACTATAATAAGCTTTAGAAAATAATTTACGTTTCACAATATTTTTGAATTTACCACTAGACAACTCAGTTATGCTGCTAGGAAGCTTATTATAAAATCTCACACAGTTACCCATGAATGATCTCCTTATTTTATGGAGCCTAGTAGAAGGCACTGCGAGCTTATGCTTATTTCTAGTATTAATATTATTTATATCACAGTTCTTCTTAAAGTGGGTACTATTTTTATGTACATACATAATATTCTCATAAATGTATTGACAATGCACTGTCATTATATTAATGTCCTTAAACTTATCTCTAAGCGAGTCTCTATGGTTCATTTTATATATCGCACGAACAGCCCGCTTCTGCAGAACAAATATAGTATTAATGTCGAAAGCACTGCCCCATAGTAAGATGCCATACGACATAATAATGTGGAAATAACTGAAATACACTAATCGAGCCGTTATCACGTCTGTTAATTGACGAATCTTACTTACTGCAAAAGCTGCAGAACTCAGTCTATTCGAGAGATTAGCAATATGGGGACCCCATTGGAGCTTAGAATCTAATGTTATACCAAGAAAGACTGTACTATTAACTAGTTCCAGTTCCTCACCTTTAACCATGACGCTTGCTTGCTCGTGTTTTACGTTACTCGTGACAAACTTAACACATTTAGTCTTTTTCTCATTCAACAATAAATTATTTACATTAAACCAATTTACTACTTCACAGATAGCATTGTTTACGTCATTGTAGGATCGTTGATTTCGTACGACTTTGAAAATTAGAGACGTATCATCTGCAAACAAAACTATCTCATGGTGGGTCTTTACGAGGTGTGGCAAGTCGTTTATATAGATAAGGAACAGGAAAGGTCACAATATTGATCCCTGCGGCACACCCATAGAGACTAATGACCCCGGTGAACGCTTTCCATTCACGTCAACCCTTTGTATTCTACCATTTAAATAAGACTCTAATAAATTTAGTGCTAATCCTTTAACTCCGTAGTGGTGTAGCTTCCTGATCAGTGTCTCATGATTAACGCAATCGAAGGCCTTAGATAAATCACAGAAGATGCCTAAAGCATCTCGCGATTCCTCCCAGGCATCGAAAAAGTGTTTTACGAGCTCAACTCCGGCGTTGGATGTCGAGCGACCTCGCGTAAAACCGAATTGCTTACTATGCATCAAATTATTCAAATTAAAATGTTTTAACAATTGATATAGAATTAGCTTTTCAAAAATTTTACTAAATGTAGGTAGTACAGATATTGGTCTAAAGTTAGTGGGGTCAGAGGTACTAACTGATTTAAATTAATGAGTTATTTTGCTATGTTTCATCAGATCAGGAAACTCACCGCAGTCAACACTGTTATTGAATATATCTGCCAAGTCAGGCGCTATTACTTCTATTAGGGATTTGACAGCATGGACTGAGACCCCCCATAGGTCATTGGTTTTTTTGACATTAATTGATTTAAGTGCCTTTACTACATCTGAAGGACTGACATGTTCAAAATAAAAGTCCTTACTACATTCTGGGACGTTTTCTTTTATCAACAAAACGGCAGACGAAGGTGATGAATTTAAACACTTTGTTGTGGATACTGGTATATCGGTGAAGAAATTTTCAAATTCTGTTGCTACATCTAAACTAGAATCTATAATTTATTATTTGGGTTATTATTCTTTTAATATCTTCGATTTCGGACTTTAGTTTATTGATCTCTGTTTCTATAGACACTATACAGCTGTTTATTTTATTGATAGCTTGCTTGTTGGACTTCTGTTAAATTTTCAAGGCATTGTTTGTTTGTGATATTTCATATTTCAATTCCGTTTTTGCATTGTTGATTTCAGTCAGCAAGATAATTTTAAGTTCAGAAAGTAGTGTTTGTCTTTTGTTTTCCAGTTTCTTGTCTAAGAGTTTTTCAAATTGTTCTAATGTTATGGTATTAATCGTGTTACTCGACGCTTGCTGGCTTTGCCTATTTTTTCCTGGTGTGGTGTCTGCAAGCACTGTCTCTCCCAAAATACTAGAGTCGTCAAAGCATGGCGTTATATTCATGACAGGTAGGCTTTTTTGCCTATTTTTCCTGAATGTGATGTTGTTCGTTTCTGAAGGCGTTTTATTTCCGTTATCACTATCTCTCGAACGAAAAGGAGTATCAGTGTTACCTTGTTTCGGCTGTTTACATATGCATGAGGGGCATTTCCAGAACTTTCTGCTTTCAGAATCCGACATGCTGTAGAAACTATTATATCTCTCCTTGGATATTTTAGCACATTGTAGATCATAATTGCTAAAGCATTGCGTGCATGTTAAGAAGTGTCCATTAGGGATTTCCTGTAGGCATCCTGAACACAGCGCCACTTTTAATTAAAGCTCCCTCTATGGGTGAGTTCCCTGTTTAATTCGCGTGTTATTATTTAAAGCGCCCTCTGTTGGCGGGCGGACACTGGTGGTACTCGAATGATACAGCAGATTTGCTAGTATTGCTTTTGCTCTACTCGGCGCTAGATGGCGCTAGTAAAAGTGCTCTGATTGGCTGTATCTTGTTGTTTACTTTTTGTACGCAATTTGAATTCACAATTTTAACAGAAAATATTTTATGTGTTCTGTTAAATAATTACCAGTTATTATTGTATAGTCATTTAGGAGGTTTTTGGCTCACAGTTCTTTCAATTTTTAATTATAATTCGAGATAACGTTTCCCGTCACGATTTCGACTATGAATAACGTATTTAAGATGTTTTCACACATTGTTTTACATTGTAACTATTATAGATTAACATTTTTTACACAGCTGATGTTTACCGTGACGCTAGCGGCATTTATTAGTATAGAGCGTGTTTTGGGAAAGTCCAAATATTCGAAATTAATATTGTTGTATTCCGGTGAGTTTTTATGAGATTAACGTAGTTTTTTCAGCAATGTTTCTATTACTTAGAGGTCCTTCTATATAATACATATATCACAGAAAAAAATACAGATATTGTCAACATCTTAATTGACAGAGAAATCGGTGCATATACATAAAAAAAAAATAGTGGAACATATAATCTCCTCGTTTTTTGCAACGTGTGCAAGTGTCACAAATGTCAAGGTTCTTTTTCAATTGGCATCAGTCTAACGCAACTAGGAACAAAAAAAACTGTTATATGGACTTTACATGGCAAACCATTGCTATGATAATGCACCAATACGTCAGTACAGTTTATATGTCATGTCATACATTGCCAACCATATTACTTTGCTTGTCATTGCGGCTCGTGTGTTTACTATGTTTGTTTTTAGATTTCTAATTAAATTAAGTATTCTTAATTGTTTAAAGACACTACTTAGTGAATGCATTTTGTGAAAATGCCGTCGAAAAGTTTGTTTATAACAATGGTGAAATTTGTAGAAATCGAGCTAGTCATGAAAATCGCGAAAAAAGGATCATGGCGAAATTGTTCTGGGATGAAGGCCGGTAAGTATTGCCATAGATTCTTTTAGCCATATTAAAGTGCAGCATGCTAAATAAATAAGCAATATTACATATTTTATATATATTTTCATTGTGTACTAGGGATGTACTGTAACTATCGATAATTGCAGGCTTATTTGTTTATAAGTGGAAATAAATATACAAAATAACTCGAATTGCGTGAGAACTTGCATGAAACATGATCATAAAAATACTTCGTACCTACGTTTCAACTGAAAATTTTACTGCCATCTATACCAGCCAGAACATATGAAGCTTCGTACATTGATTTGTTGAGTAATAATTATTTAATATTTTGACCTTAGATATAAGAAAATATCTCTGTTGTAATTATAAAATATTTTCAGATAGAGACAGTGGGCCACGTCTCAAAAGAAGATCTAATAATGCTAGTAAAACAATAAATAATTACATTAAAAGAAAAAGCTTGTTATTTTATTTCGGGTTCCCATTTAAGTCCACCATTTTATTAGCACATTTAAACAAATATTCACTGTACAACATAGGACTTAGACGTGGACTCAATCTTAAACCAAATTTCGATGACAAAAATTGGTAACATAAGCCTATATTTCAACCTAGTCCATTTTATTGATATCGATAAAAATCGCAAACGTATAGCCTACTACACTATTTTAGTCTCTTAGATTGGTACTATTGCTGTTTGAGGTTCTGTGACGTACATGTTGGTGTGCCATGCAAATTGATTCCATTGGTTAGTATGAGAGTCCCGCCTCTTAAAACGTAGTGGTTTTTATTCTCTTTGATTGTCATCGGTGAAAATCATTGTGATAGAAATACGAGCTTATCCGATAACCTACGCAATTTGTAATTTAGATAAAGACCGGTCTAGACGTCTAGTGCTTGCTCTAAGAATCTCGTACTAAATGAACACATTTTTCTGCACACGCAACATGCGACACAAATGTACTGGCCTTTTTTATTACTATGGGGCCAACCACGAAATTGCGAAAAAAAAAACAGCTAATTAAGAGTTGATTAATAGCTAATTATCCGAAATGTATGGAACAGCTGTTTTTTTTCGCGATTTCCTGGTTGGCCCCGTACTAAATATTACTCAGTGTTGCCCACCCCATCACCCGTTTCCGTACTGCTCATGACTCTTGAATAACCCAGTTTATAAGTAGTTCATTCTTTGAGGTTTTAAAAGTTCATATTTTAAACCATTAGCGAGTGATTTTTATTCGATCACGAGTAAAAATTTACTAGACGCGCTACTACTAAAATAAAAAATATATGTCGGTAAGCCTGAAAGGTTACCTATGTAAACGTACATGGAGCTGTAAACCTCGTTTCTCAGCACAAGAGAGGTGTTAAAATGGTAAGCTGTTGGGCGGCTATTCATTTAAGTTTGTTGTTTACAGTTAAGCTGCGCTCTTTGGTTTTAATTTTGTTTCCTTTCCACACTCCTGTTACAGTGGAAATTAAACTTTTTAGATTGTAATTAGTGGGGTACGAATGCGATGTTCTTACACCTAAAACTTTTGGTACAATATATAATTTACTACATAACATAACCTACCTATGGTAAGTGCCATTCGATTTCTACGCAAACGCGCGTAATAGTGCGTTTTTTTTCAAATCTTGCAATATTAGTATTTTATGCAATCGTTATATAATGTATGCTTTTTCAGCCGAGTATTGCGTTTAGGCCACAAAGCTTGCTGAGTGCACGAGACTTAAAAAGATAATTATATAACTATTGTATACAATATTTTTTTACGAGTAACTCATAAACATAAATAATAATTAAATAAAACATAGCTAATGCCATAAATGTAAATGAAACATAGCTAAGAAAATAATTGCAAAAACACTGCGTTCTTTTTTGAAATTAATTTTAGTTCTGTGCTGAGTTGTACCTATAATATAGGTAGGTATTATAGTGCAGTGACATATAATATACACCATAGAGTATAGAGATGGATCCAATCTAAAATGTCTGCCTTTTTAGTATGATTTGCGCAGTTCTTTTTCACAGATAAAATTTAAATCACTAGTACAACAATAAACAACTTGCAATTTAACAACATCTGATTGACCCGATAAAGACAGCGTTATAATTAAATGTTTTCGAAAAATGGCCTCAAGTAACTTTCGTTTTGTCAAAACTGTATTTAGTCACGTGAAAAAGGAATAATGTAACAAAACTCATATTGTGGTAGTAATCATATTATTTGAAAATTCTCACGAAGTTTAAACATATCATTTCTACAATAGTACCTATAGAATCCAGTGTAAAATTATTACCTATGTGCAGGAAAAATGTAATTTCCGTTTTTCCTGTGATTAAATAAACGACGATCCAAATAAATGCCGTCTAAATTAAAACAGAAATAGGAAATCTTACGTTTCAAGATTTTTATATTTCAGGAGTTTTCCTTGGCGCGCGCTCCGGGCACAATTAAATATTACAACCTCGCAGGTATTTTGCATAATATTGGGCTATTACAGAGATTGGCTGGAAAGCAAAAAATATTAAAGTAAACACCGTCAGATCGTCAGAGACTATGTGATCAGATTGTTGTGGCTTTATGACGCTGTCGGTATTAGCAATCGGATTTGTATCTACGTTGGCTAAGGATTAATAATAGCTATGTGAGTAATATATAGAACTAATATTTTCACCTGTTTCCGCGATCATTACTCATATAGATGAAACAATTTTAAGGGATTATATCGCATATATTATCTCATTTGCGTTCCCGACGTTTCGAAAGTTTTTCAGCATTCCGTGTTCAAGGGCTGACTGAGAAAAAAAAATTTTTTTCTCTGTCATAGTTACAATTTGTGGAAACTACCCACTTTTACAAAACAAATAAAGGTGCCAGATGGGCCTTATCTGTAAAGACAGTTACACATGTGCCAAAAGGGCTTAATTATTTTATTTTAATAACTAACTAGCAGTATTTCACAAAATGAGGCTTACTGAGGAGAAAAGAAACGCTGCAAAGAAAAACTCCCGGACTACCTCGATCTCGATACTAATTACATTCTTTTAAAAACAAAGACTACTAAACTTCTTTTGAACAGATAACGTATTTTAGCGTGCGCAAAGTTGGTTTTCGCGAACTAGTGCTTTTCACTTTTCCTTTTTTTTCATTTAAATTTGTTCCAGTTCATGAGTGTTGATATTAGTTTCCTTTAAACGTCGTTATCAACATAAAATCCTACCGTTAATGTAAGAATACGAAAAATATACACAATATATTTCATATTTTATTACTTACCTCTTCATCATTATGACACGTATTTTAATATTTGATAATTTAGATTTTTTTTATTTAATATTGATTTTGTATTTTATTACTAAGGTACCTTTTCATCATTATAAAACAAGTTTATTTTTTAACCGACTTCCAAAAAAGGAGGAGGTTATATGTTCGATAGTTTGTATTTTTTTTTTGTATTTTTTTATGTATGTTCACCGATTACTCCGCCAAGTGTGGACCGATTTTAAAAAATATTTTTATTTGAAAGGATAAACTCGCGAGGTGGTCCCATTGCCACCAAGTTGGGATCTGATGATGGGATCCCAGGGAAATCGAGGGCAATCCTAAAATTTTATAGGCATCTATAACGTTTTTCATATATTTTCTTAAGCTATCATTTCATCATGCTGAGCTGATGACGGAAGGTACAACTCCTTAATAGTAAAGAGTTAGAGGATAATTCTAAAAAAAATCATCTATTATAGGTAGATACGTTAAAACTGTTGTTCATATTCTTTTTAGTGTGTCCCTGAAGTAGTCTCCTTATCACCAAGTCAGGATTAGATGAAACTTTCAAATATTATAGGCACTAACAATGTTTTGTATATATATTATTCTAAAGTTATCAGTTGTTTTCTTCTGGTTGTCATCATTTTATGCTCAACTGATGATGGACGGTACAATGAACTTACCAACTTTTACATTTCTTACTGCTCGAGATGCGTGCAAAGTGCCTCCTCAATCTTCCCATTCTGGGCTCTAAAAATACTTTATATCACTACTAAAATCCATCACTAAAAAGCAAAAAATATTTTTAAATAAATAAACTAACAAGCCATAAATCATCTTTTATGTACGGTACGGATCACATTTGAATCACCTTTTGAAGTCGGTGCCAAACCTGAAGTAAATAAAGTTCTTTATTCAACAAAAATACGAATTACTATGACTAAATATATATGTAGGTAGATAATAACTAAAGGCTCGCCGCCGCCGTTCTTAATAGTAATAAGTGAATGGTTTGGCACCAACTTCAAAAGGTGATTCACATGTGATTGGTGATTCACAACCGTTCTTAATAAGTTGTCTGAACGGAACGGAATAGCTGCCAAAACGCCTGTCAGAGAAGAGACGTATTTTTTTACTGCAAGAGTTTGTTGTTTTTATAATTTTTTCGCACCTGTATCAAAAAACGTCGTTCGATACACGTGTGGGGATGTCATTATTATCGGGACGAGTGAAGAATGATATCTCGGTACTCGTGAAGTAATGTAATGACATACTTTCCGCACTAGCATCGAAATGTACCTCTTCACGCTTAAGCCGCTGAACCGATTTGCATGAAATTTGGTATGGAGATAGTTTGAGTCCCGGGCAAGGACATACTTTTTAAAAACCCTTATCCGCAATAAACGAATTTAAGGCGGATGAAGTCGCGGGTAGAATAGTCTATAAAGTAGTAAACGGCGTTATTGATTGTCCTCAATTGCTACGGATAATTTTAACTAGACTGTTCCGAGGCAAAATTGTGTCAGTAATTTAAGGCCATTTGCTTTTACGACTTTAAGAACTAATGTTGACTGTCAGAAGGTCATTCCCAAAACATATAAAGAAAACAATAAAATATGCGAAAAATCAAAAATCTCAATGCTCCTTTAAATAAGTTTAAGAAAGATTTATATGTATATAAAGCTGGAATAATTAACAACTAGAAATATGTTCAAATGCATCATCTCGATGTAGTGTTGGAGTTTAAATACATAAAATTACAGACGATAAGTGTAGGTAGAGAAAAGAAGCAGACAGAAACAACTTTTTATATATGTCTTACATCCATACTATAATATTATATGCGAAAGTGTGTCTCTCTGTATGTCTGTCTATTACCTCTTCACGCTTAAACCTCTCAACCAATTTGGATGAAATTTTGTATGGACATAGTTTGAGTTCCAGGGAAGGACATAGGCTACTTTTATCCCGGAAAAATACCCTTATACGCGATAAACGAACTTAAGGCGGACGAAGTTGTGGGCAGAAGCTAGTTTTAAATAAACTCCTTTTGTTGTAGCTTCTGAATTATCTAATATATTTGTATTATTATTTATATTTAAAATGTAAGGAATTGTAATTTTGTTTATAACGCATGATATGTTTGCCTGTAATTGGGTAAACACTCTTATATGATAGTACCTCTGTTATTTACCTTTGTTGTATATGTAGTATTGTACCTGTTGGCAAACCTAATAAATAAATAAATTAAATACATCTAATACATGATACACAATATTCTCGAGTGGAATCAAAAACTTAACGAACTTACACACTCGTTTGCTGACGAGTCGTTTCTTTCACGATCACCCAATTATATAAGTGTTGTCCAAGACTTGTTAGGCTTGAACAACACTTATATAAAAGAACGTTTGTAACAAGGACAATACTTTCAATAATTTGGTAAAATCCTCGAGAGCACTCGGAAGTGGCCGGGCGAGCACGCGTGCCGAAAGTTCGCGTCCCCGGCGCCTGGCGCGGCGCAGGCGTTCCTAAGAGAAATCTCCTCGGAAGTGGACTAGATTTATGGCGGCAGTTAGCGTGACGCAGGTATTTTTGCTCGCGCCAAGCGGCGGAAAACTGACCGATACTTCCACTCCGCACATTTCTCCCGAAATGTTTGTTTTTTGCGTCCTTGGTGTTTAATCGCGATACGATTTACTGCTAGCGTCCGCCAACTAAGTATGTATGTTATGAAAGTAATATAGACGTATGTAACTATATAACTACCGTCGAATGTGCATATCTTCAAATAAAATGTAAAATAGTAAAATAATTGCCTAACATTTCATAAACTTATGGAAATTTCTTTCATCAGTATATATTGACGCCGAAATAAGTGAAATACATACAAATATTTTACGTGAGTCACCAAATTTTTTATTCTAAAACACTGACATCAACAATTTTTATCAAATCATATAAACCTTAATGTCTATAAAAAGTGGCAGTTAGTGACAGATAAATCGATACCCGTTAATAATATCATGAGGGTGGTTGGGAATTCCTCGTGCTAAATAGAAGAAGTAAACACAATATAAAAAGGATTACTGGATTCGCAGAACTTAAGTGGGACGAAGTCGGACCCCGACGAGAGGCTTTGCCCTCTTAATAAATCTAGAGATCAAGGTATTTCATACAATGCCCCGAGATTTATGGGAGTGTAAATCATTGATCTAATAAAATTCGTCACCCACTTGCTACATATAATACAAGAATCCTTGCACAAAGACAGTCATAGATCAATGTGGATTACTATGTCGCATGAATGTAATATCCTAAGAATATAAATATGTGGTATGAATATAAAAATAGTATAGTACTGAAAGAGCTTCGTAAGGCTAATAAACGTTTGTATCACATATTGATGTTGTTTACGCACCTTCATTTTCTTCTTGATGCCAAGATCAATAGAATTAAACGTTTAAATAATAAAAAAAATCTGTTGTCATATTGATACACGAAAACACACAAAAAAAGTGTTTCATATTAAGAAAAAACATCTCTTTAAAAGAAATATATGAACTACATGGGAATACCTTATTTAATTTGGAAAATTATTGTATAGAGCTGACGTGCAGAAGTCAGAATGAGAGCCACTGTTTTGAAATAGAGTAATTTATCTAACTAGGTACTTTTCGTCTTAGTCGTATTAAAAAATAATCTTCCTTCGTTCGTATTTTACTTCGAGTCAATAATTTAACAACTCATTGAAATAAAACAATTTAACGGATTATATCGCGTATATTATCTCATTTTAGTTCCCGACGTTTCGGAAGCTTTCCAGCTTTCCATGGTCACGGATATAATCCGTTAAATTGTTTTATTTCAATGAGTAATAATCGCGGAAACAGAAGAAAATAATTTAACAACTGTTTGAAACAAAAAAAACAATGGTTCCAGTGTCATAACAGCGCGGTGTCAACATTTAAACAAAAGCCTGTAAAAATACATCTATGGCTGTTTACGCCTATGGCTTTAATACACACGTCGGTAATGTTCCCAGCTTGTTCGTATATCACGTGTGAGTCAACAATAGGGTGCGGGCGTCGAGGGCCGCCGCAGGGCTCTGCAATGAGTGCTTGCCACTCCGCAGATCACGAGCGTGTACGGTGTACCTACACTATAGTGCACGACGCGGCCCTGCGAGTATGTGTCTCTTCCCTGCGTCTCGAGAGGGGCTCGAGAAACAAAATAATGTTACGTTTTAAGCCCATGCGTTGGTCTACACGAACACAGGTAACAGTTTTTTTCGTTGACACATTCCTGGTATTGGAAAATAAATATAAGAAATTACAATAGAAAATTTTGGCGACACGTTTTGCTCAGTGGGTTGCACAACAGTTTACGAAGCTAGCGGTCCCGGGTTTGAATCCTGGCCTGGGCAAATGTTTGTGTGATGAGCACGAAAGATTGTTTGTGGGTCATTGATATTTTGTATGTATTTAAGTATTATAATTTATCTATATATTATGTAGGAGTATATCGTCGCCTAGTACCCATGCTTAGTTTGGGACTAGGTCAATTTGTGTAAGATTGCCCCTAATATTTATTTATACCTAGATGCGAAAAATGACGTGAATTGATAATTCAAATTGCAAAAATTAAAACTCTATTCAAATAGGTTATCATATGAAAAGGCTTGACCTGCACATTTTAGGACAATGTTTTATTTTATTATTGTGATTAGATTATGTTTTATCAAGGAAAATGTGAATAAACCCCCTTTATCTTCGAAGGTTACTGAACGAAAATTTTGAATTTTTCACAGGATGTATAAATAAACATAAATATTACACAAAAGTTATAACCATGTCTCTAACTAGCTATATTAATTTTGTTTTACAAAAACCCTATTTCAACAACTTCGTTGCGTTATGTTTGCACCATTTGTATGCAATGCTATAGATATCAGGTGCAAGCTTAACTCAACCAGAGCTGGGTAATATAATAATGTTAGGGTAAGTGAGAGTTTGTACGGAACCCTCGGTGCGCGAGTCCGACTCGCACTTGGCCGTTTTGTTTTATTACGAGATCATTTAGAGCAACACTAAATTTCATTATAATCTCGCGCTATTCTAATAATTACTGAAGTGCCGAGGAAAACTTACAAAATTATGAAGCTTTCCACGTAGGAAGTTTTTAGTAATATCTCGAAATATCTATGTATACTTTCTGTGAATTCTTGTGAAAGTGTTTCCCAACTTTTTTGAAACTATCTGCAACTTCCACATCTGTACTGATAATACTATAGCTATGATAAATAGGCCACAGCGGTTGGACCGATACGGAGCAGTCTCCGAGGAAGTGTCGAATGATGCAATTTCCTTGTCACAGGTTTCCCCATTGGCCTCCTATCCATGAGTTCCTTTGTCAATTCGATTCGGTGCTGGTGCTACTGCTTCCTATTTAAACATTAGATAGTCTCACCTTCAAATATTTATGATTTAATAAATTGGTCTCTATTGAGGAATGAAGACAGTTTGTAACCAAGTGGGAATTAAATATAAGGAGTGAAAATATATATATACAGGGTGGAAAGGCACGACGATCCTTCCCGCAAAGGGGGATTAGTTTAAGTGATGGGATGGAGAATCGATTCATAATGTTTAGACGTTTATGTTTTTGAATCCTCTCTTAACGCCAGTTCTTCGAAACTATTTCACATCCCTCAATTTTTAGCTTCCGTGGAATTTTTGCTCTTACTAAAATTTGCAGAGAACTCGTTAAGAAACTCACAGGAGGGCAGTTGTCGCCGCAGGCTGTTTTACGTCGGCGACATTAATTCGTCGTGTTTGAGATTGTCGTGTAGCTGCCTCTAATTGGCCGCACGTCGGATTGTACGAGCGTCTCGTTCGTTATGTTACCTAGGCAGCCAGCCTCTGGCGCTGCCTTATTTACTTGTATTAATGTAACATATACACTTCCTTTAGTTTCATTTATATCGCGACATAACAAATAAAGCGGTGCTCGATCAGCAAGAATAGACCTGTTTTGAAATCCCAACTGGACGAACGTATATGGAGTTGGCTAGACTCTTGACTGATCAAGATACATGTCTGGCAGATTTTGGAACATAGCCCTTTATCCTGTGGAAAATACAGATGTTAATGGCTTGGGTACATAAAACTTACATTTTTATCGTATAGGTACCGAGTAGTAGAGAATTTGTGCATACTCCCGAAGAACCCTATGGTTCTGCAAATAAAATTAGATGTTAAACCTCTTCAGTTAGGAAAGACGCGTAACGCTAACTCATATAAAAAAATCTGTACGGTTCCAAATAAAATAACTTAATTGTTTGTACTTGATATACTTACTTTGGTAAGACTATGAACATGTATGTATCTGTCACCGTAAGATTGTGAATATTGTTAATTTTAAACTATCTAGTAAGACTGATGTAAACCGTCGCTAAATTATGAACTGTCTATACTGCTTACAAAATAACGTATTATTAGGGTTCCGTAGCCAAATGGCAAAAAACGGAACCCTTATGGATTCGTCATGTCTGTCTGTCTGTCTGTCTGTCCGTCAGTATGTCACTATGGGCATTTTACTCAAAAACTATAAGATGTATATTGATTAAATTTGGAGCATAGGTGTCTTGTATAAACCGCTAATGCTTTGATAGTTAAATAAAAAATATATATATTTCTAAGGGATATCTCCATACATTTAACCGAAACTGAAAAAAATAAAATTTAGCAAATATCAATCTGTGGCACATATTTCGATAGTTCTTCTAAAAACACTTTGATGTTTTTAAAAAATAATTTTAATTTAGTGAATATTTCCTGAAATATTCGCTCTGAAAGTAGTAAAAATTGTTTTACCCCCTTCTATTTTCTAAACGGTATGTTCAAAAATATAATACAGATTATAGTCGGTGTGGAAGATTGTCTGGTCCAAAATCATATGCGTAAGGAGAATTTGTTGTCTGTGTCTTGTTTGTGTCTCCTAAAGTTAACTTACCCAGAACTGAATTCAACGCTTTGAAGAGCTTGCGTGAAGACCCAGACATCACCATTCTTCGGGCTGACAAGGGAAATGCGACGGTTGTTATGGATACTAGCGATTACAACCAGAAAGTGGAAGTACTTTTGTCAGACGCTACAACATACAAGCTCGTTAAGCGAGATCCAACGGCGAAAGTAGTAAAAACGATAGCCGAGCTGATAAGTAAGCACTCTGAAAATCTTAATCAGGATGTGAAAAGTTTAGTGCCCTCTTGCCCGGTGCCACCAAAGTTGTACGGGTTACTAAAGATACATAAACCTGGTGCTCCGTTATGCCCTATAGTGAGTCAAATCGATGCTCCTACCTATCGATTAGCTCGGCACTTAGCAGGTGTGCTTTCTTTACTGCGAGGGAAGACAGAAGCATACACAAGGGACTCATACCATTTTGTCAGTGAGATTAAGGATTTGAGACTAACTGATGATAAAGTTATGGTCAGTTTTGATGTCCAGTCTCTCTTCACATGCCTACCAGTTCAAAAATCTATCGAAATTGTGAAAAGAAGATTGGTTGAACAACAGATGGCAATAGAATATGCTGAGTTATTACAACACTGCCTTACATCTGGTTATATGCTATGGAATGATGAATTCTACGGGCAAGTTGATGTTGTGGGGTCTCCGGTGTCTCCTGTCGTCACCGATATTTTTATGGAAGACTTCGAAGAGAGAGCGCTTTCATTGGCACCTGTCAAGTCGAGGATCTTTAAAAGATACGTAGATGATACCTTTACTATTTTACCTAGATCTAGTGTTTCAGCTTTCTTAGACCATCTGAACTCCATTAGACCTTATTCCTTAGACCATCAAAATTCACTTGGATTCTTAGATGTGCTAGTAATTAGAGGTCCTAACAATGACATAGGTATATAGGAAACTGTATATAGGAAAACTACGCATACAGATAGGTATTTGAATGGCAAATCTCACCACCATCCCTGTCAACTTGCTACAGCGGGTAAATCTTTGTTTCAGAGAGCCAGGGGTATCTGCGATGATCAACATCTGACTGCTGACTTACAGAATGTCAAACGTGTGCTTTGAGCCAACGAGCTCCAGATACCACGTTCCAAGCAGAATCCCAGTATGAAGAAACCAACAGTCGAGCGGAAACCTGCCGTATTACCATATGTGAAAGGGGTCACAGACAAGATCGGAAACATCTTGAAGCGTGCTTCTATAAAAACATATTTCAAGTCGTTGAAGAAGGTGTCTCAATACCTTAGACCCGTGAAGAGTAGCACCCCTTTGCAGAGTGCAGGCATTTATAAGCTGGACTGCGAGTGTGATCTTTCATACATTGGTCTAACGAAACGCAGTGTATCAACCCGGGTGAAAGAGCACATAGCAGATGTCAAGCACCGTCGGTGTAATAGGTCTGCAGTCTGTGAACATGTCATTGACAAACTAAACCACTCAATTAAGTTTGATAAACCTTCTATCCTTGCCAAAGAAAAAAGATATTTTCCCAGAATGCTACGCGAGGCTATTGAGGTTGAAAAGCATCCTAATTTCAATAAAGAAGATGGATTGTCACTACTACCAGCTTGGAATCCTGTAATTCATCTCATCAAGGAACAAGCAAGACACAGGACTGCAAAACCTTAATTTCCGAATGGTGTAAAATATCTTATATGTTTAAAAAGTAGTTTAATAGTCTCTGTTTCTAACTGAACGGCGGTTTAATACGAGTGATAAATTTAAACAACATGTAAAGCAATATTCGCAAAGCAATTCAAAATTAATTCTCATATTGCCAAACGTAATTATTTATCCCAGAAAATCAAAAATAGTTCTAATATTATCAAAACCACCTGGAAAGTGATTAATGCGGAGACTGTTAGATCGAGGCACGCAATTAGTGATCTAGAATTAAAAATTGATGGCAAAATTATAGATTCTAGTTTAGATGTAGCAACAGAATATGAAAATTTCTTCACCGATATACCAGTATCCACAACAAAGTGTTTAAATTCATCACCTTCGTCTGCCGTTTTGTTGATAAAAGAAAACGTCCCAGAATGTAGTAAGGACTTTTATTTTGAACATGTCAGTCCTTCAGACGTAGTAAAGGCATTTAAATCAATTAATGTCAAAAAAACCAATGACCTATGGGGGGTCTCAGTCCATGCTGTCAAATCCCTAATAGAAGTCATAGCGTCTGACTTGGCAGATATATTCAATAACAGTGTTGACTGCGGTGAGTTTCCTGATCTGATGAAACATAGCAAAATAACTCCTTTATTTAAATCAGGTAGTACCTCTGACCCTACTAACTTTAGACCAACATCTGTACTACCTATATTTAGTAAAAAAATTGAAAAGCTAATTCTGTATCAATTGTTAAAGCATTTTAATTTGAATAATTTGATGCACATAAGCAATTCGGTTTTACGCGGGGTCGCTCGACATCCAACGCCGGAGTTGAGCTCGTAAAACACATTTTCGATGCCTGAGAGGAATCGCGAGATGCTTTGGGCATCTTCTGTGATTTATCTAATGTCTTCGATTGCGTTAATCATGAGACACTGATCAGGAAGCTACACCACTACGGAGTTAAAGGATCAGCACTAAATTTATTAGAGTCTTATTTAAATGGTAGAATACAAAGGGTTGACGTGAATGGAAAGCGTTCACCGGGGTCAGTCTCTATGGGTGTGCCGCAGGGATCAATATTGGGACCTTTCCTGTTCCTTATCTATATAAACGACTTGCCACACCTCGTAAATACCCACCATGAGATAGTTTTGTTTGCAGATGATACGTCTCTAATTTTCAAAGTCGTACGAAATCAACGATCCTACAATGGCGTAAACAATGCTATCTGTGAAGTAGTAAATTGGTTTAATGTAAATAATTTATTGTTGAATGAGAAAAATACTAAATGTGTTACGTTTGTCACGAGTAACGTAAAACACGAGCAAGCAAGGGTTATGGATAAAAGTGAGGAACTTGAACTAGTTAAGAGTACAGTCTTTCTCGGTATAACATTAGATTCTAAGCTCCAATGGGGTCCCCATATTGCTAATCTCTCAAATAGACTGAGTTCTGCAGCTTTTGCAGTAAGTAAGATTCGTCAATTAACAGACGTGATAACGGCTCGATTAGTGTATTTCAGTTATTTCCACATTATTATGTCGTATGGCATCTTACTATGGGGCAGTGTTTTCGACATTAATACTATATTTGTTCTGCAGAAGCGGGCTGTTCGTGCGATATATAAAATGAACCATAGAGACTCGCTTAGAGATAAGTTTAAGGACATTAATATACAGACAGTGCATTGTCAATACATTTATGAGAATATTATGTATGTACATAAAAATAGTACCCACTTTAAGAAGAACTGTGATATACATAATATTAATGCTAGAAATAAGCATAAGCTCGCAGTGCCTGCTGCTAGGCTCCATAAAATAAGGAGATCATTCATGGGTAACTGTGTGAGATTTTATAATAAGTTTCCTAGCAGCATAAGTGAGTTGTCTATTGGTAAATTCAAAAATATTGTGAAACAAAAAATATTTTCTAATGCTTATTATAGCACACAAGACTACATGAATGATGAAGCCGCGTGGGATTAATGTAATTATAGCGTCATGTAGGTATATGAATAATTATTTTAACGAATACCTAAGGTATTATTATTATTTTAATCTTAATTGTTTTATATTCTCTGAAATTTAGAATTTTATTCTAGACACATTCTAGATTATTATTTTTTTATTGACAATCCTTTTGGGATTTATCTTATTGATTATTTAAATTTTTAAAATGATGATTTTATTAATAATATTATAGTTAAGAAATGGATTAGGTTTTTCTGGGTTTCCCTAATCCTTGCAGCAAATGTTGGATCATATTGTATGTCTTCCAGCAAATATTTACTCTCATGTAACTGACATTTCGAAAGTGCTTGAAACTAGGCCTACTTGAATGAAGAATATTTTGATTAATTGATTGAGAATATTATAATTAGTAATGAGGTAGCCTGGGAGTTTTTCTTTGCAGCGTTTCTTTTCTCCTCAGTCCGCCTCATTCGTGAAATGCTGCTTGGTAAATTATTAGAATAAAATAATTAAGCCCTTCTGGCACATGTGTAACTGTCTTTACAGCTTAGGCCCATCTGGCATGTATGTACACCATTATTGGTTTTTTCAAAAATGGGTAGTTTGCACAAATTGTAACTTTGACAGAGGAAAATACATCTTTTATCATTCCACCCGTGACCATGGAAAGCTGCAAAGCTTCTGAAACGTCGGGAACTAAAATGAGATAATATACGCGATATAATCCGTTAAATTGTTTTATTTCAATTAATAAATACTTCCAACGAAAATTGTTTTCAATATAATCGGATATACCGTTTTTAAGTTATTGCCAAAAAACTGCGCTTCTCAGCAAAAGGACGTAAGTGCCCGGGAGATACGCTCTTTTGCTAGTTTTTTTTTCATACCTATCATATTTTTTTCATCTGTTGTGCAGTTTTTTGTATAAACGGCTGCGGAACCCTTCATGGGCGAGTCGGACTCGCACTTGGCCGCTTTTTTTGATAGATGTAAAACCGTCAAATGGTGAACGATCCTGCACTAACCGACTAAGTTCACGATATGTCTGATTTTATCACTCGTAAAATTGTGAATCGTTCCTGATTAGTCGGTTCGTTCTTTGTCTATAGAGCTAGAAAACAATCATAGGACTCAAGTAAAGAAAATGTATTAATTGTTTGACATGTCAATCAGTATATTATTTTATTAAACTTTCAACTTTAGTTAACATTACGTATGTTAAAAATATCAAAATAAAGAAGTAATAAAAGAAACAAAATAATAAATTATTGTTATAATTGCTTAAAATCGTCAAATAAATCGTTTTTTACCAAGTAAGTAATACTACACTGAAGAAAATAAAACAGAAAACAACAAAAAAAATCGTTTATTGAGTTAAAGTGCTTCGGCACCCAGTTGCCACAGTACAGTGTACCAGGGCTAGGGTTGCCACCTTATTTTGAAGAAATATAGTATTTTACTCAAAACCTTGCCAAAATATAGTACTTTTGGGAAATTTTGGAAAAAACTAGTAGTCGTTCATTCATTTATCATGTTTTAATATTATATACAAATTACAATCCTATATCACTATTGTACACAATTTGAGTGATTTAGTCGAAGTTTTTACAAAAAAAGTGCAACATTAGAGTTAGCAATGAAAATATTTTAGTTTTCTTAGATCATAACTGCGTGTGTTTAGTGACAATTGATGGCATATAATGTTATCTTGTAAAAAAAAACAGTGAAAAATAGTGCTAAAACATAAAAACCTAACAGATAAATATTGTGTCTGTAACAATAACATCAAAAGATATTCAAAGTGAACTTTTTATAGTGCTACCTCCAGTGACTGCTTAAGACCGTACGAATGTGGATACAATCAGCTTATGACAATTAATTACGTGTAAAGTGTTTTATATTTGCCGTTGAAAATACGAACAATGAACCAGTGGCTCTATAGGCTCCTTGCAAATGTAAACAAAGATCAGCTGACCAATCACAACAGTACCCGTCAAGTTTGACATGTCCTCAGTGTTGCCATAGTAAAACGTATACTAAAAATCTTCGTCCACTGATCTAAGCGCCATCTGTGATCGAGTTGAGTTAACTATTCTACAGCGACATCTACCACTTTTCGTATGCACTATATAAAAATGTCACATAAAGTTAACCAACAAGCTACAAGCAGCCGCCGTAAGAGGGCGTTGGTTTGCTGTCATAACTGTAAGTCGTCTGTTAATATTGACTGCACTATACTGTGCTCACTATGCAAAAATAGATACGAGTTTGACTGTATTGGATACTCTGAAAAACTTTACAACTTAATGAGTACTGAAAAGAAAAATAGATGGAAATGCAAAATATGCGCTAATAAAAGTAACACACCTGCTGACCAGTCTAAGTCAAAACCAATTTCTACCAAGCCAGGGCCAGCGACTTCTTTAAATAGCAATCAGAGCGCGACAGGACCGTCTAAAAAAGTAGAGGACTCTCGTCAACCACAACCGCGTCAACATCAAAGCCCAAATGAGACAAATACTATCACATATGAAAGGTCGCATATAAAATCTCCTGAACAGGACAAAATAACAAGACGCAAACATAGGCCAGAGCAGGCACAGGCATCCTCAGACGAAGACCTGGGCGTCGCAGACTCTCAGTCCAACTCCTATAACTCAGTGCTAGAAAGTGAGATGCACCATAGTCTACCAAATTTATCTATAATGGATTCCGTAAGGATTGCCGATATGAAATATGAAATTAGTAGTCTATCTATACAGCTGGCCAGCTCACATATCACACGAGGAGATTGACCGACTAAATTTTGAGGTCACAAGTCTTAAAAAATCATTGGAATAGCAAAGGAAAAAAATTTACCTGTATAAGAACATAATGACGGGAAATGTACCACGCACCCCTAAAAAAGTTAACACAGACATAATAAAACAACCCATATAAAATGAAAATTCACTAAGGATTAGTTCACCTATTCAAAACCCACCAATAACTAACGAAAACGATCTTCGCTACACAGCAACAGTCAAGACCCCGAGCAGCTACGACCGTTAACATTGGCACCTTCCACCACGCATCACAATACTACGAACACCATTATGGCAAACTCTACCCTGGCAGAATTGGAAGACACGAAACATAAAATTTGCATGTTAAGCTCTAACAAAAACAATAATATGCTTCTAATATCGAACGCTGTTATAGGTAATAAGTACAAAATCTGTCACTATCTGTATCCCAAGGCGGGAATGAAAAATATACTAAATAATTTAGAAAACAAGCTGATGCACTTTGGTAATAATGACTACTGTATAATATTTATAGGTGAAGACGACTTTCGTCAATCACAAAATTATGACAGTTTATTATCCACTATAAGTAATATGATTGGTAAATGCAAACATACTAATATAATACTATGTCTTTCAACATTCAACTGTGGAAACTACTCCAGTTTATATAACCGACGCATCGAATATTTTAATGAAAAGCTGTACCCAGTTATGCCCAAATATGATCATGTATATATTATTGACAGTAACAGAAATCTATCTTATGATAACTATATGTTTTCTGTAGTAAACGGCCATGTAAACTATAATGGTATGAAAATAATATTCCAGGATATAAAGGAATCTTTAGTACAAAAAACTTGTAAATATGAATATGATCACTGTAGTATACCAACAGAAAAACCAATTAATTAAATAACGAACTACTTTAAAGTATCCAGTAAAAAGAGTGAGCAAGCCATAAGTAAAAACAATGACGGCAAAGGCAACCTGCAATCTGATTTTTTTTCGATTCTTATAAAAAAAATATTCTTCTGCACCAAAATATTGCTGGTTTACTGAATAAGATTGATACATTGACAATAGCACTCGATGAATTTACATGGAGACATGAATGTATCGATGTGGTCTGCCTAACTGAACACTTTATAAAGAGGGGTGAAATGGATAATCTGGTGATACAGGGCTACAAGTCGGCAGCTAGCTACTCTCGAATAAAAATATCTCGAGGTGGGGCATGTATATTATTGCGAAACGGCCTAAGCTATGAGGTACTGAATTGGGTATCTGCCCTAAGCGTCGACACTCATTTTGAAAGTTGTGGCATAACGTTAAGTCAGATAAATATCGTAGTAATCTGTATATATAGGACTCCTAACTCGGACACTTCCACATTCTTTGATAAAATAGACCTAATGCTATCGAAATTGTCCAAAATACGTAGTAAGAAAATTATTATATGTGGGGACTTCAATATCAACCGCCACCTCAAAAACTCTTTAAATACGAAATTTGAATCAATATTATCACAATGTAACTATGCACTACAAATTAATAAGCCCACGAGGATAACCAATACAACAAGTGCTTGCATTGATAACATGGCTATTAATTTTAGAGACCAAAAAACAATAGCCGTTCATGATCTAAAGCTATCAGATTATACTGCCCAAACGATTGCTATACCAATCAATAAATCGACAAAAATAAAATTTTGGTACACATGGAAACGGGATATGTGCAAATATAATAGGATTATATTTAGAGAATGCATTAGTAGTTTAAGCTTTTGTGAAGCATTTCAAGCAGCAAACGCAAATGAAGCTTATACCGAATTTCATAATCTTGTAGTGTTCTTCTTTGAACTATGCTTCCCAATAATTAAAGGTATCAGAACGTCATCTAAAAGAAAGAGGACTATATGAAAAGTCCATACACTGTCCCAGCCGGAAATATAAAAACCATTACAAAACATACGCAAACTCTCTGAACAAATGCATATTAACATCACATAGAATATCGAACGACGCATATATTAAAAAAAGTTGCAATCTCGTCAAAGCAACATGGGAAGTTATCAAAGAGAATACCGAAAATTCACATATGCCCAGTTGTATTGATAAAATCATCAAAAATACTAAAATTATTACATCGCCTCAAGAAATCTGTAATTCTTTTAATAATAAGTTTACAGATGAATTAAGCAACACAAATACACGTATCAAGAAACACTTCGTTAGGGGTATCTTTAATGTCTAGCATCTTTTTGAAACCTACTTGCCCCATAGAGATGGTAAAGGTAATAAAAAAAATGAGGAATACAAAATCCGTGGGGTATGATAACATACCAACATCCAGTGTTAAAGATAATGCTGATTTATTTGTATATCCTCTTCTTCACATCATAAACTTCTCAATGGTAAATGAGTATTTTCCAGACAAGCTAAAATACGTAATAATAAAACCAATATTTAAAAAAGGCATAAAATCGGAAATGGATAATTATCGACCAATAGCACTGATACCAATTTCCTCTAAACTTTTTGAAAAGTTAATTTATTACAGGCTAATTCAGTACTTAGAGAAGCATAACATACTTTCAAATGCACAATTTGGTTTTAGACAAAAAGATCGACTACATTGGCTGTTTGTGAGCTAATAAAAATTGTCACACAATGCAGAAATGACAAACTTCCTTCTCTAGGTATATTCATTGACATGTCAAAAGCATTTGACAGAGTGTGCCGTGAGAAGCTACTGCATAAAATATACCATTACGGAATAAGAGGCAACTGTTATGAGTGGTTAAAATCTTATCTTCAAGGAAGAGAGCAATGCACAGAAGTAGCAGCTTACTCCGAAAGCACAAAAACCTTTAACACTTACAGATCGGAATACAAATGTGTTAAAGCGGGGGTACCGCAGGGGAGTTTGTTAGGCCCATTGCTATTCTTACTATATATCAACGATCTACCAAATATCTCTGATCACAAAATACTTCTCTTTGCTGATGACTGTTCGATAGTGCTAAGAGGTGACCAGGCTGGCAGAATTGAACAATTCGAAGAGGATGCCAATAGAGTATTTCATGATGTTAATAAATGGCTAGAAAACAATCATCTACAGGTTAACATAGACAAGACAAAGTACATGTAATTTCACGCTCCCCAGGCAAAACCAGCTGAAATTAAGATAAAATACCAAAGCCTACAACTGGAGCAAGTAAAATCCATTAAATTCCTGGGTATAATTATAGATACCCATTGTAATTGGCTTCACCACTCGGAATATTTAATGATTAAATTGAGCAGATATGCATATGCCTTGAGACAACTTAGGGAAGTCTCGTCAGAAAGTACGGCTCTTCTAGCTTTTCACTCTTATGTCATGGCAAATTTACGGTACGAAGTTATTTTATGGGGTAATGTGAACAATAAAGACCGAATATTTAGACTACAAAAGAGATGTCTCCGGGCAATATATGGTTTAAAACAAACTGACTCATGCAGAACATTGTTCACTGATAAGAAGATTCTCACTTTTCCTGCGCTGTACATACATGAACTCTGTATTTTTGTAAAAAACAATATAGGCATGTTTAGAGGCAGAAATCCAAGAGCAAGACTCCAACAGAAATACGGTTATGATGTGGTAGGACCTAAATCAAATTCAGCGTTTGTCACCAATAATGTAATGTGCATGAGTACAAAAATGTATAATAAGTTACCAATTGACATAAAAAAATTGACTCGTGTAGATTTTGAAAGAATTTTTTTTTATTGGTTAGTCAACAAATGTATTTATAGCATAAGTGATTACCTAGATATGTAAGTAAAATATTAATATATATGTAAAATATAATATTAATTACTTATTTCGAAAAAAGATACTAGAATTAACTTATCATTATTATATTATCATTATCGTTTTATATAAAAAATACTGAACTTTTGATGTAACGAAACATTGTATATTTAATTTATCATAGATTATATCATAGAGTCAAATTGGAAATATTGTACGCCTCTCGGCAGGACATGATGTATGTACTGGATTTACTAAACAATTACTAACACCTATGATGTAAACTCATGACAATGCAATAAATAAATTGATTGATTGATTGATACTGTTTTTCTATAATATATAGTACAATTGACTGCAAACTATATTACAATTGACTGTAATATACTACATAAAGTACAGGTGACAACCCTACCCAGGGCCCATATCACAAAAGCTTGGAAGTCTCTTTTTAATACATATTGTTGGAAAGAGATTTCCGCTTGTAATACAAGTTACACGCTTTTGTAAAAAAATACATAAAATATTAGCTTTTTACTAGTACACGTATTGGAGGCAAATTGTTCTTTTTTTGGTTGTGTCAAACGCAGTACTAACTTGGTATAATTTGTTCCTTCTATCTAAAACCTTGCTAATCATTTAATTTTCTTAGCATACGTAACTTTAACCATATTGATTATTTAATTACTTTGGTAGTTTGACAAAATAAATCTCTTGATGACATACTCAATCTCAAGCAATTAAATGTGCATTTTCTTTATTTGATTGTTTTATAACTCTATACGCAGATGGAGATCGAGGATATATTCATAAAATGGGTTTTTTAACAATAAATGGAAAAGCCTTAGAAAACCCCGAGTTTTATTCATTGTGACATTTCTATTGCGAAGAGTTATACTCGTATCAACAAATCTTGCTAGGAAACCAATTTTACACGTAAGTACCATTATATAATATAAAAAGAGGTAGATATGTTACCTACACGATAATCTACGTGTAAAAATGGCCAGGTTTTTCATGTCGCAGCTAACCGGGCCACCTTGCCTTCTAAGGCAAGTGTACGGGTTCCTGATAAGGAAAAGTCCTCCCGCACTGATGTGGATAAGGAGGGATTCACACTGGTGGAAAGGAAGAGCAAGGCGCGCAGGGCACCTCGCAAAGCTATTTGTGGCATTGCCGAGGCGGTTGGTTCTGGTCTTCGGGTTGTTACACCGAGTAAAGCGCTCTACGTGTCGCGCTTGCATCACTCCGCCGTGGCTGATGACGTGGTAGAGTTTGTCCGCCAGAAGACTGGTTTCTCGCTGAGGGTGCACCAGCTGCAGTCCCGCCACTACGTGCACTTCAGCTCGTTTGTGGTGCGCGTGCCGCGGCCGCTGCAGGACAACATCGCAAGTGCAGACTTCTGGCCAAATGGTGTAGTGTTTAGGCAGTTCCGGGGCAATCTGCCGAATCCTAGACCAGATCAGACGACGCAACGGAGCCATGGAGTTACGTCGCCTAAATCAAACTAGTTTTGAGTTTTTCTATTTGTTTTTCTTTTTTGTAGTTCACAGTGCCTTGGTTTTTACTGTAATGCTGTGTAACTTTTTTGAATTTTAATAAATAAATAAATAATAAATAAATGTTATATCATGGCGTTAGTATCTATTTGTGTAACTTTACTAAACGTGAATGTTTATGAGAATGTACGTTAGGCTGGTACGCAAAAACTGCATAACAGATTTGCGTAAAATTCTTTTGGGGGTATTCATTCAAAAAAGGGGTTTTTTAACAATCAATGCAAAAACATGACCTTTTGTACATTGTGCGATTTTCATTTCTAAATAATGAATAAACAATTGGTAAACTAGCAACAGTAATACGATTAAGCAAAGAACACACCTTCCGTATATGACGTATCATACAAATAAGAGTGTATCTTAATATAATCGGATAATAGCCCGTTGTGCATTTTGGACTTGCGATCATCTCTGAATGATAAACATTTTGTTACAAAAGTATGGTTTAAAAATAAGATGAATACTGAAACAATTATAAATAAAAAAAGAACCGACTTCAAAATAGAGTAAAAAGCCATAAATAATCTTTTATGTACGGTACGGATACATTTGAATCACCTTTTGAAGTCGGTGCCAAACCATTCATTTATTACTGTTAACAACCGTGGCGGCGAGCCTTTAGTTATTATCTACCTACATATATATTTAGTCATAGTCATTCATATTTTTGTTGAATAAAGAACTTTATTTACTTCAGGTTTGGCACCGACTTCAAACGGTGATTTAAAGGTGATCCGTACCGTACACAAAAGCTTATTTATGGCTTTTTAGTTTATTTTGAAGTCGGTTCTTTTTTTATTTATAAATGTTTATTTTTTGCTTTTTAGTGATGGATTTTAGTACTGATGTATAGTGTTTTTTAGAGCCCCGAATGGGAAGATTGAGGAGGCACTTTGCACGCATCTCGAGTCTTTGGAAGTAAGAAATGTCAAAGTTGGTTAGTTCATTGTACCTTCCATCATCAGCTCAGCATGAAATGATGACAACCAGAGGAAAAGAACTGATAACTTTAGAAAAATATATACAAAACATTGTTAGTGCCTATAATATTTGAGGGTTCTCTCGATTTCCCTGGTATTCCATCATCTAATCCTGACTTCGTGATAAGGAGACGACTTCAGGGACACACTATGAAGAATATGACTAACAGTCTTAACGTATCTACCTATAATAGATGATTTTTTTAAAGAATTATCCTCTAATTCTTAACTATTAAGGAGTTGTACCTTCCGTCATCAGCTCAGCATGATGAGATGATGACTACCATATGCAAATACTTAAATAGCTTAAGAAAATATATGAAAAACGTTATAAGTGCCTATAAAATTTGAGGATTGCCCTCGATTTCCCTGGGATCCCATCATCAGATTCCAATTTGGTGGCAATGGGACCACCTCGGGAGTATATATTTTGAATAAAAAAATAAATTTTTAAATCGGTCGACAATTGGCGGAGTAATCGGTGAACTGACATAAAAAAAAAAAATTACAAACTATCGAACATATAACCTCCTCCTTTTTTGGAAGTCGGTTAAAACGGGTTCTTTTCAACAATAAATGGATAATCACCACTATTTGTTAACTCTCACTTTTTTATTCCGATATAAAACTCTTGCGTTACTGACCTATTGACAGACAACGCACAGCCTAAACCACTAAGATATAAGCATGAAATTTGGAACGTACCTATATTATTTTAGGAGGTGGACGTGTACTAAGAAAGGATATTTCGAAATTCAACCCTTAAGGGGGTGAAATAGGGGTGGAAATCGTTCATTTGGAAAGTTATAAACTTAAATCTTTCTGTCAAGGTTTCTTACTGAAAAATGATTTAGCGTTGCTATAAAAAATCATCCCAAGAAGGTTAAAAAAAATTGAAAGTTTGTATGGAAAACATGTCGTTTTAAAGTTAAACGCTTAAAACTGCGGTCACAATCTCCTAATGTACATTGAAAAACATTGATAAGGACATCTTTTCCGATTAATCCCTTGAAAGGGTGGGGGTTGAAAGTTCACATAAGTAATGTGTAATTTTTTGATGTTAAACTGTGGCCAGAAACATGACAGCAGGACAGCAGGTTTCTTTTGCAATATGTAGAGCTATTCAGAAATTGATTTTTTAATGAATTATTTAAGAAAAACACGAAGAGGGAGAGGGAGAGAAATGGAGGGAGGGAGAGATAGAGTGACGAGGGGGAGAGAGAGAGAGGGAGGGAGAGACAGAGAGGAAGAGAGGGAGGGAGGGATAGACAGAAAGAGAGGGAGGAAGAGAGGGAGGGAGGGAGGGAGAGAGGAATAGAGAGAGAGAGATATGGAGGGAGGATGGGAGAGACAAAAAATGGTGTCGTAGTAAAATTATGACAACGGTTTTCTTATGACGGTAGCACGTGAAATTATCGTTCGTAAACCGACTTTACAGACATCCATTTTTGCTTTGCCTTAAAATACTATCCTTTTGAAACGCCGAGGGACCTTCTAGAACTTTTTTTGGCGAGTGTGGGGAACTTCGCCTGTCTCTTCTTCTCATAGTTTAGCAGGCGTTCAAATTAAAAGTGCCAGAGTTGCCTTCTTATGGAATAATGTTCAATATCCCCAATTTCCCACTCTAAATCCGTTGGTCGATGAATATCATCTGAGTATTTTTTTTTAAATCATTAACTGACAACTGACAGAAAAAAGTTTTCTTCGTTTGTATGTCTGGTTTTACCTAAAACTACGCGGATGAAGTCGCGGGCGGCCGCTAGTAGAGTATAAACTAATGATGTTCACAATCTTAAGGTGACATAAACAATATCACATCGCCATTCATTTCGTTTTAATAATGTAGTCATCACCGCACCAGCAGCAATTAAATTGCCTGGTTTCATTCATAAATCATACGGCATGTCTAAATTATGCATAACGATTCATATAAATATCTTTGATGTATTTGTACTGTACATATGTATACCTAAGCAACGTTATATTTTAACAAATCAACAGAGATTGCTCAGCGACGGCGTACCATGCTATACAAGGAAAACGGTGGAGCTTTAATTTCGCGTTAATTGCTCCGGTATCAAATGTAACTTCATATATTATGAAGACGACGATGCTTCACATCATAATTATTATTATGAGATTCTAATTCCACAGCCTTTTTGGATTTCCTGGAGCGCGTTATAACGTAATTTACTTTAATATCCTCTTAACCTGATGTGCTCATCAAAATAAATTTAGGCATAGTTTGTAACCAAAATCGTCTCGGAAGCTTAGGCAGCGTATTTACCTAAACAGGTGTAAAATGGATGGTTATGCGGCGGAATTACCATAATGTTTGTTGTCGAAATATTCGCTCGCCGAAACGGAATATGTAATGAGCGGGCGAGCGGGAGCAGCAGATTTCGCACAGCTATACCGCTTCATGTTCTTTAAAGGTAATCCAGTAATTTTATGCAGTGATAAATTTAATTTGTACTTTGTTTGCGGAGTGGCATAAAGCCTACTGCGCTTCGAGTATAAAAGTTTAAAAGAGCCAAGTGAGATTCCGCATTAAGAGCTTCGTGCAAATGGAGATAAGAGAATATAGCTGGATTTATGTATAAATTTTAACGCGAAGTTCATTGCTTAATACTGAAGAGATTTATCTTATTAATTATAGTTGTATTTAATGGGATACACTAATTTTATGCAGAACGTTGCATACTCGTTTATTGTCTTAGCGGCGCGAGTATGCGGTGTTATATATGGGGCACTCGAGTTGGATGCTAGTGACTTAGAAGCTATATTTGGCGATGTGATAATGAAGACACGTCGAGGCTGGCAAGTATTGTGCCATACTGGCTGCTCTCCAACGTTTGCGGAAGGCGCGACATCAGACTATTCAATATGTAATTGGTTGTGCCGAATATATTCACAGAGGTGGGCTAATACGGTCGGCTAGTGATCCCTATTATATTAGATAATTACCAAAGGCGAGGCATGATCAGACTAAGAGAACGGGGTGACTTGTACACGTTGATAAAGGGCTGACTGGTGACCTGAAAGAACTGAAATGACCGGCAGTCAAAATATCACAACGCAAGGGTGTCTTATATCCATTTAGGCGAATTCTTAATATTAAACTTTGTCGTTGGAGACTTAAAGCTTAATGTATGTATGTATGTAAACACTTTATTGTACACAGTAACCAGTTACAAAAGCAATAAACTTAAAATATATAAGTACAAAGGCGAACTTATCCGTGTATGATTACTTCAGTAGACTACATCGATTTATCTAATCTTTACAAAGTAGAATTGCAGAGTATCGTATGCGTAGCTGCGTAGCGCGTAACTGGTGGTACTCTGTGGAAATAAGAATTTCCCTAAAAGCACGGTAAGAGGTCAGTAACATTTCCCATCTAAATCTGTTGATTAACATTTACTGCACTGATGTTATTTAATCCTAACCCGATGCGGAGAATCGAACAGCGAAGCGGGAAGAAAGGCAATAAAACGCCTATTTATTTGAAAGCCAACGAGGCTCGCAGTAATGAAATTCCTCGCGAAATATTAACGCATTTTTTCCAACAAAGAGGTGATGTATTATCGGCGCTGTGTACCGACCGAAGCAACATTTTGTATTGATTCAATGACGCAGCTTTTAATATCGCTAACGGCTCTGTTAAATTTGTCCTGGCTACTTTACGTGATTTTACTATAATACGAGCTAATATTTATTGAAAGTATCATCAAAATGCTTTGTCAAATTTCTAACTATCATTTTTAAGAACGAGAAATGTTACTTAAATATTTGACTTTAGTTTTAAACTGGCAAATCTTACTCAAATTAGGCTATCATACGTTGTCGTTAAGAAATGATAAAAACTGAAGGTAAATTAGGTGCGATAAACAAAGCATGGTCGTAACTGGCCTAATCAGATAGGTGGAGCAAAACCAATTTAGGTACAACTGAACTCCCTTCCACTAAATTATTATATACATATATGAAATATGTCATATATGTATAAAATATACATATATGACCAAACAAAAGTTTGACTGGCTGAAAAAAATGTATATGATGACTCACTTCAACCATTGATGAGATTTTAATCGGTGGTCGAAGTGGTCACTTTAATTTAAATTTAATCAATGGTTGTAGTGAGTTTTCACACCAGAAACTGTCCATTTGCCTAGGCATTCCAATTTTAAAAATCGTTTGGACTGAAACCTGACATCCGATAAAAAAGGGATACAACAAATTGTTTTGTAAATCGTTTATTCATCGCAATCCCTACAAATTACGTGGGGTGTAACTGGCATCGAAACAATCACAGCCGATGATCCGGCCCGTGTTATGCAAATCTGGGCTTTGCTTCTAACAATTGATGCCTACTAGCGCCATCTGTCGACGGCGGTACGTAGGAACATGGTTATGTATGCCGCGGGGATACAATCCGTTTAGGGGATCGGCGATTTACTGATAAACGGTCCGCTTGTGACGTCGTCTAAACTGATCTAGTCAAAAATCTAACACACAGATGTCACGCAAGAACCGCGGCGACGAAACTTTATTTATTACCTACCTTTATATTTAGTTATAGTATTCGTATTTTTGTTGAATAATGAACTTTACTTCAGGTTTCTCACCGACTTCAAAAAGTGATTCAAATGTGATCCGTACCGTACATGAAAGATTATTTGGCTTTTAAGTTTGTAGTTTATTTTAAAGTCGGGTCTTTTTTTATAAAAAAAATTTTTTTTTGCTTTTTAGTGATGGATTTTAGTAATATTTTTTAGAGCCCAGAATGGGAAGATTGAGGAGGCCCTTTGTACGCATCTCGAGTATTTGGAAGTAAGAAATGCAAAAGTTGGTTAATTCATATTCATTCATTTTAAAATTCACTAAACCATTTAAAAACTGTTGCTCGGGATGAAGCAGAGTCTCCTGATGCTGATTGCAATAATTGTAAACTTGGAAGTTCAGTGCCTATAATATTTGAGGGTTTCTCTCGATTTCCCTGGTATTCCATTATCAGATCCTGACCTGAAGGAAACTACCTCAGGGACACACTATAAAGAATATGACTAAATGACTAACAGTCTTAACGTCGCTACCCATAATACATGTATTAAAATTAATTAATTATCCTCTAACTCTTAACCATTAAGGAGTTGTACCTTCCTTCATCAGCTCAGCATGATAACATGATTACTACCATATGCAAATACTTAAATAGCTTAAGAAAATATATGAAAAACATTATAGTGCCTAAAAAATTTGAAGGTTGCCCTCATCTTCTCTGGGATTCCATTATCAGATTCCAACTTGGTGGCAATGGGTCCACCTCCGAAGTATATTCTTTTAATTAAAAAAAGAATTTGAAAAATCGATCCCCAATTGGCGGAGTAATCGGTGAACATACATAAAAAAAATACAAACAGTCGAACATAGAACCTCCTGCTTTTTATGAAGTCGGTTAAAACTTAGTGCTATTTAACTTTAGACTACTCGCTTTACAATACATAAATATAAATATATACATATATCACTGCGCGCTGACAAATATAGTGCCCGCTACTGATAGTTTGGTTTAAATATCCGATTATGCGTACTTCTCTGTTTATTTTGATTGTGAACTGGCAATTAGAAATGGTAACTAATGGTGTTGACGTTATAAAAAAAATATTCAAGGTATCTTTATTTATTTTTTTTATTATTTTTTAAGGAATTTTATAAGGTATCTTTAGATGACGTTGAAATGTTGACATTAATGAAAATAATGTTGGGATCTTGAGATATTAGAGCGGGCAACCCCGAATAGGGTGGTAGACAGGCGCCAATCGATGACGATGACAGCTGGGCAGATGACTGACAGCCGTGCTCGAGGTCGCATGCACACTAACCTATTGGCTTTAAATCCAAGTTAATTTCGTGAATCATTGTTTATTTTCATTGGAAGTGAGTGTTAATAAAACTAGTGATTATTGTATGTGACAACAGTGATTTTATTTCCGTGTTTCCGCCATCTTGATACCCCAATGGGTGATAACGGTGGAGGTCGTTCCGCCGATCGTCCCACCGGCTCTCTCGGTGCTTCTTTATATATATATATATAGACATATATGTATATATATATAGATATATATGTATATATATAAATAATATTGTTTACTAATCAAGCTTATTTTGATTTTGTCCATGAACAAAATGTTTGGCATGGAGCATTGATACGTAACTAACTTGAACAAACATTTATTTAACACACGTTGTCCGTATCAGATGGCTGCAAATGCCTGAAAAAATATAAACGCAGCCTACAAAAAGTAGTGCAGGAAATTTGAAAATAGTGGTCCGTTTTGCTGCGGGCAGCGCTCGAGGCGGCCAGGGGGCTATTACCAGTAGAAAGGTTTCCGCACCGGTGCCCGTGCTGGCCCGAGGATTTTTATACATCACCGCGTTTGTCAGGAATTGCATACACTTGCCTTCTTAATCCGTGAAAAGGTGACGGCATTTGTCACACAACTTAACTGTATAATTTCATTTTTACAGGCTTTTATTTAACTTTCAACATTGGTAGGTACGCAGCGGGAATGAGGGTACATCGATGCAAGGGGACAGGGATACAGTGGTCATAGCAATCAAAAGAAAGATAATTTGTAGCTTATCGGTTTACACAAAGAATCAAAAATCTAAAGTTAACAACAATCATTTAAAAAATGATGAATGTCCCCTTATATTGGAAAGTATCATAGAAAATACACATATATTTTTAATTTAACTTGGGCTAACCATAGCTATAACTATTTAAAATTTCAAATGGATAGCATAATTAATTCCCGAGATATAGTGCTGAAATATTCGGACAGATAGACAGAGTCGCATTGTCCACAAGGGTTTCCTTCTTACCTATTTAGTAAAAGGAACCCTAAAATCAAAATATACGCTAAACTTTTCAAATGTGTGACGCAACTTCTGCCTTTGACGCGACATGCTGTATCTTCTTTCAATAAAACGATCTGCAGTCCATATAATTACCTCTAATTATTCATCATTGCATGGTGATTGAAGGACGTACGAATCTTCACTGGGTTAAGCCACGCTGTTAATTGTAAATGAAACAGTAAACAATATTATTTCTCGCCAATTCCATTTGAAAACTTTGGTTTAGCTAAGACCGGAGAAAAAGAAAACCACTGGATATTCGCTAGTTTTCACAATTAATATGCTAATATTCCCTACATTCATCTCGTACACCACCGTGTAAAACATAAAAACAATCTCGCGTGCCGTTTTTGTTCTCGAGGGAGTGGCAGAAGAGGGGTGAAAATGAGAAATGCAAATAGGTTGTTGGGCTTTCCCGCACCGAATAAGCCTATGAACGCTTGACAAATAGTATTATGCTACGATTGCGCTGTCTTTGGGAGAAACATAAGATTAGTAAACCGACAATATACGCGTTATTTGCCTAGTCGTACACCGAAATCCTGTTAGAACAACTTACTCGCTCGTTCAGTAGCAGTTGCTCGTTCAGAGAAAACTTTAGATTTTGGCTTCAATTTCAATTAAGAGTAGGTACCATCAAGAGAAGTAATAAAAGTTGTATCGTACATTTTCAAATATTTTCCGTAAATTAGCTGAAGTGCAAAAGTTGATTCCATAATGATTTGTTCCTCATTCGTCATATTCCTGATTGGGCATATTCCTTATTCGACACTTTCCTAACTGGTCATATTCCTTACTCGTCATATTCCTGATTCGTCACATTCCTCACTCGTCATACCATGTACATTTGCCTGCACAAACTTATTATAGAAATCCAGAACCTCTTTAGATAATTAATAGATGTGGGTTACTTGTCTATCATGAAGCTAATGTCATTGTCATTATTATTTATGTCAAAATTTTGACATTGACTTTACTATTCTGACATTTATTCTTATTAATGTTATATACATTATATTTACCTTGTGATTCTTTCATAAGTTCTATATCACCAAAATTATCAAACCATAATAAAAAAGCTATGGCAAATTTTTTAGTCTCGCCAATTGAATATCATCAATTTACCAGCGAGCTCATGGCGAAAATTGAAGTAAATAGAATACGACGAGGAAATGGTACGTCAAAATTATGTTTTATTTATTATGGCTTATCTTAAACAATTTTAATGAAAACTAAATTATATTTTCTCTTATATATAGGCAATAAAGAAACATGCTTGTGTCGCTGTTATTTCAATTTTAAAGAAAGGTGTTTGAAGTTTATGTTAAAAAATATTGAGCCATCAAAATTCGACGAATGTTGGGAGGAAATAATTGATCTTTTTCGTAAATTTCAGAAAACGGATGAACAAGGTAACCTTTTAAGAACTAAAGTTTACTTACGTTCATGTTTCATACACAGGGAATAAAACTGAAATGTAAATGGTACAGATATTTGTCATTTTTTAGGGAAAGAGTTCTCAAGAGATGTCGCCTGTAAATGTCCAATGAAGAATTCCTATATGCGTAAAATTTTAATAAAAATACCTCTGCATGATTTTGAGAAGTTTTGGGTCCTGGTAATTATTGTAATAGAAAAATATTTGTGAATATATATATATCTAAGATATATATATAACGGTAACAAATAAAGTAACTATTAATACCTTGTTGTACATTTTTGTTTCAACTTTTATGTAGATATCCAGCTCTAGTGATAAACCTTTTTGTATCCTGATAGAATGGCCACCTATTAATTTATAATCAGACACCTGTTTCGCGGGGGCAAAAATGTACCAGTGCTAGTGATAAATTAAAAATAGACTAAGTTTATCGACATCGATAAAAAAAATAATTAATCATCATTATCATAACTAAACTAATGGCTAAGTTTGAATACGTTTAACTATGTGCAAACCTCTTTCATTTATACTTTTCGCAACTATAAACAACCGATATCTGACATTGACTGTGTCGAGTCACTTTTGACAACCATTGAATCGTTGAATAATTCATCCAGTACTACAATATTATTTTGCATTCCGATCAATTAAAACTACCTTTTTGTTTCTTAAGGCGGCTAAAAATGCCTCGCAAGAAAAAAGATCATTCATCTTCATGGAAACCTGACCATTCAGATATAGATGATAAAGGTACGACTTACTTTTGCAAGAAATGTAAAATTCATATATCACGAAAAAAGTTTTCCGTACAAAGGCATATAAGAAGCCAAAGGCATAACAGCGTCGCTAAAAACCAAAACGTATTTAACCTGGATTTGCTAAAATTTATTTTAGCTTGCAACATACCATGGACCCAGGTGGGAAATCCCATTTTCATTAATTTTATATCTGATTGCATATTTGGGAAATATGGTTCAGAAACATATATTCCCAACGAATCAGTTTTGAGAAAAACGACCTTAGACATCGCTTATAAGGAGACGATGAAACAGATTAAGACTAAACTAGGAAATTCTAGAATTTATGTGAGTGTAGACGAAAGTACAGATGCCAATGGGCGTCAGATTGGGAATGTAATAGTTGGAGCACTATTAGAAAATGAAATAGGTACCCCACACATAATATCTAGCGTTTGTCTAGAGGAAGTAAATAATGTTAGTATAACAAATCTTATTCAAAATGCCCTAGAGACGTTGTGGGGAAGTAACCACAACAAACATGATAAAGTTTTGTTGCTTCTTACGGATGGCGTAGCCTACATGCTGAAAGCTGGTAAGAATTTGAAAAAGGTTTTTCCGAATTTAGTACACATCACATGTTTGGCACATGGAGTAAATAGGGTGGCTGAACAAGTGCGATTATTGTTTCCTGCTGTAAATAATTTAATTGCTTATACAAAAAAGGTATTTCTGAAATCACCTAAAAGAATAAAAATATTTCACCAAATGTTACCGAACGTTCCTTTGTCACCACAGCCGACGATAATACGATGGGGAACATGGATGAAAGCGGCTATTTACTATCATAAATATTTACCAGCCATCAAGCAAGTCGTACGAACATTTAATAACAAAGAATCAACGTGTATATTAAAAGCAAAACGGGCGTTGAATGATATAAACATGATCAACGATTTAAATGGATAGCCAACAATCTATCCATCATACCAAGTACCATTGAAAACTTACAAACACAAAATTTAAGTCTAGAAGCCAGTTTGAATATTGTCCATAAGTTAAAAGTACATACATCAAGATTACGTTTGAATCCTCAGGGCAAAAATATTCACAAAAAACTTCAAACAGTGTTAGAGAAAAACGTCGGCATTTCAACTTTAAAAACATTAAATGATTTGGTATCCGGAAAAGAAATAGAACTGAGTCATATAGCAGAAATTCATCAATACTATAAATTGTTTGAATTTGCTCCAATTACTACAGTTGACCTAGAAAGGTCATTTAGTTGGCTAAAATGGATATTGTCACCCAGGCGACGAAGATTAAAGGCTGAAAATGTGGAGAAAATTTTGATTGTATATTATGAAAATTATATTAAATATTAAAAAAAGTTTATTACGCAAAAAGTTTATTTTTGTGTATGTAGTTTTCTTCTTCATTCTAAGTCTTGAAATTACCCAACGGTTGTACATCATTTTTATCGATATCAACTAATAAAATTAGTTTAATGTGTCCTCGCACTATTAAACGTCAGTACAGATTTGCCTCCGCCAAACCGGTGTATGTTTATAATTCTGTTAATAAAGAAGACATTAAACGTCAATTGTCTTTCATTTCATTGCTGAAGATTATAAAGATTCAATGTAATTAGTTCCTTGTGTATCAAATTTCCTTTGTATTGCATTGCACCATGTCACGACGTCAAACTAGGTCCGAAACAATCTGGAATTGGATTGAGGGACATGACGAATTCTCATTTGATGGTGTAAGTTTATGTCAAATTGATATTGACGCATCTCGAAAGTCTGGTTTCACCAAACATTTAAAAAGTAAATATCACTTACAAAAAAAAAAACAGGCCAAGTTACTGAATATATGTTTTGCTACGATTTAGCTATGATGATTGAAAATTGAAAAATAATTATTTAAAAATAAGGCTTTGATATTCCTTCGGAGTCATATTTAAGAAAAGTGTTTTTTGATGAGGTCTTCAGAGCAAATGTATTACATATTCGTGAACAACTAAGCAATGGATACTTTTGGGTTTCAATTGATGAGATTAAAGATTTTTTAGACCGGAAAATTGCCAATATTCTCGTAAGAAATTTAAAAGAAAATCAGCCCGCTAGGTGCTTCTTGATTGCATTCAAAGTTTTGGACAAAGTAAACGGATCTACAATATTTATTTTTTTCGAATCAAGCTTACAATGGTTGTGAGAAGACCGTGCTGAAAGTAATTTCAAAAACATAATTTTATTTACGAGCGATTCTAAATGCTGGACAGAAAATTAAAGCCAAATATCCACAAATATTACACATAACTTGTTTGGCACATGGGATTCATAGACTTTGCGAAGAAATTAGAAAACATTTTGACGACGTTAACAGATTAATCAACTACGTTAAAAAAGTATTTTCAAAAGCCAGGATTGCAACATACAAAGAAATTAACCCACACATTCCCTTGCCACCACAACCCATAATAACACGAGGGGCAAGGCAAGGGGTACTTGGATCCAGGCGGCATGTTATTATAAAATAATTTAGAAGCTGTAAAGAGAGTCATACAAACATTTAATAATCGTGATAGTATATATATCCGTACGTGCAAAAAGATTTTACAATCAGATAACGTTTCAGCACAATTAAACTTCATTTCATATCATTTTCAATCAATCCCGCACGTAATAGAGAGTTTGCAATCTAATACTATAGAATTTTCATTAAGTAAACTACGATGTATATTGAACAATCTGGAAAGCATTGAAGGTGAAATAGGGATCAGTTTGCAAAGGAAAATGAAAGCAGTACTTAAAAAAAATCCAGATCTTGAAACTGTCATCCAATACATAGAAGGCCAAATAGACTCTGAATCTTATTGGCATGAAAGTATTCCTATTAAAGTACTGAAGTTTGCTCCGTTAACTTCAGTAGATTGCGAACGGAGTTTTTCAGCTCATAAGTATATTTTGGATGTAAAAAGGAATAACCTTACCACGGAAAATTCTGAAAAATTACTGTTTATTTAAGGGTATTTTTCAGGGATAAAAAGTAGCCTATGTCCTTCCCCGGGACTCAAACTATCTCCATACCAAATTTCATCCAAATCAATTCAGCGGTTTAAGCGTGAAGAGGTAACAGACAGACAGACAGACACACTTTCGCATTTATAATATTAGTATGGATTAGTAATTTTTGCCTATTTGTTTAATTTACTTAAATATATTTTATATTTTACCTTACTACTATTTCCTTATGATTTATTTATTTATTTTTATTGAAATAAAACAATTTAACAGATTATATCGCGTATATTATCTCATTTTAGTTCCCGACGTTTCGGAAGCTTTCCAGCTTTCCATGGTCACGGGAACTAAAATGAGATAATATACGCGATATAATCCGTTAAATTGTTTTATTTCAATGAGTAATAATCGCGGAAACAGAAGAAAATATTATTTATTTTTAGTCTGGACAAGAACCTTTTCCAGTTGAAGGCAGAGGCCAATGACTTCCATTTCTCCTATCTGGGTGAGGACCAAATTTTTGACAAGTAGTTAAAGCATTTAATTTGCCTATTTTTAATAAATTCCGTCGTGACACGAAAATTGGCTTACAAATTATATCATAAGCTCGACTCACAAGGGAATCGATTTAAACGTTGCCTGTGCAGCTGAAGGTCTTGGGTTCAAATCCCGGCAAGGGCAAATATTTGAGTGATGAGCATAAATATTCGTTCCTGAGTCTTGGATGTTTTCTATGTATAGAAGTAAATGTATCTATTAAATATCTCATCATCTAGTACCCATAACACAAGACTTATTGAGCTTAACATGGGACTAGTTCGATTTGTGTAAAATTGCCCTGTAATATTTATCATTTATTATATAATTAATGTATCTTTTGCCTTTTTCTTATATTAATCAAGCTCATTTCCGTTGCTCTTTGGTTATCTTGTTTTTTCTATTGGGCTTGTGAACAACCATGTTTAGTTAGCGTATATCAGCGAATGTAGGATGCACGTTCCGGTTATGTCCATTTGGATTTAACTCTTCAATAAACATGATTAGGAGCAATTTCAAGCTCAACGAACAGTTTTTTTTGTATGTAGGTACGTATGTGTCATTGTAGCTTCATCACGTTAAAAGGGCTGGATAGATTTCAACCATTTTTGGTACAAGGATGACTGGGAAAAACAAACATCTAGCTATAAAATACTTTTTCAACACACTTGCTCGTAAAGTGGTTCTTATTACACCATTTTTCTGGCTGTAATCCAGTCCATTACAGACGACTGTTTTTTACATTACATAATCGCACTAGTGCCTTTTCATTACAGTTTTTTTTTAAACTTCAGCATATAGGTTTTAGGTACAAAAACATTTTAGGTTATTTTAATAATTCTAAACTTGTACTTGTAAAAAGCAATTAATTTCAATAAATTGTAAAGTATTCAAATAAAATAACATTTTAATTGTATTAAATTGATATAATTATTTAGTTATTATATTAATAATGCTGTTTGCCCCATTAATTACCCGTTGTCTCATTGCTCGCGCGCGCGCATAGACAAATGCACCGGTCGCAGCGCGCCATTTTGATTGGATTTGACATATTTCATATTTACAAATATTTTATATTGAAGTATGATTATTTTAAAAAATTACAATATTCTGTAAATAGTTTCAAGCAACGATATTTAAAATATAGTCATTATGTAAGTACGTAAATTTGAGGTACTGATGACGCATTAATGTTAAACTTATGACTACAGGATTGTTTACGCAGCACCTAGACGAAATTTTAAGTAAGGTTTGTTTTTTTGCTTTTTTCCTCGCAAGTGTGTTGAAAAATGTCGTATGAAACTCGTGGGAATTGGTTATTACACTCTCTGCTTTATACAGCACTCGTCTACGGCTCGTGCTGCAAGACATAGCCTCGAGTGTAATTACCAACGTACCACACTCGTATCATAATGTACTAATACCCATCTACACTGAAGCAAAAAAGAGGGTTATAAAATGTTATAACCCTCCTTCATTAATGGAGCTGAAGGTGGCCCAAAATTACGTTGACAAAATTAAAAATATTAAATTAAATATTAAATTAAATTAAAAAGTAAAAAAATTGAAATTGGAACACGAACCGAGCTCGTTTGTTTATTTATTCTATTTTAACACATTTTGGCAACAATTTCGAATAGAAAGGCTGTTTAAATTATTTAATCATTATTGCTTTTTATGATGTCTTTGCAACGGAAACCAATAATTTCCTTGCACGAAGCGGGAAAACCGCAGTGTGAGATAGTTAGATCGCTCAGTGTCAGTCGTCAACTAGTGTCCAAGACTATTAAGCGATATATATAGAGCTCGGAAATACCGCAGACCGTCCAGGAAGAGGAAGAAAGAGGACTGTTAGAACTCCTAGGCTCCGTAACATTATAAAAAAACGGCTTACTCGCAATCCACGGACCAAAGTTAGAAAAATAGCTCGGGAGCTATATGTAAGTCGTTCAACGGTGCAACGTATTGTGGCTAATGATCTCAAATTGAAAGCGTACAAACTGCGTAAGGCACAACTTCTTGAAGATAAAGATAAAAAAGTTCCCCTAGACCGATGCCGTTTACTTAAACAGCGTGCCGCTACTGAAAATTGGCAGAACATCTTGTTTTCTGATGAAAAACTTTTTTGCAATGAACAGGCCCATAACCACCAAAATGACAGAATTTATTCTTCTAGTCGTCCTGGAGAGGCAGCAGTCGTTCCTCACCGCCAAAATCTAGAATCAGTTATGATTTCGGGTGGTAGTTGCTCCACAGGTAAAACTCCCCTGATTTTTATAGAAAAAGGTGTCAAAATTAATCAAGATATATACAGAAGTGATATTCTTGAAGGTTTAGTTCTTCCTTGGAGTCAACAACATTTTGCCAATCAACCGTGGATATTCCTGCAAAACTCAGCTCCATCCCACAGGGCTCATAGTGTGCAGCAGTGGTGTAAGGACAATATCCCCGGGTTCATAAGCTCAAAAGAGTGGCAACCCTATTCACCTGATTTAAATCCAATGGATTACAGTTTGTGGTCAATCTTAGAGACTAGGGCCTGTGCCACTAAACACAAAAGTGTAGACGGTCTGAAAGCGACACTAACCAAGGAGTGGGCAAAAATAACCACGGAGGAGCTGCGGCGTATCGTGGATAACTTTTACAAACGTTTGCAGTTGTGTATCAAAGCCAATGGCGGATATTTTGAAGACAATTAATAAAAGGTATATAAAAACGATTAAACTATTTATTTCAAATTTCAAATGGTAAAAAATATGTAAGAAATAAAAAATAACCAAACAAAACTGTGTCAACGTATTTTTGGGCCACCCTGTATAGTTATTTCTTGCCAAAGCCTTTTTTATGCAGAATATTATCAACCAGTTACAGCTTTTCAGTATGAATAATGAAGTAGATTCACTTCAAGATTCACCGTCTCCATAATTAGAGAAAAAGAGAATGTTTTGCCTACGGACCGGTAAAGCGCCCGACTGATAGCACTCGGGATGATATTTCAAAACTAAACAAAGATATCGTAGCCTCTTTTGTTCTTTCACCAGAACAAAGCTCAAATGACCCCTTCACTGACGGTCATGCCTTTGTTATCAGAGCCCTTCTCTCGAAATGTCGAAGAAGATTAATTACTGCCATGCAAATGAATAGGACTAATTTGGGGCGCAAAAAACGACATATTTAGGTCCTATTTACTAAGGGGTTGGAAGGTAGAGAGCTTTTAAGGGTGCACATCGATAGTCAATTACAATTGGGTTCTTGATTGAAAAATCAAATCAGATCCTTTTTTATACTGTCAACACCCTCGAGGGTAAGAGGTTTCAAAAAAAAAAAATCTTAACCGACTTCCAAAAAAAGGAGAAGGTTCTCAATTCTTCGGAATGTTTTTTTTGTATGGATGTTCACTGATTTACTGGAAGACTATTTGACCGATTAATTATTTTTTTGTTTGATATGAGGTACTTCCAAGTCAGTCCCATACAATTTTGGTGAATATCTGATGGTGGGATCCATGAGGAATTGAAGGAACTACTCAAATATTGTAGGCACACATATGGCGATTTTGGTAGTATAAGAAACATAATAAGCATTTTCATTCAGAAAGTGTAAATTGGTGAAGTGGAACTGATGAAGAAGACCACACAATGCCATTGGAACCAATAATAAATGATGGCGAGGGTGGCAATAAGAGATGTCGATTAAGTTAGTTAGGCAACTTCATAGTTACAAACTTAAATGTTCCTGATGAGAATGGTACCATCGAATTGCTTTGATGATGGAGCCACCAATGTAGGCACCATATCTCTGTAATAAAATAATGTATCCTAGCCTTGTTTGGGCTTGTTCGGATCGTCACGAGACACACTTTTAAGTAAAGATTAACTAAAAAGTGTAAAATGAATTAACTTTTAAGCAAACATAAAATCAAAATGTAAAAAAATACTGCATAATTCAGTTTCTTCAGTTTACTTACAAAGTAACCGTTTGTCTACTCAATCTATACAGTACATATAATTAACCTTATATTCAATATTTTACACATTCTTTATATGGCACCAACGCCAAATAAGGTGAAGAAACTGAATGATGCAGTTATTTTTTTACTTTTTTTTTTTTGTACCTAGTTGGTTTTATTTTCTTGTTATACCACGTCATAAAACTATATGGTCAATTTATCATTGACCTTTGTTCGTTTTAAAATCGCCAAGAGCATGAGAACATCTATGCACACGGATGATTGCAGCGTATTTTCAGGAAAAACTCATAACTGTAAGCGTCGCATTATAAAAGAAAGTACTCAATTAGTGAAACTGATATCAAAATTGCTCAACATACCAAACCCAAATTAACATTCAATAAACGTATTACGTAGCTTCAAAATAAAGGTTATCAAATGTATTGATTGAAAAAATTACTCCTTTTATTAGTGAAAAATAGTTCAAGTATTAAGTCGACTTAGCTTCCGCGTATGACTAAGATATTTTTACGAGATTACGTACGGTTAAGTAAGCATAGAAAAAAGGGCATTATGACTTTTGTACCTTCCATCATCCAATAATTTCATTGTATAATCCACGACAGGCGGAGCTTTAAAAAGCTTGTACCTTAAATTAGATGTAACATCAAGTTTTAAAGTTAGATTGTGTTAACCAAATGGCAAACTGTCAAAATACAAAGTTGCCCTTTAGCATTAAGAGGTTTCCTTTCATCTCCAAACGTTGATAGTTTAAAGTTTCGCGTGTAATAACTAAACTATGTTTGTGCGGCTGCGAACTTGTGATGGATACCAATAGCTACGTATAATATTTACGTAAGCACGCAAATATTGTTATCATTTTATCAACATCGATAACTTCATAAAGAATCATCTAATAAATATAGGTACGATGAAATGTATTGATATAAAAGTATTTACACGATCAATTTATAGTCAGGAGTTCATGCCTCCACTCTGTGGAGTCACTTCTCCATTTTGTATGCGCATTTGGACTTATGACACTATCAGATCGTTTTGTACGGCGACAGAAAATGTGTTAATGTTACTCGTAAGTATCTTCATTTAAGCAAAATATCCTGTTTCAAAAATACACCTACCTAAATATAACTTTAGAAGCTATTATGTATTTTCATATTTCAAATATGGCAACCAAACAATCAATAAACATTCCGACGAATTGAGAACCTCCTCCTTTTTTTGGAAGTCGGTTAAAAAGAGTATGAGTTAACATTATTTTATCCTTCAGAATTATAAAACGCGCGGATAAACGGCTCAGCTAGATACAATTTTGAAGATTGTCATCACGTTACCTTCTTAGATGATCCTAAATAGAATTAAAAAATCATTGCACTTAATATTAAAAATATTGACGACTATCAAACAATGTGGCTTACAGCCACAAGAGAGAGAGTGGACTGTATTTTCGTGTTGAAGGTTCTTGATTTTTCAGGTCGTCGACGGACAGGGCTTCAGCAATAAAACTCTTCTGATGGTATGAAAGGCAGCTGCAGGCGGGGCGAGGTTCGGAAGCATGCGGCTCTTCTTGTTGTTGGTGGTTCAGGAGCTCGTTCGATAGATAATATGTATGGTTTTTTTTTAGAATCTGACTTTGAACTGGAAAGGTCTGGACTAGACCTCCTGACCAATAATCGGATTCAGTGGGGGGGACGCAAAACCACAAACGGGAATGGAAATTGGGCGTGACGGAGATTTCGATACTACGAGCCGAGCGACCCCGCCGACGGGGTTGATTTTTAGACTTCATTACAGTTAGCATTCATCACAAATGTGTAGGGGATCGCGCCTTCTTTCATATCGGTGAGTCACTCCCCGCTCCTCTCGCTCCGTACATCGTCTCCTCTGACTCAAATTTTCATTTATCATAATCAAAACGTGTAATTACATATGTGTCTAACTGCTAAGTACATTGTACAATGGGTTTTCTTTTTTAAATTATAGTATAGTAATACCTCAATATGTGAAGAATACAAATCTCTTAAACTGTTCAGTCAGCGCCCTAGGAGTTAGCCATACAGGAGTAATTAGAGGACAGTCACTCCCATGATATATCTCGTGCTTGCTGGATTTGATCCATTAGAAGTATGTACATGGACGTACCTCAGACAGGCGGTGCCCGGGGACGGCGTGGCGTGACGTGGGAGGTGATTATACACTCCGAAGGCACGGGTTTAATTTAACGCTATTTACGCGGGCCCACGAGGAGATGCTTACCGTTTGACGGCCAATTATGACGGGTGGGTTTCGGTACCGAAACATAGCACTTATACTCAGTCGAACCAAATTCCCTTGATACTTATCTCTTTGAAACAAAGACGAGCTCTCCTTATTACGTTAAGGCAGTCGATAAATACTCGCGTGAAATAAACGTGTGCTTCAAGCATGTGGAAAATATGACTTTATTGGCTGGATAAGAAAAAGAGGATGCGATAATTGATCGAATCAACGACATGAATTCATGAAATATGTTCTGTGGACGTATTAAACGTGTTTTTTAAACCTTCTGTATTATTATAAAGTTGTGAAAATGGAAAAACGGCTTAACGTGGATTTCAATTCTTCAATTTTTGATTCATTGTAAGCTTGGCATCCACAGATGGTTATATTATAGGATACTTTTTACTCAACTACGCTGAAGCAAAAATAGGTTCATGACTTTTCTCTCCTTCGCGAACGTTATATTTATATAGTTTTAATTATATTTCAGCACTGGAAGGCGCCCTCCAGTGCTGAAATATAAATGTTATTTTCAACTGACAAAAAGAACAGGTGTTGCAATATGTTTTTTTCTCATGTGTACTACGCAACATCGAACGCCTATGTGTATGAGCTTTCTGTGAACAATACTCCAGGCGGATTTCATCCAATCTCATATAATAGCCGTAGAATTTGCGTTATAGTCTGTGCAAAGATGCTGGTATATTTTGTATATTAATGTCATGAACGGTATGTTTATTTTTTCCTTTTCATTATTTACAACTCCAGGGCAGTTCCTTAATTATTAAAGCAAATTTATATTAAGTTGGTTCACGTAGGTGACGGATTATTTATTATTTTCACTATTAGTGTACCAGCGTTTCCCAAGAGATAACTTTATCTAACCAAATACACGTGTGTAATAAATCGTTCCACGTTCCGCGCGGAGTATAGTAAATATGAACGAGAAGAATGACTCGGTTTCATGCGACAACTGAGTATGCACAATATAATTAATTTCTTAAGGTATTACGGATCAGGATCGTTTTCAAACAATTGTACATTGTTAAGGGCTTTAATTAAATCAAATTTAATTGATTCCATTGTTGACCAAAAATTACCCAAACATGTTGTATTTGATTCAAAACTTTTAGTTAAGCCCTTAAATAAGAACAGGTTTTTTTTTAAAACGACCCAACAGTTAACCATGGGACCACACAGAAATATACTGAAGTGGTTAATTTAGTTATGGGACGTGACTCTGAATAACTATAGAAAATTAAAAAAAATTAAAACCCCCCGACACAAATGAACATAACAACAAAATTTGGAGTTCCTAGCTTCAATATTGGCTGAGATCCGGTCACTTGTTCCACTAAAAGCTGAATATCTTGTAGACGAGTGCTCCGATTTTCATCCAACAAAGCTAAGATCACTCGGGATCAAATTATCTACCACAAAAAAAAACCGCGCTCAAATCCATCCGTATGGGCACTACGATGCCACAGACAGATACACAGATACACAGAGTCACAGACACGTTTAACTTAGAACACCCCTCTTTTTGTCGGGGGTTAAAAATGAATGCAATCAAACGTGGTTTTGACTTGTACGCGCACGATGTTTGAGTTCTCTTGTCAAATACGGAACGGGGCTATCACTTGAGCAACGTAAACCTAATCATCGAAAACCAACAGTCGGTGGTCGGGGCGGCCATATCCAGCCCGTCTCGATGTGTTTAACTTAACGTTTTGTGCTCATGTTTGTGATTCCTTACACTCTGCTTGGCTATTGCTCTATCTCAGTTAGCACATGGAGTTTCAATTTCGAATTTGATTTCACTTCCAAGTTTGTGAGGTATTTTGTCAGTAGCAATAATGCTTTGCATGTTCACGTCACATATAAGTTGGTATCGGCATCGGAGTTGACGTGAATAATCAATTGATTATAAGTATACCTATGCATAGAGTACCAATGAAATGAAAAGAAATGGCATATGAAAAACCGGCAAATAGCATATCGGATCATGCTCTGTGTAGGGTTCCGTAGCTTACTACAAAAAAATGCAGTACAGATGAAAAAAATACGAAGTACGCGCATTTGCTGGTGCACTTTTACCAGCAAAAGCGCGTATCTTCATGGCACTCACGTTCTTTTGCTGAGAGCTTAAATAATTTTCTAAGTGTTATTAGAAAACTTTTGAAATAATTGCCATACGTTGATCTTTGCTGAAAAAAGGTTACATGTATGGAATGCCCCCCCCACCCCTAGAAATATTTATTTTTGTTATTTTACTACCAAACTAAGTGGGTTGGGCCGCGGAGCGTTTCGACCGCCGCTATTTTTATGTAACAAATCACTGATGAATAAAATGTCAAACGCATCAGAGTTTAGGCATAAGGTAGAAAGAAAAAAAAGAAAGAAAATAAATTTATTCGGTAGCAGTAGCATAAATAACAATAATAAAACAAATTGCATACAAAAAAAACTAAAACTATGCCCCGACATGGTCCCACCTGAGCATAATGCCGGCTCGGGAGCCAGCGCTGATCGATCCGGTGAGACCATATGTGGTAGTAGGTAGATGGAAGGCATCATTTTATATCAACATTTTTTTTTTATCGAATTTACATGCATGATGTAAGAAATTCGTTACATAAAAGTGCGCTGCCCGACCTAAGTAGTGGCCTTATACAAGACACCTATACTCCAAATTTTATTAATATTCATTTTGTAGTTATTGAGTAAAAGGCCTGTGACATATGGACGGACGGACATGACGAAACTATAATGGTTCCATTTTTGCCATTGTGGCTACCGAACCCTAAAAAGTAGTGAATAAATGACTGAGTGAATGAGATTAAGTATAAGTCTGATAGCGTATATCTGAGCATTTAAAAGCGTGTACTCTTCACTCGTTGTCTCAGATTACTCAGAATCAAGAGCACGATATATATCGATTTCACGACTAAATAAATGTTCCCAAAATTTTTTACGAAAAATGCGATCGTCAGTTTTTGCTCACACAAAATGGGGTTCAAGTTTTTTGAAAAAATACCCATTTTTGAAAAGAAGGCAATTCAAATACATACTATTAGCATAAATTCGAAAGTAACTCCACGCTTAATCAGTTTATAAAATCATTATTATTGTTATTTTGACGACCATATTTAATAATTTGGGACTAATAAATCACTCCTGATGAATGTTTTTGCTGGCCTGCATGCAGGTTGATTTTTGAATACATTATATTCTTATATATGACTATGAGACACCTGTATATTTTGCATTATACGAAATTAAAAAGAAAACAAAAATATATTTTTTTAAATAAATAAAAAATCTGACTTAAAAATAAACTTAAAAGCCAAAAATAATATTTTATGTACCGTACGGATCACATTTGAATCACCTTTTGAAGTCGGTGATTTGAAGATTGTCTGTCTCTTTCCTTTCCATACTATGCGAGAAAGATGGGTGATGCTTTGTCGCATGACAAGGTAGTCGTGGAGAGTTGTACTACACCGGCTGCATTTCTACTCCCTTCCCCAAGAGCCATATTTCCGAAGCGCACTTAAATACCTTGTAGCACAAAGTTGATTTTTCACGAAATTGGAAAAGGATTCAGATCTCATCTCTGGATCACTTATAGGTTTGCATGCTATAGGATAATATAATAAAAAATAGTATACCTGAGAGTGTAAGCGATACATTTCAACGGCAGGATTAAGCTGTCAATCACAAACGCATACCACTTCAACTATAATGCTGCTTAGTTTCATTCAGTTCATAAAGCTTATTGTTTCTCAACTCCTTTATTATTTTAATGGAAGTCTTTAGAAGGCTACTGAGAAAAGGCATGAATTATAAGACAGCAGAAAAGCGCTTAAACGAGCTTCTCATAAAGTCTGTATTTCTTGCCAACGAAATGGACAAAGCGACGACAATATGAAATGCATGAAAAAAATATAGAAAGTTTCTAAGTAGCTCGGTATCCGCGGTAGGCGAGTGGCTGTGTCACTGCGGCCACGACCCCCTTGCATACAAATCAGACCAGTGGCTGACTTTGAATAAAACTTTTCGAAATTAACTTTGATCGCATTTTAATGCGCCTCGCACGGCACAAGGCGGCGCCCACGCCGGCAACATTAAAATTACTCTTGAGTCCGAGGACCTCTCGGTTACCTAGTTTAAGAATCAATTTAGAGTTAAGTTTAATGCACTGTAATGTTTCAGATGCTTTATACCTTTAAAATTTTACTTCATTTAAATTGAACTATCTAATATACCCGTAACATGAATAATCCTATTAAATTTAAGTAATATTAAACAAGTAGTCACTCTGTTCTTGATATACTGGAACAGTATTTTGCCAAGATATTTATGAATGTGGTCAATAGGTACAATTAAGGGTAAATATATATATTCATCAAAAGTTTCTAAAATATGCACACACCAAGTCTACTGCCATAGTAATAAGGTTTGGATATATATTTATAAGATTTTGTTGAGTTTACTTATCTTTGCCCTTTTCTCATTTCATCCAATTTTATACAAAATCCACGGTTCACTAAAGGCCACTTACAGACGAACTATTAGGTACGTTTTAATATATTGCGAAGTACTATTATCTTTTTAGGACTCTAACTCGTGGATTGTTTATGGAGGTCAGATGTAGAGATATGCAAATGATTTTTTTCTTTTATGGCTATCCCAATTAAAGACAAAAAAAAAAACACGCTAATTAAACTAAATTAACAATCTAAGTAATATTTGACTAAAAATATACAACAAAACCTTAAAATATTTTGTTAAATCTAAAATTAGTACAGAAATATGAAAAAAATTCGATTAGAAACAAAACTAACGAGAAATATACATCAATGTAGTATATAAGAAAGCATATACAAGTTCTCAAGTAATTCTAAGTCAAATGTCGTAACGCCCTCAGAGGTACTTTGTTCGTATTGTCGATATTGATGACTAAAACGTTGTCCGACTGAAAAATATAGCTGCTACAGTCTTATATGTAATAATCTACATATAAAGGCGAGTTTGCGCTTTTTGCGAATCACAATAATAATGCGACCAGTCGAGAAAAACAATGGTCACGTCGCAGCACAAGCGATACGAAAATAAGTACTAAGTACGTACATACATGTAACTAATAACATTGCACCGTACAATACTTTAGTTATGTTTCTCCAATGGCGACGACATCTAGGTACGAGGGCTTGAGGTGTGCTGGCTGTTCACCCAGATACCGACTGTGTCGAATGCCAAACGAGGGCGCCGGAACTGTCCTCTTGTGCACCATGAACTGTAATCAAACAGAAACATATTAATGCAAAAATATTATGATTTCTTTACAACATTCAGACTGACTCTGACTTATAACTCGACTCGGCACCAACATGGCACAAGACACAGGTTACAATTAGAGTCCAGTCCAGTTAAAACGAATTTTATTTTCATTTTGTTCAATCTTTATCCCCCTTTAAGAAATTTTAAATACTGAAACACTGCAATACTGAAATCGCGTCTTTTATAAGTAATGCTTATATTATGTTGTCTATGCGAGCTACCGAAATACGTGGACTGTTGCTCTCACTCTTTTCATTCTTTATAAATATGTGCAAATAAATTACACGTTGAGTTACGTTATATCTTATATAGAAAGAATACATAACATAGGCGACAAGTATATTACAAGTTGAATCACGTTATATCTTATTTAGAATGAATACATAACATTGACGACAAATATATTACACGTTATATCTTATTTAGAATGAGTACTAAACATTGGCGAAAAGTATATTACACGTTGAGTTGCATTATATCTTATTTAGTATGAATACATAACAGTGTACATTATTAAAACATTTTGTAAAATATGTTTTATAAAAAAAACTCGTGTCCTAATGCCTTTTTACGCCGTTTGTCAGCATCTTGGAAGTAACGGCGCTTTCTAGATAGGATAGAAAGTGTAAGCGGAAAACGAATCAACAGGTCCCAAGCCATTGAACTACGAACGTAGTACATTATTATGATAAAGGCAAACACATAACGGATCATTTTAGTTAAAGGCAGGTTAAAGGCTAAAACGTCTCACACACGAACGATCGCTCACTAGAGAGAGAGAGTGGCGTGGCCCAAATAGATACATTTTAAATATTTCTCGGAACTTATATTATAACAATGCATGACAAAATGCACCTATACAGTTTATGAATATTTATTTATTTAAATTTCGTTATTCTTGAATTATCTTTACATGCAGAGAATCTAAAAATATATTTTACCTATCCGCAGGTTTACTGTTTCTCGAGGTTATTCTAGGTAAAGAAAGAAAGCTGAGCATGTAAAATTACCTTCTTCTCACAGTAACGGTTAGGCGGAGGATGGTCGGGCGGCACCACAGGCCGGAACGGGTAACCGAAAGAATAGGCTGGACCTTTCTTTCGTGGGTAATTGTGATGCGGGTCATGCGCTCCTGGTCCAGGTACCTCTGGTACCTTGGGGTCTTTCACTGGGTCTCCGAGGGAGTACGCAGGAGCCTTTCTGTTGCGAAGAATTAATAGTGAATGTTGGTAGCATCAAATAAACACAAAACTAACTAAATAAAATAATTGGACCAACAAACCAATGTAACTATACATTGGTTTAGTGGTTCAAAAAAATTATTGGCCTCCGAAAGGAAAGCACGTAACTTGTCGATCCCACGCAGTTTCCTGCTAATTGTTGGTTTAAGTTTGACTCTTGCGTTTCTCTCTTCGCAATCAGTAGCTGATTTTATTATTTTTGTGTTAGTTCTCGGGCTATACAGCCGTTCATACATAAGGATAGGTCTTATGAGTCTATGGCAGTTGTATAAACCACTAACTTTGATACAAACATATTAAGTAGATACAATTTTATTCGCAAACTTACTTGAAAGGTATATATGGGCAGTACATATTCGGCGGACATGTCCACATATCCCAGGCCTGGTACGGTGGGCGGGCGGGGGGTTGACAGGAGTACGCGGGCGCCCGTTTGTAGCGCGAGTCACCACGCGGCACATACACCGCTGGACCTGGTCTGCGCGTGTGGTCGCGTACTTCGTCGAGTTGCACTCCCAGGACCCCGCCGGGAATTTTTGGTGTGCCTGTTATACAAACTAGGTATAAAAGCGCCGTACTAAGTAAACTATTAAATGTCGCAACGATAAAACAATCCAGACACACCTAGAAAAAAAAACCGGCCATGAGCATGTCGGACCATGCTTAATGTAGGATTCCGTAGCCATTCATACCATACGAGAAGGTCAGGATACGAGAAGGTCAGGATGTCGATGATTCAGGAAAGTCATTTTTTGCTGAAAAAATCAGTAAAAGGGGCAGGCTGGTTGTGAGTGTGGTAAGTTGTCGATGCCATTTGTATTGTAACTACACAAAATATAAAGACCGCAGTGCTTGAATGCGGCGCCTAATGCCCATGATTCGTCAGCATGATGGATCTGTTTTATTTTGGCCAGACTTGGCGTCCGCACACTATTCGAAGGTCACCTTAGCATGGAGTAAAAAGAATGGAGTCGATTTCAAGCCTAAATATATGAATCCGCCGAACTGTCCTGAAATTAGACCGATTAAAACATTTTGGGCTCTAACCATAATCTTCGTAAATATTATTCACGTAAACAAAATTCTCGTATCTTCGGAAACACACTAAAGCAGCGAATCGAATCGAAGGCTTAAAAAAACTGGACGAAAGCCTTCAAAATCATTATAATTAAATCTGTGCTGCAGCTTAAGGCCAGTGTAAGGTTCAAAGTGTGTTCTTTGGCATATAATTGTATTTTTTTAATATTTATCAATGAAATTGTTAAATTGGTTGCCTAATATTATTTAGTAAATAAAATACATACATTTCAAAACATTGATTTTAACTATCACGATTTTCACTCATTGTCACAACACAACAAACGGGGCTTAATCCATACTATTCCATACTATTCCATGCTAATATTATAAATGCGAAAGTGTGTATGTCTGTCTGTCTGTCTGTTACCTCATCACGCTTAAACCACTGAACCGATTTGGATGAAATTTGGTATGGAGATAGTTTGAGTCCCGGGGAAGGACATAGGCTACTTTTTATCCCGGAAAAATACCCTTATCCGCGATAAAGGAATATAAGACAGACGAAGTCGCGGGCAGAAGCTTCGTCGCGAATAAATATGATTTATTTTAATTACCCTTCGTTGGTAATTCGTTGACGTTTCGGATATCCCGTTACGTCTATGGTCTCGAAGGAACAAATATCATATTTATACGCGATTAAGCCGCGTTTGTTGTGTTGTGATATTACATATCAATTTGGTATTAAATGTTTTATTTTTCTGGTACATCCGATATATGGTACTTATACGCTGATTCAAGACCAACATCTATCGTGAATGGGCGCACATTAACTGTGATTACTGCACGATGGTGTAGGTATTTACATCAATAAAACCCACGCTTATATTACTGTTTATACGAGTTCTCATTCATGTTTTTATGAGACAATGTTTATTTGTATAAATAATAAACATAAGTACTGTCAGATTTTGGTCTTGAATTAAAAATCTGAGTTTATACTTATATAAAACTAACATGACGTAAGTACAATTATTACTAGCAATTATATGGGTCTCTGACCTGCTATAAATAATTCAATACAAAATTCAATTATTGTTCACGGAACAAAATAGTTTGTCGGATAATGAAGGTAACTAACTTAGATTTCCACGAAAACGCGAAACAACTTTGTTCAAATTTCGTAAACCGATAATGAAGTAAAGTGATGACTGTTCGTTGTTTTAGGGCGTGACATTTTGCCCGCTCCTTTTATCGTTTTTGTTTTTATCAGAAAATATATTTTCATTCTGGATTAAACGCCAGGGGTTCACGTATAAATCTATAAAAATAGGTGTTTTTTGTATAATAAATGAGGGAAGAACAAAGTTCTGAAGAATATAAATGTTACCTTTATTTGTAATTCCTTGTAAGTTGTAGTCCTTAGCGTTTTGTGTGGCGCAGGGCTTGATGGCGCCGGCAGGGTTGCCGAACGTGTACGCCGGGGCGCGCTTGATATGCCCGTACCCTTTTCCACCTAGAGTCACCGAAATATATTTGTTTGAATTTACATAACTTTCACATGTTCCTTTGACAACAAAACGGAAGTTAAATCAAAATAAACAGGCACACCTGTTATGCCTCGAACTTACTAAATTGCAGTGCCCTGTCAGGGTTTTTGAAATAGACTGCTCAGTAAGTATAGTGTCACGAAAAAAAAAACCGACTCCAAAAAAAACTAAAAAGTAAAAAATAACGCTAAATTCAGTTTCTTCAAATTACTTACAAGTAACCGTTTGTATACTCAATCTATACAGTATATACAATTAATCTTATTTTGGCGTCGGTGCCATATAAAGAATGTGTAAAATATTGAAAATTGACGATTTTAGGAAGTTGTGACACGATGGCACCGACTCCAAAATAACATTAATTGTATATACTGCACAGAGTGAGTATACAAACGGTTACTTGTAAGTAATTTGAAGAAACTGAATTATGGCGTTTTTTTTACCTTTTAGTTTTTTTGGAGTCGGTTTTATTTTTTGTTTAAAAGTTTATTTATTTTACACTTTTTAGTTAATCGTTACTTAAAAGTGTATCTCGTGACGATTCGAACAAGCCCAAACACGGCTAGGATACATTATTTTATTACATAGATCTGGTGCCTACCTTCCGGCTCCATCATCAAATCAATTCGATAGTACCATTCTCATCAGGAACATTTAAATTTGTGACTATGAAGTTGCTTAGCTAAATTAATCAAGATATTTTGTCGCCACCCGTAAATCATTTGTCATTGAGGAGTTCCGATGGCATTCTGTGGTCTTCTGCATCAGTTCCACTTCACCAATTTACACTTTCTGAATGCAAATGCTTATTATGTTTCTTATAATACCAAAATCGCTATATGTATGCCTACAATATTTGAGGAGTTCCTTCAATTCCTCATTGATTCCATCATCAGATCTTCACCAAAATTAAATGGGACCAACTAGAAAGTACCTTTTATAAAACCAAAAAAAAAAATTTTGAAATCGGTCAAATAGTGTTTGAGTAATAAAAAACCGTCGAATTGAGAACCTCCTCCTTTTTTTTGGAAGTCGGTTAAAAAGCGGCAAATTTAAAATAATCACAAGAGCATGGCGTCGTGATCTGGGGGGACAGCAGTGCCCTCGCGAAGTCGAGCAAAAAAGTAGCATGGTCGTACCATTGCATCCTTTTCTCGAAGCAGGTCAGGCCATTTTCGACCCTCCTATAACTTCGTCGTGCACAAAACTAGAACCCTGAATATTCCGTAACCAAGCAGTTAATGAATCAGTATATTATGTATGATAGTATAAATATGATACAATGGAGTAATAGGTATTGATAGGTACCTAGATATAATTATGTTCAAAGGGAACTTGTAAAATGGTCAACGAAATGAAAAATCAAGAACGCGACATGTCTTATAAAGTTGTACCAAAATCATCATCACCATCATCATTACGAAAAGAAGAAAAACTCATAAGACACAGAAAGAGTTTCAAGAAAATCTATTCAAGAAGTAGAAGAAAAAAGTAGAACTATCTACACTAAATTAATACTTTAAAAAGCACTACAAAGACATGCTTTACAAGACTTTTCTAACAAATGCAAACACAGCTATGATGCGATGTTCCATCATGAAGTTCCAGTTCATATTTTCCGGCTCCATCATCGGATCAGTTCGACAGTACCATATTATTGTATTGTCATCAGAACTACATACAGCTACCAATTATCATGACGCTACCAGTCCTTGAAAGATGGTTAAATTATTTACCTCAGATTCCATTACATACAGGTCGAACTAATAAAAGCGCGTTAAAAAGAAATGAGATCTCATCAAAAACATAACTTATAAAAAAAACAAGGTCGCAACTCGCAACTCACTTCTTCTACCGTAAAAAGTTGTGAGATCCATGTAATACCAAGTCGGCTAATTTATTCAGTCCCGACTTGGGGTCCTTCTGTCCTAAGTTATTACATAATTAGCTAACCTAACAACATCTTATTGTGACCATATCAATATTTAAAAGAAAACAAAAATCCCGACTGCGTAAAATAAGTAAAAAGAAAAAAACAAATAACAAATCTTATGTGGAACATAGCGGTTTTAAACAGTCGACGTAAATCTTCCTAACTGTTTAAAATCGCTATGTGCCACTACATTAGAATTTATTATTTGTTTTATATATGTATCGATCATGAACCATGAAACATTTCCATTATAATTGAAATAAAACAATTTAACGGATTATATCGCGTATACTATCTCATTTTAGTTCCCGACGTTTCGGAAGCTTTCCAGCTTTCCATGGTCACGGGAGGACTGAGAAAAGATGTATTTTCCTCTGTCAAAGTCGGGAACTAAAATGAGATAATATACGCGATATAATCCGTTAAATTGTTTTATTTCAATGAGTAAAAATCGCGGAAACAGAAGAAAATATTATATTTCCATTATAACTTAACAAATTTCTAGGGTACTGGACATGTTTTTTTCTTTTTAGGTTTTTTACGCAGTCAGATTCTTTTTTTAAATATTTTACTTTATACTTTTAAGTTAAAATTATAAGTCAGTAAATTTCGCAATCTTCATCGTGGGGGTTATTGCGAAGCTTGCACTGATTTATTACAATTAAATGAAAATTGAGTGAGAACGGCTTGCTAACCAACTTTAAATCGTTATAGTCCCTAACTGGTCATTAAAAATTCAAAATGATAAAAGAAACCTAATCATGATTCTTAAATCCCTATTCAATGATACCCCATTCGACATAGTACGACGATTTTAATTTTTTTCTTCTTCACAATATGGCGTCTCAGTATCGCCATTTTATTTTTCATTATCTTTATGTCTTTAGTGACATTCAGACAATTAAGACGAATCGATTGAAGTAAGAATCATCAAAATCGGTCCACGCGTTTGGTCTCTCGAGTGCCAGATAGGAACAAACATACATTCATACATAGACTGATAAACACATTAACCTCCGTTGCGTCGCGCAGTCTGGTAAAAATCTTTTATGTTTTAAATAAATTGATTGACTTGGCAATCGCACTAAACAATCTAATTTAAAATAATATGTATTACTTATCAGATACATTTTGTTTTCAATATAAGTATATATTGTGATAGCGTGTTAATAGGTAAAATTGTGTCATCATTCGCTGGTCAGAATCTATTTACCTTGCCTTTAATTTGTTGGGATGCATTTGGCTAATGTCCAAGCTAAATATATTCAATTTATGCAAATGCCTAAATTTATTTTGAATGTGTATACAGGGATCCTAAGTCTGAGTAATAGAAAATTCGGAAATATTTATTTTGAAGAACTTGTACATTCAATCAGCGCTATAAATGAAAAGACGACACACAGTTGTGCAAAGGGGAAATAAATTACGTTCTCTCGTAAATTATGATATGACATGTTATTCGGAATTTAGCATTGAGTCGGGTAGACGTAGACAGGTACGGCTGTCCAGCCCAGCGCCCGCGAGTCTCATTGACGGATGACGCCACACAGACGTGAATCTCACCGCACGCACAACCACAAAGTATCTTTATTAAGCCAACTCTGATTAACAGATCACGTACAGAGTTTATGACTGCATAACTTACCACCAAATTATCTGATTAAAGTCTGACTGCTTGACAGACCACATAACAGATCACACGTTGGAAGGGACGATTTTTTGTACAATTTTCATAGCGATTCCTTGTTCACAAGCAATAGCATAATAAGTTGACTTTACTTATTTAAATAACTGACAATTGCGGAAACTTATATGAATATAATCGGTAATTACTATTTAATTAGTGTTAAATGTTCGATAAACTCTACTGTGATTGGAACTTCCTCGAAATTTGCTACGGATTTCATTACTACCGACGGCAAATTCTAGAGGTATCCAATTATGTTTCTGCAATTTGCAGTGACTGAAATAGATAACGATATGAATTTACGTCATTAAAAATCAACCGCTAACAGATTGTATAAAAAAACCGGCCAAGAGTATGTCTAGGCTTTGCAGTCTGGATATCCGGATATCCGAATTATCCGGATATCCGTCGAATCTAGGATCAGGATCCAACGTCTATTGCGGATCTCACGAATCCGTTAAATATTGGTCATGGAACTCATGGACTTATAGCTCAAACAATTTTCGAATAAAATTTATGAATGATTTCGTAAATTTTGTCATGAATTTTTTTTTGTACATTTATTTTATTTAAATTAAAATACCTCAAGCTAGGCACGATAACGTCATAAAATAAATACAAACATTGCTTAAAAGAAACAATAGTACTAGTAACACTTAAAACTAGCTACCTGGATACAATCTGACTGGAATAGGGGTAATTATTAGTATGTTTTAAGGTAATTATTATCAGGCTTTCGCCCACTCGCCTTTGGGCCATGTACCTGAAACGTCAATTCCTTAGCTAAGCTTGTAAAGGGTACCTAAGGTAATTTTAGTGTTTATATTAAGTAGTATTTTTTTTTAATACTGATTGCTATTATTTAATTGTTAGTTTGCAAATAAATATTTAATTTGTGCTTAATACTTTTCTACACCGATTACAGTACGTTAATTTCAATTAAATCTTACTATTCACGAAAATTGCCTTTTTTACCGAATCCTTGGAGAACGTCACTTTTTTTATACAGATCCGCATTATCCGAATTATCCGGATATCCGTATCCGTCAAATTTTAATATCCGAAATATCCGGATCCGAAAAAACGACGGATATTGCAAACCCTAAGCATGTCGGATCATGCTTAGTGTCGGGTTCCGCAGCCGTTCATACAAAAAAATGCACTACAGATGATAAAAATGCGATATGTGAGTGCACTAGCAAAAGAGCGTATTTCCACGGCAATTACGTCTTTTTGCTGAGAAGTGCAGTTTTTTTGCAATAACTCAAAAACGGTATATCCGATCATGTGGAAATTTTTGTTGAAAGTATTTATATAGTTTTATCTTTGTAAATTTTATCATATTTTTTAGACATTCCGTTTAGAAAATTTAAGTGAATTGAACTGAACAAGAAGACCTTAACATTTTCGTCACCGACATTTTCGTAGCGCTACGCCCGTAGCCAATAACGTTGGAAAAACCGTATGTAGCCAAAACTTGCTTCGAGCAGAGCGCCCGCCGAGCGGACTCACGGTCACGAATGTGTTAAAATGGTTACCGGAACTGTATACAAAACATAAGTTTATATAACTGAATCCCGACTACTAATCAGTTTCAAACAGGGTTATGAATTTAAAAAAAACTTCTTGTGTAAATTATCAGTAGTAGTCGGAGACTAAAATTAATTGATCTTGTTAAGAAACCTTTTTTTTTGTAGTAGAGTGGTTTCACTTTTTAACACTTATTCTCGCATTAACGGTAAGGCGGAAGATGGTTGGGCGGCATCACTAGGCGGAACGGGTAACCGAAAGACAAGGCTGGACCTTTCTTTCGTGAGTAGTTGTGATTTTGAACTCTCGAGAAACTTACTTAAGCCCGGTATCGCAAAGCTATTACGAGGAACTTTTCTGGCATGAGAAATGAAAGAGTAGTAATTATCTTACAATATAGCTGCGGTGTCTCATATTGCTGCGGGCCGGGCGCGGCCTCCCGGGAGAGGCTCTTTCGTTTCTCGGCCGGCTTTGCGGGCAATTGCTTCACTAACTTTGCCCTACACTCCCAACCCCACGGCATTGCGAAATTTGTGGTGTAATTTGATAAAGAGAAAATGGCTTTACAATTAATAAAACTGACTACAAAATTCATATAAAACTGACGTAACTACGTATGTTTAGCGTGACACATGACATGACTACGTTAAATTGAAAACTGACAGGCGGGTGACATGCTGATTTTATAAAACTTGAGTCCACTTCACAGTGTTTTCCTGTTATTCAATATATTCTTTGGTCCACTGATATCTATTATTCCACTGTATAGGTCAGTATAGGCTTTCTAATACATTCGACACCTAATTTTGTGTAAGAATTTGAAGCGCCCCCCGCGGTCAGCGAGTGTCCCATTGAACTAATTTTGACGTCAACTATTCCAAGGTTATATTGATATTCAACTAAGTAATTACATTTTTATAATAAGTTACCAGATGATGCTTTAAAATTACCTTTTCTAGCTCTCAAAAAGTACTTAAAAGAGCCTCTAATGGCAAAGGCATATTAAAGAGTAGAGGACTATTTAACAGACAAAAATCCAAGAGACCAAAAGACCAAAACAGAAACCAAATACTTTACTCTTACCGGGACACGGTTCTTATAAGATGGCATATCAAACGTACTTAAGTTGTTTTAAATAAAAAAACATATTTTGTTTTTTTGTCTTCCATTATTATTGTATTTTTTACGTTTATAAGTTTTGATATGTTTTACTGGAGAACTACGAGTTTATACTTAAAATATATATCTAGGATAGGCTAAGTACAAATATTGTAATACATATAAGAGTTATTTCGAAAAAATGACTGACTGTTTGTTTCGGCTTTCTTCTCCTCAGTGGTCTCCTATTGATTGGGAAACACCGTAGAGTCAGACTTGTAAAAGTGCCCTAGCGGCCTACTTACAGAATAAAGGTCATTATTTCATTATCTAGTCACCCCATTCTCCTACCCACAGACACAAACTTAGATGTAATCATAAACTAACGATGTAGATGTCTTCTTGCGGAAATCAGTAATTTTAGTTCCATGGACATTCGTATCTGCGTTCCAGTACCTTCAACGCCAAAATGGCGAAAACCACAGATAGAGATCAATGCTTGAGCCAGATTTAAAACTTAGTATTTACTTTCACTTTGGTCAGATTGACAAACTGTGGATAAACCACATCTTACTTACACGAACCACAATAATTGTGGTTCATAATAAATAAATTAGAAGGAACAAAAATGTAACATGTATTTACATAATTCTTTTTATTCATTAAATTATTTGCAAACATCGGTATTTAATGGTATACTAAACATTTGAGTGAGTGACAATTGTGAAAACAAATATAATCGGTAATTCATGTACAAAGCGTGACAAACCCATCCTACACTCTACAAGTACCTAATGAAAGAAGAGTATTAAATAGGTGATATTTCTCGTGTGACACAGAAACGTGTATCCGTGATGCACAGTTGTTCAAGGGGAGCAGCTATGGTATTCACAAAGTGTGCGTCAGCGGCGAACGTAGCGCTGTCGCTACTGTCATATGACACCCCTAGACACTTAAACAATTGGTTGTTGGTAAAGTCGGTTTACGGACGATATTATAACGTGATAACGTCATAAGAAAATCGGCGTTATAAGAAGGCCGATGGAGTGGAATAGAGATAGATGCGTCACAAGCCGAACGCTTAGGCCGATTGTGCCACTCTATCGATTGTTCCGCGCTCTGGCTTGCACGCTCGGCTCAAGCGGAACCACAGAATAATAAAAACAAGAGAAGCGGCTTATGTCCCGTTTAATAATGCCGGTAGCACACCTCCGCTGCGAAACGTCATAGAGTGGGTGCGAAACTAAAGCGGAACTTCCTTGGCTTTGACGTTTCGCGGCGGAGGTGTGCCACCGGCGTTAGAGAACCGATGTCGCCAAAACGCACACTATCACAATAACCCACAGAGATAAATCTTTAAGCTTATTGGTCAAAGTTTATTGTGCAGAACGAAGTAAAAATCTTCGAGTTGGTAAAATAATTAAAACCTTATGTCTATGGTATAATATCCGAATTCGAGCATAAGTTTTAGAACTTATTATCAGATTAGATTATTATCACTTGACTGGGAGACCAACAATGCCCCACCAGGCAAAATAACCATATGTGTCATACACTTTATATGCCAGAACGCCACTTGGCGTCGAGTGGAGAAACTAATTGCAAAAGAAATTATTTAACGCGATCTAACGTCGAGTGGCCAAACTAAGAAGTGTTTAGACATGTGGAATTCTTTTTTATAACATCATATCGATAAAACTGGCTTGACTATGGGCATTATGGACAATGCGTTGTGTATGTAAGATGCAGATAAGTCCGGGAGTAAATTTTTAATGCCACCTGAGTAGTTACACATTTTTCGTGCGTGCAGCGGCGTTCACCGATTTATAAGACGTTATCACGTCAAAACTATTCGTTTTCATAGATCTCGCTCTTGGCTTCGTTTTCTTAAGTCAGTTTTGGCAACCTGCTTGATGGGCCAATATATTTTGATCTGTGATCTGGAACATGTACCTATACTTCACGTGTCTAGTTATCTTAGGGTGAACTGAAGGCGGTCGAGTGCAACATTTAAGATTGACACCCCAGGTATGTACAAAGTAGATTTATGTAAATTGTTTTTTGTATATGAAAACAGTAGAATAAAGACAGAACAATAAAACTTTGGATTATATGTTTGGAACCGGTGTTTGTCACAGGTAAGTGTAAATTGAGTGATAAGGATTTTTGAGTTTTAAACCGCTATGGCAATGAAAGATTGTGCAAAAATTAAATGAGGCGCTCGGAACGGCGGATGGATAAAAAATAATGATTGGTTTGGAGGTATGTATAATGATGTGTACACCGGGAATAGTGTGAGCAATAATTATCTCACAATATAGCTGCGGCGTCTCATATTGCTGCGGGCCGGGCGCGGCCTCCCGGGAGAGGTTCCCTTGCCTCTCGGCCGGCTTCGCGGGCAATTGCTTTACTAACTTTGCCCTACACTCCCAACCCCAAGGCATTGAGAAATATTTGATGTCATTTGATAAGAATAGAATGGCTTTACAAATAATAAAACAGAGTACATTTCTTGAGCAGGAAGGGGCAATTTACAGTCTTTGTTTGAGTCCGAGTGCGACACATAGCCACGTTGAAATGACAGGCCGGTGACGTACTGCTTTGTGTGTTTACTTTATATAATTTTATTTTTCCTTAGCGTAGGCGAGTAAAAACTATCCTACAACTATTTGAAGATGCCCAGCTACCCGTGTACCAAAAATAATTGAAATTCGTTCATCCGTTTTGACGTGATGAAGCCACAACAAAGCCACAACGACACATACAAACATGCAAAAAATCCAAAACATGTAGCATTTAATTCAGTGACCTTAATAGTCCGTATTTCTTATTTTTTTGATAATATCTTCAATCTACACTTCATTTATAATAGTACCTAAAGATATCGTCAATATATAGACAGAAAATGTAGCTGTGTTTTCATAAGTTCTACGCTGTGTATATTTAGCTCACATTAATTAGCCACTTGTTGGAGTGCTGTTCCATTATGTTTGTATGGGATGGGATATCGAAGTACTCGTAATTTATCTTAACCAATCTTTCTACAAAAAATAATTTATCTAATTATTTTTTTCTCCTTTGCTGACGAAGTCACGGTCACCATTTAAGATTATATACTCGAAAAATGGTTGCAAGCTGAAAAATTTGGACGACGTAACGTAGTATGGCGCCGCCACGATACGAATCAAGTCAGCCGAACATGCCTTTTTCACCTGTGTTTGGACTTTGTAAGAATAATCTCACAAAGTCCAATCGCCAATTGTTTTGTTTGATTAGCCTCTGCGAGCAAAGGGTGGACGTGTCCTTGTATTTCGTTGATATTCGTTTTATCGTGGTGATTCTCATAAAATAATATTTAATTGAATGAAGGTAGCTAGCTACCATTTAAAACATTTTTATTTTAACAAGTCACTTTTGTACGCAATAATGTAACTTTGATAAAGGATGAGCTTATTGTACAGTCGGCATCCAATTGTCTATAACATCCAAAGCGCCAAATATATCGCAACAACGTCTTTATTACTATAGACAATTAGTCACACAGATGTGTCACGATATATTTGGCGCTTTGGCTGTTACAGACTATTTGATGCTGAATGTACACGATAGAAACGTTGAAATTTTCTTAAAGTATGTGGCTCTACAAAAGCCGGTACATTGTAAGGTCTTTTCGAACGTCTCGATAACAGTCGAGATAAAGACGGTACCTACGTAACGAAAAAATCACTAGTGCAAATAAAAACCGGTCGAGAATTTCAACGGTCCAGGAAATTGAGCTGCACCGGATATCGTCGCACCGGAACGACGTGCGACGGAGCAATGGCTTCCGGTCGAGGTGCCCGTTCATTATTCCCCCATTCTCTCACGTTTCAATTTTATATTAAGTTGTTTGTTTTAAATCGTATATCATTATACTGTTTCCGGTCTGGGGTGATTAATTACTTGGTCGGTTCTGTTAGAATACTACCGCTCGATTTATTATTAATGAAACTAAAATGGAAGTGGGAGGAGATACGTACTCGTAATCGTAAATCGAACAAACTTTTGAATTGGTTTATCAAGTGAATAAAGCTCGTGCAGGGTTAAGCAAAATCACAGACACAAAAAACAATATAAACGGCCAAGTGCGTGTCGGGCTACGCGCAATGTAGGGTTTCGTAGTTGCCATCACAATAATGTGGACTATGAAGAAGACTTTTTGTTGTTTCATAATATGAAAATTTAAAGTAAGCGGTTTCGGCGTTTCATAACGCCGGCCCCCCTGCACGGCCCGCTACTGCCAAGCGAAGCCAAGCGGCACGAGCCGCCAACTCCAATGCTTTATTCGAGCGTAAATATTGTTATTAATTTAGGAATTATTATTGCATGTAAAAATATACAAAGATGTTATGATTTTATGTGTTATACTATAGTACTTATTTATTTATTTACACTTTATTACCAAATTCATGAAAATACAATTCCGGACATAATGCTGGAATGAAATTATTCTTCAGTCAACCATTAGGCTAAACAGAGACATTATTGGTGCGAGATATCAGTATTAAACTCGTAACTACAAATTAAGAAGTACAAGGGTGACGAGACCCCTAAATAATATATAATGCAAACTAGACGTATATACGTAATACATATATACATAATACATAAATATATACAAGAACCTGCTTCTAAATTACTATGACGACTCTTAATCTTGAACATTTTCCAAGAGATGCTCGTTGAAGAAGAGTTTACTCTGAACTTGTAGTATACTGAGGGGAAGTGCGTTCCAGAGACTATTTGCCTCCACGGTGAAGAAGTTGGACATGGTTCCAGAGTGGTGCGGTGGAATAGGGAGTTTGAGTGTACGGAGGAACGGAGCTCACTGCCTGGACAGGCCGTGACAAACTAAAATTTAGCACGAAAGTGCAGCTGGATGATACAATATGGAGAAAAGCGTACACAGGATATAAGATTCATGCGCTCTCTAATAGGAAGCCAATTAAGTGTCGTCGGTAAGCAGATACGTGGTCATATTTACGGAGGTCGAAAATCAATCTCATGCAGTTGTTTAGGAGGCGGTCGAGCCTGTCCAGCAAGGTCTGAGTAACGTTCGTATAGTACACATCACTATTATTAATACCGGGTAGCACGAGGGTTTGAATAAGAAGTGTCTTTGTGCTCACCAGCACGAAATGCTACAGCTACAATCTATACTATGACCTCAGATTGTTGAAAGGGTATCACTATGCCATTAAAAGTAACCGGCGACAGGTGCGTCAAGTCGGTGGTTCACATTAAGCGGGGACTCCCAATAATCCCAAAATCTCTAGACGGCAATCCCAAAATCTCTAGACCAGGAGGAGATGTGATTGAAATCGTCATTTAAAAAATAAATCATTAAAAAAAATTGTCAGTCCTGGCCTGTTTTAAGTCATCGGCATATAGATGGTAGGTGCACTTAATGTTGAGTGTAATGTGGTAAATAAACATTGAGGACTGATAAATCAAAGACCAGGTGCGGTGCGTAGAGTGTGTATTCACAGACTGACATTCCTAGCTAAAAACCCTACCCCCGTATACAATTACTATGAAAGCGAATCTACCCCATATCTAATAATATACATAATTATATTTATTTTATAAGTTGACCTTAACGAGTTCAGCGACCCGGACCATTAGGTGTACCTCTATTATTAACTAACTATAAGAATAAGACAAGTAAATATGCTTACAGAACAATCCCAACACTTTTATATTACCTTACATCTAAGTCTATCTAGGTACAACTAGGTATCAAATACTGTTAGCGTATAGCGTACAGGTGGAATGATCGTTGGTCTCAGGCGCTCGGGCCGGGTGCGCTCTGCGCCGGCCGGGACTGCTTGAGCCAGCGCGGGTAGTGCGTTCGATTCCGGTTCAGCGCGCGCCTCTGCGCGTGGATTGTCTATCCCGCGACTAATGACTCCTTCCGATCTTGAGTCCCGCGCCGGTTGGACTATCGGATCTGACTCGAGCACACAAGCCGATGGGAATGATGGGAATTTGAATCGCGCTTACTTAGTTGATCGATATGCCTATGAATAATTCCTGCCGAATTTTCTATCTTATAATTCGTTTCGCCTATTCTCTCTAGTATCTTTCCAGCTTCCCATTTCTTAAATCCGCTACCTACATTAAACAACTGATAACACACTAAATCCGATCGCCCGTTGCGTTCCTTGCACAGATTCTCTTTACTGACGTTGGAGGTTTCTCACCCTATGCTCACGGTTGGGTTTTAGACAATCTAGCCTTGTGCGCACCGCCCGGCCTAACAAGATTTTAGCTGGGCTATCTCCTGTGGTGGTGTGAGTGGTATTACGATAGATTAAGAGAAATCTGTTTAAGGCAGTATCTTTATCGGTCTTTGTAAGTATAGCTTTTTTTATTACTCTCTTGCATAATTTAACCGCATTTTCCGCAGCCCCGTTGGACGCAGGGTGATACGGCGCTGAAAATACCTGGTCTATCTTGTTTCTTTTACAAAAGCAGCTAAATTCTTTACTCGAAAAAGGAGGACCGTTATCGCTTACAATCTGCCTTGGTAACCCGAACCTCGCAAAATATTCCATGAGTTTTTTAATTAAGACTTTAGCGGTCGTGCTAGACATTTCCGCTATTTCTATCCACTTAGAGTAAGCATCTACTACTACTAAGTACTTAGTTCCGGCTATAGGACCTAAGAAATCTAGATGAACTCTAGCCCATGGATGACTAGGGTAGGGCCAGGGGCAAGGCGCGTGGCGCGGAGGCGCCGCCGCCACCGCCGCGCACACGGAGCACCCTCGGCACATGGCCTCTACCGCCTCGTCGAGGCCGGGCCACCACACATAGCTTCGGGCCAGCGCTTTAGTCTTTACGATACCCATGTGCGAGTCATGCAATTCCCGTAGTACTCGTTCTCGACAAGCTGCCGGCAGCACCACCCTATGACCCCACATTACACAATCTAGCTCCGTATAAAGTTCCGATTTACGATTAAAATAAATTTATTTCTTTAAGCTCCATCTCTTGAGGCCATGCATCCCTAATATAGCTCATTATTCTACCTAGCACCATCTCGTTATGAGTCTCTCTTCTGATCGTATTATAGTCTAAAAGCATAGCGTCTGTCGCAAAATGTAAATAAGTTTGTTCCGGGCAGTCTTCTGCATTCAGATCCGTTGTTTTATGTGCTGCTATTAGACGCGACAGTGCATCCGCTGTATTATTCTCAGACTTAACGTACTCCATATTAAAATCGTACGCTGACAAAATTAACGCCCAGCGCTGCAATCGACTAGCCGTCATGCTCGGAACACCGTGGCCCGGTCCAAATATACTTAGAAGTGGTTTGTGGTCACTTCTTAAGGTGAATTGTCTGCCATACAAAAATTGATGAAACTTTTTGACTGCAAAAACAATCGCTAACGCCTCTTTGTGTATTTGACTGTAATGACGTTCCGGCGGTGTGAGCGCCCGTAATGCCTAGGCAATGACCGTGTCCGCGGCGCCGCACTGTCTCTGCGCCAGCACGGCGCCGACGCCCCGCGGCCCCGCATCGCACGACAGTACGAGCTCACGTGCCGCGTCATAGTGTCCTAGCACCGGCGCCTCACTGAGCAGTTTTATTACCCTTTCGAATGCCTTATCCTGTTGAACTGACCATAACCACTTTCTATGTTTTTTTAACAGATCATACAGCGGTGCTAAATATTCACTGAGATTTTGAATAAACTTCCCATAGAAGTTTACTATGCCTATAAAAGACTTGAGCTCGGATACATTACGCGTCGGTCGCGTCATTGCAAGGATTGGCTTGATTTTTCCTTCGTCTACCCTAACCCCATTTTTATCAATCACAAAACCTAGATATTTAACTTCTTGCGCCAAAAAGGAGCACTTGTTTTTTTATTTTTAGTCCATGGTCCCTCAACGTCTGTAATACTTGTTGGAGACTGCATAAATGCGTCTCCAAGGTCGATCCAGTTATTAAAATGTCATCTAAAAAAAATGTGACATTAGGGATATCCTTCAACAGATTACTCATGATTCTTTGGAATATACCCGGACTAGAAGAGACGCCATAAACCAAACGCATATATAAAAATAAAACCCCGATGCGTATTTATAACCGTTAACTCTCTAGACCCATCATCCTCCAATAATATTTGATTGTAAGCTTGATAAATCTAACTTAGTGAAGTACCTACTGCCGTTCAATTGTGAAAACAAGTCCTCAATCCGAGGAATCGGAAATTTATCCACTAACAAAACGCGATTCAAAGTGGTTTTGTAATCTGCACACAAGCGCAACGATCCGTCTGGTTTATTTACAATTACCAATGGCGTGGCCCAGTCGGAGTGTGCCACCGGCTCGATGATGTCGGCGCGCAGCATCGCGTCGAGCTCCTCATCGACGCGACCTCGCAGTGCGTAGGGCAAAGGCCGCGCGCGACAGAACACGGGTGTCGCGTCCGGGCGCACGCGCAGCCGGGCCCGGCCGCCGGTGATCGCACCCAGACCCCCATCAAATACTTCTTTATGCCTGGAAATTATATCCGATATTACATTTTCGTACGTAGCTAGTTTTGGTATCTCTATACCTAACTCCGATAACCATTGACGGCCTAATAAACTAGTAGTGCTTTTTTGAATTACATATAAGTCTAATCGTTTACACATTTTCCGTTACTGTACCTCCACAACTATCGACCCTAACGGTTTAATCACACTACCATCGTAAAATTTCAAAGCCAAACTACATTGCTCTAACGGCTTTTCTTTAAATAAGTTGTTATACATATGGTCACTAATACACGATAACAATAACGCTGAGCCTGTATCAACTTCGAACGTAATAATCTTATTGTCTACATTGAGTCGCATTCTTACCAGTCTATACTTCTCGAGGCTCATCTGGTAAATGGGTTTTTCACATTCTTCCACGTCGTGGGGGTACTCCTCCTCCTCCCGGGTGAGCCGCCTTTGTGGCCCCTGTCTCGGCCCCTGCTTGCTCTGGACCCCCTGGCTCCGCTGTCACTCGCCATAGTCGCCGTTCCCAGTTCGAAACGGCCAATGTTCCCGGCCCTGCCTCCGCGTCGACCATAACCAGCCGAATAACCGCTGCCTGTTCCCCGCGAGTGCCCACCGCGCCCAGCTACTGGTCCACTCCCGTCATAACCTCCTGATGGACACATACGACGTAAATGTCCTACACAATTGCACCGACTACACACATATTCCTTAAATTTACACTGACACTGCATATGACGAAAATCACCGCACGCCTTACAACCCGTCGAACGAACGTTATGCATTGCTGCAATAGTTTCCTTTGTTCCCGAGCCACCTGCGCTCGCCCCGCACCCCGCGTCGACCGCCGTCGAATCTCGCTCAGCCGCTTCTAGAGAAAACGCTAATGATACCGACTTATGGAAATCAATATTATTTTCTGCTATCAATCGTTGTCGAAAGAAAGTCACAAAACCGCGCCATCTTTTTCAATTCTGCCACGTATTGTACGACCGTTTGACCGTTACTTCGGCGATATTGTCTGAATCTGAATCGTTCAGCCAGCACCGACGGTTTTGGTTGCAGGTATTTTTCCATCACTTCCACCACCAACTTGTAAGTCATATCGGCCGGCTTCTTAGGGCTACACAGGTTCACCATTAATTCGTAGGCCGATTCTCCGACTACGGCAATCAGCGTCGGTAGTTTCCGTTCCTCCTTCACGTCGTTGACGACAAAGTAGCTCTCCAGCCTGTCACAATATGACCTCCAGCTACCACCTTGGACGTCAAACTCGCTGATCCTTCCAACAGACATTTCATTGTAATATCCTCGTCGTCCACTGATAAATCAAAGACCAGGTGCGGTGCGTAGAGTGTGTATTCACAGACTGACATTCCTAGCTAAAAACCCTACCCCCGTATACAATTACTATGAAAGCGAATCTACCCCATATCTAATACATAACAAGGACAATGAAGAGTGAATCCAGCCATGTAAAACACCAAAAACTAGATCTCAGCAATCGGAGAAGGACTGGTCTGGTCTGACGGTAATTCCACAAATAGGAAATGAACCATTCTACCGCTGATGATGAGATAGATACTCAAGTGATCAAGTGCAGCCAGCAGAAGTTTACGATCGACCGCTTTGAAGAAGTCAAATAAGTAGACCTAAAATTGTGAACTGGGAGGACTCGATGCCAAACCTCTTATTTTCAAGTGTCTTCCTAGTACGGTTCAAGAGTGAGAACCATGTGATGTGCATGTGATAGAGGGACAGTCGTACTGTAAATATAAGTCTTAGTATCCGTTGGCACCGTGTGGATAAGGGCTCCTAAAAAACATCATACATTTGGATCAGTTGGTTACGCACAACAACGGCTTACGAAGCTGGCGGTCCCGGGTTTGAATTCCGGCCCGTTCAAGTATTTGTGTTATGAGCACGAATGTTTGTTCCTGGGTCTTGTATGTTTTATATGTATTTAAGTATTATAATTTATGTATATATATTAGGTATATCGTCGCCTAGTACCCATAGTACAGTCAAGGGCAGCAATATGTATACACCACAAAGTTTCAAGTTTATTTTACAAAAATCTTGATATACATGTATATGGTAGTAAGGGTCATGTATACATCAAGGATATTTAACTTTGCCCTTGACTGTACAAGCTTAGCTTAGTTTGGGACTAAGTAGATTTGTGTAAGATTGTCCCTGATATTTATTTATTTATTATTATTATTTTTTGCCACCCTGTGCTAGTTAGATATTGCACCATAAGGAGGATCGCCGATTCAGCACACAAACTGCCTGACTCAGAAAGCAACTGCGAAGGCACGAGGCGCTGCATCAGCACGGCACGCGCTTACCTCAATAGTGCAGTTAATTAGATTTCACACTCCGTTCATACTTCGAGCGTTTGTCACCTATAGGCTATAATTAATGTAATTTTATTTTAATTAAAAGTAGTTTGTAAAGTTTTTGGTTTTTTTTCGAGCCTCCGACAGCAGCTATCGTATGTGGCTCAGTCGGTAGGATCTTGAGGCTTTTCGCGACCGCCGAAATTAAAATCGCAAACGAGCGCGTGCGATCGCGGGCAGCTGGCTTTTTAAAGCTTCATCAAGAGAAGAATCTACGTGCTGCAGACCGGAGGTGTATCCAGCAATCGATCCTTCGAAGAAGACCAGAAATGAAGCATATGTAAGTACACTTGAATCGTTCTCGTGTTGCTTGCTTCCTTAATTCTTAGTCCTAATATCCTTCTAAGATTTTTCATCCCAAGGATTCGGGACTCCGGGAACCTGCATCGAGTCAGACTCGCCGGGACAGAATAGATTTATTTAGGAATCTGGATAGTTCAGATTAAGATATTTCTTTAGGTATTTTGTTTGAGAGTGATATTATAATGGCTAGAAACCCGGACGATATTTACAAGGCCCTACGCCTAGTCCCAGACTTTGACGGCAACCCCAATATTCTTACAAGATTTGTTAGAATATGCGACCAGATAGTAGAAGCTTATATGAGTAACAAAGTCGGAAATGAATTGTCCAACCTATGCCTTTTAAATGGTATTCTCAATAAGATCACTGGTACAGCTGCAAGTACTATCAATAGTAATGGCATCCCCGAAAATTGGATAGGTATTAGGACAGCCCTTATTAATAACTTTTCCGATCAACGTGACGAAACCGCATTGTAGAATGACCTTTCAAAAGCCAGTCAGGGTAATAGGACACCCCAAGAGTTTTATGACCACTGCCAGACACTTCTCAGCACAATTATGACTTACGTTTCGTTACATGAGAGCATTAACACCACGATAGAAGCTAAGCGGACACTTTATAAAAAGGTTGCTATGCAAGCCTTTGTACGCAGCTTAAAAGAACCCTTAGGGTCACGTATTAGATGCATGCGTCCCGAATCTATAGAAAAGGCCCTTGAGTTCGTTCAAGAGGAGCTAAACGTAATATATTTGCAACAGCATAGCGAACCAGCAAAACCCTCACAGCCAGTTAGGGTGACCGCACCCTTGCCTAACGTAGGATATTTGCCGCCTCGACCATTATTCCAGCCTCGGATGCAGAATTGGCCAGCTCCTGCTGGACAACGTCCTGTACAGCCATCCCCGCAACCCTTTAAATTCAACTCGATACAACCACGACCGCAAAACCGTATGCCGACCAGGACTCAGCAAATGTTCAGTGCCCGTGCACCCAATTATAATCTACAGAGCAACGTTTTCCGATTGCCCCCTAGGAACAACCCGCAAACCTATGAGTGGAGTTCAAACCTACACACCGAAAGCCTTGCCCCAGTTAAATCAAACTTTTTATAATTCCCGCGAGATGAATGTTAATGAATGCGCACCCTACACGACCGACTCTTATTACACGGACTTTTATATGCAACCAGAATGCTATGACGCTACGCCCTACGACAATTACTCGTACATTGATCATGATCCCGCCGCCGGGCAATACGAGGAAATAACTTACGATTGTCAGCAGAGTGACGTAGCGCTGCCCAGTACTAGCGAGGAGTCGGATTTTCACTCGGACCAGCAGTCACAAAAGCCAAAATAGAAATAAATTTACAATCCCAGAGGCAATTACCTTTTATCCAGATTAGTGACCCCCGCTTAAATTCCTGATAGATACAGGCGCTAATCAATCTTTTATTAGCCCAGAGGCCGTAGAGCGTTATTTTTCAAATTACCCGCTTAACTATGACCCGTTTGAGGTCACCAACGTTCACGCTGTGACTAGGAATAACTATTCCGTGACCTTACCTTGTTTTCCGGAATTTAACGATACGAACAATATCAAGTTATTCATATATCGTTTCCATGACTACTTTAATGGCCTTATAGGATTTGATTTATTAACAAAATGGGAAGCTCAAATTGATCTAAAAAATAATACCTTACAGACACGAGCCTCGAGTAACCCAATACGCATGTATAGCTCGAATAATGTTAACTACTTTGAAGAAATGATCCCTGAGATAATTAGAGTACTAATTAATACCTCTGACGGAGAAGTTTTAGTAAGACAACAAATAATTTGTAACTGCATGATCCATCCCTGCTTTACAATAGTTAAAAATAACCGCGGATATATAGAAGTCGAAAACCCATCTCCGAATGACGTAATCTTTTCACTCGACCAGCCAGCGCAAGCTGACCTATACAGTATCGAGTGCATGCGCACGGAACATTGTAATAATACGCGCGCACGCGACGTAGTATCGCGATTACGTACCGACCATTTAAATAAGGAAGAGCGAACTAATTTAGAATTACTTTGCTCCCGTTATGCAGACGTTTTTTTTATATTGAATGGGAACCACTCACCTTCACAAATAAAATCAAGCATCGAATAAGAACCACCGATGAAGTACCCGTTTATACCAAAAGTTACCGCTACCCCTTTGTGCATAGACAGGAAGTCAGAGACCAAATAACTAAAATGCAGGGAATCATTCGACCTTCAGACTTCGCTTGGAGTTCCCCCATTTGGGTTGTACCCAAAAAGGTGGATGCCTCAGGGAAACAAAAATGGCGTTTGGTAGTCGACTTTCGTAAATTAAACGACAAGACAATAGACGACAAATACCCGATCCCGAACATTACTGATGTACTCGACAAACTAGGAAAGTGTTACTACTTTACTACACTGGATTTAGCCAGCGGATTTTATCAAGTCGAAATGGACCCCCAGGATATCTTTAAGACAGCCTTAACGTAGAACAGGGTCATTTTGAGTACCTCAAGATGCCCATGGGCTTGAAAAACTCACCAAGTACATTTCAGCGGGTAATGGACAACGTCCTGAGAGGTCACCAAAACGAAATTTGCCTCGTCTACCTTGACGACATCATAGTATTCAGTACATCCCTCCAAGAACATATGGTAAACCTTGAGAGAGTTTTCCAAAGATTAAGAGACTCCAATTTCAAGATTCAGATGGACAAATCTGAATTCCTGAAGCTTGAAACTGCCTACCTTGGTCATATAATTAGCAATGAAGGTATCAAGCCAAATCCTGAAAAGGTCTTGGCAATTCAAAAGTATCCCATACCCAAAACGCCAAGGGAAATTAAGCAATTTTTAGGCCTTCTCGGATACTACCGAAAATTCATTCCCGATTTCGCCCACATAACAAAGCCCCTCACTAGGTGCCTTAAGAAAGGTAATAGGGTATCTCTTAACTCCGATTACATCAATTGCTTCGAAAAATGCAAAACCCTTCTTACGAACGATCCGCTATTACAATACCCAGACTTTTCCAAAGAATTTGTTCTTACGACAGACGCCTCCAACGTCGCTCTGGGCGCTGTACTATCCCAGGGTCCCATAGGGTCTGATCGACCAATATGCTACGCCTCCCGCACTCTTAATGACAGTGAAATTCACTATAGCACGATAGAGAGGGAGCTGCTCTCTATAGTTTGGGCGACCAAATACTTCCGCCTTTATCTCTATGGACGAAAATTCAAGATCATTACAGATCACAAACCTCTGCAATGGATCGTTAATATAAAGGAGCCTAACTCACGTCTCACAAGATGGAGATTAAAACTCAGTGAGTACGACTATACAGTTGTATATAAGAAAGGGAAATCCAATACCAACGCGGACGCCCTATCCAGAGTAGAGATCCATAACGAGGAAGTTGAGTCCCTAGTAGCTGACGAGCTTTGTTCGATACTACCTAACCCCACAGAAATACCTGGAACTACAGAAGATTCTTCTACCGAAACTGTTCACACCAGCGAAGAGAACCCCATACTGGAAGTTCCAATCACTGATGAACCACTGAACAGATTTCATAGGCAAATTATACTCACTAGTGTGGATGACGTGAAAAAAAACTAGCCGTAACCAAGCTGTTTGACACGCATACACGTATATCAGTTCAAATATCTCATTCAAACTTAGAAACCGACTTAGTGAATGCCCTTAAAGAATATGTTAATTCTAAGGTTAAAACAGGCCTCCTTATACAGCCCCCACTCGCCATGTATAAGATCATACCCATTATCCAGAATAAGTTCAAAAGCTCCACAATGAACCTCATGCTCGCTAAATTAGAACTCGAAAATGTCAAAGATTATCTTAGACAACAAGAGATAATTAGTAACTACCATGACGGTAGAACTAACCACCGCACCGTGGCATTACAGAGTGCTACCTAGCCCTCTCCAGGAAGTTTTATTGGCCAAAAATGAAAGATCAGGTTACTAAATTTATTAACGAATGTACCACTTGTGGCCAAGCCAAATATGATAGGAACCCGATTAGACAAAAATTTAATATTGTACCACCAGCAACCAAACCTTTCGAAACAGTCCATGTGGACCTCTTTACCGTCCATAACGAAAAGTACGTTACATTTATGGATGTATTCACGAAGTACGGCCAAGCGTATCATCTGCGTGACGGCACCGCGGTTAGCGTAATTCAAGCCCTTTTGCAATATTGCACACACCACGGCGTCCCTATTACTATAACTACAGATAACGGTACCGAATTTACTAACCAGCTATTTGCCGAATTTTCCCGAGTCCATAAAATAAATCATCATAAAATCCTAGCTCATTCTCCAAATGACAATGGTATTATAGAACGCTTTCATTCAACCCTTCTTGAACACCTCCATATCCTAAAATTAAAACAAAAAGATGAACCCATTGTAAATCTCATGCCCTATCCCCTTATAGCCTATAACAGTTCTATTCATAGTTTCACTAAATGCAGACCTTTTGATCTACTGACAGGACACTTTGACCCAAGGACTCCGCTCGATATTGATATCACCGAGCGTTTATTACAAAAATACGTTCAAAACCATAAAGAACAGATGCAACACGTCTATAATATAATTTATGACTCATCTCTTGCCAACCGAACCTCTCTAATAGAAAGTAGGAACAAAAACCGAGAACCCGAAGTAGAATACACTCCACAACAGCAAGTATTTATAAGGAACCCTTTAGCGAGCCGACAAAAAACTGCCCCACTTTATACCCAGGATACAGTTCTCGCAGATGCACGCGGACCAGTAGCGAAATCGCGGCTGAAACGCACTCCTAAGACAAACACCTTGTTACAGGATTCTTTTGCTGCTGACGGCCCTTCTGACGAAAGGCTCAGAGATAAGACTTGAGAGCTTAGCCGACGGACCCGGACTTCTACCCTACAAGCTTGGACCAATGCGACTTACGACCCATTACCACACTTACCTACAGTACATACAGCTTGGCGATATCGAAGACAAAATTAGCTTAACTTCTGTACAGCTACAGACATACAAAACTAGATTAGTTAATGACACGTACCTCCTTTATGAAAGCCAGATCAACTATCTCTTAGATAAATTAGGAAAGGTATCGAACCAATTAAGAACTCTAGAGCCAACCCGAGCCAAAAGAGGCCTTGTAGACGGTCTTGGGTCAATCATAAAAAGTATTAGCGGAAATCTTGACCAAATAGATGCCATTTACTATAACAACTTGTTAAAAAAATTACAGCTTAACCAGAATAAAATAGTTTCAGAACTCAATAGTCACGTGAGTCTAAGCAAAGATTGGGCAAGTCGTCACGACAATATAGTGGAAACCTTAGTGGAAAATCAAAGGAAAATTAATTCCACCTTAGAAATAATCCTAGAAAGTAATGCCTATAGGGAAAATAGCTTTTAATTAAATACGCAAAACTAGCCCAGCTCTTAATAATCTTGAGCGAAAATGTAGAAGATTTAAATCAGGAACTTATAAGAATAGACAATAGTTTAGCTTTTATACGTAATTCTAGTACGCACCATTCTATGATAGAAATTAGTGTCTAAAAAAACATGTTAGATAGGTTAAAGTCCTTATACGGCCAGGATAGAATCTTAGACTTAGAATTACGAGAATATTACGATATAATACGCCCGGGATCCTATTACACCGATAAGCAGATAGTTATCGTATTTCAATTTCCCATAGTTGCATCAGAAGTATATGACATATTCAAATTATCCATAGTACCTAATAAAAACCAACTCGCCCTTATCCCGCCATATCCCTTCTTAGCAACACACGGGAATGCATTCGTGTACATGGAGGCAGAATGCCCGAAGTTCAGTCTTCACTACATCTGCGAGAAAGGAACCAGCCTCCAACTCCGTACCTCTTTAGATTGCATACACCGGCTAATCAAAAATGAAGACCCCCAAACAACCTGCCAGTTGACGACGGTATCACTTTCAAAACCAGCCATGGAGAAGCTCGATGATCAGCACTACGTCATCTCACTACCTCAGCCAACAAAAGTACAGCTATCTTGTAATAGAGAAGATTATACCTCACTACACGGAAGCTACCTCGTCACCATCCCACTCAACTGCTACCTACGGACATCGCACTTCACTATTGCCAACGACAAGGACGAAATACAGGGACACCCCCTAAAGCTAGCCGAAATCACACACGACTTTGAGAAGCGAACCGCAGTCTCCGGCCACATCAATCTAAAGACTATAGATCTGAAAGGATTACATGACGCACAGAATAGGCTTATTTCCCAGAATCCTGTTCAGATAGACGCGGGGCAATCTATCAGCCTATATCATACAACCATACCATTGTATGTATTCATAATAGGTGCATGTGCACTCACGATCGCCGTCATAAAGCAATACTACAAACGCAGCCACGCAGCTACAAGCGTCCCGGAACCAGAGCCAAGCAGCCAGAGCCAACACGAAGATCCTGAAAAAATTGAAATCTGTCCTCCCAAGAATGAAATTCCGGCAATTTTTTTACTAAACGTTGGAAAATAATTGCCGATTTGTGGATGGAGGAGTTAGATATTGCACCATAAGGAGGATCGCCGATTCAGCACACAAACTGCCTGACTCAGAAAGCAACTACGAAGGCACGAGGCGCCGCATCAGCACGGCACGCGCTTACCTCAATGGTGCAGTTAATTAGATTTCACACTCCGTTCATACTTCGAGCGTTTGTCACCTATAGGCTATAATTAATGTAATTTTATTTTAATTAAAAGTAGTTTGTAAAGTATTTGGTTTGTTTTCGAGCCTCGACAGCAGCTATCGTATGTTGCTACTACTGTGATGATTAATGAAGAGTAAAAAAAACTTATAGACGTTAGCTACCTGGGAATATTAAAAGCAAAGCGACATAAACATGGTGATCGGTGAAGGGGCAAAACGCATCCATTATTCAGGCCGCAAAGGACACACGCCGCTTTAATGGATTGCACCATAAAATCTTCAGCGCCAATATAAATTTGTTCATTCCTTGATATTTATCTAAAATCATAACCCCATAACGCTAAGTGCCGAGGATGTCGTGGCATCCTGCCGCCTACCACGCCGATGATGGTAGCAGCAAGCATGCTGTCGTTAAAGCTAATTATTTTATATATGACATGATGACTTTGTCTACGCATTTGTTTTCAGTACTTACAATAATTTTCAGCAGCAATTACAGAAAAACCGGTCGAGAACTATCCCAGTCGTAAAGAGAAGTGTAGTTTTTAAGCAATAACTCTAAAACGGTATATTTAGGTATCCGATCACGTTAAAAAAATCTTTTGAAGTAGTTATTAAGTGTACCTTTGTCTTTTTCGCATATTTTTATGACGTACTATGGTTTAAAAGATAAGGGGGGACCATTTATGCTACTTTCGGAGCGATTATTTCCGAAAATATTCACTTAATCGAAAAAATGCTTAAAATCCCTGACTGTTTTTAAAAGGACTGTTGAAATATGTACCATATGTTGATGTAAGCTGAAAAATAATGTTTTCAGCTTCTGTTACATGTAAGGTACCCGAGGGTAATATGGTCACGTTAAGCTTTGGAGGTCTTTAAAAAAATAAGTAATTGGAGGGTGGGGTTAAAAAATATACGGTTGGATACTTCAACTAATATACTAAGGAAAACATAACAGAATAGCTTTGGTAATAATTAGGAACCATTAAAAAAAACATTTCGTGCCTCGCACGACTGAACTGTAGAATAAATTGCCGCCTGCAGTATTTCCGGACCGATGGGACCTTCAAGCCTTCAAGAAAAGAGCGTACTCCCACCTGAAAGGTCGGCAACGCACTTGTGACTCCTCCGGTGATGCAAGTGTCTATGGGCGACGGTGATCGCTTGCCATCAGGCGACCTGTCTGCTCGTTTGCCTCCTATGTCATAAAAAAAAATCAACTTCAAGAAAAAGTGGTAATTGTCCATATTTCCGGCACGTGCGGTTATTATGGACATCACATGTCCATATTTACGGTATGAAGTGAGTCTCCATTTATCGCTCACACTTTGGGTACAGAAAATAGTCTTCGTCATCTTTTGAGAGCCCTACTCACTCTTCGTGGACGTATTGACAGGACATGATGCAGAGCCTCATATCTGCCACTCTGTCTTTTGACAAAGAAAGCAGGAGGTAGAAGTAGCCTATGTCCTTCCCCGGGACTATCTACTACTATCTCCATACCAAATTTCATCCAAATCGGTTCAGCGGCAGACAGACAGACAAACAGACAAACGGACGGACAGACAGACAGACAGAGTTACAAGTTCCCACACATTTTTTTTAATTTCGCGAGATTTTAATGTTTACATGTTTTTTAAAAGGTTGATGTCAATTGAGAGTCGAACGATATTTTTGATCTGTCAAAACTTCGTCGGTAAAGCAATCCCGATGAAACTTTGCAACTTTTACGTAGACTACTTGACGCTATTACCTATAGTGCCATATATCCAGAATGTGTTGTACTTTTTGATATCTATCAAAGTGACCATATTACCCGGATGACCATATTACCCTCGGGTACCTTATTGTGAGTTTTCCCATAGACACATTTATTTTTGTTATTATTCAACTACCAAACTAAGTGCCAATACAAAACACCTTTATTCCAATTGTCATCAATATACATCTTATACTTTTTGAGTAAAATGCCTGTGACATACGGACGGACGGACATGGCAAAACCCCTTGTTCCCCGTACATTACCAGCATTGGGAGAGACCAAAAATTCCAACTCCAAAAACGGGTATTGTAAAAGGATTTTTTCGGTACTGTACGAGGAAACATAATTCCTATTACAATATCCAGTCTTGGAGTAGGAATTTTAAATGCCTTATACAGAACCAACGTTGGCATCCGGTAATGTACGAGGAAAGAGACGGAAAAAATTTAGTTATACTCGTAGTTTTATCCGTGTATTTATATGTATGTAAGGTGTCATAAGAAAATTTAATGAAAATTCAATCATAATGAATGCCGAAAGTAAGTTCTAAATTCAAAAATCTTTCGAAGCACACGCGTGCGTCTAGCGCGCTTCACGGGTTAAATATGCTAATAAGACCTGTATACATATTTTTGAAACTTTGTGGTGTATACATATTGGTGCCCTTGACGGTACATACTTGTGGAGGTGAGAATATTTGCTATTTGCCTATTTATTTACCTCGTCGACAAAATGAAAATTATGTGCAGACTGAGGACTGTAAAAGCAGTCTGAACCCCTTTCGATAGCTTTAAGAGCAGTGTAGGTGAAGTAGAGAATAAAAAGTCACAGTTTATAACGAAATCCCGTTCCTAAACCAATACTTAGGCTTCCTATTTTAACTATGATATCTATCTGACTGAAGCTAATTCACTTGACGATTATTTCTTGTAAGTATTTTCAAAGGCTAGTAAGTAGTACCGATAACTTGTAGTTACGACATGAATAGTATGGGGACTATTTGTATATTTATGCGCCCATTCGTATGCCACATATAGTGGGGTTATTGTCAATTGAATTAGCTTTGGCTTTTATAGTTGAGCCGTATATTGGTTGGGGAGGGGGTAATTTTATTAATTCTGAGAATTACAATTAACAATTATTGTGCAACATATTGGGTTTTCATGGAAAATTACCAATGTTATGGTATAGTTGCAAATGTTGTGCAATACCTGTGGAAAGTTTACATACATTATTCCACTATGCATTTTATCGCCTTATGGGCTTCATACAATTGATATTTGATTAGATAAGAGTTATTCCTTTGACTGTTAAGTCAAAGTAATGATTTCATAGCTTTCCATCGGGGTTAGATGGAAAGGTATGAAATGAAGTTATCGAATAATTTATATTTTTATTAGCTTATAAGTTATTTAGATATTTCATTTCCTATATTAAATCTATATAATTCTATAATTATGGGGTCATCCGGTACATTCTCCCGCCACTATGACCTTAGTCATAGGAAACTTCGCCGGTGCCGGTGACTCGTTGATGCTGCCTGATGCACGCAGACGTCGGTTGTTGTGGCTCGATGCTCAGGACCGTGGTGATGAGACGGGCGCCGTGAGCGGCGCGCTGTCTTCGCGCCGCGGTGTCTCGGGCGCCGTGGGTAGTATGACGAGCTTCTTCGTAGGGCGGCGGAGGATGCCACCCTTTGTGTTGACGTCGACAACTCTGGTGATGCCGTCGCTCCCTGGGTACGTAGCGACGACTCTTCCTCGTGGCCATGTGTTGCGAGGTAACGTGTTGTCCATTATGAGGACCACGTCGTTGATGGCTATGACGGCACCTTTGTGTGAGGGGTGCCGTCTGTCCTGGAGGTATGGTAGGTACTCCCGGACCCATCTCGCCCAGAACATATCGGCGAGGCGTTGGGCGGCGCGCCATGTGACGCGTCCGACGACGTCTTGCTCGGTGAAGGTGCCTGGCGCGGGGTTCCACGCCGAGCCTCCCAGCAGGAAGTGGTTTGGAGTGAGGGCCTCTGGGTCCTCTGGATCGGTTGAGACGTGTGTGAGTGGTCGGTTGTTGACGATGAACTCCGCTTCGGCGAGGAACGTGGCGAGGACCTCTTCTCTGGGGTGCCGCTCATGCAGCACTGCTTCCAGGGCTCGCTTGGTTAAGCCCACGATTCTTTCCCACGAGCCGCCCATGAATGGGGCGGACGGCGGGATGAAGCGCCAGCTGATGCCTCGGTGAGTGGCCTCTGTATTGAGGCCTGGGGTCAGCGCGCGCCTCAGCTCCTTGTCGCTGCTTCGCAGGTTGGAGCCGTTGTCGGACCAGATTTCGGTCGGACATCCTCGGCGCGCGATGAATCTTCTCAGAGCCATGATCGCGGAGTTTGTGGTGAGTGAACCTGCAATTTCTAAATGCACAGCTCTAGTGGTTAGACAAGTAAATAATGCAACATACCGTTTTTGTGTGGTACGTCCGACAGTTATTGTTATCGGCCCAAAATAATCATGTCCGACATATGTAAATGGCCTCTTATGATGCGCGAGACGCGTGTGCGGATGATTACCGGTGGGTGGGCTCGGTGGCGTAGCTTTTCTTATGGTGCACGGCCGGCAGGCGTGTATTACTTGTCTCGTAGTTTGTCGTAGGTGTAAAATCCAGACTCGTTGTCGCACTTCGTTGATTACTAATTCGACGCGGCCGTGATGAAGTCGTCTGTGTACGTAATCTATGTACAGTCTCGCTGTAGTGTGTCGTCCATCAATCACGGGAGGATTTTTGTTGCAACTCACGTCGATTGCGGCGTCGATTCTACTTTTGAGTACGATGATTCCGTTTGATTCCAGTATCGCAAGTTTATTCAGCTTGCTTCCTTTTGATACTGGTTTTCCGCTGCTTATCAGGGCGAGGTCATCTAGGAAGACGTCTCGCTGTGCCGCTTTCCAAATAATATGTTCGGCGCTTCGTAGCAGCTCTACGGGAATTATTTTGTAGCTATCTTCGTAGCTCGTAGCGGGCGGCGTAGCGCTCGGTTTTCCCCGGCTACGAGTTTTCTTCCAATCTGGGTCCGCTTCGATATTTTTCTTGGTTCTTTTGTAATTAATTGTTTCGTGCTTTTTTCTGCATAATTGTATAAATTGTAGGACTCGTGCCGTTGATTTGACGTATTTTTCCCATTTGGAAAATCTCATAGCGGCCGGTATGGCGCGGCGAATGTCACATTCGTCGGTTTTCATGGCGTAGCACACTTTTTCTTCGCCGGTGGGCGTGGCCTCGGTCAGATTTTCCGTAGGCCATTTACTCGGGTCTTCATACAGGAAATCTGGACCTTCATACCATCTGTGTTTGGATGAGAAATCGGCCGGTACATCTCGAGTGGCGTCGTCGGCCACATTCAACTTCGTAGGTACATATCTCCATTCATTTACTTTTGAATGTTCTTGTATGGCCGATATTCTGTGTGCTACGAACGGTTTATATGAGCGTGAACCATTACGTATCCATTGCAGGACAGTTTTGCTGTCGGTCCAAAAGGTTGTTGAGTCGGGTTGCCTTTCATGCTCTTTTTTCACCGCATCCGCCATTCGAGCGCCGATTACGGCGCCCATAAGCTCGAGACGCGGTATACTATGAGCCCGGATCGGGCAAACTCTTGCTTTTCCCATTATGAGTGTTATTTTTATTTCGCCGGAGGCACCTTTTGTACGCCAGTACAGTGCCGCCGCGAAAGAATCTTCAGATGAATCCACAAACACGTGAAGTTGTAGCTCTATAGCTTCCGTATAGCCGGCATAGGCCCGCGGAATAGCTATGTTGCGTAGGCATTCTAACCTTTTCAGCCAAATTTTCCATTTTTCCGCCAGGTCATCAGGTAGCTTTTGATCCCAGCCGATACCTCTGCGCGTAGCCTCTTGTAATATTATCTTAGCTCTCACTGTAACCACCGCCGCATATCCTATTGGGTCATATATCGACATGGCTATTCGGAGGGCTTGCCTTTTTGTAGGTCGTTGGTCCTTTATTAGTCCAGGAGGGAGTCGAGCGAGATCCAAATTGAAAGTTAGTTCATCCGATGCTGGCTTCCATATCAGGCCGAGAACTCGTTCGGTGGGCGTGGCTTCGGCTTCGTCCAGCGCGACCGTTGTGTCCGCAGGGAGTCGCTCGGAGCCCAAAGCGGCCATCACGGCGGGCGAGTTGGACACCCATCCACGTAGCTCGAAGTTGCCTTCAGCGTGTATGTCTCGTACTTTGCTGGACACCTCGATCGCTTTCTGGTCGTTCTTCCATAACAGACCAACCTCGTACTGTTGCGGGCCGACTCGTCGGGCGGTTTCCTCCAGTTTCCGGGTAGCTCTTTCTTCCGGGTCCGAAGCGGGGCGAACGGGGTTTATGGCGATCGAATCAATACTGAAATAATAATCGAGTTTTTTATTTAAATTTTCGTCAGTATTAATATTATTTATGAAGTTTACACGGTGCCCGGGCTCTCTTGTTTGAGCCCCGTGGAGGGTCCAGCCTAGTACCGTTTTACTCGCGATCGGTTGATCGCATCGTCCTTTTCTTACATTTTCGGCTAATAATAACGGCCAGTTATCTTGACCTATCAATATGTTCGGGCGGGCGGTATGATACACGAGCTTATCTTTTATATCTTTAAGGTGATCACACTCGTTAATTACACTTTCACTCACATGTTGAGGAGATAAGGAAAGTTTACTCACGGTTCTCGCTTCAATTTTACTTGAGTTACCCTCTCCCGCCAGTTCTATGCGCACCCGCCGCGACGTGTTATTTTTCAGGCCTTTTTCCGTGAGCGCCTCAATGTGCAGTGGGTCGACTTCGCCGGGCGCTCCCACCTCCGCGGCTAGGGCTTCGTCGATCAGCGTGACGGATGATCCGTCGTCCAGCAGCGCCCAGGCGCCGCGGCTGCCGAGAGGGCCCCTTACCTCGACCGGGAGGATTTTTAAATACGATTGAGCTTTACGGGTCCATGCGCATGACACCGACTCAGATGCGGCTGTATCTGTAACTGATTTAATTAAATCTTTATGCACAAGTATATGGTGATTTTTCCCGCAGTTAGGCGCCGAACAAATCATTTTCTTGCAAAAATGTTGTTTTTTACGTATACACAGGCACTTAAAACACAGTTGCGCCGTTTTCGCGATCTCCCGCCGTTTATCTAAACACATATTTATGAACTTCGCGCACTCTCCGCCCCCACTGTGTTGTATACTTTCACATACCGGGCATTTCTTCTCGATGGCGGTATGGGTCCTCTGGGGTCGCGGCTGCGCGACGGCGGCGGGCGGCGGATATGTACGTGGCGCACTGTACCTTGTAAATTGGCCGGGCGGGCGCGGTGCGTAGGGCGCGTTGAAGTGGCTTCGTTGCTGGAAGGGCTGATGGCGCGGCGGCACCTGGGTTGCGTCACTGATTACGGTGTACGGTTCTCGTAATCTGGCTTCTTCTCGCATAAAATTTACCATCAGCATGACATCGCTTTCGCGCCTCGGTTTGTCAGCTGAGTAGGTATACCATTTTGATTGTAAATTCACTGTTAGCTTATCATGGAGCGATCGCAGGACTTCTGAGCTATATCTGCTTTCATGGGCGTCGACGAGTTGTAACGTAGCCATTATCGTTCCGAGCTTGAGCGAGAACGAACAGATGTCTTGCGCGTTGTCGGTGAGCTTGGGCAGCTCACGGAGATTTCTATATTCCAGCGCCGCAAGAGTCGCCGTGTTGCCGTAGCACTCTTCCAACTTCTCCATAATGAGTTCCGGCTTGGCACCGGATATGACGAAGTCACTTATCGCCGTATTTTTCAGGTTTCGGGTAGCTGTCTGCAGTCGCGCCGTATTTTCGCCCGGCGTGTAGTACGGGGCAGTGTCCGTATATACCTGCTTGAATGACAGCCATTGCCGTCGGGAACCTGTGAAGACTGGTAGATCCGCCGTTTTTCTTGTGTGGGGATCTTGTTTGCATGCCAGTATGGCATTCCGGATCGCTTCTGTGATGGTCATGATGTCGTTGCTCGGCGCGTACGGTTGTACCGCCAGTTCATCCATCGCAGCGGGTCCCGCAGAGCCGTGAAGCACGGCGGACGGGAGCGCTGGGTACTGCGTGGCCGTAGGCGCAGGCGCGGGCGGCGCATGCGCTTGTAGTGGCACGGCGTACATCGGCGCAGGGGGCGCAGGGGGCGCGGGGGGCATCGTGGCCGCAGGGACGGGCGGCGCATGCGCGCCGGGCGCCTGCGTAAAAGCGGGCGCTCCCGTCGTATACTGTAACTGAGAAGAAAAATTATGGGGATTCAAATCAAGGGCTGGGAGGTGGTGCCGGTCCAACCAGGTCTCGACCTGCCGGCTTGTATCCACATCCGTCGTGGCACTTGCGTTGTCCTCTTCTTCACTAGTTTCTAGCTCCGCTTCAAGCGTTACTAGTTTGGCTGCAGCTAGCACTTCCCGCGCTTTTGCCAATTGGATTCGCCTCTCCTTTGTCGACTTCCGCGATGAGGCCTTTGATTGCGTCTTTCTGGGCGCAATGGGTTTTTCGACCACGGTACTCGGTGCCATCACCGACCGTTGTGCGTCGTACTGTGACGACGCTACGACATCGGCGGGGGCTCGTGCTTGGTTGGGGTCCTGGGTCTCGCCGGCGGCGCCCGCGAGGAGCGCGGAAGCCGGGCCGGGACTAGGGCCCGCCTGTTGCACTTTGTGGTGGAGCTCCGGAGCTGGAGCCTGCTGTGCGCCAGTAGGCGCGGGCAGGGCTCCAGGGGGCTGCGCCGCCAGCCGCTTCCGCCCAGCACCAGGAGGCGCTTGCGGAGGTGCCAACGACGGCGCAGTAGCGCCGCTTCTAGCAGCACTTCTGGTGACCCTCGACGACTCGGAGGTCTGGGTCGTGGTCGTTTCGGAGCTCTGCTCCGAGGTATCGGTAATACCGCCGGGGGTGTCGGTCGTCCTTACTGACGACGGAGACGGACTTCCGTTTCTTTGTGACATTTTATTCTATTGAGCTTAGGATCAATCCGGCTCGAAGTGACCAATGTGCAGACTGAGGACTGTAAAAGCAGTCTGAACCCCTTTCGATAGCTTTAAGAGCAGTGTAGGTGAAGTAGAGAATAAAAAGTCACAGTTTATAACGAAATCCCGTTCCTAAACCAATACTTAGGCTTCCTATTTTAACTATGATATCTATCTGACTGAAGCTAATTCACTTGACGATTATTTCTTGTAAGTATTTTCAAAGGCTAGTAAGTAGTACCGATAACTTGTAGTTACGACATGAATAGTATGGGGACTATTTGTATATTTATGCGCCCATTCGTATGCCACATATAGTGGGGTTATTGTCAATTGAATTAGCTTTGGCTTTTATAGTTGAGCCGTATATTGGTTGGGGAGGGGGTAATTTTATTAATTCTGAGAATTACAATTAACAATTATTGTGCAACATATTGGGTTTTCATGGAAAATTACCAATGTTATGGTATAGTTGCAAATGTTGTGCAATACCTGTGGAAAGTTTACATACATTATTCCACTATGCATTTTATCGCCTTATGGGCTTCATACAATTGATATTTGATTAGATAAGAGTTATTCCTTTGACTGTTAAGTCAAAGTAATGATTTCATAGCTTTCCATCGGGGTTAGATGGAAAGGTATGAAATGAAGTTATCGAATAATTTATATTTTTATTAGCTTATAAGTTATTTAGATATTTCATTTCCTATATTAAATCTATATAATTCTATAATTATGGGGTCATCCGGTACAAATTATACATTCTAATTAAAACGAGGAAATGAAACAAATATGTACTCAAATATTGTTCGATTCTCAACGTCCTATAAATACGAGAATGTTATTCATGTGTAAAATCCTAATACCTAGGTGCTTTACGCTTTCCTGGGGTATATTTTCACTCGGATCGGAAGATTCATTTTTCTGGGACAAATAATTACGTTTGGCAATATGACAATTAATTTTGAATTGTTTCGAATATTGCTTTACATGTTCTTTAAATTCGTCACTCGTATTAAACCGTCGTTCTTCATACATGTCATACAGTGCTTGTCTACGTTTGTGTAAGTCCGCAGTAGCCCATTCGCTAAATACTGGTGCACCGCCAGCCACAACCGATTTGGAAGTAAATATTGTATTATAACTCAGAACGGTTTGAGTCCCTGACAAATAATCACTCGACATCGACATCGTCGACTAGTGTACTAGAACCATCCTCTCTGTGTGCCAGTTTGCCAGAAAAATCCAGTGAAAGTTCCTTCCACACCGCACCAAGCACACCTAAACCTAAGGTTATCATGTACTGTGATGAGATAGGAAGTGGTATGGGCCCACTGTTAAACTCATACTTAAAGGGACATAGTGTAGGTAGCAATTTTTTGCCTTATAATAGCCTTGACAATATTTCAAACCAAATTCTAAACGACAGTTATATTCCAAGACAACACTGCTTATTCTTTTGGGAAACAGGGGTAAAGTGAACAAGAATGATTTAATTAAATTTTATGAAACTTTGAACACAATTACAGTTAAGGAAATTATTATGTTCACTTTTCCCTATTGTAAACAATTGACAAAATCTGAAAATGATACAAGATATATTTTAAATACATCTTTATATAATCTTTGTACATATAGTAGTAAGTTTAGAATAGTAGACGCTAACAAATGTGTTAGTAATCATTATTTTTTGACCAAAGGTAAGTTTTAACTTTCCAATTATTGCAAACGACAAATAGTTCTGTCACTAGCCTATTTAATTGACATTTCTACCAAGAATTTGGTACATAACTCTGCTTCTATTGAGCAGTCCGACATTAATGTTGTTATGTGTAATAATTTTAACTAAGTGATGAGACAATGGAGAAATCCTTTTCTGGCAATGAAAAGTATATCCACCTGGTTCATCAAAATATTCAGTGTATTAGAGGGAAAGATTTGCAGATTGAATTATTTTTAAATGCCTATAATATTGATATCTTATGTATAACTGAACACTGGCTAACTTGCAATGAGATAATGCCCCAATTCAATAATCACCAGGTGGGTAGTTCGTTCACCAGACTTAGTTCCATACATGGTGGGTCATTAATTATATTAAATAGTCAATTGAAATTTAAGGAACGTAAGGACATTGTATCCTTGTCTGTTGAACGGACCATAGAATTAAGTGCAGTAGAATTAGAGCAATTTATTGTAGTTTGTGTGTATAGGCCGCCATTAAGTAATTTCGATGTTTTTCAAACTATTATGGAATATGTGCTTTTTAAGATCTCTTAAAAAATTACTTATTTACGGCGATTTCAATGTAAATCTTTTGGAAGACGCAACACTAAGTATTAGATTGTTGAATCTATTCAAATCTTTTCGTTTAAGCCACGTATTTATGGAACCTACTAGGGTGACCGATACCAGCGCCACCTGTATTGATAACATTTTCACTGATATTTCTCCTTCTAAACAAAGTATAATCAGTAAATTAGAATCAGATCATGTAGGCCAATTAATAGAATTTGTTATATTAAGGGAAAATATAGTGAAAAAACAAATTACTTTTGTACCGGTAACCACAGACCGTGTGGAAAGAATGAAGCAACATTTGTTTCAGGCGCTACCCGTTCTGTCTTCTGAATGAGTCCTAATCACATGTATGATTCATTCTTTACAACTTTTATGAAACATTATAATTAATTTGTGATATTAAATCATCCATGGCTAGTGAGTATTCATGAATAACTTTAATTCTTTACTTTAACTCATTAATTGTGTCTAATGATTTAATTGAAACCTTTACGCTTTGAATTTTTAACTTTAATGTCTGTGTGTCAGTTTCATATTTTAACCTACTATTTTGTAACTGTACAGAATACATATCTAACTTATCCACTAGATTTACATTTTGACTGCAAGATCTCAATTTTTTTAGAAACAACCTGCTTTGTTTTGACAACTTTTTTACTCTCTGTATACACTTGTTAAGTTTGACATATTTTTTTAGTTTTTTACCGCTGCAATTTACTAACTTTGTTGTGGTGGAAGTATCATAGTATACAACAATTACAGGGTTATCAATTGGAGCGGTAACCAACTGTGTGACCTTCCGACTAGTTCTTCGAATGAGCATGAACCGCTGCACTCTCATGCTTGGCCTCCTGCAGCTCAAGAATCTGCTCGTTGGCATCACGCAGCGCTCTCTCCAGAGTGTTGATCTCCTTCAGGGCATGCTCATACTCAGTGCTACACTCAGTAAACCTGTCTACCATCTCCTGAAGCTTGGCCCGCTCACAATTTAAATTATTATAATCACATTCTAGTGCACAGTGTTCCTTTTTCAACTTATCTCTGCTGTCAAGTACCAATAATAGTTCCTTCTCACTATCCTCTCTCTCACTTAGCAACTGAGCACACAATTACTTTTAGTTTTTTTTTTTTAATTCCAATAAGGTGATTTGAAGTTTATCCACCTCCTGTTGACGGGCCGCCGCGGCTTTTCGTCGAGTAAGCATCATTGATATTAATTAAACACAAAAGTGAACACCAATATTTCAAGGACTTGCTAACCCAAGCTAAGTTATTTTTAGGTACTTACGTGAAATAGTAACGCAAGGGTATGTATAAGCTGTGTTCTAATTTTATTAGTTGCTAAAATAAACACAAAAACAAGACGATTTGATTGCACAACGAAAATATATTTCGAATTTCTAACCTATAACGGTTACAAATTCAAAATATGACGAGACAGTTGTAAACGTCATTAATGCACTTCACCTTATTATGTTTACACTAAAACTAAGATTAAAGCTATTGAATACACACTCAATGGGCTGAATATTACAAGAAATATTAATAAAATAACATTAAATAAAAGGGACCTAATGCAATCAGATGCTTATTCTTTGACAGCCCAGAGGCGTTTTATTATCATGATATTTGTAAAACAAAAAGTACAGTCTTGATAATAGCGCCACCTCTCGCCGAGCCATGGTAGCTGTAAAGGTAGCTGCTCGGGGTGAAAGTAACTTCACAGTTCTGCACTAGGCGGCGCTAAAAACGGCTAAAGAGTCGGATGCACCATACAGAGATCCATAAGCATGAACAGATGACAAAATTCGTCGACTACTGGTATGGACGACTAGCTCAGTTGGTTAGAGCGTGCTGCCCTGGTCTGGCTCAAGGCCCTGGTTCAAGTCCAGTATCGTCGAAATTATATTTCATTTGTTTCTGATCTTTGTTTATAATAATAGAAGTCTGTTTATACAGCGTGTAAATTTAATACGCTCAAATATTATATTTACAACTATCGTTTCGACCACTATCCTATGTTCGGATAAAGTACTTGATCATATTGCGGTTACCACCGCGTAGTTATATATTCAAGTGTTGTCATAGTTGAAAGTATTCACATTTTCTTAATACTGGCATTAAAATACTTTTTTGTTCATTGCTGGACCCATGCCCAAAACAGGTCTTCTTCTTCTGATGGGGATGGGGAATATGGATTCTTCTTCTGATGAGGATGTTATATGAATAAATCTACGAATGAGATAAGGATAATAAGCCATTGTCATGTACAACCCTATAATAATTTCCGGCACTAAAACATCATACAAACTTCCTTTTGTACAGGAAATTGATTTGAAATTCGGCATACGGGGCTGGGATATCTTGATAGAAAATGATGAGTACATAATGTATTTATTCCATTATTCCAGTTGTTTCCAAATAAGCTATGAATCAAATTGACGACGCAGTGTTATTTGGGTTATTTGTAGGTGTATTCGGTTCGTGAGTGGAATATGGAAGCGGGGAAATGCTATACACGTAATTAATTTCGTGATGTTGGGATCCACTGTTAATATCTCTTGATCTCTTGCAGCGCGCCGGCGCTAAGCCCCGTGATCATTGACCGACACTCATTTACTGTACCGGATGACCCCACAATTATAGAATTATATAGATTTAATATAGGAAATGAAATATCTAAATAACTTATAAGCTAATAAAAATATAAATTATTCGATAACTTCATTTCATACCTTCCCATCTAACCCCGATGGAAAGCTATGAAATCATTACTTTGACTTAACAGTCAAAGGAATAACTCTTATCTAATCAAATATCAATTGTATAAAGCCCATAAGGCAACAAATTGCAAAGAAAACTGATGTATGTAAACTTTCCATACGAACTACGCAACATTTTGCAACTATTCCCTAACGTCGCATAAAGACTCATAAACTTTCCATGGAAATCTGAAAAGTTGCATAACAATTGATAAATTAATAATAAAATTACCCCCTCCCTAACCAATACACGGCTCTACTATAAAAGCCAAAGCTAATTCAATTGATAATAACCCCACTATATGTGGCATACGAATAAACACATAAATATAGAAACAGCCCCCATACTATTCATGTCGTTACTACAAGTTATCGGTACTACTTACTAGCCTTTGAAAATACTTACAAGAAATAATCGTCAAGTGAATTAGCTTCAGTCAGATAGATATCATAGTTAAAATAGGAAGCCTAAGTATTGGTTTAGGAACGGGATTTCGATATAAACTGTGACTTTTTATTCTCTACTTCACCTACACTGCTCTTAAAGCTATCGAAAGGGGTTCAGACTGCCTTTACAGTCCTCAGTCTGCACACTGGTCCTTCGAGCCGGATTGATCCTAAGCTCAATAGAATAAAATGTCACAAAGAAACGAAAGTCCGTCTCCGTCGTCAGTAAGGACGACCGACACCCCCGGTGGTATTACCGATACCTCGGAGCAGAGCTCCGAAACGACCACGACCCAGACCTCCGAGTCGTCGAGGGTCACCAGAAGTGCTGCTAGAAGCGGCGCTACTGCGCCGTCGTTGGCACCTCCGCAAGCGCCTCCTGGTGCTGGGCGGAAGCGGCTGGTGGCGGCGCAGCCCCCTGGAGCCTTGCCCGCGCCTACTGGCGCACAGCAGGCTCCAGCTCCGGAGCTCCACTACAAAGTGCAACAGGCGGGCCCTAGTCCCGGCCCGGCTTCCGCGCTCCTCGCGGGCGCCGCCGGCGAGACCCAGGACCCCAACCAAGCACGAGCCCCCGCCGATGTCGTAGCGTCGTCAGAGTACGACGCACAACGGTCGGTGATGGCACCGAGTACCGTGGTCGAAAAACCCATTGCGCCCAGAAAGACGCAATCAAAGGCCTCATCGCGGAAGTCGACAAAGGAGAGGCGAATCCAATTGGCAAAAGCGCGGGAAGTGCTAGCTGCAGCCAAACTAGTAACGCTTGAAGCGGAGCTAGAAACTAGTGAAGAAGAGGACAACGCAAGTGCCACGACGGAAGTGGATACAAGCCGGCAGGTCGAGACCTGGTTGGACCGGCACCACCTCCCAGCCCTTGATTTGAATCCCCATAATTTTTCTTCTCAGTTACAGTATACGACGGGAGCGCCCGCTTTTACGCAGGCGCCCGGCGCGCATGCGCCGCCCGTCCCTGCGGCCACGATGCCCCCCGCGCCCCCTGCGCCCCCTGCGCCCCCTGCGCCGATGTACGCCGTGCCACTACAAGCGCATGCGCCGCCCGCGCCTGCGCCTACGGCCACGCAGTACCCAGCGCTCCCGTCCGCCGTGCTTCTCGGCTCTGCGGGACCCGCTGCGATGGATGAACTGGCGGTACAACCGTACGCGCCGAGCAACGACATCATGACCATCACAGAAGCGATCCGGAATGCCATACTGGCAAGCAAGCAAGATCCCCATTCAAGAAAAACGGCGGATCTACCAGTCTTCACAGGTTCCCGACGGCAATGGCTGTCATTCAAGCAGGTATATACGGACACTGCCCCGTACTACACGCCGGGCGAAAATACGGGGCGACTGCAGACAGCTACCCGAAACCTGAAAAATACGGCGATAAGTGACTTCGTCATATCCGGTGCCAAGCCGGAACTCATTATGGAGAAGTTGGAAGAGTGCTACGGCAACACGGCGACTCTTGCGGCACTGGAATATAGAAATCTCCGTGAGCTGCCCAAGCTCACCGACAGCGCGCAAGACATCTGCTCGTTCTCGCTCAAGGTCGGAACGATAATGGCTATGTTACAACTCGTCGACGCCCATGAAAGCAGATATAGCTCTGAAGTCCTGCGATCGCTCCATGATAAGCTCACAGTGAACTTACAATCAAAGTGGTATACCTACTCAGCTGACAAACCGAGGCGCGAAAGCGATGTCATGCTGATGGTAAATTTTATGCGAGAAGAAGCCAGATTACGAGAACCGTATACCGTAATCAGCGACGCAACCCAGGTGCCGCCGCGCCATCAGCCCTTCCAGCAACGAAGCCACTACAACGCGCCCTACGCACCGCGCCCGCCCGGCCAATTTACACGGTACAGTGCGCCACATACATATCCGCAGCCCGCCACCGTCGCGCAGCCGCGACCCGAGAGGACCCATACCGCCACGGAGAAGAAATGTCCGGTATGTGAGAGTACACAACATAGTGGCGGCAGAGAGTGCGCGACGTTTTTAGATATGTGTGTAGATAAACGGCGGGAGATTGCGAAAACGGCGCAGATGTGTTTCAAGTGTCTACATCTCTGGGAAAAGCGTCATTTTTGCAAGAAAATGATTTGTTCAGTGCCTAACTGCGGGAAAAATCATCATGTGCTAGTGCATAAAGACAATATTAAATTAATTACAGATACAGTTGTGAGTGAAACAGTGTTGTGTGCATGGACCCACAATGACTCTCCCTCCATCGACCCCGTCCACTGCGCCGCCGGGCCCGCAAAGAAGCCCACCTACGCAGCGAGCGCGCCGGACGGAGTCTACGCTGCGCCGCCACTGCCAACCAGTCCGCCCGCACCTACTGGTGCCGCTCGGAAGCAGCTGGCAACCGCGCAGCACTCAGAAGCCCTGCGCGCGCCTAATGGCGCACAGCGGGCTCCCATGCCGGCCCCGCGACTTAGCGCGCCGGCGCCCGAGCCGCCACTCGTACTACACACGAGTGACGTCGGCCGGGCCATCATCACCAATCAGCGCCCCCGACGCAGCGCTCGCCGAGCGCGATGCTGTCGGTCGCGCCGCCCAACACAGCACTCAGAAGCCCTGCGCGCGCCTAGTGGCGCACAGCGGGCTCCCATGCCGGCCCCGCGACTTATCGCGCCGGCGCCCGAGCCGCCACTCGTCCTACACACGAGTGACGTCGGCCGGGCCAACAGCACCGATCGGCGCCCCCGACGCCGCACTCGCCGAGCGCGACGCCGTCGGTCGCGCCGCCCAACCGCGCAGCTCCCAGAAGCCCTACACGCACCTGGTCGAGCACAGCGGGCTCCCATGCCGGCCCCGCGACTTATCGCGCCGGCGCCCGAGCCGCCACTCGTACCTCACACGAGTGACGTCGGCCGGGCCATCAGCAACAATCGGCGCCCCCGACGCCGCGCTCGCCGAGCGCAACGCCGTCGGTCGCGCCGCACAACCGCGCAGCTCCCAGAAACCCTACACGCACCTGGTCGAGCACAGCGGGCTCCTACGCCGGCCCCGCGACTTATCGCGCCGGCGCCCGAGAGGAAAGCGCGCCGCCCACGGCGCCCGAGAAATCGCAGTGACGCGCCTTACACACCGCGTCCGCGCCGCCCACGGCGACAGCGCGCCGCCTGCGCCGCAAGTGACACCGCAGCGCGAGGACAGCGCGCCGCCCACGGCGCCCAAGAAATCGCAGCGACGCGCCTTACACACCGCGTCCGCGCCGCCCATGGCGACAGTGTGTCGCCTGCGGCGCCCAAGACAGCGCGCCGCCCACGGCGCCCGTGTCATCACAGCAGACCTGAGCATCGAGCCACAACAGCCGACGTCTGCGTGCATCAGGCAGCATCAACGAGTCACCGGCACCGGCGAAGTTTCCTATGACTAAGGTCATAGTGGCGGGAGAATGTACCGGATGACCCCACAATTATAGAATTATATAGATTTAATATAGGAAATGAAATATCTAAATAACTTATAAGCTAATAAAAATATAAATTATTCGATAACTTCATTTCATACCTTCCCATCTAACCCCGATGGAAAGCTATGAAATCATTACTTTGACTTAACAGTCAAAGGAATAACTCTTATCTAATCAAATATCAATTGTATAAAGCCCATAAGGCAACAAATTGCAAAGAAAACTGATGTATTTAAACTTTCCATACGAACTACGCAACATTTTGCAACTATTCCCTAACGTCGCATAAAGACTCATAAACTTTCCATGGAAATCTGAAAAGTTGCATAACAATTGATAAATTAATAATAAAATTACCCCCTCCCTAACCAATACACGGCTCGACTATAAAAGCCAAAGCTAATTCAATTGATAATAACCCCACTATATGTGGCATACGAATAAACACATAAATATAGAAACAGCCCCCATACTATTCATGTCGTTACTACAAGTTATCGGTACTACTTACTAGCCTTTGAAAATACTTACAAGAAATAATCGTCAAGTGAATTAGCTTCAGTCAGATAGATATCATAGTTAAAATAGGAAGCCTAAGTATTGGTTTAGGAACGGGATTTCGATATAAACTGTGACTTTTTATTCTCTACTTCACCTACACTGCTCTTAAAGCTATCGAAAGGGGTTCAGACTGCCTTTACAGTCCTCAGTCTGCACATTTACGTCTAAAATCCTATCAGAGTATTAAAAAAATCGGCTAGGCCAATTGCAAGTTATCAGCATTTCTTCCATATGTCGGGTTTTTTATGGTTCACCAATTAACTTGTATTCTAGTAGTACAGTCACTTCCCAAAGTTTATTACTTAAAAGGTACTCACATTTTAAACGAGTAGATGGGGTATAATATAATGCCTCGTTGCTTTTCTCCTGGATTCGGTTCACTAAACTTTATTACATCTTCTGTTAAAGTAACTGGCATAAGATTTTACATTTTCTTATTTCGGGTTTAAGTAATCATACCTAATGCTTAAGACAAAAGAACTTTGGGAGAGTAGGTATAATATTATATTATATTTTATATCAGAGCTCATTAATCAATTAGGATAAGTACATTGAAAAATGAGGCCTTCACTCCTAAAGAATTTATGAAACCCGCGGGAATCTTAAGAAAGGCAGCAAACAAGTCTCTTATAAAGTACGATCTCGAAAAAAAATTTAATGTTGAGACGAAACAATAATGCAGAGAATTCAAGTTGAAAATCAATGGAAAGGGTCCTCTCGGTGCGGCATAAGCTCTTTGAAAAAAGTTTCCAGTTTGAATTGACTTTCCCTGTTCGAGGCTGAAGTTTTGGTATGCCTCAGTTGGTCGTATCGCGGGTGACCCATTTCAAATGTCATTGTTAAGTCGACATGTAGTCTCCACGTATACACCTTCACAAAAGAGGATCTGTCGTTACTTGCAAACTTTACTGTTACACACGAATTCCGGACCTCATGAATTGTTAAAATTTTATCTATAGGTACATCGAAGATCTTTATTTGGTATATTTATTGGTCAACAGTGTTTCGCCTTAGGCCCGCGGAATCGTTCAAATAGACATATCCCGTGTTTGACGTCAAGACATCACCTTTCTATGTCAATAATGGTACTATACAATGTATGTAGACCTCATCCTCTTTTATTTACGTCTAGAGTTATACGAGTATAATGAAAACACATTAACCTCTCACTTATAATTCAATTCCAAAACCGGACAGATTTCATTTTGATTACTTTATTATTTAAATATTGTTTCGTAAATACATGAAGAAGAACTCGTGTAACTAGTGATACTTATTACGCTAAGTTTTATTGATACAAATACCTATCCTTCAACCAAAATATAGTAATCGCAACGGATGTATGTCGTTATATTTGGAATTTAATTACAAATCGGAATAGGCAATTTTTAAAATTGCGAGTATTTCAAGATTTTGCGTGTAATTGATGTAAAACCGTTGAAAGAATTTACATAAAACTTGGAACAGTAATAAACCAAATCCGGTAGGTCAGAAAACAGTTTATTGTTTCCTGTTAAAGCCGTTTTTAAAAGGCACTATGTAATAAAGCTTTCCTCACTAATGATTTAAATACTCTACTAATACGAAGCTGATATATGTACAAATATATGTAGAATATTTTATGTTGTCATTATTATTGCTATGGTGTTTAAATAAACGCACAGGTTGGACAATGCCATCTCTGTAAACTGTGCATTGAGACAGGTGTGGTGGCAGAGAAGGACGGGGAGTGGGATGGATAAAAGATGGCGGGGTGGTGATTTTAAAATAAATTTAACTAATAGTACTAAAGTGTTTTTATGTCGTCCATTTAATATCCTACATATATATTAAAATTACAGGAGCATTGTGCGTGTGTCGGACTACACTCAATTTTTAGAGGTTTTTTCGAGATAATTTTATTATAGAATACAAATAACCCGGAAAAATCCGTTAACAATCCCTCCACACAGCGGCTGGGACTCTTTGATATTTTTTTCCAATATCCATAGCGTGTGTTCTAGTTCAGTAGGTGCTTCGAAATTCCATTCGTTTACGCGGAAATTTTAATGATTTTTGACGGAAAACCAGTCGTCTTTTTTATTGATGTTAGGATTTTTATTCTTCTACTAATGTCGTCAATACAAATCGTACTCGTACAAATACATACATACCGATTAAAATGTCTTTGACACTGGCAAACTAAACAATGTTAGAAAATTAAATAAATACTTGACTGAGGGGCTTCACTGAGCACGTGAGCAGTTGTACACATAGTCAGAACTTTCTTGCTATTGTTATGTATCTACTAAGTATCATTTTCAGTTTTAATTTTTCTAGAAACAACAGAGCACTCCGTTTGTTTACTTAATGACGTAGTTTGTACAATAGTTACGATTTTAGAAAAGATATGTACCTACTTGTTTTCTAGGGAATTCAGGCACTTGGTAAGAAGGTAAGAACAGCACGACTGGCCGTAGCAACAAGCTTTTACGATGCATCCGAGTTTTGTTTATTTAATAATCTAGTTAAAAAAAAAACAATTCCCTATGTATTTATCATCTTTTTGTACATGTAAAACGTTGACTAATTATTAAAAATATTTTTGATGGTTTAATATTATAATTGTAAAGTCGTCATGTCTCCAGATAAATATATTCAAATAAAAAGAATAATAAATATCAATAATTAAATCAGGTTGTAGTTTTGTGTATCCTATAATTACCGAAACTATTTCAAAGCCAAGTAAAGCTAAAAAGGATTGAATATGTAGTATATGGATCTACTCCTTTGACAACTTTTGATAGAATTTTCGCTGGGTTGTAGTTAAGTATGCCAGCTGTTACGAAATAATTGATAATTATCCCCGGCGTTAAGTCGTAGGTTAATGAAGGTGCTTGGCACGGTGTCATGCCGTACAGTCAGCGCCAAATATCACACAGAAGACAACGAGTATGCAATAACCGAATGAGACCTTAACATGTAGAAGTTGAGTATATTATAGTAATTTTTCATCTTACCTGATGTGTTGCTATAGATTCACTGGTGTACACATGTGGAACTATGTTTGTAGTTGTCGTGCAGGTCTTCCGGGAAGTAATCCGTCTATTAATATTCATTGTCAGTGAAGCATCTCGGTTTCGGCACCGTACCGAAGCCCCCTTCTTGAATATTTTGCTGAGTTTGCACGCTACTTGGAATTTTAATTTAAATGTGAACACTGGAATGGCGTGTATCGTTAGATAGTCGAAGGTCGAAGTTGACCTATAACAAAATACTTTTCTAGATAGTTACTTAAGAATATGCTTGTTTAGTGAGTCAGTTGTGTCCCATGTCTTATGCCAGATAACATGTTCAATCTATTTTTAATCCCTTATTTTAAGCCCCTTTTACAAGACTTTACTTACATTAAAAGCCGACTTTTTGTGTAACATCTTTTTAGGGGCACCAGTTTACACTGGGTATTGTTAGTAATTAGTAAGAACTTTATTAGATGCGCTGAATGAAAACATGTTTTACAAATCGATATTCTTACCATCCAATTTGCATATGAACATTGATCTCTCTCGTAATAAAAAAAAAATTGGTTGCATTTAGTGTGAGTACAGTTTTTGTCTCTATATTCATTTATTGGACTTAAATACCTAAACTCGAACAATGGGAAGAGTGCATCAAACTGAAAAAATGTTTTCCCAGTGGGCCAAATTAACAGGGAAATGCATTTAAACAAAAAGGCGAGACGCGTAATGACCTTTACACAGCTCTCAAAATCCGAGGGAACATTAATTAAAGTCTTAGTAACATAGATTAAATACTTTTATTGTGCCATTTGTGCTCAGATTTAGTTTATGTACTTATTTAGTTAGGTAAATTAATTAATTATTATTTGGTTATTGAATAAAGAGTCTAAATTAGTTTTTTACTGGTTGCTTCTTTCAATTTCCTGTAATATTCATTTTCTGGTAAAGTTAGAATCAATACCATTGAGTATAATATTGTAAATAAATAGTTGGTACACATTCGGAGAACATCGTAAACTAGACAAATACATTTAAGTAGGTCATTCATATACAAAATTGATAAACGCACCGGGGACACTCTAAAATTATTTCGTTTCAATGTTATCTTCGTTTCAGTGGTCGACTTCATTAAATTAATTACGATTATTCTTGAATTAGTCAATAATTACTGAATGAACCCAACGCCCTGCCGATATGCTCGCGGGCGTTAAACCAACATTGCTTCCATCGCTCCAAATATTCAAAATGGCAAAACAATACGTGTAATCGAGAGGCTGTTCACGTGTAATCCGTTTGTTTGTGATCGAGATACGCTTGCAAAATGGTCAAAGTGCACTTCACTATGAACGGGAAAAATGTAGCGGTGAATATTTTGAATTTTGTTTTGCATACAAGGAGGTTTTCAATCTAGTTTTTCAATGTTTTATTTAAATACGCTTAGTTTGTTTCAGCTATGTATTTGATGCAACGTTACCACAATATGGTTGGTATATAATCAATGTCGTGGTACGTGTAGAGTGATTGTGGCTGGAAATTGAAAACCCCAATTTTATTCAGCTCGTTCCAAACTGCAAATAGAAAAGGGACATAATGAAATATCTCCGCAAAACATTGTTAAGTTTATATATATTTTTGGAACCTGTAGGAAATAGTGTAAAATGGGCCCTTTTTCGCAAATTTCTCGTTTTGATAGCTTATTATCTCGATTCATGTAATTAAAAACGATTCGGATGTCCAATTATTTATTTATTTAGTTTCTAGTGAGGCCACATGATGCAACCAGTAGGTATCAGATGTACTGTTCGTATGTATTGCAAGATGTAGGGCCTTAATCCGCTCTAGACGTGGGTCAGGTGAAAATATATTTTTATCATTTACATAGGGGTCCATGGCCGTCAATAGAATAGACAATTTTATATCCAAGCATTCATTCTTCGTCCTTTTTTATGACCACTTATACGTTGCAGGTGAATGAGTACTATAGATATATCTATCCCATAATAATGCTATGAATAGATAACATAGTCAAATATATATAAATCAGAGCAGTAACTTCATATAAAACGAATGTATAAACAAAGTAAAAACTGCAGGCATGGAATATAAAAAGCAACGCCAACATCTCCTAAATTCAATGTTAAGCATTTGTTTTTTAAGCTTGAATGAAATTAAAATTCTTGCTTGGAAAAAATGGCTCTGGACTGGGTTATCTAAATTGCCAAGCGAGCTAAAAGGAATACCTTAAAACACTATTCCCTCCTAAGCTGAAGCACAGTCTAGGAATAGGCCAGACTAATTGGGTATTCTGAGTGCTCGTATTGAACGTTTGGAATTACTGAGTCGCTAAATCAACCTTTTGCCTGTTAATGATATTCTTCGTTTAACCAAGGTTTTGTAGGTATTTATGTATCCGATGGACGTCACTTTGAAAGCGAGGTCAATCCGTTGAGATATTGGCTGTTGCGCCGGAAGCGCTATTTCTCTAGTAAAAAAATATTGAAATCGTTGACCGCTCTTATGAATCTTATGATCATATTAACGTCGATGTATTGTATAATTAGAACCAGTCATTCGACATTGAGAGGGTAGAGGGTAAAAGACAGTAAATTCTTGCCCATGACCCTTCCAGTATAGGTTCACAGGTGATTTGATATATATTGTTTTTAGCTATGATTAAAGATAATCTCTTTCGCTGTTTGACCAGCTTTCTTCCAAGAATGTCAGGGGTTTCTAGGGTTTCGTATCCAAGAGTATGTACAGAATATTACTAGGCCTCCGCTGTCTGTCTGTCCATGCATCGGTCTGTCTGTGTACAGTGCTCAACTCTTTACCGGAAATAAGTAAGTACTTGACACTTATAAAATGTGTACTACTGTGCCGCAATAGTAGGTAACAAATAATAAAATCAATAAAGAAATGGGGTCCTCATACGTAGGTCACTCGATAAGTTTTGAGATGCTCGAAATTCGAAAATGGAACGCACCTGAATTATATGTTTTTAAAAAGCAAATTTATTTTAAAATAGAACACAAGTTGCCGATTTGCTCCAATTTAAAAAATGAATATGTTACAGTCATTTTTCTAAAACGGTTCCCGCGTTTCTTCTTTGTAACGATGGAGCTTAACCGCGAACATTTGCGTGCTATGATATTTTATGATTTTAAATTTGGTTTATCTGAACAATTGTGTTTGCAACGATTGCAGTCAGCGTTAGGAGATTCTGCTCCTTCACGGGCAACAGTTTTTAGATGGTTCAACGAATTTAAAAGGGGTAAAAAGCAGCCTCGAAGATGACCACCGCAGTGTTCGCCCGCAAACAGCAGTAACTGCAGAAACCGTGTGGACTACTGAAATGTTGGTGCGAGAAGGTCCACGAATAACATACAAAGACATACAGAATATCTTATGCGTCAGTTCGGGGAGCGTTAGCATCATTCTACATCAACATCTTGGAGTAAGGAAGCTCTGTTGTCGTTGGATACCACGTTTGCTCTCCGATACTGAGAAACAGGCTCGTGTAGATTGGTGTCGTGAGATGCGTCTACGATTCGACAACGGGACATCGCGGCGTGTATCGGAAATAATTACAGGTGACGAAACATGGATTTACCAATATGACCCGGAAAACAAGCGGCAATCGTCAGTATGGGTCTTCTCAGAGGGAAAGTTACCAACAAAACTACAAAGACCTCGTAACGTCGGCAAAAAAATTGTAGCTAATTTCTTTTCACGGGGCGGACATTGATCAACATCAATGCTGAAAAATTATAGGTCAGTTAACTCTGATTGGTATACTACAGTAGCAATGCCGCAAGTTTTCAAAGCAGTGCGAGAGAGGAAACCAAAGACTGGACTTCGAGGAATCTTGCTGAATCACGATAACGCCTCTTCACATACGTCCCTTAGAACAAAGGCGTTTATTGAGAAAGCTGGGACAGAAACCTTACCACATCCACCCGACAGTCCTGACTTAGCTCCCTGCGATTTCTTTTTGTTACCGGTGGTGAAAGAAAAAATAAAAGGGAAGTTTTTTTTCGAGTGCTGAAGAAGCCGTGGCTGCATATGAAGAAGCAAATGCGGACCTATCTGATGAAGACTGGCAAAAGTGCTTCCAAAGTTGGTTAAGACGAATGGAACTTTGTATAGAGAGTAATGGAGAGTATTTTGAAAAAATGTACAATAAATAATACTAATATCGAAATAAAACAATTTAACGGATTATATCGCGTATATTATCTCATTTTAGTTCCCGACGTTTCAGAAGCTTTCCAGCTTTCCATGGTCACGGGAGGACTGAGAAAAGATGTATTTTCCTCTGTCAAAGTTACAATTTGTGCAAACTACCCATTTTTTTGAAAAAACACAAATAAAGGTGTACATACATGCCAGATGGGCCTAAGCTGTAAAGACAGTTACACATGTGCCAGAAGGGCTTAATTAGTTTATTCTAATAATTTACCAAGCAGCATTTCACAAATGAGGCGTACAGAGGAGAAAAGAAACGCTGCAAAGAAAAACTCCCAGGCTACCTCATTACTAATTATAATATTTAAAAAACAGAGACTATTAAACTACTTTTAAACAGATAAGATAGTTTACACCGTTCGGAAATTAAGGTTTTTCAGTCATGTGTCTCGCTTGTTCCTTGATGAGATGTATTACAGGATCCCAAGCTGGTGGTAGTGACAATCCATCTTCTCTATTGAAATTAGGATCCTTTTTAATCTCAATAGCCTCGCGTAGCATCCTGGGAAAATATCTTTTTTCTTTGGCAAGGATAAAAGGTTTATCAAACTTAATTGAGTGGTTTGGTTTGTCAATGACATGTTCACAGACTGCAGACCTATTACACCGACGGTGCTTGAGACCTGCTATGTGCTCCTTCACCCGGGTTGATACACTGCGTTTCGTTTGACCAATGTATGAAAGACCACACTCGCAGTCCAGCTTATAAATGCCTGCACTCTGCAAAGGGGTGCTACTCTTCACGGGTCTAAGGTATTGAGAACGGTCTCTATTGGTTCCCATAAAGTTTGAAGTTCGATTTTTGAAGTGAATAACGTTGTACGTCAGAATATTTTTTAGTCATATTGTCATAAGTCATAAAAATGAACAGTATAAATCGGTGGTTAGATTTTTGTAGGTCATAATTATTGATAGTCATAAAAGTCGATGCCCATACCATTTAAAATACATACAGCATCATTTCCAGAATGTTAGAAGCAATAACCTTCCTTATTATAACTGTTACAACGTCTATATTCGCAAGTTGTAATGATTGGTTGTCGTGTGATTACGTCAATGTAATGATGTTGCTAGACTTATAAATGTTGAAGTAGCAATTCAAATTATAATTATAAGTCCTACATTTGTGCCTATAAAGCTACCGCGCGGTTCGCTCGCTTCGCTCGCTCGTTAGGGTCACAACTCAACCTAACACTCCTCCTCGCTTCGCTCGTCGTCGTACCTAACCTAACCGAAGTCGGACTTGGTAGCAGTCGGTGTTATGGTTTTATGATAGCTCGGCTCGCGCGCTGTAAGGTCACAGTTCAACCTAACACTCCTCCTCGCTTCGCTCATCGTCGTACCTACACTGACCTGCCTTAGAGTCGAGTAGGTAGGGAAGTTTTCTAAGTTGCATCATAGTCCATAAATTTGTTAAGTTAAACTAAGGAAAGTCATAACTTCGTAATGAACATTCAGTTTTTTAGATGTAATTCGGTTAGTTATTAAAACGATATGAGTAAGAACCATTAGTAGGTTAAAATATATGCCTTTAAATATCTGAAAAATTATTGATAGACCTTTAAATGTTATAGTCAGCAATTTTAAAACTTTTGTGATTAGAGTATTTAATGTTATAGGTTATTAATGTTAGATCTATTAAGCGTTATACTTAACAAAAATTATGACTATTGATGCTTATGTCAGTAAATGATATGGATATCAATTTCTGACTAACGAAATTCGGAATAATAAATATATGGAAAAGAAAGGGATCCCGTATTGAGACACCTTCTTCAACGGCTTGAAATATGTTTTTATAGAAACACGCTTCAAGATGTTTCCGATCTTGTCTGTGACCCCTTTCACATATGGTAATACAGCAGGTTTACGCTCGACTGTTGGTTTCTTCATACTGGGATTCTGCTTGGAACGTGGTATCTGGAGCTCGTTGGCTCGAAGCGCACGTTTGAAATTCTGTAACTCAGCAGTCAGATGTTGATTGTCGCAGATACCCCTGGCTCTCTGAAACAAAGATTTACCCACTGTAGCAAGTTGACAGGGATGGTGGTGAGATTTGCCATTCAAATACCTATCTGTATGCGTAGGTTTCCTATATACAGTATGACCTATGTCATTTTTAGGACCTCTAATTACTAGCACATCTAAGAATGCAAGTGAATTTTGATTTTCCAACTCCATAGTGAATTTAATTTTACTATGCATGTAGTTCAGATGGTCTAAGAAAGCTGAAACACTAGATCTAGGTAAAATAGTAAAGGTATCATCTACGCATCTTTTAAAGATCCTCGGCTTGACAGGTGCCAATGAAAGCGCTCTCTCCTCGAAGTCTTCCATAAAAATATCGGCGACGACAGGAGACACCGGAGACCCCATTGCCACACCATCAACTTGCCCGTAGAATTCACCATTCCATAGCATATAGCCAGATGTAAGGCAGTGTTGTAATAACTCAGCATATTCTATTGCCATCTGTTGTTCATCCAATCTTCTTTTCACAATTTCGATACATTCTTGAACTGGTAGGCATGTGAAGAGAGACTGGACATCAAAACTGACCATAACTTCATCATCAGTTAGTCTCAAATCCTTAATCTCACTGACAAAATGGTATGAGTCCCTTGTGTATGCTTCCGTCTTCCCTCGCAGTAAAGAAAGCACACCTGCTAAGTGCCGAGCTAATCGATCGGTAGGAGCATCGATTTGACTCACAGATTTAGCACCAGGTTTATGTATCTTTGGTAACCCGTACAACTTTGGTGGCACCGGGCAAGAAGGCACTAAACTTTTCACATCCAGATTAAGATTTTCAGAGTGCTTACTTATCAGCTCGGCTGTCGTTTTTACTACTTTCGCCGTTGGATCTCGCTTAACAAGCTTGTATGTTGTAGCGTCTGACAAAAGTACTTCCACTTTCTGGTTGTAATCACGAGTATCCATAACAACCGTCGCATTTCCCTTGTCAGCTCAATAATATACGCGATATAATCCGTTAAATTGTTTTATTTCAATGTGTAATAATCGCGGAAACAGAAGAAAATATTAATACTAATATCTTCAATAGTTTTTTTATCTCAAAATTTATAGAGTAACCTACGTACAAGAAATGCGTGAACAGGTTGTCTGAAAGAGATCGTTTTCTAGCGATAAGGCCATTGATTTGATCCATTTGAGCCATTGAAGATTGTTAACCATTTCTCATACTGTTTTAGATTTAAACGTCTTATGTTATTTTCTTTTGGTGTTCAATTACGAGTGGGTACCTACTAGCTCTGTATTCAGGAGGAGAAGTCAATTCAAGCAAATTCAAAAATGAGTACCATTAAATTGCGAGATTTACCTTGACTACCCCTGAATTATTATATAAAATTAAAGAAGTTTATATAGCTTTGATTCCAGTAAAGGCCTTTTCATTGAACGTAATTTCATTGGTGTTCTCAGGTATTCTTCGTACGTGTGTGTTTATGTAAGCAAGCTGGAGAAGGATTTGCTTTGTCGGTCGTAAATCCGTTGGCCGACTCCGCTTATTTGATTACGCGGAGCCGTGCTGGCCGAGACATAACCAAGTTTATTACCTTCTTTGTATAAGTTCCGCCCCAAACCACAAATGAGATAGGTTGATCCATTTTATAGCTCCCTTATAATTATCATAATGTTCATTCATAATTCATTTCTGAGGCGTTATTTTGCTCCCGTGGTATTTTCGACGTTATTATCGTAGAGAAAGTAATGCCAAGGCAATTTACTATATTTGCCTGAGAGATGATTCAAGTAATCGACTTGGTTGTATCTCCAAGTAGTTTTTCTCGTATTATTTAGCAGTAGCGACGCGTCAAACAGTCAGCAGTGAACCATAGTCTTCATTAGCTTTGGCTCGCGAACTCACTGGCGTGGTCAGTGTATTTCGCATATCGCTCGCTTTGGATACCGTGCATTTTTTCAGAACATATGCCTTATATTTAGCACTCTTTGACAGCGATATGCAAGAAAAAAATACGACACGTGCGCTTAAGTTCGTGACTACTACAAAGAAGCAGAAAACATTTTCAAAGTAACTTACAGTATTATCAGATTCTCTTATCCCGTTTTTTAATGAACAAAATTATGGATAGTGGTACATTCATTTTCGGCTAATATAACTAGTATCACACCAGTACAGAAAAGTCTCTAAATAAACGAGTGTTATTCGTAATGGGGTCAGGAAGGACCGGGTTATTAATTGCAGAAAAATCTGCTTATTATTGTCTGTACAGACAATAATACTACCTAAGTACCTACCTATATACTAGTAGATATGGAGGCACCAACTAACCTTTAATTTCAACTAGGAGTTAACATTATTCAATAAACTTTATGATTTAATGATACGCATGCCAAAGCCCTTCATCGTCATCTGCCTATATACGTCCCACGGCTGGGCACAAGACTTATCTTATGGATGAGAGCCCTTATAACACGTAAACTAGAGCTAAAACGACTGTATATATTTTTATACGTTACCAGTATACTCGTATTCGGCTTGTATTTATTACAGAACCTAGCTCATAGCATCATAACGTTGTAATAAAGATAAATTAGCACAGGATAACGTTTACAAGTGAACATGTCCTGTGTGCCTGAACCTATACAAGTGTTTTTTTCATACCCATTAAGTTTGACCCCATATTTCTAAGCCTACTAGTAACAACGGTCGTATGAAGGTGGTGGAGGTTAAAATATGTCGGACCGTTAATACCTTCCACACTGGAAAACTCTAGTTTACTTTAGTGGAGGTTTCTTCAACAAATTCACCAAATTCACTTTCATCTTACCTGGCGGTGGCTACAGAAGTAGTATAGAGCTGAACCTGTCGCTGTCGCTTGTACAACTTAATTGAAATTGAATCCCGCTCGGCAAGTGAAGCGGCTCGTATGTTCTGCATTTACCGTTGATGTTGAGTTCCGGTGTGCTTAGAACTTTATTTAGGCATTCCTGGTATTGAAATCACAAATTATACGCTAAGTAAACTGGCTTATAAAATATTTAGAATTGGTTTTCGGTTTTTTATAACTTGACTTTGAATCGGGTAGATCTGGCCTCCTTACTACCAGTAATGGGATTCAGTTGGCGGAGCGCAAACCCACATACAGATGTTGTCCGTACTACTTGAAGAAGGGGAGGACGCGGTGCACCAGGCACAAGGCCAGCGGGGTCAACTTGACTTGAGGCGTGGGAGAGAGAAAAAAACAGTCGGATAAATGCCACAGATGAAGAGTAGGCTGGTCACTACCGCCGGCGAGGTTGACGCTAAGATGAATTGAGTTACCGATGAGTTTGCAGTTCCTTTCGATGCCTGCTGTGATCATGTCATCCAGATCAAAGAGCGTGCCCCTAGGACGTCAGGTAAACCTACCTCTGAGTAAGCGGCCTCTTTGGCTTGGATCCGCTAAAGGCTCGGGAACTCAAATGAACCCGCTGCTCAGCCGCCTTCCTAACTAGGTAGGGGGTTTCTAAATGCCATTTTGAGAAAACCATACTTGGTGGGATCTAATTACGGCTGGTAAAAACCTATTCTGGATCATCTAGAGTTGTTAGAGATGAGACTTAGGTCAGTGAGCGAACGTTACATTTGCATAAGCCATAATTGGACGGACACATGTTTATTAAGAGATATCTTATTTTTCAGCAATATTTTAGTGCGCTTGTAGATCATCGGACTAAGACTAGGTTATTGGTTGTTATATGGATATAACGATCAAAGGGCAAGTATACGTAATTGCGCACACACGTGGTCCATACCAGGGATCGATCACGGTATCTTTGGATTACCGGATGAACGTCTCTACCATTCGATCATCGAGCACTGTGCCATGAATTTTACTTTGATTTTTTGAAAGGTTTAATCTTTGGAAGGTTTGAAGGTTTTTTCTTTATGTATAGAAAAAATATAGTGTTCATTTACCAAAATTAAAAACACAAATGTGTATATTTTATAAGAACTCGGCTATCGGAGTTTTATAAGTAACATTCAGCAGATCGAGTCTTTTTGGCTTATCAGAAAAAAACTGAGTATTATGTATGAAGGACGAGACTTCGTATACTCCAAGTTCCTAAGTAAAAACAAGTGTGTACTATACAGGTCAGATTTTATTTTTTCGGTAGATTATCGATAACTTTCTTTGGACTTCAATCACCAGGCGTAACATTGTGTTCTTCTAATTATAATTTAAGGTATAAGGTATACTCGTCAATCATGCACATGGTTCTTATAACTTGTTTTACTTAGGAACTTGGAGTATTTTGCAAGCGGTAGATTGTCTTACAAAATCCTTACAGAAAATGCGGTTTAAATGAGTCTGTGTAAAAAGAACTGGCGAATGCGCAAAATACATTACCGTTTAGCTCTATTGAAATTTGTCTCAGTCGGGTGTAGGTCTAAATGCATAAATGCAGCGGACAAGCGGTCAAAGGTCGAGGCGCATTTATTTCCCAAGCCCGTGCGGGGCAGAGCTAAATAGATTTGGTTTCTCGTATTGATCCGGGCTATTCGTAGCTTCGGCCTAGACGGACTGAAAAAGGTTCATGTTCAATTACCCCTCTGTTTCCGTAATTCTCACTGGCGAGAATGTTTCTGCACGTTTGAGAAGCTCCATGGTTTGTTGACAGTTGGAGTAGTTTTCATATAAAATCAGTAGGTTGATTTTTTGAGAGTCGATATATTTCCATGTTCGACGAGTTATAGAAAAAATATACTCAAACGAAAGTATTTCACGTTTGAATATTAAAAGCGTGAGGCCCAAGTTGCTCTTTTTCGGTCTCTCGTTTTATATTTAGGTTCCTTTTTATTTTTCGAACGATAGGGATTTTTTTGAGGAGATTATAGATTATTATACACCACCATATTGGTAATTTATGTTCCCTAAGCTAATCACCGATTTACTGCTCTTTGGGTTAAGTAGAATAGCTAAGTATATAATATTTACACACTCATTTACGCACGCAGACACTCACATCTACACATGCTGAAATGGTGCTTTACTGGGTTGATTAATAATTTTTATTTACGTCGTACATTTCCCGTTTTTAGGGTTCCGTACCAAAAAGGTAAAAAAGGAGCCCATATGGTGCGACTCTGTCTGTCTGTCTGTCTGTCTGTCTGTCTGTCCGACTTTTAGAGCGCCAAATCTCAAAAACTACTTATGCTATCTATTTGAAATTCGGAATATTTATAAACATGGTCAGCCCACATGTATTGAACAGAAAACCTATCTGTCTTACTTTTTTTTATCACCAAAAATCATTTTTGAATAACCCGGTTTGGTTAAGTTTGCCCTTCATTTGTATGTGACGCCATAGATACTAGGCAGACTTAACTCAAGCGGCAAGTTAAATCGGAATAAGAGAAAGTTTGTACGGAACCCTCGGTGCGCGAGTCAGACTCGCACTTGACCGGTTTTTTTATGCCTAAATTGTAAAGTAACACTTAGGAAACCACAGTTTTGAAGCTTATAATTTTTAGTTTGCGACCGACAGAACCCTAGGGCTCGGTCTGAAACTAGCGCTGTGGTTTGTGCCAAGCATATGCTGAAACCTTAGTTTCAGCCTATTGCCTGATAATTGTTACCAGTTTTAATTTTAATTTAAATAAATTATTGTTAAATCTTAATTTATTTATTTTTTATATTCTTGTGATATGCATAAGTTGTGGCAATAAACATTTTCCTGTTTCTGATTCTGAAGTACGAGTAGGATCCTAATATTTTGATGAAACTATTATAAGTATCAGCGTTCTATTAGTTAAAATTCCGATTTATAATCTCATTACGAAATAGGAAACGATAGGGTTAGTTTCATCATAACAAGAACTCGCACCAGTGGCGTCCGGGATTGACCACATAAATTCCGCGGTAATATCCAGGCGAGCAGGTGTCAGTGCAGGCAGCCGCGAGTATGCTGCAATCCAGTCCAATGGAAGCTCTCGTTTCGTAGTAGTGAAGTTCTGACCTTGGAGAGGTAAAAACAGAGCATAAAAAAATGTAATAGCCAGAACTTTGAGCACTTTAGGTTATCTAGAATAATCAATTAAATATCCCCTCAAGTATTTACGTTCTACTAACGTCAAAATATTTATAAATAGAAGTATTATCAATCCTGTAATTTCAGTGCTTCATGTTTAACCTCCCTTTTTAATATCGAGTAGCCAAAATTATGACACTAAAATTTCGAATGTCCGCTCCTTGTACTGGAAAGTGTTCAGCAATAAAGGTTATGCCAGCCTTAGTTGCCAATCATAAAATTGGGGTTGGCTCTAACTACCAACTCGACACCCCCCAAATTGGCGCAAAATAATTTCGGGTCCGCAGAGCCATTAAAAGCGGCCGATCCATAATTTTTAGGCCGCTCGTGTCACAGTTTATGGCCAATACTATGGCAGTGCCGAAACAGCGGAAATTTTGCATTATTTCTTCAAATTAATTCACCTCATGCATGTGCGGATATTGAATCGAATTCCGATTGCATTTCGAATTTTCAATCACTGTGATTTAAATTTTCGCACTTAAACATTGAAACAATACAATGCCTAACCAATACAATGTACATTTAATGAAACGTTTATTAGAAAAAAATGTAGTCAATTTATTGCTATTTCATAGATAACAGAAACCAGACGGTTGTCAAGAATTTAGCAAGTAAAACAAGCAGCTGAAGCAACTCGTACGTCCTATGTGATTTTCATCTAAGTGCTTCGAGAGACAGTCGCAAGATTAAAGTAAACGTGCACCCATGGTTGTGACACAAACAATATAAGATCTCTCTTCTATTGCGCAGACGTTGCACAAAAATTGTATTAAGCTCTCGTAAAGCTTCATATTTGGATACTTTTGAAGATAGCTACTTTAAATTTATTTGATTTCCGCTGACATAAATTTCTCAAAGCTTCCCCGCCTAGCTTTAATGCTAAAAAATTACTTGGAGCGCAATGGAGGCAGAATTAATGCATTCGTCCGAGAACGGGTCGCAGGTGACACGACTGTTCCAGCCAACTGATGTGTCTCACAAATGGAAGCCGGGCAAATTAACGAAAATGGACAAGATAAAGTTTCGACTTTGCATTCATAATAATAGATAGCTGGAGCTGACACAGATGAATATTCAACCATATTGGTAATTTCCAACGTCATTGACATAAAATTCAGTAGCGTTTACTTGATTCATGTTCCTCTTTTACGTAGTACGTGTAATGTTTTCTATCCGCCTGTAGGCTTTGAATGGTGGTGTATTTGTAGTTCGAAGATGCAGGGTCTGCATTAAAACTGTTCAAGCGCCCAAAGTAGGTAGTGGCTGTAAACAAACATTATATAAATCAGTCAGTTGTCAACCCCGGCTTTTCATTGAGTTTGCAAATATTATTACAGAATTCGTTTCAGCAACTAGCATAACAAAAAAGAACGCAAAATTCTACCCACCCAAATAATGTCGCTGAACAAATTCTATCATCCGAACTACCGAATTTCGCCAACTTTACGACACTTTTTTGTTTAATTCTGTTTATTTTCCTTCTCGCCGTCATTACGAGAGAGTTTTATATGTATCTTTTTAAATGAGCCTTCTCTGATTTACTTATTTCGTATATATTACTTCCATGTAAATGTAGGTTAAAGGTTCATGACGACATTTTTTATAGCTGATATATTCACTTTGCTATACAAGTAGGTACATGTGCAGACTGAGGACTGTAAAAGCAGTCTGAACCCCTTTCGATAGCTTTAAGAGCAGTGTAGGTGAAGTTGAGAATAAAAAGTCACAGTTTATAACGAAATCCCGTTCCTAAACCAATACTTAGGCTTCCTATTTTAACTATGATATCTATCTGACTGAAGCTAATTCACTTGACGATTATTTCTTGTAAGTATTTTCAAAGGCTAGTAAGTAGTACCGATAACTTGTAGTTACGACGTGAATAGTATGGGGACTGTTTCTATATTTATGTGTTTATTCGTATGCCACATATAGTGGGGTTATTGTCAATTGAATTAGCTTTGGCTTTTATAGTCGAGCCGTATATTGGTTAGGGAGGGGGTAATTTTATTATTAATTTATCAATTGTTATGCAACTTTTCAGATTTCCATGGAAAGTTTATGAGTCTTTATGCGACGTTAGGGAATAGTTGCAAAATGTTGCGTAGTTCGTATGGAAAGTTTACATACATCAGTTTTCTTTGCAATTTGTTGCCTTATGGGCTTTATACAATTGATATTTGATTAGATAAGAGTTATTCCTTTGACTGTTAAGTCAAAGTAATGATTTCATAGCTTTCCATCGGGGTTAGATGGGAAGGTATGAAATGAAGTTATCGAATAATTTATATTTTTATTAGCTTATAAGTTATTTAGATATTTCATTTCCTATATTAAATCTATATAATTCTATTATTATGGGGTCATCCGGTACATTCTCCCGCCACTATGACCTTAGTCATAGGAAACTTCGCCGGTGCCGGTGACTCGTTGATGCTGCCTGATGCACGCAGACGTCGGTTGTTGTGGCTCGATGCTCAGGACCGTGGTGATGAGACGGGCGCCGTGAGCGGCGCGCTGTCTTCGCGCCGCGGTGTCTCGGGCGCCGTGGGTAGTATGACGAGCTTCTTCGTAGGGCGGCGGAGGATGCCACCCTTTGTGTTGACGTCGACAACTCTGATGATGCCGTCGCTCCCTGGGTACGTAGCGACGACTCTTCCTCGTGGCCATGTGTTGCGAGGTAGCGTGTTGTCCATTATGAGGACCACGTCGTTGATGGCTATGACGGCACCTTTGTGTGAGGGGTGCCGTCTGTCCTGGAGGTATGGTAGGTACTCCCGGACCCATCTCGCCCAGAACATATCGGCGAGGCGTTGGGCGGCGCGCCATGTGACGCGTCCGACGACGTCTTGCTCGGTGAAGGTGCCTGGCGCGGGGTTCCACGCCGAGCCTCCCAGCAGGAAGTGGTTTGGAGTGAGGGCCTCTGGGTCCTCTGGATCGGTTGAGACGTGTGTGAGTGGTCGGTTGTTGACGATGAACTCCGCTTCGGCGAGGTACGTGGCGAGGACCTCTTCTCTGGGGTGCCGCTCATGCAGCACTGCTTCCAGGGCTCGCTTGGTTAAGCCCACGATTCTTTCCCACGAGCCGCCCATGAATGGGGCGGACGGCGGGATGAAGCGCCAGCTGATGCCTCGGTGAGTGGCCTCTGTATTGAGGCCTGGGGTCAGCGCGCGCCTCAGCTCCTTGTCGCTGCTTCGCAGGTTGGAGCCGTTGTCGGACCAGATTTCGGTCGGACATCCTCGGCGCGCGATGAATCTTCTCAGAGCCATGATCGCGGAGTTTGTGGTGAGTGAACCTGCAATTTCTAAATGCACAGCTCTAGTGGTTAGACAAGTAAATAATGCAACATACCGTTTTTGTGTGGTACGTCCGACAGTTATTGTTATCGGCCCAAAATAATCATGTCCGACATATGTAAATGGCCTCTTATGATGCGCGAGACGCGTGTGCGGATGATTACCGGTGGGTGGGCTCGGTGGCGTAGCTTTTCTTATGGTGCACGGCCGGCAGGCGTGTATTACTTGTCTCGTAGTTTGTCGTAGGTGTAAAATCCAGACTCGTTGTCGCACTTCGTTGATTACTAATTCGACGCGGCCGTGATGAAGTCGTCTGTGTACGTAATCTATGTACAGTCTCGCTGTAGTGTGTCGTCCATCAATCACGGGAGGATTTTTGTTGCAACTCACGTCGATTGCGGCGTCGATTCTACTTTTGAGTACGATGATTCCGTTTGATTCCAGTATCGCAAGTTTATTCAGCTTGCTTCCTTTTGATACTGGTTTTCCGCTGCTTATCAGGGCGAGGTCATCTAGGAAGACGTCTCGCTGTGCCGCTTTCCAAATAATATGTTCGGCGCTTCGTAGCAGCTCTACGGGAATTATTTTGTAGCTATCTTCGTAGCTCGTAGCGGGCGGCGTAGCGCTAGGTTTTCCCCGGCTACGAGTTTTCTTCCAATCTGGGTCCGCTTCGATATTTTTCTTGGTTCTTTTGTAATTAATTGTTTCGTGCTTTTTTCTGCATAATTGTATAAATTGTAGGACTCGTGCCGTTGATCTGACGTATTTTTCCCATTTGGAAAATCTCATAGCGGCCGGTATGGCGCGGCGAATGTCACATTCGTCGGTTTTCATGGCGTAGCACACTTTTTCTTCGCCGGTGGGCGTGGCCTCGGTCAGATTTTCCGTAGGCCATTTACTCGGGTCTTCATACAGGAAATCTGGACCTTCATACCATCTGTGTTTGGATGAGAAGTCGGCCGGTACATCTCGAGTGGCGTCGTCGGCCACATTCAACTTCGTAGGTACATATCTCCATTCGTTTACTTTTGAATGATCTTGTATGGCCGATATTCTGTGTGCTACGAACGGTTTATATGAGCGTGAACCATTACGTATCCATTGTAGGACAGTTTTGCTGTCGGTCCAAAAGGTTGTTGAGTCGGGTTGCCTTTCATGCTCTTTTTTCACCGCATCCGCCATTCGAGCGCCGATTACGGCGCCCATAAGCTCGAGACGCGGTATACTATGAGCCCGGATCGGGCAAACTCTTGCTTTTCCCATTATGAGAGTTATTTTTATTTCGCCGGAGGCACCTTTTGTACGCCAGTACAGTGCCGCCGCGAAAGAATCTTCAGATGAATCCACAAACACGTGAAGTTGTAGCTCTATAGCTTCCGTATAGCCGGCATAGGCCCGCGGAATAGCTATGTTGCGTAGGCATTCTAACCTTTTCAGCCAAATTTTCCATTTTTCCGCCAGGTCATCAGGTAGCTTTTGATCCCAGCCGATACCTCTGCGCGTAGCCTCTTGTAATATTATCTTAGCTCTCACTGTAACCACCGCCGCATATCCTATTGGGTCATATATCGACATGGCTATTCGGAGGGCTTGCCTTTTTGTAGGTCGTTGGTCCTTTATTAGTCCAGGAGGGAGTCGAGCGAGATCCAAATTGAAAGTTAGTTCATCCGATGCTGGCTTCCATATCAGGCCGAGAACTCGTTCGGTGGGCGTGGCTTCGGCTTCGTCCAGCGCGACCATTGTGTCCGCAGGGAGTCGCTCGGAGCCCAAAGCGGCCATCACGGCGGGCGAGTTGGACACCCATCCACGTAGCTCGAAGTTGCCTTCAGCGTGTATGTCTCGTACTTTGCTGGACACCTCGATCGCTTTCTGGTCGTTCTTCCATAACAGACCAACCTCGTACTGTTGCGGGCCGACTCGTCGGGCGGTTTCCTCCAGTTTCCGGGTAGCTCTTTCTTCCGGGTCCGAAGCGGGGCGAACGGGGTTTATGGCGATCGAATCAATACTGAAATAATAATCGAGTTTTTTATTTAAATTTTCGTCAGTATTAATATTATTTATGAAGTTTACACGGTGCCCGGGCTCTCTTGTTTGAGCCCCGTGGAGGGTCCAGCCTAGTACCGTTTTACTCGCGATCGGTTGATCGCATCGTCCTTTTCTTACATTTTCGGCTAATAATAACGGCCAGTTATCTTGACCTATTAATATGTTCGGGCGGGCGGTATGATACACGAGCTTATCTTTTATATCTTTTAAGTGATCACACTCGTTAATTACACTTTCACTCACATGTTGAGGAGATAAGGAAAGTTTACTCACGGTTCTCGCTTCAATTTTACTCGAGTTACCCTCTCCCGCCAGTTCTATGCGCACCCGCCGCGACGTGTTATTTTTCAGGCCTTTTTCCGTGAGCGCCTCAATGTGCAGTGGGTCGACTTCGCCGGGCGCTCCCACCTCCGCGGCTAGGGCTTCGTCGATCAGCGTGACGGATGATCCGTCGTCCAGCAGCGCCCAGGCGCCGCGGCTGCCGAGAGGGCCCCTTACCGCGACCGGGAGGATTTTTAAATACGATTGAGCTTTACGGGTCCATGCGCATGACACCGACTCAGATGCGGCTGTATCTGTAACTGATTTAATTAAATCTTTATGCACAAGTATATGGTGATTTTTCCCGCAGTTAGGCGCCGAACAAATCATTTTCTTGCAAAAATGTTGTTTTTTACGTATACACAGGCACTTAAAACACAGTTGCGCCGTTTTCGCGATCTCCCGCCGTTTATCTAAACACATATTTATGAACTTCGCGCACTCTCCGCCCCCACTGTGTTGTGTACTTTCACATACCGGGCATTTCTTCTCCATGGCGGTATGGGTCCTCTGGGGTCGCGGCTGCGCGACGGCGGCGGGCGGCGGATATGTACGTGGCGCACTGTACCTTGTAAATTGGCCGGGCGGGCGCGGTGCGTAGGGCGCGTTGAAGTGGCTTCGTTGCTGGAAGGGCTGATGGCGCGGCGGCACCTGGGTTGCGTCACTGATTACGGTGTACGGTTCTCGTAATCTGGCTTCTTCTCGCATAAAATTTACCATCAGCATGACATCGCTTTCGCGCCTCGGTTTGTCAGCTGAGTAGGTATACCATTTTGATTGTAAGTTCACTGTTAGCTTATCATGGAGCGATCGCAGGACTTCTGAGCTATATCTGCTTTCATGGGCGTCGACGAGTTGTAACGTAGCCATTATCGTTCCGAGCTTGAGCGAGAACGAACAGATGTCTTGCGCGTTGTCGGTGAGCTTGGGCAGCTCACGGAGATTTCTATATTCCAGCGCCGCAAGAGTCGCCGTGTTGCCGTAGCACTCTTCCAACTTCTCCATAATGAGTTCCGGCTTGGCACCGGATATGACGAAGTCACTTATCGCCGTATTTTTCAGGTTTCGGGTAGCTGTCTGCAGTCGCGCCGTATTTTCGCCCGGCGTGTAGTACGGGGCAGTGTCCGTATATACCTGCTTGAATGACAGCCATTGCCGTCGGGAACCTGTGAAGACTGGTAGATCCGCCGTTTTTCTTGAATGGGGATCTTGCTTGCTTGCCAGTATGGCATTCCGGATCGCTTCTGTGATGGTCATGATGTCGTTGCTCGGCGCGTACGGTTGTACCGCCAGTTCATCCATCGCAGCGGGTCCCGCAGAGCCGTGAAGCACGGCGGACGGGAGCGCTGGGTACTGCGTGGCCGTAGGCGCAGGCGCGGGCAGCGCATGCGCTTGTAGTGGCACGGCGTACATCGGCGCAGGGGGCGCAGGGGGCGCGGGGGGCATCGTGGCCGCAGGGACGGGCGGCGCATGCGCGCCGGGCGCCTGCGTAAAAGCGGGCGCTCCCGTCGTATACTGTAACTGAGAAGAAAAATTATGGGGATTCAAATCAAGGGCTGGGAGGTGGTGCCGGTCCAACCAGGTCTCGACCTGCCGGCTTGTATCCACATCCGTCGTGGCACTTGCGTTGTCCTCTTCTTCACTAGTTTCTAGCTCCGCTTCAAGCGTTACTAGTTTGGCTGCAGCTAGCACTTCCCGCGCTTTTGCCAATTGGATTCGCCTCTCCTTTGTCGACTTCCGCGATGAGGTCTTTGATTGCGTCTTTCTGGGCGCAATGGGTTTTTCGACCACGGTACTCGGTGCCATCACCGACCGTTGTGCGTCGTACTCTGACGACGCTACGACATCGGCGGGGGCTCGTGCTTGGTTGGGGTCCTGGGTCTCGCCGGCGGCGCCCGCGAGGAGCGCGGATGCCGGGCCGGGACTAGGGCCCGCCTGTTGCACTTTGTGGTGGAGCTCCGGAGCTGGAGCCTGCTGTGCGCCAGTAGGCGCGGGCAGGGCTCCAGGGGGCTGCGCCGCCGCCAGCCGCTTCCGCCCAGCACCAGGAGGCGCTTGCGGAGGTGCCAGCGACGGCGCAGTAGCGCCGCTTCTAGCAGCACTTCTGGTGACCCTCGACGACTCGGAGGTCTGGGTCGTGGTCGTTTCGGAGCTCTGCTCCGAGGTATCGGTAATACCGCCGGGGGTGTCGGTCGTCCTTACTGACGACGGAGACGGACTTCCGTTTCTTTGTGACATTTTATTCTATTGAGCTTAGGATCAATCCGGCTCGAAGGACCAATGTGCAGACTGAGGACTGTAAAAGCAGTCTGAACCCCTTTCGATAGCTTTAAAAGCAGTGTAGGTGAAGTTGAGAATAAAAAGTCACAGTTTATAACGAAATCCCGTTCCTAAACCAATACTTAGGCTTCCTATTTTAACTATGATATCTATCTGACTGAAGCTAATTCACTTGACGATTATTTCTTGTAAGTATTTTCAAAGGCTAGTAAGTAGTACCGATAACTTGTAGTTACGACGTGAATAGTATGGGGACTGTTTCTATATTTATGTGTTTATTCGTATGCCACATATAGTGGGGTTATTGTCAATTGAATTAGCTTTGGCTTTTATAGTCGAGCCGTATATTGGTTAGGGAGGGGGTAATTTTATTATTAATTTATCAATTGTTATGCAACTTTTCAGATTTCCATGGAAAGTTTATGAGTCTTTATGCGACGTTAGGGAATAGTTGCAAAATGTTGCGTAGTTCGTATGGAAAGTTTACATACATCAGTTTTCTTTGCAATTTGTTGCCTTATGGGCTTTATACAATTGATATTTGATTAGATAAGAGTTATTCCTTTGACTGTTAAGTCAAAGTAATGATTTCATAGCTTTCCATCGGGGTTAGATGGGAAGGTATGAAATGAAGTTATCGAATAATTTATATTTTTATTAGCTTATAAGTTATTTAGATATTTCATTTCCTATATTAAATCTATATAATTCTATTATTATGGGGTCATCCGGTACAGTACAATATTCTCAAGGTAGCGTCTAAAAACTCTTCCCTGTCTGATTTGAATTTAAAATACTTTCGCTTCGCAGAGAACAATGAGATGCTCATCATTTTCCCGGGCGGCTCAGTACTTCTATCCATCATGGAGCTATCAAAACCCGCCGTACTGCGCCCTGCCTTTACTCGCAATCTAACACTTTTGTGCCATGTATTATGATGCGTTTCATCACTTCAAACATAATCAATTATGCTCTTTCAACCTAATTTATTCATCTATCGGTGGTCTATGATATTCATATATCAGTATGACTAGTTAAATTAATTAATAATGCAAATGGACAGTTGCTCATATTTAAAAGATAGTTGAAACGAAAGTAAATTAGAATATGGTATTTTACTATATTGTTTACTAATCGTCATACTTTTTCAAATGTCACATTTCCATGCTCATCACTTCATTGAATTTAATGAAATCTCGTAACTGCAGAAATTAATACACGCTGTGCAAAGCTAATTTGAATAGTATAGGTATGCATTCTTCATCATTTTAGAAACCTATTCTACTTGTTGCGCTACATCTATACTATTATAAAGTTGTAAATATTAAAGATATTTAAAAAATAATATTGAAACGGACTATTTAGAGATCACTGAGTATATTTTATTTTTATTTTTTGTATGTTTGTATGTGTCGTTGTGGCTTTTATTACGCCAAACCCGCTGAATGGATTTCAACTGTTTTTGGTTCACGGGCTGCTGCTGGGCATCCACAGATGGTTATAGTATTTTTTTCGACGAATAATTATTTATATTTGAAGTTTATTTATACTTACATGTTTTGTTTAAGTTGGTCGTTTCTGAATCTCATCCACTTAATTATTTCACGCTAAAAATATTTTCCTGGTCTGTTTTTTCATAGGCGTGTGCAGTTTCAACTAGTATTTAGCGAGGAACGGGCGGAGCTGTTGTTGCTGGCTTAGTCAAATGTGCCGCGTTATTTATGACCGGGCTCTTTATTGATTTAGTGACTTCATGTCCGCGGAAGTTCGTGCGGAGTTCGTGCGGGAGAAATGCTGTCAAATGGGGAAAAAGGGACATGCGGGGTAACTATATTATACAACTTTTTACTGAGAACTAATTAATGCAGGTAGTTAAAGGAATGACCCTGAGACTAGTGGTAATAGATGAAAAGATTAGGAAGGGTACAGTATTGTCAGCAGCATTTTTGCAATTGGGAACAATTTTTCTTGTCTAATATAAGTTTCCCCGTATGGCGGTGTTTTTTAAAAAAGATTGGAACGTAAAATTCAGGAATTTAAAGTCGTCACGTCCGAGGTGGACTAACGCACGAAGAGTCTCGTACCTTTTTTTCTATGTTGTCCTCCGGCTCATATTCTATCTCTATTAATAAAATCACCTTGCTGCATTTACAGCAGAACGATTAAACAAACAGACAAACTAATACACCAACTTACCGACAAACACACTTTCAAGTTTATATAACTTACTTAACTTTGCAGAAGAAAATCCTTAATTCTCTATGAAATGGTAAACTTCAACGGCTTAGCAGTTTAAAGAGGCTGGTGCTGAATAATCTGGGGAAATCTCGGAAAAGCAAGGGCTGCGGAAAACTACGCAGCCACTAATATTTTTATATAAAGCCTTTTCTTGCGGAGATCATAATTCCTCAACATCCCTGGCGGCTATCGCGACATAATAACGCAGGTTATGACGACAACCGTTTTACGGGGTTTTTATTGCTACTGGCTCAACTAAGGAGAAAAATAAACGATGAAACAGGCTAGATTTGTCACTGTAACTAGACGAAAATATCATAACATAACATTGAAAAGCGTGTCATTTACACTACGAGTATTATAAAGTTGTAAAAATAAAATGTCTGCACGTTAAAGATAGAAAATAAAATGTGTCTGTTACAATTTTAATATAGGCACCTACTATAAGGCCTCTATATAATCAATTACAATTTTTTTTTCGAATATTCTCATTGTGCAGATATTTAATTTTTACAACTGTATAATAGTATATATGTACATAAATGTATTTTTGAGGACATAGGAAGGAGTTTACATGATTAACTACGCTGTGTTTTCTACGTCGTATATTTACGAGTAAACTTCAATGCTTAAAGAATAAGTAATTATCATAAAAATATAGTCTTCTGTTTCCACGATTATTACGCATTGAAATAAAACAATTTAACGGATTATACCGCGTATATTATCTCTTTTTAGTTCCCGACGTTTCGGAAGCTTTTCAGCTTTCCATGGTCACGGGTGGACCACTCTAAAAGAGATAATATACGCGATATAATCCGTTAAATTGTTTTATTTCAATTATAGTAATTTTCACTTAGCATAAAGTGGTCTAATCTCCATAATCTTATTATACTGAAGCGAAGTTTATAAAGTCCAAGATGAAACTATTTTTGAATCATAATAAACTCTTTATTCAGATACAGATTTCGCGTCTATTGGAGGAATGTTTAAGCGCCTTCAATTTCAGTTCAATTAGCCGCGGTGATTATGCTAATATACCAGGCAATTGCTTCCACGTTGGTACCGCAGCGCCGTAATTAAAGTTCATCAGGCAGTCGCGCCGCGTCTTCAACTCGCCTGTGTATCGCTGAGGCAACTGTGTAGCTACCAGTTACAGACCTGGCCGTCCCGGCACTGCTCCCCCTTTGTGGTCGTTACAAACTGTGGCATCGGGGAAGTGTGGGTGCATCTGCTATAGGTGTTGTCCAAGCAGTTTGAATCGAGGGGAGATTACAACTTGTGTATATTTTTGGGTTGAAATTGCACATAGGCAATATTTGCGTTTTTGTAAAGTTTCCAATATGTCTAATAGTTTTGGGTATAAATAAGAAACAGTAAACGGTATATGAAGTGTTCATGTAAATTTATATGAATGTTCCCGCACCTTCACACAAATCCGCTCTCCTTAGCCTTACCTGTTTGTGAGCAGAGCCGCGTTGGTCTAACTATCCTCATAAATCGTCCAAGTGGTGAAGCGGTTGGAGATTTTCGTAGCAAGTCTTTAGAGAGCACTCGTGGGAACGGTTCAGTTGAATATTTCCTGTGCATTAAGACACAACGTTACACTTTGGGAATTTTTCTACCTGAGAATAGACGACGTTGAAATATGCGAAATAACAGAATCTTGAAAAATGCAGGTGGTTTTCTGGACTGGTTTCGTTTATTAGGACCTGCTTTATTTATACGTAGAACTGTACTTTAACGCTTGAGTATTAAATATTTTGATGTGAGCTAAAATTTACGCACTCAATCTAGCTCACATCAAAGACCGCTTGATGGAAAAACTAATCATGGAAGTGAAAAATAAGCAACAAAAAGTAAATGTAATCAAAATGTCAGCACCAACTTAATTTCATTCATATTCAGTGAAGTCTAACTTACCTAAAGGTAATTGGGATGCTAGGAATTCGGTGCAAGGTAATATTATTCCCTCGGCAATGGTAGAATCATATCAAATTTCCTCCGAACGTAGACAAACATACGAAGTTAACTTCAGTGCATGTGTTCCTGCAGCAACATGAACAATCGCAAATTCGTCTCGCGGCTGCAGCGTTGTGCATTTCAACTGAGATCTAATTTGGAGCCGGTGAAGGTTCAACTACAGGCGGATCGCCAGATTGCTCCATTTATACACAAAGGTGAAGTAGGCAGGGGTAAAGTTGCGCTCGCTAATGCTGGGATTTGACTTGCGTCGCATGGTCTGAATGGGGCGGCATTGGAACCGAGCATCGAGTCGGGAATATTGTCTCAAGACAACGAGCTTCATAATGAGACGCGGCCCGGCAAATTGCTGGCCCAGCCCACCCGCTACCCGCCTCAAGGGAAATTAAAACCGTTTATTTAGAGATATCCAGACATACATCAACAGAAGAAATGCGCTTAAAATCGCTGTATGAAGACTAATGAGTTAATTATTGTAGGGCTACGCCCGCACTCCTAATTAGTTCTTTCATTTCTGAGGCATCCGTTTGACGAAAATGTTAAAGGCGATTTTGTATTTGAGAAAGATTTTACGAGGATTTCCCAGAAATTAATTTCTAGTTATACTACTATTACTGTGCCTTCAAATTTGAGTAACGCTTTGGTTCGGATTATTTATCAGACAAGTGTTTTGAAAACTGGAAGAAGTGGTTTAAAAGAAAAGTTCAGAGTAATGGGACAAACCATGTTAATAAGTATAAAAATCTTTTAAATAAAAAAAGAACTGACTTCAAAATAAACTAAAAAGCCAAAAATAATATTTTATGTACGGTACGGATCACATTTGAATCACCTTTTGAAGTCGGTGCCAAACCATTTATTTATTACTATTAACACAGATGGCACGCAAGAACTGCGGCGGTGAGCCTTTAGTTATTACCTATCTATATATTTAGTTATAGTAATTCGTATTTTTGTTGAATAAAGAACTTTACCTCAGGTTTAGCACCGACTTCAAAAGGTGATTCAAATGTGATCCGTACCGTGCATAAAATATTATTTTTGGCTTTTTAGTTTATTTTGAAGTCGGTTCTTTTTTTATTTGAAAGATTTGTTCTTGCTTTTTAGTGATAGATTTTAGTGATATAAAGTATTTTTAGAGCCCATAATGTGAAGATTGAAGAGAATTTGTGGGTAAATAAAAATCTAAATTATAAGAATTGGCTAGGTCAAAATAGTTAAGTCCAGTAGTTTGGTGGTTAAAAAAGAATACGACTAACAGTCTCTTATACCCATAATACACATAATATTTAAAGAATTATCTCGCAACTCTTGACCGTTAATAAAGACTTGGACCTCCCATCATCAGCTCAGCATCATTAAACGATGACAAACCAGACGAAAATAACTGAATAAGTTTAGAAAAATATATAGAAAACATTGTTAGTGGCTATAATATTTGAGGGTTTCTCTCGCTTTCCCTGGAATTCCATCATCAGATCCTGACTTGGTGATAAGGAGACTACCTCAGAGACACACGTTAAAGAATATGACTAACAGTCTTAACGTACCTAACTATAATACATGTATTTTTTAAGAATCATCCCCCAACTCTTAACCGTTAAGGAGTTGTAGCTTCGTCATCAGTTCAGCTTGATGAGATGATGACTACCATTTGCAAATACTTAAATAGCTTAAGAAAATATATGAAAAACATTATAAGTGCCTATAAAATTTGAGAGTTGCCCTCGATTTCCCTGGGATCCCATCATCAGATCCCTACCAGGTACCACCCTCGAGAAAGCTGTGATAGACCTTGGTAAAAAGAATTGCGCTAAAGGGCAAATATATGTTGCACTAAGCCGTGTCAAAACTTTGGAAGGCATAGCGTTGTTAGATTTGGACGCAAACAAATTATTAAATCGACCACAGCCATAATGCATTCTAATGTCAATTGCTCACGACCTTTAGCTGAACGTTGCTATTTCAGAATCAGGGCCGTAACCGTTGAGGAGTTCTCTGGTTCTCCACTAACTCCACTTTGCTCCCTGATCTTAACCAACTTCTGCCTCTAAGCAAAATATAATAAATAATTATATTGTGATTATTGAATTAAATAACACTGGATGAGCCCTAATTAGTGTCTGGTGGCTTGTGTCTTCATTATCAGTTTTTTTTCACCAAATGGTGATTTTCGAGTGTAAATGCTTGTTCTACTTTAATGAACACCGAAATCACCATAGATGTACCCATAACATTTGAGGAATTCCTTCGATTCCTCATCGATCTCATCATTAGATCTTCACCAAAATTTTATGGGACCAACTTGCAGATTCCTCCTACTCTTAACCGAAAAATTTTTTTTCCAAATCGACTTGCGATTCGCGAATTAAATAAAACTGGTTTAGAGCTCTCAGTGGTAACTGATGACTTGTATCTTCATCATCGGTTTCTCTTCACCAAATGGTGATTTTCAAATGAAACAGCTTAAACTATTGTAATAAATACCGAAATCGCCAAAAATGTGCTCATAATAATTCGAGGAATTCCTTCGATTCCTCATGAATTCTGGCATCAGATCTTCACTAAAATTTTATGGGACCAACTTGGATATACCTACTCATGAACAAAAAAATTATTTTCCAAATCGTCGTGTAAATAACGGAGTTCTGAGGTAACAAACATAAAAAAAATTAAAGAAGAAAAAAAAAGATTCGTAAAATCCTAATTCTACCTTAAATTGGTATAGGCTCCCTCGTCAAGCGATGTTTAAACGTGGGACTAAAACCAATAAGTGAGTAATGACTTTGACTTTAAAATTGTCAACGGGTTTGAAAACTGGTAGCAAAAACTGTTTTTTGTCGTAAAAATAACAAATTCTGATTGTGTTTATCTTGGTTTCGGTGACTCGTGAAGATAAACTGAAACAGTATATTGGTAACAACGGTGTTTGTTAACACGATGAGACATATACAACCACAGACTACCTCCACTAGACGGAGCATGTAGTGTAACTCGCGGTCACCACGCTTCTGTGGATTTGATCTTATATAAGACTAGCTTCTGCCCGCGACTTCGTCCGCTTTAAATTCGTTTATCGCGGATAAGGGTATTCTTCCTGTTTACGACCTGTGCGTACGGGAATTTAAAAAGAAATAAAACTATGTTCCCGGCCAAAAATGGTAACTTGCTGCTTAATATGGTGTTGGAAGGATAGCAGATCATCCAATTACAAAAAATATGGTATAACATTCCACAAGTAAATCAAATTCAATGTACAAAACGTAAATTAAACAGTGGCTGCGAGTCCATTTTATACTGGACATGAGGAAGTAGTGAAATGTCCGTCCCTTTTGATCAAATTTAAAAACACAATTACGCTATTCCTTTCTAACGGAATCATGTGTAGCGCTAGTGATATGCCACAGTTATTTTTGGTGTGTATCGAATAAAATAATACGGAAAGGGATTGCGATACAAGGAAGTATTATCAAGTTTTTTATTTTTTATTTTAGTTTGAAAGTAGTTATTTCATACAATGAAGTATTTAGTTTTTTAGTTGGTAGTTACTCTTAGTTTAGTTTATTTAGTGAATATATAATGATTATGACTGCTTAAATTAAATAAATGCACGCCAATATGACATTAATTGCGACAAACAAATAGTCTTATGTCTATAGTATATAGACATGCAGACTGGCAGGCCTTGATGATGGATTTGGGAGCAGTATGAGGGATCTCGGAGTTGGTTTCAGATAGAGTAATGTTGCTTGGGCTCTTTCGAATCCTCTTGGCAAGCAGTTCGCTCCGTGTCGCAAGATGGACCCGATTATCGAGTTCCAACTTCCTTTCCTCCAGGAAGTACGAGGGATCTCGGTCTTGGCTTGATGTACCTAGAGTTGAGCTGTTTAGACTTTTTGAATTCTCGTAGAGCGCAGTTAGCACCAAAGTTGCAAGATGGACCTGATGATGGACTTGGAGGAAGTATAAGGGTTCTCGGAGTTGGTTTGAAATAGAATTGTGTTGTTTGGGCTCTTTCGAATACTCTTGGCAAGCAGCTTTTATTTTGATTAAAAGTCATACTTTGTACAATTTTCCAGTTGTAGCATATAATTTCCATTGTCACTAATCTAAAAGTCGACTGGTGCACATAAAACACTGAGAATAGTCAGGATTTGCCCCAACACTACAATACGCCTCATATTTGAAAATGTCATCAAAAAGGGTTAGTATGATCCTCTACATGTGCACCCTGCTGATTTTTAAAAAATTAAGTTTAATAATAATCAATGACATTGATAATTGATGATAGATTAGATAATAGTATTACTGATTAAGTAGATGTCGAGTAAAATACTTTGTTTCAACCATTCTGCCTGTAATTAATGTCCCATCACTACGAATCCTAGCGTCCTTGAAACAGCCAATGGCAGCGCTCGAATCGCACACGCCGCGCCTTGTTAATGCCCCTTAACGCGGTGCGTCGTGTCTCGAACAAAATTTTAAAGATTAGCTGTCTACTGGGGGTGATCTGTGTATACAACATAGAAAAGTTAAGAGCTACGGATCGAAGGTCATTCGTGTATTGGAGCCCCTTAAAATATTAGCTTCAGCAAATAAGAGGCGACGACGAGTGGTAACTTTTTCAACTTTATCATTTGCACCACATCCATCACGGCGGTTACGCGACAAACCGCTGACAATATTGATTACTGGCAAGAAAAATATATTTATGGCACTTGCCAGCAACTTCCTGCATTAATCCTTGTATGTTTTACTTATAACGGAAACAAGAAACATTTTCGCCACATAAAGAGGAAGGATATCCATGATAGGGTATTGTTATGTAAAGTATTTTATACGAGTTTTATACTATGATGAGATGCTTATTATATTTCCGCCCATCATGAATTCATCATCCTCCTGCACCATAAATTTCCTTAAAACGGTTAAGCTTCGTCTATCTTTTTATAACTAAGTATTAACATCTCGTGACTTAGTCGTTAGTAGTCATTCAGAAACAATACGCCTCTCATAAAAAGCTCCCCGACCTAAGCTCGTACAACATTTTAAGCGATACATTAAAATATTTCTGGGCACAATTATACTATAAACTAGCTGTCCATGGCTGTACTAAGGAAAAAGACAAGACCTAAAGTTCCCTTCACTGTATGAACCATGTAATTACTTTTAATTATCATCTCCCTTATATATTTTATCTCATTCACTCACTTTATATATATGGAGTCTTCCTAATCTACAGTTTGCACTTTTCTATACGATTTTTAGTATATATGCTTACATACAAACCTTGTCCTGACGAAATCACAAACACAAAAAAAAATAGCTAAATAGGTGTAGCCGTTCTGAAGTGATGCGCGTACATATATTTCTTCAATTGATTTTTATTTAGAATAGACCTATTTTAAAGACACCATCATTCCTATAAAAAAATCGAAAAATCGTCACATGTCGTCGTCCAATAAGGTAGACATCTTTGAAAATTTCGATGAGTAAGAACTTTTTCTTATGAAGGTCTAAATTATTATTTAAACACATATATGTAGATATAATGAATGATTTAGATTGTTATTTTATAAATTGCATAATTTACGTTTATAGGACCATAATTAAGTATAAAACTTAAAACTATAGGTAAAAATATTCCCCCATATCCCTCCCCAGTTATTATTCGGTGTCACTACTTTCTTCTTCTTTATATCGCTCTTTGATGAAATGATGACACTTATCAAAATCCTAAATAACTTATTAAAAAAATAAATACATTATGCCTATGGACCAGTTTCAGGTCCTTACACGGTCCAGAAAATTGGCATTGCATTGTTAATTTTATAATGTGAATATGATATTTGGGAAAATCCTTGAATGAAACTCAATAACACTTCACTTTAACCGTAGAACGGATTTAGATTAACTTAGCTCTCAGATATTATTTAAATTAAATTAAATTACTTTATATCGCTCTTTGATGAAATGATGACACTTATCAAAATCCTAAATAACTTATTAAAAAAATAAATACATTATGCCTATGGACCAGTTTCAGGTCCTTACACGGTCCAGAAAATTGGCATTGCATTGTTAATTTTATAATGTGAATATGATATTTGGGAAAATCCTTGAATGAAACTCAATAACACTTTAACCGTAGAACGGATTTAGATTAACTTAGTTCTCAGATATTATTTAAATTAAATTAAATTATAGACTACTTAATTCCCGGTGACGCGGGCGAAGCCACGGGTAAATGCTGGTTGAGGTATAAAAGTCAATCTCCATTCTAAAAGCGATAAATCGCAAGCAAAATGAGGAGGGCCAGAGAAGTCAGGGCAGTGTCGCCTTACAATCTGCACTCAATCACTCAATACGTGCGCGCGGCGACGACAGTGAGCGATTTACGTGGTCGCCGGTGATTAATATGGATCTCATCGCCCATCGCCGAAAAACAATGCACGCCCTCCTCATAGGCCTATTTAGCTTTATCGATATTTCTAAACCGCTCATACGAGCCCTACTCTCAACTCGATACAATAAATTACGATACTCTTTATTGCACACCAAAAGTAAAAAAGATAAGAATACACTTAAAACTAAACCGACCATCAATATAATAAAGAATAAAAACTTAATAATATCGAATGACATTTCACCCAGGGAGATATTTGTCTAGCTGTGGGTTACACGCGCCCATGAAAAAAAAAAAATAACACTAACACAAATTAACCTATCTCCAAACAAAGTAGGTAACAGGGATTATCTAGATTACCTCGTATGAGTAATACAGACAGGGGTCTATATTACTCATACTAGATGGTGATATCTTCTTCTTAATACTATATCATCGAAGTCTTCGAGGTCCTATGACCTCAACTACAGTTTTCTACTGCTCCTGATCCGCTGTCATTTCTTCCCGAGAAAGTCCTCCTGCAAGTAGATTTTGGCCTACACCTCTTTGCTTTTTTTACTAAAACACAAAATAATAGCATCCAAGAATCAGGAAGAAACATTCGAACTTATTTATAGGAAATAATTTCCGTTGCCACAGTTTTCTATCTACGACCGCGTGGTAGGCAGGTTCATAGTGCCACTGAGTAAGATGCGTCGTCGTAATTTTCAGTATTGCATTGACATCTGGTGATTGTCAGATAAAACTCAAGAGCTGTAATAGGCTTTATTTAGCATCAACTTGATGCTCTGTAGACGGATTCCTGAGACAACGCTCGTCTGTAATACACTTCAAAATAATAAGGTATCATCTAAAAAATAAACAAGGAATTATTCTGTCTGCGTTCTTTGATAAAAATATTATTTTGGAACAAATTGGTTGGCAATTTTGTTCTGTGAATCGTTTCGAATTATATCCAGAACTAGCTCTACCCAACCGTTCCTAATTTGATATTTATAGGCTCACTGAAACAGATGGGATGATCCAGACAAAGGCAATGAAGTTTTCAATTTATTACTATAGATCGAAGCCTCCCTACTACTCGTATGTGCGCTGAACATATTACAATAATCCAAACTATTACGCGCTTCCACGTAGATAGACAGGGATTATTTTTAACTATTGAGTGTGATTGAAGTAATAATTATGATTGAGTAGACACTGTGCAGTGCTCCTAATTCACAAAGGACACCTCATGTTCAGCCAGCATCAAATAGTCTCTAACATCGAGAGCACCAAATATGCCTACCTATAATCATCATAGCTTGCAGTAATGTCCATATCTTACAGGTAGGGACTTGATATTTTAGATCATAGTTGTGTGCATATAACCATATATCCTTTAGAGAGTGGGAATTCGGTAAAACTGTACCATTTTAGAATAAGCCTCTATTATCAGTAGGTATTTACACGACAATAAGGAATTTTAAAACAATTTAACGGATTATATCGGGTATATTATTTCATTTTAGTTCCCGACGTTTCGGAAGCTTCCCAGCTTTCCATGGTCACGGGTGGACTGAGAAAACATGTATTTTCCTCTGTCAAAGTTACAATTTGTGCAAAATACCCATTTTTTGAAAAAAACACAAATAAAGGTGTACATACAAGCCAGATGGGCCTAAGCTGTAAAAACAGTTACACATGTGCCAGAAGGGCTTAATTATTTTATTCCAATAATTTACCAAGCAGCATTTCACAAATGAGACGTACTGAAGAGTACGCCTCATTTGTGAAATGAGTATGAGTAGTTTTTTTTTTAATATTATAATTAGTAATGAGGTAGCCTGGGAGTTTTTCTTTGCAGCGTTTCTTTTCTCCTCAGTACGCCTCATTTGTGCAATGCTCCTTGGTAAATTATTGGAATAAAATAATTAAGCCCTTCTGGCACATGTGTAACTGTCTTTACAGCTTAGGCCCATCTGGCATGTATGTACACCTTTATTTGTGTTTTTTCAAAAAATGGGTAGTTTGCACAAATTGTAACTTTGACAGAGGAAAATACATCTTTTCTTAGTCCACCCGTAACCATGGAAAGCTGGAAAGCTTCCGAAACGTCGGGAACTAAAATGAGATAATATACGCGATATAATCCGTTAAATTGTTTTATTTCAATGAGTAATAATCGCGGAAACAGAAGAAAATATCAAGGAATTTTATTTTTTTTCCTTTTCCCTTCGTGTTTGAAGATCATGGCCAACCAAATGTCCCGCCAAATGATGCTATCAAAGTCTGTGTGTGCTGCCCTCTGCATAGTCTGCATGGAATCACAAATGTTTATGTCTCTGACCACTTGGTTGGCATTATAATTAGTTTTGTTTAATTAAAAGTATGAGTAAGTGTCGGAAACTGTTATTCAAATACAGAATATCCTGTTGGAATAATATACGAACGCGCAAACAATCGCGTGAGGAATGGCCCCGGAGATAGCCGCGACGCGCCTCCTCCGGGCGACATTTTTCACTCTCCCTTCAATTTACCTGCTGAGTTCATCTTGAATAATTTATATCTACTGTTTGCAACTAGATATGGCTGTATTTCTGCATGCTACGTACTGGGAATAGGGCTCACTACCGACTGGCAACCAAGGAATGTAAAGGCAATCATTTTAATATCTAGCGGGAATCTCGCGCGGATTTCTCCACTAAGCGCATTGTTATGTTGCTACTCAGACAATCCATATTACCAACTTTTTTTACGATACGTTCTTATTGAAATATGTACAATGGTTCTGTTAGCCACAAAAATTAGCTTGGCGCGTCATGTTAAGTAATTGAATTAATAAGATATTTTATTGTGACCGTTCATGAGTATCGCCCTATTGTAACAGAGAAAAATAAAAAGTAAAGAGTATTAATTGCTTGATGCGATAAATAAATTGACATCCATTTATTTGGTAGTCCGTAGTTTAATTGCGGAATACATTAATCATGCCGTTCTTTGGTTTATTTGTTAATACCTACTCCATGCTTTTGGCAACCGAAAAATTGTTATCGCGATCGTTATTTGTCTCCCCTGTCATTCGGATGAATAAATGCTTCATTTAATTATGTACCTCACTTAGCAGATAAACAAATTGGTATTTTAAAAAGTAGCGGGTACTGTTTTCTATTAACTTCTTTATTACCCATTCCATATTCCATTTTCGTTCCATTTCTTTTTCGTTCAGTCAGTCTTTGTAAAAGTGGTTTCTGTAAAGCTTTTTCTACGTTTGCATGTTTTATAGCAATACTTCATCTATTGTGGGGCTATTATGATTTGTATAGGTGCTTGTTTACATTGTATTATTGCACGAAGCCGCGAACTGTTCACAAACACCTTCATGTGAATTTATGCAAAACAGAAGATTTGAGGAACAGGATTTAACTTCCAATTCGTTTTTAATGAATGGCTTCATTATTCCAACAATTATTTTACTTAAACTTTTGATGGGAGCACGTGAGTCCCGCGAAACACCAAATACAGCGACTTAAGTGACGTCAACAATGAGTAAGTTGCTGTAGCGGCGGTTCCAGGTACCGCTGCAGCGCTCCGCGCCTGCAAATTGAATTTCTAAGTTATTCCTCAAGTTGAAGGCACGAATGAAGTGAGGTTGTTCCAAGTTGTTGTTCCTTGAGTCTGGCTCGATGATTCGAGTCGAACGCGAGCGACTCGATATCGTGTCGCAGTAGTGATTACCGACGTTCTGAACCCATACGTCCATGCTAACATATTTAATTAATAGGACTTTAATCAACTGTTTTCTGTATGACGGTCCTTGCACTATGCATACTCAGACTCTATCGCACTTCGATAAATTTTCAATTATACCATTTCCCAAAATGTTTAAAACTTGACTTGATCATGTTTTCATGAATCTTCAGTTATACCATTTCCCCAAATGTCTAAAACTCAAATTAACTAGATACAAAAACGTCACATTGTCAAAATATCCACAACTCAGTATCTATGGAAAATATTTAAAATTATGTTAAAGCTTACAGTTCATAAGCTATGGATTGCTAATGAGATCTTATTTATTAGTATTATTCTAACTTGATGTAATGGAGTATACATAATAAGGCTGCTTGGTTCAAGGACACAAAGGGTGAAGGGTGAACAACACACAACTAATAGAATGTAGTGAAAGGCTGTATCTCACGAGAGAGCATACGTCAAGGATACGGGGCTGTGCCGAGCTAAAATTAACCCGTTCATTGTGTAGGCATGTCCCTACGTCAAACTGATGAAATTCCGGAAGACGGGCACCCGAGTCCTATGAAAGAGAATGAGTTTCGCCTTAATAAATTGAGATATTGTCATTCCTTTCCCATACTGATTTATTATAAAACTTTTTAAACAATACCCTTACCTCTACCTGATATAGTACGCGTTGAGGACGCGAGAGCCAGTAGGGACTCGTAATTAATCACTCTTGCTTGTGTAGCTACTGTGCCGCGCCGCGCACCGTATGCACTAACACGCCCTCAGCCCTCTCCGTACATTCATTAACGTCGCCTCGAAATGTGAGCATCATATTACTGCCCAAAATAGCCCCTGCTCTAACTTTATCAAATTATCCACTAGGAATGAGCAAGTTAAACAAGATTCCGCACTTCTGTATTTACGGGCAGCGCTGTCCGCCGGCAATTAATGTAACGTTCTGTTAGTGTCAGCAACTTGTGTCGTATTAGTTAAACTTTACACGATTTCCGACAGCTAGGAGATCCAATTAGCAATATCATCCGGCCTGAGTGTAACGAGGTTGGAGTGGCAATAAGCGACGGCGGTACAGTTAACATACTGCAAATTGCTGTAAAATTTACTTAAACTCCTTGTTACATCTGAGATAGAACGAGGAGCGGAGATTAAGGGAATTGTTACAGACTGTCTCGCTCTCTACAAGTAATCATCGTTTAAAACACTATGTACTTAAGGCTGCGTAGAATTTGAAGTAACTAGTTGTAAATCTGCACATAAATCCAATAATTTGGTACACATTTACAAGTATCAAATAATATATTTTTCACCTCAGCAGCTCAAACATGCAGTTATGCTGCGAGTTAACAGCGTGCAAAATGCGATTTTGCTGCGTTTATTTTAGAATGGCACGGGTTGTCATTTTTCAGTGCTGGGTCTAGGACCGAATTCGAAATATTTGAACTTTGTCGAAGCACTTTGTCTCTTTCATATCCATAATAAAGAAAGTGAGTGTCAGGAACATACCAATTCGATTTCGAATTTCGAATTAGACCCCGAAGAAAGGACTAAATCCATGGAGTATAGAACTAAGGAGTTTATAATTTTTATATATCCAAACAGTCCGTTAAAAGGCGTTATAGTACATTGTGCACCGTGGGCGGTAGAGAAGGAATTACAAACGAGAGTACATTGAAGGCCGAAGCCACAGGCTGAGGGCTTCAATGACTCGTGTTTGTAATTCCGGTACCGCCCGAGTAACACACAATGTTTTTCATCACACTTGCGAGGAAACTAATAAATTATTAAGTCAGAAAAAGCTTGTTACATTCAAGTATCACAAGTCACAACATTATGTCATAAAGTGTCATTTGTCAGAATCTCATTCCATAGATAACATAAACAAAGTTTTCGTTTTTTTTTCGTTCGTCCAACAAAGGTTTCGTTCCGAAACTATTTTTTATTTTTGTTGCATATAATCTTTTACTTAAATTAATAATTGTAATAGTATAAACAAGCTATTTTAACGTATTTAACTATAGCGTCGACGTGTGTTTATTGATATTACATTGTGTATAATTCAAATTTGCTGTTTTTGACTGATTCCGTTCGGTTCCGTTCTAAACCTGGCATATTAGAGTAGTGAATGCAGTCAAAATAAAATTTAAAAAAGTCAATACGCCCGTGGCCTTAATGGCTAAATAAAAAGCCCACGGTTTTAATTAAAACCTTGTCGCTCGTTTTGCTTGCGTGTAATGACACCGTTTACGAACAAGAGTGATGATAAATTAAGTAAGTGACATGATAATGCCGATAAAAATTACTACGATGCAAGGAAAATAATTTTAAACACGATTGAATCTTTACATCAGAAGTAGAACGAAGGATTGGTACGTATATTTCGATAAAAATGTCTTGTAATTGGTTATTGTCACTTTAGAGCCATTGCGGACAGATTTGGAACTATTATTTACTTTTTCCACTGTACACTTTTTAAGGTATTAGAATTTTTAAACATCTTGAAGATTTAATGGCGATTATTATTTTTTTATGAGCGAATTACTTAATAATTTTATTTTGAACATGACACGTAGTTATTTTATATATTTGTTGTTAAAATAAAACGATGTTTATCAATTTTATATTCATTTTTAATTTTACTAAAACTGACTATTTCATCAAGGGTGCAGTTTCTACACGCACTGCTTAAAAATGTATTAAAGGAATCAAATTCTTGTTATTTATATCTTCTGCTACATAAGAAATTGATTGTTTTGGACATATAACACGTAGAAGAGTATATTAAAACTAAAAAATTAAAACAATATACACGTGATTTAAATTTAAACAATATTTATTGATTTTGACTAATTTGCTTATGTTTAGTACTAATATTTGTTCCTCTTAAAAATAGAGGGAATCAAATTGTTCATATTACTTCATATGTTACACTATAAATATTATTTTTTATCACGTGTGATAATAAATACAGAGACAATGAACTACAATTGAGTATAATATGTTCTCACTGCTGAGGTTAAAAGTTGTATGTGCCACACTACGTCTAGTAGAGTTTGCATCACTCGCTATACTCAGGATTCTAAGTTAGAAGGACTCGCTACTTGTTGCACAAACAACTATTGCTTCGCCTGAGTAATCAAGAAATACATGGCCTAATATGTTTAATAAATGACACATATCTGTGTGCTATATCTTGTAAGTTAGTATAACAAACATCCAAACATTCATAAACTTCCATAGTCATAATATTAATCAGATACGATGTTGTTATTGCCTTTCATTATCTACAAGTAATCATGATTATATCAAGGGCCTGTTTCACCAAACCTTGTGACTTGTATTACAAGCGGAAATCTCTATACAGTAATACGTATTAAAGAGAGATTTCCACTTGTAATACAATTTACAAACTTTTGTAAAACGGGCCCCTGATAGTAGTAGTAGGGAATAAGAATAAGGTGATACTGTCTAAGAAAGTTGCCAAAATGAGTTGTAGGTGCCTTTATTGGTAGATTAGCTGCATTACTAGACGACGTTATTAGTCTCGATAACTTTCTTTGCGATTATTTTATGGAGAGTATTATACTGGCAGAGGTGGGTACTAATAATGATTTTTACCCGTAACACTGTTCAGAGAACTAACAAAACAGAATTTGTTCTTGCATTGTGTTGATTGATTACAATGCAAGATATTTCCAATAATTTTGTTCATTAATAATAAAATATTATTCGCGTGAAATTAATATTTTCGGTTATTATTTGGGTTGGTATAATCTTTGAATCCCTTGCCAACGGCTCATGTAATTGGCAAAGAAATCATTTGCCTGGCGTGACAAGTAATTGCCCTAGTAAAATCAGACAGGTCTCCTTTAATTATTGTATCCATTGAAGTGTGTCACTTCAGCACCGGGCCTTTACCTTGTTGATTGTTATGTAATGACCAGTAATGCCGTATTTTAATACTCCATTTTACTTCTTACTTAATCTTGAAAGTATAAGCGGATAATTATCAAACGCTAGATTCCATTGGGGTCTATTGGCAGAGTGCAAAACGGGTGGAGGGGGTAATACAAAAGGGGGTAAAAATTGTAATTTTTGTCGCTGACTTGAGCTGTCAAATCCATATTGCAGTAAACATTTTTCTAATCGTTTTTGAGATAAAAATATGGTCCTGGTAAGATGTGTTGTTGTGAATTGTGTTATATAGTAAAATAACACAAGATTTCATTAATATTTTTCACAATATTTACTTACTTCTTGTTTGACAGCGGTGACAATATTGTCCATAATGGCCGCCTGTCACGTGGCGCTGTCGTCGCGCTCGGTCCCAATAATCGTTGCGTTTATGGCGCAATAGATGAATGACAAGTATAAGTGTGAGAGTGACGCATGCGCTATCGTGCATATATCGCTTGCTCAGCTCTTTGTAGGTCCACTCGTCATAAATATTGCCAGTCTTGATCAAATCAGTCTATGATACTATAGTTTGGCTAATTTTCGAATCATTATTATTAAGGCATGGATGTAGATTATTACTTGTAGCTATCATTATATAAATCCAAAATAATAATAAGAAGAGTAGGAAAAGAGTTCAAAGGTCGTTTGAGTAAAGTCCCGCCCGCAGCGCGCATAGTCATTATTGCAAGTGGACCGACAACTCGTCACTACTTCACTTTTATGAAGCCACAGAGCTCGGGGGTGTTTGTTTGAGGTTATTTTTCATAGATTATGAGATACTGGTATATATATCTGTATGATTACTTGTGATATGAAGCGTTACATGTCGTCAATTCGTATTATTTCTAAAGTATCAGAGCATTAATTGCCTGCAGTGAATTACGAATAGCTATCGCAACCTCCAAATTGTTCCCCTGTTAATGAAGTCATTAGAGATAACATCGCACGCTGATTGCCATTTATTGGCATTTTGTTAATCAGTGTTTTGCCTATTCAAAAGATGTATCAGCTGTTTCTATTTAAGAGATGTATCTACATTTCTGAATAAAAAGCAGCTACAAAATTTCTAAATTGAAGTAAACTCAGCGAGTTTACGTTATTTAAAAGTATGTTAAACATTTAATGGACTCAAATAAAATCCGAGATAAAAAGGACAAATCCAATCCGAGACCGGTAATTATTGGCAGTCGTAAATCAAATATAAATGGTTCCATTTTCGTTTTGGTGTGTACGGAAACACTAAAAGGCCTTGGGCATTGCCGCTAAATGAAGATTTGTGGGCAGCAATAAAATACCATTGTGTTTTGCGGCCCATGGGCTCCAAGGCTGGTCGCATCTATGTGCGGGCCGATAGATAAAATGGTGTAGTCTAAACAAGTCACACTGACGTCACATTCGGAGTTTATAAATATATACTTAAAAAAAAAACAAATATTAACATCCTTGAATTTAGACAAAAAAGATCATAGGAGAAAATTGGAAATGAATTTTCTTTTGAGAAAACTGACAGTTCACATTTTTGTTGAGGCTATAGTTTGAAGTAGGCTGGTATTAAGTTTTTAATTTGGTGGATGCTTATGTAAATTCAACAACTATCCTCATCTGTAGCAAGTTTAAGCCTATTATTTCTGGTTTTTGAGATATTCCGCACATAACATAGTTTTTCATACAGTCAATACCTTTTATTTTTATCACAATTAAATATTTACGGTTGTGAGCTAGATGTAATAAAAAGAAAAGTCTTCCTTTATAATTGCGATCGCGAGTGAATAGCACCGTCGCGCTATTGATAAACCAATCAAAATAGGAAGTCATACAATTTTATGGACGCTGGCCTGTTTTATAAAATGAAAACAGAAGCTGTATTCATTGGTATAATAAGAACACTTGAAGTTAATTAGGAAAACATAAATTAAAAACGTTTTCCTAAACCAGGTCAAATGCATAGGTACGGTTAAGTCGGCCAAAGTAAACGATTGGACTCTCATCCAATCATTGGACATCTGACACTCCTATTTCCTTAGGGTTGCAAATGAAAATTAATGAGGTATTGTTATGAACCAAGTCTAATACAGTTGAATCTTTTTATAAATATTTAATTATAATTGACGATTATTAGGGCTTTCCCTTTTGTTTCTGCCTCTCGGCTCTCGGCCTAAGGCTTGGTCACGTAAAAAAGTAGCCACATATAAATGTAAATATCACAGTCATTGTATTTAAAAGCAACAAAGTCATTTTAGTATGTTCACTATGTGAAAAGCGATAACTTGTCGAATTTCAAGGGAAACCTTATGAATTGGCGAATAAATTGGCAACATTTCTCTAGCGAGACTAATCAAATAAGTGGGTTTAAGGCGCCCGGGTTATATACAGGCGTTACAACCGCTATTTGTATTGCCGCATATTTTGAAGACGTAAGCTACAATCATTGTAACATTTTAGTAAATTAAGCTTATCGTTTAATATAATTAAGTATATCGATTTATAACATTTTAATGCTATTGTGGCTCATTTCTTCAGGATATGCGATACGAAACTGATTAGCGGTTTAAATAAAACGCTGGCAGAACTACCCAACCCACCCACCTAAATTTTTAGTTTTTTAGGATTGTTCAAAACAATGTATCGTTGACTGGTATTAATAGTAATAATTATAGCATATATAGCGTACAAATATTGCACTCCTATTCACACTATATTAATTTCTTCAACCTAGCTAAGGCCATTGGTTATTTCCATTGTCAAAGGTTAATAATCAGGGACAATCGTGGCAGGAGAGCAATAACTACGATGCAAACTGAAATTGGTCTCTTTAATGTCCCTGATATGAGTTTTCCATTACGTGCGTTGTCAACAAAGCCGCATATGAATGCTCAAGAGGCGCGCCGTCGGGACAACCGACCTGTCGACAATCAAAAAGCTGATATCGTGTGTCGGCGGATTTGTGACAGGCGATTATAGTTCAACTGTAATAGTAAAAATGTTAATTTTACAGCTGTCGAAAAAGGGTTGTGGAGGAAAAGGAAAGGAGGACATTTGTCTTATTAGTCACATGTTATACACCGATTATTGCGACATTTATTTACCGACTCATCTTATTTTAGGGCTCCGTACCTTAAAAGGAAAAAAAGGAACCCTTATAGGATCACTCTGTTGTCCGTTTGTCCGTATGTTCATCTGTTAAGGCCATTTTTGTTAGGAACGCGTAGAGGTATCAAGCTGAAATTCATATCAAATACTCAAGTCAACACTACATCCCTTGAAGCTGTGAAAACAAACTTACTATGTCAACGCAATCAAACGATACAGTCATTAAAAAAGGTGTTATAAACAAAAAATATAGATTAGATTTAGATTGGTTTAAAAACCTACAGAGAAATTCCATTTGTCCTAGAAACTTTTTTGTATGAACGAAACTCTTATAGTGAAACCAATGGGAAAAGTCTGAAATCCTTAAATTTTTACGTCTGTCTATTTCAGACACTGCGTATGTACAATTTCGTTAGGAGCAGGGCTGTGCTAACACTGGATTTTCACAGATACGGCCGTTTATAGCGTATATTTTGAAACCCGTGATGGACGTACTATTTCATAGGTACCTAAATTTTTTTCGGAAACCCTCGGTGCGCGAGTAGGATTCTCTCATGGCCGGTTTTTAGGGTTGCGTAGTCAACTAGGAGCCCTTATCAAATCAAAATCAAATCAAATCAAATTTATTCATTTGTACATAAAATTACAATCATACATTTGAAATACACTCCAGGTTTTACCATGTATTATAGTTTTGCCATGTCCGTCTGTCCGTCCGTCTGTCTGTCCGCGGCTTAGCATTAGTACTAGAAAGCTAAAATTTGGTATGAGTATGTGTACCTATGTATCACGCCGACAAAACGATAAAATAAAATCTAATAAAAAAACTTTTTTCGGGTATTTCTCGTACACCTAAAGTGGGAATGAATTTCTTTTTCGTGCCAACACTAGTGTGTGGGGTGTCGTTCAATAGGTTTTTTAAAAATAATAGGGGTCTGAAAACATAATTTTTTGATGAAGTCGGCAGTTTTGTAAATATTCGCTCGGGAAATTCAAAAAAATTGCGTCCTGCCCCCTTTAACTTTTCAATCACGGGTCAAAAAAATATGGAATAACTATATTGAATAATATCGGTTAAGCCGTTTTAGAGTTATTGTCAAAAACTACGCTTCTCAACTAAAGGACGTAAGTGTCGAGGAGATACGATTTTGTTCATCTGTGGTGCATTTTTTTGTATGAACGGCACGGAACCCTACCTACACTGAGCATAGTCCAACACGCTCTTAGCAGGTTTTTTAATATGGTTTTATATATAAATTTCATTAATATGAATGGTTTTTACCCAGCTCCAATAATTAATTAATTTTGTTTGAATACTTGCACCTCTTTTGTTTTCTTTGTTCGGCTTCATGTAGACCAGATGCAATAATTAGCTTAGTCATAATGTGAGATATTTGAAGTTTGCGTTATTTTCTTGACGATATATCATAATAAACCCTCCGCACCGATGTTGCCCTCAGGCCACTATATGTGTCGCTATTTACGGGGGCCCATCTAGAGGTGAGCAAGTCATCGTTTACCAGTGCCTTTAGCCATGGGACACTTTTTCCTGGTAGACGTCCGATTGTCTCAAGCAATAGCCCAGTATTTAGTCCATCATTTCAATCCCATAACCCAGAATATTTAGATCTCATCACTCTCCAATAGTTCTTGCATCTAGCGAGTGCTGTCTCTGTGCGCGTCCCATGATACGGGCAGGAACAGCACCCGCGCGGTGTACACCGTACATTTCATTAAATTGTCGAAAGCGCCTCCCAAAGGTCCGGGACACCATTGTCCCGTGAGCGGGTGCGACATACAGATAATAATAAGTACTCTTTATTGCACACCAAAAGAAAATAACACCAGGCACTTAAATCTAAACCAGTATGAGAAATGGTAAGCAACAGGCGGTCTTATCGCTAAAAAGCAATCTCTTCCAGACAACCTTAAGGTAGTAGAGATGGCGCAGAGTAAACAACCAATGAGTAAGTAAGTGGTGCACATAACGATGTAGTCGTATGCAGATTATTTTGGGCACTTGGTGCGCTTAGCTTCGCCTGCTGCTGTAACTGCTGCTTTGTTAAGCTTAATTTTTTTTTACATCAAACATACGTACATTCGCTGTTACATATAACTCAAAAAATATTGTATTTAATTTCCTTATTTCGCAAAATTAAAGATTATTGGACTGGAACAACAAAAACAATTCTTTGTACACGTTCTATTGCTGGGTAAGGCCTCCATTTTTTGCATCTTCCACTCGTTCCGCTAAGTGGATGCTCACGCTACCAAACTGTAAAAACTGTCAATGTTTATTTTTTAAACGAAAAAGAAATGTTGCACGTTTTAAAAAATAATGGAGTTTCACCGACCATTGATGGTATCCAATTGTTAGTCAGACAAATTCCCGACGTCGGGCAGAGCGAAGTGAAAGCGGCGGGTATGGCCGGTCTGGATAGTCCAGTCAATTGAGAGTATTTTTTCTACAATCGCTCTACAAAAATGAAGAGCATAATTCAAACCTAGACTTTTGCAATTAACGTTCTTAATAATAGATTGACTATATAACAAAGTGTCGCCTGCGTTAAGAGCCCTTTCGTATACATATGAGGAAAAAGCGTCAGAAACGGATTTTTTACAACGTATTTGTCAGAAACAGAAAATGTAATCTTAATTCTGATTAGTTGTTTTAATAAGTCAGTTCCTTATTTTTTTATGAAGACCTTAAATTTGAGTGGCACTGAATATTTTATATTATAACAAAATTTACCTGATTAGTGACAGTAGTTTACTGAAGAGCGCTAGTAGGAGCCCATGAAACTTTATAATGTCATATGAAAACCTTTTTTAAATGATTTTTCACAATCGCAATATATCCTTTTTTTACACTGTGGCCTAAAATTTTCGTTATCTTGCACATATACGTATGTAAATTGTTCTTATTAAAATAAAATACCACAAGGATTTTCTCATTTATTTAAATTTCACGATTTTCACTCATTATCAAAACCAGATAACAACACAATAAAATGGGGCTTAAATATGTGTAAATATGATTTATTTAATTATATTTCGTTAGTAATTCTTCCAAGTTTCGGACGTCGCATTACGTCTATAGTCTCGAAGGAACTGGGGAGGCGGTTATCAACATCCAGCAGCGCGAGTTTTTCGGTCTACCCGCGGTTGGCGTTGATTATTAAGTTGAACACTGAGGTTGTCACTGGATCTGCACACTACATTCAGTACATCTAACAATTTATCAGATGATTTTGTTTACATTTACTAATAACTGACCGTCTGGGATGCTGTTTGTCTGTTCACCCTATACCTATTCCACCTAAGGACATTTTGAATGTGCAACACCTTACTCTCTAAGAATTCCGGCTCGCAAAGATCACGTGCCCTGTTATAGAGCGAATTCACAACAGCTTGGAGGTGACGAGGATGGTGATGGTGGCATTCAAATACCTGTCGGTGTGTGTTGGTTTTCTGTAAACAGTGTACGTCAGGGATCCATCTATCCGGCCTGTCACTTTTATACGTCCAGAAAAGACAAGCTCCGTGTGGATTACAATTCATACGTAAACTTAATTTTGGTATGAAAGGAATTGGGTTGGGATGCAGCAGTGATTGTGGCAAGATATTGATACCCGCCTCCCTAGTTCCTACGAGAAAAAATGAACTGCACACCTCTGACCAACTTAATATTCCTAATTTATTTATGATTAGAATCAGTCTTGATCCTCTGAACCGCAGTGTATGACGTTTGAAATGACGTTATATCTTGGTAATAGAAAGTGATCACTCATTGGTCTTCGACGACTCTAAAACTGGGTATTCCTAGAGTTTTTGATTGGTGTAAGTTGCCAGCTTTCACCTATGCGCGCGAGTCTATGGCTGGGATGCGTCACTGGCTGAAAACTTTTAATTGCCTTTCCGTTCTGCCGTGTTGTGAGGTTTCCAATTGTAGTTTATAATCTTGGTATAACTATAAGGTAAACAAATTTATCGATGTAAATTAATATGAAATCGGTTGAGGAGTGTCTTTTCAAAAGGGCTTATTTCCATTTTGAACTTTTTTGGGAAATTGAGGAAAACATTCGACGGTTTCCATTTAGATATTATTACTTTATTTTCGATATTGTATTGAAGTAAGTTGACATAAATGTTATATGGCACTACATACTTTGTTTTATCTAACTAAATTGTTCTGTTAATTTACCATACATTTTCAGAATTAAGCCCTTTTGATGCGAACTCAACTTATTATTTTTTCTATTAGGTACCCTTCGTTCTATGAGAAGTATATATATATAGCTTTGATTGCTAATCTCTTTGAATAAAATTAATTATATTTACTATCGGGAACTTATTCCAATGACATTTTGCAAAAGGTACCCAAAGCATTGTTTTTCCTTTAGATGTTTATTTTTATTGGCCAGCTTAAAATTTTGGAGTCCTACAAAAAGTTTTTATTCAACGTAGATAATATTTTTTTCTCAAACATGCAATGAAATGTTGATGTTAAGTTCCTTATAATAAACTGGGAAGTATGACGTTTCAAGTGCGGCTAAGACAAGAGGTCGTTTATGCAATTTCATACAAATCTTGCAGGCCTAGGCCGCCAAAGTCCTCTTTTTAACCCTTTTCCTGTCTTCTGTCTGTCTGTCCGACTATTAAAGCGCCATATCTCAAAAACTACTTATGCTAACTATTTGAAATATGGAATATTTTTAAACATAGTCAGCCCAGATGTATTTGCACAGGAAATATTTAAAAATATATTTTTATTTAAAAAAAAAAACGACCAATATGAGGGGGGGGGGGGGGAATTATAAAAAGTCTAACTACTGGGTCAAATGGGGTACCATATGAAAGGCCTTGACCTGTACATTTTCGAACAATTGATTAGTTTTTGTTTTTCTTTTCAGGAAAATATAAAATAAACACCATTCCCCCCTTTATCTCCGAAGTTTACCAATCGAAAATTTTGGTTTTTTTTACAATTTGTATTACTTAATAAACATGAATATTATTACACGAAAATTATAGCCATGTCTCTAACTAGCCAATTTTTTTAAATTTGCAAAAAACCTATTTGAACAACACGGTTGCGTTAACTTTGCACCTGATTTGTATGCAATGCTATAGATATTAGGTGCAAACTTAACTCAACCGGTACCGGGTAATAAAGTTAGGGCAAGTAAAAATTTGTACGGAACCCTCGGTGCGCGAGTCCGACTCGCACTTGGCCGTTTTTTTTATTTCCATTCTACATAAATTTTGTGGCACAGGCATCATGCCACTATGCGTATGAAAAAAGGTTTGATTTTTTTGTTGTTTATTTCATTGCATGTTTGTAAAAAGCACTATACATACCTCGGCGGGAAATATGGTGTTGCCCGCCTCAGACCTATCTATATGTCTTCGGCTGGCAACCCCTTTCGTCCCGGCCTCTGTAGTAATTACCATAATAATATACACTTATAAAGGGGCTTCATTTTTTCTCAAACTATAATCGTTGATCCGTAGTTTGAAATTTGAATCTTTTTTTAGAGGACAAGAACAGACTTATTAGGACTTGAAACTCATAGAATATATTTAATTCCCTATTTTAAGCAAAACTACATTCATAGTTAAAAAAAGTTCAAAATGGAAATAAGCCCTTTTGAATAGACACTCCTCAGTTACTGAAATATGAAGAAGTTTTCTAGTGCACATGTGCAAAAAATATCAGACACTCAGTAGATAAGTAGTCAGTAAGTAAAATTGGACTAAATAATGGTTAATTTTAGTGTTTTGTGTGTTTAGTTTCCATAAATGCCTAACAACCATATATTTGTTAGAAATAACGACAGAAATCACACGAATTTTACCACTTACATACATTTGTATATTTTTTCGGGAAATTGGTGTTGTCAAGTTTTAGTCTCCATAATTAGCAAATTGTCCATAAAATGTCCCCTGGCAGAGTAACTAATTGTGCCGATCCCGGGCCCGCTCAACTAAATCAATTATGAGCCGCAATTACCGAGGTAATTACATGCTTTGACAGCTCCTGACGGCAGTCACCGTGTGCCTACGTCTAGCACGGCTCACTGTCTCGGAGGCTAATTTAATTTAGCTGAGGTACCTCAGGGCTCACCACTTAGAATACCTACCCATATTTCAACTATTGACTACATTTTGCAGAGTATAATAAGGTCGGTTTGAAAGTGGCGTGTTGAAGTAATAAATCTCCAAACATCATTTCAATGGCAAGCTAAGCTCAAAGTTCTTTTCAAAGGGTAAAATAGTATTCTTAAGTACTTTTAAAGCGCCAAATGAATTTGTAGTATTTCATTAAACGTCTCACATTTCCACTTCAGTGAAAATCTGTTGCTTACTAGGAGAATATTAAACGACTTAGACAATACAACTCTTATTCCAATAAGCTTGTCAAATCAAAATCCATTTTCCGTAGTCTCAATAGAACGCTTGTTATGCGAGCTAGGGACAACAGGATATTGAACTTCTTACGGCTTTGTACGGATTCACTCAAATTTAACCGCTTTGAGACAATCCGCTCTAATCATTATGTATGCTTGTGGAAAATTTCCCACACTACAAATGGTGGTGAATAACATATTGCATGTTATACAGTTATACTTACACGAATTATTCACACACATGCAAGAATATTTTGCGTGTCGGGAGTGGGAACGTGAAGTTTATTTTCATACAATGTTACACGTTCATCAACGAAGTAAATTATCTTGAACGCGTACGTACGCCATTAAATAAAAACTTTCTAGATTACACCCGAAGCTAAGTAAAATACAATGTTCTGTCATAATAACCTTAATTTAACGCGTACGTTTTTGTTGTTTTACGAGGGTCCCGGCTGACTGCGTGACTCGCGGACTGCTGTCAAGTGTCATCTAACTTAGCCCATAAACGTTTCGTGGATGTCGGAGAGGCTGCGGTGTTAGTTTAGTGGTACATGTACACGACAATTCGATATACAATTACTATGGGCTTTTGATAGTTATAGCGGAGCTACCAGATAACGTAGAGTTGGGCAGATCTGACTACCGTGCCCTCGCCACGACAAACAAAAAAGAAGCGGGGCACTATACCTACCTTTTCTCGAACCGTTTCGTCTCATTTCCTTATACGTAGCTTCGTCCCAGTTAACACAAGAGCGTCCAAATTAACAGATTACGATGTAGTTACGCAATAAATGAAATGCACTTCATTTAATTAATCTAGCTTTTATACTTTAGGTGGTTCCTACAATACGCCGATTTTGCACTCACTCACACGTATCAAACCCTCTGGGGTACTTACCGTTGATCTATAGAAAGCTGAAATTTGGTATGTAAACTAGTATTAGTCCACAAACAATAAAATAATTCTAAAAACCCCTTAAACTAGGGGATGGAAGTTTGTATGAGACTTCGATGATACGACAAACATTTTTTTGGGATTTTTTGTATGTTTGTGTATTCCTATGTGTCGTTGTGGCTTCATCACGCAAAATCGGCTAAACAGATTTCAACTATTTTTGGTACACGTGTTACTGGGTCTCCATGGATGGTTATAGGATACTTTTTACCCCAATAGGCTATCGAAAAAAGAGAGGTTATAACTTTTTCTCCTCCGCGAACGAAGTTGCGCCCGCCTTCTAGTAAATAATAAAATACGTATTTTAGGATTTTTAATGAAAGTTTCTTGGGATTGGTTTGACTTAGAAGCTTAATTTTTTTACAGCTTCAAGGGACCGCAGACATAAGAATTTTGATGTTTGATACTTGATACCTCCACGCGGTCCTGAGAAAAGGGTCCTGACAGACAGGCGGACGGTCAGCCAGACGGACACCAAAGTGATCCTATAAGGGTTGCGTTTTATTCCTTTTGAGGTACGGAACCCTAAAAAGGTAAAGAAAACAAAAAAAATAACAATAAACCTAAGTTTACTAAGTAATAATAAGTTTCTGGGCACGAGAAAGAAAGATATCAAGTTAGTTCGTTAGTGGTGGAGGGCCCTGCAGCAGTGTGCAGCGCGCGACCCTTTGTTGTCCCCACGGGGTCCTTGGCCTTATTACCTGATTATTTGCATCTATCTAAATATGTTTCAATTCATTCAATTCAGTGTTTATGTTAACTTGCGATAACGTGCTACTATTAAAGTATCTGATGCACACATCTTAATTCACTCAATTCTATTTCCTCTTTAATTATGGTAAGTTGATGTATATGATTTTATTTCCCCTCTTCATTTTGCATGTCTCGGTGCTAAATATAACCTAAGCTTTTAACAACCAACGCTATTATTAAATTGTAAGACAGCAAAGTTAAATGGACGTTGATAATAATTATGACGGGTTTGCAATCAAACCCAAAAGGAAACTTTCCGATAGTTAGAGTTGTTTAACATTGAGTTTGAAGCCAGTAATCAGGTGGCACCCTTGACCAATATTTGGACGTTTGATTAACTAGCGATTTCTAAAGGCAGTTTGAAACAACTTTCGGTCACTAGTTTCGTTTGACAGAGTAAACAAACAGAGGGAGGTTCCTATAACAAATTATAGCACTTATAACTACTAACAACAAAGTATTTTTCACCTCACTCGCTTGGAAAAGTTCCATTAACAGCGCCAAATCTGCGTGGAAAAGTGCGCTTTATGCACTAGCGTGGAAAAGGAATTTGATGTTCGAAGTTATATTTCTAATATATTTATTTCTTGCTTAGTTCTGAGTGTGTTTTGTAGGTTCATTACCAATAGTTTTAAATGAAAATATAATCAATTTGTTATAATTTTTAAGTATTTCTTACATATCACATGTTCCTCGCTGTGGTGAAGTAAAAAGTCGCGTGTTTCGCACGGCTGCAAAATTATTTGACTTCTCATGCCTTGAAGCCTCGTTACGCTCAAGAATCTATATTTGATTCCTTCGCTTACTCGGCTTTTAATTTAAGCACTCGCGCCAAATAACAATTTTGCAGCCTTTCATAACAAATAACTATTGTTTTTCGTTTTCTTCTGTTTCCGCGATTATTACTCATTCGATTATTACTCACGCTTTCCAGCTTTCCATGGTCACGGGTGGACTGAGAAAAGATGTATTTTCCTCTGTCAAAGTTACAATTTGTGCAAACTACCCATTTTTGAAAAAGTGGGGTTGTTTGGGTAGTTTGCACAAATTGTAACTTTAACAGAGGAAAATACATCTTTTCTCAGTCCACCCGTGACCATGGAAAGCTGGAAAACTTCCGAAACGTCGGGAACTAAAATGAGATAATATACGCGATATAATCCGTTAAATTGTTTTATTTTAATTTTATTGTTTTTAAAGTTTTTGTGACTTCCTCGCTCTCCTTCTCATGTAGGATACGCTATGGTCATGGAGAATATCCTACATGGCTGTGGGGTAAGGTTTCCTTATTTTTTCATCTTCATTTCGCTCTGTTCTCGACATCATCGTTGGATACCCCTGGTATCATACCCTTTTACCGTACTGTATATTTTCATCTTTTTTCCGTTTCACATTGTATATTTTCATCTGGCATTGGGTCTGCCTCTGGACTCCGTCGTCATTTTCCATGCCATGGTTTGCAAGAGTCAGGTATAACTAGTAGCAATATTCACGTAGTAATATTTAAAATTCTGCGTGCACGTATATTTCATATCCTGCGAAAACGAGCCTAAAAGTATAATAGGGGCAACATACGCGCTGCGCACGACTAGAGGAATTTGCAAGAGGAGAGAAGTTAACAATTTCATTTTTATAGGTGAACAACCCAGGATATTGCAGACGTTTCTAATTTCCGCCGGCCGCCCTCCGCCTGCTATGCTGAGTTATTACGTATTTTACAGTAAACATTTTCCTTGCCTCACCTGTATTCGTGCCGAAGAACGTGCAGCGTATATGACATTTGATGTTCAACTTCTTCTTAGTCGAAAACATGTGTATTTTACTTCTTACTAATATTACAATTGTGAAAGTGTGTGATAATTTTTAGATCTTTGGGTGTTTGGATATTTCTCAATCAATAACATATTGGTGTATGGACCGGTTGGCTTTTTAAGTTTATCTAACTAGATAGGTTTTATCCTCGCAAAACAAAAAGTTGTACACTCACAGAGAAAAGCCCAGCGTTCACCCAAGTTCTGTAGCTTTATATCCCATGCTCACTTTGACTATGGTACACGATTGGTTTGACTATCGATACTTCTACTGCCAAAAGTTCGTGATGCAGTGCAGAAATAAATGAAGTTTCAGATAGGAATATAATATCTAAAAATACATTTCTGATAATAATCACTAGATCTCATGAAAAGCGAACTCACACGAGTGGGAGTCATTTATTGTCATTTATTATTTTTGTAAAAATTGGAAGTAGCACATTTGGTCGATATAACGCGATTTTATCATTTACTCAGTCGGAATTAATCGAATGGGACACGGCATCGCGCTCCCGGCTCCCGATATTGTGTGAACTGACGCACAAACAAACCTCTAACCATCAGTGCCGTATTATCTTTCATAGCTTTATCTTTCCAATTTATTCAATTCTAGAATTGTGAATTATTGGAGCTCTGTAAGAATTATCGCTTGAACAGAATAGTTAATTCAATGCCTCATTATGAAAGTACTCGATTTGACTGATAAATGTTTGATTGATAAGTATGATATTAATGCAAATCAATGTCAATATGATACATATTAACACGGGATCAGACTTGATATGAAATATTTCATGTAATTACATATTGTATATATATGTAGGTTTCTACATACATTAAAAAATTCAATGTGGTGACTAACGTTATAATATTGTTGCGTACACCATAGCCTCATGAATCATTTAGTAGTGTTTAATAAATGTGTATCAGTTTTTCGCAGACTAAATTAGACGCAGACGCAGTTTAAAAGTGAATCCCTGCTACTGTAAGTTGTAAATAAACTAACGTGGAACTGTCAAGGTGTTTTAACTCTATCCTATACCCCACGCTCGTAACAATATGTTAACGTTTTGAAATAAGGTGCAAAAATACTGTTTCATTTAATTCATTCTCTGAATATCAGATCTACTCTTTTACGTGGCCTTAAAGTAGAAATTATACGAAGTAATGTTAAGTCGGCAAGAAAATATCTCGAATGAAGTGCCTAGCAATTTAATAAGACCACTTAGGATTCTCATGTACGGGTTACTCCTTTAACCAATCTCAGCACACGCTTTCAGCTAATAGTTGCGCCTCAATATACCATAGAGTGCAGTCATTAAATAATAATTCTCCGGAGAGCGTAGCACAAACAATTTAATCTGTTTCTATTAACGATCTCAATTAGAGAGTCGGAGTAGCAATTACCAGCTAATGGATCCCGCGGCACTGAGATTTCAGTAACCCACGATTAAAATAATGAACCTTCTTTGTCCCGCACGTCTGGTATCCATTTAAAATGGTATCTGCGATCCTTTATGACCGTAGCGCTCTATAAAGGATCTAAAATAATTTGACAAAATATTTATGTGCAGTGTGAATCGCAATAAATTCATTAAATACCTTTTAAGTATACCTAATAGTCAGCGCCCGATTCATGAACAAGAAATTTCAATTATTTTAATTACATGTGACTTATTAATCTTGAATGCCATAGAAAATATAAACCGGCCATGTGTGAGACAGAAATCCAAACTTTTACTCATCCCAACTTTGCTGGTCGGTTTCGTTCTGTTTGTGGGTATGTAACTATTAGGTATCTAAGACGTCGTATACAAATGAGATGCATACTTTTTGCACCCGGGTTATTAAATAATTATTTTTGGGAAGAAATTAAAACCTAGAAAGATGATGGTGATTTTATCAATGTTTTACATGGTAAACTATGGAGACACGGGGGCAAGGTATTTATTTCGAAACTTTCCTTCCTTAACCGCAATTTAACCAGTGTACAATAATAATGTTTCAGAATGTTCAACTCAAGCCCTTTCATTTGATACTCTACTTCACCAAGCTGCTAGGCTTTGGATTTGTGGCTTTCGTCATATTGGTTTTACGAAAAATTATAAAATATAAACTTATATTTTGGATACTTGGTCTAGTTTATAATTATTCAATAATTCAAATAGATAAACAGTTTCAGAGCGATAGCGCTGTAACAGACAGACATAGTCACGCCATGAGGGTTCCATTTTCACCTGTTGGTACGGAAACCTAAAATGATTAGACACTAAGATAAAACTGAGAAAACAAAATATCAACGTGGTGTTGCTTAATCCCTTCTAAAATTACGCAGTCCGAAACAAATGTAGTTTCTCTCCACTTTAAGTTATTTTTTGCGAAACATTCAACCGCTGCAACTTTGCATGTTATTTACCATGCCCGGACAGTCCATGTGTTAACGCTTGGTTCTCTTAAAAAATCCGCTCCATTACGGTATGAACGGACCATTAGGCTGCAGGAGCCACTGATCAAGTGAGTCGATGCTTTCGGCAAGAGCCATCGTTAGCAAAGTGGATAGTGCGAGATGCGTTTAGTTATGCATCATTAGGCGCGGTATCGGGCATAGCTAAGTCGCATATTTCATCCGCCTTGCCCCCGACACACGGCTGGCCGGTCCGGCGAGCGGAGAACAGTCATGAATAAATCGGTCCTATCTCTATCTAGAATGGTGTTCTCGTGTTAGATAGGACTACGAGTATATGTGTTACGTTTGTCGAGTCGTACCTCACAATATGTATATGTGATATAAATGTATGCACACGTATACATGAATCAAGTTGTTCGTTATGAAAACCTCATTAAAAGTAGTTCAATAGTTTTCGAATTTATTGTGAGTCAGTTAATGGGGACTTAAAATATGGATGTTAGCATACAGACTAAGAAATAACTTTTCCGCAAGGATGATAAAAAGTCATCCTCATGTTGCGTCACACCAGTCGGGTAAACAGTCTATATAATCATATTCAAGATATTGGGTATTATTGTACCGAAATGTTTCAAACTATCCGGCGGACTTATGTTCGTCACGTTTATCGCAAGATACATAAATGATACATTTTTTCTCACTTCCGCATCAAAAAATGACGGATCGGTGACAAAGTCTTTTGTAACTTGTGGTCCCTTCAAATAGCAACGTGTCAGTATTTTTTATCGAAATAACATAAATAACACGTATTTTACAACTTAACAACATTGTGGACATTGTTTGTTTTTTCCTACAAATATCGTCACGATTGGTAGGGTAGATACTTATCAGCGGGTAGGTAAAACTTGGTTCGAATATGCATTTTTAATCTTCGGGATGCCGCTTACCGCAGACAAGACACATCTTAATGTGGCCTCCATATGTCTTTTAAGTAGGTATGCGTTTCCGTCCACTCGTAACTCTAAAACGCGAGGTATGTTCTATTCGAATGCAGCGTCTTTATTCTAAAGTGGATTTGGTGAAAATCTGATCGAGTGATCTACTAGCTAAGTTAAGAAACCGGGGTTTTAAATTTTATACATTAGCTAATTACGCATTTGTGCGTCAGCGCAACAAAAAATTTTATATTTGTTTTTAGGCTATGTCTCAAGAATCGCTATATTGCCTCTATATCTACTATGTCTTGCTTATTCAAAGAAGCTCAAAGTAAATGACAGCGAAATTAATTTTTGAACTGATGCCATGACACAATCCTCGTATGGATAAACATTAATGAAAGACTTTTGTTTATCCGTTACGAATTTCTAAGACTGAAAGCAAACTTTCACGCCTGAGAGATTTTCGTAAAAATTTAACACATACATTTTACTGAATTCCTGTACGATAACGTTTTTAGATAATATGTTAGCCTTTTAAGTAGAATCATTTATTTTTATAGTTGGCTCATACACTTGGGTCTATTCACACGTAAATACCAAAAACACAATACAACGCAAGGGCAAAAAGTGGTGAAGCAGTGGTTACGTGTGAATAGTTTTGCAGCAGCTTCTTGTTGTTGCTTTGCTGTGACCACACGGTTGCGTTTGACGCAGACATGTGGTTGTCGTTGTGGTTTGGTCGTGGTTGTAATGTGGTTGTGGTCTGGTTGTGGTGCGTCTGAATAGACCCTTATACAAAAGGTATAGTTCGATTAAACTACCAGTTTCAATTTATTCTCAGAATAATATTGCCCAAAGAGACTTGCTGCCAATTTTATGCTAGATGATCATTCATACAACCGGTAATTGCAATTCATATCATATAAATATGTAGAAGTAATACCTCTAAATCATATCCAATTCATTTTGGAGGTTTGCAAGCAATTAAATAAGAGCTAATTGAATAATTGCAAATCATTAAATAAGGTTACGTAGATACCTAATGAATTAATTACTGTATTTGCTTATAGTCTGGGTGTAGTTAGTACTCGTATTAACTGAGAGCATTGTGTGTCGGCCGCTTGCAAAATGTATGCGGTATTTTGTTGGCTACTGTTCAATTAACTTATTTCAAATTTCTCTCTGTATTCTGGCATAATAATAGGCGGCCCGTTTATGAGCATTTCATTAAGAGGGCAACCGGCAATACTGGGAAAGCAAAGTTTTACGGAGTTTAATAAATGGGTGGTTCAATTACTCTCATTAAGGGGTAAAGTCCGAGAATTTTCCGCGACATGGTCCGCGATGTTAACTGTCTGGCGCTTATCGCGGCCATCGCCGATTCAATTATGGCCTTTCGCTGCCACATTACGAGGCAGCACCTTCGTCAGCGCCTTCTTTGCAACGTTGCTACGATTAAATACTCTTGTATTCACGTGACTTCGCCCCCCTGTCGAAACATTTTTATCTTCCACATCGCATATTGTCCGGAATAAACAACAGTCATTATGACTCCGCAATCCAGAGTCTAAAACAACTGTTTTTGTTTTTTTTATATATATCGATATTTGCTATGTTCTTGCCTGAACTTAAAGAACAGAACAACAATCACATTTGTAGTTATTTAAAGTATCATTAATGTGATAAACGTATAAAACAACCAAAGCAAAGTTTTACGAAGTTTAACAAATGGGTGGTTCAATTATCCTAATTAAGGGGTAGAGTTGGAGTATTTTCTGCGACGTTGTCCGCGATGTAACATGTTTGGTGCTTATCTTGGACATTGCAGATCCAATTACGGCATTTCGCCGCTACATTTCGTATCAGCACCTTCTTCAGTGCCTTCTTATATAAGGTTAAGGATGAAACAGAGATGACAGAAGCAAAGCAAATAATTAGAGAGTTTAATAATAAATGAATCAAGAGGTAGAATCCGAGATTTTACAGCGACATGTTTACCTGTTTGGCGCTTATCGCAGATTCAATTGCGGCCTTTCGCCGCTACATTATGAGTCGGTACCTTCGTCAGCGCCTTCTTGTCAACATATTTCTATAGTATATATCACGTGACTCCGCCTGTATGGCAGAACTGTATTTATAACTAGAAGACGCTCGCAACTTCGTTCGTGGAGGAGAAAAAGTCAGAACCCCTCTTTTTTTCTTGAGCGAAGTCGGGTTAAAAGTATCCTATAACCATCTGTGGATACCCAGCTGCTCGTTTAGCAAAAATAGTTGAAATCCGTTTAGGCGCTTAGCCGTGATGAAGCTACAACAACACATACAAACATTATTATATATTTTATAATAGTATAGATTACTTATTTGTGCAACAAAAAATTAGAGTCGATTATTATTCAATCACGAGTATAGACACAATTAGACAGTCACTTTAACTAAGAATCCTGAACGTGGCGAGTGATTCAACGGTACGAGATGCAAATAACTTTGGTCTCGTATGGGGCACACAAAGTGACATTTGTACAGTTTCCTTGTATTTTTTACTTTGGTCTAAGTACCTACAGCAAGAAACGGGTCAACGCGAATAAATCGAGTTGACCCGTTCTTGTCGCTCGCTTTCTTCATAGGGTGAAAGCGACAGCGCTATGAAATTGAAATATTTGTAATTTTCGAAACATTGGAAAATGACAATTCGTGCAATTACAAATTTAAAAAAAACTTTGCCTCACACTCAGCAAAATCACATATTGCGCACTGTTCGCTCGCAGTAAAATCAAGAAGTTTGAGCTGCTGGCGTAAAAATAATACTAGATATAAGTACGAGTACCTACTCGTAACCTCATGAATATTTAAATATTATCTTTGATTTGCGTGCGACATACTATGTAAATGTATATAAAAAGAAAATAAAAAGCAAGCACTTGCATAATACTACAAATAAATTTGTACCGGTAAAAGCGGTAGTAAAGTGATAAATTTCTGAACGAATTTAATTAAAATTTCTATACGACAGTAACTAGAGGCGAAAATATTCGGCCAGCAAACTGGATTAGTGAATAATAATTACCCATAAACAAATGTAAGGGTCTTAACTGCGCTAAGGGCTTAGGTCGACTTTGTACTGGTGGAAATTTAAATGTGACCTTTTGGCGTTGTTTACTGTTTCATTTAAACCCTACAGTGAAATTTCGTTATATCGTTATATTTTTATTTTTTACACCGAGAGTTGGTGTTTGTACGTAGGTAAATTTAGCTTCAATTTAAAAATATAAGAATCAATTCGAAATTTAAATCTATATGATCCGGATACGAACCCATCAAGTTAATATTTTTGTATATTTCTACAATACATACCTCGTTATTGCACACTTCACGACGGAAACGGATTATGTTATCTCATTTGAGTTGCCGACGTTTCGAAAGCTTTTCAGCTTCAGGGTTAACTGAGAAAAGATCAAGGGGCACGGCAGTGCCCCCGCCAAGTCGAGCGCGAAGCAAACACTGCCGTACCGTCCTTTACTGGAACCATTTCGCCGCATTTTCAGGTCCCTATTTGAGAGCCTCTGGATAAGACCAGAACGCAAAAATTGTCGTCATCCAGTAAACTATAATCACATACCTTAAATCCAAAATTTCAAGTCTGTAGGTCATTTAGTTCCGAAGTTAAGCGAAAGCAAAGTTTCGCATTTATGACACTCACTCACTCATTATAATCAGGATAAAACTAGTACTTCCCATAAACTCAGAGAGCTGAAGTTTGGTATAGAATTAGCGTTTTTGGCCACATAAAGGGAAAACTATAAAACTAGGATAATCGAAGATCTTGAGTACCTGGTGACCCTGATTATAAAACACAAGAGCTCAACCAAACTATGTATTACAGATCGACATACCGCCTTTACAAAAAATATTTAACTTGGTGCCCACCAAGCACCTGGTTTTGTACCCTTGTGTACCCTTCAACGGCCAAGTCACACAACATTAACTATAAGAATAAAAAAATCGCAGTAAAGAACCTTAGACTTGGCACGACTTTGTCTAGATTTCATTACTTTTTAGAGATAAACATGTACCGGATGACCCCACAATAATACTATTATATAGACTTAAACATAAGAGCTAGAATACCTACCTAGCTTATAAGCTAATAAAAAGTATATCTGTTCAATAATTTCATTTCATACCTTTCTATCTTATCCCGATAGAAAGATATGAAATCATTAGTTTGACTAAACAGTCAAAAAGATAAGATTCGTATGTACGAATCAATATCAGATGTATAAAGCCCATAAGGCAATAAATTACATAATAAACTTATGTATATAAATTTTACATAGGAATAGCGCAACATTTCGCAACTATTCAATAACATTGCACGAGACTGGTAATTTTCCATGAAAACCTAATATGTTGCATAATAATTGTTAATTATAAATCTGAGAAATAATAAAATTACCCTCTCCCTAACCAATATATGGCTCGAGCATAAAAGCCGAAGCTAATTCTGTTGACGATAACCCCACTATGTGTGCCGTACGAACGAGCACAGAAATATAGAATTAGCCCTGCTACTAATCAGTCATCGGTAATACTTACTAATCAGTGGTCGATAATGCTTACTAAAGAACAAGTCAACGGAAAGTTATCATATGGCAACAGTTGTCAACTCAATTAGCTTCAGTCAGATAGATATCACATATAGTTACAATAGAAAGCCGAAGCATTGGTTTAGGAACGGGATTTCGATACAAACTGTGACTTCTTATTCTCCACTTCACCTATCCTGCTCTTAAAGCATATCGAAGGGGTTCAGACTGCTTTTACAGTCCTCAGTCTGCACAAAACAAGCAGCTCCATCGAGACTTAGCTTTTTACAGAATGTTTTTGGTGGGTTATATTTTTCTCTGTCAAAGTTAGAATTTCTCATACAATTAATATAATTTGAATACGGAAAGCTGAAAAGCTTCCAAAACGTCGGGAACTCAAATGAGATAATATAATCCGTTCAAATTATTTTATTTACATATTTATATTTAATTAATCTAATACGTAACAAAAGGCGCCGCTAGCAGCGCAAATTGAATACATCCAGTTCAAGAGCCGAGTAACTTACATTTGTAGGTAGCTAAATGGAAAGTTGCCAAACTGGGAGAACTTCCGAGCAATTTCGTCCTTCGTACCTTGTCCTACAACAAATCAAAACTTTTCTTTACTGTTTTGTGTATCAGAAATGTGAAATGTTTCTCAGATCTCTCTAGTTAATTAATTGCTACGCTTGGTGTTTACCGGATGCTGAAAATGAGTTCAGCTTCAGTGGTTCGCGATTTCAATCTTACTGTAGGTATTGTTTTCTACAAATCCACCAATGTATACCAGAAATATAGAAAGTATGTTTTTGAAATAACACGGTAAAACGTATGCTAATGCTCAGGATTAAGCTATGCAAATTCTAATACCTAAGTGCCTGAATGTATTTGGAATTATTCATCGGGCCAATCGTGCAGTTTGTGAGGCGCTGGGAGATTTATGTCCCCCAACTTTACCTAAGTAACGTACGGTCACGACGGCATTGCATGGGTATAAATCAAACGATTCCATCCCTCAGTCCGTAGCGCCGCGCGCCGACCTCGCTTCTCGAATCACTCACAATACACAGGGGAATTAAAAGGTTTTAAGGCAAATAATCAAACCAGTAAATTGCTCCTGGGACTCCATGATTTCATTGACGTCCACAGTCAATAATGTTGACTGCTACCTTATAATAATATTATTCCTAACTCATTGAATAGCTAATAGGCTTCAATTAAATATTTCAACTAAACTTCGCGAACCGTACTTAATTTGTAAAGGTACGTATTCTTAAAGCCATACCTTATTATTTTTCTTCCGGTTGATTTTCGTACTTTAGAAATACATTATTGAAATTGTTCGTATCAAAGGAAGTAGGTGTTGGTAAGGTACCGACTCCTTTGAACATTCTTATCTATTTGAAATATTATTTTGTATAAGTTTTAATAAATCGTAAATATTGTAGGGGATGGCTGCTTGGAAGTAATTTGTGACTGTGTTTAAATTTGTCATACTATCAGTCATTCAGATCAGATAATCAGATGAACGCATTAAAATAACAAATAAAGTAGTTTTTATTTGACCGCTACTAAACAATCATGTTTTCATTAAGTTTGGTCTTTAAATATATTCAGAGTTACCCAGTATGGTATTTTTCTCTAGGGCCTTCCTTATAGCAGCAACATAGGGTTGCTAATATAAGGAGGACATTGGAGTTGGAGCGTTCTTGAAATGTCTATTCAGTATTCTATAAAAGCTCGGCCACGACAACGCACGACCAGCGGCGCGACAATTAAGTAGTAATTCCTAATACATTGCGTGTGATACCAACTAACTGCTGTGTGGTGAGCGTCTCGACCGGGAAATGACGATAAAATTTGCACACCGCGCGCGACTTACACGTTGTCGTGGCCGGGTTCTAAAAGGTCAAGCCCGCTGCCGCTATGCCCTAAAAGTTGTTGCCATCATAGCATCATTAGCGTTATTTACGGCTATTAAATATTAAGAATGCAATTACACACGCACACACACACACACACACATAATATATAAATATATGCGGATTCGTTTTAAGGAAACACCAGGTTGCTTGCCATACACCGACGTACCTATATTATTTAATTTTTGAATCATTTTACAAAAGCAAGTTAAAATTGTATGTGTTGTGCGAATTAATCCAAAATCTACACTTTATACATATCTTTCTGCGGGCCTATGATGGTCGCGTTTGTCACGCGATAAATGATATGATAACGCGCCTGTCACTCTCGCACTCACTACATGTTAGAAGGTGACGGCAGCTATGTCACTTATTTATCGCGTGACAAACACAACCATCATAGGCCCGCTGGTTTCCCTTCGACACGAATAAATCTTTCACATTTTACACTTTATATAAAAAATTATACATTATTAAAAAAATTGCCAGCCAAGAGCATGTCAGACCATGCTCAATGTAGGGTTACGCAGCCGTTCATACGAAAAAATACACACTACAGATGAAAAAAAAACGATATAAAAAAGTGCACTAGCAAAAGAGCGTATCTCAAGGGCACTTACGTCTTTTTGCTGAGAAGTATCGTTTTTCGCTCACTCAAACTCAAAAAATAGTATATCTGACTATGTTGAAAACAATTTTTTCTACTCCTGTACTTCTTTGTGTCGTTTAAATGGTTAGCAACTCTAATATAAAGACATACATTACTTAAGATTTGTAAAACTCTATAGCCTATTTCCCAAAAAAACATTGCTAAGCGTGTTACAATGTCGCTATTAACGTATTTCTTGGTGCCAGAGAGTACAAAATTTCAATCTAATAATTTATATTCAGTGATTCTTAAACTAATGTTATTTGCAATAATTTATATTACCAACTTAAACCGCCGAATTCATACAGTTTTAAATTAAAAAATAATAATGTACGTAAATGCATTGCTGCCAACTTAAAAAAAAAAACATTTGTTACAATTTACATACACATATTTTACCGCATATGGCAATGGTACGCGAATTTAAAAAAGGAGAAATCCATAGATATTGACAGCTCGCTTTTTAATTTTCTTCGTGGCACTACATTTTATTCATCTTGAAGTTGTTGTTGGTTGTTGTCTTGTTACATGCTGTTGAAAGTGAAAAAAATGGAGTGTCGTGGCGCAAGAAGTATCAAACAATTTGCTGCTAGAAAAATCTCGGCGCAAATATAAATATTTAGACTTTTTGTGTGTTATTAAAAAGTGCTTAGGGGTCATTCATTAATTACGTATGGATCCCTGGGGGGAGGGGTTCGAAAAATCTATCGTAATTAATGAATGGCCCCTTAGAGTAAAGAAAGAAGTAAAGACTATATACAACGTTTTGGTCAAAAACCGCTCGTGGCGTCTTCCTTTGCGATACTTGCGATTGTCCTTACGTAATTAGTGAACGGCCCCTTAGTCGTAGAAAAACTATTGTATGCAACGTTGTATAATTGTCTCAAAAAACACTCGTGGCGTCTTTACTTGCGATGCTCGCCAAGGCTCGCATCGCAACCCACGCCACTCGCCTTTTTTGATCCCTATTATAAAACAGTTGCATAAAATAATATTCGTTGAAAGTATTTATTAAGCTATAGACCTTTGTAATTTTTTTCATATTTTTTGGACCTACTGTTTGGAAAATAGAGGGGAGGGAATACAATTTATGGTACTTTTGGAGCCATTATTTCCGAAAATATCCACTATATCTATATTTTCTTATTTAATCATTAAACTAAGTAGCACACAACAAACTAACTAAGTACACAAGACACCTATATTCCAAATTTCGTCAATGTACATCTTGTGGTTTTTGAGTAGAACCATAGTAGAACGCCTGTGTTATACGGAGAGATGGACGAACATGACAAAAGTATAAGGGTTCCGTTTTTGCCATTTTGGCTACGGGACCCTAAAAAGTGATACTGATTATTGGAAGGTCACTGAATCGAAAATTGATATTTTGTATCTTTGTATGTGTGGTTGTGGCTTCATCACGCCAAAACAGCTAAACCGATTTCAACTATTTTTGGTAGTGCATGTGACTTGGAATATATGCATACATAGGATGTAGCACTCTCCGCAAATAATGTTTTATGAGATGACCGTATTGGAAACGTGGTGGGTAGTATTTTACAGAAGAATAATGAAGCTAATGAAGATTGGTGGCCAGGTAAGTCCGTACTTCCTTAAGTCGTTATTTCTCGCGGAAAACTTAATTAAAATGAATCTTTTTAGGACGTGGATTTTCGGACACAAAACTTTGAAAAAGTAATATATTTTCTTTTATTATACTGCGTAAGATTTTTGCATTTGTCTATACTATTTTTTGTGTAGGTACTTCATCCTAAAAGAGCTTCGTAATAACATTATCCCATTTAATTCTCGTGAGGCAACATTAGCCTCCAATTGACGTAGGTAGTTATCCATATCAGACATTCCAAGAATTTTGTTATTTATATTATACATTATTTGACTAACAGGTTGGTATCCCATCCCAAAAATTCGGAATATGAAATCATAAGTTATTATGTATTAAATGGCCCTCTGGCCCATAGTGGCTACTCATATCCTACCTAGGTCAGGAAACAAAAACTCGTTTGCCTTACCGCTCATGTATTCAAGACTCAGTAGTCGCTTACTCTGACAACCTCACCTTACGGTATCATGGTTCAGTCTCTGCCCGTCAATATCCAGATAATGTGTTAAAAATATATATTTTTTCGTTTTAATAATTCTATATGTTTTAATAATTTAATGGGTAGTTCTACAGGCGTTTCAACCGCTATCACTTTCCTGTCACATATATGGCGGCTACTCGCATTCTAGGTCAGGAAAAAATCTCGTTTTCCTCACCATTCACAAATTCAATACTCAGTAGTCGCTTAATTTGGTAGTGGATTTTTGCTCACGGTGACAACTTCACCTTACGGTGTTATGTGTATGTGTTGAGTTTATGCCCGTCATATTAAGATAATGTGTTAAAAATGTTGTTTTTTTTTTATAATATGACTTTTTATTCTTTAATGGGTAGTGCTACAGGCGTTTTAACAGATATCACTTTCCAATCGCATAATGTATTTAAAACGTGAGCCAAAATGATTGTAACATTTTAATAAATTAAGGAACACGAGCTCAGTACTTCTTTTTACCAATTTTTTATTAGGGTTATGTAGGCAAAACCGGAACCCTTATATGTAGTTTCGTCATGTCCGTGCCATGGAGATACACTATTTTGCTAGCTAGTGCACTTTTTCATATCGTATGTTTTTCATATGTATTGCATTTTTTGTATGAACGGCTGCTACATTGAGCATGATTCGACATGCCTGTTCTTTATTTTAATTTTGGCTTATTTCTTCAAAATATGCGACAGGTAAGTGATAGCAAGGAAACGCCTGTTAACTACCTCAATAAAAGGTTGTAAAAAGAACCGTATAAAATATAATCATGGTTCTTCGATCTTCTAAATAAATTAAAGAGTTAAATATGGACAACTTATGTAGTTATTTTATTTGAAAACAAAGGATGTTTAATTAATTTCTCTACATTAACAGCCATGATTATTCTACGAAATCAAGAGAAATTACACTGAAATCACAAGGCGCGCCACCCGCTATTCTTGTCGTGCTGCAGTGTAAACGTTTGAGGCAAACGTCGTTAAATTCCTTTAGATAGTCCAAATTTGAATCGAAATCGTGGCGAATTTTGAGAAGTTAAACGCTCTCGTAAATTAAGAATTGTAACAGGTATATTTTAACTACTAAACAAGAGAAATTTAGAACATCACATTACTGACGATACTTTATATTTATTTATTTCAGGTTTCAACCCATAATAAAAAATAAGAATAATAATAAACAAATATCAGGAACAATCTTACACAAATTGACCGAGCCCTAGACTAAGCAAAGCTTGCACTAAGGGAACTAGGCGACGACATATATAATATATAGATACATTATAATAATACTTAAATAGATAGAAAACATCCAAGATCCAGGATCAAACATTCGTGCTCATCACACAAAACACTTGCCCTGGCCGGGATTCGAACCCGGGACAGCTAGCTTCGTCCCGTTGCGTTGTACATATAATCCACTGAGCCAAAACGTGTCGTCGCTGTAATGTATAATGTGTTTGATAGTAACAATTTTAATAATAATTAAATTAGGTGTTAGTAACAAAAATAAACAAATGAAAAATTACACATAAAAAAATTAAATGAAAAGGAGTCATTTCTGGGGTCCATCTGTATGGCATTCCATCTCCTCGTTATAGGACATGCCATCATGTCAATAATGGTATTCAGGAGTGCTTTGGTACTGTCTCGCACGCGTCGCATCAGGAAGGCAAGTCTCGTTTGCGCATTAGTGCCTGAAAACTATCAATGCGAGCCTCTGCAAACATACCTGATGCGCTGCAAAAACGGGGCAGCCCCAACAACATCCTGAAACCATTATAGTACTGCACGCGTATGGTATTGAGAGATCTCAGACCTGATCTCCTTCGGAGCAAGGCGCCTACTTCAGAACCTCTAAAACGATCTTTATAGACCGGAAGAGACCAGAGAAAAAACCAAAAAAAAATGCTGTATTGACGGATGAGTCATTGTCAGTGTATAAGCGGAGTTTTATAAAATAATACTGACATCAATATAAATTTGTAAAAAACTAAATATAAAGAAGACCCAGTGCGGTTTCCTGCCTCATTCCACATATACAGTAGATTCGGTACACAAGACTGCCATTGTTGATGAAATAGAGGACTTACAAGGTTAAATAGTAGTCGGATTCTGATTCCCGGCAGTATCTGAAAATGCCCTTGCAAGATTCAAAACACAAAGATAGTCCCAAAGAAATATAATAAACTAGCTTATGCTTGCGACTTCATCGGCGGCTGTTAAGTATTTTATCTCAAACATACAATGAAATGTCATCATTACGTGCGTTATAACAGGCTTCAAAGTATCACGTTTCGGGCGGAACGACTCGAAAGAACTGTAAAGGAATTTCATACAAAATTGAAGACCTAGGCCGGGAAGTAATATTTTTTTAATTTTTATTTAAATATGGCGTCAGTGTTCATGAACAGGCTAAACAGCTGTTTTTTTTTCCAGTGGCTGAATGGTTGTCGGACCAAAAATATCCGCGTTAATGCTGCGCTAACACACGAACTGATATTAAGAACACAAATCTGTATGACTCATTATGATGATGAATAAATTTAAAATATTGTCTATGTATAAGTAAGTCACCAGAGACCATAGACAATATTTTAAATCCTCTGCAATTATTTTATTTATTATACAAATTACGATTCTTTTTATAAAGGTTGTGTATAACGGCCCTAAGGGTCTACTCGAACACTACACACGCGAAATACAGACGACTTCCGTAAAAAAAAACACTATGGAGAGATTGAAGGGAAAATTTCAAAACTTTTATCGTGTAGTTTTTTGACTTGTGTATTTTTTTATTTCATAGCATATATTTGAGAAAAGCACTATACAATACATGCCTCTGGCCGTGAAAAGTGCTTGCCGGCTTCATATCACTATCCGGCCTCCCTACGGCCGGCCGTCTATACCTACTTACGCGGCAAGCCCTTCTTTCCCGGCGTCTGCAGTAATGTACCATATTGTCAATGTTTGGTTTGTGTTGATTTTCCATTGTTTAAAAAAAAACACCTAGTAAAACATGTTTGTATTACTTTGTTACTTTATTTTTTGTATTTGTTGTTATATAAAAAACGATAGTGAATACACACTTTATGAACGTGTTACGGTTCAAAAGACGTTATGGTTCAAAATATTACGCAAAAAATGCCTAAAAACACGTTTCTTGTTCGGGGATCCCCTTATTGTTTTTTTTATAGATTTTTTTATTGTTATTAATTTACTAAGTTTTTTATAGCTTAGTAGTTGTTATAGCGGCAACAGTAATACACATTATGTGAACATGTCGCGTTTCTACCTATCTATAACCCTTCAACAGTTACAGCCCTACGACAGACTGACAGATGCAAACAGACATCAAAACATTGAAGGCTTCGTAATAGGGTTCCGTTGGGTACGGAACGGTCATACTGCTTTTCTTAGTTTTTATTGAAGAGTCCATTCGTGAACTGTCAGATACCTCCATAAATCGTAAATTCCGAATACAAAGTACAAACTCGCACCTCCTATTTAACCCTTTAATTTTATTTTGTGCGGTGTGAGAACAACTTATAAAATAAATCAATTTTCGGTGACAGTTTTCTTTTTGCATTCCACACATGACAATAACTAGTTAGACAAGTGATATTTCGCAAAAAAAATACAACTAGAGTACTGGCAACACTAGTTTGACAGTGGCTCTACAAAATGGCTCTGTGTCAGACGTCAACTGTTTTTAACAATGTATTATTATTTTTAATGCAAGAAATTGAAGAAACCTGATCAGATTGGCCAAACTTTGTGATTAGTTTTTCATGAAATATACCATTTTAATGTTAAGTCTTTTTCATGTTCTCGCAGTCGAAGTGAAAAGCAGAGTTTTTAACACGTGCCTAAAAGCCATTATGACACTCAGACATATTTGTCCTCGCTCACTTCGTGAGCTCGTCCAAATAATCACTTCGTGTCATAATGGCTTATTTTAGCTCCTTGTCAAACAATCTACTATTTTTCAGTGTCATAGTAATTTGTATGGGATTATATGGCTTTCTTTTAAAACCCCAAGGAGTTAAATGTACGATTTTAGTCTCGCTTCGCGAAGCTAATATTACTTACTTTTTGAGCAGGAGAAGTGAAAAAGGATTTTATACCGATATGGGTTTAGATAAAATACGATTAGTCGTGGCAGGTATAATTTAAGATACAGGACAATAAATTATAAAGTTTTAAACCGTAGTTAGTAGCATGTTGTAGCTACTCAGTATTTACTCATACGCTGACCACCGACAAATGGTACTTATTAATTGAACGCGACATTCGAAATATGAACATTTTATTTTCATAAATGACACATAAATGAAACACACATTTGCTTACTCGGTATCAGTACTTTATTTTAATATAATTTCTTTCCTTTTTCACTTCGTTCATCACAGCTATCGAGTTTTCTTTTTCTGGTTATACTAGTCTTAATTATTTCCTCATTGTCAGTTTGTTTTCTTTGGGGAGTGTTCCTATTTTTCGTTATTTTGATTTATTTTACGATTGTTGTATTTTTATTCGCATGAAAAGTTTCAGTGACTCCTTTTGATATTTCAGGTTTGTTAACTTTGGTTGTTTCTTTGCCTTTGGCTGTGTGTTGTTTATCTTTTGAACCATCCTGACAGTTTTGTAAATTTTCTTTGTGTTTCTTATTCTTTTTTTCTTGTAAAGCCCGTTTTATATATTCAGGATTTCTTATCTTCATATTTCTAGTATGCCTTGAATCCACAAATTCCGGAAGCATACAATTTAAATAAAACCTCTGTAGTTTTTCTTTGATTTGTGTTTCCCAGACACAGTCATCCCTTTTTATGATCTCTGTTTTTAAAGGGTTATCTTCTCCATACCATAAGCCTTAGACATTGTGACTTATTTAAAATATGGAGTTGGCCTTGCATTTGGAAGTACCAATTATGGGCCTTATTTATTTCTAAATTGCCACTTATGTCATACTTATAAAACGTATTTTTTTTTCATTCTTACTGCTTCATCAAAACCTTCGTGGCATGCAGTTATTGGGCATTTCACTTCCACTATTGTATTATCCACTCCTACACCGTCAGGTGTAGCGCCAAGAAATGGTATATCTTTGTTTATGTAAAGTCCGCATGGGTTTATATTTACATTTTCTTGTGTTTGTAACTTCTCTACTGCTTTTTATTCATTTACTTGTGTTGCGTAGGTAACGAGTCAATGTTTGGTGGATTTACCCCACTTACTTGAGCTGAGATGCTACTTGCGTCGTTATGAAAAATGCTTTCCAGCGAGAGATTGTCATGGTGATTCTGATGTGGTCTATTGAGCACATCACGCCTGCAAGTAAATAATGTTTTTGTAGAAACATAATATTATTTTAACTTCCGTATTAGTGTAGGTATTTTACCATACCGAACAGATGGTAAACGAAATGTTATTTTGTACTTACTCGGCACTATCTACGCGTGTTGCATAAAATACTCTACGCATTATTAAAGCCTTTATAGTCCAACTTTTATAGGCTTTTATTCTTCGTGGCATTTTTAATGAATATCAACTGTATATTAATACACTCGAGCGTCCATTCACACAGAAGCGTCCTTTCGCTAAAAAGACAAGTGCACTATATTTATGTTATCATAATCAAGCGTTTTTTCGCAAAATTGGAAAAACTAGAACTAACTCACAATGAAAAATGTTGCAGTCTACGCTTTTCTTTCCTTGCCTAAACGTCCTGTCAATGTCAGCTGTCAGTGACCGTCAAGAGCAACCTTACAAATTAAATTCAGTAATGATGAGTTTTCGAATTTAAACGTATGGGCGTCGCGCGAAAAGCGACACAACCTTCCCCTCCGAAAGCCGGTGGCAGACTGCTCCCCGTCGCCCGCGCGCGTATTCGCCCATACATTTTTATCGTATTGTTAGTTATTTAAGGTTTTTGTCAAAAGTAATGATTATTTTACAATTTCCACAGCTCAGATTATAAAAAACAGAATTATGTTTGATTTTCTGGAAATTCCGTGTAAAAAACATGTCTATTTATATTGAACAGTAGCGATTTAAAACGTTGTATAATGCCTAAGTTGTTTTTTTTTGTTACGAAATTTTGGACGTATCGCAATTTCTGCAGCTCAGATTGAAGAGGACATATCAGTTCATCATATATATTTTTTTGAGACCTATATTTCAGGCCAGTTTTTAGTTTTAAGCCCTCAAACGCGACCAAAATGTGGTATTTCACGTTACTACGAGCCTAAGCTTAAATTATAAAAGTCTGTAAATTTTGCAATCTTTATCGTCGTGGTTATTGAGAAGCTTGCACAGATTTATTACAATTAAATTAAATATTAGTGAGAACAAACTTTAAATCGTTAGAGTTCCTAACTGGTAATTCAAAATTAAAAATGATAAAGAAAACCTAATAATGATTTTCAAATCCCTATTCAATGATACCCCATTCGATATAGTACATTGATTTTCATTTTTTATTTTTCATCATTTTCATGTTTTCAGCGACATTCGGACAGTTAAGACGAATCGATTGATGTAAGAATCACCAAAATCGGTCCACGCGTTTGGTCTCTAGAGTGCCAGATAGGAACGAACATACATACATACACACTACATACATACATACATACATACATACTTCATACATACATACATACATACATACATACATACATACATACATACATAGACTGATAAACACATTACCTTCGTTTGCGTCGCGCAGTCGGGTAAAAATGGCAAAATGACAGTTCTTAGTTCTTAATAAGTAATGTATTCACGTCCAATATCTTACTTTAAAATTTACACGTTCCCAGTACTAACTTTCAATCCCAATTTAACCCTTTTAGGGAATGAGTTTCAAAAGGCGGTGAAATTACTATTTTAACTTGTAATAAAAGTCTTTTGAGAAACAGGGTTGGAGATAATTTAATGCCGTTGACAGTAGAATATGTGTCTAGCTAGTCACGAAGTCTGAGATCTCTTCATTAAAACACACTATGTTCCCCATACTAACTGTTAACCCTAGTTTTATCCTCTTAGGAGATAAGTTTCGAAAAATGCCTTTTTATTGCGTGCTTGCGTTATAAAAGTATCATACTGGAACAAGATATATATAGATTTAGTAGTTTCAGCTCTGCGTTGCACGTTGATGACTATGTCAGGACTTCTTCTTATATGTATGTCTCTATCTGTTCTTCTTATAAAGTTTCTATATCAAGTGGATAGGAGACCCAAGAATGTGGATCCCCTTAGCGTTACGATCAACATTAATAAAAAAACTGACATATCAAAAAGTACAGGTAAATTCCATTTTAATTTACAGACATTCCGTGTCAAGAATCCGTTTCGCCCGCCCCTTTAGAGTTTGAAAATTAACTAGGTGGGCGTAAATACGTTTAGTAGTCATGCAAGTTGGGAGCATTTTGAAAATGTCCATGTGCTTTATACGGCTTAGGGCATGGCTGTTTATTGCAGCTCATAAAATACGCGGTCGTGTATTCTATACGTGAGCAAGGTCGGGCGTGAGGCGCCTCCACTCTCGGCTAATGATGAAGGGAGAACATCTTCCCGAATATTACATTGTTTATTAGTCTGCTTACTCAAAATGAAACCAGGACCAGTATACGTTATACCTGTGTAGCGAAAAAGTTGATTAACATTAGGGATTTTTCTACCAATAGTGCTGTGAAACGACTGTACATGACACAATTCATTAACATGACTCTTCAATTTATAACAGTTTTCGGGAGTTTGTAATTCAGACTTTCAGATTCAGATTCTGTATTAGTAAATGTTCATATCCATTACAAGTCAATAACATGTATTAATAGGTAATAAGAATAAGAATAAATTTATTTCACATAAACACACTTGAATAAAATACACTGCAATATCTTGCAGACCCTGAACTAGGCTGGGCCTGTATCTCGGGGCCTAGGAGTGCTCTAATCTAATCATGAAATAACAAGGCGTACAAATTATGTAAACTATTAAGTAGATAAAATTAGTTATACAGGGTGTCCCAAGAAGTAGTGATATACTGAAGCTGGGACGTAGAGGAGCTAGAGGGCTATCTAAATCACCCCCATGTATGTTCCGCGATTTTTCGTATTTTCGGAGTTATGACTTTTTTTTTAATTTTTCACCTATCGCCGAGTACGATGAGATTTTTATTTATGGTGACGTGAATTATTGCGGTAGATGCTTGATTTTTTTTGTGTGCTAAGCTGATAGATAGGCCAATTCAGTATGGTAACATTTACTATCGTTAGATCTTTGAATGGAATAAAAAAAAAATGCCAAGAATGATAAAATTACCCAATATGTTCACAACTTCAAGGGGCTTTAAAAAGATAAAATCACATAAAAAAATTACCGTTTGGCTTTGAAAACCTTGCTCTATCTATCAGGTAGCTACCCTGAAAATTTCATTTTATTATTCATAAAACTTCAATAAAAAAATTGAAATCTAAATGTGGCAAGTGCAAAATTAATAAACTTTCTAAATAAATTTCGTTCTAAATCACGCACTGGCCATCAATAGAAAAAGAACAAAAAACAAAAGACGGTTGACGCATGTGAAAATTTTCACGTTGTCTGGTCATCGTTGGTACTTTATAATAATTTAAAAATTGTGTTTTAATACTGCTAATTGTTCGTTTCTCTAATCATTTTGGCTATTCATATGGACTTTGACTTGCATTACGATTTGGATTAGTGTTATTACCTGGAATCGACGACTTGGCATTATTTAACTGGACTTGAGTTTGCGTGTAAGTGATCATGTTTACTTCACGTGACTACGCAGAAATGCATTACTATTACGGTTATGCTAGGGGTAATGCGGCGGATGCTTCAAGGCTGTACCGGGAACATGTGGAACAAAGAGGCGGGCCTCAACCTGAAACGTTTCCTGACTATCGCATGATCTTAAGAGTACATAATGCGTATTTGGAAGGTTACATACCGGGTACCAGATCGGGCCGTATGGCCACTATGCCGGATCCTGATGTAGTAGATGCAGTGGTTGAAGAAGTAGAAAAAGAACCGTCGACCAGTGTGAGAGTTATGGAACGTCGTACCGGATTTTCTAAATCTCAGGCACACCGTACACTACAGAGCGTAGGGTATCATCCGTTTCACATTAGAAAAGTGCAACAGTTGAAACCGGAAGATTACAATCGGCGAATTGAAGTCTGTCAGGAAAAGCTGAGGAGACAAGCTGAAAACGAAAACTTTTTTAACAAAATTTTGTGGACGGATGAATCCCACTTTAGACGCAATGGGATTTTTAATATGCACAATTCTCACTCATGGGCAATTGAAAATCCAAATTTAAAAAGGGAATCGACATCCCAAGAACACTTTAGTGTTAACCTTTGGTCTGGCATACTTAACGGTCAGCTAATTGGGCCCTTTCAGCTGCCAGACCGCTTGGGTGGCAATCACTTTTTAAATTTTCTACGCGTCGATCTGCCCCTGCTGTTAGAAGATGTGGACTTGGAGACACGCAGAAGCATAGTACTGCAGTGTGATGGTGATGATGATTTTTTTATATGGGGATACTACGAAGACCTCGTCTTCTCAAGAGAATGCCGCAATTTGGAAGAGTTAACCCGGAAATTGAGAGTAGCAAAAGAAACCATTAAAAATAATAGAAGTGCATTCAGACGTTTAAAAGACAACTTTTTTCGGCGATGTCGCACTTGCATTGAGCAAAAGGGGGGCCATTTTGAAAATTTCTTGTAATTAAACACCTTTTAATTGGTTTTACTTTGTTTGTATTAATCATCATGTAAATTAAAATTTTGCACTTACCACATTTACATTTCAATTTTTTGATTGAAGCTTTATGAATAATAAAATGAAATTTTCAGAGTAGCTACCTGATAGATAGAGCAAGTTTTTAAAAGCCAAACGGTAATTTTTTTATGTGATTTTATCTTTTTAAAGCCCCTTGAATTTGTGAACGTATTGGGTAATTTTATCATTCTTGGCATTTAATTTTTTTTTATTCCTTTCTAAAATCCAACGATAGTAAATGTTTCCATACTGAATTGGCATATCTATCAGCTTAGCACACAAAAAAAATCAAGCATCTACCACAAAAATTCACGTCACCATAAATAAAAATCTCATCGTACACGTATAGGTGAAAAATTAAAAAAAAAGTCATAACTCCGAAAATACGAAAAATCGCGGAACATACATGGGGGTGATTTAGATAGCCCTCTAGGTCCTCTACCTCCCAGTTTCAGTATATCACTACTTCTTGGGACACCCTGTATATTAATTTATTTCCTGTTTTATGGATATACATTTCTATTTCTAAAAACAACTTTATAATAGTTGTTATAAATAGGTATTACACTACACAGTTATTATTCTATTTAGATATGATCATGATGTGATGTAGAACTTTATTAGGCTTTATCGTATTGTTAATTGAATTCCATTGAGAACTCATGTGGTAATACGTTAAATGTGTTGCATGTAAAATAACGTTTTGGTACGGTAGTTGTTGCCAAATCCATTATTGTCCATTGGGAAGACTACAAAGAAAGCAATACAGGCAGTGCTGTGCCGTAATGGATTTCGTTTCTTGGACACAATACTCTCGGCTCTAGATTTAGATCGGAGATTTTCCATTCGCGACGATGCTTCGGTATGATGATGCAATTTTCAGCAACATCCGTTGTCGAGATATATATACGCTGTAAGAATAAAATTTCATATGGCGTCAAATTTACTTTAAAAATATTTAATTTAAATTTGAAATGCCATTTATGTTTTGAGGGATAATTCACTAGTTACGTATATCATGCAGATTTACGATTATGAATAGAATATAATTCAAAATTTATTGGCCATGTAATACAGATTACATTTAGCAAGTCACATATTCAGAATAATAATCCATAATTTAATACGGTTCACATGAAGATTTAAATTGTAAACTTAGTATATTTTATAAAATCAATAAATATTAGTTTATAGGGTAGAGTATATAATTTTGATACACAGATAAATTCCAGATTACGTGCTACAATGTGCATAATGTATTTCACGAGAAACCTAATACATGTATAAGGAGTGTGCACGAGTTGTCATGTGAGATGGAGCTATATGATAACTAATTCAAACTACTTCAAAGTTAGGTACCTAATCTAAGAGCCGATACCTCATCAAAGTCAATACAATTATCATTGGTTTCCTAGCTCAGGTATTTAAACTTTTGAGGTCTAATCTCGTGGGTCTTTAGCGCTTAAGTAAACTTAGAACACTGATGGAAAAACTTCTGCCGAAGTGGGTTTACGTGCCCGGTGTACCGAGCGGACCCGCACATTGAGATATGTTACGTGAAAAACAATTTAACTTTCTGTGTTTATTCAATGACATGCAAGCCCCTTTATTGATTGACTAAATCTAACTCAAAACAAAAAAAATGCACATAAGTGGAACTATTATTATATTAATTAAAAAAAAAACTTGGGCTCTTTTGGAGGCTGTTTATCGATAAAAAATCCTTTATATTCTACTATATACTTAATGTATTAAATAATACTCAATTAATCATCCATCGCACAAAATGAGGCGCTAAGCGGGCACGCCAGTAGGTACTAAGGTTTGAAAAGAAAGTTGAGAATTGTAAATTTTTCAAATAATATCTACGTGTTATGTAGGCTTATGTCACGACATACATTTAACAATAATTGGTTTTATTTTGTCATTTTTACCGTAATGCTCGGTCTTTGCCCTCTTTTTTGTGATGTACGCATATAATCTCTTAGATGACTTTTAATGAAAATTTATTATGAATGCGTTTTTTTTTTGTAAACAGGAAGTAAGTTTCAGCCGTAACTAAGCTAAAAATACAATGCTTACTTGTGTCAATATTTAGTTACTTAAGTTAAAATCACTTTCATTTTTACATACTGCAGCTATCACCATAATAACTTTATGCCTATCTACAGTGTGTTCAGTAAAGGTGTAAGCTACATTGTTCTAGTATAATGTCTCCGCCATCGAATTTATGGGACCCGTCGTAAAACGGTCGTATGTATTCATGTGCATGTTTATGTTCATTGATATGACTAAAATAAATGAAGATAACGACTGACGGTGTAGCTATCTATCTACACGAATTTGTCACTGTTTCTATTAGAGGCGCCTTAGATTGATCCTAGTCAATTTACTTTTCCTGTGAAATAAAATGATGATATACGCTTTAATTCAGTTCACGGGAAGCCTAAATATATGTCAAATGGAAAAGTTCTTTAATTATTTGATTAACAATACTTCTTAAATTCATATTCTACAATAAAAATGGGGCGGAACAGAGTCATAAATACAAATGTCAGTGTTTACTAAAAATGAGCTGCCTCTCGTTCCACGGCTCGGCCGCCAGTCTACGCAGCGCAAACTAACAAATTGCAGTCTCAGCGTCCGTCCCGCAACAGTATTTTCAAGTAAATGTCTCGAAAAGAAGCTTGGAAATGTTCCGCAGACGTCAAACTTTGTCCGCAAAATTTATAGTCGATATTTCGTAGCGCGGCTGTCAAATTATATATTTAAAGAATTTTCCGCGTCACCAAACAACACGCCGTTATTCTGTCTGTTATATTTTCTCTTCAGTTCTATCCTTGGACTCGGGTATCTCGGGTTCACAATTATGCGTTTGGAAATTAATCCTGCCTCGAAACTTCGAGTACCTATCTTAACTTTAGTAAAAAACCGTGAGTATCGTAATTAATGCGTTGAAAATTTGTATATCATTGATATATTGTAAATCAATAATGTAAACAGATTGATACCTAATAGTCAGTATGTCAGAATTGAAATATGAATAACAAGATAACAAATAACACTCATATTGATTTTTATTTAATTTGTGACCTGTACATTATTATTATGCAAGCAGTAATGTGAAAATGTGGAAACCTGTTCGTTACCATCTTAAGCTACAATGTAGCAATTGTTTGATGTGATATTTTCACAAAAACAACGACGTAGGTAGACTATTCGCTATCCTGGGAAATTACATAGTTTCCAAAGGATTACCATGATGCAAAGTCGTGGAAAAAACTTGCATTAAAATTATATTCTGTAACTGGAAGGGAATAGTTAAAATCCGTCCGTTGACGTGATGAGGCCCCAAAACACATATACAAACATATAAAACATTTTCTTTTTTTCAATTGAGTGACATGACATCAGTTTTACTTATTTTTTTGAAAATATCTTAAACGTACCGTCAATATGACTACATTATAATAGTATACATTGCATTTTTTATATGCATAAGCTTTTTTGGAAAATACATAAAGGAATCGAAGGATGTGTAAATATATTATAGAGAAAGTCTACTTATTTTGTTGGGTCAAAAGACCAGCTGAAAGGAGTTAGCCGACGCGCAGTGAAGCCGGCACGGCGGGCCGTTTAGTGAGGAGAACAACGGAAACCTTATTAAATAAGTATTGTACGTACTTATAGTTCAGCATTTTTATATGTACAAGTAGAACTAATTAGTAAGGCTTTATTGTACGCATCAAATACACGGGGTTATTTCTTTTCGTTAAGCATTTTTTTTCTAATTTGCTTCAGTTTTCACCTGTTTCATTTCCAACTTCTCTCTCCGAAATGAAAAAAAAAACCGGCCGAGAGAATGTCGTACCATGCTCTTACGTCCTTTTGTTGAAAAGCAGTTTTTGCCAATAACTCATAAACGGTACCTACATCCGATCATGTTCAAAATATTTTTTGATTATATTTTTTGGATATAAGGTTTACAAAATAGAGGGCGGGGTACAATTTATGCTAGTTTCCGAGCGCTTATTTCCAAAAATATCCACTACATCAAAAATAAGTTTTTGCCATTTTGGCTACGAAAGCCTAAAAAATATCTTTATAAATTTAATCGTTGTGAAGAACTTAATAGGAAACCTGAACATTTTACGGTTTCCGAAAAAAGCTAACATACGGAAATTAATGAAATTTTTGAGAACTGAGACAGTTTGGGACGCATAATTTGCTCATTAATTAGTAACCTCAAATACACAGGATTCACAGCAATACATCGCAACTACAAGATGGTTGTGTACAAGCAGATATAATAACAAGAGACGGCCTTGTCACTCTGTCAAGGAACAATTGGACTATTTGTGAACTTTCAAATGCAATCGCTTGAATTGCAATGATTGCACAACGGAAGCTGGGTTTGAATCCCGGCCAGGGCAAGTCCTTGTATAAAGATCGTCCCTGCTATTTATAAAGAATGTGATATGTGGTTTTCATAATTTATCTCCCAAAGAAATAACATTATTGAAATTAATTTAGCTGATTTTATAATCCACGACGAAAGAGAGAGGTTTTACAAATTTGACTATGACTGTGGCATCTTTAACTCTTTAACGAATAGGCCTATTTTGTTATAGTCTTTTGTTTCTGAAAGGTTACTTCATCGAGGGTAAGTATAAGATAATTAGTAAAATCGTTCTAGAATTAGTGTCGGGGTATTTTTTATAGATGTACCGGTTACTCCTATACTATTATAAAAAATATAGAATATATAAAAAAAACATTGTAACGTACTATTTGGAAAGCACTTAATTGATTTTTTTATTTTTATTTTTTCTATGTGTCGTTTTAGCTTCATCACGCCAAATTAGCTTAAGAGATTTTAACTTTTTTCGGTACACGGGTAGCTGGGTATCTCCAGATGGTTATAAATTACTTTTTTCTCGACTACGTTGAATAAAAAAAGAGGAGTTATCACTTTTTCTCCTCCGCGAACAAACTCGCGGGCACCTTCTACTTGTGTGTTGAAATAAAATTTAAATACTTAATCGATTTATAAAATGATTGAACATTCACATGTTTGAATAACACACATGGAGTTTAATATTATTTTGATGTTAAATCAGCTCGTTACCGCAAAGTAATCTACCTGTATCTTGTAACGTTCAGCTATTTGCTTAGGCTGCATCTGGCGCAGTGTTGTGCTTTCGGATCGTTCTCGTTACGGTGAGAAAACGACTGCTCGGACACGGTCTACCACATTTGAGATTGCCCGAGCAATACCTATTTAACTGCTTCTGTCTCGGAGTATTCCTGCATCTCCGGTAAGCATATAGGCGCACAACACAGCTATTTTATTGATATTACTAACTGAATTAACAAAAAAGGGAGATTACTTGGCATCTAATTTGTATTTTATTCCGTGTAGTCATTTTGACATGATGTCATATTGGAGTTTTCATAATTGTTGTATGCGTGTATAAATTAATGGGTTTATACATGCCGGGTTTAGTTGCATTTATTTAAATAACTACTATCAATAGTAAATACAATAGAAATTAAGCACATATTTTTACAACTTAATCGACCGAGCAAGCGAAGCTAGCGAAGCGTGTCTTCTTCAGCTTGGACGAAAAATCGTTTTTCCTGTTGTCCGGATGTTCTGGCAATTCTCTACCGATTCTCATGAAATTTTGTGAGTAGGTTCGGTAAGTATATATATTTTTGTTTTAAGGAGTCAGTTTTTCGAAAAGGGAAATAGGGGAAATGGGGAAAATGAAGAAATGGGGGAATGTCAAATGTCCAATGTCAAATGTCCAATGTCAAATGTCCAATGTCAAATGTCCAATGTCAAATGTCCAATGTCAAATGTCAAATGTCCAATGTCAAATGTCAAAGGCCAATGATAAAAGACGTCGAAACGTCGAGATAATTTGAATAAACACGTTTTTGAACTTGATTAAGTCCAGTTTTGTTCTAATAAAATGGCCACGATTTCAATTCAACCCCCATGGGTAAAAAGGTATAAAATTAAAGTTATAATTTCTATTAAAAATGTTACATGATAAACATAGCGATTTTAAATAGTCAGGACCCATTGTTGGGAAGATTTGCGTCGATCTATATTTCTTATGGGTCCCGACTGTTTAAAATCGATATGTGTATCACGAAACGTTTTCATTACAACTTAACAAATTTCTAGGGTACTGGACTCGTTTTTTTCTTTTTAGTTTTTTTTACGCAATAGGGTTTTTTCTTTATTATTATATTTTATTTTATACTTTTTAGTTTAAATTATAAGTCAGTGAATTTCGCAATCTTTATCGTGGGGGCTATTGAGAAGCTTGCACAGATTTATTACAATTAAATGAAAATTTAGTCAGAACGGCTTGCTCTCCAATTTTAAATCGTTATAGTTCGTAACTGGTCATTCAAAGTTAAAAATGATAGAACAAACCTAATAATGATAAATCCCTATCCAACGATACCCCACTCAATATGGTACTTCAATTTTAATTGTACAATATGGCGTGTCATTATCACCATTTTGAGTTTTCATCATTTTCATGTCTTTAGTGACAGTTGCATAATTAAGACAAATCGATTGGCGTAAGAATTATCAAAATCGGTCTACGCGTTTGGTCTCTAGAGTGCCAGATAGGAACAAACAAACATACATACATACATACATACATACATACATACATAGACTGATAAACACAATTACTTACCCTCTTTTGCGTCGCGCAGTCGGTTAATAAAATTCAACCATTTTGAAACAAACTCGCGAGGTCTACAGCTCAGAGAGCCACTAGCACAGATAAATACTACAGATAATACCTAACCCAACTTAGTTTCTGATATGTTCAAGTATATGTTTGATACAATAATTAGATTATAAAGTTGTAAAAATGAAATATCGGTACATCAAAAATATTTTCTAAAATATAAGCGACAGACTATTTGAAGGACACTGAATGTATGTTAGTAAGTGTCGTTGTGGCTTCATTAAGCCAAAACGGCTAAACGGATTTCAGCTATTTTTGGGACACGGGTCTAAATGGTTAAATAATACTTTTTAACCCGTCTACGCAGAAGCAAAAAAGAGGGTTATGACGTTTTCCCCCTGCGCGAACCTTCTAGTTTTATTATAAAGTCGTAAAAAAATGTCGGTACATTGAAGATATTTTCAAAAAAAAAGTAAAACGAGCTGCTTGAAATTTACTAAATCGATAAACATATTTTTTGTATATATAAACAGCTGGGCAAATTTCAAGCATTTTTAGTAAAAGGATAGCTGGACAGGAACATCCGAGAATGTTTATAAGACGCAAAAAAGCGGAATAATGACGTTATTTCTTCTGTGCGAACGAAGTTGCGGACACCCTCTAGTGTTTTATATTATAAAACACCATCTAAAAACAAAAGAGCTTAAAGAGTCCCGCCAAGGTTATCGGGGACATTTATCGATAAGCGATAACAAGCAAACAACGCACACAGTGTCGGAACAGTAAATTTGAAAACAAAATGGTTCTTGTTAGCAGCAAAACTGGGTTTTATTCGTGTAAAGATAACAGGAAAGGGAATCAAATACGGAAAATACGAGGTACATGCACTTTATGCTCTTAAGAATATTGCGGTGCAACACATAATATAATGATCGTACCCACTTACTTAGGCGGTGTTGTAAGCTCATTATGTATTATGTACTCTCTCTCAGACTCTTGCATTTGTACGTACAAAATGCTGTAATATTACGTTCATCATAATTAGAAGGTTTTAGTCACCCGATGATAATTTAAAGTCTACTTTTACTGCACTGCAGTGCAGTAAAATTGTCATCTATTGGACGTTTGGACCATTCAAACACGCTCCATTGATTCTTAATCTGCCCGGCGCACCAGCTACCAACCATTCTATGAGCGCGAGCATATACAGTATACATTCAATCTTCTTGGTCGCATACAATACAAGAGTAGGTACGAGTGGTACGAGTATGGCAAACTGAGATATATTGAGAGGAAATATATACCTACCTAAATTAGTTAACCTTACGAAATTTACAAAAAAAAATCAACGTGCGTTTAGGTGTTGCCATAAAATGAAATAAAAACTGCTATTAATTAATTGAAATAAAATATTTTAACGGATTTTATCGCGTATATTATCTCATTTGAGTTCCCGATGTTTCGGAAGCTTTTCAGCTTTCCATGGTCACGGGGCTTTCCATGGTCATGTATGGCATGTATCAAAAATTGGTATTGTGCACAAATTCTAACTTTGGCAGAGGAAAATATATCTTTTCTCAGTCCACCCGTGACCATATGGAAAGCTGAAAAGCTTCCGAAACGTCGGGAACTCAAATGAGATAATATACGCGATATAATCCGTTAAATTGTTTTATTTCAAAGAGTAATAATCGCGGAAACAGAAGAAAATATTATGCTATTAATTAAATTCGAGATCTAATTTGCGCCCGACTTGCACACGTTTTTAATTCTTAGTTGTTTTATTTTATAGGCCTAACGCATAACTGAATTTGTTCCTGAGGTATGGATGGGAGTGGTATAGGAGGGGTGACCATTGACGTATATGTTTATAGCGAGACAGTTTAGGACGCGTCACGTCACGTTACTTGTCAGTACTAGACAAACGATTTATTATCTTGATTACGAGGATACAAAAACAGTAGATACCATGTAGTAGTTTTCGATTGGCCATTTGTGTTTCAATAATGTCAATCATCAGATTGCTTGAGAGCAAATACCAACATTTGCAATTCCTAATATCAACCCCACGGGAAAACCACCTGGCTTCTCTTCAAAGACAAGAGCGCCAGCTAACGGGCTCGGAAGTGGCAACGGACGTTCCAAATTTTTGTACAAATGTGGCTGGAGAGCTTCGCCGCCCTGTGAGAGTGGTGCTGCGATACAAGACGTCAAACACATTATCTGCGACTGCCCACTCTCCTAATACAAGGAAAAGCCTGCTGACTTTTTCACCCTGGAAAATGACGCAAGCCATTGGATTAATGGACTGATTGTAAATTTATAAATATATATTTGTTTTACATGTTATGTTTTTGATGGGATCGGTATTTCACGATAAGACCGTATTTTGTTTACCTATGCTTATTCGAATGTTACTGTCATGTTCTGTATTTCTGTGTATCTGTGAGGTGTGCAATAAAGAGTATTTGTATTGTATCCTTATGTAATTCACGATAGTTTTCTGTTAATTAACACTCATAAAAATAAAACAATGAAAAAGGTTGAAGTCTGTGAAAAGTAGAGAAATGCCTTCGAAATGTCGGGAATTCAAGTGGAATAACATACAGATCTTCATGCATTGAAAATTCGATGAATGAGGTCGGGGTTTCGATGGACCAATTTTACAAAAAAAAACAAATTTTACATTTAATATTTACATGATAAAACCGTTTCGATTGGTTTCTTGGGGTTCCTTAACTCCAAAGAAAAAACCCTTAATAAGATTATTTCGTTGTCCATCTGTCTGTCATAACTAATTTTCTTTGCAACGCGTGGAGATCAAATTGAAATTTAATTTATAGACGAAAGTCCCTTAAAGCTGTACAAATCTCAAGTCTCTATGTTAAAAATGTTGTTAAGTAATATCAACGTTTTTGTATCAAAATGTAACGAAATTGTAACATTCGAAATTTAATCAATTTCATTTTCATTCCATCAAGCAAGGTGCACAAATACAGGAAAAATATATATAAATATAGTATATAAAAAAATATGTTTATGTTTGAGTTTTCCGAACATAATCCTTAGAAATGCGTCAATATTTGTTTTAACATGTAAAAATATTTTTTGTGTATGTAACCCGGTTACGTTACATTTGCACCTCATTTGTATGCAACGCAAAAACTAACTACGACGTGTAAACTTAACTTGCCCACTTAGTCTCGGATAAGTGAAAGTTTGTTCGTAACCTCCCGTGTGCGGAGTCAGACACGCACTTGGCCGGTTTTTTTTTGTAATTCCAACAATGAAGAAGGAAATTTAAAGAAACCGTTGAACACACCCCGCGCAGGTGATTACTGTTCCTAGATTCGAGTGCGGCGGGGCTGACAGTAAAGCCGCGTCAAAGCCCGTCGGCAAGCAAGGACTCCCGCGGGACAAATCGTTCTGTTACAATACCCTGTAATGCGCTCCTCGCAGATCAGCTCCCAACTATTTTTACCTGATTATACTATGGAGCCACAGGGAATTTAAATTGAAGTTTAAAGGCTTCATATTAGCTAGGGATTTCCAGCGTCTTGCGAGATGAAATGTGGTATATTAAAAATGTTGAGAGAAATATGAGGTTGTCTTTTGAGAAAATGTCCTTCTGATATTTATCTTCCAATTTTATTTTCCAGTTATATCAAATTACTTATACGGTTTCTTACAAATTTTAATACGAGTACTTTTTGGATATAGCTGTAGATTCAGGAAATATTCAAGGCATTTTCCAGTTATATCAAATTATACGGTTTCTTACAAATTTTAATACGAGTACTTTTTGGATATAGCTGTAGATTCATGAAATATGTAAGGCAAAAGCCTATTTAAACGAATTCATTGTTTTCTTAGGACTTGTCTAACGATTTTCATGAATACTTAGTACGTTTGGAACTTTTCGCAATAATATTGATATTTAAACGTTTACGTAAATCATAATAGATGCTTGTGCGAGCGTGATAAGCAATGAAGTAATAAGAACATTGCCCTCGCCAATATACATTCTTTCATGAGCATTACGACCGTTTTATGCCCAAGAGCTTTAATATTCGTAGTTCCCTAATGGGACGCAGAAATTCATTCGAGATGTTGAGTCACGGAGGCGTTGGTAGTTTCCTCTGTTTTACATAATAGGTATGTTGGATGGAATTCGCTTAGAAGGAGCCGCAAACAATAATAAGCGACCTCTTTTTATTCCTCCGATAAATTGCTTCACGAAAACTATTCATGCTGCAGTATAAACCTTTTATTTACGACGCCTCGAAACAGTTACTATGGGAATAGGAAACCGCTCAATTACGCTGATATTGTGTGCGATTGAAACTGGGAGTCGAGCTTATTTTACGTAAACATAGGCGACGGATGTCTTTAGTGAAGCTTGGGCTAGGGGTGGAAGTGTGAATTTTAACTTATTAATGTGATATCCGCGTGTTTTCCTCCGGTTGTCAGAGGATATTCCTGGGAGGCGCGACGTATGCTTCACGCGAATCAGAAGTGGATTCGACAGAATTCCCTGCGAAAATTCCCCTACGAGATCAGAATATCAATTGCTTTTCTGCCCAATTTTCTCCCAAATTGCTACGGAATATTGTACCGAGGAATATATAATATTTGAATAACGTCATACACATTGGAATACCGAAAAAAGTAAAGTGAAAGTAAACCCCTGTAACAGGTGTCATTGATTTTGTTACCTTAGTTTCATAAATGTTTGTGGGTGCGGATCTCCGCTTTCCGTATGTAAATATCCTTATCAAAATTATGAGTTAAGTAAATAAAGGAATATACTATAATTTAAATGTAATTCAATTGTACGTAATTTTCAGTGCTTCTATGAATAATTTTGTTTAAGTATACATTTCCTTGCATCGTTTTATTTGTTAGTAAATAAGTAATACTATTTTAAAAGATTTTAAAGAAAAACTGTTTGGTCTCCGTTACTTCACTATCGCAGACGTAAACTAGAATAATAGTGGCGTGGCCGTAAGCAGAAAATTCCCGAGTGTTAATTGCAGTTCCGTGACAATTCTGCGGAACCCGCCGCCGCAGGTCTATTACGTATCAACATTTGGCCGGTGCTCTAATTTTACTTACTAAATACAAATTAATTTGCATCCTAAAAGCAAAGTAGTTTTAGAGAGAAAACCACATGGCAAAATAATGAGTACAGTTATTCAGCTTTGTTGGACATCTACGTATTCAAACAAATCGTTTACTAATATTAAAAATATTTAATTATTAATAACACTGTAAAACATTTATAGGCAGCTTGTGTTATGTACTTATGTACTGTTTTTGATTTATACCAGATGGACGTACGTTATAATAAAGACTAGCGGCCGCCCGCGACTTCGTCCGCGTAGATTTTAGGTAAAAACAGACGTATGAATAAGGAAAACTTTTTTCTGTCAGTTGTCCGATGCTGTTAATGTTTGAAAAAGAATACTCAGAAGATATTCAGCGACCAACGGATTTAAGAAAATGGGGATATTGAACATTATTCCATAAGAAGCCACACTGGCACTTTTAATTCTAACGCCTGCTAGACTATGAAAAGATGAGACCAGCGAAGTTCCCGACACACTGGCCAAAATTAAAATGTCCTAGAAGATACCTCGGCGTTTCAAAAGGTTAATCTTTAAAGGCGTAGTAAAAAATGGTTGTCTGTAAAGTCGGTTTACGAACGGTAACCGGCGTCATAATTTTACTACGACTACTATTTTTTGTATAATAAATAATTTGAATTTGAATTTGTCTCCCTGCCTTTCTTTCTCTCGCTCTCTCTCTCCTTCCCTCTCTCCTTCTCTCTCCCTCTATTTCCCTTCATCTGTCCATCCCTCTCTCCCTTTCTCCCTCCCACCCTCTCTCGCTCTAACCCTCTATCTCTCCCTTTCTCCCTCCCTCTTCTCTCTCTCCCTTCGTCCCTTCCTCTCTCTCTCCTTCCATCTCTTCCTCTATCTCTCCCTCTCTCCCTCCCTCTTCTCTCTCTCCCTCCCTTCTTCCCTGCCTATCTCTTTCTCTCCCTCCTTCCTTCTCTTCCTTTCTCCTCTCTCTCTCTCACTCTCTCTCCCTCACTCCCTCTCTCTCCTTTTCTCCCTCCCTCCCTCTCTCCCTATATTCATCCCTCCCTCTCTCCCACTCTCTTTCTCCCCCCCCCTCTCCGTCCTTCCCTCTTCGTGTTTCACTTTAATAATTCATTAATTAACACGTAACCCACAATCTTTTTGCAATTTCAAGTTCCCAAGTCCAAAGATTTTACGTTGCACATACAAACTTCCATCCTTTGTTTTAACCCCTTAAGGGATGAATTTCGAAAAATCAAGAATATAAGATTCTTGATTTTAAACATACAATGTATTTACGCAATTTCAAGTTTCTAAGTCCAAATATTTAACGTTTTCCATACAAACTTTCATCCCTTGTTTTACCGACTTATGGGATGAATTTCGAAAAATGCTTTCTTATCCCTAGCTTACGTTATAAATGTAACCGACTGTTAAAAAATCAATTCTCTAGCGTTAGTAGTTTCGGCTGTGCGTTGATGAGTCAGTTAGTCAGTCAGGACTTCTTCTTTTATATTTAGTTATAGATTAGTAGCTTCTGTCCGCAACTTCGTCCGCCTTAAAGTTTATTAAAAAGTAGCCTATGTCCTTCCCCTGGACTCAAACTATCTCCATACCAAATTTCATCCAAATCCGTTCATCGGTTTTAACGTGAAGAGGTAACAGACAGACAGACAGACAGACAGACAGACAGACAGACTGACAGACACACTTTCGCATTTATAATATTAGAATGGATTGATTTTGCACCTATCGGTTATCGCTCTTTTCTCAAAATCGAAGTTCCAAGTATTTCTTATCACTGTGTCAAAATGGCCTGCTTTAGTCCCTCGTCTAAATATTAGGTATTAAAAACGTAAGTCATAAGAAAAATAAATAAATAAAATAGCAATCATTCCATTAATTCTTACGTATAAATCGGATTAATATCTCCAGTAGGTTATTAATTCACAGAAATCTGACGTCTAATTGACGAAATGAACTACTTATTCTTTAGTTTTAATTAACGTGTATTAATCGGAAACAACGTAAGTAGTCTTTTCTTCTGTTTCCGCGATTATTACTCATTGTAATAAAACAATTTAACGGATTATATCGCGTATATTATCTCATTTGAGTTCCCCCGACGTTTCGGAAGCTTTTCAGCGTTCCATGGTCACGGGTGGACTGAGAAAAGATATATTTTCCTCTGTCAAAGTTACAATTTGTGCAAACTACCCATTTATGAGAAAACAAATAAAGGTGTACATACATGCCAGATGGGCCTAAGCTGTAAAGACAGTTACAGATGTGCCAGAAGGACTTAATTATTTTATTTTAATAATTTATCAAGCAGCATTTCACAAATGAGGCTTCTTTCTTTTCGCCTCAGTAGGAGAAAAGAAAGAAAGAAAATAAATTTATTCAGACGCATAGACAAAAAACATAAACAAATTACAAAAAACAATTAAACTATGCCCTGAAATGGTCGCACTTCAGCATAATGCTGGCTCGAGAGCCAACGCTGATCTTCCGGTGAGACCATATGGTAGCGCCACGGAGAACTGCATGCACGAACATTACGGATGAACGCAGCCGACAGATATACAGTCCTGTCAACTGTCAGTGTCAGATAATAAAGCAAAAAATAATGCCCTGCTCATTATTATATGCTCGTACACGCAGCTCAGGATTGTGGATTCTATATAAATTATTATATTTTAAAACGTAAAAAGAAGAAGATTACATAATAACATTGATAAACAAAATACAAAACAGAACAACAACATTTGAAGTAATTACGCAAAAAATGCGAAACGAAAAGAAACGCTGTAAAGAAAAACTCCCAGGCTACCTCATTACTAATTATAATATTTTAAGAATAGAGACTATTAAACCACTTTTTAACAGATAAGATATTTTACGCGTGACCATGGAAAGCTGAAAAGCTTCCGAAACGTCGGGGGAACTCAAATGAGATAATATACGCGATATAATCCGTTAAATTGTTTTATTTCAAAGTAATTAGTCGTTATTATCAAGTATCAACCATGGAATATTAAATAGATATCGTACAATACAGATACCATACAAGCTCGTAATTTAATATTCCGAATAAAGCCCCCTGCCTAATCCCTGGTGGTTCCGTTCCTTTGTGTTTGATATTTTGATCAGCTCATTCATTTTTTTCTGCACCATGGTAGGCACCTAGTGGTGCGCTACATGTTTATAAATGTTTAATTTTCTTGATGTTAATTAGTTTATTAATTTACAATTGATATAAATTATTTCAATACAATTAAATACTAATAAATATATATTGACATCCACACAGTTCTAAAATTAAATTTATATATAAATATGTTGTCTACTTGCAATGTAAATAGACATAATAATAATATTTTAAATTATTTACTATCAGAATATTATGGATAACATAGCCATAACATGTTTAATACTATTAAGGCATGATTAATAATGTTGCAAGCCTCTATGAGCCAGAATTCATAATATGTTTCTTAACTGATCAAATGTCACCTAATTGTATGTTACTTAAATTCTTGCAAATAAATGATATTCATTCATTCATTCATACGCTCATCTAATGCTTCCCTGCGATCTTTACCAGACACTCGGTTACTCTTAAAACCAGTCAAGTGCGAGTCGGGCTCGCGCACCGAGGGTTCCGTACAAACTTCTACGTCACTTACCCTAACATTATTACCCAGTTAGGGTAGGTTAAGTTAAGTCTGCACCTCATACCTAGTGTTGGATACAAATGAGGAAGGGGGCATTTTATCATAGATAGAATTTAAGCAGTTTTTGAGATATGGCGCTGTTACAGTCGGACAGACAGACAGAGCCGTACTATAAAGGCTCTTTTTTACCTTTTTGGTACGGAACCCTAGAATGTATTTTAAAACTATGCACACTACACAAGTCTTCAATAAATGACCAGAATTAATTTCCGCAGTAATTCCGTAGAATTGACTTGTAAGTGTCTACCCGAGGGCGCCGTGATTGACATTCGGGTTAGCAGTTTGCCCATTCATTGTTAATTAGTATATACCGCCAACATTTATTTGTACCCTAATACTAAAGTAAGCCTTCCTTTCTGTCCGTCACAGGGCTTTAACTCCCCTTTAGTTATAAAGGCAGTGGACTACCTTCCGATGATCCCCAATCGTTCAGAGGATTCATTCCCCAGAAAACGTTTACAAAGAGGTCGGTATACCCGGCCTCCTAGGAACGTGCTCTCTGTGCCGGACAATGAGATCACATAAGCCATTGGAATTAGGATTTTTTCTGTATCTCATGATGATGATGATGATCATGATGATGATGCATGATGACAATGATCATGATAATGATGATAATGACCATGATGACGATGATCATGATAATGATGATGATGATCATGATGATGATGATGATCATAATGATAATGATGATCATGATGATGGTACTCGTAGAAAAAGTATTGTATACAATAGTCATATAATTAGCTTTTTAAGTCTCGTACCTTAAACAAAAACGCGGTACTCGACTGAAAAAGCATATATTATATAACGATTGCATAAAATACTATTATTCAACATAAGTACGAATTAATATTTTCTTCTGTGTCCGCGATTATTACTCATTGAAATAAAACAATTTAACAGATTATATCGCGTATATTATCTCATTTTAGTTCCCGACGTTTCGGAAGCTTTCCAGCTTTCCATGGTCGGGAACTAAAATGAGACAAATGTGATCCGTACCTTACATAAGATATTATTTTTGGCTTTTCAGTTTATTTTGAAGTCGGTTCTTTTTTTATTATTTACTTTTCAGTGATGGGTTTTAGTAGTGATATAAAGATGATGAAATGGGAAGATTTAGGAGGCCCTTTGCACATATCTCGAGTCTTTGGAAGTAAGAAATGTAAAAGTTGGTTCGTTCATATTCATTTGTACTTTCTATCATCAACTCATCATCATTAAGGAGTTGTGCGTTCCGTCATCAGCTCAGCATGATGAGATGATGACTACAATATGCAAATAATTAAATAGCTTAAGAAAATATATTAAAAACGCCTAAAACGCCTTTAAAGTGCCTATAAAATTTGAGGATTGCCTTCGATTTCCCTGGGATCCCATCATCAGATCCTAACTTGGTGGCAATGGGTCTACCTCAGGATCTATATATAATATATATTTATATTTATTTATATTTATATTTATATTTATTTGGAGAACCAACAGCTTTACATAACTTAAATAGAATTACGATAGAAAAAAAAAGCCAATTACAGGAACTCACGGACAGAAGCAGTATAACAAAACTTAAACTAAGTGCTAACTCGACACAACATCCCGTGTAGACAAGACATTATTAAGCTAGTACGAGGACACTTGGATTATGTCGAATTACAATGATTCAATACATTAAATTAACAGTAAGTGCCCTGTGAACAGTAATAAAGTATCACACTAAAATAAAACACCTCGCTGTCAGACTTCGCCTCACTGAAGGGATCTTACAGTTAAATATGTCAATATCTAGTTCTTTCGTCACGCTATTCACACTATGACTTGCACACAACAGGAAGCTATTTTGTCTGTAATTGGATGATGCAGATTTAAGAGATAAGGGGGGATAATGCCTTTTAGAACGAGTGGGTGTATTGAAAGATATGCTCCCAAATAACTCGGGACAATCAGTAACGCCACTGGTGATGGTTAGAATATAGGTGACATCGGCTATTTCACGACGTCTTTGTAATGGAATAAGGTGGTGTTTCTTACATATATTAATATAGTTAGAAGTACTATAGTTGCATTTCAGTTTAAAACATAAAAACTTTACGAATTTTTGCTGGACACGTTCAATCCTGTCAATGTACTTACTGTAACAAGGGTTCCAGATTTGGGAAGCATATTCAAGTTTACTTCTGACAAATGAACAATAAAGTACTTTTAATGTTTTCGCTTGAGTAAAATAAGTCGAATTACGCATTATAAAACCTAGTGCTTTGAGGGCACCATGAATAATATTGTCTATATGCTTATCGAAAATGAGCTTCGAATCGTGTACCACACCAAGGTCTTTCATGTGCATTACTTTATGGAGAGGTTGGCCTTTTAAAGTATAAGAAGTGGTAATTAAGTTGCGCTGGCGGGAGAAAGTCAATGCATAGCATTTGGATGGGTTCAAATCTAACCTATTAGAGAGACAGTACTCGTTGAGACGTCTGAGATCCGACTGTAATAATATGGAGTCAAGGTTGGACTTTATCCTAAGAAAAACTTTCATATCATCAGCGAAACAAAAAAGTTTAGAGTGAATAAAACATTTGTTTATGTCATTAACAAACACGTTGAATAACAGGGGTCCGATTAAGGACCCTTGAGGGACACCACTGGGAACTGTGACCCACCCTGATATATAATTGTTTAAGACAACCGCTTGCGACCTATTTCTCTATGTAAGATGAGAACCACCTCAATAGATCTCCACTTATTCCTATGTTATATAATTTTGAAATCAGCAAACCGTGATCAATTTTGTCAAAAGCCTTGCTGTAATCAGTAAAGATAACGTCTACTTGAAAGCCACTATCCATAGCTTCAGTAACATATTCATTAAAAAGTACAAGATTGGATACCGCGGACCTACGCTGAAGGAAACCATGTTGATTGAGGCTAAAAGAGTTTTTAAGGGCATCGTAAACCTGTCCATATACGATTTTTCGAGTACTTTAGATAGTATACATAATTTAGAAATGGGCCTATAGTTGGTAACGTCAGTTTTAGGTTCCTTTTTATGCACCGGCGTAATAAAAGCAGATTTTCATAGTGATGGTATGGAACACTCAGATAATGAGCGTCTGAAGAGCAAGACAATGGGCTGTACCAGGAATATAGATATAATCTTCCTCCTTTATTGGAAGTCGGTTAAAAATTAGGTATACATTTAATACTATTTGTTTCATATGTCACTAAAAGTAAAAAACACCAAACATGACACGGGTACATTTGAGAACATAAATAAATCAAATTATCATAAAATACAGTAAATAATAATAATAATATTTTCTTCTGTTTCCGCGATTATTACTCATTGAAATAAAACAATTTAACGGATTATATCGCGTATATTATCTCATTTTAGTTCCCGACGTTTCGGAAGCTTTCCAGCTTTCCATGGTCACGGGTGGACTGATAAAAGATGTATTTTCCTCTGTCAAAGTTACAATTTGTGCAAACTACCCATTTTTGAAAAAACAAATAAAGGTGTACATACATGCCAGATGGGCCTAAGTTGTAAAGACAGTTGCACATGTGCCAGAAGGACTTAATTGTTTTATTTTAATAATTTACCAAGCAGCATTTCACAAATGAGGCGTACTGAGGAGAAAAGAAACGCTGCAAAGAAAAACTACCAGGCCCAAACCTCATTACTAATTATAATATTTAAAAAAACAGAGACTATTAAACTACTTTTTAAACATATAAGATATTTGATACCGTTAGGAAATTAAGGTTTTGCAGCCCTGTGTCTCGCTCGTTCCTTGATGAGATGTATTACAGGATCCCAAGCTGGTGGTAGTGACAATCCATCTTCTCTATTGAAAGTAGGATGCTTTTTAATCTCAATAGCCTCGCGTAGCATTCTGGGAAAATATCGTTTTTCTTTGGCAACTGCACTCTGCAAAGGGGTGCTACTCTTCACGGGTCTAAGGTATTGAGACACCTTCTTCAACGGCTTGAAATATGTTTTTATAGAAGCACGCTTCAAGATGTTTCCGATCTTGTCTGTGACCCCTTTTACATATTGTAATACGGCAGGTTTACGCTCGACTATTGGTTTCTTCATACTGAGATTCTGCTTGGAACGTGGTATCTGGAGCTCGTTGGCTCGAAGCGCACGTTTGACATTCTGCAACTCAGCAGTCAGATGTTGATCGTCGCAGATACCCCTAGCTCTCTGAAACAAAGATTTACCCACTGTAGCAAGTTGACAGGGACGGTGGTGAGATTTGCCATTCAAATACCTATTTGTATGCGTAGGTTTCCTCTATACAGTATGACCTATGTCATTTTTAGGACCTCTAATTACTAGCACATCTAAGATTGCTAGTGAATTTTGATTTTCCAACTCCATAGTGAATTTAATTTTACTATGCATGGAGTTCAGATGGTCTAAGAAAGCTGAAACACTAGATCTAGGTAAAATAGTAAAGGTATCATCTACGTATCTTTTAAAGATACGTAGATGATACCTTTATGTTTATATTACCTGATGAGAGAAGTCTTCCATGAAAATATCGGCGACGATAGGAGACACCGGAGACGTCATTGCCACACCATCAACTTGCCCGTAGAATTCACCATTCCATAGCATATAGCCAGATGTAAGGCAGTGTTGTAATAACTCAGCATATTCTATTGCCATCTGTTGTTCACTCAATCTTCTTTTCACAATTTCGATACATTCTTGAACTGGTAGGCATGTGAAGAGAGACTGGACATCAAAACTGACCATAACTTCATCATCAGTTAGTCTCAAATCCTTAATCTCACTGACAAAATGGTATGAGTCCCTTGTGTATGCTTCCGTCTTCCCTCGCAGTAAAGAAAGCACGCCTGCTAAGTGCCGAGCTAATCGATAGGTAGGAGCATCGATTTGACTCACTATAGGGCGTAACGGAGCACCAGGTTTATGTATCTTTGGTAACCCGTACAACTTTGGTGGCAGCGGGCAAGAGGGCACTAAACTTTTCACATCCAGATTAAGATTTTCAGAGTGCTTACTTATCAGCTCGGCTGTCGTTTTTACTACTTTCGCCGTTGGATCTCGCTTAACAAGCTTGTATGTTGTAGCGTCTGACAAAAGTACTTCCACTGTCTGGTTGTAATCGCTAGTATCCGTAACAACCGTCGCATTTCCCTTGTCAGCCCGAAGAATGGTGATGTCTGGGTCTTCACGCAAGCTCTTCAATTCAGATCTGGGTAAGTTAACTTTAGGACACTTTGATCGTCTTAAAATTGAAGACATATCCTGGCGAACGGCCTCCAAATCCTCCTTACGCATATGATTTTGGACCAGACAATATTCCACACCGACTATCATCTGTTCAAAATGGATATTCCGTGGAGTAACAACATAATTATATCATAATGAGATAATATACGCGATATAATCCGTTAAATTGTTTTATTTCAATAAATAATAATAATAATTAATTATCACTTATTGTGCTCGATGCCACAATATGTTACGGCTTTGACACATAAGTTTCGATTCATGATCAAAATTAAGTCCTCAAAGTAATCATACGTCATCAATATAATTCCTGAGAATTGACTCGTGAGCGTCGACCCGAGGCCGCCGTGATTGACGCTCGGGTTGGCTCATTCATCGTTAATTACTATTTACCGCCAACATTTACTTGTGATTCGCCGCCGTTTGCGTAGTCGAGCCTCGGGGAATCCGATCCGATAAGGTTTTAATTTAACGTAAAATTACTGTGTTAGGCCCAATTTCACCATGCTATGTTAGTTACTAATGATAGATTAACGGCTGATTATGCCGTAAGAAATACTGTTTTTACAGACTCCCAAAAAAGGAGGAGGCTATCAATGCGGTTGTATTTTTATTTATGTAATGTTTTTATTAGCTGCATAACTAATAGCTATAAAACTAAGTCCGTTACAGGAATTAGTTTTAATATGGCAAGTAATTTTGGTACCTTAACGTTTTTCTAGTTTCTTTTATTAAAATTTGCCAACGGAACGTAGTAGTCTTGGAAATTATTTGCCGACAAAATAAAAAATGAAAAGTTCGATCAGGACGAACTCTTCAGAAGTTAGTTCCCACTGCAATTAATATTTTGATTGCGAACACCGGAGATCAGATTCAAGTTAGTCGACAAGTTTCATTTTTCTATAAAAGGTAACCTGTTACAGAAGTAAGAAATAATCATTTGATATAATAAAATATGACTAGTCCCGAAGTATCAATCTATTCTCTTTTGAAATAATTAACAACCGACCGACGAGCGCAGTCATTTAATAAGTACAATGCTTGATACAGAGTAGCTTCGTCATCTATTTGTATACTTATTATAACGTTGTAAAAATGAAATTTATATACATTGATGGTTTTAAAAAAAAATACACTGTAATGGACTATTTGGATGTCAATAAAACGACAAAAAAATATCTTGATTTTCTTTATGTTTGTATGTGTCATTGTGGCTTCAACGCGCAAAATCAGATTAACGGATTCGAACCATTTTTGGTACAATGGTAGCCGAGTATTTGCAAATGGTTACAGAATATTTTTTACCCAACTACGCTAAAGAAAAAAAGATGGGTAATGGCTTTTGTCTTCCGCGAACAAATTTGCAAGACAAATAAGAAATAAACCTAATTATCAAATTGTATCATGTTTCTTTGTTGTGCATGACTGATAACAGATAAATAATTTAAGCACATACATATTTCAAAACTTAACCCCACTAACATTGTTCATTTCTGAATAAAGAATCGACTCAGTGACTGTAAGCCCACTAGCAAATGCTGCAAGTTGTCAGCCTGCCCGAAACTGCGAGTGCTGCATCCGAGTGTCCATTTTATACCAGCCACTATAAGCTGGGGATATCCACTTAACGTCCTCCCAGGCGAGTTATGTTTGCTTTAAATCTCACAAGCCACCTCCACGCACCCTTTCGCAGGAAAAATCTGCTCAAGTAAATGTAACGTTATTCTGTTTCATGGGTATCATTTTATTACACCACGTATACCCTCGTACGCTACTACCCTACCGAATAGTCGGAAAGATAATATACTCCTATGTGCTATGTGCTTAACTATGCCTTGTGAAAATGATTATCCTCGTTCTACACAGAATTTTAGCGAAAATACATTTTTATTTTGCATCAAGCGGAATTTTGACAATGACGACGGAGTTTTTGTATCATTTTTACGTCGACATGCTAGTTACCTACTGTTTTAAATAAAATTATTCTGACGTATGACAATTTTTGGAATGTCTTTACAATTTCCATTCTGCCATATTTTCATAAACCTAAATATTTAAAATACTAGAACGTGCCCGCAACTTCTTTTGCGGAGGAGAAAAATCATAACCCGTCGTTTTTTCTTCAGCGTAGTCGTGTAAAAAGTATCCTATAACCATCTGGAGATACTGAGCTACCCGTATACCTACACCTACCAATTTATGAAAGACCAATGTATGAAAGATCACACTCGCAGTCCAGGTTATACTCGTAAATTTGCACTTTGCAGAGTGCAGGCATTTATAAGCTGGACTGCGAAACGAAACGCAGTGTATTAACCCGGGTGAAGGAGCACATAGCAGATGTCAAGCACCGTCGGTGAAATAGGTCTGCAGTCTGTGAACATGTCATTGACAAACTAAACCACTCAATTAAGTTTGATAAACCTTCTATCCTTGCCAAAGAAAAAAGATATTATCAAAGAATGCTACGCGAGGCTATTGAGACTAAAAAGCATCCTAATTTCAATAGAGAATATGGATTGTCGCTACCACCAGCTTGGGATCCTGTAATACATGATCATCAAGGAACAAGCGAGACACAGGATTGCAAAACCTTAATTTCCGAACGGTGTAAAATATCTTATATGTTTAAAAAGTAGTTTAATAGTCTCTGTTTTTTAAATATTATATTTAGTAATGAGGTAGCTTGGGAGTTTTTTTTTACAGCGTTTCTTTTCTCCTCAGTACGCCTCATTTGTGAAGTACTACTTGGTAAATTATTAAAATAAAATAATTAAGCCCTTCTGGTACATGTTTAACTGTCTTTACAGCTTAGGCCCATCTGGCACCTATGTACACCTTTATTTGTTTTTTCAAAAATGGGTAGTTTGCACAAATTGTAACTTTAACAGAGGAAAATATATCTTTTCTCAGTCCACCCGTGACCATAGAAAGCTGAAAAGCTTCCGAAACGTCGGGAATGAAAATAAGATAATATACGCGATATAATCCGTTAAATTGTTGTATTTCAATATCTGTCTGTGTTATTTTTTTTAATCACTAAAAATCATTTTTGAATAAGCCGGTTTGGTTAAGATTGGCCCTCATTTGTATGTGACGCCATAGATACCAGAGGTTAACTTAACTCAACCGGCAAGTTAAGTTAGAATAAGCGAAAGTTTGTACGGAATCTTCGGTGCGCGAGTCAGACTCGCTCTTGACCGGTTTTTTTAAGGCCAAACTTTAAGCTGCCACTACCATACTTACCTGGTAGTGGCAATTTAAATGTGTACAAAAATTAATGAAATCTTTAAAAATGCATCGTGTATGTATGTATTACATCAGTACAGCTATATAGGCGCGATTACCCATGTTGACCTGATACGATTGATTTTATCATTTAACATTGAAATATGAAAAGATGATATTTTAAAAAAACTCGTGTTTTATTATTTTTCTAAGGAAGGATGTCGAGAGAAAAGGTCGGCGTTTATATAAAGTCAGGATTCAACAAGAAGGGCAAACGGTACTTGACGTAGCAATTTTAGAACAAGTTATGGCCAAAAATAATCATATTTCATTCCGGCCGTAAAATGACATTTATTAAAGTCCCCGACATCTTGATTGCCTTGCTGGTTGGTATCTCTTCGATATCTAGATGTAGATGAATTTTCCGTTTACTTATTTTTTCATGACCAAGAAAGTAAGTGCATACATAATATGAATATGACAGTGCTACTATAAAGCAGTGGCGTGGGGGCCATATAGGCACAAAGGCACTGCCTACCCTGAGCAACCATGGCTCCATAAAAGCAAAGAGAAACTGCCTACCCTGAATCCCTGAACGACCATGGTTCCCATATAGGCACAGTAAAACTGCCTACCTTGCTTGCTTGCTAAAAACCCTGTGCACGCCACTGCTATAAAGTGAAACTTTCTAATCTAGCGCGTCTTACTAATTTTCGGTCAGTGTCCTAGGAGTGCTCATGAGGCGGCACGCGATTGTATCAAGGTAAGTATATTTTCGTGCATTTTGATGTAAAAACTGATATAGACTTCTGTGTTTTTTTGTTATACGTACTCGCTGTTTCACTTTATTTCCAAAATAACATAAGCAAGTTTCGCAAGCAACTTAAACTAAAAAATATTTATTACTAGACGACCATACGAGTATGCATATATTACAGCTTGCTAAATACTTACAAACAGACAATCAGCCACTAGAGTCTGGCAAATGAAAGATGAGAATGAAATCAACCACGAAATTTAAAAATGTAGCTGCAGTGTGCCTGTATGAGCTACATATAAACAAATTTAAATGATTTTCTCAGTAACTAATAACTTAATAATTAATGACAAAAGCAATGACTTTGTGTAACTCTAGCTCATACAGGCACACTGCAGCTACATTTTTAAATTTCGCGGTTGATTTCATTCTCATCTTTCATTTGCCAGACTCTAGTAATCATAACTTTTGTAGTACGTTAAGACAACGCAAAAATGGAGCTTGCGTACTTTTATTTTTGCCGTGTTAGTATGTTTGTATGGGTCAAATCTTTGAAGCTAAATTAAAACCATTTGCCGGTTTCTGATTGTACTAAATTTTTGCATACTTTTGTATGTTTGGTGACAATGCAATATTATGATAATATCGAGCTGATATGATGATGGAGACGGAAGGTGGGCATATGAACTGTGTAATAAGTTACCGTAATCCTACCGAGTTTGAGCTCTTTAGTGTATGATAACTTTTAAATCAAATTGCACCTTTTTCGAACACTATATATAAAATAGCATGAAAACATGTATTTCAACACATAATATATCAGATGTTCAATAGGTATCATAATAACTTTTCATTTACATATTAACATTTTGATGGTGTAAGGTGGCATAACACCATCCCTATACAAAATCTCTTCCGACTAAAAAATAATAATAATTATGTTTACGGTATTTTTTACATGTGAAAAGTGATTCCATCTTTATTTTTATATTTTCTAGAATGATTAATACACTGTTTTACAGATCAATAAGCCGTATTTTTTCACTTTGGGAATTTAAATAATACGACAGTCATGCAGCGCCGCCATATGCAACTGACAGCCCGTTTGACCCAGTTTATACGCCCCGCCTTTTTCGACACAGTTTTCGTGGGGTCATTTTGCGACGCTCTTTGTGCTTTTATGTTTTTTTTGTTCGCTGTATTAGGGTAGGGTATGATGTTACATTTTGGTCTTGAATTAAAAATCAGAGTATACATACAATTGTTCCTTCTCTGAAACGTTGAAGTGGTACTTATCGATAAAAGGATTCTCGATATTTCTTTTATATCAGTCAAGCACTAGCCACCTGTTTGTGTCATAAAATTGTCTAGGTATAAAAAATAGAGTTGTTCAGTTGTCTTTTAGAGTCACAACATACACGTAGTGTTATCTGATCGGTCGAGTTCTCGTCATATCGATACGGGTAGTATTTTGAAATGCACAATATGTTTAAAAGTGCTCTATTTCGTCAATATGCTGTTGGTTTAGAAAGTAAGTTTTAATTTGTTTTCACTTATTAATTTAAAAATATATCAGAGCTTTGCAGAACGGGTATATTACGCGACGTTTTTTTACACAAATCGATCTTGTCATGGGACAAGATCGATTTAACCTCAATTAGACTTGTGTTATGAGTACTAGACGACGATATATTTAATAGATATATGTATTCCTAAACGTAGAAAACACTCAACTCAGGAACAAATATTTATGCTGCTCATCACACAAATATTTGCTCTTACCGGAATTTGAACCCAGGATCTTCAGCTTCGCAGGACACGTTACTCCAGCTGAGCTAAACCAATCGTCCGGGTAAGGTCGTACGAGAAACGGTCGGAAAATCATTAACTACACAACGAGGGCGGTCCAAGAATATCCGACCTCGCTTACAGATAGCAATACTAGCTCAAAAATATTTCTTTTTTGTTTCACAGCCATTAATATAAATGTCTGAGTGATTTTGCAAACATGGACAAAATTGGTTTTCGATATGTGATACAATTCTTAAGTTTTCATTTGAAAGGTGTAAGTCCAACTGATATTACAGTAAAGCTGGATTCTACTTTAAGAGAGTGCTCCTTCATTTACAACTCTAGAATATTGGGTTGCTGAGTTAAAAAAGAGGTCGCACGAGCTGCAAAGTTTCATATGTCCTACTTATAAAAACCTGAATATATAATTTTATTACTATACAAACCTTTGCCATACCTTTCAACCCCAATTTTGGCCTTTTATGATACTTATCATTATTTAAAACAGTGAAGTTACTTTTCTTAACTTATAATTTAAATTATATTTGTGAAGTTTCAGACGTCCTACTTTAAAAAAAGAAATCTTCTTTATACTAACTTTCAACGCCAATGTAACCTCTTTAAGGAATGAATTTTGAAATAATGTATAGCCTACTATCTTTTCGAGTGCGCCTCAACATAAGTACATCTCTAACGAAATATGTATTTCAATTCTCGTATTCCTACCGTCCGCAGTTTAGGCTATGCATTTTCGGTCAATAGTTATAAGGTGTGTATATAAAAAAGTAACGTGACCTACCTGTAATGTGAAAAAAAGATGTAATTGGACATTTGAGATTTATCTATTGATAATATTGAACATAAGGTAGTTTTGCAGCACTTCTTTATATACCACATTAACAGATCCGACCAAGCTGCGTGGAGAGCTTACTCTTGAGCAAGCCACGTAAAACTGGCCGTGCAAGAAGCAGTCCCCCGTAAGATCTATTCCTGCGCTTTTCAGTCACTGACCCTGGGACTTATTGATCGTGAAACAGACCTTAAGGGGGAACTGCAGCCTTTTAAATTCGAATAGGTATTCCGAGGTTATAAGTGATATCTGGGGTACATACGTACACAGATTCACCTCGAGCACAGCCAGTAATTACGATGGCTTCTGTAATGTTTTTATGTAAGGCTTTGATACGCACCCTGGTTCCATTGCAAAACTTCGGCTGATTGAGATTTCGCAGCAACATTACTCGAGCACCCACTTTTAAGATAAGTATGTGAGAACGTAGGCCGGGTGGGTTAAGTGCATTTAAAACTCTACGCGATAGTATATGGCATCATCCGTTTTCACTACAGTGTCTACAGACTTGTATTCGTATTCTGAACCTTCGAACGACTTCAACAAAATGTTATTAATAACGGAAGCCGGGTTGTTCTTAGGTGTCAGAATCGCTCGTTCACACAACCACTCCATGAACTTGCCGTGTAGATTTTGAATATTTGGGTAAATTTGAGATTCGGTCGTCAACGGTCCGCACAACTAAGGCGAGATCCGATGGAATTGTAATCTTTCCCTCAGTTTCGAGATATCTTAGCGTTTACAACTAACGCCATCAAGTTACGCAAACAGGAACTAGTCTTATAAACAAAGATCAGAAACAAATGAAAAAAAAATTTCGACGATACTGGACTTGAACCAGTGCCTAACCTAGTGAAAGTAACTTCACAGTTCTGCACTAGGCGACGCTAACGGCTAAAGAGTCGGATGCACCATACAGAGATCCATAAGCAAGAACAGATGACAAAATTCGTCGACTACTGGTATGGACGATTAGCTCAGTTGGTTAGAGCGTGCTGCCCCGTTCTGGCACAAGGCACTGGTTCAAGTTCAGTATCGTCGAAATTTGTTTTCATTTGTTTCTGATCTTTGTTTATAATAATAACGCTAGTGGAGTGATCCACTAATAAATTGCAAATATTGTGATTATAATCATGATATTTGTAAAACAAAAAAGTAGGAACTATTCTTATAATAAATAATTGCTTTGAAAGCAATAGTCATATTCGTTTCAAAGTAATTATTTCTTTATAATTTCTTCGGAATTAAAATTTCAGAGTTAACAAAAAGTGATGATTTTCTATTTATTGTTAAAAATAACCCGTTTTGTGTATTTATCTTATATATAAACCATACTTTTGTAACAAAATGTTTATCATTCAGAGATGATCGCAAGTCCATAATGTACAACGGGCTATTATCCGGCTATATTAAGATATACTCTTATTTGTATGATACTTCATATACCGAAGGAGTATTCTTTGCTTAATCGTTTAGGTAGTATTACTGTTGCTAGGTTACCAATTGTTAAGAAATAAAAATGTCACAATGAATAAAACTCGGGGTTTTCTAAGGCTTTTCCATTGATTGTTAAAAAAACCCATTTTATGAATAAATATCCTCGAAAGTTGTAGCCTATGTCCTATTCTGATATCTAAGCTACATTACTGAAGAGTTTTACGCAAATCTGTTATGTAGTTTTTGCGCAATAGTGGAACGTACATACATACTTTCACGTTTATAATAGTAGTAAGGATAAGGATTTACGTACCTACCAAAAAGGCAAAATGGAACGGGCAAAATGGACTACGTGATCCGTTTTCCCTTTAAATGTATTTGTTTGGGATTTTAGTTACGAAAATCGATAATTTAAAAGTTGTTTTTATTCCAGACGGTTAATAATTATAGGAGAAAATCGGATCGCCAATCTTGGCGTGAGGAGGACATGAAAAATACCATAGAAATGGTGGCAACTAACAACAATATGGGAGTTAACAAGGCCTCCACCACTTATAAGGTTCCAAAGACTATTTTGTTGCGAAGAATGACCAAATATGAAACTACCAAAGACTTAAATGAAGCTACAGAGAAGAAAATAGGCCGCTATGTACAGGTTTTTAACGTAGCTCAGAAATAATTAGCATCTTATGTCAAAGATATAGAAAGCCGCTTTTTCGGTTTAACCACAAAGGATTCAAATAAATGTCTCAGAAATAAATGACGACGCTATAACAGCTGAACCTGAAACGTCTATCAATAGCGATAAACCAGAATCATCAACATCAAATGACCGAAATATTTCTCAACAATAAACCACGGCCATTTCCATCTTTTTTATTGCTCTAGAGGATATCATGCCTATTCCTAAAACTTCTCAACGGACTAGATCTACTCTTAAACGAGGAAAGACAGTTGAACTAATATCATGACCTTATCGAGAAGAATTAGAAGCAAATAAAAAGACTTAGGAGCTAAAAAATAGAGCAAGGAAGGCAAAACAGAATGAATTCTGAAAATAAGGAGAAACAAAACCTCAAAAAGAAAAGGTAAAAGGAAAAGGGAAATTTAAAAAAAATATATTAAGAAGAAAAGCAAATCATCAAGTGAAGATGAAGAAGAAGTCCGATGTTTTTATTGTTCTTATCTGTCTTCTAAGTCCACAGAAGGCTGCATGCAGTGTCCATCATGATCTTCATCGGCACACTAAAGTTGTGCCGGTGTTGAAGATGACGATGACGATGTAAGGTTCATTTGTGAAAGGTGTGCTTTTGAATAAGTACACAAACTATTTGTTTTATTTCATATGTAGCAATAGGTCCATTTTACCTTTAGGTGTGGTTCATTTTACCTTAACATGTGGGCAAAACGGACCAAAACGAGGATTTTGGAAATCATCCAATATCTTCTAAATGTGTAATCTGATTGATGTGTTTCTTAAACATAGGTACAATTAATAAATGTTGAATTATGTAACGTGGTTAAGGAAAATGCGTCAAATTTATCCACATTTTCCTTAATAAAACGAAGTTTAATCACATTTTTTTTTTATTGTGTGAAAATGTACAGATCAAGCCCTTTCATATGATACCCTACTTTACCTATTGCCCAGACTTTAAATTGTTGCCCCCCCTCATATTGGTCATTTTTATAGAAAAAAAAAAATGTTCATTTGCAACACATGTGGGCTGACCATGTATAAACATGGTCAGCCCCAACAATATTCCATATTTCAAATATATAGCATATGTAATTTTTGAGATATGGCGCTCTAATAGTCGGGCAGGCAGACAGACTGACAGAGTCGCACAATAAGGGTTTCCTTTTTACCTCTTTGGTATGTAACCCGACCACCCCGACGCAACCCGAACTAAACGTCAAATCCAGACGTCGTATTTAGAAATTGTATATTAAGTGTTAAACCGTTTATTAACTACTTATTTTTAGCTTTAAAGTGATTTTCTATGTACTAATATCCTGTGAGAATATTATCCAAGGTGCTGGTTCCCAAGAAGAAGTTATTTTGAACCGAGGCAATTTACACAAAGAAACCGACCAACTGTCACTGCTATAACTGTCTTATTGTCATAAAAATTGGAACGGGGAAGTATAAAACATTGCATAGAATAATACAAAGTGATATTACATTCTATTTAGTAACCTTTGCCATGTATTTGTGTTTAAAATATTGTAAATAATTGTTAGATAACTCTGTATTGACTTTCTTTTGTTGAATCATTATTTATCAAGTATAAGTTATCTTGCTTATAAGTTTTAAGAACAAATATTAAGCACAACAACTATGTTTTCAGCTCAAATCACAAAACCAACCACTAGGAGTGATGTTTTGGCCAGCCGACTGAGGCAAACACAGTTGGAACTAAAAGAGGTTAAGGAGCTTAATGAGAGGCTTCTGCAGGAACGCGAGGAGAGTGAAGAGGAGGTAGAACGCATTGTTCGCACCAACACAGTCCTCAAAACTCAGCTCGCAGAACAGGATATACAGTTCGAGGACATGGTGGGTCAGCGCGATGAGCTCCAAAATACTGTGGAGCAGTTTCAAGAGTGTTGTGCTACTCATGAACAAGCATTACAGCGCATCTGTGACCTCGAACAACAGCTTGAAGAACTGGAAAGAAAGACCAACTCGTCTGTTACCTGCAAAGGTTACTTGGAACAAGCGGAAAACAATTTAAGTATATATGCCGAATTGAACAGCTGTGAGTATGTAGATTTATTAAATGACACTATAATAAGTGGACCTGCGTTAGAAACAATAGATTTAACAAATTCAATGTATATGAATAACAATAAAAATGTAAAGATTGCTGTGCAAGGGTCGAATAAAATGAAAAAATATCTTAAATTGGAAAGACGTATAAAGAGATCTAGGAGGTTATTAAAAAGTCACAGGTCATTATTTAGATCAGTACCCCTAAAACACAACAATGTGGCTCTAATGACTGATCTCCTCAATTGTCAAAATGAACTGGACCACGCTCTAGAGGACCTAAATAATAGGAACGAAGAGCTCCAAATTCTAGATTCAGCCCTAAAAAATCTTAACAGTAAATATGAATTGTCATGCAACCAAATGCGGGAATACATAGGGTTTATGAACTGCATTATAGACCTGGGGGACAGCAACGTGGAGTGCCTCGAGTCTCTGGTGAGCACTAACGACTTGGGCCGTACAGATGCCGCCTGCCGCAGCGGGCCGGCCTCGCCCGCGCCGCGTCGCGACGTCTGCGCGTCCCCCGCGCGCCGCACGCACCGCGGGCCGCGCCCACCGGGAGCGGAGACGCCGGAGCAGTGCCGCGCCGGCCCGGTGCCCGCGCCGCGCCGCTTCTCGTTGGCGCCGCCCACACCCGCGCCCAAGGTGCGGCTGCCGATGGCGCCGTACTGTGCGCCCGCTCCGGCTCAGCCGTGCTGCGCGCCCGCTGCGGCTCAGCCGTGCTGCGCGCCCGCTGCGGCTCAGCCGTGCTGCGCGCCCGCTGCGGCTCAGCCGTGCTGCGCGCCCGCTGCGGCTCAGCCGTGCTGCGCGCCCGCTGCGGCTCAGCCGTGCTGCGCGCCATCTCCGGCTCAGCCGCCCTGCGCGCCAGCTCCAGCTCAGTTGTGCTCCGCGCCCGCTTTGGCTCAACCGCGGCGCCCGCCCGCGCCCCGCGCCACCTCGTGCGCCGGCGCGCCCCGCACGGTGCTGTACTCTGACCGACTCGGTGTCGGGCTCGGGGCGCTGCTGGCCGGGCGACTAAATCATTCGGTGACCAACAACTGTCTGCCGGGAGCTCCGCTCGGCCGGGTGGCCTCGTGTATCTCCGCCGACGCGCTCGACCGACACACCACCGTCGTGATCGTGCTGGGAGACAGTTTGGATTATACCAAACGAGACGTTGTCGACTTCTGCGATACGCTCACCGGTGTTGCCGACCGAGGTGTAGCGAAAGTTATTGTATGTGCGTTACCGTTTCCGAACAAAACATCGGAAAAAATGTATAAAAAAATTGATTATTTTAATTCTCTCCTATACAGGCTATCACTGTATAACTCTACGATTTCGTATTTTGATACGAATAAATTTATTAAACATTACGTCCTGTCTCGCGATTGCACGTATCTTCCGAGAAGATATTTACGTGATTGTGCTAATCTGTTAGCATACAGCATAGAAGACTCCGTCATGACTCGCATGAGGAGTGATAGTGCAGGGGCGAATCCGGCGTTACGTTGTACTAGCGTGGGATCCGCGGGCACCGAGTCGCCGAATGATTTAAACTGATTTCTCCGACAACGTGTGCACTCGCCGGCTCTAAGCCCATCGACGACTGTAACACTGGTAGTAGTTCTAATAATAATACGATTAATATAGTTCACCAAAATATACAAGGGTTTACCAGTAAAGAACTTGAAATTGGTTTATTCATAGACCACTCAAATATCCATATCCTGTGTATAACTGAACACTGGCTTAAAGGTCATGAACTTATGTTCAATTTTAATAATCATAGTATAGTGAGTTCTTTCTCTAGAGAGTTTTACAACCGCGGCGGATCTTTAATCATGGTAAGACATGATGTAAAGTATAAAGAACGGAAGGATATTGTTAACATGTCCATTAAACGTCAAGTAGAACTGTCATGTATTGAATCAGATCAATTTATAATCATATGTGTATACAGACCCCCATCAGCGGACTATAGTATATTTGAGTCAATTATGGATAAAGTGCTCAATAGCGTATTCTCTAGTAACAAGTGTATAATTGTGTGTGGTGATTTTAATGTCAATTTACTTGAAGTATCATCTATGAGTGTGAGTTTGTTGAGCACTTTCAAATCTTCTGGCCTAGAGAATTTGTTTTGTGAGCCTACCCGAATCACAGCCACCAGTTCAACATGTATTGATAACATATTTAGTAACACGAATGCGTTGGATAAATCTATCATAAATAAACTAAGCTCTGACCACTGTGGACAACATGCATCCTTCAGTTTCAGTAGAAAAAATGAAGAGAAACCACAAGACACTATGTGCAGACCTATTTCTGAGTATCGCTTAGATTTATTTAAACGGAAAATTCAGGAGAAACTGTGTTATCTTTCTTTTACTCAAAAGGATGCCGACGGCATGTGCTCGGTCTTATTTGATTGCATAAAAAAAGAATTTGATTCTTGTCTCAATCTGAAGAAAGTACAAGGCAAGGTTAAAACTACATTTAGCGACTGGGCTACGCCTGATATTCATCAAAAAAGACTTCGTCTTTACGATCTATATGATCAAATGTCAATTGATAAGAGACCGGAATTTCTAGAATACGTGAAGAATTTTTCCAAGTCCTTCAAACAATTGTGCGCTGCTGCTAAATCGGAATATTTGTCTAAAAAAATTATTAATTCTAGTGACAAGGTGAAGGCCGTCTGGAAGGTCATAAATGACGAAACTGGGAAAACTAAAGTAAAAAATCCTCATTTTAGCCTAAAAATCAACGATGAAACAGTAAATGAGGACATTGAAGTTGCGCATCAGTTTGAGCGGTTCTTCTCTAATATACCTGTAGAGACAACAAAATCTTTAAATTCATCGCCAGATATTGCTGAATCAATATTAAAAATGTATGTACCAGAATGTAAAGACTTCTTCAAATTTACTTATGTTACTCCAAATACTATTATCAAAACCTTTAGATCGTTAAATTTGAAGAAGACTGAAGACCTGTGGGGCCTTTCCGTTAAAGTGTTACATTCAATAATAGAGGCGATTGCACCATATTTGGCTGATATATTCAACAAATGTATTGACACTGGAGTATTTCCTAATTTGATGAAGCACAGCAAGATCATTCCTTTATTTAAATCAGGAACGAAAACAGACCCCACAAATTATAGACCAATATCAATACTACCCGCATTGAGTAAAGTTTTTGAGAAACTTATTCTTAATCAACTTACATCTCATTTTAATGGATATAACCTACTTCATAGCAGTCAATTTGGATTTACCAAAGGTCGCTCCACTGCTGATGCTGGGGTAGTGCTAGTTAACCACATCTTTGATGCCTGGGAAAACGCTCAAGATGCTATTGGGATTTTTTGTGACTTATCAAAGGCATTTGATTGCGTTGATCATAATAATTTAATACGTAAGTTGGAACACTACGGAATAAAGAACGGTGCACTTGACCTCGTCTCATCATATCTTTCAGACAGAACGCAACGCGTAGTCATCAACGGGATGCAATCAACTGGGTCATCTGTTGCTATGGGGGTACCCCAGGGCTCAATTCTAGGCCCCTTTCTGTTTCTAGTGTATATCAATGATCTACCAAACCTTGTGCAAGATAAACATGATATCGTGTTATTCGCAGATGATACTTCTCTTCTTTTTAAAGTGAAAAGAAGAGAGAATAACTTCGTTACTATAAACGATGCGCTGTCTACTATTGTACATTGGTTTACTGCAAATAACTTACTTTTAAATGCCAAGAAAACCAAGTGCATCAAATTCACATTACCGAATGTGAAACAAGTAGATTGTGCCAAGGTGACATTGAAAGGCGATGTGCTAGAATTTGAAGACAAAACAGTATTCCTGGGTGTTACTTTGGACGCTAAACTGCAATGGAATGCGCATATAGCCACTCTTGCAGGTAAACTAAGCTCCGCAGCCTATGCAGTGAGGCGAATCAGACAGTTAACAAACGTCGAGACGGCAAAGCTCGTGTACTTCAGTTATTTTCATAGTGTAATGTCATATGTAATTCTGTTGTGGGGCAAGGCGGCGGACATACAAACTATCTTCGTACTACAAAAACGGGCAGTACGCTCAATCTATGCACTGGGAGCTCGTGCATCACTGAGAGAAAAATTCAGGGAAACTAATATTCTCACCTTAGCATCTCAGTACATTCTCGAGAATATTATGTATGTTCGGAAAAATCAACATGATTTCAAACACAACAGTGACATTCACCACTACAATACAAGAAATAAGAACAAGCTTGCCATGCCTGCTCATCGTCTCCGCAAGGTCGGAACTTCGTTCGTGGGGAACTGTGTACGCTTCTATAACAAAATACCTACCGATGTAGTGAATTTACCTTGCAGCAAATTTAAGGCCCACATAAAACGTCACCTACTAAACAAGGCGTATTATACTGTAAATGACTTTTTAGACGATAAAGATGTCTTTAAGCCAGTAGTTTAGTCTTGTGTATGTAAAGTAAGCATTTTTTTAAGAGGTAATAATAGTTCACATTTAATGTAACATGAGAGCACATTTGTTGTTTCTCACCGGGCAATACTATTAGTGTTTAATGCCCGGCAGTGTGAGCATGTCATGCTCGCTTAAAGGTCTTTGCTTACGGTGGCGTCGTTGATCGGGTCGCAACCTTCCCTAAAATATGGTTGAGGGAGGCGATGGCTGAGATATGCGTCATGCTCGTGAACGGGTGCCGTTTGTGGGGTCCGGTCTGTTCATGCTAGCAAGGGCCAAATTAATTGTATACCTAGTAACTGCCTACCAGTGTTTAATGAACTGATGACATGAGAGACTTCATCCTGTACTCGATTGAAGTTATTCTTTTTTTATTTGATTTAGAGACTGTATACATCTCTAAGAGTTTTGTTTTATTTATAGAGGTATATCCTTAAACATTTCTGAGGATTTTAATTAACTAATTTTATCTTTTTGCATGTTATGACGCCTAGAGACCATATACATCTCTAAGAAATTTAGATTTAATAATAATTATGTTTAATGTATTATTCACTTTGACCCCTAAGAGACCTTAAACATCTCAGTAGAATTCAGTCAAATTATTATATTTAATTTTATCGCATGTCGTGACGTCTAGAGACCTTATACATCTCTAAAAAAAAAAAAAAAATATTTTATATTAACATTGATCTGGAGAATTTGTACATCTCCTCTGCGTGTATCAATTATAAATTAGTTATAACACAATTGTAAAAGTTTAAAGTATAATTAAGACAATATTGTAATAGTTAATTGGTACACGCATATTAATTGCTTTATATACTCTGACATTTGGAATTTTATTCTAGACACATTCTAGATTTACTAATTATTTTAATTTTTAAAATGATGATTTTATCAATAATAAGTAAGTTTTATACTTAAGTTAAATGATCTGATTAGGTTTTTCTGGGTTTCCCTAATCCTTGCAACAAATGTTGGATCATATTGTATAAAGACTTCTCTCATTGTAACTGACAATTCGAAAGTGCTTGTATCTAGGCCTACTTGAATAAATGATATTTTGATTTGATTTGATTTGATTTGATAACCCTAAAAATTTGCTTCGGATCACCAACACCCGGACGTCTCCACCGTAAGCGGGACAAATAAATAGCCTGATAGAGCCGAGTACATTTTTACTTTCTGGATCATACATACATAAAAACAAAATGCATACAGTTAGCCTACAAATCATGGCTTGACTAATATTCGAGTGTATTTATTTATTTGATATATACAATTGAAACCAATCACAAATAATTGGTAGGTAACACATTGTCCTCTACAAAAAACTTATTTATAACTGTTGTATTCATATTCGCTTACTATTTGAAGGTCATTTATTTATGGGGTAGACAATGTCGTCGCCTTGTACCCAAAGTACAAGCTTTGCTTAGTTTGGGACTAGGTCGATTTATCTAAGATTGTCCATCTTCTTATTATTTATCGGCGTTCCAAACTCTTCTTATTTATCGGCATTTCAAAACACACACATAATGTATTTTTATAAATACCGACACTAGTTCAATAGTAAACACTGTACATACAGTAGTTACATTCAGATATATATATGCTAGAAGGCGCCCGCAACTTCTAGAAACTTTGAGAAAAAGTCATAACCCCTTTATTTTTGAAGGCGTAGTCGGATAAAAAGTATCCTATAACCAGCTACCCATGTATCAGATATAGTTGAAATCTGTTTAGCCGTTTTTGAGTGATGAAGCCACAACGACATATACAAACATAGAAAAAATCCAATAACGGAACTCTAAAAATACAAGTATATTTTTAGATTGAGTGACCTCCAAATAGTCCATTACAATCATTTTTTTTAAATATCTTCAATGTACAGACATTTCATTTTTACAACTTTATACTAGTATAGATATTACGGTTAATTAACGCCACAGACTAGTACAACCACTGAACAGATGACGCCACGAGTTCATAGCAAAGTGTGTTCAGCTCTTAGTAGAAAAAAGCAAATTCGACTATATTTTTTGAGTTTTATAGCAATTATAGCATTTTAATTGCGGTTGGCCCACAGCTATTCCATTTCCACAGAAAAATGAAATAAGCCTATTCCGAAACGCGTAATCGTGTTATAGCTAAAATAAAAACCCGCCCGAATTAGCTCGCTTGATTGAGAAAAACGAGTATGTAGGTTCGAGAATGTCAATTCAGTAAAAAAAATGCGTGAAAAGTTGTTTTAAAGAAAAGCTTCTTAGATTGTTTGCTACTGAATATACAATTCCACTAGTCTGCAAAATTAATTGTTCGTTAATAGTATTTTATGCAACTGTAATAATAGGGGTCAAAAAAGACGAGTGGCGTGGGTTGCGATGCGAGCCTTGGCGAGCATCGCAAGTGAAGACGCCACGAGTGTTTTTTGACACAATTATACAACGTTGCATACAATAGTTCTTCTACGACTAACGGGCCGTTCACTAATTACATAAGGACAATCGCAAGTATTGCACAGGAAGACGCCACGAGTGTTTTTTGACCGAATTCCCTAGGGATCCATAAGTAATTAATGAATGACCACTTAGCACTTATTAATAAAACACAAAAAGTCTAAACATTAATATTTGCGCTTGTTTTCTGGAAGCAAATGGTTTGATACCTCACGCCATGACTCAAATTTCTTCGGGAGTACAATTAGGCTCACCGTCCTCCATTTTTCTCACTTTCAACAACTTATAAAAAGACAACAACCAACAAATTCAAGATAAAAAAAGTTTTGCTCCACGAAGAAAATTAAAAAGCTGTCAATATCTATGGCTTTCGTAATATTTAAATGCGCGTATTCTTGCCAGTGATGAAAACATGTTATGATTTGAAAAAATATAGGCGATAAAATATGTGTACGTAAATTGTAATAAATGATTTTTTTTTAGTTGGCAGCAATGCATTTACGTTCATTATTATTTTTAAATTAAAAACTGTATGAATTCGGCGGTTTGTGAAGTTGATAATATAAATTATTTCAAATAACATTAGTTTGAGGCTCACTAAATATAAATTATTAGATTGAAATTTTGCACTCTGTGGCACCAAGAAATATGTTAATAGCGACATTGTAAAACGTCTAGCAGTGCGTTTATGGGAAATAGACTATAGAGTTTTACAAGTCTTAAGTAATGTATCTCTTTATATTAGAGTTGGTAACCATTCAAACGACAGAAAGAAGTATAGGAGTAGAAAAAGTGCTATTACTGAGCACTAATATTTATTTTTGTCTGAAAACGTTATATGTTTTTCAGACTATTATGTCGCTTAGGTTTACCCATACGGCGTGTATTTTTCTTAGGTTTTGTGCATTTTTAGCTAAAAATTATCGTGGGTGTCCGAACTATATAGTATGTCCGATCTGATGAAACAAGGCAAGAACACGAACTTACTTTCATATGATATGATACCGTAGGATAAAGTTATCCTGCTATATAAAATCTAAAGCAGAATAAATCTGTAGGATTTTATTTGTATAGTAGGTATATACATTAAATCCGAGTTAATCACAGCTGGTAATCTTCGTACAACAAAACGCGTACGTTAGCGCCATGTTGTTTTTTATGTTGACTGACGTTTTTCTCTACTGTGATTGGCTATTGCTTTGTCAATACACTCGTCTTGTCATCTATATATTATTTGTCGAAATTCATTCTGTCACTGTCACAGTAAAAGTGTTATCAAGTGATGTCCTTGTGTTTATCCTGTCTTGCTTCTTGCAAAATGTTTTATGAGTGCTGTGTTTGTAGAACTTTGCGAAAGCGCGCAATTTTACACCATTTCGCGTGCTCTGAGAAAATACTTATTAAGTGGTTGAAGTGAAGTGAAGTTTAAATCGTGATGATCTTGCAAAATTATCGCCCGCAGAACTAGCAAACATTATGTCCAAGAATTCATTTTGTTTCTTTGACTGCGCCGAGCACAAAACTATTCTTAGTCATTTCATTGCTCTGACTGTCCGATTTACAATTATGAATTGGTGCAAATTTAAAAAGAATATGAAAAATAAATCTTAACAAGTAATGGGTTTTTTTATATTTTTTGCCACTGAGGTATAATTCTCAGCAAAGAATTTGATCACAATATATACAATTACTGAAGTAAAGTGTACAATTTACGTGCCGGGAATTATTCATTCTAAATATTATACCTTATTCAATGAACCTAGACCGCTTTGGCTGAATAGGTTATGATCATTTGCCATATAGCAATTTCGAATAGAAAAAATAAATAAACGTCAGTCAACACTAATCGTACAGATTAAATATAGTTGCCTAGTGCAAATAATATTTGTTTCTGAGTTGGCAGTCTGATACGTAGTATCTCTTATTAGTCTGTGGAGTTAATTCCATTATGAAGTCAAATTAAGTTGCTTCTTAAAATTCCTGCGGCGGTATTATAAATGACGTAATTGACATGACGTTTAATTTCCCAATAGGATCATGAAGTACGGGCGCAAGTTTGCAATTTGTTTTTAATTTTGTAAAATTAATTTAGAATCTGTTGAGATTGTAAATATTTAATAAGGCACGGCCCGAAATGCCTTGGGATTTAATAAACGAGTTGGAACTGGGGTAGATAAATATAAATAATTTCTTATCTGGATATGTATTACCACCCTTGTCGAGACTTAACTCTCACGTATGTCGTAATTGTCTATGCTCAGCCAAGTTAGACTTAGAGATTGATCAATTTGATCATTTAGTAGGTACGGTATTTATTTATAGTTAGCATACAGACATTTATATTTGACATTTGATTTTTTAGATTTGTGTTCAGAATAACCTAGGGAAAGACACAATAACCCCGTAGAGTCAAGCGGAGTAAAAATGAGGCAAGTTGCTTGGAAAAAAATAAGAGAGACTTCGTTTTTTTACGAGCAATTCGAAAACATATACTTTGGCAATGTTTTACATTTCTTTCAAATCCGTTTAAGTTTAACAAGGCCCTTCGGACGACCGGTTTGCTAAGCTAACGGTCCTGGGTTCAAATCCCGGTCAGAGTAAATATTTTTGTGATGAGCATAAATAACATGTTCCCGAGTCCTGGATAATTTTTATGTATATAAGCAATGTATCCATTAAAATAAATATATCGTCATCTAGTACTCATAACATAAGCCCTCGGCCTTGCCATGGGACCAATTCAATATGTGTAAAAATAGTCTTGTAATATTTATATGGCTCGGTTTAACCGAAGTGAGGTTAGATTACATTAATGTTTTCTGCTTTAAAATATGTAGGTAGTATAAATTAGAGCCATGCTAGACCGGCTGTTGTTTACCTCTCCTGTATTATCTCTACTTTTTTGCAGTAAGGTGCACTATAGAGTTATAGTACCCTTTGCATACCATCAACTCGGCTCGTGATTTGGTGTGGTGTGATGGTGATCACTTACTTTTAAGTGCAGAAACGGTATTTCGTTCGTTGTGATTATTTTAAAGGGATGCAAGTATTGAGATTTAGAAATAAATCTAAATAGAACATACCAGAACTGAAACCTGGAGAATTATTTGTTACCTTATCTACATATAAGGTTTTTTTTATTGATGGGTATTCAATTAACTGTTCGTTTTCTCTGAGTCTATTATTATCTTCATTCTTATTCACTTTTAGCGATCCATGTGACTGTAAATGCGATCCGTCCTGCTAAAATCGCGTCAACATAGATGGGTAGATATTTACACTTGACTTACACCGGCTTAAATGAAACGAACGCGAAGATATCGTCTGTTCAAAAGACAATTTATGTAGCAGCAATTAAACGGCGCTAGATCTTCTTAAATTGCTGGAACTTCGTAATTGTATTCCCTCCTTAATAAGGAGTACCGTCTTACCTCGTAAATATAAAGCGCTTAATCTCGTTTAATTTTCTTGTTTACACAGGCTACCAAGGACGTAGGTATTGGTTTCTGTGCTCTTGGCATCAGATACATTAACTGCCGATACTTATGGCGTTGAGACTTTGACAGTAATGGAAAACAAGCTTTTTCTCTTATTTAAGTAATTTTTATATGTAATTTCTTCCTAGTTACAAAAAAAAATATATACCTACATACTACATTACCTTTTATAGTAATCATATCATCTAAGAAATCTCTGAAATTATTGGTTAGCTTTCATGTATTTTTTTCCATATTATTACTGGACTGCAGTTTTAGAGATTCTTATCAAATATTCCTTGTATACGAAAATAATCTCTGTATGAATATATATTATTTTGATAGATAAACATGTGTATTTTTTTCATATATTTTGTGGTAGAGATTTAGAATTATTGTGGTAGGGCGATTATTTATAAAGTTCTCTTGTTCATTATCCATCGGTATTGCAATTCTACATACGATGCAAGTGAAAGGAAAAAATATCAGAGGAAGCTAATTTAGTAGTACTAGTTCCAACGTTTATATTCCAGTACTATCGGAAACTAATAAATTAGTTGATGAAATTCTTGTACCAGAAACAATGCGCGGTCAGCCTGTGAAGCGGGTGCGGCCGGGGCTATTATCAACCTCGTCGAACAGGCACGCGTAGTATATCGATAGCCCACCAATACTCGCGCAGATCTTCCAGTAGGTATAAGAAGATAGGAACTGGTTACCAAACATTGTAAATTTCATGCAACATAGCAGACATCAAGGTAAAGTGCCATATATAGACAATTTCAATTCGAAAATATTACTTAGAGGTAACGACAGTATTAACTCTAATTAAACGTGTATATTGGAACTACCCACAACCATGGCACATAACCATGATATCCGTGATATGCCCCAGATATGCTAACTAAGAAATTTGCTAGTTACAGTTATGTATAGTAGAACAAAGTACGTACCTACTCGTATGTCAGTTTCACGGCTCAAGCTTCTTATTGTATCTATCATTTTTACGACTTAAGTAAAACTAGCTATTTCCCTAAATAGAATTTAACGTATACGTATTACAAAAATCATATAAACGTAATCATATAAAATTATGGGTTGAAAGCAAGCTTTTCTCCTTCTTACGATATGACGATCAGATTACAGCTATCAAAGACAGCATAATATGGAAGGGTGGGGGTGGAAGAGCGACAAAGAGTGTTAGATCAAACATTACTTTATACGCGTTTTAAATGGAAATCTTTATGATATACTTTATTTTTCTTCTTTACCTATTTTTAACCGACGAAAGAGAGGAGAAGGTTCCTTATTGTATTTTGATTTTTGGGATTATAGAGACGTATTTAAGTCCACGACTTATTTTAACTACAAACATTTTGATATAACGAGCTCGACGAGTATATAAGTATAGTAGTGTAGTCTGCAATACGGTCAAGGATATATAATATTATATATGTACTATTATCAAGTAGATGGAGTTATAAAACTGCTTAAAAGTTAATTCAGGTATGCTAAGTTTCAGAGTGCATGATAATGCAAGGAGCCATGCGCGTAGCTTGAACGAAATATTCACCGAGCACAGTATTTACGGCATACTCCCGAATAGTTCTATAGTTAGGCTCAGGCGGCGTCAAATTTATCTGCAAAATACGTGACTACGTATAGTACGTATATATGAACAAGTTATAGCGTCCCGGACGATACGATCAATGTGGACACTTCCACATTGATTATCATCCCTTCTGTGCACACACAATAATAGTGGAACTATTCTAAAACATTATTCTTGAAATACAAAGAAAGTGATGAAATTCACTTTAAAAATCACGAAGATCGTGGTGGTAAAACATCAAGATTTTCGTAAAAAATCAATATTCTAAAACATTGTTCGTAATATTGGAATTATAATATTTCGTTCCGTGCCTCAAAGGAAACAAACGGACCCTTATACGATCAGTTTGCTGTCAGTATGTCCGTCTGTCAAGACCCTTCCTCAAGCACGCGTGGAGATATCTAGCTGAAATTAATATCGAATATTTAAATCTACAGTTTCTTAAACCTTTGAAAAATTTAAAGTTCTACATCAACGTAATTAAAAGTATTTCCATACGAATTGCCGTCAACCGAAAACCTATAGAGTATATCCAGTTGTCGCTGAAATTTTGGTATAAAGGTAGCTCTTATAGCACATTATCACAGTTGTGATAATGAGTGAAGATCGTGTAAGTTTAAATCAATGTCTTATAGCACAACCAACGAAATTAATCTTAAAATCTTCATAGGGGGTAAACGAGCAGACGGATCGCCTAATGGTAAGCGATCACGGTCGCCCATAGACACCTGCAATATCAGAGGGGTCACAGATGCGTTACTGGCCTTTTTTTGGCATGTCTAAATCAGTAACTAATATATATATAAAGGCTATGGTAACACTAGGTTTACATAGTAACGGTAGTTTTGGCGTATAGGTTTGAGTCCGACTCGCACTTAACCGGTTTTTTTTAAGCTTGTTTCGGATACTATTAAAACTGAAGCTTTGAACGCAGTGGCGTGCACAGGGTTTTAGCCAAGGTAGGCAGTTACAGTGTTATGTGATCACATGGGTAGTTACTCCGTATCTATATGGAGCCATGGCCATTTGGGGTAGGCAGGGCCTTTGGGTCTATATGGATCGCGCGCCACTGTTTGAACGACACCGTCTAAGTACAGATTTCCTGATCCTACTGATACTGAGCTCATATTTAGTTAACCATCGTCATTGTTTACTTTGTTTTCATCGATACCTTCTTTAGTTTATATATTGAAGTCACTATGCATGGAAAGTTTTCAGGGCAAAATAGAAATACTTAAAAGTTGTTTTTGTTTATTGGAAATGCTTACTATGTGTACCTTCCTATTGTCATATAGCTGTATTGTCCGATAGTATTTTCGAAACAACTTTCAACCTGAAAAAAATGAATAATAATTCGTTTGTCCACGTCCTACATCATAATACTAAATTTTACGACAAGGGGCCTTAACAAGCCATTCCGGTACGAATTATATTTGGAGTGTTAAAATGGCTGCCACGCATTATAAACTATGCTTTTCACTTGGAAGGTGAGAAAAAAACGATGACGTTATACTACATCGTTATTTATAATCATACATCATTACGCACGTTTATCAACGATGTGTTGTTATAATTACTGATGCAGGACCCTTCCTTCAGTCCTAGGGTCCTGCTGCGACGGCCGGCCCCGATGTGGAGCTGCTGGAACCGTTTTAAACCTCAGGGGCTAAAACGATCGCTAGCTACGATTTGCGAAACTAAAAAGTGTCACTTTTTGGAGCATGAAAAGTGAAACTTTAATACCTGTACAAATGTATAATAAAAAAGATAAATGTAATTTAAAAGTCAACGATTAATGTTGTCCGTTGTTTGCCACAATATAATATCAATAAACACATAAAAAACATCATTACTAATCCATTCGGCGAAAATACCAGCTGGCAGGATACCTGCTGATCGAATACCTGAAGCAATACTAATATATTTCCGCTTTTATGCAAAACCATGTAAAACTTTGTGTCCATCGATTTAAGTGACCATTCGTCCGTGTGAAGTGGCACTTTGCTGCACTGAAGTGTTACCGAGCCGACCCTCCTCATTCCGTGCATGCCAACAATAAAGCGTGATAACTTGATTTGATTTGTTACCCGCGATCGTTACACGCTCTCTCATATTATAATATCATAGAAAATGGAATAGGTATAGCCATGTCTACGTCCGAGGGGCTTTAGGTAGACTAGCGTCTAGGGACGGTGTTCCATCCGTGAAATTGTAAGATTTTATCTAGCACAGTCTACCGTTAAATTATAACAGCTAAGCAAACGCAGCTGAATTTTGTATAAGGCACTCCGAATCTAGACAAAATTTCGCAAAGGTGCGTGATATTTTCTTATTATCTAGGTTGTCAAGGTTACTATATCAAAGTATACTGAAGAACAACCTCCTGACATTTGCAAAGTGGGTTCTTATTATGAAAAATCGATTAAACTGACTTTAATTATTCATTCTTGTTATTTTACTTTACTTTACAACTATTTATACAATGAAATGTAATGGTAACTCTTATGTAGTGACTCCAATATTTAGACTTTAACACATTATATGTATGCGGTATTTGTAGCTACTACAGCAAGTAGCGAAACATTGATGGCCATATGAGCGAGAGAATTAGGTAACTAAAGTGGAACTGGACTGGCCACATCGGCCGCCTGCACTCGAAAACGCGGGCTTGATAAGTACCTAACAACTCTAGAAAGTGGGTGCCACGGTACGGGCGGCGCATATCGGGCGAACCTAGTTGGAGATGGCGAGACCATATGAATATTTGTATATCCGCAACAAATCATCGGCAGTTGACACTACAGCAATAAAAACGCAAGCAATATAATCTTATCCATACATTCACACGAGTACACGATGAATGATTATTACGTGAAATTGTCTAACTAAATAAATTACAGTGATTAAGAATGAAGTATTAAAAAAACCATAGTTCAAAGGTAAATGT